>CM066993.1:77885196-79268529 GCA_033977485.1 Hydrangea macrophylla
CCTGTGCAAACGAGACTGCTAAACGACGTCCAGACTGTAAATTACATGCGTTTCAGTCCGTTTCGAGTTGTAAAGGCTTCCAAAACATGTTGTAAATCTATATAAACTCTTTTTTACTTCAATTAGAGGGTTGGCAATTAATATACAACCATATACACATATACTTCCAGCCCTTGAAGAGGGAGAAGCAAGGAGAAGAAGAAGAAGACCAAGGATTTCCATGGCCTCCTCCATCAACTACTTGCTGATTTCTACTTCTATGGCAGCTTAGATCATTGATCTAGGGTTTCAATGAAGCCCTAGATGAGTAATAGGGTTTTATTTATGCTTTTATTTTAGTTTTATTGTGTATGGATGACAGTCACATGTTTAGAGGATTTTATAAATAAATCGTACTTACATTGATTAAATCATTGCTTTCGGAATTTATTCTTGTCTTAGATCTATTTTGACTGTGATGTGCTCAACGATCTATTCTTGCTGTGCTTGTTTAGATTGTTTACATGTGATGGTGCTTTAGTGATTCGTGCTATCAAGTATCCGAATAGTCCATGCCTAGGTTAGACGGATTAGATCACAACCCTAGTTTAGTGTGAGATGATTCGTGCTATCCGCAGATGGATTATGTTGGTGCTTGAACCATGATTATCTTCTTGTCGGAGGAATTGGGCTTGTAGCTACAATTCCCCATATTCATCCAACGTAATAAGCTAAAGTAATTCATAGATATTCCTATTATGAAACTAGTGGTGAATTTGCAATCCTAGGTTTCCTTTACATATTTATTAAAAACACTTTTAACTGCTTCCATAGTCTAGATTTACTTTTATTGTTATTAGTTTAATTAAATCCAAATCAAAATCCGTTTTTCATAATTAATTAGACTTAGGTTTAAAATTAAGTCGCTGTAGTAATCAATCTCTGTGGGTTCGACCTTTACTTCCACACTGCAAATCCTTTGAAAAGTAAAGAATACTTTTATATCTTGATTTTGACAACATCAATTTTTGGCGCCGTTGCCGGGGATTGCATTACTACTCTTAGTTTTATAATCGTAGTTTAGTTAATTCGTAAATATTAGATTAGTTTTTATTTTTCTTATTTTCTGTTTTTGTTTTTAGTTACTAACTTGTTTTTCCTTTACTTTGTAGTCAACGTTTCCGAGTGGAGCAGCTAATTACATCAAAGGAGCTTACGCAAAAATAAAATAAATAAAAATTAAATACATTGCTTCCTTTGGAATTCGCTTTAAACCGCTGTAAGTCAGGGCGCTGTGACGCACTATTTGCATTAGTTTAAGGTTAATTGCACTGCATTAGCTAGGAAACCCGGGGCGCTGGGCTTGACGCGGTCATTGCATTACAGGATAATATTCATGCATCATAGTAGTACTGTGTGCTTGATTGTCGTCTTATTTGCGTGATTGCTTGCTATTTGTTTTTTTAGTTTAGTTGAGTCAGTCTTTGTTTTTAATTTTGTGTCTTTTGTTTTAGTTTATGTTGGGTACACGTTCAAATAAACCAGATTTAAAATCTTTCGATCTTGAACTTGAACGTACCTTAAGAACTAGTACGTCCACAACCCAAGCTTCTAGAGCTAGGTTGCAAGACGACGAATCAACTCCGATTCCGTCGTCGTTGTTTGAGGCCGAAATTCAAAGTACCCGTGAACGGTTAAGGAGAGCTCGAACTTTTAAAATCGAACCGATTAAAATGGCTGACGGTGGAAATAACAATAACAATCAGAATGATGGTGCGAATATGAATAATCCTAATATACCACCACCTCCTCCACTTAAAGATTATTTTATTCCGACGACTTACACGCCACAAACGTGTATTGAATTACCGGAGGCGACAGCATCTCACTTTGAGATAAAGTCGTCTACCATCTCGCTGCTTCCATCTTTCCATGGCCGTTTAAATGAAGATCCTTATAAACACTTAGGAGATTTTCAGGACATATGCTCTACGTTGAAAATCCAAAATCTTACTGATGATGAACTGAAAATGCGGCTCTTTCCATTCTCATTAAAGGACAAAGCTAAATATTGGCTCCAATCTTTGGAGCCAAACACAATTAGAACATGGGAAGACTTACACACCGCATTTTTACAAAAGTTTTTCCCGATTATGCGTACAAACCAGATAAGAAAATCAATAACCAATTTTGTAATGCAAGATGGGGAATCACTTTACGACACGTGGGAAAAATTTAAAGAATTACTACGCTCGTGTCCACATCATCAAGTCCCTAAGTGGCAACTTGTTCAAGTCTTCTATAAAGGACTTATTCCCTCTGTTAGGAATACCGTCGATGCCGTTTGTGCGGGAACCTTCCTACACAAAAGCGCCGACGAGGCCTGGAAAATGTTTGAAACGTTAAGCGAGAATTCAATGCACCAAACGGTGTCTGTCCGTTCGGAAGGATATCTTAATCAACCTAAGAGGGATGTAAAATTCGAGTCAAGTCAATCAATTGAAATAAAAGAACTATCTAACAAACTTGACCGACTTCTAACGATGAACCAAACGACAGCCTCACCCGCTCGTGAAATTTGTGCATTATGTTCCGATCCTTCACATTCGATACTTGCATGTCCATCGGCGAGTCAATTTCCGGAATTCGTGGAGCAACACATTAATTCTATTCAACAATACCCACGAAATAATTATAATGCAACTACTAATAATCCGGATGCGCCATGGAGAAACCATCCTAACTTCTCGTGGAAAAATAATAATAATAATCCTAACGAGGCGACTAATTTTCCTAATGCGTATCGACCTCAGTTCCAACCTAACCAATACCAACAACCGCCTCCTAATTCGAATCCTTCAAGGGGAAATATTTTTGAGGAAAAGGTGTTGGCGTCCCTTAAGACTATTGAAACGCAAGTTCAGGCACAAGCACAAATAGTGCACTCTCATACACAATCCATTGCGAAGCTTGAATCCCAAATGGGACAACTAGCTACTGTAGTAGGTCGTAGAAACGAGGGGACGTTGCCTAGTCAAACAATCCAAAATCCTAAGGGACAATATGAGGTTAAGGGGTCGAATGAACAAGTGAACGCCGTCTCAACTAGGTTGACTACCCGAGAGGAGGAGGTAATAGAAATGCCGAATAAGAATGTGAAAGGTATGAATATTAACTCTAATAAAGAGACGGGTGAGGACATGAGCCAAAATAGAATTCAAAAAGATAAAGAATCGGTCCCAACGAATTATACTCCTAGAATGCCATATCCACCTAACGTTGAGGAACCGTCTAATCTTACAAATAAAAAGTCTAAGGTAGAGGATATACTCGAGGTGTTCAAACAAGTTAAAATCAATATTCCTTTCCTCGATGCTATAAAAAAAATTCCCGCTTATGCTAAATGTCTAAAAGACCTTTGTACACAAAAACGCAAAATACGGAGTCATACTCCTAAAAAGGTCTTCCTTACAGAAAAAGTAAGCTCTATATTCCAACACGCTCCTCCAAAATATAAAGATCCAGGTACGCCTACGATTTCATGTGTCATAGGTGACACTATCATTCATAGGGCTCTCCTTGACTTAGGAGCGAGTGTTAATCTTTTACCCTATCACGTCTATAAACAATTAGGTTTAGGTGAACTTAAGCCCACGGCCGCTACTATTCAATTAGCGGATCGTTCTGTTAAAATACCTAGAGGAATCGTCGAAGACGTACTAGTAAAGGTTGATCAATGTTTCTATCCCGTGGATTTTATGGTCCTTGACACCGAACCGGTGCTAGATGCTAGGAAGCACACTCCTGTCATTCTTGGTCGTCCATTTTTAGCCACGGCTAACGCACGTGTTAACTGTAGAACAGGGGTGATGAAAGTGTCGTTCGGGAATATACAATTAAAATTAAATGTTTTTAATGCTGTTGATCAACCTCCCAAAGACGATGATTATCTAGGTGTGGAGGGTAGTGAGGTTACACGGAATATTGAGCCTAAGAACGTAATAAATATAAGTGCGGGAAATAATGTGGACGATGATGAGTGGATGAATCCTAATCCCGTGGACCCTAATGCGGAATCTACTCGAAAGGTAAGAAATCGATTTGAACATAATGACAAACCGTTAATCGATTTAATTCAAAGCGATGTTATTTCTGCGTACCATCGAGCTCTGCCTGACATCCTTAGGGGTACACAGTCCGATATACGGCCTCCATGAGTCTTATGCTAGAAAGGTCTAGCTAAAGACGTAAAAGTTAGCGCTTCTTGGGAGGCAGCCCAAGCTTTATTTCATCCGTTTTTCTTGTTTTTGGTTGTTTTTGGGTCTGTTTGTGTCTGTTTTGGACATTCTGGATAGGTCTGGGGGTTGAAATTAATTTATTTTAATAGTATATACATATTTTTAGTTAAAAAGTGGAAAACTCCAATCTCGCGCGCGCGGCCCGCTGGCGCGAGACGTCGCTCGCGCGGCCCGCTGGCGCGAGATTGCCCCTTAGTATTTTTCTTTCCTTTTCTTTTATTATGAGCCTCAGTAGTTACTCGCGCCTCATTTCGCGGGCGCGAGGTACCTCGCTCGCGCGAGATTTGTTTTAAAAAAAAAAAAATAAATAAATTTTGAAATTCGCGCGCGCGACGGCCGCTCGCGCGGACCGCGCGCGCGATTTCCCCATTCTTTGTTTTTCTCTTTTGTTTTTTGTATCCTTCCCCCATACTTGTTCTGATAAAGTTTTCGTTTCTGTTTTTGTTTTTTTAGCCATTTTAGATCGAGTTAGTTATTGTTTTCCTTATTATATTTATACTTTTTCGGTTTATTTCTTTTCCTTTTGCTAGTTTAGTTTAATTTAGATTAGTTTTTCAATTTCTATGTTATATTTCTGTTTCTTTTACTTTTAATATTCTTTTGTTAGGTTGTTTTCTTTTATTAAGACGTAACAGGTAACATTGAACTTTATAGCCATATTCCTTTGTGTTCATCTGTTATATGATTGTCGACATCGAGGTACTATCGTTCTTTCCTTATGTACTCTCCTTTCTTTCGTTTTATTGTTTCATTGGGGACAATGAAAGGTTTAGGTTTGGGGGTATGCACACACATGCACATTATTTTATGCAAAATTTTAAAATTTTTCAATAAGTGTGTTTAAATAAACGATGTTACCTACGGTTTTTGCAATTTTAATCCGATACTTCTTAGTATGTAATGTGATTTGTTATAGAATGATAAACAATGAAATATGTGATGAAATATTTACTGAAGTCATGTTGAAATGTTTTAAGTTATGTATTGTTGAATCGTAGTTTTATATCATCAATTTGCACACAAACCTATGCACTGCACGTAGTCGCTTGAATACATGTTGGTTGTGAACTATAATATGATTCGGATTTCTAGATAACACATGGTGGAGACTAGACCCAGTGAGCTATTGAGCCTATCTTTTCTGTTTAGAGGGTTATAAATACATTGTGTTTGTCGAATTTCATTGAAATAGCGCATTTACTTGTTGTTTAGTCTCATTATTCTTGTTTTGGTTGATAGTCAAGTTAAAATATTTGTTACCATGCAAAATAATCTTCCGTCGTAAACATTGAAGAACCATATAACCCTAGGAAATGACTTTAGGCCTTCTTTGTTTACTGCCGGCCGATAAAAGATAAAATTTCCTTAGTTTGCCCCTTGAGCCGTTAAAATGCCTCTTTTTCTTTGTTCACCATTATCCTCTTTAAAAGCTCCAACCTGATCAACTTGGAGTATACCACTGGAAGAGTGATCAACTTTTAGTAGTATTAAGGCGATGTGTTGATTGAGAAGAAGAAAATAAGATGATGTTTGGGGTGGGTGCTTTGTTATTCAATGCATATTCATTTGAGAAGCGAGAAAAGAAAAAGGAAAAGAAACAAAATAAAGAAGAGAAGGTTGAAAAGAAAGAAAAAAGAATGAAAGGAAAGAGAAATATATGAATGAAAAGTTTGTAGAAGAAGAATGAAAGAGATCGAACATGCCTTACAATGCCATTCTGAAACTACTTGTTATATCCATTCTATCCTTTTCCAGTACCTGAGCCACATTACAACCTTTAAAAAGTCCTATTTGATCCTAGGAAAACATGGTTCGGATATGTAAATGATGGGAGGGGATTAAAACATGGTAATGATTAATTTCTTTTGATTATGGGCATCCTATCCATGAGACTACTATTTTTTCGTGTCATGCGTCTTTTTCATGTCATATGTGAGCGTTATTCGTTTTGAAAATATAATTCCTTTGCTCACATATTTTAGAAAAATTACACATGTTTCTGAGTGTTTCATTTGAGAGTGTAATTCATTGTGAGATTCGTAGTCAAGACATAGTTAGATGGTTATCTGAAGTATATTCCATGTTCATGACATGAGCGTGTTCATCTGACTATCATATCACACACGTGCAATTTTATGAGAAACTCTATTGATTTATACGATGCATGTGCTTGAGATTGTTTTTCATGATGTATGTAGACATTTGATTCTATTTCTTTATGTTCGTTATTCTATTTCGAATCGTTGTTGTATAATAAGGAGTATTGATTGTTTTATTTTAATAAAAGTTTTTAAAATTTCAAGTTAATAAAGATGGTTGTGGGTAACTTGTTGATGAGAACCCTCACGAGACTTCACTCGTCCGACTAGGGACACCTAGGGGTTTAAAAGGCTTGTTGCATACGCTAAATGCAATCGTGATCCATACGAAAATGGAATAGATTTTTATTTGTAGTTTTTATTTTTAGTTTTGCTCGAGGACTAGCAAAATGTAGGTTTGGGGGTGTGATCGGGAGAGAACTAATCCTAATTATACGCTTTAACGAGCATTTGTTAGTACCTTTTTATCCTGTTTTTGTATATTTTTACTCTGTTTTCTAGTTTCTGACAGGTTTTGGAAGAAATCAACTGAACCAGGCTAAACAAGGTGAAAAAGCAGGAAGAAGGAAGCTGAAAAAGACACTTCGCGCGCGCGACCCGCGGACGCGGAAATCCAAGAATCGCGCGCGCGATCCGCTCGCGCGAGAATCCAGAAACCGCTCGCGCGAGACCCCCAAGAGCTCGCTCGCGCGATCCGCGCGCGCGAGGTACCCAATGTCGCGCTCGCGCGACCCGCTCGCGCGATATGCCCAAAAATCAAAGTTGCGTATTTCAGTATACTGAAGACTCCTGTGCAAACGAGACTGCTAAACGACGTCCAGACTGTAAATTACATGCGTTTCAGTCCGTTTCGAGTTGTAAAGGCTTCCAAAACATGTTGTAAATCTATATAAACTCTTTTTTACTTCAATTAGAGGGTTGGCAATTAATATACAACCATATACACATATACTTCCAGCCCTTGAAGAGGGAGAAGCAAGGAGAAGAAGAAGAAGACCAAGGATTTCCATGGCCTCCTCCATCAACTACTTGCTGATTTCTACTTCTATGGCAGCTTAGATCATTGATCTAGGGTTTCAATGAAGCCCTAGATGAGTAATAGGGTTTTATTTATGCTTTTATTTTAGTTTTATTGTGTATGGATGACAGTCACATGTTTAGAGGATTTTATAAATAAATCGTACTTACATTGATTAAATCATTGCTTTCGGAATTTATTCTTGTCTTAGATCTATTTTGACTGTGATGTGCTCAACGATCTATTCTTGCTGTGCTTGTTTAGATTGTTTACATGTGATGGTGCTTTAGTGATTCGTGCTATCAAGTATCCGAATAGTCCATGCCTAGGTTAGACGGATTAGATCACAACCCTAGTTTAGTGTGAGATGATTCGTGCTATCCGCAGATGGATTATGTTGGTGCTTGAACCATGATTATCTTCTTGTCGGAGGAATTGGGCTTGTAGCTACAATTCCCCATATTCATCCAACGTAATAAGCTAAAGTAATTCATAGATATTCCTATTATGAAACTAGTGGTGAATTTGCAATCCTAGGTTTCCTTTACATATTTATTAAAAACACTTTTAACTGCTTCCATAGTCTAGATTTACTTTTATTGTTATTAGTTTAATTAAATCCAAATCAAAATCCATTTTTCATAATTAATTAGACTTAGGTTTAAAATTAAGTCGCTGTAGTAATCAATCTCTGTGGGTTCGACCTTTACTTCCACACTGCAAATCCTTTGAAAAGTAAAGAATACTTTTATATCTTGATTTTGACAACATCATGAGGATCAACTGAAACGCCGTTCTTGTCAATCACATGACCGAGAAAAGTAACGCTAGGTAACCAGAATTCACACTTCTTGAATTTACCAAATAGTTGCTTCTCTCGCAGTCTCTGAAGTATAAGTCTCAAATGCTTCTCGTGTTCTACCTCACTTGGTGAATAGATAAGAATATCATCGATGAACACTATCACAAAATCGTCCAAGTAGTCCTTGAAGACTCGGTTCATAAGATCCATGAACGCGGCTGGTGCATTTGTAACTCTAAATGGCATTACTAGAAACTCATAGTGTCCGTAGCGCGTTCTGAAAGCTGTCTTCTCTACATCTTCTACCTTTACTTTCAACTGATGATAACCCGATCTCAAGTCTATCTTGGAAAACACTTGTGCTCCACGAAGTTGATCGAATAGGTCATCGATTCTAGGCAATGGATATTTGTTCTTGATTGTTAACTTGTTTAACTCTCGATAGTCAACACACATTCGCATTGAACCATCTTTCTTCTTTACAAATAACACTGGAGCTCCCCACGGTGATATGCTAGGTCGAATGAAACCTTTGTCGAGTAGTTCTTGTAGTTGCACTTTCAGTTCTTTCAACTCTACTGGTGCCATTCGATACGGTGCTTTCGACACTGGTCTTGAGTCTGGCATTAACTCAATTGTGAACTCAATCTCCCTCTCAATCAGAACATCTGGTAAGTCATCTGGAAATACATCTGGATATTCCCGCACTATCGGAATGTCTTCTACTTTCAAGTCGGTCGCTGTTGTGTCAATCACTGAACACAGAAACCCTTGACATCCTTTTCTCAACAACTTACCCGCTCGGATAGCCGAAATCAAATACGGTGGCGGTGTAACCCCACTCCCTTGGAAATTAAAGTCTCCGTGCATCGGTGATCAAAAATTTACTTCTTTCCGTTCACAATCTATCGTGGCTTGGTTAAGGGATAGCCAATCCATTCCTAAAATGACATCGAAATGGTTCACTGCAAGCGGTATAAGATCTACGGTCATCAACTTCCCGCCTAGTTTGATTTCACAGTTTTTGTATATCGTGGATGTTACTATCGGCTTGCTAAGTGGTAAAGCAACAGACAGTTCATATCCTAACGGTGCCGATCTAACATTCAAATGTTCAACAAAATCATGCGACACGAATGAATGCGTAGATCCTGAATCAACTAGTATGTGTGCTAGATGTGAACATATAAGCACCATACCTGAGACTACCGTCTCCGTAGCAGCCACATCCCCCGGGTTCATCTGAAATGATCTCCCTTCTCGCTGCTCAGTTCCTTGCCTCCCACCATTAGACTGCCTAGGCTTCGAACCGTTAGAAGCCATAGAGCTCACTCCTTCTTGGGGTCGCTTCCTCGGACAATCCTTCGCTCTATGCCCGGGTGTACCACAATCAAAGCATTTGATTTGCGAATCGGGTGTGAAACTCGCACTACCCATTCCTTGAGTTTTGGTTTGAAAGTTAGTCATAAAGCATCGGCCAGTGTGTGGTCGATTGCAGAGTGGACACAATGGTATGCTAACTGATGGCCTTCTGGGTCCACTGAAACTAGAGCTAGAGCCCTGTGCAAATGGCCTCTTGAATGGTCCTCTCTGGTTCCGGTCACTACCTTCACTACCTCGCTTTCCATGCTGATTCTGTCTCGATCTCTCCATCCCACTTTCAGCTACAAGTGCCGTTTGTTGTACTGCGGCAACAGTTGAATGTTCATAGGTCTCCACCCTCAAACGAATATTATCTCTCAACCCATCCTCGTACTTCCTTGCTCTGTCTTCCTCTGTCAATACAGACCCCTTTCCGAATCTCAGTAAGGCATTGTACTTTGAAGTATACTCCGTTACCGTCAAATCCCCCTGTCGAAGGTTGTCAAATTCTCTCTTCTTCGCATTGAGAGCAGCCCTTGGAAAGAATCGGCGATTGAACTCCGCTTTGAATCCCTCCCAAGTTATCGGTGCTCCCTGTTCTAGAACGTTCACCCACCAATTCTGGGCCTCGCCCCTGAGTATATCACTAGCGTTCTCAATCTTCAACGTATCGGACATCGGAATCGATCTAAAAATCCTTTCCATATCCATGACCCAATGCTCTGCTAGCGTCGTATCAGAAGTTCCGTGAAACTCTGTCGGCTTCTTCCTTGTAAATTGTTCTGACACAGATCGTCCACCCCTACCTTCGAGTATAGGTATAGCTATTGGTATTGCCTCCAATGGAGGTGTTGGAGGTAACCGCTCCGCTAAATTCCGTATCATATCTCCCATGTTTCCCATCATTTCTGCCATTTGGTTCATTCGGCGAGTATGTGGCGATAGATCTCGGTCATCGTCACTCATGATTGTACAATCCTGTTAATCTCGATGTATAAACATAACGCAGATATGACAATCAACATAAGCATGTATGTACAACAACATACATATGCAACATCATCTCAACAATGTACGAATGCAATCTAGAACATGTGGCAAAACACTCCACTCGTCGTCGAACGTTCTCCAAAGTTTTGTTACCTATAGCTTTGATACCAATAAATGTCACGACCCATCCCGCTACGGGCGGAAATAGGACACGTGGCACGCCACCGAGGCTCATCCAATTCATTCTATAACTCTAGCAGCGGAAAAGAAGCTTAACAAACTCTTTAAAGCAAAGTTCATTTTGGGAGAAAAAAAAAATTTGAACTACGAGTCCGTAAAATCTGTATCAATTGGAAAAGTTAATTATATTTCAATTTAACCATAAAAGTTTTATTAGGGACCCCAAAGGCACCCTAAAAGCTAAATAGAACATTTCAATATTTTCCAAAAAAGGTACTTCCTTTGTAAAAGCACTATTCACAAACAGTCCAATTTTCCTACTTTTTTCATTTTTTTTTAAAACGTCGCAAACACGACAAAACTTCAACATACAAATTTCCAATCATTCAGAAATTTGACCAAAGGTATATAAACATCTTAGACAGCATGTCTACGCTTTGAAAACATTAACGGAATAAGTTAAGGGCTCATTGGGATCAAATCATAAAAGTACTAATAACCTACATTCAAAATCCAAAATGACAAGTTAGGTATCCCCAAAACGAGAATCCACAAGCTCGGCTTTGTTACAACCATAACCAAAGTGGTTTGAGACATATTACAACATTACTAAACCATTCCTAACCTTCCAAGTTGAAGTTAATAGTTCTAACTTCTCAAAATTTCACTTTACAACATTTGGAATGGAAAACAAAAACATATACAAAAGTGATCCCCGGCATTCCCGTTAGCCTCACTCTTCTCGCTTCTTTTTCCCTTTCTTCCTGTCACCTGCAATGGAGGAAGTCTCCACTGCTCAGCTATATGCTGAGTGTACAATTCTATGACAAATGCATGTATGACAATTCATGCCTTAATATCATCACAACAACAAATAGTCGCTAGGGAGAGAGATACGCGTTCACCCGGTAATGGAATTGATGCCGTAGCTGGGCCTTCTCCCAAACTACTCATCCAGTACCCTGGCTGGGCCTTCTCCCAAACCATGTACAGTAGCCGTCGCTACTAAATTCTCAAACATCGAGAAGCTTACCCCCGGCATGAATTTGTATAACCTCCCCTTTGACCCACATAGACATTTAGCATACTCACATAACCATACAAACATGCTTTCATACGTATTCGCGAGTAAATTAACGGGCCTAACTACCACATGAATTTTGCCCGGATTACAATTCATGTTCGATATTTAAAGCATCCAAAATTGCCTATATAACATAAGTCAAGAATTCATACCTCGTGCTATATCTCTAATACTTTAGGGAAAGTACTAGGACACCAATTAAACGTCGAATATCCGATTACAAGCGATTCCTACAAGTATACACATGTTTTCCCCAAATTCTTAAAATTAGCTTTTCGAAAATAATTTACCAAATGTGGCCTAATAGACATCAAAACGTAGCTAATACCTCGAGGAGTCCGAATATAAAATTTGGAGAAAAGTTGACGATCGGAAGTTCGTCGATTTATGTCTTGAAGCTTGAAGCAATAAATCCACCTTTTGGCCTCCTTTTGATTTAGGTTAGAGAATTATAACTAATGAAAATATCTCATGGTTTTCTATATATAGGCACAACTTTTGGAAATCGTTAACTCCCCGCGAGTTCTCTAAACTTCTAATTATCCCTTGAAATGTCGTACACGTCCATTTTATGACTTCACGAGTGAAAACTATAAATTATGAAAGTTTTCGTCTAAGTTCCGTTTGGGTCCGTAATTACGTAGAAAACTAAATTTTGTGAAATCTCCATACCACCTTCCTTTTATGCAACGTGTCACTCACATTCTCACCACAGGGTTCAAAATGATATTTATGAATATCAAAACTACTAGAAATTTACTCTACACAGGTACTTTACTATTCATAAAATACCAAATATTTCAAATAACATTTAATCACATAAATGCCATTTAATTCTTATGCATGCCTCAATGGATATCGAATCACCGTGTCCTCACTTGACACCCTTCGTTGACCATAGTCAACCAATTCCTCAATTATTAATCAACATTAATAATTCTCACAATTCAAATATGCATTTTAAGATGAATGCATTTTCCGGGACTGGTGTGACATATGTTGTGGGCCCAGCTGGCCTGCGCCTGTATGGACCGTGCCAGTGTGGTCTTCCCGACCTGTTGGTCTGGTTGTGAATGAACCGCTCGGGATGGTGAGTCTCGGGTAGACTATACCGCTCAGGTTGATGCTTGTCCGAGGAGTTGTGCATGATTTGATCGGGACATGGACTGGCTGTTGATTTGAACCGCTCGGTCATAGGATAGAACCAATTTTGGGTGTATCAATTACTATTATACTATATACAAACTATTCTACCACTATTTTTTTCTAATCAAGATACAAAATACACATAAATTACTTGCTTAATAATAAATAATGTAATTCAACTATCAACAAAATCACAAGCAAGCAAATTAATATTAAACGTTAACAAAGTCTAGTAAAAAAACACTAAGGCACACCAAAGCACTCCCGACGCATTAAGTACACCTGCGACACCATTTTTGAAGCACTCGTGCTTTATAGATAATGACTGAAGCAACTATTTATATTTTCATTTTTCGTTAATCTATGGTTGGAAGTTGCACGTATGTGCCTTTCATACATTTATCAAAATTCGATTGATAGACACAAATTTACAATGATGTATGTGCTGAGTAATGCTATGCTTCTTAAATTTTACATTCCAAGTGGGTTCCCAACACAGTCAACGCGGCAACACCGTGTGCCATTAAGTCCATTTGATTTTGATTGTAGGATGTTAAAAAAAATGTTAAGTAGTTCCACCATTATTCAAGGTAGTACCACTATCACCAATGTTGGTACCCATGGGAATACAAAATTTGAAAGCATATCATTAATTTGTATGCATATTTATGGTTAGTGTATTTTCTATTATCCCTTCCTCCTCTCAATTCTCTATTCCTCACAATATGATGACTACGCATATGGCAAGGCACCATATCAAAACTTGAAGTTAAAACAGTTATTTTATGCTTCAAAGAATGAACATCTGGCGATGGACTTGAGGCTTTCAACTTTAAGGGATGAATCAATTAGCTTTTTCAATGAAGCTGTTGGTGCCAAGGAGAACATTGATCTAGAAAGATTTTCGTAATCTGTTGGAGCTCTGGAATTAAGGTCCATGGCTACAAGGTTATTGAATGCCCGGAGTCGGATAGTAAGGTTGTTTCTACCATGATTTTTAGGATCGATCGATTCACAAGTTTATTATTTATACACACTGATTCGAGTTTCATATAACCCAGTTTGGATAATTTGATTTATGCTCTGAGTGACTTTGGGGCGGTCTTGGTTTCCTCATTTTTTTGATTTGGTAGGATATCCAAGATTTTGATTAGTGATTGTATTTATTGATGTGTATATTGTTTGTTTACTTGGTATTTTGGGTAGGCTTCTTTGGTTATTGACTTGACCCAGTTCACTTTCTCGCCCAAGTTTAGTATTGTACTCTTGAGCCAAGTATGTTGTGGGATGGGATTCGACTATTAGTTCATTTTAATTAAAATAATAAGATTTTCATATCGCAAAGTGTTAGATTATTAGTGTGTTTTAACTATATAGTCCATAATTTGGCTCACTAATTGTGCCAAGAGAGGTAGGGTTTATTGGTCTAAATTAAATGGACAAATTGTCCAATCCGGCCACAAGTATCCAAACATGGTCTTGATGTTTGATTTTATATCTGAGTGGCTCGATGGATCTTGACAGTGTTACCATTGATATGGAGATTATGAATATATGTGTGAAATATGGTGATTTTAGTGGCAAAAATGAAAACATAATGTTTATAAATGTGAGTCTGATTCGTAGGTATATGGCTGATATAGTTTAGTTCAATAACAAATTTCCTATTTCTTTGTATGCATCCATTTTATTAAAGTCTCAAGGGAATAAATATGGAATTATGATAATAGTATCAACCACTAGAGTTTTATAATTTATATGTAAAACAATGTACCCACGCTAGTATACTTTGATGATGCAAAATTTTTTTTTTTGAGGGGATTGATGATGCAATTGTAATTTTTGAGTAAGGAGAATTTAATGTGATTAGAGCAGATCAAAGAGAGAGATAGAGAACAAGATAGAGTGTGTATATGGTTCGACCCTGTTAATGAAAGAACCTACGTCCATGCATGTGTCAGGGCACTCTACTATATAAAAGAAACTACTGCAGGGACCTTGGTGATCCAACAATGGCCACTAGAACTACCAAGGGTCGGCTATGCAGGGATGATATTAGGGTTTCTTGGGATAGGCTTGACAATGTAAGATGGTTGGTTCAATTGAACTCGGGATCCCCCTTAATGGGAGTGGGAGGACCCTTTTACAAGAAGAAGAGTCATCCCTTACAAGGCATTTTAGTCTTTTTAGGAAACTGTTGACAGCCTGTTATGATAGCTGCTTATCCGGAAGGTTTCCTAATCTGATTGAGAAACTGCCATGTGTATCTGGAAGGTTTCCAAGCTGGTTTAGGAAATTGTCGGGTCCTGTGATGTGTGGGACATGCCTCTGGGCCTGTCGAGCTAGTCTTGAGCTGTGTTATGGTTGAACGAAACCATCCCAATATGTAAGTCGGGCTTCTCCTCTAATAGGATCCCGCGTTGCTATATCTGGGAGTCCTGGCGTCCTGAAGCACCCGGGATGGTGCTTGACCACCTCACCCTAATGATAGAGCACATCTGGCTTGGATTGGGGTCGGCTACGGGGTTCAACCGCTCGGGTGTGTGGTAGAGCCAGTTTTGGGTGTATCATACTGTCACGACCCATCCCGCTACGTGCGTAAATAGGACATGTGGCATGCCACCAAGGCTCATCTAATTCATTAAAAGATTATAGCAGCGAAAAAGAAACTTAAAAACAATATTGAGTATGCGACTCTTTTGAAAACAATACCCTCCGAGTTGTAAAATTTGTATAAATTTGAAAACGTAATTATATTTGGAACCAGATGAATTTATGTTAAAAAGGGTCCCAAAGGTACCTTAAGTACCAATTAAAATTTTTAAATAATTTTCAGAAGGGGTATAAAAAGGGTACATGTAAGGGTTATTTCGACCGGTCAAGATGCCCCGTTGGACCGGTCGAATGACCCTTTAGCAGAATTCCTTCTAGCAGCAGTATTTTGCTATGGATTAGGGATGGCAATGAGACGGATTTTTCGGATTCCCCGCCTCGTCCCGTCCCGCCCCTAATAGGTAGGGTATGGGGTTGATTCAAACGGGGTAGGGGGCGGGTATTGGGTGCATAATCTTAACCCGAGTCGGGTTCGGGTCGGAACCAGTGTTGGGGTGAAATCCCCCGAACCCGCCCTGATATGTTGTGCATGAAGGTAAACTTTTGTCCCACATCGAAAGTGTATCTTGTGAGATATGAATTTCTTCTTCCATAAATAGAGTCTGGGTATGCACTACGTTAAATCACATGTGGAGTTTGAGAATTACTTTAATGCGCGTTGGGATTCGTGTGTGAAATCAGTTCAAAATTTGCTTTATGCATTAGTACACGTGTTAGACTATAAATTTGCATAGTAAAAAGTGAGGTGGTGATTAAAATTACTTCACATGTGGACTAAGCATAGCCACACATTTTTATGTAATGTCTAAACACTGAGAAGTTGTCTAGATTTTGACCAATTTCGGGGAGGTGGGACGGGTTCGGGGGGCATACCAGCAGACGGGGTCGGGGACGGGACCAGCAATATCTAGGACGGGGCGGGTTCGAGAACGAAAAATACTTAAGCGGGGCGGGGTCGGGAAATGCACCCCCGTCCCATGTTGCCATCCCTACTACGGATCCATTCAACCTCTACTTCTTGAACTAATCCAAACATACTTACATTATTCTAAACTTCACAAGCTATCTTAAGCTTTCAATAACGAAATTGAACCTTACTAATCCATGAAAAGAAGCAATAACAGAACAAGCTAAGGGTTGTTTGGTCCGATTCACAAAAGTACTACTAACTTTCATTCAAAACATGAGTTTGACGAGTTAAGTATACAAAACGCGAATCCATGAGTTTGGATTCGTTTCAACATAACCAAAAGAAGCTTGACTACTTATTACAATATCTCATATCCATTCCATGGTTCTAAATTGAAGTTCATAGCTCTAACTTCTCAAACTTACATTTTTATTATTTGGAATGGAAACACAAAAACATATACAAAGTTAACCCTGTCGTTCCATCGCCCTCACTCTTCTCGCTTCTTTTTTCCTTTCTTCTTTTCACCTGCAATAGAGTAAAGCTCCACTGCTCAGCTCTATACTGACTGCAAAAATTCTAACATATGCATATATGACAAATCATGCTTTAATATTGTAATTCACATCAAATGGTCTCTAGGGAGAAAATATGCATTCATCCGATAGCGCCAAGTCCAAGCCTTAAACCGCGTCCACGGCTAGTCCAAACCTACAACCGTTGCATCCCCAAGTGCCTTGGCAAGTCCAACCCTTAAACCATGCACAGTAGTTAGCACTACTAAATTCTCAATATCGAGAAGTTTACTGCGGATGAAATTGTATAAGTTTTTTTTTTACCCACATAAACATCTAGTATGCTCACATAAACAATTAGACATGCTTTTCACAATTTTTCGCGTGTAAAATTAACGGGCCTAAAACTAACACATGAATTTTACCTAGATCACAATTCGCCTTTGATCATTAAAACATAGAAATTCCTATATAACATAGGTTAGAAATTCATACCTTAAGCTATATTCCTAAGATATCAGGAGAATTACCAGGAGTCCGATTCTACGCCGAAATTCTAATTACAAGTAATTCCTACAAGTATTCATATGTTTTTCCCAAATTCTAGAGTTAGGATTTTTATAAAAACTAAGCCAAACAAGGCCTAAGAGATATCAAAATGAAGCTCTTACCTCAAGTAGTTCGAATATGTAATTTGGAGAAAAACTGACGAACAACGAACGTCGATTTTGGTGTCGGGAAGCTCTAAGCCCCAAAATCGTGCTCTAAGCTCTAAGCTCTTGATTTCAAAGTTTAGGTTGTAGATATTATGAAAATATCTTGGGCTTGCTATATAAAGACAACATGTTCGAAAATCGTGCTTGCCTCCCCACTAGTTCTGTAATCGTCCAATTATTCTCTAAAACGTCATAAACGTCTAGGTTATAGATTCACAAGTGAAAATCCTTATTCCAAAAAAGTTTTTGTCTAACTTCCGTTTGTCATTGTAATTATGTTCCGAAAACAAATTTGTTGAAATTTCTAAACAACCTACTTTTTATTCAACGCATCTTATTGGTTATCACTAAATCAATCAAAATTATCTTAATTAAGATCAAAACTATCAGAAATTACACTTACACAAATAAAATCACTATTCATAATTACCAGCTAATTCAAATAACATTCAAATCATATAAATTAAATGACACGAATGTCTCATTGAGTATTAGATTGTCGTGCCCTCACTTGACATCTTCCGTTGACTCACGTCAACTACTTCCATACTTATCAAATAACATTGATAATCTCCCAAAATTCAACTATGCATTTAATATGAAAGTAATTTTCGCGACGGATGTAACACATACTTTGATAAATTTTTATATATTGTACAAATTCACTTTCTTTTCTTAAGGCGTTTTACTATATTTAATATGAAAGTAACTTTCGCGATGGATGTAACACATACTTTGATACATTCTTATATATTGTACAAATTCACTTTCTTTTCTTAAGGCATTTTACTATCTATATAATAAGTTAGAGCGGTGTGGGTCACTCTCAAATCAGCAATTTTAATCCGAGCCATTGGGACAAGTTTAGATATTTTCAACCGTCTGATTATTGGTCCACCAAAAATGGTAACATGCACACACACTAAATCAGTTTTCAATTTACTCCTATACTTTCCAATTTGGCTCTCTCTCTCTCTCTCTCTCACACACACACACACACACACTTAATCATCCCCAAACTCTCTCTCTCTCTCTCTCTCTCTCTCTCTCTCTCTCACACACACACACACACACACACACACACACATACACATACACACACCTCAACCCAAATGGAGAGAACCATATATCACTCATGTCTCTTAAGCCTTTTTTTTTTTCGCTTCCAGAAACTTTAAAAAAGACCAAGAAAGGCTAAGTATAGATTGGTAAAAAAAAAAATTCTGATTCTTTCCTAAATTTTAGAAAAAACCTTTGTTCTTTGTTTCTTCTTTTTTTTTTTTCCCTTCTAAATACATGGAAAGTATGGTTTTTCAAAAAATTCTAGAAGGGGAAAAAAAAGGCTAAGTATAGATTGATTAAGTAGTTCAAGAGATGTGTGGGCCACAACACAACTATGTGAAATTACTGAGTAATATTATGCTATTCAGATTTGTATGGTAATGGGACCACTTGATTTTTCATTGGAGAGTGTTGAAGTAATCCAATAATATTGAAGGTCTCTACAACATGTTTTAGAAATAACTAAATTTGGGAAGCATAGCATTACTTGAAACTAATATTGACATGTAGGTTGCTGCAAACTTAATACGCTAAATAGGTTATGACCTGAAATGAAAGAGATACGCATATGAAATTATATTTTTTTTTCCTAACAAATTTACAGCCCATATTTATAGTCATTATACTCCGCATTTTTTTTCCACCCGTGCTACCATATATATATATATATATATATAATAAGGTAGAGCGGTGTGGGTCCCTTTCAAGTTAGCAACTTTTAATCTTGACCATTGAGACAAGTTTAAATATTTCAGATCGTCGGATTGATTGTCCACCAAAATTAGTTAGCAACTTTTAATCTTGACCATTGAGACAAGTTTAAATATTTCAGACCGTCGGATTGATTGTCCACCAAAATTAGTTAATCCTATTAAATATTGCATTGTATCCTATTAAAACTCTAAATTAAAAAGGAATTCCCTAAATTAATTTGAATTTGAATAAATACATGCCAATATCCAAATTATCAACTTCAGTAAATAAAAAACACAAATCTTGGGTAAAACTAAATCATTAGACTGTTTTTTTTATATAGCAAAAAAGGAATTTCCTAAATTAATTAAAATTTGAATATATACATATCTAATAGTAAATACAAAACACAAATCTTGGGAGATAAACTAAATCAGTGGACTGATTTTTTCAAAATAGAAATATTGGAATATAAACTTCCCATATCATACATATATTCATAGAGTTTATTTTTTTTTTTATAGGTTTTTCTTTTGTCCTTTCCATGACTCTGATCAAATGACTTTCATAAAACTAATCAAACTGATATAATATGAGTGAAAAATCACATAAAGTTGAAGTTTAGAAAGTGGGTTTTAACAATGGATTTCATAATTCAAGTTTCAAAAAATGTATTCTCACTTGCACTATTTTTAAAATCTAGGAAGCGTATTTGTTATATTCTATTGTCTATCTAGAAAATGGGTTTTTCCAGCACTATAATTGTAAATTTTGCTACCAGTTTGATTATTTCCACCATTTTTATAGGTCATTTGATTAGTTCTATCAGTTTGATATAGTCCATAGGGCTAATTAGTAAAATGAGTAATGTTGCTTCCTAAACATGGGCTAATTATAAATAATCACAAAAGTTTTGCTTTCCTTTTCTATTTCTTTCCAAAAGCTTAGAAAAAGCCTTTATTTTTTTGTTTTTGTTTTTTTTGGTTTTCAATTTGTGCCCTCGGGCACGGGGGAAGTCTCTACGAATAAACATTAATTATACTTAAAATATTCATCAAATGTTGGACTAAATATATTTAACTAAATTGAGTTAATGATATATTTAATATTGGAACCAATGTCTTCTTCACTTAAAATTCCAACCATATCTCAGATCTTTTAAAGTTTTGAATTTTTTTGATTAGTACTAAATAGCATGTGGGATTGAATGACCTGTACAATTTTACGCAAAAGATTTAAAAATTTTAAAGTATTGCATTTTTCCCCCCTTTTTTCTTCTTCTTCTTCTTTTTTTTTTTTTTTTTTTTTTTTTTTTTTTGCTTTGTGCCCACGGGCACGGGTTATTACTAGTATATATATATTCACCGTGTGTTCACGCAAGGAAGAAGATAGGTTGGGTTCAGGCCCGTTTGGGAAATCAATTTATGGGCGGACTTTTATGTGTTAGAAAGTTTGAGTTGCCAAACACAACCTTAGGTCTTAAATAAAAATTAAACATATAAAAGAAACAGTCATATTGGCCTTTTTTTCAGGCTTTAGAAGGAAAAAAGAAAAACAATAGGAAAAAAAAAATAACATCCTTTTTTTTCTTTTTTCTTTTTTTATCCATGTTTGAAGTAATGGTAGCTAAACTTGGCTACTCTCTACAAAATTTTACTTTTTCTTTATTCTTAATTTAAGCAGTTCTGCTCTTGATTTATTACACAGAGCCTTACAGTCTTTAGAAGTATTAAAAGAGTATTATATATCTAGAACCTTCATACTCAATTTTATAAACATAAAACAGATATCACTCAACTGCAATGACATGGACAATTTTATGCAAAAGATTTGATCTTTTGAAGTATTGAATTTCTTTTTTCTTTTTTTTCATTTCATGCCCACAGGCACTGGTCATTACTAGTGTATATATATATATTTATTTAAAATATTATTTTGATATTTCACACATATGCCGGCCCGCCCGTGCCCCACCCCTAGTATAAAGGAAAAGCTTGATATTCCAATGGATTCTACTACTAATTAAACCCCTCTTAATTATTCCAATTCCCATTCATCTTCATAAACTCATCAAGGCCCCGAGAATCAAGCAACAAAATATCTTTCCTTTATTTTCGTTATCTTCGTTCTTGAACAGTTCACCATATTATTTCGTCCTGAATCATTATTAATAGGTATAATTATATTTTACCTGTTTGTGGTTAGACTCATTTTTAATTTACCTCTTTGTGGTTCAAAAGTGGACAATTAATCCACTTGTGATTTTAGACTAAAGTGAAACTATTAAAATTTCTGTCAAAATATCCTCATATAGGGATTAAGTGTTTACATTAGCTCCACGTAGAAGAGTTTTAAGTGTCAAAATAACCCCCACATAGGCAATTAATCCAAAAATTAGCCCCACAGATTAGTTAAGTGTTAAAAATTAGCCCCACATAGGTGAGTTAAATAGTAGCATTATTTCCACATGGGGAATTTACCCCAAAATTAACCTCACAAAGGGGTTAAGTGTTAACATTTTGGTCAATTTTAGAATTTTTATCAGTTTTGCGATAAATCTTAACAATAAGACAATTTTCTTATGAAAAATGACAACTAATCAAATGAAAATAAATAAAAGTTGCATCTCTCTCTCTCTCTCCATTGTAATTTTCATTTAAAGGTATAAATTAACACTACTAGGATTAAACTTAGGGTGCGTTTGATTAAGTATTGAAAATTAAGTGTTGAATTTTAAGTACTAAAAATTTTAAGCGCTTGAAATTTAATTCCTTAAAACACTATTTCAAAGAATGCATTCAATGAATATTTTCAGTAGAAAATTTTCACTTAAAGCTTTCAGTGGTTTTGGAGCTACTTTTTCAATTAAGTGGTATATTATCAAACGCACTGAAAAAGAATAAGTATTGAATTTTTTCATTTTCAGCACTTATTGGGGTTATTAAACATACCCTTAGTACAAAATCACATATCAATTTGAATCACATGGAATAAAGTGAAACGAGCCTAAAAATATATATAATCAATGGTTAATTACATTTCAGTCAGTTCTTTGGGCCAAATTTACGGGAATAGACTACACTTTTTTTTTGTGAATTAAAAAATAGAAATTTAAAGTAAAAAAAAATTAAAGAATATCAATAAAATAAAAAATCAACTCTTTGTTTTTTTAAAATTTAAAAAGTAGAGAGTTACGTTTAATATTAAATTTAACGTTGTGTTCATAACATTTAATTTTGTTTGTTTGTTTTTTTGTTTTTTTTTTTATTTTTAATTTCTGATTTTAAGTTGATATTTTTCTAATTTATTAAAAAACGTAGACTGACTTGTAAGGGTAAAAGTCATCCACTCCCCTTTGTGGGGCAGTACGTTATGTGGGTGTTGCAGGATCACAAATTTATTTATTATTATTTTTATTTTTATTTTTATTTTTACCAAAGAGGAGTGGAATCCACACGTTGGCCATACCATAAAAAAAAAGCGATTGAAAAGTGAGATAAAAAATCATCTCTTTCCTTGTTTGGCAAAAAATCAAATACATATATTTTTGAGATATAAATTAAAAGGAAATAAAATAAACCGTGAGAAAGTTTGAGTAAATCTTGCATAATCAAAGCCAAAAAAGAACTAAAAGAGAACACTAGCTCCATTTTACCCTCGATTGGGGGAACTTATATTGCATTTAACACTCTATCACACTAAGGACCTAAAAAGTCATTTTTGTTTCTATTGAAAAAAGTAATGCTAGTTACACTTAAACGGGACACCTAAATTATTCATCTGTTGATGTGGATTTCCAAAATTATTCGTCAATTACCAAAAAAAATTTAAATTAATTTCAAAACTGTCACAACACATCTGCAGTTGTATAATCTAAATGTCCCGTTTAGGTATACTTAACATTACTGGTAGAAAAACCAATCCCACTGCAGTATGTATATATAAGTTTGTTAGGATTCTCTCTCTTTCTCATTCTCTCTTCTGCAATTTCTCCATCAGTACTTATAACAAAAGTCAGAAAATATTCTCCTCAACAGTTTCTCTCTCTCTCTCTCTCTCCTCACGATAAGATTAATTAACAATTGAACACATACGTACAACACAATGTATAGGATAGCTGGTCCGTCGGAGCTCCTCGCCATCACTGGCAGTTTTGTTGAGGACATTAAGCTTGCAAAGAAGAAGTTTATATGGCCATGGCAGAAGTGCATGATCATCGACATGACCCCGGTGAACTACACCTTCGAGGTCCAGGCAATGAGTTCGGAGAAGCTTCCTTTTGTACTTCCAGCGGTCTTCACCATTGGACCGAGAGTCGATTGCCAAGAGAGTATGCTAAAGTACGCCAAACTTCTCTCTCCTCACGATAAGCTCTCCAACCATGTAAAAGAGCTTGTTCAGGGGGTTATTGAGGGCGAGACTCGAGTTCTCGTCGCTTCAATGACTATGGAGGACGTTTTCAAGGGCACCAAGGAGTTTAAGCAAGAGGTTTTTGATAAAGTTCAACTTGAACTTGACCAATTTGGACTTCACATCTATAACGCTAATGTGAAGCAACTTGTGGATGTGCGAGGGCATGAGTATTTCTCCTACCTTGGCCAGAAAACTCAGATGGAGGCCGCCAATCAAGCCAAGGTATCATATATCATATATCATATATCATATATATACTTGTATATTATAGGCATATATGAATTTGAGAATTTCTTATGGATTATGAGTATGAATTTGGGATTTTTTAAAGAATAATGAATTGTCAATTTTATGTTTAGGCCGTCGGATCGTGTTTAAAAACTATAAAAAAAAAAAACTATGAAATGACAAAACTGCCCTTACTGAAAACACAATTCGACGGCCAAAACATAAGCCCTCTCTTTAATAAAGAGAGGGTGCCTTCTTTAGAGCCTGACTGTATATATCTATATAATAAGATAGGGCGGTGTGGGTCCTTTCAAGATAGCAACTTTTAATCTTGACCATTGAGACAAGTTTAGATATTTCAGACCGTCGGATTGATTGTCCACCAAAAATAGTTAATCCTATTAAATATTGCATTATATCCTATTAAAACTCTAAATTAAAAAGGAATTCTCTAAATTAATTTGAATTTGAATAAATACATGTCAATATCCAAATTGTCAACTTCAGTAAATACAAAACACAAATCTTGGGTAAAACTAAATCATTAGATTGTTTTTTTTTTTAGCAAAAAAGGAATTCCCTAAATTAATTTGAATTTGAATATATACATATCTAATAGTAAATACAAAACACAAATCTTGGGAGATAAACTAAATTAGTGGACTGATTTTTTCAAAATAGAAATATTTGAATATAAACTTCCCATATCATACATATATTCATAGAGCTTATTTTTTTTTTTTATAGGTTTTTCTTTTTTCATTTCCATGACTCTGATCAAATGACTTTCATAAAACTAATCAAACTGATATAATATGAGTGAAAAATCACATAAAGTTGAAGTTTAGGAAGTGGATTTTAACAGTAGATTTCATAATTCAAGTCTCAAGAAATGTATTCTCACTTGCACTTTTTTTAAAATCTAGGAAGCTTATTTGTTATATTCTATTGTCTATCTAGAAAATGGGTTTTTCCAGCACTATGGCTGTAAATTTTGCCACCAGTTTGATTAGTTCCACCTCTTTTATAGGTCATTTGATTAATTCTATCAGTTGGATATAGTCTATAAGGCAATTAGTGAAATGAGTAATGCTGCTTCCCAAATATGGGCTAATTATAAATAATCACAAAAGTTTTGCTTTCCTTTTTCTATTTCTTTCCAAAAGCTTAGAAAAAGTCTTTGTTTTTTGTTTTTTTTGGTTTTCACTTCTCTAGGAATAAAGATTAATTATACTTAAAATATTCATACAATGTTGGACTAAATATATTTAACTAAATTGAGTTAATGATATATTTAATATTGGAACCAATGTCTTCTTCACTTAAAATTCTAACCATATCTCAGATCTTTTTAAAGTATTGAATTTTTTTTTCCCGCTTCGTGCCCACGGGCACGGGTTAGTACTAAATAGCATGTGGGTTTGAATGACCTGTACAATTTTACGCAAAAGATTTGAAAATTTTAAAGTATTGCATTATTTTATCCCCTTTTTTCTTCTTCTTCTTTTTCTTTTTTTTTTTTTTTGGCTTTGTGCCACGGGCACGGGTTATTACTAGTATATATATATATATATATATATAGCAGAACCCTTCTCATTCTATTCATAGCCATTAGATCCTCTTTCATTAAGGATAATGAAGTTCACAAACTAAAAACTCGATCCAAACGGCAGTAAATAGAAGTCCTCTAATGAGTCCCTCATGAGAAGGGTATAAAGATAGACGCACGAAAAACATTTTTGTTAGGTGTATGAATTTGAGAATTTCTTATAAATAGATATCTATATATATATATAGACAGCCACACGGAAACATATATAGTTGTGAGAAGTTGTAATAAATTGATATATGTGTATAGTTAGGCTCTAAAGAGGGCAATCTCTCTTTAATAAAGAGATGGCCTCTGTTTTGGCCGTTGATCGTATTTTCATTAATGATAGTTTTGTTATTTCATAGTTTTTAAAAACAATCCGACGGTCAAAACAAAGAGGTTGTACTCTTTAAAGAATCTTTGTACGGAGATTCTCTAAAGAGGGCGCATTTTTTTATGAAAAAGAGGACCTTTTTTTTGCCGTGTAAAAAGTGCGAATTTCTCACATATTTAAGATGTGAGAAATTATCACATAATTTAAGATGTGAGAAATTCTCACTTTTTACACGGCCAAAAAAGAGGTCCGCTCTTTATTAAAAAAAACGGGCGCCCTCTTTATATATGTGTATATATATATATATATATATAGCTGTGAGGGTTTAAAATGTTGTGTGTGAATGTGAAAAATTCTGACTAATGGATAATATGCCACACAGAAACATATAATGTTAATTATGTGTATGATTTTGATAAAATTTCTAGGGAATCAATACATATATATATATATATACATATAACCAGGGACACAGAAACACGTGCTTTTATGTGCATGAGATGAATTGATATATGTATATGTAGACTTATGCGGACACATATGTTGTTGTATGTGTATTAAACATAATGTTGTAATGCTAAGAATATGAAAATACTAATGAATTTTGTACAATAGATTATGTATAAATTTCTTCATGTCATGGTTTTTTTTTTCTTTGGAAAATCCCCAATTGAACATAAATTAGGAATGCCAATCTTTTATAACTTTGGTTATGAATGTGAGAATTCTAGTGAATTAATATACAGTCAATCTCTGTTATAGAGTGATTGCATATATATATATATATATATGTGAATTCTAATGAACAAAAATATTTTGCCAATTTCAGTAATAGAATGCACGAATGTAAAATTCTAATGAATAATCATAAATTTGTGTTATAGATTGATGTGGCGGAGGCGAGGATGAAGGGTGAGATTGGCGCGAAGGAGCGGGAAGGGCAAACATCACAGAATACAGCAAAGATAAACGCGGAGACTAAGGTAGTATCGACCCAAAGGCAAGGGCAGGGCACGAAAGAGGAAATTAAGGTGAGGACTGAGGTGAAAATATTTGAGAACCAGAAAGAGGCTGAGGTGGCGGAGGCGAATGCCAGGTTGCTACAGAAGAAGGCCGGATGGGGCCAGGATGCACAACTGTCAGAGGTTGAGGCTGCCAAGGCAGTGGCGTTGAGAGATGCCGAGTTGCAGAGGGAGGTGGAGAAGATGAACGCCATGAGTAGGACTGAGAAGCTCAAGGCCGAGCTTTTGAGTAAGGCCATCGTGGAATATGACATTAAGGTACGCATATATATAATCATAGATATATTGCACGATTGGCCTCAATAGGGTAGTTTGGTAACTGTTTATTGAGGCCAATCGTGCAATTGGCTTTCATAAGTTTCCTAACTCTTTTAGTTAAGAGCTCTTTTAGAGACCTAAATCGAAGTTCGCTTGTTCGGTTCCTTTTTTTCTTTCTTCTAAAGTACCATTATAATAGCCTAAGAATTGTATAGTAATTTGATGGTACTCTACACAGAACTCTTGATTAGCAATACAAGCAATCATCCAATAACTAGGTTGAGAAGGCCACTGGTTGATTTTCCAAAACCATTACAGCTTGTATCCATTGTACTATAAGAATCAATAATATGTTTCTGCTAAACTTTTCTGTCAAAAAAACAACTAAAATAAGGTCTTTGAAGATTTGGGTTCAAGTTTGAGCAATGTTTGTTTAATAGACGTTTGTGCATGTAAAGTTGGCCCTCCACTTGAAAAGAAACCATCTAAAAATCTTATGATAGAAAGGATAGCGGTGAGATTGCTCCATTGTGACTTCAGCCTTAAAAGGTTTCGAAATTCAAAAACAGCCTTTTCAGATTTTTTTTCCCCGACTTTGGCCATTTTATTATGTAGATATTCGATTTCAAAATGAAAACTAAATATTAATGTTAAAAAAAATTGCACCAAATTCATCCATTCATGATAGCTTTAAATTGTGCTTTATGTTGCATCTTAAGGAACAGATGGCTACTTATGGCTTGTTTGGTTCTTCTCACTCTGTTTCTCTGTCCTTCTGTGATATTATTTTTTGTTTTTTTTTTTTTTTGTGTGTACTTTTGTGTTGTTAAACAGGCCCAAGAGGCAAATTCAGAGTTATACAAGAAACAAAAAGAAGCAGAAGCAACTCTCTTCAAGCAACAAAAGAATGCCGAGGCACAGAAAGCAAGTGCGGACGCGGAATTTTATGCCCGCCAACGCGCAGCCGACGGTGAGCTCTACACCAAACAGAAGGAAGCCGAAGGGATCATGGCGGTGGCTAAAGCCCAAGGCTTTTACCTGAGCACCCTTCTCAAAGAGCTAAAGGGAAACTACATGGCGCTTAGAGACTACATCATGATAAACGGTGGAATGTTCCAAGAGATCGCGAAGATCAATGCACAAGCCGTGAACGGACTTAATCCGAAGATCAGTGTCTGGTCGGGGGCTAATGGCAGTGGGGCCGGTGGTGGAGCAATGAACGATATCGCCGGAGTTTATAAAGCCTTGCCGCAATTGTTTGAGACAGTGAATGAGCAGACTGGGTTTCAACCACCAGCTTGGCTAGGCACATTGCCTAGTCCCAATGACTCTAATTCTACTTAGATGGTGTGATTCAAAGGATTACCAAACATAGTATTCTTAGTAGTTTTTATTATTCTTGAATTAATTGGTAAGTTTTTTTAAAAGTACATACTGATATCTCTCTCTTGGACAAGTTTATTATAATTACATGACACTTTTCTTTCAGAACTAAGTGCATGTTTAAAAATATGCAAAGTATCCCATTCTTATATATCGAAAATTTTCTAAAAAGGTTGTCCTCTGTTTAATAAAGAGAGGGCCTCTATTTTGAACGTCGGATCGTGTTTTTATTTAGGGCAGTATTGTCATTTCACAGTTTTAAAACATAAACCATTCATAAAAAGTCAATTTATAAATCAAAAGCACCAAGTGGCCACAATTTGTTTTGCAAGACTAATCTAAGGACATAAAAACCGAACTAATAATCATTTTTAATTCAATAGTTTGTTGTTTGGTAGGCCAAATATTGTAAGATTAATTGTCAATATCAACTCTAGGGGTATGGCATTCACTATCCCCCATAAATAGTGAAGGGGAAGAGTAATACTCCATTACCCATCTCGTGAGACAAAAACGACCTAAATCTATTCGACAAAACTACTCTTTCGTCTCTCTGTCTCGCACCAAAAATATGTATAAATAAACCAAAAAGTTTTTGCTTTAGTAGCGTTACCCCCAAACCCTTGCATGAAACTTGTTTACTAGTGGACCCAAATCCATTTAACTTGGCCCCTCTAACATAAAATCTTAGGTCCTCCACTGCTAAGACTCAGCTCGGCGCCAAACGAACTATACTCACTTTTGCTAAATTTAGTGAAAGAAATGGTTAAAATAAAATATACTTCATTTAAATAAAAGGGTAAATTATACTTTACACCCTTGTAGTTTGGGTGTGATCGCTTTGGTCCCTGTAATTTCAATATTGTCACTTTGATCCTTACAGTTTCAGTTTAAATTTAATGTAGTCCATTTATGAAAATTTTCTACAATTTTTTGACAGGAATAGGTCATAAATTCACTTAGAGAAATTACTCTTTACACACCTGTATTGAACCTAAATCTGTCAAGAATTGTAAGAAAATTTGATGAATGGACTTTATTGAATCTACAATGAAACTAAAAGGACCAAAGTAACAGAATTGCAACTGTAGAGATCAAAGTGAAATTACACCCAAACTATAAGGGTGCAAAATATAATTTACCCTAAAAGGTAAAATAAATAAAATTGGAACTTAAAAATCTAAAAAATAGTCGGAATATCAGAGGGGGGGGGGGACGTTTTAACATCCACTATTCTTTCCTGACTGTTGTGAAAAACAAAAAAAGAAAAAAAAAAAAAAAAAAGAAAGAAAAAAAAGAAGGGGGATAATTATCGTTTCTTCACACAAATTCAGATGCCCAACACAAAAAGCACTCAATGGAATCAAGAGCTATGACTACTTATTTTTCCTTGTATTTGAAAAGTCAAAAACCTCCTAAGCTTCTCTTTCAAACTTTTATTTTGAGTAATGATCACATAAAGTGTGCATATAAAGATCTGGTCCATTTATTTTGGTGAATTCTATGGATGCAGGCACGAGCTCCACCGAAATGAATGGCCTAGATTTTTATATGCACACTTTATGTGCACATTATATGTGCAATAGCATTTTCCATTTATTTTTGCAATTGCAACGTTTGAAAGATAACAAAGCCCAGTTTGGCATTACTGACTGTCCGAGGAGGTGCGTGTAGTTTTAAAAACCTATACAAAGCTCAAGGGAGGTGCGTGTAATTTTAAAAACCTCAGGGGAGGTCCGTGTAATTAAAGCAAACCTCAGGAAAGGTTTGTGTAATTTACCCTAATACTATTGATAATGATGGTGACACTTTTGGGTATAACAAAAAGCCGGAAGAAAAAACATTAAATATAACGGTTATTTTGATGACATGATATCACAAGCCAATAAAATTCCAAAATTCAAGCATTGTTCTTCTAATTTGGGGAAAACAAACTTAGACATAAGCATCATTCCTGTATTAGTGTGATTATAGAGATACGTGGTATACCGTTAACATTGAATATTTTCTATAAAAATAAAAAATAAAAATAATAATAATAAAAAAAAGGACTGACCAATTTGTGATTATACTAACTAAACCCTCTTAAATATTCCAAGTCCATTTCTACAAATCATGTCAATACTTTAGCAAGGAGTAAATTAGACTTAAAATGAAAACTTGAGAAAAACTGTGGATACAAAAGCATTGCATATATACATAATCATAAACCAAGAAATTGTTTTCTCTCTTCTGGTTCAAGTTTAGCAAGTCAGCTTTCTGAAGGCTAGACCTTCAGTTGACAAAAAATGTACATAAAATTCACCATCAATGAGGTTGAAAGATGTATCTATTGCCAACCAAAGACGAATTCAAATAAGATTGTGCAACAAAAACATGACTTAAAAGATTCAGCAAAACTCACCTACTTGTGAGGACTTACCAGAATCAACCAATTTCATCTTTCATGCTCCCATGAAAAGTGCAACCAGTTCAGCACCATAAATTACATGAAACACACACACACACACACACACACACAGAGGTTGATCTTGAATCAGAGCCTCAAACAGTCGAACTTGCCAATATCACATTATTGCATACTTGCAGATCATAAGTTACATATAGAATGTGCGAGGCAAGTCAGTTTTACAACAAAAACAGAACACAAGAAAAGAGACAGATAAATTAAATTCTAGTAACAACAATACCTACAAACTTCCCAATCCCAGCTTGAGAGCAGCTCTTCTTCAAACCAACAAACCGACATTGATATCCATTTCCCCACCACTCATTCCCTCCATCTCTTTTGAGTTTGATCCCACATACATACCACAGATTCAAGCCAAGCTTAACAATCACTCGCGAACATGTTCGATAAAGGCTCACAGCTTGGTTCAGCTCGTTTACTAAACAAACCAAGCTCAAGCCTAGCTCAAACGAACATAAGCTCATTATACATTATACATGTTTCATTTCACAAGGACTTTAGTTATGGAGAGGATTCGGGCCCGACGGAACCTATATAATGGGCCGGTATCCTTTATATTGACCTCCGGCCTTGGAAAGAGCTATTCGAAGCGTACCAAGGAAAAGGATGAATGTTTTGCATGTATTTCTGTTTTCTGAGCAGGGTTAGAATATGAGTTGAAGTTCTACTATTTGCCAACGTTAAGCAAATTTGTTTATACCAGGATAGGCCAGCTGGTCAAGGTAAAGGTGGATATTCTAACGAGGAAGAAGGAATTGATCGTCTACGTCAGTACTGGATCAAAATTTCCCATGCCTAGTCTCAGAAGGCCTTTGCGGGTCAAGAAGTCTAATATGAAGTATATCTATGCTTTGAGCCGCTTCAGTAATGGGAGGACTTGCCTTAGCCCTTACTCTTTTAATAAGGAAATTTTGTTCCCCGATCCAAGAGCCTGATCCGTCCACACCCAATCAAATTATGGTAAGGCTAACGCACCAGCCAACCAGTGTGGGGGCGAACACACTGGGTTTTAAGCTAAGCTGTTTGAGATAGTGGTGCCCATTCCTAACCAACTCCGAAAATCGGGCTCGGCTCGTTTAATAAACAAGTCAAGCTCAAACATGGCGCTCTTATACACCTCCTATTACATATAATTCACTATATATATATATATATCACAAAACAAGAACTTAGCGCCAGTGTTTCTTCTGATTCAAAATAAGCAAGCATTGACCTTCAGTTGACAAAAAAAATGTACTCCAACATAAATTTCAATCACCATTGAGGTTGAAACTTGAAAGGTATGTCTGTGACCATCCAAAGACATTCAAAGAGAATGGTGTAACAAAAACATTATGTCAAAGATTCAACAAATAAGACACACATACATTACATGTAAAAGTTAAAACACAGAGAGAGTTAATCTTGAATCAAGAGCCTCAGACTTGCCAAAATCACATTGTTGCATAGTTTGCAGTTGCAGATCATAGGTTTACATAGGGATTTGTGAGGCAAGTCAGTTTTACAACAAAAACAGAACACAAGAAAAAAGAGACATAAAATTAAAATTCTACAAACAACTACAATACCTACAAACATCCCAATCCCAGCTAATTTCATAGCAGTTCTTCTTCCTACCAACAAAAAAAGACATTGACCTTCATTACCCAAACTTCTCATTCCCACCATCTGTTTGACCCCACATACACACCACAGATTCAAAAAAAAACAAAACAAATTTTGGGTTTACAGGTTCTTGTAACAAAAACCCTAATGTTTATTTTTTATTTTTTTGCCTACAAATTCTTCTTAGGCCTACCCCTTTTCTTCGAATCCGTCGTCGCCACCGGAGTTGCATCCCCCTCCGGTACATCCACAAACCCATCCCCATGCCCACCACCACCACCGCCATTCGCCTCCGTCGCGGCGGTCGGAAACATCGGCGGCATCCAATTCGGAAACGCAGAGTAGGTCTTCCCTTTCCCACCCTCCGAATTCACAAACCCTAACGGAAAAAAACCCCAACAGCAATAATAAGCTTCCTTACCAGGCACCAATGGCGGCAAAGACGGAATCTTGGCCGCGTGAAACGATCTCTTACAGTTATCGCACCTCAGACAACAGTCCTCGTAAACCCTAGGGTACTGAAACAGGTTGTAACAGTACGGACACGCGGTCCAGAAGCTCGAGAGCCTCGAAGACTCATCGTCGTTGTTGTTGTTGTTGTTGTTCGATTTCTTATTAGTAGCACCACCAACAACAAAATTCAGATTCTCACCTCCTCGTGAGTTCCTTCTCACAGGTAATTTCTGATGCTGATGTTGTTGTTGTCGTTGTTGTTCCTCATCTTGTTGTTCCTTATGTTGTCGAAATTGGTTCTTCATTGCTACCAGATCGACCCTCGAGTAGAGGCTGAGCTCGTTGTCGTATAGGGCTTTCTTGGAAGGTTCTGACAACACGGCCCAGGCGTCCGCTACGAGCTTGAAGGCGGTGTCGGCGAAGGCGAACTTGTTCTTGTCAGGGTGGAGGAGGAGAGCGAGGCGGCGGTACTGCTTCTTGATGAGATCGAGGTTGGGGATGGGGTTATCGCGGCGGTCGATCTGGAGGATGGAATACCAGTCGTGGTGGTTGTTGATCCGTTTCTCGGCGGCGATGATGACGTCGGTGACGGCGAGGATCTGATCCGGGCCGTCGAGTAAAGCCTCGGTTTCTTGGGCTAAGATCGCGAAGTCTCGAGAGCCGCTCAGATCTTTGCCTCGTAAGAGCTTATCGGCGATTCCGAGTAATCGTTCTGCTTCAGCTCTGTTTGTGTTTTCTTCCATTTTTTTTTTTTCTTTTCTTTTCCTTTCCTTTCGATTTTCTCGGGAAAATGTGTCTGAGAAAATGATGGGTGGGGGGTGAGGTTGTGTGTGGAAAAACAGGGAATATGAATCTATTTTATTGGTCTAGATGCCTGGTGCTTGTCTTTCTTTATGAAGTGAGGGCCTGTTTGGGAATGTTTATAATTGGACCACGTTCAGTACAGCAAGGATGGGTGCTACTGGATGGACAGCACTCACCTGCTACTTATACATTTTTTGTTTTTTTTTTTTTTTCAGAAAAATAAAAAAAATAATTGTGTACTGTTTAGTCTAATTGTCACTTTTAAAGAGAGTAATTATCCTATGCAAAAATTAACACACACCAAAGACTTGAATTTATAACATCGGTTTACTTATGGTTTACTTATGAAAATCAAAATTGTTCTTTCCTTTCCGAAACAAAGAACTTGTTATTTCGTCCTAGTTCTTAATTTTTGAAAGTGTGATGTCAAATTATTGAATAAGAGTTCGTATCAGGCTAACGAGGTTGTTTGAGAAAGCTTTTTTTTTTATTATTCTTTTTTTTCCTTCTATCATACTCTCTTCATCTCATTTTATATATTATCTATTTGTTCTCACAATAAAATTCAATAAGGACCACTAATTCTTACTAAAAAAACAAATATGGGATAAAAAATCCCCTAAAGAGAGTCCAACCCTTCCCCTCTCCTCTGAAGAGAGGAAGATGATACTAATAAACCAAATGTTCATTGGTAATGTAATTGATACTAAAATCATTGCCGCCAAAAGTTTAATTGTAAATGGTGAATAACGAAAATAAAATACTTAATAACAACTGCTTTTGTTAGAGCATCTCCAACGAGACTATACAAAAATACTAAGCAAAATTGAATTTTCTTTCTTCAAATAGTATAATGCCTAGTCCATAATTGGTATAATCTTCTCCAACCACACAAGCAAAACATACTAGTAGATGTTTTAAAAAAAATTGCTTATTAATTATTAACTAAATAAAACTGAAATTTAATAATAGTGACTATAAATATAATTAATATAATTGAGTCTTTCCAAAGCCCATTCCCAGTTAACAAAACTACTCCAATTATTTCATAAAATAATAATAATAAAAGGCTTAACTACATTTAACATCATTTTAGTTTGCCTTTTGTATCAATTTGGTCCCTGTAATCTAGAAAGTGTCAGTTTAATCCCTGTAGTTTCATAAGTGTGTCATTTTAGTCCCTCAGCCACTATTTGTGACAAATTTATTACTTTCAATGACAAAAAATTTCGTCACTAAAGGACTTATTTGACTTATTTGACACACTTATGAAACTACATGGACTAAAATAACACTTTCTAAATTATAGAAACTAAACTGACACATGTGACAACTACAAGAGTGTAAAATTGTAATAACACGAAAATTCACTAGCATTAATTACATTTAATTCACTAGCATTTCTAATTTAAAATAGTATTTAATAAAAATCTTAATTGTAGCACCTTGTAATTTCCTTAATGAAATTTATGTTCAAATAATCATTATTTCATATTTAATAACTGTAATTTGACTATGTACATATATAGATGATAGATTAGATATACATGTATATACTAACTAGCTCTTGAGAAATATTTAATCAAAATTTTAAAGTGTTGGTATGATATTTTGATTTTACAAAAATGTAAAAAAAAAAAATAATAATAATAATAATAATAATAATAAAAGAAGTCAATAAATCACAGGTGGTAGAAAATCCTACCATGATCGTATAGTTTTGGTGGTAGTATTTTTATATCTAGGTGTATATATGTGCGTATGTAATCAATGGTGTATTGGGCATTGATGTAAATAATGAGGTGTTTGTAGTAATTTTATGACTAAAATTTTAAAATTTTTCTAGCATTACCTCCCTTTGTGCCATGTGGCACTTGAGGCTTTCATATTATAATAATACTAGTTTTTTTAACCCGTGTAATGCACGGGACACCTATTATCAGATATAATGATGGTATATAACATAAAGTGCAATAAAAATTTAAAGTTTGTCAATCTGATAGATAACACAATATATCAATTTTCAAACATTTCAAATGCAACACCCATAATAAAATAGTAGAGTAATTATTAGGAATTCTATACTAAATAAGAAATGGTGTTTGGAGTAATTTAATGAGCAAAATTTGAAATTTTGCTCGCCTTGCCTTTCCTTGTGCCACGTGACACTTGAGGCTTTCATATTATTATAATACAAGATAATAAGAGGTTAGTTTATTTAACTAATCCTAACATTCTATATAATAAGTTAGAGCGGTGTGCGTCCCTCTCAAATCAGCAATTTTAATCCGAGCCATTAAGACAAGTTTAGATATTTTCAACCGTCCGATTATTGGTCCACCAAAAATGGTAACATGCACACACACTGAATCAGTTTTCAATTTACTCCTATACTTTCCAATTTGGCTCTCTCTCTCTCTCTCTCTCTCTCTCTCTCTCTCTCTCTCTCACGCACACTTAATCTGTTAATCATCCCCAAACTCTCTCTCTCTCTCTCTCTCTCTCTCTCTCTCTCTCTCTCTCTCTCTCTCTCACACACACACTCACACACACACACACACACACATACATACACACCTCAACCCAAATGGAGAGAACCATATATCACTCATGTCTCTTAAGCTTTTTTTTTTTTTTTTCCGCTTCCAGAAACTTTAAAAAAGACCAAGAAAGGCTAAGTATAGATTGGTAATTTTTTTTTTTTTTTCTGATTCTTTCCTAAATCTTAGAAAAAGCCTTTGTTCTTTCTTCTTCTTTTTTTCCCCCTTCTAAATACATAGAAAGTATGGTTTTTCAAAAGTTTCTAGAAAGGGGAAAAAAAAGGCTAAGTATAGATTGGTTAAGTAGTTCAAGAGATGTGTGGGCCACAACACAACTATGTGAAATTACTGAGTAATATTATGCTATTCAGATTTGTATGGTAATGGGACCACCTGATTTTTCATGGGAGAGTCTTGAAGTAATCCAATAATATTGAAGGTCTCTACAACATGTTTTAAAAATAACTAAATTTGAGAAGCATAGCATTACTTGAAACTAATATTGACATGTAGGTTGCTGCAAACTCAATACGCTAAATAGGTTATGACCTGAAATGAAAGAGATACGCATATGAAATTATATTTTTTTTTTCCTAACAAATTTACAGCCCATATTTATAGTCACTATACTCCGTATTTTTTTTTCCACCCGTGCTACTATATATATATTCACCGTGTGTTCACGCAAGGAAGAAGATAGGTTGGGTTCAGGCTCGTTTGGGAAATCAGTTTATGGGCGGACTTTTATGTGTTAGGAAATTGGGTTGCCAAACACAGCCTTAGGTCTTAAATAAAAATAAAACATATAAAAGAAACAGTCATATTGGCCTTTTTTTCAGGCTTTAGAAGGAAAAAAGAAAAAACAACAGGAAAAAAAATAACATCCTTTTTTTTCTTTTTTCTTTTTTCTTTTTTTTTCCCATGTTTAAAGTAATGGTAGCTAAACTTGGCTACTCTCTACAAAATTTTACTTTTTCTTTATTATTAATTTAAGCAGTTCTGCTCTTGATTTATTACACAGAGCCTTACAGTCTTTAGAATGATTAAAAGAGTATTATATATCTAGAATTATATACAGATTTATACACACATTCGGTTATTTGTGGTAATACAACTAAGATATTATTGTGATTTTCAGTTATGTACATCTCTTTAATTGTGGAGTTATTTTTGGAACAAATAATAAGCATGTTTGTAAGTTTTTACGGTGGATTGAGAGTTCAAATTATAGTGGATTCTCTTTTGTATTTCGTGTGCATTCATTCTCTCCACATTCATCCATTTCTCCATTCATAGTAGTAACTTCGTCTTCTCAATTCCTCTCTATTACTTCATATAGTATGAAATTTAACACTGACTACAATATTTCATTGATATCACAAATTTACTTTATAGTGGACATTTTTTTTAGAATAACTAATTCTCATGATTACATGTTAGTACGTTACAATCTGTTTTCAAATTATAGAAGTCCCTTGCGTGTAGCTTGATAACCCATCATCCTGAGTCCCTTGTTGCTTGAAACTCACCACTCTATGAAATTTATCCATAGTGTGGAATTTTACACTATTACAAATTTAAGTATTACGATGTTAAATGTAACATTATGGCAGTGTGAAATTTAACACTATTATAGTGTTAAATGTAACAATATTACACTTCATACATGTAACACTATTACAAGTTTAAGTTCAATTTCACCTAGTGTGAACTTTAACACTATTATACTATTACAGTATCAAATTTAACACTATCTTTGGAGGCAAGAATATCAGTGTTAAATTTCACTCTAAATAAGAAAGGTAAGTGTGGAGGGAGTACTAAAAAAAAGTTCGCTTGTTAAATTTATCACCCCCAAACTGATAGCACATAGTTCCCCAATTTTTAGTATACAAATTACACACAGTCTTGATGTGCAAATCTAATATCCCAAAATAAGATATAGAAAGAAGCATAAGTTTATCCATTAAGCATCACTTAATCATCGTTCAATTTTACATTACATTACAATGTACAAATTTATACTACATTATAGTCTATTCACTGGAATTTTTGAGCTTGTTTTAGGGCACTGTATCCGTCCAGCGACCATGACGTCTGGTGCATAATTTTCCCTTATTGTTGCGAGTGTTGAGATGTGCATCAACCATTCTCTCCTAATAACCTGGTTGGCCGCCCCTCACTCATTGCTGTAATTTTAAAAAAAAAAAAAAACAAAACAAAACAAAACAAAAATGAGTGTGGGTGATAAATTTATCACTAGAAACATAATGTTGAAAAAAAACAGAGAATGGAGATTAATGTACCAAAGAAAAGTTGAAAAAATTCTCACATATGAGTGACAGAGCGAGGAGAGTATAGCATCTGCGCATGACAGAGCGAGGGTAGTGTGGTCATATTTTATTATGTGGACTTTTGACTAAATAGTTTTTTGAGTTGGGTCTATTATAACAAAGATACACTAAATAGGATTTAATACAAGTTAACCCTTAATAATATTGTAAAATAAAAGGATTTTAAATAGTAGATAAATGCAAATTACTTTAATTTCTTATCTTATTAATGATGATAATAGCACATTAACTTATTGTTATTAGTTCTATTTAATTTAGTACTTAAAAATATGTTAGTGAGTAAGTTAGGCCTTGTCAGATTATAACTTAAATAAATCAAATCCCTTATATTTCAGTATTGTTTTGTACCATTAGGATATAACAAATAGATATTACAATTAGAAGCTTTGGGGGTACTAAGTGCTAATAACTACTAATTCCTTTATACCCTTTGGGTAATAAAATTGGTAAAAGTAAGGTAATACGCTATTAATATTCTAATTTTATAAAGAATAGTTTGAATAAATTCTCACCCTTATGGAAATTATATATATGTGCTTTACGGCTCAATAGTAACTTTTTAAAAATAGTATTTTAACTTCCAAAATTCGTAGTAATTAATCTATAACTCAGAAAAATACGCCGTCAATTCCTATAAGTCTTAAAATAATGTCTAGTATCGAATTTAAAAGTTTGGAGACAATCCGACACCATTTCCAAATACAGCTTATTTGTAGAACCCATATTTATGTAGGAAATTTTGTTTTAGGAAATTATGTTTTAGGAACTGCTACGGACTCCAAATTGAGTCCAGTTAGTGATGTTGAACTCAGTATTGTGTAAGGAATGCTATAGTGAAGTTTTGACATAGAGAATACTTAGTTACAGTTTTACCCTTATGCTTACAACCTATGATTAAATGTTTAGCTCTTTTACCTGTATTGATGTAGGAACTATTTCATTGTCAATTCCTAAGTTGCCAAGGTGAGTATGTTCATTACCTTTTCTCAAAATCTATTTTAACTCAATATATAATGAGTAAATTCTACTACGATTGATTTTAATGATATGTAAAGTATAGAAAAATTTAAAGTTAATTTCGGAACATTTTTCTTGGTTCCTGGAAGGGTTTTAGCATTCAAAACTTATAATTCTCAAATGTGTCAATTTATTGCAATGCCATGTATCTTTTGAAATGCCATCATTTTAAATGTTCATTTTATTTAAAGTGTTGATTACCACCGCAACAAATTATAAAGTATAGCCTATGTATGCGATGAAATGAGCCGACTGTAGGGTTGCCTTTGATCATTGTGCGATGTATGTAATGAATGAATGTGTGCGTAAGTGGGTGGTTGGTAGGCCTGGCAATTGGACGGGTTCGGGCGGGTTCGGGCCGGGCTGTGTGCGGGCCGGGCCCAAAACGGGCCGGGCTTAGACGGGCTTGCATGTTGTCGGGTTCTGTTCGGGTCGGGCAACATCAGGTCGGGCCCGGGTTTTCCCCCTTCTCTTCTTCTTCTTCTTCTTCTTTTTCTTCTTAGATATATGCATATGTATATGTATATATATATACTAGTAGGTATAGGTATAGATGTATATACACACACACGCAGAAAAGTGGGCAAAAACCAGACTTGCAACCCAGTAATAAAAAAAATGGGGAAAATAATATAAAGAAAAAAGAAAGGGGAAAAAAAAAATCAAAAATCAGACTTGCAAAAACCAAGAAACAAAAAAGTGATTTTAAAAAAAAAAAAACGAAAATCAGATTTGCAAGAAACCTAGGAAAGAAACCAAAAGAAACCCATTAAATCTAGGTTTCTAAAACAACATACCTACAAAATATACATATACTTGTGTAAAGAATCTTCCCTTGTATATCAAAACCAAGTACTGAAACCTTATATATATGACCCCAGCAAATAAAAAAGCATATATTTGTGTAATGAATCTTCTCTTGTAAATCAAGACCAACTCAAACCCCTCAATCAATGATGATATCAAATCCCTAGATCAAAGCATATATATATAGAGAGAGATAGATAGATTGCAAATAAGAGATACAGAATATACATATATATATACATATATATATAAAGAGAGAGAGAGAGAGAGAGAGAGAGAGAGAGAGAGAGAGAGAGCAGAAGAAGAGAGTGCAGCCGAAGCTGCTACAACGTTTTAGAGGGGGTTGCTTTTTGGTAGAGGCTTATATGAGAGGGGGTTTAGGGTTTCATTTATTTATGTAGTGGGCGGGTTGGTTGCGGGCCAGAAACGGGCTGACTTTGGGCCCGCTTATGAAATCTATTTATAAGATATGAGCCCGCTACAGGCCCGGCCATTAAAATTGCAATTGCCCAATTCCAATTTATATCGGGCTTTAGCGGGTTGGTTGGTGTTTCGGGCTTGGTATTGCCAGGCCTAGTGGTTGGTAATTTGACATTTATGTAAAGATGCTACTTTCCATGCAAATAGAGCCTGTCATTATATTTCCATTTTATCGTATGAAATTTTTGATGTTATCATCTTATCTTTTCTAAAAATACAAACCTTATTTTAAATGATTATTTCCAAGGTTATGTTCATTCACTGAGCCTTCAACTCACACTCTCCAAATGTTTTTAAAACCCTTTTCAGGTGACGAAGTGACAATGATAGCTATTATAGAACCCTTAGAAGGACAAAATTTCGATTAAAGAGAAAGATTCTCTTCTTGATGCAAATGAGGAGTCGATGGTTGTTATATATGTAGAATATTTTAGAAGAGTTATACCTTCAGATGTAATAATATTTCCAAGATTTATGTAGACTTCGATATGTAAATGGATGTAAGCTATGTTTGCTTCTGGTAGAGCTCTGTTTATTTATGAAGAGGCCGATTTCGAGCCTTAAATTCTGAAGTCGAATTTTGGGGTCGTGGCAGTTGGTATCAGAGCAATAGTCCCCAGACCGCTAGAAGAGCATAGAGCAATTATGATTAGGAAGTCTAAAGTTAACATATAGACACGTAAGAATTCGTTAGAAAGCTTGGGTTACAGCTTAGGACCAGATATCATCTTACTCAGAAGTCTAGAAGTAGGACACTCATTTTGTGTAGAGGAAGAAAGGTATGATATCTAGCTAGAATCCATAAAGAATTTTTAGTCTAAAAATATCCGATTTGAATATCCGTGAGTCTAGTTGTAGTTAGAAGTCTTACATTACTAAGAAAATGATATGGAATAAAACTTTATTTAACAATAGAAATAGTATTAACACGCAGCAACGTTACTGTCACACCCCGATTTTTTGGACAATCAAATATTTAATCCAGAGCATGTATCCAGACTAATATTCAATTTTCAAAACACCGAGAGTGACACCCTCACACAGACTAATAGATAATTATTGAAAACAGTATTTTATACTCATTAAATAAGGACATGTGATTTTGTGTTAAAAAAAACTCTTTATTATTAAACTTGAATTCCCAAACATTTATTTTCATTATAAAAGAAATTAAACTCCATTCCACATATTATATCCTTTCGATTTACAAAAGAAATATTATGTTCATTCAATAAAACTCTCTTTACAGAGTTCAGCAGAAAGAAAATAAATAAGCATAAAATCTATATATTCATTGGTCAGAGCAACTACAATGTTCCCAATACCCAATATATAATCCTTATTGTAATTATACACTTGTGGCCCACACTGCTAGAAATAAAATAAAGTACAAAAAGAAATAAGTTGTAACACCCGTACCCGGAGAACAGGTTAATTATTATGTGAATATGCATTAATTAGCATAATTAGTGTATAAACGGATTAATGGGAGGCTTGGACTCGCCCGTATCAAAAAGTGTTCAGAGAAGAACACCACTTGGAAAAGTCTCCAGTGAGAAGGGACAAGTATTGAAATGGAACCCAGTGAAGGGTAAATTGGTAATTTGCATTTTAAGTGATTAAATGCATTTTTTTTATGTGATTACATGGATATTTGCTAAGTTGCTTTTTATTATATATTGTTATGTGGTAGTATTAGTTTGGAGTCTTTGGACACCCAAATAAGGGTATAAATGAAAGAGATGTAAAATTAGTAGGTGCGATAGCAATTTCACAAAATATGTGGGACCCACATTGGGACCCATACGAAATTTAGACAAACACTCATTCGATAATTGGGTAGTTAGTGGAATATTTGGGGGATTTCATAATAAGAACTTAAGAAATTTTGGGGGTGTAAATGGAAAAGAGGAAAATTGAGGTTGGGACACCTCACATACATGCATATGAGGTGTCAAGATTGAGAGAGACTCTCAATTTACAGCAGAATCAAATAAAAAGAAAGAGAGAGCTCGGGAGAAAGACGGAGACGAGACGCCGACGTCGAAATCTTGCCGTTCCGTCGGCGCCGTTCGTCGGATTTACGATCCGAGACCACTTTCGGACTCGTGGAGGTGAGACAAACATTTCTATACCCTTAATTTATGTTTAATTCGCTGGATTTTGGTAGTTCATACTTAACGGTGAAACGTCGTCTACCGAATTCTTGTAGGATTCATTGTGGTGTAAGAATTGAGCTAGAATTGGTAAAATTCAGCACACCTCTAGCTTGAATTTGGGTAAAATCTGTGAATAAGGTGAGTTTTCTAGCCTAAAAATGATTGTGTTTAATGTGTTCAAGGCTTCAAGTGGTGTTAGAGATATTAATCATTGTTTAGAAGCTATTATATGGTTGGATTGATAATGTCATATCAATTTTATGAGAATTATGTGTTGATACATGTATATGTGCTTATATGTCTATGTGGTAGTCAATGAGCACCGGGGAAATGGTTCATTGTTGGGAGTAATAAGGGTGGTGAAGAGGAAGAATCCGATAAATACGGAAGTCCAAGGAATAGAAGTGGCCACGGGACCAAGGGAGGTCTTCGGGTCTGAATGAACCATATAACCGGTGACTCGGCGACTACATTTATGTTTTATGTGTTAATTGTAGCATTTCACGTGTTAAACATAAAATCATGTTAGAATGCTCACTAAGCAAATTGCTTAAGAAAACCGTTTTCCTATTTCTGTTGTGGTACATAACAACCACCGTAGGATCGGAGTCTTATCCGGAGAGGAAATGACGCACATAGGGAGAGATGGGAGAGATGGGAGAGATTTGGGATCTTGAGTTTGTGAACTCCTTTGCAACTTGTGGAATGATGTAAATTTATGTTAATATTCATACTTGGGTTGTGGAAAAAGAGTTAGGATCCTAAACCTTGTATTTTGGTAGTTGAAAGTGAATTTGGGAACTAATGTGTAATATCTCTTGTTTTGCTCAAGTGTGGTAAAAGTAATGGATTTGACCATCTCGGCAAGTCCGGATGTTTCCCTAATGTCTTAAACATGCATCTTTAGTGTTCATAATATTAGTTGTATCATTGAGTTTATCCCCAGCAAGTTTTATGTATTTTGGATAAGAATTGAGTTTTTAAGTTGAAAAAGTTTATTTTGGATCAAATGAAATGAGTTCATGATTGATTTGATTAAATGATGAATGTGAATGAGTGATTCATGCTTAACTTGAGATTAAAAATGCTTGGGAGAGTGTTGGAAATGTTTTCCCAAAGTTTCATAAGGTTTCCATGGGTTTTGGTTATGAATTGGTAAGTTGGGAACTTGTTTGACAGCAAAATTTAGCAGCAGGGCCTGTTCTGAAGGTCGCGGATCGATTCGCGTTTGTGAAGGGATCGATCCGGCCTTCTCCAGGGACATTCTGCGAGTGGATCATATAAATGGATCGATCCGGCCCTTATGAAGGGATTGATCCGCTTGTAATTTTTTCACAGTACGTCCGTTTTGACGGAAACGTGCATAACTTTTTCTAGAAAATTTGGATTTGCACACCGTTTGTTGCGTTGGAACCGGGACTCAAAAATCTAACTTTTGATGTAAAAATTTTACATACTTTCTTAATGACTATTTTTCCCTTGGGGGCTATTTTGTCACAATAGAGTTCTTTAAAGTGGTTTATTCACATTTTCTTTCTAATTAGTGTGTGTTTTGGGTGCGGTTACTCTTGTTACACGTGTCCTAATCCATCGGGGGTGGATTGGGGTGTGACAATTTTTGGTATCGGAGCACTAGTTAGAGCCTTTGGGGACGAGAGACGTATACGATGCGTAGTGTGCACACAACGACACGTAGTTGCATAAGCATGCATACACGTTTACTTAGCATGCTTTTAAATGTTGATTAGCATGTCATATGTTTCTTAAAAGTAACGTGCATGTGTGTACTATATGTGGGTGCCAGGCATAATGTCTGGAGGTGACACCTCAAATCGAATAGAACGGGTCGAAAGAGCTATTGAAGGGTTGGTACGGGTCGCTGAAACTCATGTGGTAGAGGAAAGACCGGGACAACCAAACCCAAATCCGAAAGAAGAGATTGTTACTATTTCTAAATTTCACAAACAAAAGTTGACCATATTCCGCGGGGAAGCCGATCCGATGAAGGCGAATTTATGGATCTCAGATATGGAGAAGATCTTCCGAGTGTTACCATGTACTAAGGAACAAAAAGTGCTATTTGCTGCAGACACGTTAAAAGATGAAGCGCAATATTGGTGGCGTACTAAGTTGGGTCCGGGTCAACCGACTACCTGGGAACAATTCCTTGAGATATTCAACGAGCAGTACTTCCCAGAATCATTTGGAGATCAAAAAGCGTAAGAATTCATGGAGTTAGTGCAAGGGGGAAAGTCAGTGCGTGAATATTCAACACAATTTACAAGTTTGGCAAGATTTGCCGTGGATATCGTAACAACCGAGAAAGTGAAGGCAAGAAAATTTGTAGCGGGACTCCGGGGAGATATCCGAGGGTGAGTGACTGTATTCCGGCCAGAGACCTATGCTAAGGCACTGGATATAGCCTCTATTGCTGAAAGAAACCTTGGGTATACTTCAAACTTACCACCACCACCGAGTCAACAAAACAAAAGGGTTGGGTCGAGTCAGTTCAGTGGTCAAGGGAGCGCAAAAAGGCAGAGTTCAGGAGGATCATCGGTTAGTATCGGCAGTGGTCCTGGTGGAAACAAACCGAGATGTCAAATTTGTCAGAAGTTTCATTGGGGCCGATGCAATCAACTTCCAAATCCAATCATTTGTAATAGTTGTCGACAACCGGGACACATTGCTAGAAACTGTCCGAATCAAAATATGGATATGAGGGGTCGATACTTTACTTGTAAAGAATTGGGACATCAAGCTAAGGATTGTCCGACCAAACGTCAGGGAGCTTTCGGTTCCGGTTCATACACGGCTAGAGCTATCACACCGAGGACTACTCAACCTCCGAGGAGAGAGCAACGAGAGGCAAGATCGTTTCAACTCAGGCCGGGAGATACTACTTCTGTCGACACTGTTGTCTCAGGTATGGTTCCCATTTGCTCACACCTAGTAAATATACTTATAGATTCGGGATCCACACACTCATTCGTATCACACCACTTTGCTAAGAAGTTAGATAAGCCATTAGAGTTCCTAAACCATGATTTATCTGTTGCGATACCGTTGGGGGCTCCATTGGTTAGTTCGGGTGGGTTTAGAAAGTGTGAGATTAATGTTAATGGTAAAGAGTTAACTGTTGATTTGGTACCGTTAGTAATTCAGCACTTCGATGTTATATTGGGTATGGATTGGTTAGTGGCTAATCATGCTAATATTGACTGTAACAATAAAGGGGTAGTGTTCCGTATTCCGAATCAAGTTGAGTTTTATTTTCAAGGTAGGGGTGGTGTTGTATTACCACCATATATCGTATCCGCTATTGAAGCATGTCGATTGTTGAAGAAAGGTTGTCAAGGGTTCTTGTGTAGCATTCTTGATACTAGGGGTGTCAATCTTAAACTTGAAGATATTCTGATAGTTCGAGAATTTTCAGATGTATTTCCAGAGGAATTACCTAGTGTATTGATTGATCGAGAAATTGAGTTCGGTATCGATGTTATGCCAGGAACTCAACCAATTTCACGAGCACCATATTGAATGGCACCGGTTGAGTTGAAAGAGTTGAAGATACAGTTGCAAGAGTTGCTAGACAAGGGTTTTATCCGACCTAGTGTATCCCCGTGGGGTGCACCGGTATTATTTGTGAAAAAGAAGGACGGTATAATGCGAATGTGCATTGACTACCGGGAGATCAACAAGGTAACCATCAAGAACAAATACCCGTTGCCACGCATTGACGACTTATTCGATCAACTTCAAGGGGCTCAGGTATTTTCGAAGGTAGACTTAAGATCGGGATACCACCAATTGAAAGTCAAAGCAGAGGATGTAGAGAAGACTGCCTTTAGGACTCGCTACGGGCACTATGAATTTTTAGTGATGCCATTTGGGGTTACTAATTCGCCTGCCGCCTTCATGGATTTGATGAACCGTGTATTCAAATCGTATTTGGATGAGTTCGTTATTATATTCATTAATGATATTCTCATTTATTCTAAGAGTCTAGATGAGCATGAACAACACTTGAGGTTGGTTCTACAACGACTACGAGAAAAGCAGTTGTTTGGGAAATTGAAGAAAAGCGAGTTTTGGTTGACGAGTGTCACTTTTCTGGGGCATGTGATCTCTAAAGAAGGTATTTCTGTAGACCCACGGAAGATTGAAGCTGTTATGAATTGGTCGAGATCGACAAATGTGTCTGAGATTCGAAGTTTCTTGGGGTTAGCCGGATATTATATAAGGTTTGTGAAAGACTTTTCTAGAATTGCAACGCCGATGACAAGGTTGATGAGAAAGGATGTACCGTTTGAGTGGAACAAAGAGTGTGAAGATTGTTTCCTAGCATTGAAGAAAAAGTTGACTACGGCACCAATACTTACAATTCCAACAAGTACTGGAAATTTCAGAATTTACAGTGATGCTTCCCACCAAGGCTTGGGATGTGTTTTGACACAAGATGACAAGGTAATAGCCTATGCTTCAAGGCAGTTGAGACCTCACGAGAAGAACTACCCGACACATGACTTAGAGTTAGCGGCGGTAATTTTTGCGTTAAAGATTTGGAGACATTATCTATACGGGGAAACTTGTGAAATCTTCACGGATCATAAAAGTCTGAAATACCTATTCACTCAGAGGGATCTTAATATGAGACAAAGAAGATGATTGGAACTCATGAAAGATTATGATTTAAAAATTTAGTATCACCCGGGAAAAGCCAATGTAGTTGCCGATGCCTTGAGTTGGAAGTCGTCGAAAAACTTAGCTTATGCCTTGACTGGACAGGAAAAGTTGATAAAGGAATTTGAACAATTGAAGCTTGAAGTAGTTCTTAAAATTAGAGGTGGTTTAATGGCTGTGATCGTGGCACAGCCGAGTTTAATTGGGGAAATCAAGACTAATCAACTTCTAGATCCAGAATTCAAGAAGATTGTGGATGAATTACCTGAGCGGAGAAGGCCAGAATTTAGTTTCCAGGATGGTGTTCTGAAATACATCAATCGATTATGTGTTCCTAAAGTTGGTGATTTGAGAAACAGAGTTATGGAAGAGGCTCACAATACCAGATATTAAGTACATCCGGGTAGTACCAAAATGTACAGAGACTTGCGAGAAATTTATTGGTGGAGTGGTATGAAGCGAGAAGTCGCAGAATTTGTATCTAAATGTATGACATGCCAAAAAGTGAAACTAGAACATCAACGACCCGGAAAAGAACTACACCCGCTAGAGATACCGGAGTGAAAGTGGGAGCATATCACAATGGATTTTGTATCGGGATTTCCAAAATCTCAAAAGTCGAACGATAGTATTTGGGTCATTGTTGACCGGTTGACCAAGTCAGCCCATTTCTTACCTATCAAAACCAATGACCCATCGAAACTTGCAGAAATTTATATCAGAGAGATTATACGGCGTCATGGAGCACCAGTGTCGATAGTGTCAGACCGTGACACTCGATTCGTGTCAAGGTTTTGGGAGAGTTTATAGAGGGCTATGGGGACAGTTCTACATTTTAGTACTGCATTCCATCCCCAGACCGATGGTCAGTCCGAGAGGGTGATTCAGATCATGGAAGACATGTTAAGAGTATGTGTGATGGACTTCAAGGCCGATTGGGAGACCCACTTGCCTTTAATCGAATTCTCTTACAATAACAGTTTTCAAACTAGCATTAGAATGGCGCCTTATGAGGCACTCTATGGAAGAAAGTGTAGATCGCCAGTTTGTTGGACAGAAGTTGGAAAAAAATAGCTTTTGGGACCAGAAATAGTGCAAATCACTACTGACAAGATTCGATTGATTAAGCAACGGTTACAAACGGCTCAGAGTCATTATAAAAGTTATGCGGATGCGGGTAGAAGACCGTTAGAGTTTGAGGTGGGTGACTATGTGTTTTTTAAAGTATCGCCTTCAAAAGGCATAGCACGTTTTGGTAAGCGAGGTAAGCTCAGTCCGAGATATGTTGGACCGTATTTGATTCTTAATTGAGTTGGGCCATTAGCTTATCAGTTAGAGCTGCCACAAGAATTAGAGAATGTTCATAATGTGTTTCACGTGTCGATGCTTCGACGTTATGTGCCGAATTCGAAACATGTTATCATTCCGGAACCGTTAGAGATTCGGGAAGATTTAACTTACGTGGAACATCCAGTGCAAATTCTTGATAGGAAAGATCAAGTATTGAGGACCAAAGTGATTCCCTTGGTGATGGTTCAATGGCGAAGCCATTCAGTGGAAGAGGCTACTTGGGAGCGGGAGGATGAAATCCGAGCCAAATACCCGCATCTCTTTGATTCTTGAGGTAAGAGTAAGTTTGGGGACCAAACTCCCTTTTAGGGAGGGAGATGTGTAACACCCGTACCCGGAGAACGGGTTAATTATTATGTGAATATGCATTAATTAGCATAATTAGTGTATAAACGGATTAAGGGGAGGCTTGGACTCGCCCGTATGAAAAAGTGTTCAGAGAAGAACACCATTTGGAAAAGTCCCCAGTGAGGAGGGACAAGTATTGAAATGGAACCCAATGAAGGGTAAATTGGTAATTTGCATTTTAAGTGATTAAATGCATTTTTTTATGTGATTACATGGATATTTGTTAAGTTGCTTTTTATTACATATTGTTATGTGGTAGTATTAGTTTGGAGTCTTTGGACACCCAAATAAGGGTATAAATGAAAGAGATGTAAAATTAGTAGGTGCGATAGCAATTTCACAAAATATTTGGGACCCATGTTGGGACCCATACGGAATTTAGACAAACACTCATTCGATAATTGGGTAGTTAATGGAATGTTTGGGGGATTTCATAATAAGAACTTAAGAAATTTTGGGGGTGTAAATGGAAAAGAGGAAATTTGAGGTTGGGACACCTCACATACATGCATATGAGGTGTCAAGATTGAGAGAGTCTCTCAATTTATAGCAGAATCAAAGAAAAAGAAAGAGAGAGCTCGGGAGAAAGACGGAGACGAGACGCTGACGTCAAAATCTTGCCGTTCCGTCGCCACCGTTCGTCGGATTTACGATCCGAGACCACTTTTGGACTCGTGGAGGTGAGACGAACATTTCTATACCCTTAATTTATGTTTAATTTGCTGGATTTTGGTAGTTCATACTTAACGGTGAGACGTCGTCTACCGAATTCTTGTAGGATTCATTGTGGTGTAGGAATTGAGCTAGAATTGGTGAAATTCAGCACACCTCTAGCTTGAATTTGGGTAAAATCTGTGAATAAGGTGAGTTTTCTAGCCTAAAAATGATTGTGTTTAATGTGTTCAAGGCTTCAAGTGGTGTTAGAGATATTAATCCTTGTTTAGAAGCTATTATATGGTTGAATTGATAATGTCATATCAATTTTATGAGAATTATGTGTTGATACATGTATATGTGCTTATATGTCTATGTGGTAGTCAATGAGCATTGGGGAAATGGTTCATTGTTGGGAGTAATAAGGGTGGTGAAGAGGAAGAATCTGATAAATACGGAAGTCCAAGGAATAGAAGTGGCCACGGGACCAAGGGAGGTCTTCGGGTCTGAATGAACCATATAACCGGTGACTCGGCGACTACATTTATGTTTTATGTGTTAATTATAGCATTTCACGTGTTAAACATAAAATCATGTTAGAATGCTCACTAAGCAAATTGCTTAAGAAAACCGTTTTCCTATTTCTGTTGTGGTACATAACAACCACCGCAGGATCGGAGTCTTATCCGGAGAGGAAATGACGCACATAGGGAGAGATGGGAGAGATTTGGGATCTTGAGTTTGTAAACTCCTTTGCAACTTGTGGAATGATGTAAATTTATGTTAATATTCATACTTGGGTTGTGGAAAAAGAGTTAGGATCCTAAACCTTGTATTTTGGTAGTTGACAGTAAATTTGGGAACTAATGTGTAATATCTCTTGTTTTGCTCAAGTGTGGTGAAAGTAATGGATTTGACCATCTCGGCAAGTCCGGATGTGTCCCTAATGTCTTAAACATGCATCTTTAGTGTTCATAATGTTAGTTGTATCATTGAGTTTATCCCCAGCAAGTTTCATGTATTTTGGATAAGAATTGAGTTTTTAAGTTGAAAAAGTTTGTTTTGGATCAAATGAAATGAGTTCATGATTGATTTGATTAAATGATGAATGTGAATGAGTGATTCATGCTTAACTTGAGATTAAAAATGATTGGGAGAGTGTTGGAAATGTTTTCCCAAAGTTTCATAAGGTTTCCATGGGTTTTGGTTATGAATTGGTAAGTTGGGAACTTGTTTGACAGCAAAATTTAGCAGCAGGGCCTGTTCTGAAGGTCGTGGATCGATCCGCGTTTGTGAAGGGATCGATCCGGCCTTCTCCAGGGACATTCTGCGAGTGGATCATATAAATGGATCGATCCGGCCCTTATGAAGAGATCTATCCGCTTGTAATTTTTTCACAGTACGTCCGTTTTGACGGAAACGTGCATAACTTTTTCTAGAAAATTCGGATTTGCGCGCCGTTTGTTGCGTTGGAACCGGGACTCAAAAATCTAACTTTTTGTATAAAAATTTTACATACTTTCTTAATGACCATTTTGCCCTTGGGGGCTATTTTGTCACAATAGAGTTCTTTAAAGTGGTTTATTCACATTTTCTTTCTAATTAGTGTGTGTTTTGGGTGCGGTTACTCTTGTTACACGTGTCCTAATCCATCGGGGGTGGATTGGGGTGTGACATAAGTACAACTCTAATAATAAACAACACTACGACAATCTCTTCACCCAAACAGAAGCCCCAAAGAAAATCTCCAAATGCTAAACCTGCACATACATTCGATTACGTTTCATATAGAAACGCCCCGAATGCATTACGCACCCGGGTCAGTATATAAAATACTGGTATGAGTTAACAAAAAAATATAAAACGAGTCTTAGGGAACAACGATGTCCCATAGACTCCCAAAAGTACTCACAAAGAAAAACATAACCACCTCATATCATACAATATCATTGCATAGAAAATAAACCATGTCATCACACATAATTCATGTCGGGTTAGAACAGTAGTTCCACGCACATTCAGGACAGAACGGTAGTTTCCTTCAATGTGGTGGCAGTGGCTCCAACTCCGAATAAACACAACTGAATACTTATCGGTCGGATATCTATGGTGAGTAAGCCCTGCATAAAAGTTAGTAGACCCACCATCCTGTAATATATAGTTATCACAAACCAAGCAAACAAGTCCATAAACAACATTTCCACATTCTAACTTAAACGGCGCATTCATTATTCCAATTTCCTCAAATCGAGGGTCAGCTCGGGAAGGGGGCGCACGATCAGGAGCCCGTATGGGTCCGAAGGCGTGCCCACACCGAACCAATTTCCCCGTCGTCGTTTGAACGATTCAGGGATAATGAGTGTAGTCAGGCTTTTGAAGGAACCCGACGACGTGCCCGAGCTACCGCGGGTCAGACAGAGGACGCTAGGGAAATCATCAATAATAGACATGCTGCCAGAGGGGAGGGGCCCAGACAAATGGCCCGAAAATCAACCAAAGACTCCCCGGCCAAAAGCCGTAGGGATCTAAGGCACACGATTACCCGGAGTCGGACCCAAACCCAGTCCCTGAAGACCTTACACTTTGAAGAAGAGGCCTCGTCCTTTGACCCGACCTACCAGTCAGATACAGAGAGGAAGATCGGGCAAAAAGACGTAAAGGCCCAGATCGAGGACCTGCAGAAATAGATTAAACAACTAAGCCATAAGTTGCGCCATGATCACACTAATACGGAGACCGAATCGCCCTTCACCAGCCGGGTCACAGGATTTGCCATCCCACTGAAGTTCAACCTACCGCACCTTGATTCTTACGACGGTTCAGGAAGCCCAGTGGATCATGTCCGTACCTATAAGGCCCAGATGGCGCTAGTCACCACCGCCAACGAACTACTGTGCCTGGCCGTCCCCTGCACTCTTAAAGGGCCAGCCACATAATAGTTCCATGCTCTTAAACCCCGAGCGGTTGATGACTTCAAGGCACTAAGTAAACTCTTCATCAGCCAGTTTGTGGGGATCCAAGACCAATCACAATCAGATACCCAGCTGCTGACTGTTAAGCAGCGCAAGGGGGAGTCCTTAAAAGATTACATCGACCGTTTCTATCAGCAGAGGCTCCAGATTCGCCACCTAGACGAAACGGTCGCCATTATGGCTTTCTGCTCAGGAGTTCAGCATACCAAAATTGCTACATTGTTCCACCACGACCAACCGACAACCCTGGTGGAACTCTCGGAGAGGGTTGGAAAGTATATTGACATGGAAGAATTCCTAAAGGCCAAGCACACCAGCTTCGCGGGAGATGAGTCCCCAAGATCTAAGCACAAGCGCGAGGGCTCTAAAAAGGTCCCGGGAAAGAAGTTAAAGTAGGAATAGCAAAGAGGTGGTCGGGATCAAGCTCCAATTGCCTTTACTCCACTTTTCTGATCTATCCACAAGGTCATGGCCGTCGTGGAGACCCAGAGGCTACTCCAACAGTCGGTAAAGTTGAGGAGCTCGCCGGGGAAGAGAAACTGGGACAAATTCTGCCGGTATCATAAAGACCATGGCCACGACATGGAGGACTGTTTCAAGCTCAATATGGTCATCGAAAGGCTTATTGAACAGGGTCATCTCGCTGAGTTTGTTGCGACGGACAAACGAGCTTGGCCAGATACCAGAGCTCTCGATCAGTCGTAACCACTCAGGCAAATAAACGTGATCTCTAGAGGAATTTCGGGCGGAGGGGATTTGTAGTTGGCTAGGAAGAGGCATGCTCGGGCATCCCGATCGGATGTCTGGTATGTCCAATCTGCCATCTCTCCCCCAACCGACGTACTAACATTTTCATCAGATGATGCGAAAGATCTGCATTGCCCCCATGATGACCCGCTGGTGGTAACGCTTTCCATAGCCAACTACGTGGTCAAAAGGGTGTTGGTGAACACAGGTAGCTCCTCTGATATTGTGTTTGCAGCAATGTTTGATCAGCTCAAGATATCAAGGGATCGGCTTAGACCAATAGCCACTCCCCTGGTAGGGTTTAATGGATCTAGCACACAACCGCTCGGCACGATCGAGCTCCCGGTTCTTATGGGGAACTATTCCCAATAGACCTCCACACTGGCAAACTTTGTGGTTGTAGAGGCCCCATCCGCATACAATGCCATCCTTGGAAGGCCAACTCTTAATCAAGCCCGAGCTGCTGTGTCAACATACAGCATGTTGGTTAAGTTCCCTACCCCTAACGGTCTCGTACTGGGAGATCAGGCAATCGCTCGGAGCTGTTACATTAGCTCCCTGTGCCGGGAGGCCATTGAAGAAATGGTAAGCATCTGGGAGATGGACCTGAGAGACAAAAGTGATGGAATGGGCCCCGCAGAGGAACTGGAGCAAGCGGTGCTGGACCCTCGATTTCCCGATCGGTCCGTCAGCATCGGGACTCACTTGGAGCCAAGCCTTAAGGAAGAGTTGATCCAGTTCTTGCGACAGAGCCAGGACATCTTTGCTTAGAGTCATGAAGACATGCCTGGGATTAACCCCCAGGTTATATCCCACCGTCTTAACATTGACCTAGACTCTCGACCGGTCAAGCAGAAGAGACGGGGCATGGCTCCGGAGAGACAAGCAGCAGTGTGGGAAGAGATTGAAAAGATCCTAAAGGTGAATTCCATCAGAAAAGTCCACTATCCCGATTGGTTGGCGAATGTGGTGCTAGTCAACAAAAGCAACGGGAAGTGGAGAATGCATGTGTGTAGATTTCACCGATATGAACAAGGCTTGCCCCAAGGATTTCTATCCACTGCCCAGGATAGACCTACTTGTAGATTCAACGGTAGGTCACTCACTCCTCTCGTTTATGGACGCCTACTCCGGGTACAACCAGATTAGTACGTACCCTGGGGATAAGGAAAAGACCTCCTTCATCACGGACCAGGGTACTTACTGCTACAAAGTAATGCCCTTCGGCCTAAAAAATGCCTGGGTGACTTACCAACGTCTGGTCAATCAGATGTTTAAGGATTTAATCGAGAAATCGATGGAGGTTTAGGTCGACGATCTTTTGGTCAAGAGCCAAGACGAGTCTGGCCATCTCGAGCATCAGGCCGGGGCCTTCAGCATCTTAAGAAAGTTCGGGATGAGGTTAAACCCGACTAAGTGCACATTTGACGTCTCGTCCAGGAAGTTCCTGGGGCACCTGGTCAGCAGGTGAGAAATTGAGGTGAACCTCGAGAAAATACAAGCAATCATCAACATGCAATCACCAAGGTCAAACAAATAAGTTCAAAATTTAGCCGGACGGGTAGCCGCATTAAACAGATTCGTCTCCCGAGCTACTGACCGGTGCCTGTCATTTTTCAAGATCCTTCAAAAGGCTTTTCAATGGTTGGAAGAGTGCGATGAGGCCTTCCAGGAACTCAAGCAGTACCTGTCGTCGCCCCCTCTACTCTCAACACCAGTACCAGGGGAAGACTTATTCTTGTACTTGGTAGTATCGCCCTCGACGGTAAGCTCTGCGCTCATTCGAGAACACGAGATACAATTCCCGGTGTATTACACTAGTTGGGCACTCTAAGGTGCGAAAAGTCGGTACTCCCACATGAAAAGCTGGTCTTTGTCCTCATCACCTCTGTCCGGAGACACCGACCCTATTTCCAGGCCCATGTCATCGTAGTCCACATGGACCAACCTCTCCGCCGAATCCTAAGCAGGCCAAAGACATGTGGGAGGCTGGTCAAATGGGCATTGGAGTTGGAATAATTTGAAGTTGTTTACAGACCCCAGACGGCAATAAAGGGACAAGCAGTGGCGGATTTTCTTGTAGAGTTCACCTACCCAGAAGAGGCAACCGAAGAGCTCGACCCATCGGTCACACCGCCTAGTTTACAGCCTGATACCCCGACCTGGGTACTATATGTTGACGGATCATCCAACAAACAGGGCAGCGGGGCAGGGATTATCTTGACCACACTCGATGGGATCCAGTTAGAGTACCCATTACGATTCGGGTTCTGGGCCTCTAACACGAGGCCGAGTACGAGCCCTATTGGTTGGATTACAGTTGACTACTTCAATGGGTGCACAGCAAGTCCAGGGATACAACGACTCCCAGCTTGTGGTCAGCCAACCCAATCAAGAATATAAAGCCCGGGAAGACAACATGGTAGCCTACTTGACATTCATCCAAACGGTATCCAAGAAGCTCAAGGGATTTTCCATCACACAGATCCCGAGGAACAAAAACACTACGGCCGATCAGTTAGCCCGCTTCGCCTCGTCCTCCGAGTCAGACTTACCCAGGATAAGGGTGGAATACCTACCCGAGCACAGCGTGGTTAACCCGGGGGGCATAAAGGTTGAACCGGTCGCCTTAGGGCCCAGCTGGATGGACCCGATCATAACCTACCTCACCACCGGTGCTTTACCAAACAAAAGAGAAGAAGCTCGACGGGTGAAATACTGGGCAGCGAGATACCACCTAGTTGATGGTATCCTCTACAAAAGGGGGTTCACTATTCCCTATCTCTGCTACGTTCACTCTGCACAGGTCCAAGCAATATTGCATAAAATCCACGAAGGAGTGTGCGGGAACCACGTGGGAGGCCGGACACTCTCTCGAAAGGCCCTGCTGTAAGGCTACTACTAGTCAACGATGGCTCAGGATTCCCAAGAAAATGTTAAGAGGTGTGACAAGTGTCAGAGATACTCGCCATTGATCAACCGCCCGGGAGAACTCCAGACACAAATCTTCAGTCCCTGGCCATTCGCTCAGTGGAGTATCGATATTGTTGGTCCCCTCCGGATGGGAAAAGGACAAGTCAAGTTTGCTGTCATTGCTGTTGACTATTTCACCAAGTGGGCAGAGGCCGAGCCCTTGGCAATAATTGCAGAGAAAAAGATGGAAAGTTTTGTTGAAAAAAACATTTTCAGCAGGTTTGGCATTCCCCGAGTTCTGGTGAGCGACAACGATAAGCAATTCAACACAATGTTATTTAGACAGTTCTGCTCGGGCTACAGGATATTGAATCACTATTCTTCTCCCGAGCACCCCCAAGCCAATGGCCAGTCTGAGGTAACAAACCGGACAATATTACAGTCAATCAAAACTAGGCTTGAAAATGCCAAAGGTCTTCGGGCAGAGGAACTACCGACCCTCCTGTAGGCATACCGAACTACTCCCCGGGGGCAACAGGTGAGACACCATTCTCACTTACTTACGACTTTGAGGTAATAGTTCCCACAGAGCTCGGGTTACCCACTTACCGAGTGTCGAATTTCAGTGAGCAAGGCAATGGGGAAGCCTTCAGAGGAGAGCTTGACTTAATAGAAGAAAAAAAGGGATCGAGCGTATCTGAAAGTGGCAGTCTACAAACAGAGGGTCTCCCAGTACTTCAACAACAAAGTAAAGTACCGCAACTTTCAAGTAGGAGATCTCGTCCTTAAGACGGTGAACTAGTCTACCAAAGTTTCGAGCCATGAAAAGTTAGGGCCAAACTAAGAAGGACCATACTAAGTTACCCGGGTCAACAGGCTGGGTACCTACTGGTTACAAACCTTGGATAGGCATGATCTATCTCACCCTTGGAATATACAGCATCTCCGCAAGTATTTTCAGTGATGTAGGCATAGGGACGAACCAGCATGGGTTAGGAAGTCAAAATTTCTGCTTATCTGTAGCTCTTTTGAGCATTTTTAATTATTTATCAATTGAAATTCTTCTTTTACAAACCATTCGCCCACGCTCAGTCAGGCCAAAACCCCGGGATAACACATGAGGCACAAAAGACCTCAGGATAACACTTGAGGCACAAAAGACCTTGAGATAACACTCGAGGCGAAAGACCTCGGGATCACACTCGGGGCACTGGCTTTGCTTAGGTCCACAACCTATAATGGGGGAAAATCTCCCTAGGTGACTGATGATAGCAAGTCTCAAAAGACCCTACAACCACCCATGTTCTAGGTCGGTTCCCTGTGGTCACTCCCCTCGCTAACGCCCGCCTTAGCAAAAGCTTGGGGGGAGAGGAATACTAGACTAAAACAAGAAATCACACCGGGCGCTAAGAGGGTTGAGAATTCCAAAACATTCCTAAGTACCTACAATGCCCAGAGAAACCGCTCGGATAATAACAGGACCCAGGTCCCACATCATACCGAGCATGACCTATAATACAGGTCCCCAAAAGACCTAGTGTTCTCTACCGGTCATAGTCCTACAACTTTTGCTTAGGTAGAGTTATGGAAAGACTAAAAATTGGTCGGTCACGGGCAATAATAAACAGGAAAGTACAGGAATAACATGGTGATTGATGAAGAAAGGTGGCCTCGAAGGACCTTTTCATTAATTAGACAAAAGTTTATACAGAGCCTGGGGGCAGTTGTAGTAGCCTCCCAAAAAAAAAGGAAATAAAGCAAGCTAAGGGCCGTCTACGACAACCACGTCCTCTGTATCTCCAGTCTCTCCCTCCGGGGCGGTGCCGTCCCTCGAGACAGAGCCCCTACCTTGGACAATGTCTTCAGCAACCCCGGCCTCATCAGTAGCAGCGGGACCCATGTCCTGTTCAGGTCCTCGTAGCCTTGGAAGAAACCATCGTCGAAGGCTTCCTCTGTGGATCCCGTCGCTGCTGTCTCTGCCAGGGCCTTCACCTTGGCCTCTACCATCGCTGCAATGGCCCGGGCGGCCTCCAAATCTGCCAGGGCGGCTGCCAACTTTGCCTGCACTGCGCCGAGGCTTAAGCCTAAGCCCTTAACCTTATCCTTCTCCCATAGTCAGGGCGGTTTCCCTGGCCTCCGAAGCGGCCCATTCTTGTGACAAGACAGCTTCAGCGGCAGTGGCCCTCCCTATTAAAGAAGGCAGGAAGGACTCAGCACCTGCAGCCATACAGCCAAACCAATCGATTACTAAATGAACAAGGGAAATAGGAGATACTGATGATAAATGAGCAGAGGCAGAAAGACTTACAAAGTGGGACAGGCTATACAGCCACCCCTGGAAGGCCTGGGGAGACATGTTTGCACACATCTCCACCTGCCTGGGAAAAAGGCCCGGTTGACCCTCTCTCTGGTCTCGACCGATTCGCCAAGAGGCATACCGGACGGTATGTCCGCTCGGGGGGCGGTTTCCTCCACCAGCACCATAGGGGGAGCCGAAGTCTCCCCGGGTGTCAGATGAGCCAATGGCCCGTGCCTTAACCGCTAGAGTGGGCGGTCGCTGCCCGAGGTCTCAACAGCGGGTCTCTTTCCTCTACCCGTAACCCAGATAGCAGCAGCGGCGGTAGCCTGTCTGGTCCTCAACTGCTCGAGATCTCTCCGGGGACCCATTTCTGCGAAGGAACATGAAAACCATGCGGTCAGTAGCCAAAAAAATATAGTGAAGAATACAATAGGAAAAAGGCCAAGGCTAGATAGTCCCGAGCACTTACCAGGAATGATCGGAGGAAATACTGGAGCGTCAACAGGCTCGTCTAGACTATAAGTGGCAATAAAATCTCCCGTTTGGGTAAGCACGTTCCAGATGTTTGTGGGCAGGCTGGCCAAGTGTCGGATCCGATTCTGACACACCTCGGGGATGTCTGGAGGATTAAAAGACCCCGCTGTAAAATAACACATGAAAATAGTTACTCACGTGGTTGTGTTCAGAAGTAAAGAAAAGCAGAAGAAAGAGCGTTGGTCCCGCCCAGGAGGTCCTCAACTAGATTCCCGGGGCCCAATTGCAAAGCCCGAGAGTGGAAACCTGTAAGAATTTGTTCTTCCACCCCTTGTTGTTGCTCAGGCAGTTGATGATAATTTTTCTTCCCTGCTGAGCAGATAGAGAGAAGAACCCGGCGTCCTTGTGAACAGGGAACGGTCGATGGGCCCACAAGAATTCTTGAAGGGTAAGTTCATACCCGAAGATTTGGGGCCAGAGAGAAATCGACTCCATCAGAAACCTCCATCCGTTTGGAGCTAACTGTCTGGGGGCAATCCTGAGGTAGATTAGAAGATCTCGGGCAACTGGGTGGAGAGGAATGCAAAAATCGGCCATGAGGGCATCCTCATAGAGGGTGACGAAGCCCGGCTGGTAGAGATGGGCTCCACCAGCATTGACGGCCAAGAAGCAGCTACTGGGAATGGCGTACCTATCCCTAATCCGGCTGAGGTCTTGGGCACGCAGGGCGGACGGAGTAGACTCACAGGCGAACATAACCCCGGGGTCGGGACCTCCCGGTGTCTCGTAGCCTGAGCACGCAAAACAGAGGCTACGGGGGCCTCCTGGTCTGACTCGTCGTATGGCACTCTAATTGGGATCCTACACTCACTATGGTGGTCCGACGGTGTAGCGGATGGTGGGTCCAGGCTCGTATCCGGGGTCTCGGACCACGACTGTTCATCCTCCGATTGAGAGGAGGAATCGAATCCAGAATGCTGCATCCCTAAGGATCCGGGTGGTGGACCGGGGTAGAAGTGACGGCCCTAGTCAGCAACTCCAAGCCTAAGGTACAAAGGAGGCAAGTCCAACAACCTAAAGGGTAAAATGTATAGAGCTCTCAGGGTAAGGCAACACTCGGTCAACGTTGCTATAACCCGACCGGTTTAACCGTTCAACTACCAAGGACGGGTTACTTAACCTAAGGACGAAGATGAACCTAAGGAAAAAGAAGTCCCAGTTCCGGACAAAACCTACTGGGTTTGTTCACTCCAGCCTTATCCAAGATAGAAAAAGAAGGGGGAGAAGGAAGAATGCAATGAATTGAAACTGGGGAGAGAGGACTTACGGGAATTAACGCAAAATAAGGGCTCGGGAAGCTTTATCGGGGACTTTTGCTCTCAAAACCGCTCAGTTGTCTCTATCTCTTGACATCAAGAATGAAAGAAATGGACAAGCATTCCTTATATTTACGGCATCAATAGTCCAGATTAAACCAGATCTAAAGGTTGCGAAGTTTTCCCACCTAAAGCATCTGTCAGCTGTCACCTCGGGCGCGTGAAGCGACGCCTCAAAAGTCGCGTACATTAAATGTGTGACATGACGGTCCAGTTACCATGCAATTGTTCGGTTACTTGCGTACCGACTTTGTTGGGTTCTAATCAGCCCAACCATTAGCTGATATGTGGCAGACATTGGCCTCGAGCCCACAGAGCCACTGCTCGGTCCAGACCCCAGCTGTCTAGCACGATCGGTTATGCCCCTAGTAAGGTCTTGACTTCCTTCCCAGACGGTTCTTAGAGCAGTGCTAATTTTCAATCCTCATTCGATGAAGCATCGCATCAGCTTTGAAAATGAGGGGCAGCTGATAGGTACAAAAATATTAGGTGAAAGTCAATCCTTTCCGTTTCAGCAAAGAAAAGCTAAGTCATCTCGAGTATGGGCTGGCCACTAAAGCACCTCGGGCTGTTCTGTTGGGACTGCCCGATATACCCCGGAGATCGGGCATTTGTTCTGGATTAGCCCCATGGTGAGCGCGCTTCAGGAAGATATAATTGCTTGCCCCTCAAGCCTCCAGGCAGTTTCCTAACTCAACCAGAGGACTAATGGAATGTGTAAACAAGTTTCCTAAACCATTAAGAGAACTTCCCGTGATTTATGCTCATCAATTTGTAATTAGATTAGGAAGAATTAGATTAGGCTTCCTAATCTAATTGCTACCTTGTGCGGGTGGTCTCTTGCATCTATAAAAGAGGTCACCCACCCTTGTAAGGGTGGATCACATTCTTAACCTAGAGAATAGCAAAATATATCACTATTGTGCATATACCCAGCCGGTTACTAGTAGTGCCACCCACATTGTTGGCACACCAAGAGCGTCGGTGATCTGTTAGTGAAAGTGCACCAATGCACACGTGAACGTAGGTCACCTCATTAACAGGGCCGAACCATATACAATCCTTTGGTGTACATCTCTCTCTCTAAATCTCTGTTACCCAGATTTCGGCATCATAAAGTTTCATTAATAAAAAAAATTTGTGATTAACATTAATCAAATTTTTTTTATCATAATTAAAAACAATTGTCCTTCAAACTCAAATTTTAATCATAATTAAAAACAGACTGACCTTTAAAAATCTTATTTATTAATCACTTATTCACATAGAAACCACACTGACTCCATTTATAAATATGGAAAAGATAATTACACTGATCTCTCGTGATTGGGTGTTACGATGATGGAGACATTGTACATGCAAAAGGGACCCTATTATTTGTAAGTCCCATATTTATATATATATATATATATATCAAAAAAAAAACCACTTGTTGGGTAGAACTTCGAATAACCACGTGTTACCTTCGAATTACTTAAAAATTTCTCCAAATTTTAGCCATGAGCCCAATACAAATGTATTAATCTATTACTCCCTCGTCCCATTTTCAGAGTCCATTATTCCATTTTGGGATGTCTCAAAATAGTGTCCACTTTCCTTAAATTGATGTACAATTTTTACTTACTTTCCAAAATTATCCCTCCTTGAAATCTACACCAAGACAAAACTAAAAAAGTTGTTGTAATGATTAGGGGCAATTGTGGAAAGTAGGTGTAGATTCTTTTTGCCCCTTAATAAGTTGAGTTCCCAAAGATAGACTCACAAAATGGGACGAAGGGAGTAAAATGTATAAAAGAGTGATTTCTCAGTTGTCGTGCAATTTTGAAATCAATTTCTCTAATTTTGTACTTTGCCTATTTCTTTTGTCCTGTTTGGTAATTTAAACTCTAAAGTGTCAGCTGCTTAGTGTTTGTCAATTGAGTAAAGATTGGAACACATCCAAAAATACAACTTTTAGGACACAATCCAAAAGATATGTCTATATCTCTCCTGTGATGTCACTGGACCCCACAGTGATACAAGAGAGATAGACACATCTCTTGGATTGTGTCCAAAAAATTATGTCTTTGGGTATGTACCAAATATTACCCTTGTCAATTTGTTTTGTCTTAGTTTTTAATTATTATTTCTTTGTCCTATCTATCTATCTATCTATCTATTACTCCCTCCGTCCATTTTTTTGAGTCCTATATTCCATTTTGAGATGTCCCAAAATTAGTGTCCACTTTTCTAAATTAGTATACAATTTTTACTTACTTTCCAAAACTACCATTCCTTGAAATCTACACCAAGACAAAACTAAAAAAAGTTATTATAATGATTAGGGGCAATTGTGGAAAGGAGGTGTAGATTCTTTTTGTCCCATTAATAAGTTGAGTTTCCAAAGGTGTACTAAAAAAAAAAAGGACGAAAGGAGTATTATTATATCGATATCTATATAAAAACTTAAGCATATAAAAACTGAAGCAAATGAAGTGTACACAAGCTGCCACATCAGCATTCCATTTTCAACCAATCTATCTATATCTATATCAAAACTGAAGCAAATCAAATGTACTAAAAATTAAAGCAAATGAAGTGTACATAAGCTGCCACATCAGCATTCCATTTTCAACCAATCTATCTATATCTATATAAAAATCTATCTATATCTATCTTTATAAAAACTGAAGCAAATCAAGTGTACACAAGCTGCCACATGAGCATTCTAGCTGCCACATTTGCATTCCATATTCAACCAAAAAAATCCAACGTGGCAATAACATCTTCTACTACGACGAATACACATTTACAGTCCGTTTGGTATGCCACAAACAAGAAAAGAATTGATTTGCAATTCTTGTTTGTGGCAAATTACATGTTTGGTTTGACACAAAAAGTAGAAATGAAATGATTTCCAATTCTTGCCAATTCTTGAGAATTAAGTTTGAAATTGTGTTCTTCTCAAAATACCCTTCGTCTGGGTGTTCTTCTTCTTCTTCGTCTGCGTGTTCTTCATCTTCTTCGTCTGTGTCGTCTTCGTCTTCTTCGTCTGCTTCTTCTTCTTTGTCGTCTTCTTCGTCTGCTTCTTCTTCTTCTTCGTCTGCTTATTCTTCTTCTTCTTCGTCTGCTTCTTCTTCTTCGCTGTCTTCTTCGTCTGCTTCTTCTTCTTCTTTCTTCTTATTCGTCTTCATCTGGTTTCTGCGTCTTCTTCTTAGGTCTTCTTCTTCCTCTGATCTGTAATTTTAGGGTTGTTTGGGTCTGTTAGTTTAGGGGTTGTTGGGTCTGTTAGTGTAGGGTTTGTTTGGGTCAGTTTATTTAAGATCTGGGGGTATTTTAGGAAATAACAATAATTCTTTTCAATTCTATTCTCTATTTTAAACCAAACAAGAGAATTAAAATTACAAATCAATTCTATTATTTTCTTTTCAATTCAATTATGCTCAATTCTATTCTATTCTATTTTACAATCGTACCAAACGGAGTGTTACTTCTCTTTACCAGTCCGTTTGGTATGCCACAAACTAGAAAAGAATTGATTTGCAATTTTTGTTTGTGGCAATTCTTGTGTTTGGTTTGACAAAAGAATTGATTTTCAATTCTAGCCAATTCTCACCAATTCTTATTTTAGCCCAAAAACAAATCCTATAACTTTTGGTAGGATTTGGTGAGAAATGATTTCACTTTAAGTGAAACAATATGATGTACCAAACTTACCCCTATATATTTCACACCTCCTCTTTTTATATGAACAACTAGTCGACAACCCGTGCTACGCACGGGCTGCACTATATTTTTTGTTTTTTCAACTGATGTAATAGATGTGAACATCACCATTGTACCAAAAGATTATGTATGAAGTCTCAACTAACTGTGAATTACCTGGTGACGATCCAAAGCATGGTAATGTTGGTATGTTGAATTGTGCTTGGCTTTCTATTAAAGTGCATATATATTGTGATAGGCCAAGTATTATTAGAATGGGAAATTGTCGTTGAAATTTTATACTGAAAAGCAGTTTCAATATTGGGACGTAAACTTAATTTTGATATGAGAATGGAAAGCTTGGTTATTGTATGTAATTTCATATTTGGGGTTGTGGTTGAAGTCACAGCCCTTTGATATCATTAATAGATACCAAATTTTCAAGAAATTGTAACACATTTTTACACAGCACACACAGTTTCTGGCGAGGGTAATTGAAATCATATTGCAATTATTTTCACATATAGAATTCCAAGGATTTATCACATATATGTTGACTTGAGAATACAATTATAACATAACATAGAATTGGAAGTATAATAGAATACATCGTTGGCAGTCTTTTTAAACGTCCGTCCAAATCTTGACAAAGTACTTCAATTCTTGAATAAAGCTTTAACATGTTACTTTCTAAACCTGTGAAATTCGTACAACAAATATTAACATTGGCCATAAAAGTGCCAATATATTGTTATAAGCTAAGTAGTATTAGCATGGAAAAGTGTCGTTGAAATTCTATACGGAAAAACAGATTACACATATAGGTTATGCATTGTGTATGCACAATTACCCTCTGTGCCTGATGGGCAACATAGTATTTACTCAAAAATCAGAATACTACAAACTTGGACTCATAGACTGTTTTTTTGGACAGAAAGACCAATGTAAAAATTGGTTGAATACGTATTAATAACAAAGGCTAATCTGCTTTGAAGTGAAAAAAAGTAAAACATGAGTAGTGTAATTTCACATAATTATAGTGCCTAGATCCTATGTTGTGTTGGTGAATATATTCTATATTGAAGAATGTGCAGTAATCAAATCAACAAAGTTATTACCTCCAAATAATGATTGTGTTTTTGTAGTAGTGGTGCTTCCTAGTATAGGACAACGCTCGTCATTCATCTGCAATTACTGGTAGCATGTTGTTTCATTTATTAGGCAAAATATATATACATATGTTGTCTTGTCATACCCCAATTCCCATTTTTTTACCATAGGATTTCTTCACTGTCCCTTTGATAAAAAAAGGTTATATTAAATACATAACTAGCCCGTCATACTTGTAATCCACAGAATTGCAACTGCCATGTAAAGTGCTTCCAACTGAATTTAGTCTTTCCCTTCCACTCCATGCTCCCTGCACTAAAATAAAGTTGGATATATCCTCTTTTTCCCTTCCTTACCCGCTCTTGTTTTTATTTTATTTCTTTCTTTTTTTATCTCTCTGGCTCTCTCTCGGCTAAGCCCTTTCTCTAAATCCCCTATCATGTTTTTCTTTTTTTCTTTTTTTCTTTCCCTTGGTTACCAAGCCTATCATATTTATAGCCAGCCATTTACTGATTGCATCTCCTCCATACTTATCCATTGCTATTTATTTATTCTTTTCTTTGTCATAGCTATCCAACCTTACTGAATTTCCACTTATCTTTTCTTTGGTTCTTATCTTTGCATTTCAAAAGATGACTAAGCATATTTCTCAAGGCTAGGTGAATATAATGATGCCACATGACCCATGGTTGCCACTTTTCATTATTATTTATTCATTTGCTTCCCACGGTTAGGACTTGGCAACTTGAAGGTTTCCAAGTCATTCTTATCCAAGCCAACTAATGGATAGACATTCTTATAATTTTCTACATATATATACTTTCATAGGTGTACTAAATGTACCTATTTGGTTCGCTACATTTAACCAATATGACCAATAACAACCAAAACGGATTGTGCTTTGTATCTCAATCAATTATGATTGGCAACATAAATCATTTCAATGTACCAATATGTTAGTTGCTAACATATGACCTACTAAAAGTATCAATTAATGTTACACATGGGTCTCACAAGTGATATAGATGATTGCTTAAAAATACGAGTTATCACACTCTTCCCTCCTTAAAGGAATTTCGTCATCAAAATTACACGTACTTTCTCCAAATTTATATCAGGTGTCAAATATGTCATGCTAGTTTACTCAAAATTTTAGTAATAATAGACCAAAAATACCATAACCCAATATATATATTTTTTTCTTTAATAAAAATACAAGCACGCATTTGTCCTATGGTTAGTTGACAGAAGGTCCATTCAACTATCCTTGCCTTTCACTTGACAAATATAAATTAATGGTAAACCACATATGCTCAATGTTATCATTTGCTATTGGCAACATAAATCACATCTCACACATATCATCTTATACTGAAGTTGCACTGTCCAATGCATGCATACGACATAATTCATTTATGATTTTTTTTTTTCCTAGTTATCAACCAACCATCATCATATTATTCTTACTATTGTACACACCAGCCTCGCTCGAAATATGTACAATCACATGGCCACAGCACCCCAGCCCCGCTTGAAAGGAGTATACTATTCACCAGCCCAGCTCGAAATGAAATAGTATATTAATGCACTAACTACAGGACTATCTTAGTCCGACCCATCACATGACCATAGCACCCCAGCCCTGCTCGAAGGGTGTATACCATCCACCAGCCCAGCTCGAAATGGAAGAGTATATTAGTGTGTTAACTGCAGGACTATCTTAGTTCCATCCATCTCAACATACCACAGTTGATTTTTTTTTTTTTTTTTTTAAGGCCCTGAGCTTATCAAATGTATTATTCACATGAATTCAACATTATGCATCCATTGGACTATAACATATGCATAGATAAATATGTACTATGTACCCATTATGACGAATTTCACAATTTGATAGGTTTTAAAAAAAAAATACTTCCATACCGCAATCAACCGTTCACCCTCAACAGCATCATACCAGGATTTCTCATGGTAATATAGCAAGAGTCACCTCACTTCACCTTTTACCAAGCCACTCATAACTTTTCCCATTTTTGGATTATTGGCTCTTGACAGGTGCTCCTTACTAAAATGCCCATCAGTTCCATGGTATTTCATCAACACACTTATACCAATACATTTACCAAAAATTCATGAATTCTATATGAAAGCAATAAAACTCCAAAAGAGAACAAAGAGAGATAATAAATAAATACTCCAGAGTAATTGAACTAATTAAGAAGTGATACTGCAAATTATTCCCAAACGTGGCCTTAACTGGCTCTTAGTAAAATACAGCACACACTTACTCTCTTTCTTAACACCATCTAATATTGATAGTGATACATAATATCCACCCCACACCAATTGGTTGCAACCTTTTAAAAACATAACCATATAAGTATAGCACACACCCCACAAAATCTGCCATTAAATGTAATATCCGTACCCGGAAATTAATTGCATGTGATAATTTGGGTAAGTTCTAGTTACCCCGATGTGATAAGTGCTTGATAAAGACACAGATGGACAGACGTGAAATAGGACACACAGGAGGTCCAGATTTGGTGAATGCATTTAGTTGCATTTATGTGAGTAAATGGTAGACATGTAACTGTAAATGTGCACATTATAATATATGTTGATGCCATATGATTATTTAATTGATAAAATGTTAAGTGTTTTAATATTCTATTATTGTGCATGTTTATTTATGGGATCAGTTTGGATACCCTTGTGGGGACATAATCGAACACGTGGCATAATTAGTAGACTAATTAGTGTCTTCATATAATATTTGGGACCACATTTGGGGCTCATACATGACATAGACATATACTCACTTAGATATTAGGCAATTATTATAACATTTAGGAGTTCCATAGCAAAAGTATGAAAGTTGTGGGGGTCTAAGTAGAATAAATGAAAACCTGGTTTGGAGTTGGTAGAGATGGCACCTCCTTGTGACTCATCATCACAATTGTTAAAAAAAAAAAAGAAAAAGAAAAACGTGTGTGCATTGTGTTAACTGTGAATGGCGGTAACAAATCTAGTACTTACTAAATAAATACCTTCACCGACTCTCCCAGGCGATGTGGAACTAAGTATCATACCTATTTGTTTCACCAACTTTGTTTGTCATATTCACACCCTACCCTCAGTCCCACACCTCTGGCTGGGGACAAGCTCTGATACCATTTTGTCATACCCCAATTCCCATTTTTTTTTACCATAGGATTTCTTCACTGTCCCTTTGATAAAAAAAGGTTATATTAAATACATAACTAGCCCGTCATACTTGTAATCCACAGAATTGCAACTGCCATGTAAAGTGCTTCCAACTGAATTTAGTCTTTCCCTTCCACTCCATGCTCCCTGCACTAAAATAAGGTTGGATATATCCTCTTTTTCCCTTCCTTACCCACTCTTGTTTTTATTTTATTTCTTTCTTTTTTTATCTCTCTGGCTCTCTCTCGGCTAAGCCCTCTCTCTAAATCCCCTATCATGTTTTTCTTTTTTTCTTTTTTTCTTTCCCTTGGTTACCAAGCCTATCATATTTATAGCCAGCCATTTACTGATTGCATCTCCTCCATACTTATCCATTGCTATTTATTTATTCTTTTCTTTGTCATAGCTATCCAACCTTACTGAATTTCCACTTATCTTTTCTTTGGTTCTTATCTTTGCATTTCAAAAGATGACTAAGCATATTTCTCAAGGCTAGGTGAATATAATGATGCCACATGACCCATGGTTGCCACTTTTCATTATTATTTATTCATTTGCTTCCCACGGTTAGGACTTGGCAACTTGAAGGTTTCCAAGTCATTCTTATCCAAGCCAACTAATGGATAGACATTCTTATAATTTTCTACATATATATACTTTCACAGGTGTACTAAATGTACCTATTTGGTTCGCTACATTTAACCAATATGACCAATAACAACCAAAACGGATTGTGCTTTGTATCTCAATCAATTAGGATTGGCAACATAAATCATTTCAATGTACCAATATGTTAGTTGCTAACATATGACCTACTAAAAGTATCAATTAATGTTACACATGGGTCTCACAAGTCATATAGATGATTGCTTAAAAATACGAGTTATCACATGTCTTGCAGTGGAATTTCTTATTTCAACAGAAAAACACAAAGCAAAGAGATACATTTGTGATACAATGTAAAACGTTGAACATACAAATATATTCAAAGATAAGAGATTAATGTTTTGTAAACTTATTACTATTCTAAGAGAGAGGGAGAAAGAAATACTACATGCGATAAACATATACACACAAATTATATTGGAATTATTTTCACAGGTTGAATTCCAAATATTTTCTGTAATGATGTTTGCAAAGTACCGAAAGAGCAGTCCCGAGGCAAATATAAAAGCACAATAATGCAATGCTTCTAATTTAAGTACCAACTTTGGTTTTCAATTAGTTGGTAAAATTCTTAGTTAAGTACCTGAAGTTGTATCTTATGCATGCATTGTTGTTGAAAACATTAATAACTACAGAGTTGTAGTAAATTTGTTGGTCTTAAATTTGATAAACTACTTACTGTTTCTGGTACAACTGCTCAAGTGTCAGTGTTATGACAATAATCTGGTTGTCATTGTTTCCAAACTGTTATGTAGCTGCATACAAAACCAAATGAAATGTGATGAGTTGAAGTGACAAACTAACAATGAAAAGTTTGTATTAGTGTTGTTGTAGGCAGGGCCGGCCCTGAGATGATCAAAATTGGCCGAGGCCTCAAGCGAATTTTTAAAGGGGCAGAAAAAATGAGGCCTCTATACTAAGTTTCATTGAAATTATAAAAAAAATAGGCCTAAAAATGATAAGTTTCATAGAAGTTAGAAAGAAAATAGGCCTAAAAATGATAAGTTTCATAGAAATTTCATAAAAATTAGAAGAAAATAAGCCTAAAAATGATAAATTTCATAAAAATTAGGAAGAAATTAGGAAAAAGATAGGCCTAAAAATGGGGCCTAAAGTTGAGGCCCCATGCGATTGCTTTGTGAAATTGGCCCAGGGCCGGCCCTGGTTGTAGGTTGCCAAGATTTTCAGATTTTGTACCTTAGAAGTGGGTATTAGTTTTTTTTTTTAATATATATATATATATATATATTGGAGACATTGTTCTTCAGTCCATATGGGGTCTGCTTCACAATGATGTTGTGTTTTTAATATGCTGTGTATTAGGTTTTTCACATTACAACCCATGAAATCAAATTATTCGAGTCTTTAGAAATTGGTGTTGCTTACAAACTGTGTCATCAGTTTCCCAATTCTTATTTATTGGATCAATTCTTTAGTAGATGGAAAGGTGAAATGTTAGGATAGTCCTTTTGTTGGCAGTAAACAAAACAGGTTTGTCAGGCCTGTTTCCTTGTTTCTCAAATCTGGAATTTTGGTTGCAACTTTAATGGTTTTATTATGTCTTAATTGTTGTGGAACTTTGTTTTGTCAACCTCTCCTTGTATGTTTCCCATACTTTGAAATGGGTATTAAGTTAAGATTTTCCAAAACAGCATTTGAGTATCATTTTCAAGCAAACAATTTGAGATAGCATCACAGCACAACAACTTGGAACAACACCATTTATGTGTAAGTATATAAAAACAGTCATTGTTGAAGCATATCAAGTCAGAAATTAAAAAGAGCATAGGAAAGAGAATTAAAATAGCAATATCAATTTGCAGGCACAACCTTCGAATTGCATAAAGAAATATTCTAAGAGACAAATGATCAAACAATGACCAATCACAATTGTGGGCAGCAAGTCTCAACTATTCGTACCAATAGCAGAAGCACACAATGAAACAATTAACAACTAAAATACAATCGAGAACAAACAATGGGAGCTTGGCATACCTTGGTGAAGTTTGCAAAATTTCTTGTTTTTCCCAACCACGTTTCAAGGATTACATGAATATAAGAATACAGAATATAAGAATACAGAGACAGGAATACAAAAACAAAGAGAAAGGTAAAAAGAACCATAATTCAATGAATGAGGGAGTGCAGGGGACTGCAATAAATGAGGGAGGGGAGGAGTTTGCGTGAACAACTGAATTGTGCAGAATTTAACACAGAAGTGGAACAGGCTCTAATTTTGGCAACGGGAACAACAGAGGAACCAAGGCTGAGAGAGAGACAGAGTTAAGTTCAGTTTCTTCAACAGTTACAATTCTACCACGTAGGATTTTTGGGTGGAATATGGCTAGCTGTCAATAGAAGAACTGATGTGGCAAACCCTGGGGAAAGTGTTTGATTCTCTCTTTAAAAGGAAGAAAACCCATAAGGGGTCGTTTGATTGATTGGGAGAGGAGGAGATGGTGAGTTTGAGAGAGAGAGAACGTACGTTTGTGTTGCCACGTAGGATAAATGCTTAGAAGAGAACTTGCTGATGTGGCAAATGCTTAGAAGAGAACTTGCTGATGTGGCAAGCTGTAGAAACAGCTTTTGCCTCAGCTTTTATATAATGCTTAGATTAGAAGAGAACTTGCTGATGTGGCAAGCTGTAGAAGCAGCTTTTGCCTCAACTTTTATATATATATATATAATAGATAATAGATATAATAGATAATAGATATAATCAAAGATTCTCTAAAGAGGGCGCCCTCTCTTTATTAAAGAGAGGACCTCTGTTTTGACCGTCGGATCGTGTTTAAAAACTGTAAAATGACAAAGCTGCCCTTAATGAAATGAAATTAAATGAATTATTATGTTTGGTTTGAAATAGAAATGAAATGAGATAAATCACGGTCATTTACTACATCTATCTATTATATCTACTATAAAGAGGGCGCCATCTCTTTATTAAAGAGAGAACTTCTGTTTTGACCGTTGGATCGTGTTTAAAAACTGTAAAATAACAAAGCTGCCCTTAATAGATAGATGTAGTAAATGACCGTGATTTATCTCATTTCATTTCTATTTCAAACCAAACATAATAATTCATTTAATTTCATTTCTATTCTCTTTCAATTCAATTATATTCTATTTTAAATCGTACCTACGTCTTTTCCTCTCTGGCTCATCGCCTCATTCTCTGCGCCTCGCCTCCTCGAATATCCCAGATCTCGGCTTCAGCAGTAGCTCTCCCAATAATCGAAAACACCTCATCCTCTTCTCTCCATCCCTCTGTGTTACACGTACTACGTATATCCGTGTATCAGTTGACGGAGATCATGTGCCCAATCCCTCGGTCTTCCATTCCATTCCATTCCATTCCTTGCTCATTTGGTAAGTTTCTCCTTCCTTTGCTTCAACGTTTTGCCCCCTATTTAATCAGGGTTTGTTTTTTTTCTTTTTCTAGAACTAGTTGATTGAGAGTTTGAAGTATATGATTATACATCCTATGATCCTATCTAATTAATGGATTTGTTAAATGTAAGTAACTGATTGGGGCTTTGAACTATTTTTTATTTACATATTGGTTTCTTGGACCTGCAATTGGAGCTTTTTTCGCAGGTAATATTTTCGCACTTTCATTCTCTGTTTCCTTTTTTTTTTTCCCCCCATTTCTCACTACATTACATTACATTACATTGTTATTCAACACATAAAAGTTGTTATATACGAAATTCCAATTCTTTATTGTCCCGGCTTCTTCCATTTTTACGTTCCTTCTTCTCTCTTTATACATAAGAAAACTAACCGTCACAAATTCCCCCTTCCATTTTTTGTTTCTGTGTATGTTATTGATTACACTGTATGGAGGGTTTGTTTTTGGGTTTGACTGATTGCATAGGGGTGGTTTTCCTGTAGGACATCTCTATGCATACAATGTGTTTGTTTTTAAATCTAAAAGAGGTGTGTATCCGTGTCCTATTTTGCTTGGGGTGTAATTTTAGTCTAGGGGATGTAAGTATCCGCTTTTGGTTTTAGCAAGAAACTGATTTCTGCTTGGATATAGCATTGAAGAGTCCCTCTTTTATTTAATGATGAAATTTTATGTTGCTATTTAGGGGAAAAAAAAACAGTATTGATACAGAGAGAGAGAGAGAGAGAGAGAGAGAGAGAGAGAGAGAGAGAGAGAGAGAGAGAGAGAGAGAGAGAAGGGATGTTTATAAGTTACAGCAGATGATTAGTAGGAACCATTTTTTGGTTCTGCTGAAGCAAGTCAAATACACACAATTATTATATGATTTACTTTTTGATGCAATTTTCCTATTCAGTCCCTGAGCCCATGTCTTATGTTATTTGTTGTATGAAGTTCAATTCAAATGAATTTCATTTTCATGTTTTTATGTCACAAACTGATTTACTCTTTGAATAAATAAATACTTCCCAAATTTTGAATCCCAAATGGTTCTCAAATACTTTGTCAGTTGAACCACCCATAACTATCAGAATCATGTGGTACAACTGACGAAGCATTTGGGAACCAATTTGGGATTCAATTTTTTTAAGCATGGCATTACTCTTTACTTTTTAATCATGTATGGTAATTTGGTTTTCTTTTCTGAACTTCGATTTGCCGATCTCAACATTGATATTGGCACATGATCTATTTGTTCGTCTATTATATATGTACAGATATGTGAGGCTTCAAGCACTGTTGATTGCCACAACAACCTCCTACTTCTTAGTGTTGCTGCCCTTTTTTCTGCAGTTGGTCCAGGTGCCTCATCATTCACTACATATATATATATATATATATGCATCTATTTGTGTTTCATGCTTGTGTTGTACTATCTGCAAAACATGTCTGAGATTTACATGCACAAGTGGAAACCATAAGCAACTAATGATAATCAGATATGAAAGGGATGTCTTTCTGTGATTGACAAACGAATCAATAGACATGACAGTTCTTTGTTCAAATTTATGGTGAATTTAATAGAGGATACAGGAATTGTAATCACATGGGAATAGTTTGGTTATTGCTTACATATACACTGTTTGATAATATAAAGAATACAAAGGAAACTTTCCAGTTCAATGGTATCAGCACAAAAGAAAAGATAGATCACTTGTATCGAATGGCGCAAGTAAACTAAAACTATACTTTTAATTTCAAGTAGACAGCTCCCACAATAAAATTCCCATTATTTGACAAGTTAATTGATACTTTTGATGTAGTTTTTTCTATTCAGTCACTGAGTCCATGTCTTATGTTATTTGTTGTATGAAGTTCAATTCAAATGAATTTCATTTTCATGTGTTTATGTCACAAACTGATTTACTCTTTGAATAAAGAAATGCTTCCTAAATTTTGAATCCCAAATTGGTTCTCAATTACTTTGTCAGTTGTACCACCCATTACTATCACAATATGTGGTACAACTGACGAAGGATTTGGGAACCAATTTTGGATTAAATTTTTTGAGAGTAATGCTATGCTTCCCAAATTTTTTCCACAAAAGTACTTCCCAACACATGTGGTAGTGGGCCCCACTTCATTAATGGTAGGACGACTTCAACATCAGCTAATCAAAATCAACTAGGCCCACTGCCACGTGTTGGGAAATACTTTTGGGAAGCATAGCATTACTCATTTTTTGAAGCATGGCATTACTCTTTACTTTTTAATCATGTATAGTAATTTGATTTTCTTTTCTGAACTTTGATTTGCCAATCTCAACATCGATATTGCCACATGATCTATTGGTTTGCCTATTATATATGTATAGACACGTGAGGCTTCAGGCACTGTTCATTGCCACAACAACCTCCTACTTCTTAGTCCTGCTGCCTTTTTTCCTGCACTGCAGATTATCCAGGTGCCTCATCATTCATTACATTTATATATGCATCTAATTGTGTTTTATACTTGTGTTGTACTATCTGCAATTGCTATTTAACTGTTTACTGAACAATCCGCTAATTACTGCTGAGAAATGTATAACAATGTTTGTTTTCTAAGATTGCTTTACTAACAATTATATTTCAACTTCTCGCTACTAGTGATAGATTCTGTTCCGATTTAAAATATTCTGGAATTTTAATTTTTGGGTCGAGTTTAATAGCAAGCTGAACCAAATCAAGGGGTGACCAATTTAGGTTGGAGAACATTGTTGTTTATCCAAGTTTGATGCAAACAGAGAAATGTCTCAAACCTGATCAACATCAGTTTGTTTTGGATTTCTCAGTTCAGATCTTTTGAAAAATACGTAAGAAGTGTAATCATATTCATTTGGTTTGATTTGAGCCCTCCAATCTAACAGACAAGCATTTGGGACAGAGGAATTTTCCTTACCAGGGGCGGATACGACAAAAATGAAAGTAGGGGGGATAGATAGGGATAAAAATAGGAAGTTTTTTTCGGAAAAGATAAAAATAGGAAGTTGCTCCTGATGGTGGTCCAAGTTCACAGGGGTTCGGGCAGTTTTTTGGGGCCTATTTACATATACGTGGTACAACTAAAAAAGTTGGGAGCATGAGATTACTCAATTTTTATTTGAAGTACTGTTCCAGGTGATTTGAACACATGTAATCCAAGAACTATAATTGTTAATTTTTTAGATTTATATATTTAATTGTTATTAAATTTTATACATATTCCTATTTGTGCCAAATTACCGTGCATTTGCACGGCTTAGTAGTTCTAGACCAAGACAGAGACACTGATAAGGCCTTGTTTGGCAATTCTAATTTGGTTAGTTTGTCAACAATTTTGTGCTTACATGTAATTTCATTACAATTTTGGTTTCTTCTACAATTTACTTCCATTCAGATGAGGAAGTAATGCCAGCATTCCAAATTTTATATCTCAAATATTTTCCAAACTTAATGTGATATTAATTTATTAACTGTAAAGTAATAAATTAATTTATTAAATTGTTCACATGATGAAATTATATATTTAGCATTCTAATAACAATTAATTATGGAGAATAATTTTGCTCATCCAGGCTACTAAATTGGTTGAATAAGTGGGACCCTCACTTTTCATCATTAATTCATCTCGTGGCACTTATACCCATCACTAAGAGCCTAGAACTTGTGCTTTAACGATTGCAATAGTTTTTGTCATAATAGAGATTATGGTGAAAATAAACAATGACAGATGTAAAGAAGATTAAAAGAAGATTGACAATAGTGAAATTGCGAAAAATATGACAGTAGTTAAATTGTAAAAGTCTACTCAATGGGGAGATAGAATGTGGTGTTAGTTTAGTTACGTCATTATACAATTAAAAAGAAGATTAAATGCGATTAGTTTTTTTTAAAGAAAATGCATTTCTTATGCCATTAATATAATTAAAAATAATATATTCTCATTGTATTATTTTCTCTGACTTTTACAATTTGACTATTATATTTTTGTAACTTTATTATTAATTTTGTTTTCACTTTGATTGTGTATTATTATTATTATTATTTTAATCTCGTTTATTTACGTGGATTCAATATCATTGACTCCCAAATTTGAATCTAAAATTTAATTTACAAATGTTTTAACAGTTGTAATACATTCAACTACAATAATGATTACTTAATTCTTGTTAAAAGTTGCTCTAAATGGCACAACTTGTCACGACCCATCCCGCTTACGCGCGAAAATAGGACACGTGGCACGCCACCAAGGCTTATACAGTCTGTAAATAACTATTTGTAGCAGAAGAGAACTTTAAAACAACCTTGACTATATAAAACTTTTGGAAACGATACCTTCCGAGTTGTAAAATCTGTATAAATTTGAAAACGTTATTGTATCTCGAATCGGATGAATTTATATTAAAAGGGGTCCCAAAGGTACCCTAAGAACCAATCAAAACATTTAAATTATTTCCAGAAGTTATAGAAACAGATTTTTGGCAGGGGGCATTTCGACCAGTCAAACGACCCCCTTCGACCGGTCGAATGACCCTTTAGCAAAACTCTGGCCAAAGCTACATAATTTTGCAAAGGTATCAAACAACCATCACTTAAAACATCACTCCAAACATGCATACAATTCCAAACTTCACAAGCTATAACATGCTATCAAAACCAAAGTTTAGACATTACTAAACCATGAACATAACCAATAGCAGAACAAGCGATGGCTTGTTTGGCGCAATTCACAAAACTCTTTCATTTCCTTTAAACTTCAAAAGTAATAGGTCAAGCATTCAAAACACGAATCCATGAGTTCGGATTCATTAAAACATAACTAAAAGGAGTTTTTGTACTTACTACAACATCATGGAATCCATACTACACCTTCCAGGTCAATTACGTAGTTCTAGCTATTCGAAACGTTCACTATTACAACACTTGGAAAAGAAAGCAAAAGCATATACACAAGGATCCCTAGCATTCCTCGGCCTCACCCCTCACGCTTCTTTACCCCTTTCTTCTTGTCATCTGCAATGGAGTAAGTCTCCACTGCTCAGCTATATGCTGAGTGCACAATTTCTAACATATGCATATATGACAAAACATGCTTTAATCTCATAATCACATAAATAGTCTCTAGGGAAAAAAAAAATACGCCTTTAACCGGTAGCGGCAAGTCCAAGCCTTAAACTGCGATGTCAATGGCTAGTCCAAGCCTACAACCATTACATCCCCAAGTGCCCTGGCAAGTCCAAGCCTTAAGCCATGCACAGTAGTCGTCGCTACTAAAATTCTCAAACATCAAGAAGCTTACTCTGACATGAATTTGTATTAGTCCCCCCCCTATGATCCACATATACAACTCAACGTGCTGGCGTAAAAGTAAACATGCTTTTCACATTCAAGCGCGTGCATAATTAACGGGCCTAAGATTAACACATGAATTTTGCCCGGATCACAATTTCGTCATCGAAATGTAAAACATGAATTTCACCTATATAACATAGGCTAGAAATTCATACCTCGAGCTTTCGTCGTAAAACTTTGAGGGAACGACTAGAAGCCCGACTAAATGCCGAATCTATGATCCTACGCAAAACCTACGAGTTGACACGCGTTTTTCCCAAATTTCTAGAATTAGAATTTTATAAAAAGTTAGTCAAACATGGCCTAATAGATATCAAAACGTAGCCCTTACCTTAGGGAGTTCAAATATAAATTTTGGAGAAATTTAGTCGGACGAAAGGTCGCCGATCGTCGTCGCAAAGCCCGTGGCAACAATCTCCCTTTCTCTCTCCTCTGTCAACATATTATATGAGTTTTACAACTAATGACAAATTCATCCCCTTCTATTTATAGGCAAACTTTTCCGAAATTATGTTTACCTCCCCGCGAGTTTCTCAAACTTCTAATTAACTCCTGAAACGTCGCGCACGTCAATTTTATAACTTTACAAGTAAAAATTATAAATTACAAAAGTTTTCGACTAAGCCTCGTTTGGATCCAAAATTACGTTCGAAAACTAAATTATGTGGATTCTCTACACAACCTACCTTTTATATAACTTGACACTCACTACTGTTCTCAAAATGATATTAACAATACCAAGATCACCAGAAATTATACTATACAAGTATAATTTACTATTCATAAAGTACCAGATAAGTCAAATAACATTTAAATCACATAAATATCATTTACTCATGCCAATGAAATCTCGATTACCAAATTCCCGTGTCCTTGCTGACACCTCACCGTTGACTCACAGTCAACCTCAATCCAATTATCAAATAACATTGATAATCCACAAAACTAAATATGCAGGATAAACTATGAAATTTTGGAACGGGTGTGACACAACTATCAACGCATTTGAGAACCAAATTTAACCATATGTTCCCTCGAGACATCCTATTAATTTCAAAATTATATAGTAGTTAACATAGAATAAAATATTGACCAAAAATCATTTTATACTTATAATCAGTTCTTTTTTACAATGGCTCTAATAGATTAATTGTTAAGATTTGGTAGGAGAAAATTCTATACATGTCATACAATATCCTATTTTTGTATGTAATATTTTATAAGAATGGGATACCACATGATATAACTATATGTTGTAATGAGGGGTAATGCTAGGACACAAAATGTCACAAGGAGATGCTCACAAAAGCATGTGATATCCCATGTGGCATCCCATGATTTGAGTTAAGTGTGATGGTCCTACTGCCACATGGGATGTCACATACTTCTGTAAATATCTCTTTGGGACCTTTTTCTAAATGGTTTGATAATAAAAATTACCACGAGTGGCAAAGTATCTGAGAACTAAATTTAAAAATTATAATATTATTTTAATTTATTTCAATTTTTTAACTGGCATGTGAGCACGTGTCAGATTCCACCTAGTACAAGTAAAAGTCCTAGAGAGTGGATTCCAAGACTTTTGGAGATATTACCAATTATGATAACTCACACCTTCACATTTTTGGAGAATCTTCAATAATTTTTAGATCAATGACATTCTTTAACAATTAAAGTTCTCGTATGGTCTCCATGTTGGATAAAAATGTTAAAATCCACCGAACACAATTTCACTCATATAATAAAAATCACATGAGTTTTTATCTGTGTAGGTTGTACAGGTTGTTCCCAATTCAAGGTATAACGTATCTGTTAACTACAATCCTTTACTTCAAAAGAATACACTTTGTTTCCAACTGTGATTGTAGGAGAAATTTGTTAATTTAATTTTTATGACTATGCCTAAGCTAATTATTTGGCTGCCGCCTATGTATCCGTTGATGGGATCAAGCCAATTCGTAGTTCCAAAAAGAACATGAGGAATTTATAATTTTTACTAAGAATATGTGACCCTTAATATTTTGATTTTTGTTTTAAAATAAAGATTTGATATCAAAGGTGGTGACCATTGATATTACTTTATGAGAATAAAACTCATTTAATTTATTATGGAGATATGACCCACGAGATTTGATTTTCTTTGAATGTGACTGTACCCAATGTAAGTATTGGGTTGCCTACATATCCAAATTGGATTCAAGTCGACGTAGTTCAAGAAAGAACTCATTTAATTTGACTATGGGTATAAGAATCATTTAATTTGGGCATGGGCATATGGGCATATGACCCATTGAGTTGACGAGTACAAGGCTCATATTGATTTGATGAGTACAAGACTCATTTAATTTGGCCATGGGCATATGACCCACAGAATTGATGAGTACAAGGCTCATTTAATTTGGACATGGGCTTATGACCCACTGAATTGATGAGTACAAGGCTCATATTGATTTGGTGAGTACAATGCTCATTTAATTTGGTCATGGGCATTTGACCCACTGAATTGATGAGTACAGGGCTCGTTTAATTTGGCCATGGCCATATGACCCACTGAATTGATGAGTACAAGGCTCATTTAATTTGGTCATGGGTATACACCCAATGAATTAATGAGTACAAGGCTCATATTGAATTGATGAGTACAAAGCTCAAATAATTTGGTCATATCTTTTGATTTGAATTTAACATAAGTAAACAACTCATGTAATCCATGGAGTTAAATACCCATGTGTTGATTTATGTCGAATTGGAAATTCAATTGAGCATTAGAATTATAGAGTACGGAATAACACTCGTACAGAATGTATGTATAATGCCATTTTTTTTAATGGAGTTAGAAACTCCATTTAGAGTTGCAGCATTGTTCTTTCTTCTTTTATATTTGACTTAGTCAAAGATTTTAACTTATTTGACTTGGTTTAGATAAAACTAAATCCACCTCATTGTTTGCTTAAAATTGATGTATGTATACATACATAGTGTAAGTAAACTTAGAATCACAAATTGGATATTGATACCCTGATTTTTCCAAACCATGGCAGTGACATACCCAGATTATCAATTTAATATTTTTAGTGAATTACCCCACAATGGTGGGTCCTTGCTTTTTGTTTCCCACATATACCGGTACATATCTATGTATATAATCACATCTATCTATATATCCTACAAAAAGGGTATTTTGGTCAGTTTAGCCACAAAAGGGGCTCTTATAACCCCAGCCATTTGATTTCCATCAAGTGATCAACAACTCAGTCACACAACTCTTCAATATTCCACAAATACACTACATACTTTGCTATTTCACCCTTTCTGTGTCTCATATTACGTACCAACCAATTTCAAATTTCCCCTTCTCCTTTCTTCTCTCACAGTCTCTCTCTCACCCACTCTCCTCTCTCTCTTTCTCTCTCTCTCTCTCTCTCTCTCTCTCACACACACACACACACACACACACGAGAACGCCACCCCCACTCCAACTGAGAACTCCAGCACCACCTCCGGCATAGACCACCGTATCCGGACAACCACCACTGACCAAATCTCCTCACTGTTTGATTTAGTGCTTCTAATTTAGGGCTTTTTCTCCTTTGGGTGAGTATTTGAATTTTGTTTTAGGGCTTTTCAAATCTCCTCATTCTACATGTTTGATTGCTGCTATTTTGACAGAGGGGTGTATGTAACTTGGTCTTTGAAGTGATGGGTGGTTGTTTTTTTCCTGATTGCTATTTGCCTAGAATTTACTACTCTGTTTTTACTCACATTCTCACACACACAAATTCTCTCTTTTCCTTGGTAATTAAGTAATTAACCACGTTTTTGTATTATGTTCACCCAACTCCAGCATCTCTTTTTGGAAATTTTGTTCTTAGGGCTCCTATTATGTTGAAACAGTCCCTGTACCCGTAGGGCTCCATAGGAGTAACCATCTTGACCCTCTCTTATTTCATTTGTGCTATGTCAGTGCTTGCTTTTGTTTTTGAGAGTTCAATCTTTATTATTCATTTTTTCCCACACTTGGTCCCACAATGCTTGCTTTTGTTTTTGAGAGTTCAATATTTAGTACATCCTTTGCATTTATAGTGTTGATTTGTTGAGTTCTTTGCATTTTAACCCAATTACTAATAAGTTTAATTTAATTTGTCAGGTGGAGCTAAAAGACGAGGAATTGGGAAAAAAAAAAAAAGCTATGGTTTTCAAGTAAGTTTTTTACGTTTTACTTTTTATTTCCCTTCATTCTGTTTTTGCTTGTGACTTCGTGGGTTTGCTTTGGATCTCTTTATTTTATTCCTTTGAATTAGCCTGAATTGGAAGAAGTGTTCTTTAGCTTTTGCTTATTTGGTTTTTTTTTGTTAAATATATAGAAAGAGGATTTTGAACTCAAGTGGGGTTGTTTGTAGCAATTTTGGCAGTTTTTTTTAACCTCACTTAATTTTGACAGTTCCCCTTTCAAAATACCGTGTCTTCTTGAACTAGACCCTCGGAGTCAAAGTTCAACATGTTACACATCCAGTACCGACATTAGGCACAATTCGGGGGTTAGTGTTTAATGTCCATGCACTTTATCTTGATACTCACGAGAGTTTTAGATACCAAATTTGGTGGGACACTCAAGATAATTAAGATAATTTAGATACCAAAAAGAAGAAGTTCATTATAGACTTTCCTTGGTTCATTGACTTAGGAAAGAAAAACAAAGCGGTTAAAAATACGAAAAAGAAATAGTACTGTTAAATTGCTAGAAAAAAGAAATAGTACTGTTAAATTGTTTTAGCCATTCTTCTTCCTAATTCTTGATTGATGTAGATAACAACCAGTAAATTTAGCCATTCTTCTTCCTAATCTGTTTGGTTTCTAATTATTTGATTTTTCAATTTGCAGATTGGGAGGTATGTTCATTTGTCCATATTTTTCAATTTGCCGATTTGGAGGTATGTTCATCAGTCTTGGGTTTCAATTTGCATATTGTATGTGTGTGTGTGCGCGCACGCGCCAAGGCGTCATTATTTATGTATATCACTCTTGTAACTTTGGTTCACTCTTTCAAACTTATTTTCTTGTTTTTAAAGGGTTAACCTGAATCACATATGTTCACATTGTTTCAAGCTGTTCTTTTTTTCCCTTTCTTATTTTGGGTATTTATTCTAGGTTAAGGTTTTTTTTTTTTTTTTTTCTTCTTTTCCCCTGTCTGTCTTTCTTTTTTCTCTATTTTTCTATTTTGCTTAAGAATGAGTTGCAAACTTTAGTAGGTGTCAAATTTTCCCTTTCACAGAGTGGTCCAATTCATTTTTTTTGGCACATCATTAAATTGATTTCGTACACCAGGTTGACCTCAGTTTATATTTGCAGGTTGCTATAAAAAAATTGTGGTTAAGATGTTTCATAGGCACCAAATTTGAGTTTAGTTTATACTTGCAGTTTATGCTACACGTTCCCAAAGTTTATACTTGCAGGATGTTTTCTCCAAATCCTAGGCACCACAAAGCTAGAACTTTGGGAACCTATAGAATCGGTTTATTTTTAACTCTAAATATATCTCTGTCTCTATTTGTCATATCTTTGCATTCTTTGTTTTCTCTAACTCATTTGTGTATGCCTTCACAACATTCGGTCAAGGTAGTTGTGAGAAGCCTTAGTTTGCCCCCCTATAAAATAAAATATATGCTTACGAATAAAAAGGTAAAATGCAAGAGAGGTTTTATTCAAACATTTTGCCCATAGGGTTTCTTTTTCTAATGCTCATTAGAGTTGGCATTTTTTTATTCAAACATTTTGCCTTCATGGACTTCCCCCAATTGTTGTCTATTTTTTTAGTTGTTCCCCCCCCCCCCCCCCCCCCCCCCATTCTTTTGGGATGGTTCATTATGCCTAAAGAATCAATGTCATTATACACCACCTTTGTTGATGTATTGTGAGTTCATTTTTTTTTCTTCTCATATTTTTTAAAATAGGCCTCTTCAGTGGTCACCATATATATATTTTTTCCATAACCATGTTTTATTTTTTGGGCAATGCTATGACACCCAAAACGCACACCCCACTCACATCACTATGGTGGACCCCACACTGACAGTGGACCCCGCAATCTCTTTCTCTCTTCCCATTGGTCCATCTTAGGGTGTGAACTTGGGTGTGTGGGTTTTGGGGGTGTCCCAAACTTTACTCTTAGTTTTTAAACCATCTCTTTAATCCTCATGGGGGCCAATATAAACCATTTTAGTTTAAAAAAAACAGTTCACACCATTTTCATTTTATTTTTTGTTTTTTTAGTTTTTTTGATTTCTTAAAATCTTTATTTCTTGAAAACTCTCATTCTTAGCATTGGATTTCGGCAAAATTTGCCCACTTTTGCATTTTTCTTCTCTTTTTTCCTTTTTCCTTTTCCTTTCCACTTCCTTTTTGTATTTCATATTTTCAGCATCATTTGTAGATTGATGTTCTAACATTTCAGCTCCATTTCCTGGTTCATAGTTTTGATTTTCAGGTTTATGTTCTAATGTTTTTTTAGTGAGTTTTATCCTTGGGGCCTAAATTTCTAACTGAATTTTTATTTTTATTACTTCTAAGACCAACAGCAATGGTGTTGTAAAATGCAATGGATTTGTTATTTTTATTAGTCTCAGGTCACATTGTGGGAGCTGGTTCGCGGTCATTTGCTTCTTGCGGTCATTTGTTCAAGGTTGGGTTTTCTTGAATCTCATCTTTTTATTTATTTATTTATTTATTATTTTTATTGGGTCTTTTGCTTTAATTCCTTTTGTTGAAAGCATTTTAAGGGCAAAGACTTCAAAGTTTTAACTATGAAAGTTTTTATAGATATTTTCATACTTCCATTTCCATTCTCTTAGAGTATTGATTTCATAAACCACGGATTTTCATACCTCTTTCTTTGTCAAGAACCCAACTTTCATCATTACATACATGTAGCATATGCAACATTTAGACCGGCAATTCTTGGTTTTGATTGGTTGATAGGTATTAACCTGAACACATAGCTCAGTACTAAGTTTCACAAACAATTTTTTTTTTAAATCGTGAGGTTTCCAAACAACAGTTAAAATTTTGCACTTTTAAGTTTTTTGCAATTTTAAATGAAAATATTGCAGCCCCTCAATCTTCTTGGCCAAACATATCCCAAAAGCTGGTTTCTTGCATAAATAATGTTTTTATGTACTTTTATTCTTATTGTCAGGTACCCTGAAAATGGACAATTTAACCATCTACGCTCATGTAAGAATGTTTATTATTTAAATTATAACTTTATGAAATTTTGTTCTACACCTTACGATGTTGTGTTACTTCGTTTAACTATTTTTATTAACATTTTCTCACTTCTAACATACAACTTGATACAGACTTTGGAAACAACAGTACGTATATCATTTCAGTTCAATTTTTTACTAAAATTTATTTAACTTTGCATATCAACTTTTTTTGGTATTAAAATATAGGTCAAGTTATTGAGAGAAAAAAATGTAAGTGTCATCATCCGAGACGAGCAAACTTTTAATAGAGAACACCTTTCTCAGGTAAATATTTTCTCACATATATACTTTTAATATAGAACTTATAGTTCATGAGATAAAGCAAACTACTAATGCAAATATTTTTTAAGGACTTTGATCAAGCAAAATACGTTGCTAAAGGAAAGGAAAAAATGACATGGTCAAGTCATGGAAAGCGGAAAGAAAATGTAAGTCTTACCTTTCAAAATAAATAAAAACACCTACAAAATGTTAAATAATAAATTATGTTAATCTTACAGTTTGATGGATGTTTAAAACAGGGCAACGTAATGAGAGAAAGAAATAAGGGGATCGTCATTCAAGACCACGAAGATCTATCTCCAGTTAATATGGTTTTTAACTATGTCTCAAGTTATTGTGCAACCATCACTTAAATGGACATTTGGTGTAACACTTCAATCTTTGTAACAGGATAGAGCAATCTTCTCAACTAAAGGAAAGAAGAAAGTAACAACCTCAAGTCATACAAAGGGAAAAGAAATTGTAAGTCTAACCTCTAAGTACGATGTATCATGTTGTATTATTAGTTAATCTAATCTTTACAACATGCGTGTATCATTTGTACCTATTAGGCTCCCTTATGTAATATTACGCCGTCCTTATCAAAGAGAGGTTTGTCCCAACGGAATCGACGAGAAAGAGAAAAATCAATCCAATCTCAGCACTCGCCTGGTTTGACACCAAGAGTGCGTCGTCGTCATCGTGCATGTTTGGAAGATGAAACATGTACATCAAAACGCTTAGTGGTGTCACGCCTCTGGTTGGTTCCACGTACACCAGATTCGAGTGATTTCTTTCTTCATTCCATGCCAACGCCACGAAATCTTTACACAGAACTAGCAGAGATCCCAACATCCACAGTATCACCTTCAAATTTTCCTATCATACAGTCCTTGCCTTTTCCACCATGTCATTACAATGAACTTTTAACAGAGACATCGTCAGAATCACGAAGTGTCGATGAATCCTCCGCTGAACCAATCAATAGGTGAATCAATATTCTTAATTGAACCCCTCTTTATAGTTGTGTTTTTGTTACTTGCGTAATTTTTGTTTGATAAATATAGGCCAACTTCTGTACATGACAATCTATGTTACCTGGACTCTCCTACTACTCCCAAGTACCCGATCCCCGTGTCCGACGCCCGTACCCAATTCAGACACTCGGATCCTCCACAAGTGACGTTGAAAAGGCAAGTAGAAGCTTAAAATTGTGGGCAAAGAGGTTCTAACTATTGATATTAAGAAACATAGTATGTTTATACGTTCAGAAGGTGTCCGCATACCCGTATCCGACGTTTAGACACGTATCCCCGGATCCTAAGATTTGGATTTAGAGGAGGTCCGACACCTAGATACGCACCCGCACCCGACACCCATACCCGAGTCTGGGTAACATAGATGACAATGCCCCCGATGTTGACTTAGAGGATGTTGAATTAGAGGATGTTGCAGTTCCTTTTCCAGAAAACATAGTTTCACCTCACCACTTTCTCGGTAACATGGATGTAGAATGTCCTAATTGTTCAGCCCTACATTGGATGGACGAGAAATTGACTTCTTCACCTCCAAACATGCCCCGTTTTGGAACCTGTTGTTTACAAGGAAAAGTTAGGCTACCCTTACTTAATACCCCTCCTCCACTTTTACAAGCTCTCTATGATAGGAATGATGCAAATTCAATATCATTTCGAAGTTATACTAGAGAATACAATGCGTGTAATGCATTTGCGAGTCTCGGTGCTAAATTAGATGAGAGAGTAATCCTAGGAAATGGACCGAGATGTTTCAGCATTCATGGGGAATTGCGTCATAGAACGGGATCTCTGATTCCGCAACCCGGTAATGATGCATGTTATGGTCAACTGTATATTTATGACCCTGACTCTGCTATACGAGAATGTTATCTTAGAAACCCACAGTTAATAATGGATGTTCTCAGATCCATTCGTGAAATTTTGCAACAGTACAATCCATTCCCAACTAAATACCGCCAAGCTTACGAACTTCTAATTGAAGCAGAATCTGTAGGAAATGCTTTGCCTGTATGTCTGCGTTATAATTCTAAAGCTGATGATCGACGGTTATATAACCTACCAACAGCAAGTGAGATTGCTGTTATACTGCCAGGGAATGGGAATGAGATTAGTGGGATGAGAGACATAATTTTGCATCTTAAAAGAAACAACGGTTTGATGCGAATCAATGAGTGCCACCCAACTTATTTACCGCTGCATTATGTTTTGTTGTTCCCTTATGGTGAGCTTGGATGGGAACCTGGTTTAAAACAGTGGGACGTTCATTATCAGGCCCTTCGAATAATCGTCTAACGCAGATGCAATACTATTGCTACCGAATGTTTCAACGCCCAACAGAGTATTCAACGATTCTTAGAGCTGGGAAGTTATTCCAAGAGTTTATGGTTGACGCTTGGGCAGCGACAGAGCAAAATTGATTGACATACTATAGGTTAAATCAGGGAAAACTTCGCTCAGAACTTTACAAGGATTTAACTCATGTTATAGTTGAAAGTGATGGTTTGAGACCTGACCAAGTTGGTCGGCGGATGATTTTACCCTCTTCATTCTGTGGAAGTCCGAGGCATATGTTTGAAATATTCCAAGATTCAATGGCTATCACACGGCACAATCACCACCCAGTTATTTTTTTAACGACGATTGCAAATCCAAATTGGGCTGAAATTACAGCTGCTTTGTTGCCGCATCAAACCTCCACAGATCGTCACGATCTAATTGCGCGCGTTTTTGAGCTTAAAAGAAAATGTTTGATGAAGGAGATAAGCAAAAATACAGTGTTTAGTAGGAAGGTTGCACATGTTTACACAATTGAATACCAAAAACGTGGGCTTCCACATATGCACGCTCTTCTATTTTTGCACGGACCCTATAAAATTAGGACGTGTGCGCAGGTTGACAATTTAGTATGTGCGGAAATTCCAAATCCAGTTGAAGATCCACATCTTTTTCATACTGTCATGAAGTGCATGATACATGGTCCATGCGGCATTCGAAATTTAAAAGCTCCATGTATGGAGAATGGAAAGTGTACAAAACGATATCCTAAAGAATTTGTGGAAACAACAACTATGGATGAACATGGAAACTCTATCTATCGACGACGAAATCAAGGCCAATCCTATGTGGTAAGGAAGCATACAGTTGATAATAGGGATGTCGTGCCATACAATGCCCATCTTTCTAGAAAGTTTAACTGCCATATTAATGTTGAAGTTTATGCTGGAATGAGGTGTGTAAAGTATATTCACAAATACATTTACAAAGGTCATGATCGCACGACGATGGTTTTGGGAGGAGCAGATGAGATCCAACAATATCTTGATGCGAGGTATATCGGACCAGTTGAAGCTGCTTGGCGATTGTTAGGTCATAGTACGCATGAAGAGTTCCCAATAGTTGTTCGATTGCCCCTTCACTTGCCTGGAATGCACAAGGTAGTTTTTGATCCTAATGAGACATTTGACAGGATAGCATCTAGAGCTGCGCAACAAACGTCACCCCTAATTGGGTTCTTTAACTATTGTGCAGCCAATGAGAGCGCCCGAGTCTACACTTACCAAGAATTTCCAAACTTTTTTGTCTGGAATAGCACTACGTGTGTATGGACACCGAGAAAAAAGGGGTATGCTATTGGTAGAATTTACTTTGCCAGTCGGAATTCAGGTGAGAGATTCTATTTACGCTTACTATTGACACATGTCAGAGGACCAACATCATTTGAACATCTGCGCACAGTAAATAATGTCACACATCCAACTTTTAAATCAGCATGTGTAGCATTAGGACTGTTGGAAGATGATGCTGAATGGATACAGTGTCTTCAAGAAGCCGCAGTTATGAACACTGGCCACCAATTGAGAAGATTGTTCAGTATAATTCTCACAGAATGCTCCCCGTTGTACCCATATGAGTTGTGGAAACGATTCTCTTCGGATATATGCGACGATCTTCATCACAAGATTCGTACAGTGTATGGAAATCCAAACCCGAATGCGGTTGTAATAGAGGATTATGGCCTGTATCTTCTCAATCAAATGCTTCAACAATCTGAAAAGAGTTTGGCCAATTACCCTCCAATGCCGGAACCAAGTGGAAATTGGAGTAACACAGTCGGTAACATTCTATTGTGTGAGCATAGAAAACTTCAACTCGATGCTCAAGCAGAAGATGTACACACTAGAATTGATAGCCTAAATGTCAGACAACGTCACGCCTTTGATGTAATCACTTCTGCAGTCATAGAAAATACAGGGACTACATTTTTCATTAGTAGGGGCGCTGGAATAGGAAAAACTCACTTATAATACCATTGCACTGTACATCCGTAGGCTTGGACATACCGTTATTACAGTTGCGTCGTCGGGAGTTGCTTCGTTATTGTTAGTGGGGGGCAGAACTGCACACTCTACATTTTCCATTCCGTTCGATGTGCATGAAAATCTATATGCGGATTTAGTAAGCAATCAATGCAGGCAGAGTTGGTCAGGGAAACCAAGCTAATCATATGGGATAAGGTTCCAATGCAACATAGAAATTGCGTTGAGGCAGTGGATCGTACACTTCGGAACATTTGTGATATCAACATGCCATTCGGGGGTATAACTGTCGTTCTTGGTGGAGATTTTCGACAAGTCTTGCCAGTTGTGCCCAAAGGGGGGCGTGAACAAATTGTGGGTGCTTCGTTGAGACGCTCTTCTCTGTGGAACAATGTAAACATTTTGACTTTGGATGACAATATGCGGTTAAACAATACAAACCCAAGCAATGTTCATTTTGCAAGAGTTTTTATGGAGGTATTAATTCTTCTACCATTCCTAATTAAGTACTTTTATTACATTATTCTTTTATTTTATTTTATTTTTATTCATATCTAGGTAGGGAGTAGACCGCAAGAAGTTGTAAAACTCCCTTCTACAATACTTAAGTGTCATAGCATTGAAGAGTTATTATGCACCGTTTATCCAGGACTGTGTGTGGAAGGGACGGTCACCCCTACCTATCTCACCACGCGGACAATTCTGTCCGCCCGAAATGTGGATGTCAACACTATTAATAATGTGGCATTACAAAAATTCCCTGGCAAGGCATGTACCTATTTGACTGCGGATACATTGTCTGACGATGATGGTAGTGATCGGGCTATTACTAACCGATATCCTAATGAATATCTTAACTCATTGGACCCTCTTGGTTTACCCCCATTCAACCTGCAATTGAAAGTGGGTTGTCCTATTATGTTGCTAAGAAATATTGCACCTACAGATGGACTTTGCAACGGCACACGATTGATGGTTGTCAGAACCGCTTCGTGTGTAATTGAAGGCTTGATTTTGACTGGTGATAAAGTTGGCAACTTCGCCTTTATTCCAAGAATCTCATTGGCTCTCTCATCAACTAAATTGCCTTTTAGTATGATGAGGCGTCAATTTCCAGTTCGCTTGGCATACGCAATGTCAATTAATAAATCTCAGGGTCAATCGGTGAACTTTGTTGGGATTGATTTGCGGACCCCTGTATTTAGTCATGGACAATTATATGTTGCTTTATCCAGATGTACGTCCTTTGATCGTGTAAGTGTTTTGACTGATGGGAATACGGATTCAACGACAAACATTGTTTATCCTGAGGTCCTCATATAATGACTTACAGGTAAATGTCAATTGTTTACGCAAATACATTTAATAAATAAATAAATAAATAAAGGTAGGAAAAATAGGGCACAAAAAAAATTCTTACAACTTAGTGTTCTCGATATATTTATTTTTGTAATTTTGACCTTCAATAAATATTTTTTCAGAATTTGTGGAAAAATGTATCATGGAATTGGCAAGATGCGGCAAGAGAATTTGACAATATAAATGCCCGCCCCAACAAGGTAATGCTAAATAATAAATAAATGTTGCATCTAATTTACCCTCTTCAACATTCACATGTGAATTTAATTTTTGTTTATTTTCAGATTCGCGTGCACTCGTCGCACTGGCCAAAGTACATTGACATCGATACTTACACGTTCTCCAAATTGATGACGAAAATTCACAATTTTCCAAAACATTGAATACACTGTGGAGGGAGTGTTAATGTAGTTTTGTGTATATAGAATGTTTTGTGTAATTAATCTACACGGTATGACGATGTTGATCATATATAAGGTTTTTTTGTGTAAGTTCATATGGTGTGAAGAATTTTTTTTTTTTGGTCCGTGCCCATCGAGGCACGAGTTATTGTATAAACGTAAACGAAATTGAATCAGAGAATGTATTTTGGTAATTTTATTTACATCAACTAATGTTTCTTTTTCTTCCTTGGGTACACACATTGACATCAAATGTAAGGTTTTACAAAATCTTATTTCTTTCATAGTTAACATACATATATTCAGCTACCAAACGGAGCTTTGTGACTTAAAAGGCTGGGAGGTGCAAAGGTAATGTTGATTGTCCTCGCAAACGGTGCTTTTGGAGGTGAGATCTCACCATCTAATATTTTTGGATCAGAGAATGTATTTTGGTTATGTTATTTACATCAACTAAAGTTTTTTTTTCCTTCCCTTGTGTGTGTGTTTGTTATTTACAGGGTTATTTACAGATTTGTTCTTATTTTGCTCTTACAACTTCTATGTATCTCCTATATATTTAAAGGGGTTTGTGCTTAATTCCCTGAATCAGACCGTCCCTTAAAACCCTTTTTCGAATCAGTTTCAATGCACACGAGTAAAACTGTTCGAGGGCTTTCATTGTATCTTTTTTGTTTATGTTTCCATTTGATTAGTTCCAAACTTTACCGTCCCTTAAAATCCTTTTTCAAAAAATGGGTTTTTCGAAAAACCCTTTTTAAACCCCCTTTTTTTTTTATATCAGATTTGAAAAAAAAACCCCAACTCTTATGGTTGAATTTGCAAATTAAGACCCTTTTTTTTATCCCTTTCTTTTTGGGTTTTTAGATTTTGAAAAAACCCTGTCCATGACTAATGGTTGAGATTTGCAAAATAAAACCCTTTAAGAAGTGTGAGACAATGTTTGAAATCATTTGATAATCCCTCTACTTTACTGGCTTTAAAAAAAATAAAAAATAAAAAATAAAAAATAAAAAATAAAAACAGCCCTTTTTGATTAGTTTCTGTTTTACTTTTTCTTCTTTTATTTATGACCAGGTCATTGTAGAAGACAAGGCCATGTAAGAAGTAGGAGACAATTGGGAATTGCTCACATACCAAGAAATGTTACTTTGCTCATGGACAAGCAGGTATTCTAACATTGTGTTGTTTTTTATAGACATGGTGTGAGGACATTTGGATAGGTGTTGGTTGCATTTCATAAATTGGCTTAATGTTTGTCTAGCTTTAGGCTTAAAGTATGTTTGGCTATTGGCTTAAGGACTGTATAGTTTAATGGCTTTTGGCTTGTGTTAGAAAAATGTTGTCATAACTTATCAAGAAGTGTCGAATACATGCGAAGTTTTTAAGTGATGAAGCCACATGGAGTTAGTTATTAGTAGAGTGCATGCTTAATTGTTTCGTAGAACTGATATGCATTTACGACTAGCGATAGAACTGATACGCATTTAAGGTTCTTACTAGATTGTAATCCATTGGTATATTATTTTGAAATGATTCAACATTCACCTTTCCAAATAAGTGTTTGAAAAAAAAAACCGTCAATCAAAATTTTTCAAAAGTTTTAATATCCGTTGACCCAAGCATATTTAATTTGAAATCATGTATTGCCAAAGAAATGTTTTTGCATTTCATTTGGGTTATAATATAGATTTCATTTTTATTTAGGGAATTTATGCACTTCATTTTCTTTTGGGCTCTTCATATACTATTTTCCTAATCAATGTTTTAGTTTCAAATTTTGATTGCCACACTTTTAGTTTTAAATTTTGATCGGCTGCCATTCTTTATTTGCAGCTTATACTTTAGACAGTTCCAATCCATCAGGATTTATTTTCTTGCAAAAAGGTATGCTTATCATAGACTTTGTGACTTCCACAGCTACTTTGTTCAGTGTTATCATTGGTGTTAATTGGTGTTATCATACACTTTGTGACTTCCACAACTCTGGTAATTCAAATTTAGCATATTGGGAAGTAAGAAAATTAAGTTGCTTGAAGGTCAATTGTATAAGAACTTCCAGCCCTCCTCCTTATCCTTCCTCTTTCCCTCCTAACAAATGGTGGTGAATTCTTTTTTATTATTTTGTTGTTCTCATCTAGGATTAAAAACAACCCCAATTGGGAAAATGGCTTTTGTTAGGAATTGGGTACTACGCCCTTCTCATCTACAATTCTTAATTTTTGTCACTAACTTATGGATTGTTTTGGCAGCTATACACCTGGAGTTTTGTGATATTGTGACTCAAAAGCTGTGATTCAAAGGGCTTATCCTGTATTGCAATTGCACACTCCTTTGGCAAGTAAACAATTGCTCTTGCAGAAAAGAAATCACAGGCCCTCAATGATGTAAATGTAAGTTTTCTTCTAAAAAAGTTTTCTTAATTTACACGAAACTCTTTTACAAACATTAAATCCTTAAATAACAACACACATAGATGGGTTTAGTAGTCGTCCATATTTTTTGCAAGTTAAGCCTATGGTCTACAGTAATGAAACAATTCATCTTAATTACCAAGGAATGCCTTTATGGTCCAAAACATATCATGACCGTCCACTAATTTGGGACATTGTCGACCGTTTGATCCTCTCTCCCTCTCTCCACTGTACTGCCTGCACTCACCTATCTGTACAGTGTAGACTATCACACGCATCGATTTTCTTCCTCCTCTCTCTCTCTCCCTCTCACTCACGCACGTACCTACTCCCAGATTTTGAATTTCATCTCATCCCCATTGAGCACAAACCATACTTGGCACCGCCATCTGTTCAGATATCCCTTCTACCTCAGCCCCTTGAACTCTCTCAATCTCTCTCTCCGTCTCTGTGCATACACACGATCACACGTATATCTGAGTTTTTCTTGGCACACACACACTCTCTCTCTTAGATTGGGTCGTCTCCTGTTGCATCACCGACATCATCGCCTCTTACTGCCAGTAACTCTCTAATCTTCCCCCCATGTCCCCAAGATTAAAAAAAATTGATGGAATTTTCGCAAATTATAAGTGGAATTTTCGTATCTCAAGCAAATGCTATCACATTGATATGGTTGAATAAGAGTTTAGTAACATTAAAAATTAAATTCTTCAATTACCGCAAGTTCATTTATCCTATTTTTTTTGCTCCGTGCCCCACGGGCACGGGCACGGGCACGTACTAGTATATTGATATATATATATATATATATATGTTTTGGGTTGTTGGGTAATACCGATCAAAATTGGAAGGTAGTTTTAGTCTTTTAGAGAAGTATGTCCAATATGTATATATGCATATATATATATATATATATACTAGTAATACAACACGTGCGTTGCACGTGGTTGGTGTTCATATTGTTAAAATAATTATAAAAAATAATTTCATTTTTTTGAAATTGCAACTACTATAAGTAAAAATAAGTTAAAATAAACAATATTGGCATAACTCATAAGTAAGTTGATTGAAATAGTGTCATGGATCCAAAATTAAGGCAACTGGAATGCTAAGAAGGAGAAATAAAAAGTAAAATTGATAAAAGTACAGAATCGTGATAATGATTTGTAATGAGATCAATACAATGTGCCGAATTCAAAATCTTAGTTGTCATATCATAATTGTAGTTGATTGATGAATAATCGAGTGTAGCAAGAAGGGAAAAATATATTATCCTCACAGAAGCAATGTAACATACTTGTTTATTGTAACTTAAATTTGGAAATATCCTCTAATAATTATACTCTAAAGACTATAACAAAATGTTTATGTAATTGCTAAACTTATTCATTTTCTATTTTGATTTTATTCTTCATGACACGTTTTTTTCTTTCCATCACCTTTCTTTGATCTTTGTTTCATTTTCTTGAAACTTCGGATGTTTTCGTCATCCTCAATAACAATAGGTTACATATCTTCCATTCGTTCAAGTGATTGAACAATAATGCATTTATCTAGTGAGAAATCTTTGTCATTTGTCAGTAATTTGAAGTAGAATTTGTGTTCTTGTAATTTGCATGAGCACAATTTCTATAAAACTTGGACCTATTACATCCTTGTGTTTGCAGTAATGTTATAATTTAATGACAATTCATACAACAATATGAAATGTGTTGTTAAAACATCATAATGTGTACCTCATTCATGGAAGTGGTATATTTTGACCATGGACATCCTATTACAATTCATGCTACCTCGTCAAACAGAACAACATTCATTGTATTCATCTCATTAATAGTCTCTAGTCTTACAATATACTTTAATAAGAAACAAAGTTTAGTATTCTTGTGAAAAAGAACCAATATTAGGCAAAATTTTGTTTATTTAAATATATATGTTACCTTGGACTATGTTCCGCGTTGGATTTTTGGCAGGTTGTGCATTTTGTTTCATCTTCATTTATGACTATTTACTGTATGCTTTGCACGTATTATATGCAAAAGATTGATTAGTGACCTAACTTTTGGAATGAGGACATGAATTACCCAAAAATAATTCACTTCTCTATGAATAACTATCACTTACTAAGATGAATGGTTAAAGTTCAGATATGATATGTGACTGTCTCCTCCTGTAATAATCCAACCTAGTTTTTTTTTTGGAAAAATAATCCAACCTAGTTGTTTCAAGCTTTATGTACATATCGATATAAAACTATTGCAATAACCTTCCAGCTAGTAGAAGAAAAGTGTTTTTTTAGAATCCTTAATTGCAACTTATTGCAGTAGTGTTATCGATATGATACCTTTGCATTTTTTTCTTCACCAATATTTGGGCAGGAATTTTAATGAGAAATATATTAATATAACAAAATTTGTTTGAGTTTAAAGTGAAGTGCATCTTAAATAATTCGATTAGTTACCTTGTTGCTCTCGATAAAAAATATCTTCAGTAAGTGTGAAATTAGGTATGTTGAATGCGTTCTCCAAAACTACGTTAGCATAATTACTGTCAGATGTTCATTTATGAATATTTGGGTGCCATCCAATTTCTCCTTTTGGAAACAGAAGAGAATACTGTAAGGGATCATAACAGTTGTAATAATGTTTCAGGTTATGTCTATGACCTGAATGAGCATGTACTACAATATTTAAGTCGAGTTGTGCATTTGGATGATTGCCTTCAATCCATATTGCAGTAACTTGTTTAGTTGTTGGTACATTATAAACTTGTTGGTCCAATCGAACATCATTTTTAATACAATTTTGCAAATCATCAGACAGAGGACGGTCTTTCAATCTCCGTAAGAATTGTACATATGGATTTGCTTCAATAACTTTGATGAGCTTCTTTACTATGTTCTAATTCAAATTTGCACCTTCCAGTTTATTGATTATGTTTTGGACCTCATTATGGGTATCATAGAAATGTAATTGAAAATAGCAAGGACCGTTTTTTGTGAGAATTAGGGAATTGAGGAATATCATTATAAATTTTCGCTTGTGCTCGAAATGTATAAATTTCTCTTATCGCTGATGCAAGCTCCTTATCCAAACTGACTCCAAAAGATGTAAAGGTAAAAATGTTGTTAAATACCCGAATATTTCTTCTAAACTCATCAGCGTCTTCTATGTGAGTTGTGAATAAATTGTACAACTCATTTGGAATCTCAATAGTAGCTAGTTTTACTTCTCCCTTTTAACAACAAAATGTTGATGGCTCATAATCAAATTTTTTTGCACCACAATAAGCACAAGATGGTTTTGGTTGTAGATCATAAGGTTCTGAACACGTGGGATCGAGAAATATTTCCCCTAAAGATAGGAAAGTTGAAAAATTAGAGTGATAACATGTCTAAAGCATTACCTAGTTAATTTAAAAGGTATATTTCAAATACATTTAGACTTGTATTCCACTAATTGGGCTCTAAGTAGCCAATGGATTCTTTGACTTTTACCACTTGCATAATTTGTTTGATATTTATTTTCACCTTCGCTATTGAATTGTTAGCAACTTCTCTTCTCTTTCTTCCTTGCAACTCTAATATTCTGAATGTAAAGTTTTCTTTCCTCATCACTGATGTGTACCAGTTTCTTCGATTTTTCTATGATGCCATTTTCCTCCGAAATTTTGTGTATAATTCCCTGAATCAAAAAAATAAATTTCAATTAAGGATAGTACCACATTCATGCATATACTAATTCATAGTTCATATAATTCAATTATGTAAATATGTCAATCATGACTTTAGTGTTAAAAATGTTCTTCTTACCTTAGTTTGTAAAACTAATTAGTATTTATTTCACTTAATGGATTACAGTAATGAAAAAAATAAATAGGGTTAATTGCACTTTGCACACTTAAAGTTTGGGTAGTTTTGCACTCTGAACCCTAAACTTTCAAATTTGGCACTTTGGTCTCTAAAGTTTGGGATGAGTTGTACTTTAGTCCCTCCAAGGTTTTTTGCAGCGGAATTTTCACTTTTAGTGACGAAATCATTCGTCACTGATTTCGTCACTAAAAGGTTATTCAGAATTATTTGCCACATTGTTGAAAGTTTGGGATGAGTTGTACTTTAGTTCCTCCAAGGTTTTTTGCAGCGAAATTTTTTTAGTGACGAAATCATTCGTCACTAAAAGTTTATTCAGAATTATTTGCCACATTGTTGAAACTTTAGGGTACATAGTGAAAAACTACCCAAACTTCAGGGGTGTAAAATGCAATCAATCCAAATAACTATGAAACTTCTATATAATGTAATTCTTCAGACAAAATTTATGTGCAAGCATGAAATATACAATCGTATCATCATAATCATAAGAATGCAAATACGAAAACCCTGTATGATTGCATTGTTAAATTAGGAGTGTTGAGCTAACCTTGTTTTAGTAGCGTATACATACACAATTAAGTGGTTCGTATTTCGCCGCTCGCATAGTATAATGGTTTTATATAGTTTCTTCCTTGTTTTAAATTTATTGTTTTACACACACACACACATATATATATATATATATATATATTTGTGACACTAATGTTTGTATAACTTTTGATAGGATAGGTCATGACTATTCTTGTATAGTCCTGGACCATATGTCACGTGGTGGTCCCGACCAGTAGTGGACTGATATGTGGCCAAGTGTAAAATTTTTGTCTCCCATAAAGGAGATAACTTTGCTATATGGCAGTCCCGTACTGGCCAGGACCACCACGTGGCAATGGTCCCAGACCATTGAATAACTTCTCTTATCCATCTATATATGATCTACCTGAATATGTTTGCTTGCCCGACCCTTTACAGATTGATTCAAACCAAATCTAATAAATGACAATTGACATTTTGACTTATTTTATGACTGGTACTCATATTATAAGTACTAAAGACCAAATACAAAATAGGGAAAAGAAAACAAAAAAGACAATAATTAATGATAGAGAGCTAGCCTTTTTGCTTACCCAAAAATACTCACCCATGCCTTAGCTGGGTGACATGTGTCTCATTCGTTTTCTACTTTGCCTATGTATCATCAACATAATTACTGGAATGTGACACATATCACCCAGTGGAAACATAGGTGAGCAATGGATGACCATTTTTTGGTCAGCAAAAATGCTCTATGCACAGTGTGTTATAACAAATGAATTATAACTAAAGATCATAAAGAACTTTAAGAGATTGAAGTGCTTGTAATCAAACTAAGAATAACAAAAAGTGGTTGGCTCATTCATTCTATATAACTTAAGTTTTTATTACTTTATCACTCCCAGACACATAATTATAGAAATGGTACATATATATACATATATTGATTTGTTATGAATTACATGTTATAGATTATATATTGTACCAGGTGATGTATCTATTGTCTTTAAATTTAAAAAAAAAAAAAAAAATTTGCATGTAATATATGTAATTAGCCCCCCTAAATTTTGAAAAATAAACATTTATGTGTGATAATTTATCCCAAATGCAAGTTATCCCTCCTCGTTTATTTGTCTCATTACCTTTTCTTATCACTTTTCAATTTAGCACAGTCCAAATTGTTTTATCATTGGTCAAGGTTAACAAATTATTAAAAGTTGTCAATGCTTATGATTAAAAAACGGTAATATAAAACCAATATATATTACCTATAATTATGTATAAATATACCAAAAATAAATCGTCTAGGGGCGCTACCCTTGAAACCCTTTATGTATAAATTTGCACATTGTATTCACACTCTTCCAATCCCCGCCCCCCTAATAAAAAATCCTAGCTCCGCTTTGAACGTGAACCAATTTTTCTTCTTTTAATGGCCACTGACCATGCAACAATTGTGAAGGAAAAAAAAAACTTTAATGTTGTTATTAAGTTGTACTATTACCAGAATTCTTCCACAGTGTCCATGGTGTATGCCTTGCGGAGAGTCCAAAGCGGCGACTGGTTTGGGATGGGATTCTACAGGATGCGGCGACTTGCGACTTGTTTGGGTGTTTGGGGGTTCTACTAACCAAATTATAAATGGTATAAGATTCCTTCCACTGAATCACGGTTGACCATGTAGCAATTGGAAGAAAAAAAAATACTTTAATGTTGTTACTAAATTGTACTATTGTAGGTCTCTTGTGGACGGACCAAAAGAAATGGCATACTAAACTTAATAAAACTCTAAAAAAAAATTAGTTAAGCAAAAGTGCACCGATTGATAAAAGTTCAAAAAAGGTCATCGGCGACCCATTACAATATATGAGCCACACCCAACACTAATAAAAAATACAAGTCATGCTGAAACCAGGAAAATTAGTCAACCAAGCAAAGTTCTATCAAAACAAAAATAAAAATATACACAAATCAAAGATAACTAATTTTATTAGGGAAAATGAGCCTTGCGTGTAGAAAAATGTAAAACATTTAAGCCAATTGGTACGCTTATATATATATATTTGTCACAATATATATATATATATATTGTGTAGGTCGTAAATTGTCTATATCCTTTTTTTTTTTTTTTTATTATAAATAACATGTAGAAAACACAGAGTCTAACTTAAGTCACAAACATTGCACCGAGGTTATTTGCACCGAAGTAGTGGAACCGAGGTTTTGGGTACAATATTTTACTTAGGTCTTGATCACTGTACCCACGATCATAAAATATTGTACCCAAAACAATAAAATATCATACCCCGTTTTGGTCATCTCACAGAATTTTTCCAGTAAAACATCTTATGGTTTGGTGAATGAGAATCATAATGTATGTGGTCACTTTTTGGTTTATTTTGTGTTGGTTTAGTACTCTAATTTGATAAAGAGTTGTACAAAGACATGATAGAATAGAAATGTGTGTGTATATATTATTAATGTAACAATGAGTAAGGGTAATCCATTATTAAAAGTAGTGTATCAGAGTTGTAGAATAACCAGGAAGATTTTTTTTTTTTTTTGTAAGTGAACCAGTCTAACATTAGACAATGGGGGGAGGGGGAGAGAATGGAATGATTTGTATAACAAAAGAAAAGTGGACAAACAGACCATGATTTTTAAAAGAGAAGTAGAAATTATATTAGAATGCATATTTAAATTGAATGAGAAAGGAAACATGACGATGTTATTATCATTGATAAATATTCACTCTGAAACATTATTCCACACACGCCCAAGCAGTCAAATCTTATTAAAAGGTACAATTTTATTAAAAATCAATAGATATTTGTAGTGTAAAAAAATAAAGTAATTCTTAAGCTTTTAAGGCTAGGGACAATAAAAGTAAACATTAAAATAGATAAATTAACAATGTTAGGGTGACAAACACTTTTTACAAACACTTATAAACACACTCTATCTCTCTCTTGGGTGGCACTGTGGGGTCCATTGAAATTATCCGAATCTCACAGTGCCACCTAAGAGAAAGATAGAGTGTATTTGTAAGTGATTACAAAAAATTTTTGCCACCCAAATATTACTCTAGATAAATAGAAGGAACCGTCTCCACTCAATTAAGTTTAGGTGTACCTAGTATTAATTACTCTAAACATTAAAGGTGGAATGAACGTACACTCAACAACAAAGCAGTGAAACCCTTAAAAAAAAAGAAGAAGTAATGCTATGCTTTCTATATTTGAATCCCAAATTTAGTTTTCAAATATGGCTTAACTTGTGCCAATAATGCTCATATCACATGGCACTACTCGAGTACAACTAACAGAGTATTTCGTAACAAAATCAAGAATTCAAATTGGGAAGCATATCACTACTCTCTAAAAACAACCATAAAAACATACCTTAGTTGTTGAACCTTAAGAAAAATGAATGTTGCTGGATATTTTTAAGAAAAATGTAGCTTTGAGTCAATGGTTTTATTGATAACATTAGGGGTGTCATTGGAACGGAAATTCTGATTTCGACCGATTCCGATCCGAAAAATTCCAATTTTGGCACCCAAAATTGAATTCCGAATTCCAAAATTCCGAATTCTGAATTAAAAAAAAAAATCGGAATCGGAATTGTTTTAAAAATTCCGAAAATATTCCGAAAATATGTTTTCCGAAAATTTTTCGAAAATATTTCCGAAAAAATCCGAATATTTTCCAAAAATTTGGAAGAATGTGGACTTGTTTGTCCCACATCGAATAACAAGAGAAAAGAGAGAGTAGGGGACTCTCTATAAAAGCGTGACTTACCCTTTCAACCGTATTAGTATTCCGAAAATTCCAAAAATTATTAAAATTTTCGATTCCAATTCCAAAAATTCTGAAAAGATTTCAAAATTTTCCGAAGAATTTCGATTTCGAAAATTTCTAAAAATTTCAAAATCGGAAAGGAAAATGAAATTCCGAAAAAATCAGAACGAAAATCGGAACACCTATTTAATTTTCAAAATTTTTTGAATTTTTTCTGAGAGAAGGTATTCCAATCTGTTCTGGACGAAACACACCCCTAGATAATATGCATGCAAAACTTATTAGAATTCAACTAAAAGTCAACTTTTTGTTTTTTAAGAGAACTAAAACTGTACTTTTAATTGTGGTGTGTTAACAATCGGAGTCCATTAAATTGATGAATCTTGCAAAATGAATCGATCTGAGTTGTATGTATATACTTGTATTTTTTTTAACATGAGAAATCTCCATTGTATATAATCTAATGTATAAACATGATATCCAAAAAAAATTAAAAGTAGGTCTCTCATGGATGGACCAAAAAAAAGTGGCATACCAAGAAAAAAGTATTAAAACTCTAAGAAAATTACTTGGGTAAAAGTGTCACCGATTGATAAAAGTGTAAAACACTTAAAGGTATTGGTGCACTAATATATATAAGAGTGTCATATTAAGACACTTAATTTTTTCTTTTTTTCTTTTTTATAGTTGCTGCATTTTAAAGAAAATTTATATTGAGTCCACCTAGAAAAAAGAAAAAAAAAAGAAAAAAAAAGAAAGAAACATGAACTGCTAGATGTTTTGGGTTGATAAGAGATACTCCTGTGTAATAGTAGAAGGGTACGTATAATTTAGTTTAGTTTTGAGTTTTATACTGAGAAGAAATAATAATAGGAGGTATTGATCTTATCAAAAATAATAATAGTATTAGGAAGTTGATATTTGAGTTTTAGTGTATTTAAAATTGTGTAATTATTAACAACTATTCACTATTAATCTGCAGTAACGAACGTGACCATCCCAGGAAAAGAAAAGGAAACCTATTAGGTGCTTTGCACGAGTCCTATACTAAACCTACTTGAAAAAAAAAAAAAAAAATCAAGGCAGAAACCAATTAAAGTTGGTTTGTAGAAGAGTCCTATACTAAACATGCTTGAAAAACCAAAAAAACAAATCAAGGAAGAAACCAATCAAAGTAGGTTTGTAAAAAAAAATTTGGTTGGGAAAAAAAAATTTCGGTTGATTGTGAAGGGAAAAAATATTAATGTTGTTATTAAGTAAAAAATTAAAAGTAGGTCTCTCATGGATGGACCAAAAAAAAGTGGCATACCAAGAAAAAAGTATTAAAACTCTAAGAAAATTACTTGGGTAAAAGTGTCACCGATTGATAAAAGTGTAAAACACTTAAAGGTGTCGGTGCACTAATATATATAAGAGTGTCATATTAAGACACTTAATTTTTTCTTTTTTTCTTTTTTATAGTTGCTGTATTTTAAAGAAAATTTATATTGAGTCCACCTAGAAAAAAGAAAAAAAAAAAAAAAAAAAAGAAACATGAACTGCTAGATGTTTTGGGTTGATAAAAGATACTCCTGTGTAATAGTAGAAGGGTACGTATAATTTAGTTTAGTTTTGAGTTTTATACTGAGAAGAAATAATAATAGGAGGTATTGATCTTATCAAAAATAATAATAGTATTAGGAAGTTGATATTTGAGTTTTAGTGTATTTAAAGTTGTGCAATTATTAACAACTATTCACTATTAATCTGCAGTAACGAACGTGACCATCCCAGGAAAAAAAAAAAAAGAAAAGGAAACCTATTAGGTGCTTTGCACGAGTCCTATACTAAACCTACTTGAAAAAAAAAAAAAAAAATCAAGGCAGAAACCAATTAAAGTTGGTTTGTAGAAGAGTCCTATACTAAACATGCTTTGAAAAACCAAAAAAACAAATCAAGGAAGAAACCAATCACAGTAGGTTTGTAAAAAAAAATTTGGTTGGAAAAAAAAAACTTCGGTTGACTAATGTGGTAATTGTGAAGGGAAAAAAATATTAATATTGTTATTAAGTTGTACAATTGTAGGACTCTTATGGACGGACCAAAAAAAAAATGGTATACTAAACTAAATAAAACTCTTAAAAAAAATCACTTAAGCAAAATTACACCGATTGATAAAAGTTCAAAACACTTAAGGCCATCGGTGCACTTATATATATTATAGATATAGATATAGATAGATAGATTATAGATATAGATATACAAAAAGAGGTTTTAAAAAAAAAAGAGTTCAACAAAACGAGAAAAAAAAAAACCAATAGATTTAGTTTATTCTAGAGTCCAAAAAGAAAAAAACCAACCAAACACATAGATGTTGTTATTAAATTGTAGGACTCTTATGGCATGGATACACTACAAATAAAAAAGTGGTATACTAAACTTTTAAAACTCTAAATTCTAAGGAAAATAGTTAAGTAAAAGTGTACCGATTGATAAAAGTGTAAAACACTTATGCACATTGGTACATTTATAAATATTATAGATTATAGATATAGATATATATACAGAGATTCTATAAAGAGGGCGCCTTTTTTTTATTAAAAAGCGGACCTTTTTTTTGACCGTGTACAAAGTGAGAATTTCTCACGTAATTTAAGATGTGAGAAATTCTCACTTTTTTGTGAGAAATTCTCACTTTTTACACAGCCAAAAAAGAGGTCCGCTCTTTAATAAAAAAAGGGCGCCCTCTTTATAGCCTGATTGTATATATATATATATATATATGTTTTGGGTTGTTGAGTAATACCGATCAAAATTTGAAGGTAGTTTTAGTCTTTTAGAGAAGTATGTCCAATATGTATATATGCCCAAGTAAGCAGGGACTTAGAAGTCCCGAAATTTTGTCTTTAAAAGGACTCATTTTGGAAGAGTTGGAAACTCCTCCAAACTGTTTTAAGTAGTGATATTTTTTGACAGCGTGCGATAAATATAGAGTAAAAACTCCATGAAAATGAAGAGTTCGAAACTCTTGTTAGGAGACAAAGTCTACAATTTTGTCTTTGAAAGACAACTTAAAGGAGTTGGAAACTCCTTGATTAATTTAAAGTAGAGGCAGTAATTTAATTAAAATGGAGTCTTTGAAATTGAAGAGTTGAAAACTCTTTCATGAACTAACATATATATATATATATATATAGAGAGAGAGAGAGAGAGAGAGAGAGAGAGAGAGAGAGAGACGAGTTGAAGAATAAAGAGAAGGATAACTTCTTGAGTTACTCTTCTTGTCTTCTCTCTTTCAATTTTGTTTTTTTCTTCTTCTCTTTCTTGTTACTCTCACTCTCCTCCTCTTTTTCAACTTACTACTACTAACCCTTGGCTGTTTTTCTCATCCAGATTTTGGTTTTTTAGTGGAAGGCAACTCTTGTCATTTAATACTATGTTTCAAGATTGTCCAATAATGATCTAAAATGAAATGTTTTTTCTCAATTTCATGGTATAGAACTTTGGCTTCAACAATAGGGATGGCAACGGGGCGGGTAAGGGGCGGGGCCCCCATACCCCGCTCCCGCCCCGCTTTAGTAAACCCTCCCCCCGCCCCTGCCCCGCCCCGCATAGTGCCCCTCCCCGCCCCCGAGGTCCCCGCCCCGCCCCGCCCCACCCCGATTATGATTTTTTTTTTTGTTTTTTGGTACACAAATTGAAAAAGCAATTTTTTTAATGCATTTTTGTCCCTAATAGTGCAGTTTTTTTTAACTTACCCAATTAGTTCCCCAATAGTGCAGTTTATTTTTTTAAAATGGTAATACACATAACTATTGAGGGGTAAAAATATAAATACAAGTATATTCGGGGCGGGTTCGGGTTTTTTGACCTTACCCCGATCCCGACCCGAACCCGACTCGGGTTTTGAAAATCTCCCCCATACCCTCCCCTAACCCTATTAAGCCCCCCCATACCCTACCTATTAGGGGCGGGGCGGGGCGGGGAACCCGGAAAACCCGCCCCATTGCCATCCCTATTCAACAACCTGCAGAAATGACAAAATAGAATTAGATATGTTATACAAATTACTCTAAAAAATATAATTGAACTAGATTATCAACACCACTTACCAAGTCCACAAGATTGTTTCCACTTTTTTTTTTTTTTTTTTTTTTTTTTTTTGCATATTTTCAATTTGTGTAAGGCAACCGCGAAATTTATTGCAACACTTCATGATTATACCCCAACGAGCTTGGATAGAACTTTGTGATCGTGACGTTTAATTGTTCGTGCTCTCAATCTAATTTTGGAATGCCCGATTCCAAAAATTATTTTGTGACTGCAAGTTAACTCAGTCAACTATGGCAAATTGCTACATTTTGATCTACAATAAATGTATTTCCCCTATTTGTGGAGTGTTGATTGATTTCCATTTTTTTCCTTCTAAAAAATTGTAAGGAAGAAAAAAAATATAATAAAATTGGACAAGAAAGCACAATATAGAAAGTGGGTTGAAAATTTAAATTTATAGACATTTGGGAGGGTATAAAAGTAAAATTACAAAATATAGCTGTTGGTTATGCAAATTTAACCGTTGGGTTGCAAAAAGAAAAAAACAAATTGGTCGCAAAGAAATGGCAGCTGGCATTCATGGGCCCACTTATTGGCAATATAGCCGTTGGTTTGAAAACTCTCATATTTGACAACTAAAATAACTTTGTCATTTTTTAGTAGGTCATATGACCAAGCGCTGGAGTGAGTACAATGTAAAAAACTACCAATTTTTTACTTTGACAATAAATTTAATAGAGGCGTTGGAGCTGCTCTAATGCCAATCAAAATTTGAAGGTAGTTTTAGTCTTTTAGAGAAGTATGTCCAAGTAAATATGCCTATGTATGTCCAAGGTAGTTATATATGCCTAAGTAAGCAGGGACTTAGAAGTCCCGAAATTTTGTCTTTAAAAGGACTCATTTTGGAAGAGTTGGAAACCCCTCCAAACTGTTTTAAGGAAGTGATATTTGTTTACAGCGTGTGATAAATATAGAGTAGAAACTCCATGAAAATGAAGAGTTTGAAACTCTTGTTAGGAGACAAAGTCTCCAATTTTGTCTTTGAAAGACAACTTAGAGGAGTTGGAAACTCTTTGATTAATTTAAAGCAGAGGCAGTAATTTAAAATGGAGTCAAAGACTCCTATGTGAAATTGAAGAGTTAAAACTCTTTCATGAACTAACATATATATATATATATATATATATCTATACTAAATAATAATAAGAAGACAACGCCATTAAGCTAGCATGTCAAAACTTATGAAGTTCCTATATTGCCTCTTTTCTATTAGGCGAAGTTATCATCATACCCTTCCTTGTGTTTTTACACTATATAGTATTTTGTTTATTTCTTGCTATAAGGTGAAGTTACCATCATACCTCTCTTCCTTTGTGTTTTTACACCCATAGTATTTTGACTCTTTATGAGAGAGAGAGAGAGCCTGCATAAGCAAGCATGTCAAATTTTATGAACTTCCAAAATTGTCCATGCCCAATTTTTGTATTTCTCGATTATACACTTGGTTGAAAATGTAAACCCCTAAAATACCAAAAACTCCACAAGTCGCTCACGGTTTTGGTTAACTGGTCGGTTATGAACTTCCTCTTTTGCCCTTCACTACACCATAATTACTCATACATCTATCTATATGTCGTAAGGATATATTGATTTATGTGAGGGTAAATCTGTCATTTTAAACAAATAAGTACATTCAAGTCAGCTTTTGAAATTTTATTTAATGTAATAATGAGGTTTCAATCAACAATCTTGTGTCTAATTATATTTGGGTCAATAATTTTTGGAATATTTATTATTCACTTCAAAAAAGTCAAATAAAATTGGCTATTTTTGTGGCTATTTAGGAATTGGTCACTAATATTTATAATTTGGTCAACTTCTTGTCTCAAATGATGTTTGAATCAACAATCTTGTGTCTAATTACATTTGGGTCAACAATTTTTGGGATATTATTATTCACTTAAAAAAGTAAAAAAAAAAGTGGCTATTTAGGAATTGGTCTCTAATATTTACAATTTGGTCAACTTCTTCTCTCAAATTTAGGATTCATATATTGTAACATGAGTAATTGCATTTGGGTCAGCAAGTTTTGGGATTTTTATTATTCACTTAAAAAAAAGTAAAAAAAAAGTGGCTATTTAGAAATTGGTCACTAATATTCACATTTTGGTCAACTTCTTCTCTAAAATTTAAGTTCTGGGATATTTATACTTCACTTCAAAAAATGTCAAATAAAGTGCCTATTTTAGTGTCTATTTTGAATTGGTCACTAATATTTACATTTTGGTCAACTTTTTCCCTAAAATTTAGGATTTATAGATTGTATTCGAATATCAATTAAGGTCTACCAACACATTCATGTCTTTTTTTTAGGGGAAATACCCTACTTATGTCATATATTTTTAGTAGTGCTTTATTAAGTAGCTTTACTAATTTACACGATAATCAGAATTATCAACTTCTTCCGAATGAAGAGTTTTAGATAAAATGGCTACAGTTACAATTTCCTATTTAACCATTTTAACATCTTATTATACACTTTTAACAATAACTTAACCACACAAAACGACACAATTAAATTTTTCGCGCAACGCGTGAGCCTCCAACTAGTATATATATATATATATATATACATAGAGAGAGAGAAATTGAAGAATAAAGAGAAGGATACCTTCTTGAGTTACTCTTCTTTGTCTTCTCTCTTTCAATTTTGTTTTTTCCTTCTTCTCTTTCTTGTTACTCTCTCTCTCTCCTCCTTTTTTCAACTTACTACTACTATGGTGACCACTCTATGTGCCACGTTTTTTTTTTTTTTACTTTGTAAGTAAACAATTGTTGTATTTACCACAACAGTATTTCATTTTGTGAATATATATATATATATATATATTTTTTTTAAGACTTAACACTCCATAATAAATAAAAAAAGGGTAAATAGCGCCTACCTCCCCTAAGATATAACCTTAATACACATACCACTCCTCACGTTTAAGAAATCTCACTTACCTTCCTATTGTTGAATTTTAGTACCAGACTCCATTAAATTTTCTAATGATTTGTTAAAGGGAGGAGGGAATATGATACTAAAATTAAAAAAACGAGGGAGGTAAGTGAGATTCCTGAAACGTGAGGGGAAATGTGTGTATTAAGGCCAAACCCCAAGGGAGGGAGGTGATATTTACCACACACACATACACCCCCCCCCCCCCCCCCCAAAAAAAAAAAAAAGAAGAAGAAGAAGAAAAGTTCTCACTTGGTCCATATATTTTTTTAGGAGAGTAAGGGTGCGTTTGATAAAACTGAAAATTAAGTACTGAAAATTTTAAGCGATTGAATATTACAGTACTGAAAAACAGTTTTCAAGTATTGAAATAGATTGCATTTAGTAATTATTTTCAGTATCAACTTTTCACTTAAAGTTTTCAGTGATTTTTTTGTTGCCTTTTCAATTAAGTGATACGTTACCAAACACAGTAAAACAAAATAAGTGCTGAAAGTTTTTATTTTTACCATTTAATTGGGTTATCAAACACACCCTAAGTTTTTTGGTAGAATTCATTTACAAATTTTTTTATACAATTATAGCGGAATGCCTAGGTGGCAGTGGGGTCTACCTCCCACATAACCCATCCAACTAAAAACTTAACCTAAAGAGTTAACCTCACCTCTCTCTCTCTCTCTCCTTCCCTCACAGACCAACCCCAGCCATAGCCATCACCTCCCAACAATGCCTCCGACAGCCGGCGTCACCTCCGGCCAAGCCACCGCCCCTTCTCCAATTTGGATCTCCTCTCTAATCTCCACCTAAATCCTTTTGTTCTAAATAAAAATTTTCTTGGGAAATGCAAATCCAAAAATGAAAATATCAAATTTCAACAATACGCATTGTTGCATTACAGATTAATGGCTTTACCCAAATCTGAACATATTATACCTTGTATTTTGGAGTGTATATTAATAAATAAGACATTATACTGATTCATGTATACTTGTATGACATTTACCTTCCCTTTGGTTAATTCTGTGTCCCAATCGATTGGCATGTTATTCCAATCTATTGCCACTATTTGAATATCAATCGATTGCCATCTTTCCCAATCGATTGTCATCCTGCCGACCTGAATTTATTATGTGGCACTATCCGAATCAATTGTCTTCTTATCCAATCGATTGCCTTGAAATATCTGATATCAATCGATTACCTCTTATCCCAATCGATTGCCACCTGTAGATATTAGTTTTCAACTTTGCTTCATGGTTTGACATGTGGCACTCTCAAATTCTATATATGCACCTTCATTTCAAGCCTTGGGTCTGTTTGGACTGATTTGGTTTAGAGAGAGAGATTATATACATATATATCATATACACACACATCCATACACATACATGTATGTATATATCTATACACAAACATACACACATACACACACACACACACACTTTCTACTGGGTAGCAAGGAGGAGAAGAAGAGGAAGAGGAAAAAAAGAGAAGAAAGAAGAAGCAGAAAGAGAAGAGAGACAGAGGATAAAGAGAGAGACGGAGAGGAGAAGGTGCAACATTTTGGAAGTTTTAGCCGAATTTGATCTTTAGCCAGTGGAGTTCATCGAAGGACAACATTTTGGATGCCTTATGGTACAACCAACTTTGATCAGCCGTATCATAGAGGCTCAACAGACAACGAAAGATTTGAAATTGTGGTTCACCAAGATGTCAACAAAGGAACCAGAGGTCTGGAGTATTGGTACAGATGGAGCCTTACAATTTAAAGGTAGACTCTATGTACCTGACGAAGAAAATCTCCAAAAAGAAATATTGGATGAAGCACACAAGTCACGAATGACAGTTAATCCTGGAGGTACGAAGATGTACAAGGACTTGAAGAGGAACTTTTGGTAGGAAGGAATGAAGAGATAAGTAGCTAACTATGTAGCTAATGTCTTACTGGCAAGCAGGTAAAAGCAGAACACAAGAGACCACCCGGACTTCTACAGTCGTTGCCCATTCCCCAATGGAAATAGGAATATATAACCATGGATTTCGTAGTAGGTTTGTCGAAATTCCAACAGAACCACGACGCTATTTGGGTAATAGCGGATCGACTTACGAAGACTGCACATTTTATCACCTACAACATGATGTATCCAGTCGAACGATTGAGCCGAATATATATTTAGCAAGTTGTACGACTACATGGAGTACCTATTTCTATCATGTCAGATCAATATTCGCGCTTCACTTCAGAGTTTTGGAAGATTCTTCAAACAACGATGGGAACAAACTGAACTTGAGTTCAACTTTTCATCTGCAGACTGACAGACAGACTAAATGGGTCAATCAAGTGATGGAGGACATGTTACATGCTTGCATCATCAATTTTGAGAGTTCTTGGGAGACGCACCTACCGCTGATTGAGTTCGCCTTCAATAATAGCTACCATACAAGCATAAGAATGGCATAATTTGAAGTTTCATACAAAAGACCTTGCCAATTACCACTTTGTTGGGCCGAAGTCAGAGATAATCAACTTCTTGGGCCAGAAATGGTCCAAGGAATAAGTGAGAAGATTAAGATCGTACGTGAAAAGATGAAAACAGCTCAGACCTGTTCGAGGGATTGTTTGTTTTGGTCAGAAAAGAGGCAAGCTGTCATCACGATTCATTGGACTGTTCGAGATCCTAGAACACGATGGAAAGGATTCCTATCGACTCGCATTGCCGTCGAAAATGTCTGGAGTGCACAACATCTTCCACATCAGTATGCTGAGGAAGTGTGCTCACAACCCGACGTATGAGATCAACTTCGAGGATATTGAAGTCAACAACAATATCACCTTTAATGAAGGACCACTACGGATCCTAGACCATGGGATCAAGAAGCTCAGAAATAAGGAGATTCCTTTGGTAAAGATTCAATGGAAGTATCATGATGAAGGAGAAGCTTTATGGGCACGAGAGTCATAGATGAGCGAGAAGTTTTCATTTTTATTTTAAATTTGCTTGCGATTTCGAGTACGAAATCTTTTAATAAGTAGTGGATGATGTGATACCCTGTATTTTAGAGTGTATATTAATAAAATGACTTTATACTGATTCATGTATAATTGTATGACCTTTACCTTTCCTTTGGTTAATTCTGTGTCCCAATCGATTGGCATGTTATTCCAATCGATTGTCACTTTTTGAATACCAATCGATTGCCATCCTACCGACCTGAAATCATTACGTGGCACAATCCCAATCGATTGCCTTGAAATATCTTATACCAATCGATTGCATCTGATCCCAATCAATTGCCAACTGCAAAGATTAGTTTTCAACTTTGCTTCGTGGTTTCACACGTGGCACTCTCAAATTCTATATATACACCTTCATTTCAAGCCTTGGGCCTGTTTGGACTGATTTGGTTTAGAGAGAGATTCTATACATATATATATATATATATATACACACACACATCCATACACACACACATATATATTTACACAAACAATATGCTGGGCAGCAAGGAGGAGAAGAAGAGGAAAAAAAAGAGGAAGAGGAAAAGAAGAGAAGAAATAAGTAGTAGAAAGAAAAGAGAGACAGAGGAAAAATAGACAGAGAAGAGAAAGAGAAAGAGAAAGAGAAAGAGGAGAGATAAAACTTGAGGTTTCCATAGCCATACTCACACCAAACACACCCTTAAGTGAGTTCTGACTCACTTGGTCTCCTTATAATGTACAAGTTTTTAGCAAGGTTAGACGTAATAAACACGTCCCTTTACGTTTATATATGCTATTTTATAATTCTGTTGGAGAAGACGAAATCTCAATCGATTGGACTTTATCCTAATCGATTGCCATCAGTCAAGACACAATCGATTGCCATTATTTCTAACTCAATCGATTGCCAAAGTTAGCAATTGTCACACCCGTCCCGGGGAAAATCATTTATTTTAAATTGCATATTTGACTTCTGGAATTATTAATGTTGATTAATAATTGAGATAAAGTTGACTGTGGGTCAACGGTAAGTGTCAATTGAGGACATGGGAAGTTGGTAATTCATGAGGACTTGATATGATTTAAATGGAATTTATTTGATTTAAAATGTTATTTAAAATATATGGTGTATGTGAATAATAACTTTACCTGTGAAGAGTAATTTCTAATAATATTGATCTTGTCTTAGGTCATTTTGAATACTATAGTGAGAACGTAGGTAATACGTTGCATAAAAGGTAGGTTATATAGAGATTCCACGGAACTAGTTTTCGGTACGTAATTTCGGCGCCAAACAGAACTTACGCGAAAAGTTTTGTAATTTATAGTTTTTACTCGTGAGGAAATAAAATGGACGTGTGCGACGTTTCTGAGGATGATTAGAAGATTTGAGAACTCGTGGCGAGGTGAATGCAATTTTAAAAAATAGTGCCTATAAATAGATAGAGATGAGAGATATTTTAATTTTCAAGTTCTATCCAAAACCTAAGAGAGAGAAAAAGGAAATTTATTTGCTATGAGCTTTGCGGCGCCGATCGACGACCTTTCATTTGCCAATTTTTCTCCAAACTTCATATTTGAACTCCTCGAGGTAAGAGTGCGGACACGCGGAATTCCACTTCTTTGTTTTGATTTGAGATTGTTTTGAAAGGAAAGGAAAAGGTCTGTTGAAAATAGATACAGAGTCGCCACTTGGTCTTTAAGGAACCAAAAAACCTAATTTTGACTCACCCAAACGGATAAAGGGCACGGGCCTTTCATAACCAAAGAACTTAGCTCGAGGTTTTGGTACGAGAGAGGAAGGAGCCTTTGTCACAACTAAAACACCCTCAACTCGCCCCGTCTTTCGACGGGCCTCAATTAGCATCCAAATAATCATCTTATATTATGTTTGGTTCGACAATTAATACTATGATAGTATATTAAATCTCATAAGAATCTTAAAATGGAAGATCAAAAGATAAGATATCATTCATAAGATCTAAACCAAGTATCACACAATGCAAAGTAAAAGATCACACAAACAAACCTAAGAAAAATCGTCTAATCACATATCAAGTAATAAAGGTTTCCTAATCTAAGGGGGCATGAATTGTTCTTGAAACAAATAAACAAAGAGATCAAAAATATGCTTAGCAAGCTAGAATGATGCATGTTAATCTTTGAGGAAAGAAGACCTCTCAATCCCCAGGACGGACGAGAAAGGAAGATTAGATTGAGGGAAGCATAGACGTGTGATCGAATTCATTCCTTATAATCTTCTTATATTAGGAGTCACAAAAACCCCAAATCTTGCATGGATGCAATGCATGACTTTAGAATGTGCCAAGGTTGTAGTGTGTTTGTGCACATGAATTTTCTAAAGTGACTTAGAAGTCTAGAAGATGAATGAATGCATAGGGGAAATCATCATGGCATATGTACATATATGGTATGGACCACTTCCTAGGATATGAACTAATTTGAAGTACATATAAGCATCAAATCAAAGGATAGAAGTAAAAGTATACTTGCTGTGAATAGTGGACAAAACAGTGACTCAATCTTGTGAAAATTGAAAAGTAGGGTTAGAAATGTTTTCAATGCATGATTTTTTATGGAGATCATCATTATTGTGTCTAGAATATAAATTAAAAAGCCAATCCTCAATAACTATTACAGATTGAGAGAAATCATATAAACAATAGAGGTCACTCAGAAACAGAATCCATACTGTCGACTGAAATGTCAAAAAATCTTAGAAAATGAAAACAAAACATCTAGAAGCCCATATTATACAGAAAGTTCCCTAAGACAATGAAGTTCAAGGGAAAAATGAGTTGGGGCCACTCCTTTTGGAAAGGTTTTCTGTAAAACAAGTTGAAAGTCAACCAAGCTGCTGTGACAGAAAAAATAGAATGTCTGGAAGGAATGTTTAGGTCCAAATGGACCCTTTTCAAGTGTTTCCAAGTCAAACCAAAAATCATGTGTGTTCTCTAATGAGTTAAGAAGACTTTCCAAGTGGTCTCATGTTAATATTTTGAATATTGAGTCCTAGAGAAATCATTGAACTCAGATTGTTCACTGCTTTGAAGATTTTGGAAAGAAATAGTGTTTTATTCTTTGAAATCTAAATGAGGGGTTTAAGAGGGGTTTTGAAATAAAGGTTTTGAGAGTATATTTTCAGAACTTAAATGGAGATTATGACCATTTGAAATATCAATATTGAACTCATATCAAGAACCTCCAAGTTTGTTGGAAGCATTGTTTTCATTTTTGAAGACAACTTCAAGAATACATAGGAATGTATTGAAGTTGAAATCATCATCTATCAAACATGCTTTTGAGGTTAAGAGCTAATATCTATAAGGACTCACACACCTCAAACTTCATGTCATCATCTAGATGATGATAGACTAGTAAGTAAATAAAGAAAATAAAAAAGAAATGAGATTAAGGAGAGATGAGCATAATATATAAACAAGCAAATAAGTCATCAATAGATGATATTCATGATGATTTTGGACTTGTAGGTTGGTGTTTCACTCATATATGGTGACTTTGGACATGGAAGAAGCTTCCTATCTCACAAATGCTCACTAAAATGGTGGTTGGGTGTATTGAATGTGAAGTAAGTATGAGTAATGAAGTAGAAAACAAAGTTTAGAACTCACTTTTTAGTTGAAAATCAAAGGAAGAAGCTCACTTTCATTCTCCTAACCTTATCTTCTACAACTTTTCTCTCTATAACTTCTCTAAGCTTTTGTATTTGCACCCCCCAAATGAGAAGTCAAGGGGGGTTTATATAGGCTAATTTGGGGTGGTTTTGGGATTAAAAGAGTACTCTCATTGGCTCCAAATGTCTGTGAACAAGGAACTACGTCGTTTTAGTTTCTAATTAATCAAAATGGACCCACAAAATAAATTGCAAAAATAGACTGCTTTGGAGGAGAGTGCCGCGGAGGCACTGGGCCAGTTCTGCGGCGGCAGTGGGCCAGCGCCGCGGCGGCACTGCTCCTCTGATGTCCAGATAAATCCATTTAGGTCCCCAGAGGTTTCGGTATTCGCGAAAAGGCCTTATTTCATCTGAAATTCACAGAAAATGCGTATGAACTCCAAACTGAGGTTGTGATATACTGTCAGAAAGGTAATGGAGTCTACTTTACATAAAAAAAAAAGTTCAGAGATAGGTCACTTTGAAAAGTTTTGCGGTATTCGCGATAAAAGTCGATTTGATCGCCTTTTTCACCTTCGAAAATTCATAATAAATTCGTTTTAAATCCCGGAATTATGTGTGATATACCGTTGGAAAGATATTGACTCTAGTATTCATGAAAATTATTTGAAAAATGGTACGGTGCTCCAATTTTAAAGTCAACTTTTTGTTAAACTGATCAAACCTGGGATTCCCAGGAAGTTCTGGGAACCTCTAGGAGCTCCCAGGAGCTGACGTTATCGTCCGATTACTTTTTAAAATTCGTTTTAGTACTTTCCACATGATATAGAATGATCTCAAAACTTTTCGACGAATTTGGACGATTTCGGTCAAACCTTGGTCAACAGGGACTTTCCGAGAATTTTCGGGACTTCCGGGGGTCTTTGGGAGCCGATGATTTCTTCTGATTTTGTTTGAAAACTTATTTTTAGGAGTACTTTTTTATGACGTAGCATGTTTCTAGAACTTTCGGTCCAAATCTGGGAGTGTTTGGGCTTTCAAGGGCATTTTAGTCATTTATACCACTTTCTGAGCATTTTGAGAGATAGAACTAACTTTCGGGAGTCCTTTTAAGTCTTTTTTATCATTGTGAACCAATAAGCTATGGGTCTCCTAAATTTGATAGCCGACAAAATGGGTATCTACAGTTTGTCCCTCTTTGGCATGAACTTGCGAGGCAACGCATGTCGCAAGCGAGTGCCAAAGCTTCGAAGAGACAGGTCTTTTTGGAGGCTATAGATTTAGGATTAAAGCGTTGCAAATGATGTAATGATGAAAAAATGATGTTGTGGTTAGTGTCAGTCGTGCTCTGAGTGAGCTGCCTACGTATCCCAAGGGGAATCAAACCAGGACGTAGTTCAGGAGAACAAGGGATAAAATAACATGTAAATGCATCGTTAGAACCGGCGGATGCTATGTTATGACATGCATGGACATGATATGAGTTGCGTCCTGGGTCATATCATGTCTACTGTTCTGATCCTGGCATGAGCATGTGCTGTGAGTTGTGCCACTCCAAATGGGCTGGTGTTGTACTAGTGTTTACAACTGTGATGTGGTGGCTGACTCGGATAAGGACATCAAGGTTTGGAAGACTCTGGGTCTCGGGGCAAACTTCTTAAATTTTGGGAAATATGTTGGCGAGTGGATCAGACACAGGGCCCTCGAGGATAACAGCTGAGAGGTGAGAGGGCTCACAAAGATCGATAACCGGGGGGAATTTATGATAACCGAAGTGAGGATGCTAACAACAAATGAGAAAGCTCACGGTGACTGATTTGGTGAGAAAGTTTATGGTAAGTGAGGAGGCTCACTAATAGGTGAGATAAACGGAGTAAGGAAGCTCTGAATAAGTGAGGAAGCTCACGATAACTGACAGGTGAGGAAGCTCACGGTAGTTGACAAGTGAGGAAGCTCATGGCGACATGATAGATGATGAAGCTTATCAACGGGCGTAGGGTCGTAAAAGTTGGTTTTGGTTTTTCGTTTATTTTCTGCTGGGGATATTGGGGAATTCTTTCTGAGAACCCCTCACGACTTTTGACCGAGAACCAGGATCCATTTCTGAATCTCTCATGGTTGATCAAATTTTGCTATGTTTAATCCAAAAGAGCTAGTTAGAGCCTTCGGGAGCCAATTTCTGTCTGTACTATCCGCTAGGGGTAGTTTTGGACTCTCCGAGAATCTTTATTGACTGTCGGCCGAGAACCAGGATCCATCTCTGAATCTCCACGGTTGATCAAATTTCTTTGACCGAGATCCAGGATCCATCACTGAATCTCTCACGGTTGATCAAATCTTGCAATGCTCAATCCAAGAGAGCCGGTTAGGGCCTCCGGGAGCTGATATGTTTTTGATTTTATACTCGAGGGATAGTGTTGGATTCTTTGAGAACCTCTCTTCGACTGCTTCTCGACTAGGGACCAGGACCTATCTCTGAATCTCTCACGGTTGCTCGAACCTTCCAGGGCTCAATCTGAAAGAGCCGGTTAGGGCCTTTGGGAGCTGATTTCTTTCTGTAATTGTCCTCTAGGGATAGTGGGGGACTTTTCTGAGAATCTTTCTTAACTGTCGATCAAAAACCAGGACTCAGATCTGAATCTCTCACGGTTGATAAACTTTTGCGTTGGTTATTCTGAAAAAACCTGTTCGAGTCTCCGGGAGCTATTTTTTTCTCTGTAACTATCCTCTGGGGATAAGTTGGATCTACTGGGGATAAAACCTTATAAACCTGGACTGAAATGGGCCATTGGGGTTGATTGAGGCCAAAAATGGGCTGAAAAGGCCAAAACGGAGCAAAGCGGGGCCATCAGGGAGCAGTGCTGCAGCGGCACTGGGCCACTGCCACGGCAGCAGTTGGCCAATGTCGCGGCGGCACTGGGTGGCCGGACTCCATGTTTGTAAATCTTGAGTTTTTGAGCTCCAAATGCTCATTTTTGGCCATTTTTTACGCCAAAATCCGTCAAAACGCAGCTTGTGCACGCTCAGGTGAGTAATCTTTTCCCATGATTGGAATTTTGATCTAGTGTTTTAGTTTCCTCTAATTTTCAAGAAGAAAGTTTGATTTTCACTTTCATTTTCTTTGTAGATCCATGGCTTCAAGCTCGAGGAGGCTCTCCAAGAAGGCCAAGGAACGGGTGAGAGCTAAGAGTCAACCCCCAGAGTTGATTTTACGTGGCCCTCAACGTCATCTTTCGGCTGCGGCTCTAGCGAGTCAGGTATGTGAAACTTTCGGTAGTTATGTGCATTGTGTTAGTTTAGTGAACTGTAGTGCGCGCCTAGAGGTCGTTGGGAAGTCCATTTGGTGCTCGTTTGTTGATTTTTTGAAGTTGGACTTCGGGTCATGAATAGTGATTTTGTGCCCATTTTTGTTGTTTTTGATGTGTGTAGGTGCCGGAGGTGGTCTTGAAGGGCCACGGTAGTCTTGCCCACGCTTTTCTGTGGTATACCCAACTTTCACCCGTTGTCAAAAAAATTGTAGACGATGTCGGGTTTAGCGGCTTTGTCCGCCTAGTTTTAAAGAGTACTAATGACCTGACCCACTTTTATGCTCTTGCGGAGAGATGGTGGGACACGACGAATACTTTCCATCTGCCGTTTGGCGAAATAACGATGACGCCCTTCGACTTCTCCATGATCACTGGCTTGAGAGTTGGCAGGGAGTGCCTGATCCTAGATTATTTATATGAGATTGATCCTGAAGCCGTTAATATGCTGATTGGGGTTGTTCCTCCAAGTCTGGAGGGGCCTCGGTTCCCTTGCGGCTGGCTTTATCGGGCTTATGGCAGGGAGGACACACTCTGACTGACCAGCAGCTGCTACAGGTCTTTCTCTTGTATGTTCTTGGCTGTTCGATTTTTATGACACGGAATGATCAGGTGAGCTTGCGGCTCCTTTCTTGCTTGGCGACCATTGACGAGATTCCTTCTTACGACTGGGGTGGTGCTGCCCTGACCCATCTTTATAAGCACATGGGTGAGGTTTCTTGTGGCGGCATTAAATCCACTGGAGGGTTCTGGCGGGCTTGGGAGATATGTTCTGTGACTTTTTCTTTTCCTTTTGGTCCTTTCTTATTTCTGTTTTCTGACTTTCACCTTTTTGTGCAGCTCTGGAGCTTCGAGTACCTAAAAATGTTGGCTCCTACTCCCGCCGATGAGTCAGGTGAAGATGAGGATGGCATGGCTCCTGTGCCTCTGTTCCCTCGGGGCTTGAGATGGAGAAGGGATGTTGTTGGGGTTAAGAGTGGGGCCCACCGGATCGTCCTCCTGAGAAATTTCTTATTCGAGCTAACGGTTGCTAGCGTTGATTGGACACCTTGGGAGCATGTTTTCTATGCTGCCCTAGAGGAGATACATGCGGTGAGGCCTCTTGCTTCTTGCCAACTTCTGATGGAGAGTAGTGAGCATAGGCAGTGATATCTTGGTGAGCGGGTGTCTCGGCAGGTGGTTGGTGGTTCGAGGTACTGTGTTCCTCATCCCCTTCCTATGATGGATGCTAATGACCTCTCTGGTGCTGCTTTGCTGGCAGCTTTGGCCAGTACTGATGCTTGGGATCACTCTCGCTCTGAGACAGGATATGAGACCTACTGTGGCCGCTTTCTGATGCCGAATTTTCCACTCCTGGATGCGAGTTTCTTTTACGTTTTTGTCTTTATTCGTCACTTATGTTTTTGGACTTATCTTTTCCTAACTTGTCTTGTGCCTACAGCTTCGCGAGATGTATAGGAGACAGGCTCCCCCAGCTTCTGAGTCTATCCCTCCTTAGGATTGGACCGTTAATGTTTTGGATGACGATGGCTCTTCGCAGGTCATGGAGGTGCCGCGAGTCACGTGCGATTATCCCACCCAGCCAGTAGGCGTCCTCAACATCCCTTGGAGTTATGATGAGGAGGCTCACGCCTTGGCAGCTAGTTTACGGTTTTTGGTCCTCGCGCGGGACCACCGGATATGTCTTTAATTTTGCGCTCCTTAAGGTTGCGAGGTTCTAACCCTATATTTTACCATTGGCAGATGGATGGTATGCGGTAGTTCGCCACCAGTCAAATGATGTCCTTGGTAAATTTCTAACTCGACTAAATTTTTATACTTTTGTTGCTTCTTGGCTGATTGTCTTTATTTTGTGTGTGCAGTGTCGTGGAGGTGGTGCTGGCTCGTCGAGAACTAGACCAAGGTGCAGGGGTGCCGAGAGGAGGCCGTCGCCGACGTACACTCCAGGTGGCCTGACAGAGGATGAAGGGGAGGAGGACTGAGGTCTTCTAAGCAGGGACTTTTGTTTTGTCTCCATTTCATGTTTTCGATTGGATTGTACTAGTGAATAATGGACAATGTGTAGGATGATGTATAGGATGATGTGTCACCTTTTGAGCCGGATAGTTTCCGGTTTGAAGGCGCAGTTGTGTGCTTGTTTTGGTTGGTGGTCGTGTGACGATATATGTGCACTGTGATTCTATGATTGTTGATGTTACTGCGATGAACAACTTTGTGATAGTGATTGTGTTTGCCTTGCAGGTGGGATAGTCCGTAAAATGGGGAGGTGCTGCCGAAATTTTGAATTTTGCTAAAGTCGCGACAGAAAACATGGCATTGTATGATCCTGCTCAAATTACAGCTTGGCTGAGCATCACAGATGGCGTAGAACGGATCAACCTTTTTAGCTACGGCTTGACCAAGCTGTTCTCTCTTTGCCAGATGGCTTTGAATGTTAAGTTCATGTGTCCTGCCATTGCCCATTGGGACCCGGTAAATCATGTCTTCAATTTTAACGGCCTAGAGATATGCCCCCTGTTTGAGGAGTTCTGTGCTATCCTTGGTTTCGATCTGGATTCAGACTTGATCCTTTCTTCTGCTGATACTCCTAGTCCTACGCGAGGCCTGGCTAAATACTTGAATTGTTCCACTACTATCTCCCGCCGACTAATTCATAGTAAGGTTCTTGACATTGCTTCCTTCATTGCCCCGGTATGCCAGTCCTGGGAATCCCAGCATATATGATGCCACCTGCGGGGCCGCTCTGATATTATGCATGACTTCGCACTATCTGTTCTTGAGTACTTCTAGTGACTTGGTACATGTGTGTCTTGGGTTGAAATCGAGTAAGAACCCCATGGCCATGGTTCTGGTCAAAACCCTGAATGGTTTGGATCGCGCTTTTAATCAAGGAACTCTCCTTCTTTTTGGGGCGCCTTTGGTGTTACAGTCTTGGCTCTACGAGCGCCTTCGGTTATGGACTGGTAGTGTGGCGCCAGTTTACTTTCGCAGGACCGTATTTCATTCGCAATATTACACTTCTGCCGATTGGGTTAGCATGATGAGTGCTTTAACTGAGGCTAACATTTGCTGGATTATGGGGCGTTGGGGCCTCCATGCTATGACCACCAGCCTCGGGGATTACCAGAGAGTGTGGTTGATGGGTCTGAGAGAGACTTCTTTCTATCATCCTCATCGATTGGCCAGACAGTACGGGCGAGTTCAGGAGGTCCCCCAGGGGTTTACTGAGAGGGTCTTTGCTTCCAGAGTCAGAGCTGTCACTATTGCTGCTTTCATCAGTGGATAGGCCAGCCGAGTAAAAGCCTACTTCTAAAGACCTTTGAAGAATAAAAGACACAAAATAAAACTAGACTTGACTAATTCTGCTTCTTTCCCCTAAGTGTCTTTGATATTTATGATTGCTTTCTGAAAGAAAAACTTTTATTTATTCCTGCTTACGCAATATTCGAGGTTTTGTTTATCGATGAACCTTGGTTACTTGGAGAACCTTATTTTATGCATTTGACTTTCTGAAAATATTTGTAGTATGATTTTGATCAGATGTTTGCTTCTGGTACTTGTTTGGGCACGCTGGGACGATTAGAGGCAAACGAGGCGGGTGGCCGAAGTTTGCCCCTAGTTTGGGATATGTATGGTTGTGAGGCAAACGAGGTAGATGACTGACGTTTGCCCCTAGTTTAGAAGAGGTACAGGTAAACGAGGCGGGTAGCTAAAGTTTGCCCCTAGTGTGAAGGGTGATTTCTGGGTTATGGTAAGGACCGCGACTTTATTTCTCTCATACGCTCATAATTTTGCCTAGGCACCAGTTAGGTGACCTAGCGAGCTCTTTTATCTCTTTTGTTATTGCTCACTTTGAATTTAACTCTAATTTTTGCCTAGGTGTCCTTTCGGATTTTCAACCTAGCGAGCCATCCTTATTTTCTCTTCTAAAAGTCTGCCTACGTATCCCCAAGTGGGGACCAGATCCAATATAGTTCGGGCCAAGGTAAGAAAGAAGTGGGTTGATATTGGTGTCGACCGAACCAAAGTGGTTGCCTACGTATCCTCGAGTGGGAATCAGGTCGAGGGTAGTTCAGGGCGAGGCTTGAGAGGAATTGGGCTATTTTTGTGGGTAGAGCGACCGAACCGATGCGGTTGCCTACGTATCCCCGAGTGGGAATCAGGTCGAGCGTAGTTCAAGGTGAGGCTTAAAAGGAATTTGGTAAAAAGGTCAAGCATAGTACTTTTTGAGGCGATCCATGTTGATTAGTTCTTTGAATTCGACACCGTCGAGGTCCATGAGATAGCTCGCTCCTCCGGAGAGGATAGTTTTGACGATGTAAAGGCCAACCCATTTGGGTTTGAACTTCCCACGCGGGTCAAAGATCGGAGCTCGTAGTTCCTTCAGGACAAGGTCACCCTTGACAATTTTCCTCGGACGAACTTTCTTGTTAAAAGCATGGGCTATCCTCTTTTGATAGATTCGGACGTGGTCGACTGCCGCTAGACGTTTTTCATCTATGAGAGCCAATTCTTCGTACCTTTCCCTTAACCAGTCGAATTCTGAAATTTCACATTCTGCCATCACACGCAGGGACGGTAGTTCTATCTCGACTGGAAGTACTGCTTCCATGCCATATACCAATTAATAGGGAGTCACTCCCGTAGATGTCCTTATCGATGTTCTGTATCCCCAAAGCGCAAATTATAGTTTTTCGTGCCAGTCTTTGTAAGTATCAGCCGACTTCTACAGTATGGCCTTGACATTCTTGTTTGTAGCTTCGACTGCCCCATTAGTTTGCGGCCTGTATGTTGATGACTTGTGATAAGTGATTTTGTATTCCTCGAACAGATCCCTGACTTCTGCTTTGAAATGACTTCTGTTGCCCGAAATGATCTCATGGGGGACTCCATAGCGGCAGATGAGGTTCCTCTTGATGAACTTGGCCACTTCCTTAGCCCCCAACTTGGTGTATGACGCAGCTTCTACCCACTTCGTGAAGTAGTCGATGACCACTAAAATGTATCAGTTCCCATTTGAGGCCTTTGGAGCAATTTCGCCAATGATATCGATTCCCCAAGTTGAGAATGGCCACGGGGAAGTCATACTGTAGAGAAGAGATGGCGGTACGTGTATCATGTTTGCATGGATCTAGCACTTGTGACACCTTCTCATTTATTCACAATAATCTTTCTCCAATGTCTGGCATAAAACTTTTACATATCATTGTGTTATGTATGGGAACATTGATTTAATGACCTGAGTACGTAAAAACAACCTCTATGCATACCCTTGCCTTATAATCTTCTTAGCCAACATGTGACCGTTCATGTGTGAACCGCATACCCCCTCGTGTATTTGTTCCATCATCCTTCTAGCGTTCTTCCCGAACAAGCAAGTCAGGTTGTGACCATTATACCCTTTCTTCAACAATTTTTTCCCGCAAATGATGAACTGTGTTGCGAACCTTCGAATTGCTCTTTTATCTTTCTCAGTAGACTCTTGGGGGTATGTTCCCCTTTCTATAAAGTCCCAGACATCTTGATACCATGGTGTTTCCTTCTCTTCTTCTTCGATTGCAACGATCATGCTAAATGACGGTTCATATCTCTGCTCAATTACCAGAGGCATCATTTTGACTCCCACGGAAATTTTGATCATGGAGGCTAGGGTAGCCAATGAATCTGCTAACTGATTCTCTTCCCTGGGTAGGTAAAAGAATGTTATGCTCTTGAACTGTTTCTTGAGTCTATCGAGATGGTCATGGTAGGGTTTCAACCTCTCTTCTTTCACCTTCCATTCTCCTCTAGCTTGTGACACAATGAGATTCGAATCTCCAAAGACATCCAACTTTTGAACTTTCAATTCTATGGCTGCTTCTATCACCAAAATGCATGCCTCGTATTCAGCGGTATTATTGGTGGAGTTATAATTGAGCTTGACTGCCAGCGGGGTATGATCCCCATTTGGTGATACCAGAATCATTCCTACTCCGTATCCTTTCATGTTGGCTGCCCCATCAAAGTACAACTTTCACTTCTCTTCTTTGATTTCCATGATATTCTTGTTTGGGAACAGGAAGTCTCCATTTTCTTCGGAGTCAACGCCATGTTCCGCAAGATACTCAGCTATAGTTCTCCCTTTTACCGACTTGCTTGTCACATACTTGATATCGAATTTAGATAGTAGAAGTAGCCAACGGGATATATGACCAGTCAGGGCAGGTTTTTCCGAGGAGGTGTTTTAGAGGATCCATGCGGGACATAAGCACAATCTGAAAGGCTAGCATGTAGTGCCTTAATCGGCGAGTGCACCAGACTAAGGCCCAATACGTTTTTTCGAGGGCAGAGTAATTGAGCTCATACCCAGTCATCCTCTTACTAAGGTAATATATAGCTTTTTCGGAGTGGCTTTCTTCTCCTTCCTGGGCTACCATGCAACCCATGGCGTTTTCGGAGACAGATAGGTAAAGAAGTAAGGGCTTGTGAGGAATGGGTGGTGAAAGGACGGGCGGATCTTGAAGGCAGGCTTTTATTTTGTCGAATGCGGCTTGGCATTGGTCATCCCATTGGAACTTCTCTCCTTTCCTCAGCAACCAAAATAAGGGATCACATGTAGTTATGAGCTTGGAAATGAAGCGGCTGATGAATTGGATTCTCCCGAGGAATCCCCTCACTTCTTTCTCATTCTATGGTGGCGCCATTTCTAGAATTGCCTTGATTTTGGAGGGATCGACCTTTATCCCTCTTTGTGTGATGAGAAAACCTAGGAGCTTCCCCGAAGTCACACAAAAAATGCATTTCTTGGGATTCAGCCTCATCTTGTACTTGCGCAATCTTTCGAAAAACTTCTCCAGTGCCACCAAATGCCCTTCTCTACCCTTGGATTTCACGATCATGTCATCTACGTACATTTCTACTTCCTTGTGAATCATGTCATGCAACAAAGTAGTAGCGGCTCTTTGGTAGGTTGCTCCAGCGTTCTTGCGTTCGAAAGGCATCACCCTATAGCAGTAGGTCCCCCAAGGTATGGTAAATGTCGTCTTTTCCCGATCTTCTAGTGCCATTAGAATCTTATTGTACCCCAAAAAGCCATCCATGAATGACAGTAGCTCATGTCCTGCGGTGTTATCTACTAAGACATCGATGTGGGAAAGTGGAAATTCGTCCTTAGTACTGGCTTTGTTAAGATCACGGAAGTCGATGCATACACGAACTTTTCCGTCTTTCTTGGGGACTGGCACGATGTTGGCAACCCATTCCGGATACTTTGTAACAATGATGAACCCTGACTTGAACTGTTTTTCTACCTCTTCCTTAACCTTCAGCGCCCATTCCGGTCTCATACGCCTCAGTTTCTGCTTGACAGGTTTAGAATTGGGGAGGAGAGGAATACGATGTTGGACAATGTCGGGATTGACCCCAAGTATATCCTCGTAAGACCAAGCGAAAACATCTTTGAATTCTTTTAGCAAGAGAGTCAATTTTTCTTTTTCTTCTTTATTAAGTGTTAAGCCAATTTGCACAATTTGTGGATTATCTCTTTCACCTAGGTTAATCGATAAAATGTCTTCGATTATTTCATAATCAAGTGGTTTTTCAATTAGTTGCTTAAGTTCGATTGGGAGATCCTCGGAGGGATCTGTGCATTCACAAGTATTAGAAACAGAGGAGTAAGCAAAATTGTCTTTCATTTCATTCATAACAGGTGGAGTGAATACATCAGACACTGGTGGGCTCACAGCAGCCGACTTTGGTACAGACTCGATAATCGAAAGTACAGACTCCGGGGGAACAGGGGATAGGGAGACACAGACAGATGACTCTATAGCATGGTTGCTCAGACCCTCCTCAGTTGGCATGATCTGATCATCTTGGCTCTTGGCCCTCTTTCCTTCCCTCTCTTTAGCGAACTCTTCCCATATTTTCTCGATGGCTGCAGTGTCCAGGTACTTCAACCAGTCCTCCTCTGGGGTTTTCACAACTTCTTTGGGATAGAACGGATCTTGATAGGGGGGCCTTTCACAGTCAGCGAAGATCTCAAGCCCGGGGTGCCTTTTTCCGGTGGTCTGGTGGATCCAAGGTCCAGGGAACCCAAAATAGGGGAAATCATCCCCTTCATTGATAAATTGCCCATTCAGGGTCTTGCAGTACAGTGGGAGACTCCTCACTCTCTTCTTCTATGGATTTTGTAGCTCGATGTCCTCTTCGGTGGGCTTGTACCCCAATCCGAAAGTGCCTTTTTGTCCTCTGATATGAGGGAACTCACGAATCCCTTGTTAACGTCGGCCCAATCCCATTCCAAGAAAGTAGTTCATTTTACGGACGATATTGACCACCGCGGAGTAGACCTCTGGGAACCTGTCGCCATCACTAATCATATGGATCTTTTCCATGAAGAATCCTCCGATTTCTCCTTCTTTTAGTTTAGGTATTTGGATTTCAAAGATAGGAGCGTAGCTTGGGAAGGCCTCATTTCCCCAACTGTTGCCAAGGATGATTTTCACCTCTTTCTTATGAATGTATTTGATCATTTGGTGCACAGTGGATGACACAGTTTTGTTGACATGCAGTCAGGGTCTCCCAATTTACAAATTGAACAAGGCAGGTATGTCCATAACTTGAAAGATTTCAGTGCTAACCAAAGATCCTACCCGGATTTGGAGAGAAACAGTCTCCATTAAATTCCTCGTAGTGTTATCGTAGGCCCTCACGGATTGCACAGATGGTGTGATGTCAAGGATGTTGAACCCCAAGGCAGTGGCAGTTCTTAGAGCACAAACATTTAAGGCAGAGCCTATATCGACCAGACAGAATGGCACCTGCTGCCTCTTGCATCCAACGATGATGTACAGAGCTTTGTTATGCGCAGATCCTTCCGGTGGCAAATCCTCATCGGAGAAGGTGATGACTAGATCAGGGGTGAGTGTGCTTAAGAAGGCCGCCATATCTTCCGGTGCAGCATCAGTAGGGACCTCAATCCCAGCCAAGGCATTCAACACGACTTGTCTATGCCTGTAAGATGTTACCATTGTTGGGTTTGTGCCCTCAAACCATTACTTTATGTATGAGACATTAGCATTATAATATATGGATATCAGCTTTACATTTCATTGTGTATGTTTCTTTCATGAGATGATTGTTTTGTCCTTAGGTATCATAGTAAGCAATTCGTGTGTGTATGAGATACACACAAGTGAGATACGAATTACTATTCTTTGATACTTAGAATATGTCACAGTGGATTATGAGACTGGATACCTCATCAGGTCTACACTGTAGCATAATTAACTACCATTGGATGGAGTGATTAATCTCAATCACTAGAGTGTAGCTCTTAGTTGATATGCTAGTGCTTATAGTGCATTGACGGACCTGAGCTTTCCTATTGACGCTTAAGGCTGTCAACAGTCAATAGGAACTCATAACTTGTATAAGGTACGTGTTCTCAATCTTGAGATGATTATGAACACAGACTATGGATATGGCTGCTTTGACTTACCAATCAGTGAGGTCTATAGAAGATCAACACCTGGGTATCTTGGGTATGTCATGTCCATAGGGTTGTGAACATATATTGTCAAGATAGAATCTACCCTCTGATTCAGAGTAAGCATTCCCTTGAGAATGTCACCAAGTTGATTACTGAGTACTGCAGTCTTGTTGATAAGAGTTATCAACATGTTTGGTAATCATGAGTAGTGAATGGGACTCAAGGAATACAAGAAGTAATCATGATTCAGGTTGACAGTAACAGTTGTCCGACTACCTGAATATGATTACGAATGCTGACGGTAGAGGGACATTAGTACACCATACAAGTCTAGTTATCGCTTCGGATATGTTCTTTTGCGTTGGAGTTCAGTTATCGTTTTATAGTGGAATAAACGTTAACTGACCAGTTAGTTAGTTTGCTGATCAAAGAGTTTGGTCATGGTAATTAACAAACTGGTCTGAGCCAACAATAAAGAGCCTAGGAGGTCCCACTCTTAGCTCCGCTAGGATGCTTGGAAAGACACTTGAGGAAGCTGTTAAGACAAGTTCGATCGATCGAAGTATGTTCGATCGATTGAAGTCAACAGGTTCGATCGATCGAGAATGGTTCGATCGATCGAAGGTTCGATCGATCGAAGTCACTTCGATCGATCGAAGTCTAGGTCGGTTCTGGAAATCTATAAATAGGGCAGCTGCGTTCTGGAAGAAGGTGATCGTCGTTTTTATACGCAGAAGCTGCAGAAACTATCATAGTCTTCCCGAAACTTTCCTATCCTCTCTATTAGGGTTCCCACCAACCCTAGTCTTTCCGGCAGGCATCCGCAGGAGTCATAAGGGTGAAGATCATCTAGTGCAGGCTGCTGGAAGTTAAAGTTTCAGAATTGGGTTCAAGACACTAAGGTATAATTCTTGCACCCCCTTGTACGCATCTATGGAATTGACGAGTAGTAGATCTTGGAATACCAAAAGTTTTATAACTTAACCTATTTCCGCTGCTCGTTTAAACTCTAACTTTAAACCACTTTTTCCTTCAATTGGTATCAGAGCCACGCTCGTTTGGATCTATAGATGCGTTTTTGGAACCCTAGTTTTGATTTGCATGTTTATTTTAGAACTGTTTTCGAAACTGCATCGTCACAGATCTGTTTCTGCAGTGTTATCGTAGCAGAATACAAAACTGTGATTGCATAGGATGCAAGGTGGGTTTGATCGATCGAACTTGTTTCGATCGATCGAACATTCTGTTCTCAATCGATCGAACTCGTTTCGATCGATCGAAGCCTTCTGGTGTTCGATCGATCGAATAGTGTTCGATCGATCGAGACAGATTCTCTGTCCAGGTGTTCTGTTCACAGTTGTAAGGGTTTTTTAAATTATACTTTAATCTTAAATTATTTCTGTAAAATTTTTAAATCATTCTGTGAAACAGAATGTTCAAGCGATTGAACAGTGTTCAATCGATCGAAGGTTCGAGCGATCGAACGGTCTTCGATCGATCGAACTGTGACAGAGAAGTAAGATGCTGTTTTAAGTTCTAATTCAGTATGTAAAGTGTTTATATACTGTGTGAATCAATTAAGTGTTCCAATAGTTACATATATTTGTTATGTATGTGTGGATGCGTGTACGACTAACCCTTTTGCAGCAAAATTAGTCGCTATCTCCCATGGCACCAAGTCGTTTAAATATTTATATTTAAATTGTTTGAGATTGGTGCATGTTGTAATTCATTAATGGTTTGGTTTTAAAGCGTATGTAAAGGGCGCTGCGGCTTCAATCCTACGAAAAGGAAAGTCGCACCGGTTTCCCTAGCCTTTTATTTCCTTTTTGCTATTTTTTTTCTAGATAAATTGTAAGCTTCAAAAGAAGCATAGGTCCAATGTAATAGAATTAGAAATTCCATGAAGATGGAGCAAGGAGTCGTTGTCCATAAAGATGGAGCCGGAGGCGACCAAACCAAGAAGGTGGATCTATGGAAATAGAGCCATGGGAGATAGAGGCATTGTTTGAATGCCTATATTTCATTTTAGTTTTTTGTTTTATGTGCTTGTTTTGTGATTGGCGTATAATACATTGTTGCATGCACTTAAAACAAGTTTTCTAAAATAAAATTCAAAAACCGTTTTTCAACACATTAGTAAACATTGGATGTTTATGGGTAGTGTGTGGAAACATTTTTCAAAAGCAAAATCCTTAATTTACTAAATCTAGTGGGAGAGGGTCTTATCAAATAACACCCACGATCTTCCATTAACGGTTCATTGTAAGATGAGTAGTGTATTCTGTGTCACCTCGCCAAGGGTGATCATTCCATACGGAGGGTACACTGCTCATTGGTTACTAGATGTGAACTTCCTATGGATATGATCAATCAGACGTGTTAGAGGGTGACCACCACACGGAGGCGCTACTTGAGACGGTTGTGATTGGATCCTAGTTAATGGTACACACTAGCTAAGCTATGGATAAGGGATCCCACACGGGGCATTATTCAGAAACTTAGAGATCAAATAGGTTCGGGAGTCATGGCTATTTTGCAAGAGTTGCATAGCGGATAAGTCATGATAAATCGAAAGATCGAACATTGACCACCACACGGAGGCTTTATTCTTTCGTTTCGATATTCCGGCGACTTTGTTTTTTAAATAAGAGTTTTAAGGATTCTTTTATTTCAAACTGTCAATTCTGATATCCATATTTATTTTGTTTATTTGATTTTCAGTAATCATAATGTCTGGATCTGCATTTAGTCCACTTGCTACCATACTCACTCAAAACAAGTTAACTGGAAATAACTACATTGAATGGAAACGTAACCTTGACATCGTTTTAACTGCGGAGGATCACATATATGTCCTCACCACCCCAAGCCCTGAAGAACCCGCGGCAAATGCTTCGGCAGCTGTCAGACGCGAGTTCGACAAATGGAAGAAGTCGAATGGAATGACCCGTTGTTACATTCTGGCCTCAATGGCTGGTGTGTTACAACACCAATTCCAATCGAACGATTCTTCCAGTGACATTATCACATCCCTGAAAAAGATGTTTGGGGAGCATGGCAGGCCTGCCAGACAGGTAGCCATGCAGAAGATAATGAGTGCAAAGATGTCGGAAGGTACTCCAGTCAAAGAACATGTTTTAAAAATGATTGGTTATTTAAACGAACTGGAGACCTTGGGAGCCAACATCGATGCACAGACCCAAGTTGATATGATCCTCAACTCGCTGTCGCCATCATTCGCTCAATTCAAACTTAACTATAATATGAATCAAATGGATTTTTCAATGAGCGAATTAATGAGTTCTTTACTGGCAGCAGAAGGGGTGATCAAACCTGGGGGCAGCGTTTTAAACGTTGAGAAAAGCGCTTTTTCTTCCAGATCTACACCGAAAGGTAAGAAAGGAAAGAAGAAGGCTGGCACTGGTGGTTCAAGTGTTGGACCGGTCCCTAAGATTGCAAAATCTAAGGGAAAAGGTAAGGGCAAAGGGAAGGTGGGTGGCCAAGGCAAAGGAAAGTGTTTCCAATGCGGTGAGAAGGGCCACTGGAAGAGGAACTGTCCAGAATTCTTAGCTACAAGAGTTCAAGGTATGATTGAATCACATGTGATTGAAGTAAGTTTTATTACGGATACTTCAAACACTTGGTGCATTGATTCTGGTGCGACTAACCATATCTGTAATTCATTACAGGGGTTCAGATCAACCAGGAAATGCAGTGATGGGGAGATCGTGCTTACTCTAGGTTCTAGCGCAACCGTATCTGCGGTTGCTATAGGAGTCGTAGTTTTAGAATTTTCAGACAATAAAGTTTTGATTTTATCAGATGTACTTTACGTCCCTTTAATGAGACGTAATTTAATTTCAGTTTCTAATTTAACGAATAATGGTTATTCTTTTCATTTTGGAACTGAAGTTGTCATTAAAAGAAGCAGTTCTTTTATATGTTCTGGTGTTAAATCAAATGGTTTGTATGTGATTACTCCCAATATTTCAAAAGATTCTTGTTTGGAACTTAATAACTCAGTGGTAACTTTACCATCTAAAAGAAAGGAACCTTCCACTAATCCAACAAGGCTTTGGCATATGAGGCTTGGCCATATCAATCTGAATAGGATTGGCAGACTAGTCAAAAAAGGGGTCTTAGGCGATTTGGTTCTCGAACCAATGGAAGTCTGCGAGTCTTGTTTGGAGGGTAAGATGACCAAAAGGCCCTTTCCTGCAAAGGGCAATAGGACCAATGCATTGTTGGAATTAGTTCATACTGATGTGTGTGGACCAATAAATATTAGAGCAAGGGGTGGTTATGAGTATTTCATAACATTTACCGATGACCACTCTAGGTATGGATATGTGTACCTAATGCAGCACAAGTCTGAAGCCTTTGAAAGGTTCAAAGAGTTTAGGGCTGAAGTGGAGAAGCAATCGGGCACACATATCAAGGCCATTCGATCTGATCGAGGTGGCGAGTACCTCTCTAATGAGTTTATTGATCACCTCGTACAGAATGTGATTCTGTCACAGTTGACTGCACCTGGTACGCCTCAGCAGAACGGTGTAGCGGAGAGAAGGAATCGGACTCTTTTAGACATGACTAGGTCGATGATGAGTTATTCAGAGTTGCCATTATTCCTTTGGGGTTATGCTTTGGAAACCGCTGCATACATACTAAATCTAGTACCAAGCAAATCTGTTCCCAGGACACCACGAGAGATGTGGATTGGGCGCAAGCCTTCTTTGCAACATCTCCGGATATGGGGGTGTCCGGCACATGTGCTTAAAGGAAAGATGAGCAAGTTCGATTCTAGATCGGAAGTATGTTACTTTGTAGGGTATCCAAAGGGTACTTATGGATGGTATTTTTATGATCCAAGAGAACGGAAAGTGTTTGTTAGTACAAATGCTGTTTTCTTGGAGGATGATTATATCATGAACCATAAACCTAAGGGAAGGATAGATCTTAGAGAGATAGAAGGAGAGCCCTCAGTCCAACCCGCAGTTGATAACGATGAAAATCAAGAAAATACCACTTCTTCACCCATTTCCGCACCGGTACCTCGTCGTAGTGGGAGGATTATCAGCCAGCCTGATAGATACATGTTCTTAGGAGAAGTTTTTGAAGCTGTCTCCATAGAATCTGAATCTGATCCTACCACTTACGAAGAGGCAATGGCTGATGTTGATTCAGCTCATTGGATTAAAGCTATGAAGGCTGAATTGGAATCTATGGATTCCAATCAGGTCTGGGATCTTGTAGAACTTCCAGCCAATATTAAACCCATTGGCTGCAAGTGGGTCTATAAGAGGAAAAGAGGATCTGATGGAAAGGTTGAGACCTTTAAGGCAAGGCTTGTGGCGAAAGGCTATACTCAGAGGGAGGGCATTGACTATGAGGAAACCTTCTCGCCGGTAGCCATGCTCAAGTCCATCAGAATACTCTTATCCATTGCTGCATGCCTAGATTATGAAATCTGGCAGATGGACGTCAAGACTGCATTCTTGAATGGCAATCTTGAGGAGGACATCTATATGCAACAACCAGAAGGGTTCATAGCTGGTCGGAAAGGTAACTTGGTATGCAAGTTGCAAAAGTCCATTTATGGGCTTAAGCAGGCATCCAGAAGTTGGAACATCCGATTTGACCAAGCGGTCAAGTCGTTTGGTTTCATACAGAATCTGGATGAGCCTCGTGTATACAAGAAATGTGAAGGAAAAGTAGTGGCTTTTCTTGTGCTTTACGTTGACGACATTCTACTCATTGGGAATGATGTAGCGGTGCTGTCAACGGTCAAGGTTTGGCGAGATAGTACTTTCGATATGAAGGATCTAGGAGAGGCGAGCTATATTCTTGGGATAAAGCTCTTTCGGGATCGCAAGCGAAAGATAATGGGATTATCTCAAGCTGGTTATATCGAGAAAGTGCTAACTAGGTTTTCAATGGATAATTCGAAGAAAGGTTTGTTACCTTTCAGGCATGGTTTAGCGTTCTCCAAGGACCAGTGTCCAAAGACACAAGAGGAGAGGAATCGCATGGCAGGAATTCCCTATGCCTCGGCAGTGGGAAGTCTCATGTATGCGATGTTATGCACTAGACCAGATATCTGCTTTGCCGTTGGCATGGTTAGCAGGTATCAATCGAATCCTGGTCCAGAGCACTGGACAGCCGTTAAGCACATTCTTAAGTACTTGAGAAGAACTAAAGATTACATGCTTATGTACGACGGTAGTGAGTTAATTCCAGTAGGATACACTGACTCGGACTTTATGTCAGATAAAGATTCGAGAAAGTCGACATCCGGACATCTCTTTACCTTGGGAGGTGGTGCTGTTAGTTGGAGGAGCATTAAGCAGAAATGCATTGCAGACTCAACTACAGAAGCTGAGTATATGGCTGCTTGTGAAGCCGTAAAGGAAGCTGTTTGGCTCAAGAAGTTCCTTATGGAACTCGAGGTGGTACCAGCGTCGCTGTCACCTATTACGCTATACTGCGATAATAGTGGGGCAGTGGCTCAGTCCAAGGAGCCAAGGAACCACGGGAAGGGAAAGCACGTAGAGCGGAAATATCACCTAATCCGAGATATAGTTCAACGTGGAGATGTGACTGTCACCAAGATTGCCACCGCTGACAATCTTGCTGATCCGTTTACAAAGGCCTTACCACAGAAGGTCTTTGATCGTCATCTAGATAGTCTAGGTCTTAGATGTAGTTCTGAATGGTTGTGAGTGCAAGTGGGAGTTTGTTGGGTTTGTGCCCTCAAACCATTACTTTATGTATGAGACATTAGCATTATAATATATGGATATCAGCTTTACATTTCATTGTGTATGTTTCTTTCATGAGATGATTGTTTTGTCCTTAGGTATCATAGTAAGCAATTCGTGTGTGTATGAGATACACACAAGTGAGATACGAATTACTATTCTTTGATACTTAGAATATGTCACAGTGGATGATGAGACTGGATACCTCATCAGGTCTACACTGTAGCATAATTAACTACCATTGGATGGAGTGATTAATCTCAATCACTAGAGTGTAGCTCTTAGTTGATATGCTAGTGCTTATAGTGCATTGACGGACCTGAGCTTTCCTATTGACGCTTAAGGCTGTCAACAGTCAATAGGAACTCATAACTTGTATAAGGTACGTGTTCTCAATCTTGAGATGATTATGAACACAGACTATGGATATGGCTGCTTTGACTTACCAATCAGTGAGGTCTATAGAAGATCAACACCTGGGTATCTTGGGTATGTCATGTCCATAGGGTTGTGAACATATATTGTCAAGATAGAATCTACCCTCTGATTCAGAGTAAGCATTCCCTTGAGAATGTCACCAAGTTGATTACTGAGTACTGCAGTCTTGTTGATAAGAGTTATCAACATGTTTGGTAATCATGAGTAGTGAATGGGACTCAAGGAATACAAGAAGTAATCATGATTCAGGTTGACAGTAACAGTTGTCCGACTACCTGAATATGATTACGAATGCTGACGGTAGAGGGACATTAGTACACCATACAAGTCTAGTTATCGCTTCGGATATGTTCTTTTGCGTTGGAGTTCAGTTATCGTTTTATAGTGGAATAAACGTTAACTGACCAGTTAGTTAGTTTGCTGATCAAAGAGTTTGGTCATGGTAATTAACAAACTGGTCTGAGCCAACAATAAAGAGCCTAGGAGGTCCCACTCTTAGCTCCGCTAGGATGCTTGGAAAGACACTTGAGGAAGCTGTTAAGACAAGTTCGATCGATCGAAGTATGTTCGATCGATTGAAGTCAACAGGTTCGATCGATCGAGAATGGTTCGATCGATCGAAGGTTCGATCGATCGAAGTCACTTCGATCGATCGAAGTCTAGGTCGGTTCTGGAAATCTATAAATAGGGCAGCTGCGTTCTGGAAGAAGGTGATCGTTGTTTTTATACGCAGAAGCTGCAGAAACTATCATAGTCTTCCCGAAACTTTCCTATCCTCTCTATTAGGGTTCCCACCAACCCTAGTCTTTCCGGCAGGCATCCGCAGGAGTCATAAGGGTGAAGATCATCTAGTGCAGGCTGCTGGAAGTTAAAGTTTCAGAATTGGGTTCAAGACACTAAGGTATAATTCTTGCACCCCCTTGTACGCATCTATGGAATTGACGAGTAGTAGATCTTGGAATACCAAAAGTTTTATAACTTAACCTATTTCCGCTGCGCGTTTAAACTCTAACTTTAAACCACTTTTTCCTTCAATACCATGATGTCCTACATCGAGAGATGTGCCTGAGTCTTCTTCAACTGCTTGATCAACTCATTGTCCTCTTCAATGACCTCATCCATTTTTTCCTTTCCCCTTGTCCTTGACTGGCCCTTTCTCCATGGTTTCCGTGACATGTGGTGGTGGTTGATAATGATGGCCTAACCTAGTCAGATGGTCGATCTCGACAGGAGTAGGTCCTTCTACAGTCCCGTCTTCTTTGAACCACTCACTTTCTTTGTTATGATCATACCATTTGAGGTCTACTGTCCCTAGATCATGTTCTTCTAGGAAGAACAAATCTTGTTCATCATCTAGCTGTTGCTGCCACCCATCATATTCTCCTTCAATCAGATGGACTTTTGCAGAATCTGGAATGTCAATGCGGGCTAAGGGAAGTCCTATGGGGATTATGAGGGTAGAAGGATTGAAAGTAGGGGGGTCGGATTCAATAAGGCTGATATTTTGGTGGTTTGGTAGGGGATTTTGGGTGATATGAGGCTACTTGGGAGGGGGCTCAATGATATTCTGGTCAATGAGGTCTTTGATATCATGGCGGAGGCGCATGTAATCATCGGTACTGTGGCCAGTGGCTTGGTGATAGGTACACCTTTTGGACATATCACAACCGGGTGGTAGTAGGGTGTTTCGAAGCTGAAGGAGTTGGAGGTGGCCCTTTTTGAGGAGGTGGTCTAAGGCTGATGAAAGTGAGATTTCTAGCTTGGCGAAATTGCGAGAAGGCTTTTTCTGGAAAGGGCGACTGGAGGAATTTGCTTGGTTGGAGGGTTGGTATGGCCTAGGAGGGTATGCCATGGGTTAACTGCTAAGAGCATTGACATCCGGAGTGTTGGGAGAGTAGCTGGGCCTTCTTGACTGTCTTGGAGGCTCCTCTTTCTTAATCTTCCCTTCCCTAATAGTATCTTCAATTCGAGACCCGACTTCAAACAACTCTTCGAAGGTGGAGATGGATTGATAGAATAGTTTCTCATAATAGAGTGGCTGTAAATTTCGGATTAACATCCTCACCTGTTCCTTCTCAACCGGTCAATGGGTAATCTGGGCCACTTTATTTCTCCATCTGCTCAGAAACGCAGCCAAAGATTCATTGTTGTTTTCCCGAGTAATTTCCAAGTCTCTGATTGTAACATCCAACTCTTGATTGTAAGAATAGTGATCGACGAATAGCCGAACGATGTCTTCCCATGCCCGAGTTTTGGAAGCTTCCAAGGTAAGGAACCATGATAGTGCAGACTTTGCGAGAGTTTGTGGGAACAACATTGCAATGTGCTCATGATTGCAACCCATTGCTTGAAAGATGCTCATACATAGCTTCACATGGCTCTTCGAATTTTCAGTTCCATCAAAACGATCAATGGCAAGCATCTTGAAGTTTTCTGGCAGTTTTAGCTTAACAGGTTCGAAGAGCCCTTCCAGGTCTAACATGTAGTCATCAACCCCTTTGCTTTTCTTCAATACACTTTCTAGCTTGTCAACTTTGTCCATTTTCTCCTGGAACTTCTTCTCATATGTAGGCGGTGGGACCCCTTGAAACCAATCTTCTCCCCCATTATTCTCAGGTTTGATGACGGGAGGTAGTACAAACCCTGGCGGTGGTGGTGGCATAAAACCTAGTGGTGGCGGGAACCCGGTGGATACTGCGGCTGCTGCTGTTTCAGTTCTTCTATAAACTTCAGGACTTGGGCCAGGCTGTCGGACTGCTGGCTTAAGGTGGCTCCAAACTCAATGACCTTATTTTCCAACTCTTCTTGATTCATGTTAAAATAACTTGTCAGGCGGATTCTGACCAAACGATAGTCCGAATTTCTGACCCAGGATGAAGATCCCAGCTACTGACTTTGAGAATCTATAGTGACCCTACAGACTTGAGAGGATCGTATCAGATTTTGGCAGTGATGACTTTAGATAGACAAATGACAGCGATGTTAACAAGCATGGACTGACTTGTGTACAGACTGAATGAAATAGTATGTGCGGACCGACGGGAATAGTGCAAGCAAATGGGACAAGTATGCGGATGTAAGCCCTAATCTATATGGTGCTCCTACTTCTAGCAGATAGCAGTTAAGCAAATAAGGTCTTAGCCATATAGAGTGTGCTAACCTTTCCTTTCAGTATGATCACCAGGGGTTAATAGGGGTTTCCAAGTCATTTTGGGAAGTTTGGACAGAGTTTCCGGGGGAAACTGGTTATATCTGGACAGAGTTTCTGGGGGAAACAGGTTACATCTGGAATATCTGGACAGAGTTTGTAGGAGGAACATGTTATATCTAGGATATCTAGACAGAGCTTCTGGGGGAAATATGTGTATATGACAAAAGCATGTGATGATGGTGATCATACTGTCTGCAAGTTTTCATACTCCTATGTCTTAGGACTGACAAACAAGGTTTACGGTGTATATCTTTGTGAGCATGGAGTAGACATCCTTGTCATGGTGCCTAGGCAGGTCAACTCAATGTGATTACATGTGAGTGATTACCTTGGGAATCATAAGAAAGATGTTTTGCCTCACGCCACATAAGCGTCGACTCTGCCCAGGTAATCATGTCAAGGCATACAACAGTTATATCACATTGTCCTATCTGAAAAGATAAATGAACAGTCCTATGAAAGGTTCTACAAGAATCTATATGCAAAGGCTGGGTTTAGTCAAAGAGGGTCCGTTGACGAGAGTTCCAATATACCGTCAGAGAGATAGTATGAAGTTTTTACTCTTTTTGATATACCTTGGAAGGTACAGTATCAACGGTGACTTATGCCCTGGCACAGCAAGACCTGAACAATGTCAGCGCCGCGTTTCAGACACAATCAGAAGGGGAAATGCAGGAGTGCAATGCCACCCAGACACAGTAAAAAGATGATTTTGAGGATGCTTCTTATGAGTCAAACCTCTGTATTATTTTGTTTTGAAAATAAATTTCCCCAGTAGAGTCGCCAGATTGTGGACACGCGGAATTCCACTTCTTTGTTTTGATTTGAGATTGTTTTGAAAGGAAAGGAAAAGGTCTGTTAGAAACAGATACAGAGTCGCCACTTGGTCTTTAAGGAACCAAGAAACCTAATTTTGACTCACCCAAACGGATGAAGGGCACCGGCCTTTCATAACCAAAGAACTTGGCTCGAGATTTTGGTACGAGAGAGGAAGGAGCCTTTGCCACAACTAAAACACCCTCAACTCGCCCCGTTTTTCGACGGGCCTCAATTAGCATCCAAATAATCATCTTATATTATATTTGGTTCGACAATTAATACTAAGATAGTATATTACATCTCATAAGAATCTTGAAATGGAAGATCAAAAGATAAGATATCATTCATAAGATCTAAACCTAGTATCACACAATGCAAAGTGAAAGATCACACAAACAAACCTAAGAAAAATCGTCTAATCACATATCAAGTAATAAAGTTTTCCTAATCTAAAAGGGCATGAATTGTTCTTGAAATAAATAAACAAAGAGATCAACAATATGCTTAGCAAGCTAGAATGATGCATGTTAATCTTTGAGGAAAGAAGACCTCTCAATCCCCGGGACGGACGAGAAAGGAAGATTAGATCGAGGGAAGCATGGACGTGTGATCGAATTCATTCCTTACAATCTTCTTAGATTAGGAGTCACAAAAATCCCAAATCTTGCATGGATGCAATCCATGGCCTTAGAATGTGCCAAGGTTGTAGTGTGTTTGGGCACATGAATTTTCTAAATTGACTTATGAGTCTAGAAGATGAATGAATGCATGGGGGAAATCATCATAGGATATGTACAAATATGGTATGGACCACTTCCTAGAATATGAACTAATTTGAAGTACATATAAGCATCAAATCAAATGATGGAAGTAAAAGTATACTTGCTATGAATAGTGGACAAAACAGTGATCTTCCTCCTTGACTTTCAACTGATGGTAACCGGATCTCAAGTCGATCTTCGAAAATACCTGAGCCCCTTGTAACTGATCAAACAAGTCATCTATTCGCGGCAACGGATACTTGTTCTTGACGGTCAACTTATTCAACTCTCGGTAGTCGATGCACATATGCATCGTTCCATCTTTCTTCTTCACAAACAAGACTGGAGCTCCCCACGGCGAAACACTCGGTCGGATAAAACCCTTCTCAAGTAGTTCTTGTAACTGAACCTTCAATTCTTTCAACTCTATCGGTGCCATTCGGTACGACGCTTTAGATATCGGTTGTGACCCTGGTACTATTTTTATTGTGAACTCAAGTTCTCTTTCAATCAATACGTCGGGTAATTCATCAGAAAAAACATCTGGGAATTCTTGAACTACTGAAATGTCTTCTATTAGTGGTCCAAGAACTCGTGTGTCGACAATTGAACATAAGATACCCGAACAACCCTTCTTCAACATCTTACTTGCTTGAATCGCCGATATCAAGTACGGCGGTACGGTCACTCCCTTACCCTGAAAAGTAAACTCTTCTCGCCCTGCCGGATAGAAACTAACCCGTTTCTGTTCACAATCGATTCTGGCTTGATTAACCGACAACCAATCCATACCCAAGATAACATCAAAGTAATTCACCGTCAACGGAATCAAATCAACGCTCAAGACTTTATCACCTATCTTGATCTCACATGACTTGAATATCGAAGAAGTAACTAGAGGTTCACTACTAGGCAATGATACACACAAGTCATATCCTAGTGGTTCTGACTTAACAGTTAATGCTTAACAAAATCACGTGATACGAATGAATGCGTTGAACCAGAATCCATAAGTATACGTGCAGGATACGAACAAATAGGAAGAATACTTGATACGACGGTACGGCCTGAGCTGGAAGTATCGTCCTTGTTGTTGCGGGACTCCTTTCCCTTTATCCACTCGAGGTTCTACCCTTGATCCGGCTTGGCACACTCGATGCCCCGGTACTCATTCCTGGTTGTCTCTTACTCGGACAGTTCTTTGCTATGTGTCCTGGTTGTCCACACTCAAAACATTTTCCTCTCGTTTTTGGGTTGTAGCTCTTCGTATTCGGAAAGGTATTTGGTGCGGTCGAGTTTGAATTCAAAGGACAATTGCGGGATATGTGTCCTAACTGCTTGCAAAAGTAACAGGTGCTCAATTGGTAGCAAGTTCCTCTGTGTCGCAGGTTACATGTTGGACACAACGGTCTCGAGTCCCCCATAAACGTACTCCCTCCTTGGCTACTCACATATGATCCCGAACCTTGCGTAAACGGTTTCTTCGCATTCCCTTGACTCTTACCCCGACTGTCATTTGCTCTCTTCCCTTGTTGTCCCTGTCGATATCTGTCGACACTTTTCTCAGCAATACGAGCAGCTTCCTCAACGAGAGAAACGGTCGGGTGTTGTAACATATCCACACGGCCATAGATATTCTCCCTAAGTCCTTCCTCAAACTTACGAGCTTTATCCCTATCAGTCGGAACAGTAGTTTTCCCAAATCGTAACAAGGCATTGTAATGGGATACATACTCACTTACAGTCATGTCTCCCTGAACCAGACTTGCAAACTCTTTGCGTTTATGAGTATAAGCAGATTGCAGAAAGAAACGTTTGTTGAATTCTTCTTTAAATGCTTCCCACGTGGTCGACTTCCCTTGTTCAAGTACGTTGCTCCACCAATCCAATGCTTCGCCCATCAACGTATCGGATGCGCATAAAATTTTCTCCTCATCGGTACATTTTACCTGACGGAAATGTCTTTCCATGCCCATCATCCAATGATCGGCCAAGTCTATGTCAACCTGTCCATGATACAAGGTCGGTTTCCGCTTATGAAACTGTTCCACGATTGTGTGTTGAGGTCGCGGTGCCGGTGGTGTATTGACATAACGGATTTCCACTTGTGGATGCTGAACGTTCATCTGTTCTCTTTCACTTACCGCTTGTATGAAATTTCCCACCATATTCACTATTTGGTCCATCCGCGAATGCGGTGATAATTCTCTCGGCAGATCCGCCATAATGTTTCAAATATTCCCCTGTTGAGTTCAATGCATAATGACCATGCATGCTATGCCACAATATAGATATATGCGCACAGTTCATCACAATCAACAAATGCTAACACATGAAGCATTTCTACAATGATAACAATTATCTTCATAATTACACGCTCCACTCGACGTCACTCAACATATATAACGTCACTCGTTCCCAAGGCTCTAAACTTATGCTTTGATACCACTAAATGTCACAGCCCGGTCCCACAATAGTGGAACCAAAGCCCGTGGCACACCACCGAGGCTAAACCAATTCATTAACGCTCCCAAATCTCCCTTTTGGCCTCTCTAGCTTTTAGGTTAGAACTTTTGTAAAATAAAAATATCTCATATCATTCCATATATAGGCACAACGCTCCAAAATTGTGTTTACCTCCCCACGACTTCTCAAAACTCCTAATTATTCTCCGAAACTTCTTACACGCCTAATTCATTGCTTCACGAATGAAAACTAACAATTTTACAAGTTTTCGTCTAAGTCCTGTTTGGTTGCTAAAACGTGATTTCACATGATTTTACGAAGTTACTAATTAGCCTACCGATTATGTAGCGTGTTAATTCATCCTCACCAGGATACTAAAATTAACAACAGAAACATAATCTAAACCAGATTATAATATAGATAGTGAAATACACAAGTAAATTTTTATTTTCGGATAAACATTTAAGGTATTCCACAATGACCATCTCAATCTCGAAGAGACGTCACAACATCAAAACATTCATGTCATACAGTCTCAAAGGGTTCTCTTACACAGACACCCAAATCGACTCGTGAGTCACAACTCACTCACACATGTGCTACAAATGCACATCACATCACATTATCATGCATGACAATGTAATAAAATGCAACAACATGCATACGGGTGTTATAATTTGTGAGCGTGTTCAAAAAGGAAACCAAACTCATTTAGTTCTTATCTCGAAAAAGGGCAAGGAATGAACATCAGCAAGGGCGAATCAATCCGGACCTTCAACGCGCATCGATCCGCATTTTTGGAGGAAGATATTGTCCAAAACATTGAAATCGGATCGATCCGGCCTCAAAGGGTAGATCGATCCACGATCTTGAAAATGTATTCTAAGTGCCCAGATGAACATCGGATCAATCCAGCCCTAAGCCGCGGATCGATCCGCCCCTGCTATGTTTCTCCTTTCCTTTTTACAAGTTTTCCATTGGTACTGAGGGTATATATAGTTAGAGATTAGATTTTGTTAGGGCTAACTATGATTTTTCTTAGTTTTTTCTAGTGTGAACTCTCTCTCTCCCTTATGTCTTCTTCTACTCAACATTTACTCTCTATCTACTACCATTATTGTGTAATTAGTTTAGAGAGAGAGAGGGTTCTAGTTGTATTGAATATTTTGAAGCTTTGCTTGGATTGCTAATGGAGTTTTCTAGTGCATTTATGATGATGTTCTTGTGTTGGTATTATCTCTCTCCCACTCTTTAATGTTCTTGTTTTTACAATTATGAGTAGCTAGATAATGTAGGTTGGGGATCATAAACCCACCATTGGAACCATGTGTGCTTTTCATGAAAGATTTATATGCTTTATAACATTTTTAGGGTTCAAGGGTATAGGGTTTGAATTTCTAGGACTGCACTTATGATGTCAAGCATCTTAAGTTGTGCAAGCTTTGATTTCAAACCCCACCTCATATATTTCATAGAGGCTCCTATCAAACATTGTTGAATTGACAACCACATGTTTGATAGTTTGCCTCAATGAAATTCTCCACCCTAGAAAATGCTATACACATTGAATCAATGTGTTGTTTGGTCCATGGAGGGGGAATGCTCCCCAACCTCTATTTCTCCATTTGCAAAACCCCCAATCTAATTAAAACTTGTCTTTATTTAAAGCTCGCTTTCCATTTCATAATTAGTCATTGTAGTATAACTAGTGTTAATTGAACCTCACCAAAAGTCTAAAAGAAGGAGTTTTCTCTCTTTGTTTGCTAATTATCCATCGCATCGTAATTGGTTCCTAAGCTTCCATTATCATTGTTGCTATCCAATCCATGTGGACTCGACACCCTACTTTCAACATACTACGTTTTTAATAGGGTTAACAAAGAACTTGATTTTGATATAATTAGATACCGTGTTGTCCCTCTTTAGGAAGGTACTATTGTCTCTCGTTATGAGGGTTTTTTTGTTTTGTTTGGTCTAGGTGTTAGATCTGGCTACTCCTCTTCGCAGATGCAGCCTTGTCCTTTTTGATATGGTGATTTACTCATTCATATTCGGCGCTGTCTCAATCAGATTCAACATTATTTTCGTCAGATTTGGCATTTTTGTGGGGTCCTTTCGCAGTCACGATGAGTTTTGAGGTGATCTTTATTGTGGATTAGTTTGACAGTTTCCCCCTCAGCTGGCTCAGACTCAAGCTACACCACAAACAATTTCATCAGGGACTTGGGAGCTTTACACTATGGCTAAGAAGTTTTTGTGTTATTAATTATTTAATGTATTTTCTTACTTATGTATTCTTGTATTAGTTCCTTATGTGGTCTGCTATAAGGGAAAGAAAAAGAAAGAAAGAGAGGATGTCCAACGAGTAGCTATTTGATCACATTACATAAATTAAAACAGTTATCGTGCGTTGGAAATTCAAGACTTCCAACCAATCTAGCTCCTCATTTATTCAGAGGGGTATTCATTTCGGACCACAGAAAAATGAAGAGGACAATAATTGTAATCAATAAAATTGCAGTGTAACTAAGTCATAATGAAGATCGAGGACAATACGAAATTGCTATATCGATTGTCAAATTTTCAATTGTATCACTATTTTTCCTGGGAATGTAAACAGTTTTAACCCATTTTATTTTCTTGTTTAATTTTCAGAAGACAGTCATCTTGTTCCTATGGGAAAAAAATTTGTTTGTAGTGCCACAAGTTATCAAACACTTAAAGGGCCTATGTAATGTTGCGATTTTAAGTTATCAGTTCTTTTCCCTTTTTTCTCATTTCGTTTCTGTTTTTCTTTTTTGAAAACAAAAATCGAAATTGTATTTGGTAATCGTTTTTGTATTTCTTCTTTCTTTTTGTCTTTTTTGAATATGACAATGGAATTGGGATAGAAGATAGAAAGCAAAAATAGTGGCTTTCAGTTATCATTTTCTTTTTTCTTTATTCCTTTTTTTTTTCTTAAGAAAAAAAAAATTCTGAAAAAAAAGTAATTAGTTTACATTTCAGAATCTAGAAAACTGAAAACTAAAAACCATAACGTTACCAAATGGACAGATCGATCAGTAAAATATATCTCTCTTAAAACACTGAATCATTTTTTAAACAACTCAAAGAACTCCTTTTTTCGTTACAACAAAAAGATTCTTTTAAAAGTTAGAATTCACAAAAGAAACTCTCAATATATAGGACAAATGGAGTAATAGAGGCGAAAAAAGTACTCAAAATGACTCTTTCGGGGACATGGGGATAAATTTGCCGCTCCATATGAAGACAGATATACTGGAGTACTCAAGTAGGATACTTATTTTTTTTTGGAAGACGATGACAAATTCCTCAGCATGTTCTCGTTAGTCTAAATTTTAGTCATTTCTCTGACAAATCGAGTTACTGACACCATTTCGAAGTAGAATAGAGAGCAAAATCGAATTGTGAATCGAATATATATTATCTTAATACCATCAGGTGGGACGGCAACCCCCAACATATGGAATATATTATGAAAAATTCTACGATACACACGTAGTGATTTTGGATGCATTATACAATATCTTAATGGTTGTTGGTCCCAACAAGTTTTAAGTATGTGTCAAAATGTTGCAACTTTAATAGTACTTTGGCTTTAAAGTTAAAATACTTACAATTTATTAAGACCAAATTAAAATGTATGATACAATCACATCCCAAACCAACAAAACCACAAAGAATGTATGGTAGAATAACCCATGTATTATAGTATGAAGAGAAATTCATAAAATATTATTCAAAATACAAATTTCTTCCCGTGTGCGTCCTGAAATTACAGTCACACTTTTTATTGTGGGATATCTCAAATAATTATCATATTTAAGAAGTGAAAGCTAAATATTTGAAAATTTCCTATTTTACCTTCTTTTTTTTTTTTGAATTAAATGTATTTTCAGTCTACAAAAGCAAAAAACTTTTGAAAAGCAAGTTTAAAAAGATTAAATTATATAATATAATAATTGTGTACTTTAAAAAAAGTTGAGTTTCTACAGTTTAAAAATAATTAATTTGAGAGAGAGTGGAATTATTATTTTTCAAGAAACCAAAGTACTATACCATTTAAAATTTTTAACTCCCCAATGCCTACTATATATAGAGTGAAGATGCTCCTAGAGCCTGCCTAGAACATACATGATACGTACAGTGTGAAGATTAATTAGAAAATTTGGTGGGAAAGGATAAGAATGGTAAAGTGTCAAAGTCATTGTATGGAAAGAACAGAGAAAGGTACAACTCCATAATTGTATTATATCCAAAGACCTAGGTGCTACGTGGCTTCCCATTGTACGGAATGAAGATCATCCACATAAACTGTAAACACAATTCCATATTATTCTACTCCTTTATTCGAAAGTATAATAAAAATTCTCTAAGAAAAACAAAAGTGTATTAAAAATTCTCCAAAAGGGGTCTTAAATTCACACACATTGGAAGTGACATATTTGGCCTGACGGACTCATGGGATAAAAAGTCGTCATAGTTGCATTTCCCCCAACTCCTTTATGGCAATTTATCAGCTTTGATCCTTTGCTATATTAAGGAAGGCAGCTAGGACATTTCTTTTCTTGAACTACAATTCTCTACTTTCCCCTCTTCTCTCTCTCTCTCTCTCTCCATTTTTCTCTCTCTCTAGAGAGGGATCTTTTTTCCTACATTCTGTGCAGCTGTGACCAAGTACCCCAAGAAGGTAAAAAATTGATAGAAACCCACAAATCTAGACAGAGGTCTCTCTACTTTTGTGAGGGGGGTTTTATTGCATGTTCAAAAGCAACAATTGGTGGATTTTTCTAGGTTTTCTCAACTAGATCTGAACTGGGTTCTCTTTTTTTTTTTTTGTCTAGGGTTTCCGCTTAAGCTCCCCTATCTATATGCTAAATTTAGTAATTTGTGTGACATTTCAGTCCTTTCTTTCAAGTGGGTATTTATGTATATAGTATAACTCATATATGTACATGCTCAAGGTAGGTAATGGCGAGAGAGAGGATCAAGATCAAGAAGATCGATAACATAACGGCGAGACAAGTGACCTTCTCGAAACGACGTCGTGGGCTTCTCAAGAAAGCCGATGAGCTGGCAGTTCTCTGTGATGCCGAGGTTGGCCTCATCATCTTCTCAGCTACTGGAAAGCTCTTTGAGTATGCTAGCTCAAGGTATATATATATATATACATACATATATATAGATATTAAACTCTTAACTATATATGTGTGTGTACTATATATGCTACCATGGTTTTAGTGGAAGGTTGTAGACTGTACGGTCTGATCTCTAACTTAGATCCGTTTGGCTACTGTTTTTGTAGTCCCGAAGTAAGTGGTTATGAAACTTCAGTGCTAAAATGAAAACGTTTGACAAACCAGTTTTATGTGAGTGATTCAATTGCAGGAAAATGCGTGTGAATCACAAAATTTGTGATTTAACTTCTGACCAAAAATAATCTTTTGAGATTGAATTGCACAAGTGTTGCGCCAAACGAGCCCTTCTTTCGTTTTTGCTTCTTTGAACAAGAGACCTGTGTGACAGTGTCTGCTGCTAGCTTAGTGTTGTCAGATACACACACACACATATATATATATATATGTATACAGTCAAGCTCTAAAGATAAAGAGTGCATCTGTTTTTGGCCGCTAAATTCAATTTTTAAACACGATCCGACTGTCAAAACAGATGCCCTCTCTTGAATAAGGAGAGGGAGCTAGCCCTCCCTGGAGAATTTCCGTATATATATATATATATATATTATCACATATTTATGATGTATATGTACGCACAGAGAGAAATGTGTTAACAAAAACCCTAGTAGGATTTCACTTAATAATGTACAAATTAGTACTATCTCGGCCAGGTAATTAAGTTCACAAAATTTTATGGATTAATTAGTTAATTACTTGCTTAATCATTCTATGTTGTAGTCAAAATATATTGTTGAACTTACAAGGTTAATAAACTATATGTTTTGTGCTATATCGAAATTTTGCAAGATGTTAATTGTGTTATAACTATGCGGGTGAGTATGGGAAAGCAAAGAAATGGTTTTGTGATTCATAAGTGAACCAATTCTGCAAATTAGAGTCCCAATTTCTTACATATAGAGGTCGTCCAGTCTAACTATTTTAAAACTGGTTCTTAATTTGTCAAACTAACATTACATTGGTTCTAAAAACCAAATAAAAGTGAGACCTGGACTGAACCTGATCTAGTTTTAGACCTTCCCAAACAAAATGCTTACATTAATTTTTGATCTAGCATAGACCAATAGTACGGATTGCAAGAACTGATTTACCAAACTAGGAATGTGAAGTATAAAAAAGAACAAAATATATATATATATATATATGCTAGTTATAACCATTGAGGTTAGAGATTGGACTGTAAATTGCTCATGTTTGGCCTCTTGGAAATGAAAATATGCTCATGGATGGACTTCAATTGTTCTTCTAATTAAGCTCATGTTCCAACTTTCCAGTAGGAAATAGAGATGTTAAGCTTTCTTTGCAGGAAAATAAGAAATAGAGATCAGCTGCAAAAGGGCTAGCTTCTCATAACAAGCTAGCTATATATATATATATATATAAAGGAGATTTTTGATTGATGAATCAATGTGAGATTGTCGACAATTGATACGCATAGTGAGGTGAGTGGTGGCTTGTACCAGTCCTCTTTTTTTTTTTTTTGACTAAGCAACAAAATGATTTTATTAAAACAGCCCAAAGAAAAAATACAAAGGCCATTGGCCAAACAGAACCTCCTAATAGTGGCAACTCTCAGGGATCCTAATACCCAGTCCTAGGGTATGTGTTCTTAATCAATTGGGCCATTGGGTAGAAGGTACTCGCCTCGGCTTGTAACTTGCAATGGCATGGGAATTGTGTTTCCGAGCAGAGGGCGGAGAGGAATTTTGTGTTGTAGGATTGATGACCGGGAAAGGGTTGAGCTTGCATGAGAGGTTGTTCGAAAAAGCAAAAAGAACAGGTTCTGTTGTGATTGGTTTTTACAAATTCATGGTGTTTGATAAGTGTCGGTTTCTTGTATAGGAGTCGTATACTATCCAGTTTATTAAGGTTCTTTGTCAAACCAACTTTAATTCTATTCTCACATGAACCAGATAAAAAGTGAGACTTAGACTGAATTACCTGATTCAATTTTAGACTTTCACACAGACCCATGAGTTAATCAACCACTAACCAATCCCATACTTAGTAGAAGTGGGATGAGATCCTGTCAAACAAGTTGGGCTTTGAAAGTTTGGGTGTAATTTCTCCCCTTTGAGGATAATACTAATAAAATTTCTACTTTTCATAAAATAAAAATAAATAAAAAAGAAAAAAATTGAAAAAAAAATCCTGGAAAACAACCACGCCCCACAACCGAGTCCACAACGGCCCATCTTTTCAACTGGAGTGCCTTCGTAGATCTCACCTTGGGTAGTAGGGCCTCCCTAGGTCGCCCCGTCCGGAACACGGTCATAGAACCTCATTCCATATTACGTACGTGATGCATTATTTGATACCATTTGTTATGAACCCACTAGGTAACCCATCCTCGAAAACGGACTTGTAAGGGGCAGGTGCTTAGGAGTCAATGAACCACCAACCAATCCCATACATGGTCGATGTGGCCAGTTGGAATCCTAACAGCATGTTTTTGGGGTTTTTAATGAATCTGTTTATTATGTTGGGGGTTATTCATATTTTGTTTCTCAACCCTCTGTGGTTAATTTAGGGATTTTTTTATCTCATGTTTCGATGCTGGCCATGTGGTTGGTCTTTGGTTGTATGTGGATATGTTTGTAAGGGGGGACTTGATCTATTATTTGTTCTATTCATGAAATTTACCTTCGCTATTAAAAAATAAATAGATAAACAAGCATGATGGGTCGACATCCTCTTGAAATGTCTAATTTAGTCCATCCATCACCAAGGCAAAGAAGTTTGTTTCGCATTAAGTGTGGGATTAGGGGTGTGTTTCGGCCAGAACGGAAATCACTGTTTCGGAAAAAAATTTGAAATTTTCAGAATTCCAAAATCCATTCCGATTCCGATTCCGAAAATTCGAAAATTCCAAAATTCATTCCGATTTTGAATTTTTCGGAATCGAATTTTTTTGGAATAAATTCGGAATATTTTCGGAATAAGCTCGAGTGAGAGAGAGAGAGAGAGAGCGAGACAGAGAGCTCGAGAGATCGAGAGAGGGATCGAGAGAGATCGAGATCGAGAGAGAGAGAGAGAGAGAGAGAGAGAGAGAGAGAGAGAGAGAGAGAGAGAGAGACGAACCAAATTGGAACAGTGAGCAGCAGCATCGGTGATGAGGACTAGAGGAGTAGTAGCCGCGCACTTTGAGTCTTTGACAGTTTGAAACCCTAGACTTTTAGAGAATGAGACTGAATGAGTGGTCTCCTTTCTAAAACCTAATATTGTAACGTTGGTAATATTTTATTGTAATACAAAACTCTTGACAAATTATACTAAAGTCCCTTACCCCCATGTAACTGTGATATAGTATATTTGTATGTATATAATATATATATATCAGAAATAATTCGGAATAATTTAGAAATTTTCATAACGGAATTTTGGAATTTTCGAAAAGGAATTTTTGGAACAGAATTTTGGAATTTTCAGAATTTTAAAAATGATTCCGATTCCGTTCCGAATTTTTCGAAAATTTCCAGAATTCGGAAATTATTTTTAGTAGCCAAAATCGGAATTTTTCGGATCGAAATCGGAATTTCCGTTCCAAATTCCACCCTGATGACAAAAACAAGTATTTTGTTACCCTATTAAAACATACTAAAGTGGAAATAGGGTGTCGAGTCTACAGGGATTGGAATGCAACAATGCTTGGTGGGCGCTTAATAACCAATTATAATGCGTGAAGTAATTATCAAACTAAGAAATAAAATTGAGTCTTTTCGAATTTGGGTTTGATTCAATTTGTACTAGATTATACTACAATGACTATTTAGAAAATGGGAAGTAAACTTTGAACAAAGCTAAGTTTAATTAAAAATTGGGGGTTTTGCAAATTGAGGTTGGGGAGCATTCCCCCACCTTGGACCAACCAAACACATGGATTTCATACTTGTAGCACATTCTAGAGTAGAGAATCCCATTGTGACAAACTATCAAACATGTGGTAGTCAACCTACATGCTAGATAGATGTTTCAATGCAATACATGAGTATAGGTTTAAAGTCTAGAGATTTAACAACTTTCAATGCTTGACATTGTAAGTGGAGTCTCAAGAAATCAAATCTTGCACCCGTGAACTCTATATATGCTACAAAGTGTGAGAGTCCTACATTAAAACGCACATGGGTCCAATGGTTGGTTTATGATCCCCAACCTACATGATTTAGCTACTCATGACTACAATAACATTAAAATTAAAGAGGGGGAAAGAGAGATTATACTAACTAGAGGAATTCATAATCAATGCCATAGAAATTCTAAAAGATTCTTCAATAAAAGCTTCAAAACATTCAATACACCACTATCTTCTCTCTCTCTAAACCTTTAATACAACTAACATCAAATAGATGGAGAAGTAAATGAGATGGGAAAATGGAGGCCTAAGAGAGAGAGAGAGTTTACAACCTAAGAAAATCCTAAAAAAGAGCTAACCTTAACAAAAACTATTCTCTAACTATTTATAGCACATACACAAAATGGAAAACTTGTAAATTAAAAAGGGTAAACATCTTCAGAAGCTGCGGATCGATCCCTCTAAAAATCGGATCGATCCGCCTTTCAATAAAGCACTTAATAGTTCCTCGAGAAGCCGCGGATCGATCCCTTCTAAATGTCGGATTGATCCATTTCAGGATCTTCATCGCAGAATGCTACTCTAAAATCGCGGATCGATCTGCTCAATATGTCGGATCGATCCGAGTCTTTTAATCCTGATGATAAACTTCTATTAAACACGCGGATCGATCCCTTTGTTAGGCCGGATCGATCTGCCCCTGCTGAAATCTATTCCTTGCCCTTTTTATGCCATGAATGCCACAAGGGTTGGGTTCCACTTCACTCAAGCTTGCAAAATCTACAAGAAAGAGATCATTATTAGCAAAAAGAGAACAACAATGAGGCTTATCAAAGGTACAATTTATCCATTAAATCTCCCGGATTAGGTACTAATTCGTGCTCAATACGAGTAAAATTATGAAGTCAAGAATACAATATTGAACACGAATCACACCCCTAAGTGGGATAGAGGGGGATTGGACTAATAGTTCATTTAATTGAATTGTTTGGAGTTTGGTGCGGCCATTCTGCTCGGGACTAATTGTCCATTTTAAAATAATAATCCCCCATAAGTTATACCATGGGGCAGGTGATTTTATTAGTCACTGGACTATCAATTAAAAGAGACTAATTGTCCAATCCCCTCCCTGTCATGCAAACGTGTGTGCTTATTGTTGAATCTGACGTAAAACTATATAGGATCAAGATGTCAATAATTTTCATAAAATTATATTTATTATACTTATTATATATGTACATTCTTTTTTGGATAAAGTATATATACTTATCAATAATGTTAGGGGCACACCTATCCACACTCAAATAGCATCCACACCCTAAGGTGGACTAATAAGAAGAGACTGACAATGGACCCCCAATCTCTATCTCTCTTCTCATTGGTCCACCTCAGGGTGTGGATGCTTTTTGGGTGTGGATGGGTGTGGCTCAAACATTGCTCTATACTTATATAAACATATAGCTCATTTCTCCTCTTAACAGTTACCACGGACAAACCGTTAGGTATTGTATGATACCCTTTCTTCATCATATCATATCTATAAAAATTATACAATGATCCTTCTCTCTTTTTTTTTTTCCACCTATTGATCTCATCAATAAGTGTATAGTTCAATTTTAAAAACTGTAGTTTCATAACTTAGTTGTTGCTTAAAAATTAGTAATCTTTTCCTAAGGGATTTTTTAGCCTATTACAACTCTTATAAACCTGCTTGGACTTCTACCAAGTAATGGTAAACTAAACATGTGATGACTCAAATGAGATAATACTCTTTTGGGGTTGTGGTTCTCTTTACTTGACCATGGTGTGGTGGAAGCTGAATTATATATGTAGGTCACATTGTTGCATTTTGCACTCTCACGAATAAAGAAAACAAAGGTTTGATTAGGTAGATAGAATAGATGGAGAGAAATTTACAATCACTCAAAACGTGAGTGACTTTATCATTGTTTTCTTATTTTATACTAAAGCCATATCAATACAAAACGTGTAGGAGACATTTCCTCCATAACTTGTGCAGTTACCAAAACAAGAGATATTAACTCCTACAATAAAGCTAAGTTCATGATATGATTGTTTGACCATATCTTTATTGTTATAAATACAAAACGTATTGCAGTTACCTAATCAAGAGATGTTTTCTCCTAAAATAAAGCTAAGCTCATGATGGGCTTTGTTTGTCCAAATCCTTTATTGCTATCAATTCCTTCTGTGATTGCTTTGATTCTTTGGACCGTGTTTTATCACTCCCCGGCAAGCTTGGGGGCAGTGGAGGAAGCACACCAAGCTTGGTTCGTAGGCTGCGAAAAGTATCCTTTGGTAATGCTTTGGTGAATATGTCTGCATTTTGAGCAAATGACGAAACATAACGAGTGATCAATTGTTCAGCCGCAACTATTTCCCTTATAAAGTGATAGTCAAGCTCAATGTGTTTCGTGTGCGCGTGAAAAATTGGGTTAATAGTCATATGTAGCGTACTAATATTATCACAAAAGAGAACTGGAGAAGAGGAGGGAAGTAAACCAATGTCCCGAAGGAGATATGAGACCCAAGTAATTTCGGCAGTAGTAGTGGCCATAGAGCGATATTCAGCCTCAGCACTGGAGCGAGAGACTGTTGGTTATTTCTTTGAGCCCCAAGAAATGCAGTTAGCCCCCAAATAGATACAATATCCCGAGGTAGAACGTCGAGTATCTAGACACCCAGTCCAATCGGCGTCAGAAAAACTATATAGATTGAAGGATGAATGAGCTAAAATGTGCATCCCATAATTAAGAGTACCACACAAATAATGCAGGATTCGTTTGAGAGCCTAGAAATGAGGTTCAGTAGGTTGCTGCATAAAGTGACACACCATGGAAACCGCATGAGTAATATCAGGTTGGGTAAGAGTGAGGTACTGAATTGCACCAACAATGCTCCGATAATTCGTGGCATCCACTAAAGGACCAATAGCCGAGTGCACATTATGTTTAGTAGCAAGAGGCGTACAAAGGGGGTTGGAATCGAGCATGTGGGTTTTGGTGAGCAAATCACGAGCATATTTATGCTGGGAGAGAAACAAACCACCAGAGAAAGATTGCACTTCGACACCTATAAAATAATGAGGAGGACCAAGATCCTTCATGGCAAATTCAGAATGAAGTCGGCAGAGAAGTTTGGACAGGAGCGGGCCATGACTGCATGTCACAATAATATCTTCAAAATAGACAAGGAGAAGAATAAGATGACCAGATGAGCGGAAGATAAACAGAGAAGAGTCTGTCGTGCTATAAACAAATCTAATGCGTACGTATAAGGAAGAGACTGAAGCGATCAAACCAAGCATGAGGTGCTTGTTTGAGTCCATAAATAGCTTTGCGGAGTTGGCACACTTGATCAGGATAAGTAGAGTTAGAAAATCCCGGGGGCTAGTCCATGTACACAGTCTCATGAAGATGACCATGGAGGAATGCATTTTTTGACATCTAATTGTCGAATAGGCCACCCGCGAACAATAGCAATAGACAAGACGACTAGAATTGAAGCTGGTTTAATAACCGGGCTGAAAGTCTCAAGAAAATCCACTCTATTTGACAATTAGGTAGATAGGATAAAAACAAAGGTCTGATTTGGTAATATAGATGGAGATAAATTGACAATCACTCAAAACATGATTAAACTTTATCATTGTTTTCTTATTTTATACTAAAGCCATATCAATACAAAACGTGTAGGAAACATTTCCTCCATAACTTGTGAAGTTACCCAAAACAAGAGATATTATCTCCTACAATAAAGTTAAGCTCATGATATGATTTGTTTGACCATATCTTTATTGTTATAAATACTAAACGTATTGCAGTTACCTAACCAAGAGATGTTTTCTCCTAAAATCAAGCTAAGCTCATGATGGGCTTTGTTTGTCCAAATCCTTTATTGCTATCAATTCCTCCTGTGATTGCTTTGATTCTTTGGACTGTGTTTTATCAACGAACATATATGAGGAGAGGTGGTATGAGTTGGAAATTCTAACTACTCACGTACTCATCATCTGAATTTCGCTAGGAAAATTAAATTAATGAAAGTATTGGTATTGGACTAGGTGTTTATGTGTTTTTGCATGCATGAGTGTGCGTGTCTGTCTTGGTTTGCTTTTGTTTGTGTCTTTGCTTGATCTCAAGTTTGTTGAGTGTTTTATTCTTGTCCTTCTATCTTTTTTGGCTTTTTGGTGGTGGATTTCCCTCAAGGTCGTCGAGTGTGTTTTGTTGTTTTGCGTTTTTGGATCGGTTTGGGTCGATGTGGTATCTTTTTTGGTCTTCTTGATGGGAGAGTGTATGTCGTGGTTCTTATCATTTAGGTCGGTTTTGGTTTATTTCTTTCTTTTCTTCTCTGCTTGGTTTTGTGGTCAGCGAGGGTTTCTATTGTTTGTATCAGTTTTGTGCAGTTTCCTATATGGGAGGGTGCACTCTTTTGTTCTCTTTTGGTTTGTCAGCCTCTTTATCGTTGAGTTTAATTTTGCTTGTCAAGCTTTTTTTGGTTTGAGCTCTTTGGTTGAATAAATAAATAAATAAAATGCTGTGTTTCATGAGGTTTTCTAGTGCTGCCTTGGCTCTGCGCCTAGGTTCTGAGATCTTTTCTTGTGATTCTGATTGGTATGGTGTAAGTCTTGACCTTGCTTTGGTCTGAATTGTATGTTTAACAATAATGTGGGTAAAGAAATTTACTATGTTCTTGAAGTTTCGCAGCTGGTTGTGGATACTGATATGATGACTCAAACTGAGTTGGGGTGTGGATGTAACTTTGATCTTACGGTTTCTGTGATGATCGGGCTGCTAGTCTTTGGTTTAGTTTATGCCATTTTGTTTTGGTTATTTATCTCAGTTTCTTGTGATTGCTTCATTATGCTTCTTTTGATTGGGTTTGAGGTGCATGTTGAGATGCTGCTGGTTCATTTTGCTGCTATGTGATGGTTACTGTATTAACTTGATCATGGTTCGGTCTGAAATCGGCGAGTATTTTGACAATTGATTGGGAGAGGTTTTGGCTTGATGCATTTCTTAGATACATGATGGTTGAAGGTGGATCTTCTACTTTTAGCAGCTTTCTTGTTTTTCTTTGGTTTTTGGCTGATTGGTTTGATGTCATGTTGGTTGGTTATGTGTGCTAATTTTGGGTGTGAATTGTAAGGTGTGATCTCTTTATCCCATGGTCGTGCCATGATAAATAAAAAAAATTCTTGCTGAGCAAAAAAAAAAGTATATATTTATATATCTATTTTTGAATAAATTTTAGATATCCGTTTTTCTCGAACTCTTCTTGTTAGGTTGTCCAATTGCTAACAAAAGCAAGCTGTTAGTGAAAGAGAGAACAATATAAATCAAGCTCTAATACACTCTATCATCCCGTCTCGCACTTGGAGAAACAACAAGCGTATATATAAAATAACAAATCAAGGACTTTCTGATAGCGCGATAGATCACTAATTATTGCTCCACAAAAGGTTTATAACTATAGTGCAGACAGAGAATGTATCCAACAGTATATATCAAGCTTTGACAGTGTTAATAAATTTGAAGCATGCACTTTAAACTTTTTTTTCTATATAATATTTTAATAGTTTTAGGCACAGGCCCCCTTGTACTTTTGCAAATTATGTACTTACATGTAATATTTTGCATGTTTTAGATATAGGCCCCCTAAAATTACATGATTTATACCCCAAATTATGGGTGTTAAACCAATTCTATATATGATTCTACCATTTTACACATAATTATGCATAGGTAGACCCAAAAAAATTCGCCTCGGAGGTATAGGCTAGGCCCCCCGACCAAAAATCCTGAGTCCACCGCTATATATATATATATATATATGTGGTTGGAAAATTGGTTGATTGATATGCATGCCTTATTGGAAAAAGTATAATTAGAAGAACAAACAAAAGAATAAAATAACCGTCTTCTTTTGGTTCTTGTGAAGCATGAAGGATATACTTGGAAAGCATTTGCAATCAAATAACACCAAAAAAATTGAGCAACCTTCCCTTGAACTGCAGGTAATTTGTTTTGTCATTTTTTTCATATCATCTAATTAGTCTTTATGTATATTTATATATGATAGTCCGTTGTTTTTCTTTATGACATGGTGATTGATTTTTTTTTTTTTTAAGCATTTAAGGAAATTTTGTTAATTCCTGACAACACTTCAAGAATTACTAGTTAGAATTTCAATTTTTAGAAAATTGATAGACTATACATCGACAAATGCCATGGTTGAAAAAAAAGCACTTCAAGAATTTGTAGAATTCTAATGAATTTTCTCATGGATTACTAGTTTTTTTTGTATCGACATTCTTTGAATTTCTTGAAATTGATAGACTATCGATGAAATGGCATGGTTGGAATCCATAGCTTTCACAATATTAAGAAATTGAGACTACATGTTAATATAACTCTGTAAAATCCCAATTTCTTAGAGAAAATAAGAAGCCATTATTTATTTTAAAAACACATGTGGCAGTCAAATTATGTAAAGCAACTTCTAGTTGAAATCTGATGCTCTCACAATTAAAACAAGAGTAATATTTGAGACATTAACAAATTCCACTAACACTCACACTCACACACTCTCTCTCCTAGTGGCACGGTGGGGTCCATAATGGATCCAAAGTGCCACTAGGAGAGAGATTGGGTGTGGGTGTAAGTGTTAGTGGAATTTGTTAGTGTCCCTAGCATTGTTGTTAAAACAAGTTCTAGTTTAAATCGGATGGTCCCACAATTAAAACAACTTTTGGTTTTAAAAAAAGAGTAATATTTGGGGCACTAACAAATTCCACTAACACTCACACCCACACTCTATCTCTCTCCTAGTGGCACTGTGGGGTCCGCAGTAGACCAAAAGTGCCACTAGGAGAGAGATAAGAGTGTGGGTGTAAGTGTTAGTGGAATTCGTTAGTGCCCCTAACATTGTTGTAAAAAAAATGGGTAGTTCCACAATTATATATTAAACATGGTCCTCTAATCGAGAAGTTTTTGTGTATCCTCAAGGTAGCGCCACACAGGATTGTTGGGGCCATTTAAATTTTTTGTGATGGATTCCATTATTTGTGTGGAGCGCTTCTATTGAAGCTATATATATATATATATATATATTGAAGCTATATATATGTTCCTTACTGAAGCTAGAGAATGGCCACCACTTGAGGATGAGCAAGGAAGTTTCTGATAAGAGCCTTGAACTAAGGTACGTGCGCGCGGACACACATATATATAGTTATATAAGACATACGAATTTAATATCCATTATTATTATTATTATTATTTATCACAACATCCTTATTATTTTGTTGTTGAAATAAAGTTGTCCTCCAAATTAAACAGGCAGATGAGGGGTCAGGATCTTGAAGGATTGAATTTAGAGGAATTGCACCAACTTGAAAAAACACTTGAAGCTGGACTGAGCCGTGTGCTCGATACAAAGGCTTATATCCATTTTTTTTCTCCTCTCCTACTGTCCATATCTTATATATACAGAGCGCTTCTTGTGCGGACGTATGCAACTTATTAAGTTACGGATTGCTGTTTCTAGCTACTAGATCATGTGAAATTACTACAATACCTTTCATGAAAACTGGATCCAACGGCTGAAACTGTCACAGTCCGGTCCCACAATAGCGGAACCGAAGCCCGTGGCACGCCACCGAGGCTAAACCAATTCATTAACGTTCCCAAAAATTAGGTTTAAAGAACACACGCAGCGGAAAAACAAAACACATTTTAAAATCAGAGGTTCAGTCGACTGTTCATGCTCAGTTGACGGAGGAGGGCAGGGATTTTAATAGCAATTCCAGTCGACTGAAACTGGAGGTCCAGTCGACTGCTGAGGGGTCCAGTCGACTGCTTTTGCTAAAATAAGAAGCAGTAGTTAACAAACTCAGGGGTTCAGTCGACTGCTCAGTCGACTGCTCCCCTGACAGCAGCCCAATCTGCAGAAAACAAGTTTAAAAGCTTCCTAACTATCACCATTGATCAACCACTCAAACCAAACTCAATCCAAGGTAATCTTAACTGTATTAAAACATTTCTAAAGCAGGATTTCAACATGTTACTAACTATTACAACGGTTTAAAATCCATTCTATCATACGAAGTCAAACATAAGTTAAGACAAGAAAAAGGTCTTATTACAACATCCTATTGTCCCAAAACTACAAAGTTAACATTTAAGTTGCCTCCCAAGCGAACTCCCAACCCTCGTACTCACTTCTCCGATTCCTCGCCAGCATTAACACCTGAAATGGTTATTTGAATAACCACACATATTTCGATTTGTTTAAGCTAAAGCTTAGTGAATAAATCAACATATGTACATGAATGATAAACATGTCCGCATTCACATCTCTACATTTCATACTAGTCGCCGGAGACTCACGTGCCCGTCCATACTCCCAATCCGCGACTCCTCGCCAATAAGTCCACGCGAAAGGGTAAGACCCACAATTCTACAAACAATCGTGCGACCTTAATGCCTATATCGGCTCCACAAAATGGCACGGTGACCATGTGCTCCTTCTGACCCAAATAAGCAACTTAACATGCTCAAATACATATCACCATGCTCGCGGTAATTAAAACATATCACCGTGCTATTGAGCCTACTTATCAATATAAATGCCCAATATGAACTACACAATATATCTCTAGGAATTAATACATGCTATTCAAACATAACATGAATACATGCCAAGAAATCATTCCAAAACATAGTTGAATCACTCACCTCCAAATAACGCTCCTATAATTCAATCTGAAGAAAACCCGTGCACAAAGAGCGTGCAGAAGTCCGTCTAGTACAATTCCTATGGATCAAAATTCCATTTATCAACTTTTATGAAAAATTCTAGAAAATAACTTTTCGGAAAACTTAGTCAAACAGGCCCTAATAGGTATCAAAACGAAGCTCTTACCTCGAGGAGCTCAAATATGAAATTTGGGAGAAACCAGACTGACGGAAGGTCGTCGTTTGGCGTCGCAAAACTCTAAGCTCCTAAATCTCCCTCTAGCCCCCTTTTTTGGCCTCCTCTTGAATTTTAGGTTAACTTATGAAAAAATATCTAAGTTCATCTCTATCTATATATAGGCAACATTCTCGGGGAATTACGTTTACCTCCCCACGAGTTTTCCAAACTCCTAATCAGTCTCTGAAACTTTCTATACAGCTTATTCATAACTTTACGAGTGAAACTTCGAAATTATAAAAGTTTTCGACTAAGTTTCGTTTGGTCGCTAAAACGCGAATTTCTACATGACGTTTCCGAAGTTGCTAATTAGCCTATCAAATTAATAGCGTGTTAATTCGTCCTCACCAGGATACTAAATCTAACATCAGAAATATATTCTAAGTCAGAAAATAATACAGATATTGAAATACACAGGTAAACATTTATTTTCAGATAAACATTTAAAGTGTTCCACAGTGACCGTCTCACACTCGGAGAGATGTCACAACAACAAATTCTAAATCACCACAGTCTCAGAGGGTTCTCTAATACAGACACCCAAATCCACTCGTGAGTCAAAACTCACCCAAACATGTGTCATAAGACACGCCACATCACATTATCATGCATGACAATGTAATGCAAAAGCAATAACACGAATGTGGGTGTTATAATACTCTCCCCCTTAAAAGAAGTTTGTCCCCAAACTTATACCCCATGTCTCGAAAAGGTGCGGATACTGAGTACGCATCTCCTCTTCTATCTCCCAGGTCATCTCTTCCGTAGTTTGGCTACGCCATAACACTTTCACTTTCAATATTACTTTATTTCGTAAGACTTGATCCTTCCGATCCAAGATCTCTACCGGATACGCAACATACGTCAAATCACTCTGAATCTCATTCGGCGTCGGAGTTACCACTTGATCTCTATCTTCCACTAATTGTTTGCGTAACAACGATACATGAAACACGTTATGAACTTGAGCATACTCGCTCGGCAAGTTCAAACGATAAGCTACGGGTCCAACCTTTCCAATGATTTCAAAAGGTCCTACATACCTCGGGTTGAGTTTTCCGTATCTACCAAATCTGGTTATTCCCTTTGAATGTGACACCTTCAAATACACCAAGTCTCCTACATCGAATTCTAACGGCCGTCTGTGCTTGTCGGCATAACTCTTATACCTACTCTGAGCTGTCAGTAACCGTTGTCGAATTACTTTTATCTTATCCGTCGTTTCTTGTACAATTTTTGGCCCTTCAATCTTTCTTTCTCCGACTTCCGTCCAACTAATCGATGAACGACATACACGACCATATAAAGCTTCATAAGGAGCCATCCCAATACTCGACTGAAAACTGTTGTTATATGCAAACTCAATCAACGGCAAATGGTCTTCCCAATCACCCTGAAAATCAAGTACACATAGCCTAAGCATGTCTTCCAAAATCTGGATTACTCTTTCTGATTGACCATCGGTCTGAGGATGAAAAGTTGTACTAAAGTGCAATTTGGTACCCATTGCTTCTTGCATGGCTCTCCAAAACTTCGACGTAAAACTACTATCCCTATCCGAAACGATAGAAACTGGGATACCATGTAGTCTAACAATTTCGCGAATATACAACTTAGCTAACGTCATCGGCTTAGTCGTTTGAAGCGGTAGGAAGTGCGACGACTTCGTCAAACGGTCAACAATCACCCAAATAATAGTATTTGATCTTTTCGACCTCGGAAACCCACTACCAAAATCCATTGTTATGTGTTCCCATTTCCACTCGGCTATTGGTAACGGTTGTAGCAATCCTGAAGGTACTTGGCGTTCGGCATTTACTTGTTGACAACTAGTACAACACGAAACGTATCGTGCTATTTCTCTCTTCATTCCCGGCCACCAATAAACATGTCTCAAATCTCTATACATCTTGGTGCTTTCCGGATGAACGGTATACTTTGTGTTGTGTGCTTCCTCTAGGATGTTTCGCTTCAAATCTTTCTCACTAGGTACACAAATTCTACCCCTCAATCTCAACACATTGTTCTCAAAAGTAAATCCCGTTTGTTTGCCCATTGGAATCTCATCAAAAATCTTCTTCAAAGCCACGTCTTGAAGTTGTTTCTCCGTGATCTCGTGAATCAAGAGTGGTTGTGCCACCATCATCAACATCAAGCCACTTTCAATCCTCGGAATCACTTCAAGCTCCAAATTCTCCATATCCCGTATCAGTTCTTTCTGAGAAGTCAAATCTGATGCGGTGTTGGTTGGTACTTTGCAACTAAGAGCATCGGCGACAACATTCGCCTTGCCCGGATGATACTGAATTGACAAGTCATAGTCCTTCATCAACTCTAACCATCTCCTTTGCCTCATATTCAAATCTCGTTGTGTAAACAAGTACTCCAAACTCTTGTGGTCCGTATAGATCTCACATTTCTCTCCGTATAGATAATGACGCCAAATCTTCAATGCAAAAATCACGGCGGCCAATTCTAGATCATGTGTTGGATAATTCTTCTCGTGCGGTCTAAGTTGTCTCGATGCATACGCAATGACTTTATCACCTTGCATAAGAACGCAACCTAAACCTCTATATGAAGCATCACTGTAAATAATAAATCCTTCAGTCCCTGACGGAACGGCTAAAATTGGTGCTTTCACTAGTCGGCTTTTCAACTCTTGAAAACTTTTTTCACATTCTGGACTCCAAACAAAAGCAATATCTTTCCTCATTAACTGTGTCATCGGCATTGCTATACGTGAAAAGTCTTTTACAAATCTCCGATAATACCCAGCTAATCCTAGGAAACTTCGGATGTCTGTCACATTCGTTGGTCTCACCCAGTTGGTAACGGCTTCTATCTTCTAAGGGTCTACAGAAATTCCTTTTGCCGACACTATATGTCCAAGGAAAGCTATCTCGGTCAACCAAAACTCACACTTCTTCAATTTGCCGAATAATCTCTTTTCACGCAATCGTTGTAAAGCTAATCGCAAATGGTGCTCGTGATCTTCAACGCTTTTGGAGTAGATTAGGATGTCATCTATGAACACGATAACGAACTCATCTAAATAATCCTTGAAAACACGGTTCATCAAGTCCATGAAAGCAGCTGGTGCATTAGTCACTCCAAACGGCATAACCAAAAATTCAAAGTGACCATATCGAGTTCTGAAAGCTGTCTTCTCAACATCTTCCTCTTTGACTTTCAACTGATGGTAACCGGATTTCAAGTCGATCTTTGAAAATACTTGCGCTCCTTGCAACTGATCAAACAAGTCATCTATTCGAGGCAACGGATACTTGTTCTTGACGGTCAACTTATTCAACTCTCGGTAGTCGATGCACATACGCATTGTTCCATCTTTCTTCTTCACAAACAAGACTGGAGCTCTCCACGGCGAAACACTCGGTCGGATAAAACCCTTCTCCAACAGTTCTTCTAACTGAACCTTCAATTCTTTCAACTCTATCGGTGCCATTCGATACGGTGCTTTGGATACCGGTTGTGACCCTGGTACTACTTCTATTGTGAACTCAAGCTCTCTTTCAATCAATACGTCGGGTAACTCATCGGGAAAAACATCTGGAAATTATCGAACTACTGAAATTTCTTCTATTAGTGGTCCAAGAACTCGCGTGTTGATAATTGAACATAAGAAACCCGAACAACCCTTTTTCAACATCTTACTTGCTTGAATCGCCGATATCAAGTACGGCGGTACGATTACTCCCTTACCCTGAAAAGTAAACTCTTCTCGTCCTGACGGATAGAAACTAACCTGTTTCTGTTCACAATCGATTTTGGCTTGATTAGCCGATAACCAATCCATACCCAAGATAACATCAAAGTAGTTCACCGTCAACAGAATCAAATCAACGCTCAAGACTTTATCACCTATCTTGATTTCACATGATTTGAATATCGAAGAAGTAACTAGCGGTTCACTACTAGGCAATGATACACACAAGTCATATCCTAACGGTTCTGACTTAACAGTTAAATGCTTAACAAAACCACGTGATACAAATGAATGCGTTGAACCAGAATCCATAAGTATACGTGCAGGATACGAACAAATAGGAAGAATACCTGATACGACGGTATCATCCGTATTCCCCGACCTGAGCTGGAAGTATCGTCCTTGTTGTTGCGCGACTCATTTCCCTTTATCTACTCGAGGTTCTACCCTTGACCCGCTTGGCACACTCGATGCCCCGGTACTCATTCTCGGTTGTCTCTTACTCGGACAGTTCTTTGCTATGTGTCCCGGTTGTCCACACTCAAAACATTTTCCTCTCGTTTCTGGGTTATAGCTCTTGGCGTTCGAGGTTGTGTTTGGTGTAGTCGAATTTGCGTTCAAAGGACAATTCCTAGACACATGCCCCAATTGTTTACAAATATAGCAAGTGATCAATTGATAGCAGGTTCCTCTGTGTCGCAGGTTACATGTTGGACACAACGGTCTCGGATCCCCCATGAACGTACTCCCTCATTGGTTACTCATATATGATCCCGAACCTTGCGTAAACGATTTCTTCGCATTCCCTTGACCCTTACTCCGACTGTCATTTGCTCTCTTCCCTTGTTGTCCCTGTCGATATCTGTCGACACTTTTCTCAGCAATACGGGCAGCTTCCTCAACGAGAGAAACGGTCGGGTGTTGCAACATGTCCACACGGCCACGGATATTCTCTCTAAGCCCTTCCTCAAATTTACGAGCTTTATCCCTATCAGTCGGAACAGTAGTTTTCCCAAATCGTAACAAGGCATTGAAACGAGAAACATACTCACCTATGGTCATATCTCCCTGAACCAAACTCGCAAACTCTTGGCGTTTCTGAGTATAAGCAGATTGCGGGAAGAAACGTTTGTTGAATTCTTCTTTAAATGTTTCCCACGTGGTTGGTTTCCCTTGTTCAAGCACGTTGTTCCACCAATCCAATGCTTCACCCATCAACGTATCGGATGCGCATAAAATTTTCTCCTCATCGGTACATATTACCTGACGAAAGTGTCTTTCCATGTCCATCATCCAATGATCGGCCAAGTCTATGTCAACCTGTCCATGATACAACGTCGGTTTCCGTTTATGAAACTGTTCCACGATTGTGTGTTGAGGTCGCGGTGTCGATGGTGCATTGACATAACGAATTTCCACTTGTGGAGGCTGAACGTTCATCTGTTCTCTTTCACTTACCGCTTGTATGAAATTTCCCACCATATTCACTATTTGGTCCATCCGCGAATGCGGTGACAATTCTCTTGGTGGATCAGCCATACGTTTCAAATATTCCCCTGTTGAGTTCAATGCATAATGACCATGCATGCTATGCCACAATATAGATACATGTGCACAGTTCATCACGATCAACAAATGCTAACACATGAAGCATTTCTACAATGATAACCATTATCTTCATAATTACACACTCCACTCGACGTCACTCAGCATATATAACGTCACTCGTTTTCAAGGCTCTAAACTTATGCTCTTATACCACTAAATGTCACAGCCCGGTCCCACAATAGCGGAACCGAAGCCCGTGGCACGCCACCGAGGCTAAACCAATTCATTAACGTTCCCAAAAATTAGGTTTGAAGAACACACGCAGCGGAAAAACAAAACACATTTTAAAACCAGAGGTTCAGTCGACTGCTCAGGCTCAGTCGACGGAGGAGGGCAGGGATTTTAATAGCAATTCCTGTCGAATGAAACTGGAGGTCCAGTCGACTGCTGAGGGGTCCAGTCGACTGCTTTTGCTAAAATAAGAAGCAGTAGTTAACAGGCTCAGGGGTTCAGTCGACTGCTCAGTCGACTGCTCCCCTGGCAGCAGCCCAATCTGCAGAAAACAAGTTTAAAAGCTTCCTAACTATCACCATTGATCAACCACTCAAACCAAACTCAATCCAAGGTAATCTTAACTGTATTAAAACATTTCTAAAGCAGGATTTCAACATGTTACTAACTATTACAACGGTTTAAAATCCATTCTATCATACGAAGTCAAACATAAGTTAAGACAAGAAAAAGGTCTTATTACAACATCCTATTGTCCCAAAACTACAAAGTTAACATTTAAGTTGCCTCCCAAGCGAACTCCCAACCCTCGTACTCACTTCTCCGATTCCTCGCCAGCATTAACACCTGAAATGGTTATTTGAATAACCACACATATTTCGATTTGTTTAAGCTAAAGCTTAGTGAATAAATCAACATATGTACATGAATGATAAACATGTCCGCATTCACATCTCTACATTTCATACTAGTCGTCGGAGACTCACGTGCCCGTCCATACTCCCAATCCGCGACTCCTCGCCAATAAGTCCACGCGAAAGGGTAAGACCCACGATTCTACAAACAATTGTGCGACCTTAATGCCTATATCGGCTCCACAAAATGGCACAGTGACCATGTGCTCCTTCTAACCCAAATAAGCAACTTAACATGCTCAAATACATATCACCATGCTCGCGGTAATTAAAACATATCACCGTGCTATTGAGCCTATTTATCAATATAAATGCCCAATATGAACTACACAATATATCTCTAGGAATTAATACATGCTATTCAAACATAACATGAATACATGCCAAAAAATCATTCCAAAACATAGTTGAATCACTCACCTCCAAATAACGCTCCTATAATTCAATCTGAAGAAAACCCGTGCACAAAGAGCGTGCAGAAGTCCGTCTAGTACAATTCCTATGGATCAAAATTTCATTTATCAACTTTTATGAAAAATTCTAGAAAATAACTTTTCGGAAAACTTAGTCAAACAGGCCCTAATAGGTATCAAAACGAAGCTCTTACCTCGAGGAGCTCAAATATGAAATTTGGGAGAAACCAGACTGACGGAAGGTCGTCGTTTGGCGTCGCAAAACTCTAAGCTCCTAAATCTCCCTCTAGCCCCCTTTTTTGGCCTCCTCTTGAATTTTAGGTTAACTTATGAAAAAATATCTAAGTTCATCTCTATCTATATATAGGCAACATTCTCGGGGAATTACGTTTACCTCCCCACGAGTTTTCCAAACTCCTAATCAGTCTCTGAAACTTTCTATACAGCTTATTCATAGCTTTACGAGTGAAACTTCGAAATTATAAAAGTTTTCGACTAAGTTTCGTTTGGTCGCTAAAACGCGAATTTCTACATGACGTTTCCGAAGTTGCTAATTAGCCTACCAAATTAATAGCGTGTTAATTCGTCCTCACCAGGATACTAAATCTAACATCAGAAATATATTTTAAGTCAGAAAATAATACAGATATTGAAATACACAGGTAAACATTTATTTTCAGATAAACATTTAAAGTGTTCCACAGTGACCGTCTCACACTCGGAGAGATGTCACAACAACAAATTCTAAATCACCACAGTCTCAGAGGGTTCTCTAATACAGACACCCAAATCCACTCGTGAGTCAAAACTCACCCAAACATGTGTCATAAGACACGCCACATCACATTATCATGCATGACAATGTAATGCAAAAGCAATAACACGAATGTGGGTGTTATAGAAACAGAAGTCCGCAACTTGTTAAGTTGCGGACGTCCATACAAGAAGCGGACTGCTTATATATATATATATATATATAAACAATCATCTCTAGCTAGTCAAGATATTAATTTGTTGAACTTTTTGTATTTTTTCAGGGTGAAAAAATCATGAATGAGATTTCCAACCTTAAAAGAAAGGTTTGATAATGTCCATCTTTGTACTTTAGGTCCTAGATATATAGTAGATATACCATGAAAGACTATTTTTTTGTCCCAAAAATAAAGCTACTGAATCTATAAAACACGACCTTTTTAGTGTTGAAAATTCTAAGCTACTGAATTTACCCTAAAAGTAGTATTTCAGTTAAAAGTTATCTGTCGAACTTTTGTACTTAAATATTTTTAATAGGTTGTTGGCTACTTTTTCAAGTAAGTATTGAGTTCTTATACATTATCAAAACATATTGGGGAAAAAATGACGGGCAAAAATTTGCAGCACTTAATTTGGTTATCAAACACACCTATAGTCTTTCTAAATATTCTTAACCTTCCATCAGGAAAAAAATAATAATAATAATAATTGATGATGCCAAATTTTGGGTGAGGTGAAGTACATCAAATCAAGGAGAGAGAAGTAGTAAGAGATTGTGTTTTTTGTATGTGGTTCGGCCTTGTTAATCAAGGAATCTACGTCCACGTGTGTCTGAGCACGTTCACTATACTGTAAAAAGCCGGTGGGCTGTCCCTGTAACGAGCCGTGCCTGCGCGGTCTTTCCGTCATGTTGGTCGCCCTTGGGCATATACCGCTCGGGAGTCAAGATTGGGGCAGGTCACTGAGTCGAACCGCTCGGTAAATAAAATAGAGTCAATTTTAGGCGTATCAATAATAATAATAATAATAATAATAATAATAATAATAATAATAATAATCTTTATTGAAATACTGAAAGAAGAATTAACTCCAGCTTTAAAGTAATTGTTAATTTAGACGTGTTAAGTTTGACTCTCTTGAAAGTCACATGTACTTAATTTATGCGTGTTTTACAATGTACAAATATGAAGTTTACCCGACAACCTTGTGCCCGATAAAGAATTGGGTCATTCGCATCTCTCGCCACCATGAGAAAAAGAATACTATCAATTAAAGTTCATTCCAAGCTGTTGTTGTTATGGGTTTTATGCACTTTTAAGCACTAATTCTAAAGAAAATGGTTCTAACGGTATGTGATTGATGTGTTTCCTTACTTTTTGATCTTCTCTAAACTCGCTCTTGGAAAAAACAAAAAAAAAAAACAAAAACAAAAAAACATGCAGGGTGATCAGTTGATTGAAGAGAATAAGCAATTGAAACAGAAGGTTTGACTCTGAACTTGTTTGTCCTTTTTTTTTTTTTTTTTTAAGGGAATTTTATTCAAAATATTATAAAATAGACTTTTCTTGGGTCTTAGGTCCAACCTATTTTTCAGTTGAGTAAACGGTCCCTCAACAAAATATTTTACATAACTAGTTATATGAAATTTGAAAAAAAAATTTCCCTTTTTTTCAAATTTCACGTAACTAATTATGTGAAATTTTTTAATATGATGATTTGATTTGATTAAGTTTCACTAATTAGAGACTTTTGCCAAAATTAGAATCAGATGTCCTTTAAACTCATATAATCCATTTTTTATTATCAAATATCTATTTTTTAAAAGTTAGCTTAAACTTCATAATGGTTTGTTTGGTTGGACATTTAGTGCAGGACCATGTGAAAAAAAAACAAAGAATTCTTTTCTTGTTGGGTTATGTGAAGAAAATTAGAACATAAGAAAAAAGGGAGAAAGAGATTGCATAAAACATTTCTAAGTTCCCTGATAATTTTTTATTTATCAATACATTTTATGAGAAACGTGTTTTTTTTATACTTTTACTTATCGAAAAAGTAGAAAAAAAAAATACAAGGGAAACTATTTTCCTTTTTTCTTGCTGTTGAGCGAAACTATTTTCCCTTTCCTTTTTCTCGCTAAATCTACAAACCAAGTGGACTTTAGATTCTAATGACATTTAACAAATCCAAAGAGTCTAAAATCAGGTCTACTATTTTATTCTAGATGGTGATGGTTTCTAGAGGAAAGAGGCCCCTCGTGATGGTCGAGCCGGATAATATGATCCCAGAAGAAGGCCAATCTTCGGAGTCTGTATCGAATGTCTACAGCTGCAACAGTGGCCCTCCTCTAGAGGATGATTGCTCTGATACATCCCTAAAACTAGGGTAAGCATATAATTACATCACATTAATTTTCATAATTTTTTGAGAAATGTTCACCATATGTAGGAGTAGGGTTTTCATGTAGAATTGACAAATGTTTCACACGTATAGTTTGTTGATTATGGATAGATTTGCATAACATAGATATTCATTTTATTTGCTGTTATTGCACAAGCATAGCAATTTTTGTATATAGGATCCAATATTTGTTTTAAAAAGGAGAAAAAAAAAAAGCCATAACCTAGTGCACGAGTCTTCTACCACCAGTCGAGCTTAAAGGATCCTCTTCATCCCTTCAATAGTTGATGACGCAAAAATTCATTTGTCATGTTCTCACAAATAAATATATATATATATATATGTATATATTTGCGTGTATGCGCATCTTATGCTTTCTGCGGCTATCTATTTTTGTAGTATTTATGGAGTAATATATTTGTGATAATTAAAATAAAAAGTGCACGAGCATTAATAAATAAAAAATAAAAAAAATTCCTTACAATTTACAGCATACATTTTCTTTTCTTTTTTCTTGGATATGGATATTGGACATACCATAGGCCTAAAACATAGGTCTAATTGGACGCAATGATGTATATTTGTTGTTCTTTGTTTTACTATTTAGTTAAAAGCAAGACATTTTATAGAAAATTGATTACTCGTCATATGTTTGTCTCCAATCTCTCTTTTCAGGCTTCCCTTTAACTAGTGGGGATGTTGAAGAAGGAAGTATGGAGAGTGTGAGATTTTAGAATATTTCAGATTTATTTGAAAGAGAATCCAGATGTTATTGGAATATTTGAATGGATTATAAATAATCCTATTCATTATTTGATATGATTGTATTATGTAGAATTAAGGGATTTAATCTTATCTCTCTCATTTTCACCCTATACAAAGGGTTGAAGGTCTTGTAGTTAACAACACAATATGAATATAATCTCACTTTATTTATAAAATTCTATGTGATATCCGAGCAGTGAGTTCCTAGTAACTCTTCTCAGTCTTCTGCTTCATTAGTGGTCAGCTGTTTACCGCTCCGCCAAACATCAACCCAACTAATCAACACATCTCTCATTAGATTTTCATCTTTTGATTTATTTTTTTTTCAATTCAAATCTAAGGTTGAGAGATTTACATCTTAAAAAAAATTAATTGAAAAGGGCTCGTTCGTTTAGAAATAAAAAACAAAAAATAAAAAATTGCAAAGAGAGAAATGAGGGGTAGAGAGAGAGAGAGGAAGATGTTCAACTCTTTGGTACAAGTGAAAATTGGGTTTGGGGTTGTGAGTAGGGATGGCAATGGGGTGGGTTTTTCGGGTTCCCCGCCCCGCCCCGCCCCGCCCCTAATAGGTAGGGTATGGGGGGGCTTAATAGGGTTAGGGGCGGGCATGGGGGAGGTTTTCAAAACCCGGGTCGGGGTCGGGGTAGGGTCAAAAAATCCGCCCCCGCTCCGAATATACTTGTATTTATATTTTTACCCCTCAATAGTTATGTGTATTACCATTTTTTTTTTAAAAAAAACTGCACTATTAGGGAACTAATTGGGTAAGTTAAAAAAAAACTGCACTATTAGAGAAAAAAATGCATTAAAAAAATTGCTTTTTCAATTTGTGTACCAAAAATATATATATATATATATATATATAATCGGGGCGGGGCGGGGCGGGGAAAGCACTATGCGGGGCGGGACGGGGGCGGGGGGAGGGTTTACTGAAGCGGGGCGGGGGCGGGGTATAGGGACCCCGTCCCATACCCGCCCCGTTGCCATCCCTAGTTGTGAGGTTGCAGATTCTACCATACGATTTCAATATTTTTTTATATTTTTAAATACATCCCCAAACTTTTTAATATTTTCAGTAAGGTCCCAAAACTTCTCAAAAATTGCATTTCTATCCCAATAGTTTTTGAAATTCCAAATCAATCCCAAAATTTTCTAAAATTACAGATTAGTCTCAAAATTTTCAAAAAATACAAAAAAAATTCCATGTTTTGGGCAATCCCTTGTTAGTCTTTCTTTCCAAACTTCCGTGGTTGTCACCCCTTTAGTTTGAGGGGGAGAGACATCGATCGCAAGATGGGATCTTCTTGCACCTCATCTTTTATATGACGCAATGGGATTTTTGTGTACACTACAACTCACCTTTCTCCATGTGACTTGGAGCTTTGAATGTTTGTATGACGAGACCACCTAAGAGAAGTCGCACATAGACACCCGTGTACGTGTTCATCGTTTTTCATGATTACATTGGTCATGCAAGATAATGTATTGTGATGTGCATTTCTAGCACATATGTGAGTGAGGTGTGACTCACGAATTGATTTTGGTGTTTGTGTACATAAGAGAACCCTTGAGACTGTGTGAAATAAATATTTTGATGTTGTGATGTCTCTCCAAGTTTGAGAAGGTCATTGTGAAACACCCTAAATATTTATCTAAAAATTAATGTTTACATATGCGTTTACTATTATTGTGTGGTTTAGAATATATTTTTGTTGTCGTTTTCGTTTTTGATATCCATATGAGGACGAATTAACACGCTACATAATTGGTAGGCTAATTAGTAATTTCGTAAAATCATGTGGGACTGCGTTTTAGCAATCAAACGGAACTTAGACGAAAACTTTTATAATTATTAGTTTTCACTCGTGAAGTAATGAATTAGACATGTAAGACGTTCCGAAGAATAATTAGACGTTTTGAGAACTCGTAGGGAGGTAAACACAATTTTCAAGAGTTGTGCCTACATATAGAAAGAGATGAGATATTTTCATTTTACAAAAGTTTCAAACCTAAAATCTAGAGAGACCAAAAGGGAGATTTTGGAGCTTTGATCTTCACGATGCCAAACAACGATCGTTCGTCCGTTGGTTTTCTACCAAAATCAATATTCGAACTCCTAGAGGTAAGAGCTTCGCTTTGATATCCACTAGGACTTGTTTGGCTAAGTTTTCCAAAAACTTGTTTTCTAGAAATTTCCTAAGAAGTTGTTAATCGGACTTTTGATCTATATAAATTGTACAAGGTGAGCTTCTGCACGTTCTTGTTGCTTAGGTTTTCTTTGGAACGAATTTTAGGAGCGCTAATCGGAGGTAAGTGATTTAACTATGTGTTTTGGAATGAGTTCTTGACATGTATTCATGTATTTTTATTATGAAAAACATGTGTTAGATCATAGATATATATTGTTTAGTTCATATTGGGCAACTATATTGTTAAGTAGGCCCAATTGCACAGTAAAATGTTTTGGTTAAGTCAAAAGCACGGTGAAAATGTGATTTGAGCATGTTTATTTGCTATTTGGGTCAAAGGAGCACGTGGTACCAATTGCCATTGTTGTGGAGCCGCTATAGGCATAAGGTCGCACGTTTGAAAAAAAAAACGTGGGTCGTACCTTGTCGCGTGGACTTATTGGCAAGGAGTCGTGAACTAGGAGTGTGAACCGTAAACATGAGACTCCGGAGACTAGTATGAAATGTAAAGATGTGAATGCGAGTATGTTTATCATTCATGTGCATTGTTGCTTTATTCACTAAGCGTTAGCTAAAATGAATCAAAATATGTGTGGTTATTTTAATAACAGTTGCAGGTGTGAATACCGACGAGGAATCGGGGAAGTGATCATGATATGGCGGGAGTTCACTTAGAAGGCAACTTATCATGTCTATTTCATAGTTTTGTAATAGAAAATGATTGTTTAATTTGTTTTCATAAGGGACTTGTAATAGAATTAGATAATATCTTGTAATTATGTTGTTGGGTATGTTGTTATACACTAGAACCACTTTGGAATGAGTTTGGAGAGTATATTTAGACTCTAGATGAATTCAGAAAGCTTTTAACTGGAAAAGTTCTCAGAATGCTCTGCTGCAATGAAACTAGTCGACTGGTTCGTGAATGCAGTTGATTGGGCCCTATTATTGAGCAAGACACTGCATCATTTTGTGAAAAGTATTCGACTGGGTCCCTCGATACAGTCGACTGGTTGTGTTTCAGAATCAGATATTTTTGCCTAGATCAGAATTCAGTCGACTGGACAGTACCAATCGACTAGGAGCTTGACCACCCCCCCCCCCAGGCGACCGGACATGAGGGAGCAGTCGACTGGAATGGCTGTTAAGATTTTGAGCTCTATGTATCTTGCCTTTCCAGTTCATCGGATGTCTGATCAGTCGACTGGATTGTTGGTTTAAAAATATATTGTCTTCTTTCCACTGCGTGTTCTTAAACTAATACTTTTGAGAACGTTAATGAATTGATTTAGCCTCGGTGGCATGCCATGGATTTTGGATCTGATATTATGGGACCGGGCTATGACAGGGTCGCACGTGGATGAGAGACTTTCTAGAAAGGGACACTGTAACAGTCTACAAGGTGGAGTTTTAAAGAGGAAAGTCTGGCGATGATCTTCCATTTTCAAGTTCAAATTGGACACTTCAACAATATGAGTTTCTGTATGCAAACTTGAGGGGGAGTGTTGGAAAATATGGAAGATATGGAGGTGTGATGTGATTTTAGAATATTCCAGATTTGATGAGAGAGAATCCAGATGTTATGGGAAGATTTGAATAGATTATAAATAATCCTATTCATTATTGGATATGATTGTAACATGTAGAATTAAGGGAATTGATCTTATCTCTTTTATTTTCACCTTATAAAAAGGGTTGAAGGTCTTGTAGTTAACAACACAACATAAAAATATATTTTCTCTCTCTTTATTTATAAAATTCTACATGAAGAGATTGCTCTTGAGAAAATTAGAAGCTTGTTTCTATTTGAGCATTTTAATATTTGACTATGTCAATGAAATGTGAAAATAAGTTGAGTTTATTTATCATGTTGGTGATAATTTAACCAAGATAATAACTAAAACAAGTCCTTGTATTATTGGTACATAAAAGAACTTTTGGTATGATGTAACGAGTTCTCTTCATTGACCACTTTTGCTATAACTCATTATCCAAAATAATTAGTAGAACCAAAAAAATCATATTAACATTTCATTATTGTGAAACGATCATGGTTTCCATTTTTTTATGATTGGGAAAGGGGAGGTTCGAACTTCGAACCAATACCATAGAGAGACTTAAATGATGATGGATTTGCCATTGCGATTGAAGCCTAAAAAAATTGCACAATGTAACATCAGCCCTTTTATCTGTATTCATTTGTACATGGATGAATTTCTGTATATTTGGATTTGTATATGCAAGTTACGATCGTATTTGCATAAACTTTGATTATAGTTCATATAGATGTTTATATACTTGAACCTTTGAACCTTAAAGCCTTTGTTGGATATATGAAACAGGAGCCCCGAGCACTCGACCCATTGGAGCAGTCGAGATGGGAGCGCTCAAGCCAAGTATGAGCGCTCGAACCATAAAATGAGCAAAATGACTATTTTGCCCATGGGCCTTCAAACCTGTAAATACCCGTGCGTTCTGTGCATTTAATACGTTTAGTTATTCATAAAACCATAGAGAGACCTAGAGAGAGAGTCTTGTGAATTCATACACAAATCTTCATACAAACACCATGCATGTCCATAAATTCATAATCCACACACTCTCTTGCACATAAATACACTCACATTACATGCACTGAAGTTCTGGAAGTGAAGATTAGAAGAACCAAGAAGAAAATAGGAGAATCAAAGCATTCTAGCTTGCTTGAAGTTATATTAGAGCAAAATTTCAAGCGCACACACACATTTTCTTGATTTGCATCATTTTGATCATCTGATCCTTGGTGAGTGCTCTTACTCACTCAAATTATGTTTTTCTTAAGTCTAATTTATGATCTAAGTCCGTGCATGTAACATGCAAGACAAACCAAAACGAAATTATGTTTGAAACTATCAAAACTGCTGGAATCTGCAAAACCTGAGTGCTCGAGCCCAACAAACAGGTCAGTTATGTGTTGTACATTGAGTTGATTAAGTTATACCACAACATGGTAGATGATATATATCTATGTGCATGTGAGATTCGATGCAACGTTTGGTTGTACTATATGCTGAATTTGTGGTACCTTGCTATATGAACAACTTTTATAATAAAAAGAAGAGGGAATTTTGGAATTACAAAGGCGAGCTCTCAAACCTACTATTTCAAGAAAGAATATGATTTCTTAATATAAGAGGTGATGGACCTGTAAGCCTTATATGTGTGATATGCGAGAACTCCGAGAACAGTAACGTAATAAGTATAAGAATGATAATTCGAGAATAATGTGCTTTAACAACTTGTACCATACAAGTCGGTTGGTTACAAGAAAGTCGCGATGATGTTGTTAACGTAACAATTGTATTCGTCGATCCAGTTCTTGTGCTTTGTTCACACGATCAGTTCGAGAAAGAGTTTTGTGATGTTGTTGAGATATCTTCGTAGTCATATGGGCAACGGTGGCAAGAGTAGTTGTACCTTGTCGGTACTGTCAAGATGAGTCTTTGGATGGTTAATAGGCCAATGGGGCGACGATGTCAAGAGTAGACCATTTGGGCGACGATGATAAATTAAGCAAGGCTGAGTGAATAAGATGGTGTTACGATAAGGCCAATGGGGCGATGATGTCAAGATAAGGCCAATGGGGCGACGATGACAAGAGGTTAACCTTACAGTCGTAAGGCGATGATATTCAGGCCAACGGCATTTATGCCGAATTCCATACAAAGTAAAGTTAAGTCAGTAAAGATTGGACATGTGGTCTAAAGAAAAGTATCGATATGTAAAGATTGGACATGTGGTCCAAAGTAAAGTCGGTAAAGATTGGACATGTAGTCCAAAGAAAAGTGTCGATATGTAAAGATTGGACATATGGTCCAAAGTAAAGTTGAGTTGGTAATGATTGGACATGTAGTCTAAAAGCGATATCAAAATCAGTCCGATGAGTCAGTTGTGTCCAAAATTTGAATATGTCGTTGACGTTTCCTAACGTACGTATTATGCCAAGATTGGGATTAAGAAAGACTTAATTATAATCTTTTTAAAAGGATAAAAAGAAACATTTTACTTTTCCTAACGAATTAACAAATGTTTTCTGAGCTTGTTCAAGTGTAGTAGCTAGGTTTATTCACTCAGCTTGTATGCAGGCTGACGACTTTCATGTCCTGGACAATTGGATGTTCAGATCTTGCAGAGGCTGACTATCCAGAGGAGGAGTATGCCGAGGACGGCTACGGCTTCGCTAGCTATAGGAAAGAGTTGAAGACTCTTCGTTTATTTCCCTTTTGTTTATGTCAAGGCACTAGGTGTCAGACTTATTATTATGGTGTAGGACTTCATGCCCAGGATGTTATTCTTTTTTCTTTTCCTCTCTGTAAGTGATGGCATAACGAGATTTAAGACTCTGATGTTTATATTAATTATGCATAGAACCACTATGTTTATTATTACTGCTTTCATTGATACTTATTGTTTAATGTCTCATGCAATCTCAACTTGTTACGTGTCTACGGGACCAAAAGAAAAAATGTTTTAAAAATTTTCTATTTTGGCTACTCCAAGATGTTACACTCAAACTCTTGATGATGCGTCACAAGTCTATTTAGAAATTTATAATTTAAAACAAATTGTTTTAATTTTGGCCAAATTAAAGCTCATTTTAAGATGATTTTTTAAGGAACAAATTTGGAGATTATTTATTAACAAATAATGAATTATAATACCACCCATCCAACTATGACTCTTTTTCAAATATCACCCTAACCTAATAACTCGAGAAACAGATCCCCTCAACTATTGCATTTTTCACTAACACCTATTTCATTAAAGTTTCGTCCAAAAAAACTAATATTTTTGTATCATGTGTGCAACATATGATACAAAAATATTAATAATATAATATTTATTTATCCCTCCTTTGATCCATTATAATTTTTAAGATAAAATTATCATTTATTGCACACATATATAATTGCCCTTTGTGGTACACAAAATTTTAGGTGAAAATTGTTTAACATTTTCAATGACTCAAAAGGAGAGGCAAAAATGTCATGTTGTTAACATTTTTATACCATGTGTTAGTAACGTGACACCAAAATAAAATCATTTTTTTGGATGACAACCCAATCGAAAGGATGTTAGTAAAAAAAATTGTACTAGATGAGGGGGTCAATTTATTAAGTTTTATAGTCAAGGAGGTATTTGTAAAAAGATCTAATTGAGGAGGTGTTAAGTGTAATTTACCCTAAAAAACAATGATCTACTTTTAATTTTCAAGTTCAAGAACCAAATTTGCAATATATGTAATCTGCTTTTTTTATTATAATATTTATAACAATATCATTGCATTCGTGACAACAAAATCATTCTGGAATCCAGTACAATCAGACAGAAGAAAATATATATATATATATATAAAAATAGAGAAAACTGCATTTTACCCCCCTGTACTTTGACCATTGTTCAAGTCACCCCCTTGTACTTTGAAAAGTATCAAATAACCGTTTTATACTTTAAACTGAAGTGAAAGCGTTAGATTTTCCATCAAAATAAACGGAAAGTGTTTAAAATAGTAGGAAACGACTCATTTTACATTTTTACCACCCCCCCCCCCCCCCTGTACTTTAACCTTTGTTCAAGTCACCCTCAGTATATGAGGGTATATTTTTGTCATTTCATTGTCATTTTAACAGATTCTATTATTTCACTTTAGTTTAAAATATAAGGGGGATCTTTGATATTTTTCAAAGTACAGGAGGTGACTTGAACAAGAGTTAAAGTATAGGGGTAAAATGCACTATCCCCTAATAAATAAGCAAAAAAAATATTATAATTCGCACTGCAAATCTCTCAAATCTTTGATTATGAAATATTTTTAAAAGCAAAGTTTCATTCAAACTTATTTCAAATCTACCTACTTATTTAATTGAAAATTAGCACTTATTTTTTTCCCCATTTGTTCAAGCAATTAACTATCTTATAAATAGGTGTAATATAAAATGTTGTTTGAGAACACTCAAAACTAGTTATGTGGTTCAAATACAAATTAGTAGACATCCAAGTGTTTGGATGCTCTTTTTGTTGTGTCGGATACCAATATATCATGCATGACCTGAAATCACTTTTAAAACATTTTTGTCAAACGAACATGATACCATTTTTATGGACAACATATATAATATCAGAGAGAGACTTAAACTTGTTCTTCTTTCTTTTCTTTTTTTCCGGCCTTCTAAAGTAGGACCAAATATTAAATATAACTGTTGTATAATCTTACATGGTATTGTTGAAAAAATAATATTGATATAATTGAAAAACATAAACAGATTCTAGATTACAACATAAATAGGAAAAATAAAACTTGGACAGAAACAGAAAATATAATCAAAAGGAAAGCAAAATCTGAAAAAATATCAAACCGAGGCCTGTGATATTTCACAGTTTCCTTAAAACAGATTCACCGCCTCACCGCATGTGCTTGAGGAAATCGTCGGCGTCTGTCTCCCAGGATACATCGACTTCTAACAGTGGTACAAACACAAAGTACAACTGCTCTGGCGAACTTCTATGCTTCATGCTCTCTCAGGAAACCAAGGAAGGAAAATATAGAAGAAGAACTTTGTATTTCTTGTGTATCTCCAAATAAAGAAGAACCTCAATTTATAGACAGAGGAGAGAGTGGATTGATATCTGTGGATTAACTCAGAACCTCAATTTATAGACAGAGGAGAGAGTGGATTGATATCTGTGGATTAACTCTTGGACCTTTCACTTTATGTCACATGTTAAGTGTGAAAAAATTCCAAAGGTCTTTTGCAAAGTTCTGGGGTCCAAGACCCGACCCAACCCGACACAACATGGACGGACGGGCGGCGGCGGCAGCGCGCGCGTGTGTGGAGTAAACCCAAAGGGCCTTAGGTCCTCCCCCTTCCACAAAACTGGGTACCCCTTTGGGCCCAAACCCAAAACATGAAGTAGTTTTATAAATACACTAAAGACTTCTTCTATTTTTCCTATGTGGGACAAGGCAAGTTGTGAACCTTTTTCATTTCAACAACTCCTTGCAAGGGATAACCTTTGAGCATTAATTTCTTATTCACCCATCAATAGTTTTGGACATGTGAATATCCAAACTTCATCTCCTCATGAAGGATAACACAAATCCATAAGGATTCCACTTAAACTCTAAGTGGGTCCCACTTTTAGTTGACCCTAAAAATGGCCAAAACTCAACTTTAATCCAACAGGTATCACAAACCAATAAGGAATATGCATTAATCCATCCGCCCCCCTATTTCTATGGTCCAACTCAGCACATTTTAAATCTTATAAGAGAGGATAAAACCCCACATGGTATCCCCGTGATACGCAATTTTTAATCCTAAAGTAGACCCTACATTTTCTTTGTCTTATAGTGGTTTTTAAAAAATATATGTTCTTAGTGATAAAATACATGTGAAATATTTCCATATTTGTTTTATTATGTCATCCTAAAATGGTCTACCTTGTGCAATTTGAGGTACAAAGGTATCTTGTATGATAGATTATAAAAAGGGGCAATTAGGGTTTAGTCTATTTTAGAATTCGTTTTAAACATTAGGTCCAACAAGAAAAAAAATTTAGTGAAAAGTCCCTCAATATAAATATGGACAAAAAAATCCCGACAAATTTATGAAATTTCACAAACTTTCTTGTGAAATTTCTCAAAACTTAGAAAAGAAAGTCATTGGTCAATCTTATTTCCATTTTGTTTTTATTTTGCCTCACAAAATCCATAAAACCAAACAAAGCCTATATGTGTGTGTGTGTGAACTATGGGTGGAGACACATCTTTGTGCTCAAATTCCATGGCGAGAAAAATTAGAATTGAGGTCAAGTGAAAAATAACAAACCTAATGAATGAAAAATCGAGCAATATTGCACCAACTTCAAAATTTCAATCCCAAAGTAGAATTTGAACGTCGATGGTAGTGGGCGATGCTTCTATTCGTTGATGTTGTACTGGTAGGGACAGTGATTTTGGGTAGGTTATGCTGGTGGTGGGTGACATGAGGGCTGAGGGGAGAAAGAAAGAAAAGAATCCAAGAAAAATGATTATTGGAGAATGGTGATTTTATATTTGGGCAATGCTATTGTGAGAAGCTTCTCACGTGAGAATGCGGGTTTTAACCGTTGGATGAGCATCTAGCCTTAAGATTCCCTAGATACTCATCCAACGGTTAAAATCCGCATTCTCATGTGAGAAGCTTCTCACAATAGTATTTCCCTTTATATTTTCATTTTTTTGTTAAAAAAAATAACTTATAAAGAAATAAGGGTAAAGAGGTAACTCAATTAATACTATAAAGTAGACAAACCCTTATAGGAGGTCAGTGTTATGAATGAACATAAGAGCAACAATGGGGGCAAAATTTAGTAGAACTTAGGATAACTTTGTGGTATAGGATAGTGGAACGCTTGCAATGGTATAGGTATAATTGTGGTTTAAGATAATTAAATTTAGGAAAAAATTGATGAAAAGGGCATTAGGCCAAATAAGCTATTTTGGAATTAATGACACTTAATTAGACAACTTGGTATAAGGCCCTTAGAACATTTTTGGACAAAAATGCCCTCATCTTCATCATCTAAACCAACAAGCAAATCCTAGTCATCATTCCAACACCCCATGCCACCTCAGACCACCACTGGCGACACCACCTTCGACCACCACTGCTCATGATGAATAGTGTCATTCACCCCTGCCATCTCCGATAACCAATGTTCACGGCACCACCATCCTTGCCATCTTCGGAGACCACTGGTAACACCACATCCACCTTTTGTTGCAGAAATTACTTATGCTTTTATGGATAGTGTGTTCTTAAGTCAAATTTCACTTAAAATCAATCTTAAGTGAAATTTGAATTAAAATTTATATTGAGTGAAATTTGACTTAAGATTGATTTATAAAATATGCAACTCACGCACCAATGCAATCAATGCAGCCACAATAAAGGCAGCATTTAAGAGATCACAATCAACAACAAAAAACCACCGAGGCATAACAACAAGCACTTTTAGCTACATAAACCCAAAACTATCACAAATCACCATCTTAAGTGAAATTTCACTTATCTTAATGAAACTTTCAATTATTATCTTAAGTTTTTAATTTCAGTAAAGACTACCTTTACATTTAACAAAACAACTGAAACTTCTCTTAAAAATTTGAAAAATCTACTTTAAAAAACTTAGGTGGAATTTTACTTACGATATGTAAAATCTACAATTAACCTACCTCATAGCTGGAAATTGCTGGCTTGCATGGTGGTCACCAGAGTTCATTGGCTGTGGCGGCAACATTTGAATCTCGATCTATATCTGAATCTAGATCTTGACCGGTGAAGGAGATCTTGATGTCGCCGGCAATGGTGATGATGGCGGTACTTGGTGGTGGTGATGATGATGATGGCGCTGGCAGCGGTGGCCATAGCAGCGGGATGTTTGGTGGCTATGGCAGAGGACGATGGTGGTGGCTGATGGTGGTGGTGGCGATAGAGATCAGTGGTGGCGATGATGGTGGTGGTGGTGGTAGTGGTGCGGCGATGTCAATGATGGAAATAGGCTGGTGGTGAGAGAGAGAGATCGTAGATAAAGTGAGAGACGGAGAGTAAAATTGATTATCAAAATAGGGGCATTTTTTCTCTAATAGGACTTGGGCAATTACAATCTAATTATGATGGGTTGTTGGAAGTAAATATATTGTTATTGTGTCCTTGCTAGGTTAGTAATTTATGACTTGTCCTTTAGTCCAAATTGACTCAGCCTTAGGGAGCTTAGACCACGCCTCCCTAAATTTAGTTGAACTTAAGTTTATGGTATGACTAAGTTTTTGCTAAGTTCAGCCATACGGTAGAGGGTGTGCCATCCCTCACCACATGGCACACACTGTGCCGTTTTAATCACCACACACCACCACACAGTACACACTATGTCATGTGCTTCCTAAATGGCATAGAGTATGCTGTTTGGTGCATGTTGATTTTTTTTTCTTTGTTTGGTAGTTAAAGAATTTTCTTGGTGCTAGGGGTGTTCATGGGTTGGGTGAGTCGAGTTTGACCCCTACCCGACCTTCCACCCGAATCCCATCGGGTTTGGAACCTGACACCCATCATCCATCCAAGATATCGGGTGAAATTGACCCGTAGGTTTCGGGTTAAGTCAGCTCGGGTTTGGGTCAAAACCGATAATCTTAGAGTTTATGAGAAAAGGATAATCAAAATGAAATCAAATCTTGAAAACCAATTGCGGGATCATAAAATCATTGAAACTAAAATTGAAATCAAATCATATCTACAAGATAAAATATCAGTTTTGGTTCCAACCTTTCTCTTGTTATGTTATGAAATAAAAAAAAAACATTGAAAAAAACATTCGTAATTCCAAATATAAGATCAGAACTCAGATCATACAGATCTACAATACCATAAAAAAAATAATAAATAAATACTAGTTCCGACAAAAGCTACACTTCCAGCATACAGATCGAAGCTAGGTTGAACTTTGAAGTGGAGGATGAATGCATGTTAAACAGGTCAGTGTTTTCGGCGGCGGCGATGCGAGAGCTAGACTTCCGGGTTCCAGCGGCTATGGTGGCGAGGCAAAGGAATATTTTCTGGCTCTGGTAGCACCGATCGATGAGAGGACAGAGGGAGCTGGGTAGTGGTGGTGGTAGTCTGGTAGGTTTAGTCGTTAGGGGTTTTTTTTGTGTGTAAGAGAGAGAGAGAGAGAGAGAGAGAGAGAGAGAGAGAGAGAGAGAGGGACATAGGCATTAGGAATTTAAGGGGTATCGGATAGTGTGTGTAATACTTGTAAATTTCTTTCCATTTTATTAATGTAATTTTTGGAATGTACTCGCTAGACTGTATTTCCTATTTTTCAAATCCCATAATATTGATACGCATTTTAAATTCCCAGTGTCATTTAAATTTTATTTATCTTACAGTTATAATATTTAAATTAAGTTTTATTTTTATCACATATTCTTTTTACCCAGACTGATAGGCATAGACCCGGACTGAGATTTACATGTGAATCTATAATTATATTTGTGTTGCACGTACTCTGAGAGTGCGCATAATTCGAGATGCATCACATCAGTCTCATCAATCACATCCCACAAGTTTTGGGAAGTAACCAACCACCCCCCATGCCTCCCTTACATACCCCAACCACCTTCACCTCCCCAACACTCTACCCCCTTACCTCCTTTAACCACCCCCTACACATGTGTATGAGTGTATGCATGTATATATATATATATATATTGTGTGTGTGTGTGTGTGTGTGCATGTGAGCTAGTGTGTGTGCCAAGAGAATGAGTGACAGTGGAGTGGTGTGCAATGTGTGTGTACATGTAAAGTGTGCGAGTGGCAGTGAAGTGGTAAGGTGTGTGCAGTGGTAAGATGTGTGCAGTACTGTGTATGGTGTGTACAGTGTGTGTGGTGTGTGAACTGGGTTATGTGCATTAGTGTTAGGTGTTTGACTTTATATTATATATTAAACATAATATGTGTACTATGTAGTATATATATGTCATTTGTGTATGTGTATAATATACATACATAACCCACCACCCCACCTCCCTCAATAAATACCATACTTCCCCCTCCCAAATTTCCTTTACACCCAAGAGAGTTAGCCAAAAGTGAGAGGAGGAGGAGGAGGAGGAGAGAAAAGGAAAGAAAGTCCGCCTCTGAGCCACACTGCGACCCCGACCCTACGGTGAGTTCTTAACTCACTCAGTATACTAGACTAATGCCTGTATTATCTTCGTTTTATTATTATTTATAGGAAATATTGTGCTTAATTTGTGGTGTCCCTAACTTAGGCCTGTATCATCAGTCCGTTTTTATAATCATTAACTTGTTATTTTCTGGTTGATACCATGCTTAAACTAGTTTTAACACGAACCTAATGTCCGTATTATGATGTTCATCATTAATATTATTATTGTTATTATTATTTATTATTAATATCTTATTAAGTTAGCCGTTAAATTCCGTACTTTAACATGTGGTACCCCTAACTTAAATCTGTATCATGATCTCTATATTATTATCATCATCATCATCATTATTATTATTATTATTATTATTATTATATTTATAATTATTTAGTCTTCCGATTAAACTCCTGTTTGGTATATTTTACCATATTAATATCCATGTTGTTATTCCGTGAATAATAATAATACTAATATTATTGTTATTATTATTATTATCAAATAAACGTCATGTTTTAATATGTTGTACTCTGAACATATTAATGTCCGTAATATTCCGTTAATATTATTAATATTATTATTTATTCCAGTTTTAGCATTATGTTAATATGCTGTCCCCCAAGCATATTATTTTGTTATTATGATTAGTATTACTATTATTATTTCGGTTTATTATTATTAGTCTGGTTAACACCATGCTTTAACGTATTGTATCGCGAGCTTAGGGCCCGTATTATATAGTCAATGTTTAATGAACTTGTACTTCATGCATAACATATGAAATACCTCACGTAGGAGTCGGTGTCGTAACGTCAAGTTGACGTGTACGGGTATAGAGTCGGACGGTCAAGGAGACCAAGTCCAAATGCATTTGGAAATATGTGTAGTCGACCGCGGAGGTCCAAAAGTTGATATGTAGTGAGTCGGTACTGTCAAATAGAATTACAAGATCGCATGTTGGCGATGATTGCTACTATGGCCACGGAGAGGCAAACACGATAGCAAAGTAATCATGTTGATAAGCACAAATCGAGAAATGAATAAACACGGTTAGCCTATAAGGCGAGATTACTGCTACGGTCGCGATGACTAACAATAGTAAAGTCCATTTCGCAAATCGGCGACAATATTCATAAGGCAAGGTCCCGAAGACCTAGAGTACTTGGTTAGCTTGTAAAGCGAGATTACTACTATGGCCACAGAGAGGCAAACAACGATAGTAAAGTAACCATAGCTCGACCCACTGGGCGAGTCACTCTAAGCCAACGACGTTACACTGGTAATGTAACAAAGTCAAGTGAGTCGGGTGTTAAGTCGAGTGAAGTCGAGTATATCGATGATGCATAGTTCACGCACGGTCTCATTAAAATTCATTCAGCAGTCATAACTATTTGCTATATACTTTTAGACACGTATTTTATATTATGAGTGTTCGGTTAGGACGCTCACTTAGCTTTAGCCTTGTACTAAAGCTAACGGCATACTACGCCCTGGACATTCCCACGTCTAGGCTTCACCGGATATGACTACCCGGAGGAGCACTACCCAGAAGAAGCCTATGAAGAGGAAGCCTTCGAAGGGGAAGCCTACAACGATGAAGGTTACGGCTATGCCAATTAGAGGCGCGACTTCAAGGAAGAAGACTTAGTTGTCCTTTATGGATTTTTGTCCAGTTATACTAAGTTGTAAATTGGCGTCACACGCCTTACTTTAACGACTTTACACTTTCTTTTGTCCTTACATGTAAAGATGTAAACGACGTCCAACGCCTTAAATCTCTTTTGTTATTTTATCTTTTGAAACCACAAACCAGTAATAGTTAGTAACCTTTTGATGTATATATTTAGTTTATGCTTTCGCTTAAGTTATTCTTTTACTATCTAGTATATTGTGGACAATTAGTTAATATAACTAGTCATAGCTTACGGATCTAGAAAGGAAATTTTTTATTTCCTCCTAATTTCTGCTACTCCGGGGCGTGACTTGATTTTTTGGTATCAGAGCCCTAGGTTTTACCTAGAAGTGCTTGATGATTGTCGTGCACCTTTAAGTTACGAACCTTAAGGTACTTTTGACTAGTGGTCACACTAAGATAGCTATCTTTTGGTATATACTGTGTTTCAATGATCTTGATATTTTAAAATCTTACTACTTTGTTAAATTTCATATCTTGATGTATATTGTTTCAGTTATTACTTACAGATGAGTGTGCGTATGTTAGTAGTAACCAATAGATGTCTACGTAGGTACACCAACACACGAATCACTATGGTTGGGAAACCTACTCGTAATCATCCAGTTGAGCAGATTGAGGCCCCACCCCCGGCACCTGCAGCTGCTGATCCTACTGGTCTATTCGAGACCTTTGTGCAAAGATTGGATCGTATCAACAATGTGAACAACACAAATAATGGTAACAACCCCGCGCCACCTCCGAAACCTGTAGAGGATAGAGTGGTAGAACGTTTCCGTCATTTTTGTCCTGAAAAGTTCGACGGTGATGTCGAGCCATGGAAAGTGGAACAGTGGCTCCAGGAAATGGAGTCGATCTTCGACACACTAGGATGTACAGAGAATGAGAAGCGTCGACTGGAAACCTTTCAGTTGACATATGCCATAGCCGATTGGTGGGAATCAAAGAAAGCAACTGTAGGAGAAGCGGCAGTAAGAAGGATGACCTGGCCTACATTCAAAGAGTTGTTCCTGGAGAACTATTTTCTGCAGACAAAAAGGAACAAGAAAGAGAGAGAGTTCATCGAGCTGATGCAGGGAAATCAAACCGTAAGGGAATACACAGTGTAGTTCGAATGATTGTCCCGCTTTGCTCGCCACATGATTGATACCCCAGAGAAGAAAAATTAAAAGCACGACCAAGGCCTCTCACTACCACTTCAGCGTATGACTCTCAATAATCAAGGCATGGCCTTCAAAGTCATGGTAAGAATGGCAATCGCCCACGAAGAAATTAATGGGCGAGAATGAGGACGCTTTAGGAATTGACCACCGTTCACAAACAATCAAGGTAACCAAGGATGGAGACCCCCAGCGAAATTCCAAGGGAATAAGCATAATTGGACTGGCGAAAGGAAGTCACAAGTCACATTTCCCCAGAATCGACCAGCTGTACCCAAAGCACAAACCCCAACAGGACCACCTGCTGCCACTGGAACCAATAACGATGGATGCTTTAATTGTGGGAAACCCGGACACAGGTCCAAGGACTGTCGAGCCCCAAGGAGAAGCCGAGAGGACACCGTTTGCTACAACTGTGGAAAGGGCCACATATCCAAGAATTATCGAGCGCCTCGAGGTAGATACTACGGAGCATCTACTCAGGGTCAACCCAAGCTAGCCCGCTTAAATGACATTATTCCGGAGGAAGCTGGATTCGATGAGGGAGAACAACAGAATATGGAAGGTACCCTCACACTGTTTAACAGTCAAGTTAAAGCTTTATTTGATACTGGTGCTTCCAACTCTTTTATTGCTATTAAGATTATGCAACAGTTGGGTTTAGTACCCCAAACACTTGATGTAGCTTTGAACGTTATGTCCCCCCCTTAGGAGTGAACATTAAGTTGGAAAAAGTGTGTAAGGGCTGTACTTTGAACATGGAAGGTCAGAACATCCCCGCTGATCTGATAGTTCTATCGATGAAGGAATTTGACTTAATTTTAGGAATCGATTGGCTCACGAAATACCATGCCAAATTAGACTGTGTTAGCAAGTCTATTACTTTTTCGATACCCAAAAGCCAACCATTCAAAATCCAATACGATCCTTTGTGCGACACCTTCCTCACCAGTTGTCTACTCTTGGAAGCATAAGTTCGAAAATCCTGATTGCACAAATCCCCGTAGTCCAAGACTTTAAGGATGTATTTAAGGACATCTCAGGACTACCACCCAAGAGAGACATCGACTTTTGTATTGAGCTGGTACCGATACCCTATCAATATCCAAAACCTCGTATCGGATGGCCCCGATAGAAATGCAAGAATTAAAGAAGCAAGTCCAGGAACTTAAAGATCTCAGATTCGTTTAACCAAGCACGTCGCCTTGGGGAGTGCCAGTGCTATTCATTAAGAAGAAGGATGGGATACTTCGACTCTATATCAACTACAGAGAGTTGAACAAGGTCACAATCAAGAACCGATACCCACTCCACATAATCGATGACCTGTTCGATCAATTACATAGAACGACAACCTTCTCTAAGATAGATCTACGAACTGGATATCACCAATTGCTGGTTCGACTTGAGGACGTATCAAAGATAACCTTTAGGACGAGATATGGGCACTATGAATTCTTTGTCATGCCGTTTGGACTAACGAATGCCCCAGTTGTATTCTAGATTTAATGAATAGGGTATTCAGGCCCTACTTGGATTGATTCGTGATTGTGTTCATAGACGATATCCTAATCTACTCAAAGACCAATAAGGAACACAAAGAACATGTAAGGATAGCACTACAGACGCTTCGAGATAAGCAGTTGTATGAGAAGTTTAGCAAGTGTGAATTTTGGCTAAAGAAAATCAAATTCTTGGGTCACACTATCTCACAGGGATGGGATAGCTGTAGATTCAACAAAGACAGATGCTGTTTTGGATTAGAATAGGCTAAACACTACAACTGAAGTTAGAAGTTTCCTTAGTTTAGCCAGATACTACAGAAGATTCGTTAAAGGATTCTCTAAGATAGCATCCCCTTTGACCAATCTGACAAGGAAGGACGTGAAGGATGAATGGAAGGACAAGCACGAATGCGCATTTCAAGAGCTAAAGAAAAGATTGATCTCAGCGCCAGTGCTTGTGATACCAAAGAGCGGTGAGCAATTCACCATTTATACTGATGCATCACACCAAGGACTTGGATGTGTGCTCATGCAAGGTAGAAGAGTGATAGCGTATAGATCACGACAACTGAAACCACATGAGATGAACTACCCTACGCACAACCTCGAACTAGCTGCAATCATTTTTGCTCTCAAGATTTGGAGACATTACCTTTATGGAGAGAAGTTCGACCTATTTTCATATCACAAGAGTTTGAGATACTTGTTCTCTTAAAAGGAGCTGAACATAAGGCAGCGACGTTGGATGGAATTGTTGAAGGATTACGATTTTACTTTGCAATACCACCCTGGTAAAGCAAACGTAGTTGTTGATGCACTAAGCCGAAAACCCTACAACCTGATCATATCATCTCTTATGGTTAAAGAGTGGAGAGTATTGGAAACACTAGCTGAATTTGACTTTCAGACCTCCGAATTTAGTGAAGGATAACTTTTTGGATGTCTCGTAGTACAACCGACCCTTATAAATCGCATCCTTAAAGCTCAGGGAAAGGACGAAGGACTTTGTCAATGGTTTGAGAAAGCATCAGCAAAGGACCCAACAGAATGGATTATTGGAGGAGACGGAGGATTTAGATGCTGCAATAGACTTTGTGTGCCTAACGAGGAAAACTCAAGGAAAGACATACTGAACGAAGCACACAAGTCAAGAATGACAATACACCCTGGAGAAACAAAGATGTATAAGGACTTGAAGAGGAACTTCTGGTGGGAAGGAATGAAAAGAGAGGTAGCGGATCACGTATCCAAATGTTTAACCTGCAAACAAGTCAAAGCAGAACACTAGAGGCCAGTAGGATTATTACAACCACTACCAGTTCCTAGATGGAAATGGGAACACATTACTATGGACTTCGTTGTAGGAATGCCCAGATCTCAACATAATCATGACGCTATTTGGGTGATCGTGGACCGACTCACCAAATCATCTCATTTAATCGCCTACAACATGACGTACCCAGTTGAAAAGATGAGCAGAATATACTTACAACAAGTCGTTCGACTACACGAAGTGCCTGTATCGATCATATCAGACTGCGACTTGCGTTTTACATCTGGATTTTAGGAAAGCTTGCAAGCAGCAATGGGAACTTCATTAAAGTTAAGCTCAGCATTTCATCCCCAAACCGATGGACAAACAGAACTATTCAACCAAGTAATGGAAGACGTGCTCCGAGCCTGTGCCATAGACTTTCGGAGTTCTTAGGAGACGCACTTACCATTGGTAGAATTTGCTTACAATAATAGTTATCAGACTACATCGGGATGGCGCCATTCAAGGCACCGTATGGAAGACCGTGTCGATCACCGTTGTGTTGGACTGAGGTTGGAGACAATAAACTCCTAGGACCAGAGATGATTCGAGAGACGAATGAAAAGATCAACATCGTGGAAGAAAAGATGAAAGCAGCACAAAGTAGACAGAAGAGCTCCGCAGATAAGCACCGCAAGGAATTAGAGTTCAGTATTCGAGATCACGTACTTCTCAAGGTATCTCCGGTGCGAGGCGTTGTCAGATTTGGACAGAAACGAGGAAAGTTGTCACTATGCTATATTGGACCATTTGAAATTGTAGAGCGCGTGGGAAAAGTAGCCTACCAGCTTGCCCAAGATGTCAGGAGTGCACAATGTATTTCACATCAGCATGCTAAGGAAGGTTATACATGATCTGTCACATAAGATTGACTTTACAAACATTGAGGTGAACAACAACCCGACTTATACTGAAGGACCAGTTCGAATTCTAGATTGAGGAGTCAAGAAACCGAGGACTAAAGAAATCCCTCTCGTGAAAGTTCAGTGGAGATACCATGATGAACGCGAAGCCACTTGGGAGTTAGAATCAGAAATGCGAGAGAAGTTTCCAGCCTTGTTTAGCGACTAGCTAGCTCAGATTTCGGGGACGAAATCTTTAATAGGAGGTGGATATTGTAATACTTGTAAATTTCTTTCCATTTTATTAATGTAATTTTCAGAATGTACTCGCTAGACTGTATTTCTTATTTTTTAAATCCCGTAATATTGATACGCATTTTAAATTCCCAGTGTCATTTAAATTTTATTTATCTTATAGTTAAAATATTTAAATTAAGTTTTATTTTTATCACACATTCTTTAATTTTACCCAGACTGATAGGGATAAACCCGGACTGAGATTTACACGTGAACGCGTAATTATACCTGTGTTGCATATACTCTAAGAGTGCGTGCAATTTGAGACGCATCACGTCAGTCTCATCGGTCACATCCTACAAGTTTTGGGAAGTAACCAACCACCCCCCTTACACCACCCATGCCTCCTTTATACACCCCAACCACCTTCACCTCCCCAACACTCCACCCCCTTGCCTCCTTTAACCACCCCTACACATGTGCATGAATGTATGCATGTATATATGTTAGTGTGTGTGTGTGCATGTGAGCTGGTGTGTGTGCCAAGAGAGTGAGTGACAATGGAGTGGTGTGCAATGTATGAATACATGTAAAGTGTGTGAGTGGCAGTGAAGTAGTAAGGTGTGTGCAGTGGTAAGATGTGTGCAGTGTGTATGGTGTGTGCAGTGTGTGTGGTGTGTGAATTGGGTTATGTGCATTAGTGTTAGGTGTTTGAGTGTATATTATATATAAAACATAATATGTGTAGTATGTAGTATATATATGTCATTTGTGTATGTATATAATATACATACATAACCCACCACCCCACCTCCCTCTATAAATACCATACTTCCCCCTCCCAAATTTCCTTTACACCCAAGAGAGTTAGCCAAAAGTGAGAGGAGGAGGAGGAGAGAAAAGGAAATAAAGCCAGCCTCCGAGCCACACTGCGACCCCGACCCTACGGTGAGTTCTTAAATCACTCAGTATAATAGATTAATGCTTGTATTATCTTCATTTTATTATTATTTCTAGGAAATATTGTGCTTAATATGTGGTGTCCCTAACTTAGGCCCGTATCATCAGTCTATTTTTATTATCATTAACTTGTTATTTTCTGGTTGATACCATGTGTAGACACCCCATTTTGTCGGCTAACAGATTTAGGAGGCCACAAGCATGTCAAACCTCGATGATTAGAAAGATCGGATTTTCAGAGATTGCCTCTAACTCTCAAGAAGTCAAAGAATTTGCAAAAATGACCAAAATGCCCCTAAAAGCCCAAAATTCTCCAGGATTGGCCTAGAATCTCAGAAATCATTCGATGTTGTTCCAAACAAAAAAAAAGGTATTTTAAAAGATGAATATTTGAAATCGTAAGCTCCTAGACACCCCCGGAAGTCCCGGAAGGTCTCCGTTGACCGGTTTGACCAAGTTTGACCAAGGTTTGACCAAAATCATCCAAATTCACTCAAAAGTTCCGAGATCATTCTAGATCATGTGAAAAGTCTTAAAATATGTTTTAAAAGAAAACCGGACGGAAACATCAGTCTTTGGAGGCCCCAGAACTTCCCGGAATTTCCTGGAAGTGCACTGTTTGACTGATTTGACTGCAAGTTTGACCAAAAATCAAAGTCTTCTTTTCGACATTGAAATATTTTTATCAAATACTAGAGGTCAATAGCTTTACAACGGTATATCGCACATAATTTCTGGATCTAAAACGAATTTGTTATGAATTTCTAAAGGTGAAAAATGCGATCAATTCGGCTTTTATCGCGAATACCGCAAAACTTTCCAAAGTGACCCAACTCCAAACTATTTTTTATGGAAATTAGACCTCAATACCTTTCCAACGGTATATCACAATCTCAATTTGGATTTCGTATGAATTTTTTGTGAATTTCGGACGAAATAGGGCCGTTTCGCGAATTCTGGGAGTTCTGGGGGCCAAAATGCAATTTTTGGTCAACGGGGAGTTGACTGCTACGGCGGCACTGGCCCACTACCACTGCGGCACTGGTCAAGTGCCGCGGCGGCACTCTGAGTGATTTTTCATTTTTTTTGTAATTTTTGGTTAATTTTTGGGTTTTAATTCAAATTTTCAACAAATAAAACAACATAGTTTTGATTATTCTGGGATTTTGGACCAATTAGAGACTTTTTAAAACCCAAAATACCTCCCCAAGTTGGCCTATAAAGGAGACCCATTTACTTCCATTTAGGGGAGAGCTTGGAAGCCATTAGAGAGAGATATAGAAAGTTAGGAAGAAATAGAGAGAGAAATCAAGATCTTTTTCTTCAAATCCAACCCAAATGTGAGTTTTTTTATTTAGTTTTCTAAAAACTAAACTTTTATTTTCAAGCTTTCAATCCATCTTCTTCATCTTCTTTGAGTTTCCTATGAGTTAGAGAGTGATGTACTCACCCATATACACACATATGAGAGGTTGAATGCTTGTGGTTCCACCATTGAATATCATCTATTGATTTGTTCATTTGCTTGCTTATATACAATGTTCATCTCTTCTTACCTCATTTCTTTTTTTATTTTATTTATTTACTTACTAGTTCATCATCATCTAGATGATGACATGAAGTTTGAGGTGAGTGAATCCTTATGGATAGTAGCTCTTGACCTCAAAAACATGTTTGATAGATGATGATTATAACTTCAATACCTCCAAGGTATTCTTGAAGTTATGTTCAAATAAAAATAAATCTCTCCAACAATCTTGGGGGTTCTTGATGATGAGTTTGATGGTGATATTCCAAGAGGTCATAATCTCCATTTGATGTTGAAAATATACTTTCAAAACCTCTATTTCAAAACCCCCTTCAATCTCTCTCATTTTGATTTCAAGAAAGAAAACTCAAGTTTTTCCCAAAATCTTCAAAACAGTGAGTCAAAATAGTGAGTGATCTGAGTTCAAAGATTTCTATAGAACTCAATACTCAATGTAGGGATGCAAGACCACTTGGAAAGTCTTCCTAACTTATTAGAGAACACCCATGATTTTTGGTTTGACTTGGAAGTACTTGAAAATGGTCCATTTGGACCCAAACATTCCTTCCAGACATTCTGCCTCTGCTGTCACAGCAGCTTGGTTAACTTCCTACTTCTTTTTTCAGAAAACTTTTCCAAAAGGGGTGGTCCCAACATATTTTTCCCTTAACCTTCCATGTCTTAGGAAACTTTCTGTATAAAATGGGTCCCTAGATCATTTGTTTTCATTTTCTAAGATTTTTTAACATTTCAGTCGATAGTACGGACTCTGTTTCTGAGTGACCTTCATTGTTTATGTGATTTCTCTCAATCTGTGATAGTTATTAAAGATCGGCTTATTGGGTTGTGTTCTAGACATAATAAGGAGAATCTCCATAAAAAATCATGCATTGAAAACATTCCTAACCCCTCTTTTCCATTTTCACAAGATCATGTTACTGTTCTGTCCACTATTCACAGCAAGCTCATTTTAACTTTCATTCTTTAATTTGATGCTTATATACATTCCAAATTAGTTCATATCTTAGGAAGTAGTTCATACTACATTGGTACATATCTCATGTTGATTTCATTCATTCATTCATACACATTCTAGACTTCTAAGTCATTTTAGGAATCCATGAACACAAAACACACTACAACCTTGGCACATTCTAGATACATACATTGCATCCATGCAAAGATTTGGGGTTTTTGTAACTCCTAATCTAAGAAGATTATAAGGAATAATTATGGTCACACGTTCATGCTTCCCCTCGGCTTAATCATCCTTTCTCATCCGTCCCGGGGATTGAGAGATCTTCTTTTTCTCAAAGAATAACATGCATCATAATAGCTTGCTAAGCATATTTTGATTTCTTTGATCATTTGCTTCAAGAACAATTCATGTCCCCTTTAGATTAGGGAAACTTAATTACTTGATACATGATTAGACAATTTTTCCTAGGTTTATTTGTGTGATCTTTCACTTTACATTGCATGATATTTGACTTAGATCTTATGAATGATATTTTATCTTTAGATCTTCCATCTCAAGTTTCTTATGTGATGTAATATACTATCATAGTATTAATTGCCAAACCATACATAGTATAAGATGATTATTTGGATGCTAATTGAGGCCCGTCGAAAGACGGGGCGAGTTGAGGGTGTTTTAGTCGCGACAAAGGCTCATTCCTCTCTCGTACCAAAACTCCGAACCAAGTTATTTGGTTATGAAGGGTCGGTGCCCTTTATCCATTTGGGTGAGTCAAATTAGGTTTCTTGGTTCCTTAAAGACCAAGTGGCGACTCTGTATCTATTTTCAACAGGCTTTTTCTTTTCCCTTTCAAAACAATCTCAAACTAAGACAAAGCGGTGGAATCCCGGTATCCACACCATGCTTAAACTAGTTGTAACACGAACCTAATGTCCGTATTATGATGTCCATCATTAATATTATTATTGTTATTATTATTTATTATTATTAATATCTTATTAAGTTAGCCGTTAAATTCTGTACTTTAACATGTGGTACCCCTAACTTAAATCTGTATCATGATCTCTATATTATTATTATCATTATTATTATTATTATTATTATTATTATTATTATTATTATTATTATTATTATATTTATAATTATTTAGTCTTCCGATTAAACTCCTGTTTGGTATATTTTACCAGATTAATATCCATGTTGTTATTCCGTAAATAATAATAATACTAGTATTATTGGTATTATTACCTTTCCTACTATTATTGTTATTATTATTATTATCAAATAAATGTCGTGTTTTAATATGTTGTACTCCGAACATATTAATGTCCGTATTATTCCGTCAATATTATTAATATTATTATTTATTCCAGTTTTAGCATTATGTTAATGTGTTGTCCCCCAAGCATATTATTTTGTTGTTATTATTATTATTATTATTACTATTATTGTTTCGGTTTATTATTATTAGTTTGGTTAACACCGTGCTTTAACGTGTTGTACCACGAGCTTAGGGCCTGTATTATATAGTCAATATTTAATGAACTTGTACTTCATGCATAACATATGAAATACCTCACGTAAAAGTCGGTGTCGTAACATCAAGTCGACGTGTACGGGTATAGAGTCGGATGGTCACGGAGACCAAGTCCAAATGCATTTGGAAATATGTGCAGTCGACCACGGAGGTCCAAAAGTTGATATGTAGTGAGTTGGTACTGTCAAATGGAATTACAAGATCACATGTTGGCGATGATTGCTACTATGGCCACGGAGAGGCGAATACGATAGCAAAGTAACCATGTTGATAAGCACAAATCGCGAAATGAATGAACATGGTTAGCCTATAAAGCGAGATTACTGCTGCGGTCACAACGACCAATGATAGTAAAGTAACCATTTCGCAAATCGGCGACGATATTCATAAGGCAAGGTCCAGGGGACCTAGAGTACTTGGTTAGCTTGTAAAGTGAGATTACTACTGTGGCCACGGAGAGGCAAACAACGATAGTAAAGTAACCATAGCTCGACTCACTGGGCGAGTCACTCTAAGCCAATGACGTTACACTGGTAATGTAACAAAGTCAAGTGAGTCGGGTGGTGTAAGTCGAGTGAAGTCGAGTATATCAATGATGCATAGTTCACGCACGGTCTCATTAAAATTCATTAAGTAGTCATAACTATTTGCTATATACTTTCGGATACGTATTTTATATTAGGACTGTTCGGTTTGGACACTCACTTAGCTTTAGCCTTTTATTAAAGCTAACGACATACTACGCCCTAGACATTCCCACGTCCAGGCTTCACAGGATATGACTACCCGGAGGAGCACTACCCAAAAGAAGCCTATGAAGAGGAAGCCTTCGAAGGGGAAGCCTACAACGATGAAGGTTACGGCTACGCCAATTAGAGGTGCGATTTCAAGGAAGAAGACTTAGTTGTCCTTTATAGATTTTTGTCCAATTATACTAAGTTGCAAATTGGCGTCACACGCCTTACTTTAACGACCTTACACTTTATTTTGTCCTTACATGTAAAGATGTAACGGCGTCCAACGCCTTAAATCTCTTTCGTTATTTTATCTTTTGAAACCACAAACTCTGATGTAATAGTTAGTAACCTTTTGGTGCATATATTTAGTTTATGCTTTCGCTGAAGTTATTCTTTTACTATCTAGTGTGTTGTGGACAATTAGTTAATTTAACTAGTCATAGCTTACGGATCTAGAAAGGAAAAATTTTATTTCCTCCTAATTTCTACTACTATGGGGCGTGACAGTGTGTATACAATGTATATCAATGTGTTTTAGAATTAGTCGATTGGGTTGGTTTATTCATGTGCTTAGAAACTAGAACCGACGTCCAAACCAAATAGGAGAAAAATCCAATGCATGAACCTGTGACTCCACCCAGTAATCTTTATAATTGTTAAAAAAAAATGACAACAACTAGGTTCGGGTCTCGGGCCAACTTTGAACACCCCTACTTGGTGCTTCTCGCACATGTTTCCTTCACTACCAGATAACCCCTAAAACCAGCCCATCACACGGCACAGGCTGTGCCGTTTGGTTCTCTCATGGCACTGAGTATGCCGTTCATCAACTACACCACTATGTGTGTCCCTGTCCATATAGGAGAACTTAGCTTAAGTTTAGATTTAAGTTCGTGTATGCGTTGTGGATGCTCTAAGGGGTATGCTTATTAAAATCAAACCTTATGAGAGATAGATGACATTTACCAAACTAAAAAGTAAAAATTCTTTGGTCTAATTGGTAACATAAATGACTAGTGTAATGCTTCCCAAAATTTATATTCCAAATATGGTTTTCGGCACATATAGGGGTAGGACCACCTTCAATAGTTGTTAGACCTCTTCAGCATACTCCAATGAAAGTTCAGTGAGCGCACTGCCATATGTGTTGGAACCAATTGGGGATACAAAATTTGGTACTCATGGCTAGGCATGGAGATATAACTCGGGGTTGCGGGCTGTCCAGAAAGCCTGGCCTGAAAAAATGGGCCCAAAGCTCAGTCCGACTCATAGCTCGGGTTAGGCCCGCCCAAGCCCATAAACCCTTGGGTGGGTTATGGACTCTTGCCCAAAGCCCAGAAAAATAGCCAGAGGTCTGCAGCGTCCGCCCGACCAACTAAACAAGCCCGCCAAACCTACCTCTTTAAGTATATGTTACTTTCTATTTAAATTACTTTCCAACTCAATTAATTCAATTTATATTACTTTGGTGTGACTTCTTTCTCTCCAGTAGGGAGACTGAAAGGGAGTTTTTGCTTGCCCATAGTTGTTCTTCAGTCGAAATGAGTGACTTTTGTTGAGCTTTATTATGAGTCGTTGTGGGGCGTTGGGAAGGGGTTGGGTTGGGTTAGGTGAGGGAATGAGTGTGTACGGGGGGTGGGTGTGTCCAGCCATAATACAGGTAAGTATGAAAAAAATTAAATAACTCAATTCAATTTATATCACTTTATATATCACTTAATTCAATTAATAATTAAATTTTAAATGATTTAATTTAATTGAATGAATGTATAGTATATTTGTAATTTTCAAAACCACTTAAATCAATTTACCTTATAGAACATTTGTCCAATAAAAGTGTTTTAAATAATTGATGATGCCAAAAATTGGTAAGCGAGATTAAAAGAGAGATATGGGGACACAAGAGCTTGTATGTGGTTCGGTCCCGTTAACGAGGTGATCTACGTCCACGGTTGCGTCAGTGCGCTTCACTAGCAGATCACCGGTGGGCCTGGTGAGCCAACAGTTGGGCGGCACTACCAATAAAATCGATCGGGTTTATGCGTATGAGTGAGAATTATATGCTATTCTTTTTTATCGAATGCCCTCCTCTTTAATGGGGGTGAGCGACCTCTTTTATAGGTGCAAGACACCACCCGTATACGGTAAGTTTGTAGATTAGGAAGCCTAATCTATTTACAGCCTGATTTACATTAATCTAGGGGTGTTTCCTAAGTAGTTTAGGAAACTGCTTGCTCCTTCCATTTAGTCTTCTAACTGGGCTAGGAAACTGCCTGGAGGCTTGCTGACCAAGCAACCACGCCTACTGGGGGCACGCCCATGTGGGGTCCATCTGGAAAGAACGATCGGGCTTACGGCCATCCCAGGCAATTCTGCGTCACAGCCCGGGATACTGTGTAGTCAGTCCAAATTCAAGATGACCTGACTTCTCTTTGCTGAGGTGGCGAGGCATGACTTTGACCTGATATTTTTGTGCATATCAGCTGCCCCCCATTTTCAAAACTAACAGGAAGCTCTATCGGATGAGGTTTGAAAATTAAGACTGCTTCTGACAGAAAACCGTTCGGGAGATGGCCCCGGGTTGTTACCCGGGTTGTGACTGATCGGGCTGATCTTCCAGGGTCAGGATCGAGTAGTAGCTATGTGGGCATATGACCAACTTTTGCCATGTGTCAATGGCTGGTTGGCCTGGTTTGGATCTAGCGAGGTCAATCTGAAAGTAACTGAGCAGTTGTATGATAATTGAACCGTCTGATCGAGCATTTAATGCGCATGTCTTTTGAGGCAACGCTTCACATGCCCGAGGTGACAACTGCCAGGCAGTTTCGGCGAGAAAATGCCTAAACCGTTGGATCTGCTTTGAGAGAGTGAACCCCCTTCCCTTTTTCTCTCTAAAACGAGGCTGGAGAGAGTGAACCCCCTGGGATTCAAGCAGGAGTGGGATTTTTTCCTCCTTAGGTTATGTTCTTTCTTTAGGTTAGGAGGTACCTTGGATCAATTGAACCGAGCGGGTGTCCCCGGAGTAGTCTTGAGAGAGTGCCACATGGCGTTAAGGACCATTTACTTTATACCTTTTAGGTTAGTAACTCTACCCCCTTTATACATCAGGCTCGGGGTCTCTGACCCATACTCAGGCCGTAACCTACTTCCCCATCCTACCATAGGAGTACCAAAAATGGAGCATTCCAACTTCAATTTTGTTTCCCGATCAGAGGACGAGATGTCCCGGTCGGGAACACCTGACACCAGCTTAGATCCACCTTCCGCCTCCCCATCTGACCATCATAGTGAGGGCAGGATTTATGTTTGCATGTCCAATAACGAGTCCGATCAGGAGGCCCCCATTGCCTCTATTTCTCGAGCGAAGGTGATGAGACACCGGGGAGACCCGACCCCGACGTCGTGTTTGCCTGTGAGTCTACCTCCTCTACCCTACGCTCCCAAGACCTTATGTGTATTAGGGAGAGGTATTCGCTTCCTTACGATTGTTCCTTAGTAGTTAACCCTGGCGGAGCACACCTTTAGTAGCCAGGCTTCGTCACCTTGTTTAAGGATGCACTGATGGCTGGCTTCCGCTTTCCACTTCATCCAGTCGCCCGGGACGTCCTGATCTACCTTGGGATTGCCCCCGGGCAGTTAGCTCACAATGGGTGGAGGTTCTTGATGGGGTCAATCTCCCTTTGGCCCCAAGTCTTCAGGTATGAACTCACCCTTTAAGAGTTCTGATGGGCATACCGTCCATTCCCTGTACACCGGGAAACCGAGTTCTTCTCTTTTGTAGCCTGGCAGGGCCGAAAGATCATTGTCAACTGCCCGAGCAATAACAAGGGGTGGAAGAGCAAGTTCTTCCAGGTGTCCACCCTTGGTCTTTGCGACCCGTCCCCGGGAACCCAGTTGAGGACTTCCTGGGCGGGGAAATTGAGGGGTAAGACCGCTCGGTATGCCTCTCTTCTTGTTTCCCTTACCATAGAAGGTTGTACATTTGCTAACTATTTTCATGTTTTTTTTGTCTCAGTTGGATTGACCAACCCTCCAGGGATCCCCGTGGAGTGTCAGGCTAGGGTCTTAGGTTTGGCAGACCTGCCTACCAACATCTGGAACGTACTGTCCCAGACGGGCAATTTCGTCCAATCCTACTCTCCAGAAGAACCCGTCCAAGCTCCCACCTTTCCTCCAATCATTCCTAGTGAGCGCCTGGCAACCTGTATTTTCGCTTCACATTTCCCTTTTGCTACCTCCTCCGTTTACTAACTGGGTAATTTTCTTTTCTGCAGAAATGGCCCCCCAGAGGGATCTGGAGCTGCTGAGGGCCAGACACGCTGCTGCTACCGCCGCCTGGTTGGAGGTGGCACAGAGAAAAAGACCCGCCGCTGAGGCCTCGGGCAACGAGCGCCCCCTCAGGCGGATCCGGCACGGGATTGTAAACCGTTCAGAACCCGTGGGGACGTCAACTCCCCGAGTGGTGGTGGTTGAGGAAACAGAACCCCAGGCAGACGCACCTTCTGTCTTGCCAATAGGGGGACCTGCCGAGGTTAAGGAGAGGGTGAAGTTTGCCCTAATACCTAGTCAGGTGGAGACATGCGCAGGCCTGTCTCCCGAAGACTTTCAGGGCTGGCTTTATACCCTTTCTCATCTAGTGAGCTCCTTCGTCTCCCACACGATTGCTTTTCTTCCCCTTTTTCTTTTTATTTGCCTCGTTGACTGACCAGTCTCCTTCCTTCGTCACAAGTTAGCTGCATGGCCGCAGGGTCCGAGTCTTTCCTGTCTTCTTTGGTCGGCAGGGCCAGCACCGTCGAAGCTGCCTTATCAAAGGAGCGGGAGGAATCAAAGGCCGGGAAGACTACCCTGGCCATAGAGAAGGACAATACCAAGGCCTTAGCCTTGAGCTTGGGTGCAGCCCAGGCGGATCTGGCGGCTGCTCAGGCCGATTTATAACTTCCCGAGCCCTTACAATAGCGGTTGAAGCCCGAACAAAGGCCGTAGCTGAGGTGACTGCCGCCGGAGCCATAGAGGAGGCATTTGATGACGGCTTCTTCTAGGGCTATGAGGATCTGAAACGACGGATTGCCCGGGATCACCCCGAGTGGGACATCTCGTCTTAAAGGGGAATTGATTCGGACTATTGGGACGTTAGTCCTGCGGCTGGTGACGATCCTCCTGCTGGTACTGGTGCTGGTGCTGGAGCTGCTGAGCCTGCCCCGGGCGGGGGCTCAGGAACTGAAGAAGGAGCTGCCCCAGGAAAAGAGGCTGGGGAGACTGAAGATGTGGTCGAAGTGGACGACTAAGGTCACCGACTTATTTTCTTTTTTTGTTGTAGTTTTTTTTTTGGTGGAAAGGGGGGGGGGGAGGCTACTACAACTGCCCCCTAGGCCCTGTAAAATTGTCTTTAATTAATGAAAAGGTCCTCGAGACCAACTTTCCAATTGTTTACTATTTCTGCACTTGTTCCTGTTTGTGATTGCCAGTGACCGACCTGTTGTAAATCCCATAGGAACCTTACCTTAGAAAAAGTTATGATTGTAACCGACAGAGAACACTTGGTCTTTCAGAGACCTGATATAGGGGTCCCGCTCGGTATGGTATAGGTTTGTGACTGTTTATTACCCGAGCGGTTTCTCTGGGTACTGTAGGTACTTTAGGAATGTTAGAATTGTTCTAGGATTCCAAGTGAGCGGTTTCTCTGGGTACTGTAGGTACTTTAGGAATGTTAGAATTGTTCTAGGATTCCAAGTCCTGTTAATATCCGGTGTGGTTTCCTATGTACTCTACCCTGCCCCCCAAGCTTTTGCTAAGGCAGGCACATAGAGGGGATGACTGTAGGAAACTGACCTGGAACGTGGGTGGTTACAGGGTCTTTTGGGACTTGCCATCATCAGCCACCTTGGGGGCATTGCCCCCCTTGTAGGTTGGACCTAAACAAAGCCTATGCCTCGGGTTTTGGACCCGGGGTCTTTTAAGTGCCTGGGTCTGACCCTGAGGTCTTTTTAAGTGCCTGGGGTCTGACCCCAAGGCTTTTTAAGTGCCTAGGGTCTGACCCCGAGGTCTAGCATGGAGAAGAGTTGTTTGGAGAAAGAAACTTTTATTACTATATGAATAGATATGCTCGGGTCGAGCTACATAGTTCCTAGCCAACATTATTGTCATACTTTACCGGAAGTACTTGTGGAGGTGCTGCACATTCAGAGGATGAGAGAGGTCGTGCTTGTCTAGAGTTTGTAACCAATAGGTACCAAGGCGGTTCACTTGGCTAACTAGGTATGGACCTTCCCAGTTTGGCCCCAACTTCCCATGGCTCAGGACTTTCGTGGACTGGTTAACTGCCTTTAGGACCAGATCTCCTATCTGAAAATTGCGATACTTCACCTTGCTGTTATAGTATCGGGAGACTCTTTGCTTGTAGGATGCCACTTTGAGATATGTCCGGTCTCTTTTCTCCTCTATCAAGTCCAGTTCCACCCTTAGGGCATCCTCATTGTCTAGCTCGCTGAAATTTGCTACCTGGTAAGTAGGTAACCCATGCTTCGTGGGGACCACCGCCTCAACGCCGTAGGTTAGGGAGAATGGCGTTTCGCCTGTTGTCGCTCGGGGTGTAGTGCGGTAGGCCCATAGGAGGGTTGGTAGTTCCTCTGCCCATAGTCCTTTGGCGCTTTCAAGTCTTATTTTGATTGACTGAAGAATTGTCCTGTTGGTCACTTCGACTTGGCCATTGACCTGGGGGTGCTCGGGGGATGAGTAGTGATTGGATATCCCGTAGCCTAAGTAGAACTGCCTGAATACCGGGGTGTCAAATTGTCTTCCATTGTCACTAACTAAAACTCGGGGGACGCCGAACCTGCTAAGGATGTTCCTCTCCACGAAGTTTTCCATTTTCTTCTCGGTGATTGTTGCTAAGGGCTCAGCCTCCGCCCATTTGGTGAAGTAGTCCATGACTATGACAGCGAACTTGACCTGTCCCTTTCCCGATGGGAGGGGTCCAACAATGTCAATGCCTCACTAAGCGAACGACCAGGGCTAATGATTGGCGTCTGAAGTTCTCCCGGATGGTTGATCATGGGAGAAAATCTTTGGCACGTATCATACCTCTTGACATATTCTTGAGAGTCTTTGGCCATGGTGGGCTAATAGAAATCTTGCAGCAGGGCTTTGCGTAAGAGTGTCCGGCCTCCGATGTGGTCCCGCACACCTCTTTATGGATTTCGTATAATATTGCTTGGACTTGTGTAGGATGGACACAGCAGAGGTATGGTATAGAATATCCCTTTTTGTAGAGGATGCCATCAATGATGTGGTACCTTGCCACTCGGTATTTAACCCGACGGGCTTCTTCCTTTCCTTCTGGTAACGTGCCTGTTGCCAGAAATGCCACGATTGGGTCCATCCAGCTAGGTTCTAGGGTGGCCGATTCGACCTCCATGCACTCCGAGTTGATCACACTTGGCTCGGGTAAGTACTCTATTCTTTTCCTGGGCAAATTTGACTCAGAGGATGAAGCAAAGCAGGCTAACCGGCTGGCCCTAGTGTTTTCCTCCTGAGGTATCTACGTAATAGAGAACCCCTGAAGTTTCGTTGAAACTGCTCGGACAAGGGATAGATAAGCTACCATGTTATGCTCTCGAGCCTCATACTCTTGATTGACTTGATTTACCACGAGCTGAGAGTTGTTGGACCCTTGAATTTATAGTGCACCCATTGAGGTCGCCATTTGTAATCCGACCAACAAGGCTTCATATTCGACCTCATTATTGGAGGCTTTGAATTCGAACCTGAGCGCATACTCGAGCTGGATCCTATCGGGCATGGTTAAGATGATCCCTGCTCCGCTACCCTGTTTGTTGGAAGAACCATCCACATAAAGTACCCAGGTCAGGATATCTGGCTGTAGCCCATGCGGTAAGATCAGTGGGGCAGTTTCTTCAACTGGGTCTTCTTGGTATGTGAATTCAACAATGAAGTCTGCCATTGCCTATCCCTTAATTGCTGTGCGGGGTCTATAGAGCACTTCAAATTCTTCTAACTCCAAGGCCCATTTGACGAGCCTCCCGGATGCTTCAGGCTTACCCAAGATCTTACGGAAGGGCTGATCTGTAAGGACCACTATGACGTGAGCCTGGAAATATGGGTGAAGTCTCCGGGCTGAAGTGATGAGGGCGAAGGTGAGCTTTTCAATGTGGGAGTACCTACTTTCTGCGCCTTGAAGTGCTCGACTTGTGTAATATACCGAGAATTATATCCCGTGCTCTTCTCGAATGAGTGTCGAGCTGACCGCTGAGGGTGACACTTCCAGGTACAAGAACAATTCCTCGCCTGGCGTGGGCATTGAGAGTAGAGGGGGGGCAATGCCAGGTACTTCTTGAGTTCCTGGAACGCTTCCTCGCACTCTTCTGACCACTAAAAAGTTGTACGAAGGATCTTGAAGAATGGCAGACACCGATCGGTAGCTCGGGACACAAATCTATCTAATGCAGCCACTCGCCCAGCCAAACTCTGTACCTCTTTGGTTGACATGGGTGACCGCATGTTTAAGATGGCTTGAATTTTTTTGGGGTTCGCCTCAATCCCCCGCCTACTGACTAGGTGCCCAAGGAACTTCCCGAACGAGACGCCAAATGTGCATTTGGTCGGGTTCAACTTCATCCCGAACTTTCTCAAAATGCTGAAGGCCCCGGCTAAATGCTCAAGATGATCAGACTCTTCCCGGCTTTTAACCAGCAGATCGTCAACGTAAACCTCCATGGATTTCCCAATCAAGTCCTTAAACATGTGATTGACCAGACGCTGATAGGTTGCCCCAGTGTTTTTGAGGCCGAATGACATGACTTTATAGCAGTAGGTCCCTTGATTTGTGATGAACGATGTTTTTTCTTCGTCCCCGGGGTACATGCTAATCTGATTGTACCCAGAGTAGGCGTCCATGAACGAGAGGAGTGAATAACTGGCTTTGGAGTCCACCAGGAGATCTATTCGGGGGAGTGGATAGCAATCCTTGGGGGATCAGTGAAGTCCACATACATCCTCCACTTCCCGTTGCTTTTCTTGACCAGTACTACGTTCGCGAACCAGTCGGGATAGTGGACCTCTCGGATAGATTTCGCTTTAAGGAGTTTATCGACCTCCTCGCATGATGCCTTCTGCCTCTTGGGGGCCATGCCCCGTCTCTTCTGCTTCACAGGCCGGGAATCTGGGTTGACATTGAGTCGGTGAGACATTACCCGACAGTCAATCCTGGGCATGTCTTCATGACACCAAGCAAACACATCTTGACTCTGTCGTAGGAATTGAATTAGCTTCTCCCTGAGGCCGGGCTCCAGCTGGGTGTCGATGGTGACCATTCGGTCGGGGAGTTGCGGGTTTAACATCACTTGTTCCAAATCCCCGATTGGTCCCACTCTGTCGCTTTGATCCCTCGGGTCTATCTCCTAGACATTCAGTGTTTCAGCGATGGCTTCCCAGTGCAAAGAGCTGACATAGCAACTCTGAGCGATGGCTTGGTCTCCGCGTAGGCTCGTGGGCCCTTGGGGGGTTGGGAATTTAACCAACAGGTTGTGCGTTGATACGACTGCCTTGGCCTGGTTGAGGGTTGGCCTTCCAAGGATGACGTTATAGGCAGATGGAGCTTCCACGACCACAAAGCTTTCCAGTATAGATGCCTGCTGGGGGTAGACTCCCATGAGGACCGGGAGCTCGATGATACCGAGCGGTTCTACATCCGTTGATCCCTACCAGAGGAGTGGCCACTAGTCGAAGCGGATCCCTGGATATCCTGAGCTAATCGAATGCTGAGATAAACATGATGTCGGAGGAGCTGCCTGTGTCTACCAATACCCTTTTAACCACGTAGTTTGCTATGGAGAGCATCACTACCAGCGGATCATCGTGGGGGTAGTGTAGGTCTAGCATATCTTCGGATGAGAACGTCAACACATCGGTTGGGAGAGAGCGGGTGGATTGGACATGCCAGACATCCGATCGAGACTCCCGGGCATGTATCTTCCTTGTCGACCGTGAATCCCCTTCGCTTGAAATGCCTCCGGAGATTACATTGATTTGCCCAAGGGGGTCGTGGTTGCTCGAGAACCCTGGTTTTTTACCGGGGTCGTCTGTTAGCTGCCACGAATTTAGCTAGGTGACCCTGCTCGATCAGCTTCTCGATGGCAATCTTAAGCTTAAAACAATCCTCCGTGTCATGCCCATGGTCTTGGTGGAAGCGGCAAAACTTGTCCCGGTTCCTCTTACCAAGAGGGCTTTTCAACTTGGCGGGCTCCTGGAGTAGCCGCTGGATCTCTACGGTGGCCATAACTTTGTGGATTGGCCAGGAAAGTGGGGTGAAGGTAATCAGGGCCTAGTCCCAGGTACCTCTCTGCTGATCTTGTTTGGGCTTCTTTCCCGGACCCTTTTCGGAGCCCTCCCGTTTCTGTTTAGCTTTCAGGGACTCTTCTCCCGTAAAGTTGGAGCGCTTGGACTTCAGAAACTCCTCCGTATCGATGTACTTCCCTACTCTCTCTGAGAGTTCCACCAAGGTTGCCGGTCGGTCATGATGGAACGACATTGCAACTTTGGTGTGTTGAACCCCCGAGCAGAAATCCATGATCGCGGCCGTTTTCATTCAGGTTGCGGATCTGGAGCCTTTGCTGATTAAAACGATCCACTTACTCCCTCAGGGACTCTCCCTTTCGCTGCTTGACAGCAAGCAGCTAAGTGTCTGGTTGTGACCAGTTGAGCATCCCCATGAACTAACTGATGAAGAGCTTGCTCAATGTCTTAAAGTCATCAACCGTTCAGGGTTTCAGAACGTAGAACCACTGCGCGGCTAGGCCTTTAAGGGTACTAGGGAAGGCCAGGCACAGTAACTCATCGATCGTGGTGACTAGTGCCATCTGAGCCTTGTAAGTGCGAACATGATCCACTAGGCTCCCTGAACCGTCATAAGAGCTGAGATGTGGCGGTTTGAATTTTCGCGGGATGGGGAATGCGGTGTAGGGCGACTCGGTCTCTGTATTGGTATGATCATGGAGCTGCTTGCGGCTCAATTTTTTGATTTGCTGCTGCAAGTCCTCGATCTAGGCCTTTACATCTCGCCCGATTTTCTTTTCCATATCCGAGAAGTATGTCGGGTCTGATGATGATGCTTCTTCCTTGAAGTGCGTCGTCCTCGGGGATAGAATTCGGCTCCGGGTAATCATATGTCTAAGATCTCCCCGGCTCCGGGCCGAAGGGTCTTTGGCTGGTTCCCGGGGCTTTGGCCCTGATTCCTCCCTCTTGGTGGCGCGTTGCCTATTGATGATGTCTCTAGCATCTTCTACCCGGCGAGGATTGATCTGAGCTTGCCGCCTGGTGCGCTTGGGCACTATGCTACGGTCACCATCCCCGCGTGTTCCCAATCCGACGGGGATACCGGCGCAAAGTGGGTATGGTTCCGGACTTTTGTGGGCTCCTGGTCAGGGGCACTCTTCCCGGTCTGGTTCTTGGATTGAGGGCGCTTTTCTTGCAAGGCCAACAACACTTCGATTTGCTGTTGGGTTTACCATTGGCCTTCCAGAAGTTGCGCGAGCACCGCCGTCATTTGCTCGGAGGTCATGGAGTCGGCCTGCTACTCGAGCAACAAGTTCTCTTGACCGGTCGGAGTAGTATTTTTCTTACCCATCTTCGGTGGCATGTCGATCGGTCAAGAAATTTGTTAGTGAAAAAATTATCATTTCCTACCGACGGCGCCAAATTGATGATGCCAAAAATTGGTAAGAGAGATTAAAAGAGAGATATGGGGACACAAAAGCGTGTATGTGGTTCGGTCCCGTAAACGAGGTGACCTACATCCACGGTTGCGTCAGTGCGCTTCACTAGCAGATCACCGGTGGGCCTGGTGAGCCAACAGTTGGGCGGCACTACTAGTAAAACCGATCGGGTTTATGCGTATGAGTGAGAATTATATGCTATTCTTTTTTATCGAATGTCCTCCTCTTTAATGGGGGTGAGCGACCTCTTTTATAGGTGCAAGACACCACCCGCACATGGTAAGTTTGTAGATTAGGAAGCCTAATCTATTTACAGCCTGATTTACATTAATTTAGGGATGTTTCCTAAGTAGTTTAGGAAATTGCTTGCTCCTTCCATTTAGTCTTCTAACTAGGCTAGGAAACTGCCTGGAGGCTTGCTGACCAAGCAACCACGCCTACTGGGGGCACGCCCATGTGGGGTCCATCTGGAAAGAACGACCGGGCTTACGGCCATTCTGGGCGATTCTGTGTTACAGCCCGGGATACTATGCAGTCAGTCTAAATTCAAGATGACCTGACTTTTCTTTGCTGAGGTGGCGAGGCCTAACTTTGACCTGATATTTTTGTGCATATCAATAATTATTTGGTACCTAGGGCCTAAGCCCATATAACCCTAGGGCCTTTGGGCGGACTTAGGATCCTCAATTCTCAAACCTGATCCGGTCAATGCCTCAAGCCCATTAACGACCTGTCCAAGCCTGAACCCATACCCCACCAATTGGGGCAGATGGACCATTTTTCATGCATATGCATAGCATTACTCAATAATAATAGCATAATTAATAGGATTTGGCCAAGGCCTTTAGCCTCCCTAAGGGAGATCAGGGGTTCGAAATCCCCTAGGGGTCGTGTTAGCTAGTTTGAGGGATGGATATCAAGATGGACAATGTCCAACTTGGTGTGGATTCAGATCCTACATCTAGCTTGCCTCCCTGATTTACTTGGTACGTGTGTTGTGGGGTTGGTGTATGTGCCCGGGATTTGTCCCATGTTCTACTTCGATAAAAACGACAATAGGTGCTGATCCCGAAGTCGCAGAGGACATGCTGGGGAATTTGTCATCGTATACAAAAAATAAAAAATAAAAATGTATATATATAAATATAAGAATTAGTCCCTTTTCCATCCGTTTTATTATAAATTAATCCAACATAAGATCTAGTTTAGAAATAGATCCTTGATTAGGCTTTTTAATTAGAAATAGATTATTTTGCCCAATTTAATTTATTTAATGTCAAAGTACCCTTAGTCGCATGTATACTGATATACATATATATTTATTTGTATATCTATATATATTTATTGATTTATATAGTATTTGAAGTTAATGACAATAACTGTTAATGTGATAATATTCTCTTAATTCAAGGGATTTCCTTAATTTGCTTACTATTATCTTGTTGGTTGAAATTCAAAACCTTTCATATATTTTCAGACTTATTTATTGGATTGTGATTGTCATTAATGTACATATTATATTCATCTTTACGGCTTTGTGTATTTGTGATTGAATTGTTGGAGTTACTGGATAAAAATCTGCTTATATTGGGAAGTACCTCATATTCAGTGAGAAGCTATTCTTGTCTATAGACTGAGTAATTGATGTAACTTGAATATTTTCTCACGTAAAAACTAAAAAACCGTGAAATCCTCATTATTTTCTGAAATAATAAAAAATTTGAGAAATTCCCATTCTATTGGGATTTTTTATTTAAAAATTTGAGAAATCCCACTCTGCTGGAAAATTTTGCATTCAAAAAAACTACTAAATTCTCATTGTTGGAGTTACTTGATGAAAATCTGATTAGATTGTGCCTTGTATTCTGTGAGGAGTTACTCTTATCAATAAATTGAGTAATTGATGTTATTCGAATATTTTCGCACGTAAAAACTAAGAAATTCTCATTATTTTCTTAGATCTCTAGTAAAAAAACTAAGGAATTCCCACTCTATTGGGGTTCTTTTATTTAAAATTTGAGAAATCCCCACTCTGTTGGAAAATTTTCCATTTAAAAAAGTGATAAATTCCCATTATTTTGTGAAATTCTTATTAAAAAATTGAGAATGTCCTTTGTTGTTGTGAAATTCTCATTCATAAAACTGAGAAATTCATCACTGTGTATTGAGAATCTTTTACATTAGAATGTGAAGATTCTCTCGCGCCCTGATTATGTAGCCAATACCCTGTCACACCCCAGAGAATCAAAAATAGATCAAACTAGTTCCTTTTTGGTCCCGTAGGCCCGTGACTGGTGAATAACCGTATTGTCATATACTCAAACACAACGATAAGGAGGATGCTATACATGGAACATATCTTATTAACATAATAAGAGGCTATAGTGGAAACTCACAAGTCACAGTCAACTAAAACTATTACAATATCTAGCTTATAACCTGAAGCCTACAACAATATTAACATAAATATGATATATATTATATGTCTAAACTAGCTATAATACAACCACACGTCTTCGTCTTCAAGCCTTTAGCTCCAAGTTGGCGGAACATCAGTCTTCTGTCCTCAATACCTGCAAATCACTTGACGTTGGAATGTTCAGGGCATAAACACCATCAACTTTGATTACAAAGCTGAGTGAGTACATCAACCAATACTCCTTACAGATTACTATTTAGCATCTTAAAATGCGGTTAATCTCTTATCAATGACGTCACTCACGGATATAGCAGAGATCTAATTAAATTATACAATAAAGATAACATGAATCATAATAAATAAAGACAAAGGTAATGATATAACATCTCATCACGTTATTCACCAAATCCATGCATGTAACCCATGCATCTATCTTCTTGTCAGGACGCTGAATCCATGCCCGAACAACCATCTCATCTATCCATACTCATATTCATACTCTTATCCCTATCCGTATCCATGCGCCGATACAACAATAGCAATTTGTATCCATACGTCGATACCATAATACCAATTTGTATCCATGCGTCAATACAACATAATTTAGCAAGTAGACCACACCGATCGTCTACACGGTGGCGTCCTAAATTACACGATCCCTTAACAGGTTACCGGTCGTCTACACGGTACATCCTATATACAAACGATGGGAACGACACGTCAGACTTCTTCTATGATGCATATATCTTTACTGGCCGTCTACACTACTGAGAGTACATTAGAGTACTAGCCAGACGTAATCGTCAAAAGTATACTAGACGTCTTCAACAGCACACACGCATCACTGGACATCTTCAACAATGAGAGGTGCACTAGAAATTCTAACCATCCCACGTCCACCCGGCTCGTTAGTTGTTGATCCCACAAATCCAAAATACACATATCACGTTATTCCACATAAAGGTACAGTTACACATTTTGGTGTCAATCCTCATATCTCTTCATACTACTACCCCATGTCGTGAAGTGCATTGCTCTAGATATAGAACTACCACATGCGACATCATTTATCATATCTATTCATTAATTGGTTATTAACATGCAGTCGTGTTCTGTCTACTATACAATTCAGCAATGACAATATATGGCAGTTAATCAACAACCAGTTCATCTTATATCGGCCGTTAACATAACAACATGTTAAGTATCCCCATACCCAAGTATCATAATATCATATATGGATTCATAGTACAACATTTAAACAACTAAACAGTTTGTATATGAAACAATAGAAACTATCCACATTCTGCAAGTAGTAATTGATTGGGAAGGGTGTCTAATCGATTAAGTGAAAAGACCCGGACAATTGATTGAGAATTAATTCAATTGATTAAGCCCCTTCCAATTGATTGGGTCAGTTTCAATTGATTGGAACCAGTCTAATCGATTGAGTGGGTGTCTTCTTCCCAAAAATTGGTAGACACGAACTGGTACTACAGGGACGTCGTATACATGTTCTAATCATATAGCAAGCATCCCAAAAATGAGTGAGTCAATGAACTCACCTTACTCCGGCATTCCGAGCTCTGCGACGACAACTATGGTGACGGTGAGCTTTTTCTCTCCTCTCTTCCTTCTCTGTCTCTCTTCCTCTCTTTGTCTTCTGTTCTTCTTCTTCTCTTCTCTGCCGCATCTGATGGTGTGTATATATATATATATCATATATATATGTATGTATATGTATAAGTCTCTCTCTCTCTAAAACACACACACACGTGCGCGCGCGCGCACACACACACACACATCCAACCATACATGAGTATAAAAGGAAAGGTTTATATAGGGGAGAAGAGGGACAAGTGGCAGCTTTCTGCACAGACTTGAAGATCAAGTTCTGACCTCGTTCAATCGATTGATATGGGTTCAATCGATTGAGATGGGTCTAATGATTGACTTATGTCTGTAGGGGTTCAATCGATTGAGAATGTTTAATCAATTGGGAAGGGCATAAGTCCAATTGATTGAAATTGAAAAGGTTCAATCGATTGGGTGGGGCTCCTGGGCAATCGATTGGAAATGTCCAATCGATTTGTTGGGGTCATACACCAAGTGTTCTCACAACATACATAGTTTTATTAATATAATCATGTATCCAAAAATACATGGTATTATACATACCTTATCCTGAAAAAGAAGTTCTTTTTGTCAAAAACCCAAATTTTGCAAAGAGGAAATATAAGAATAAAAGTTTCTTTAATGAAATTAGTGAGATTTTCATACCAAAATGCTCCGATTTTATGTTTTTTTTTTGGGTCAAAGTTGACTTTAATTACGTCGGAAAGTTTACGATTGCTTATGAATCTTGCCAGAGGTCTTCGATCGCCACCAAAATCGTTGTGACAGAGGGTTTTATTCGAACATACAAATGAGATGATTTGAGATTCTTTAATGGTAGGTGACGATTTTTAGGGGTTTTAAATGAGAACATTTGAAAAACACTATAATGTAGGGATTTCCATTGTAGGCACGCGAAAAATGAACGAGAGGTATTTATGTCTTTAGCAACACATGTGGACTAATTTCTAGATTCAGAATTATGAAGGACCTATTTCTAGAAAAGTCTAAGATTGTTGACTAAATCCTAATCACCTAATAAAAAATGGCGTGCCTTTTGGCACTCCATGGATTACTAATGACTCAGCTAACTGCATGGTACTATATGCAATAGATGTGATACTATAGAGTGTCAGTGGTAACTTTTAGAGTGCCAATAACAATTCCCTATAAAAAAGGGTGGGGCTAAATATATAACTTTTTTTTTTTGCTAAATATACCACAATCATTCACAAATTTTTTATCTTTTAACACGTGGTGTATTTAATAGAAAATGTGGTATATTTAGTACCGAGTAATTCTTTGGTGATAACTTCATACAACTTTCATACAATCTCTTAAAAAGATGTGTCTATCTCTCTCCTGTGATGTCACTAGACCCCACAATGACACAGAAGAGAGATAGACACATATTTTAGGAGGTTGTATGAAAGTTGTCACCAAAGAATTACCCTTTAGTACCACCCAAAAATAATAGCACTATATATATATATATATATGTGTGTGTGGATGTATATATCGATGCTTTTGATACATCTCTGCCACTTCTCTCTCCACTCTGCAGTTCCCTCGATTACTAGTTTCAAAACCCATCCCTTCCCCATTCAACGACTTTTATTGATCACTGTCCGAAACCCTAATTAAATCAATTCTTATTACAAATTCCACAAAACATTAGTTTGTTCACTGGATTGTGGGCCTTTCGGGATTTGAATTTGATCTGCGTTTTTCTCTTTCGTCTCACTATTTGCAGCAATGAAGAGTACTTGTGAAAGCCTCAAAGTTTTCGATTTCAACGAAGAAGATGAGCTCTCCGAGATGACATCTGCCAGGTTTATGGACAAATTCAAAAACCCTAATGCCCATCCCCTCGATAAGTATCAGTTCCTTCAAAACTGTAAGTTTCTATTACATAGGATATATATACATACATATATATATTGTATACACGTACGTATATGCACACATGGTTGGGTGTTTGTGGGTGTTGGTTGGAATGTATTGAATTCAGCCCCTAATTGTTTGGGCGATTCTTTTCTGGAACTTATTGAAATTGCATTGTTGCTTAAATGATCAACTTGATTGTGTCAACTGAGTTTTTATTTTTTGAGGGTTCATTAGCTGTTGGTTTCGGAATGTTGAATCTGCTTTATGATTTCATGGTGTTGTATATCAAGGGTTGCATGATTTGTAGTTAATTTCCATCTCAAAATAGGAATTGAATTTGTTTCTGTTTATTGTGACAATAGGAATTTGATTGACTTAAGATGTTCTACACATTTTGCATCACAAGTCACCGCTCAAGTATGAGATTACTAGTTAGGATTTGCACGGTAGCAACATTTGCATGTTATATGGATGCATCTTATTTATCCTCTTCTTCCTAGTAATGGTAGTCATTGATTGGCATAATTGGATTGTGAATCCAAATTGGATGTTGATTTTTATGTGCATGTCGGCCATCTGTTTCAAATACCCCGTATGTACCTATTTTGCATGTTCCACTTCCTTTGCAAAATTCACAAAGAAGTATATATCGGCCATGTGAGCCAACCACGAATAATAAGGGGGTCATGTTATGCCATTTTGACGAACTGTTTCTTAGGATTTTTTTTATAATTAATATTCAAGCACATTCCTAATTTGCATCAGTAGGCCGTCATGTTTCTACAGCTGTCCTGCACTGAGAGAAACTTAAGTTTTTGGGAGATCTCTTGGACTGGATCAAGATAGAAAGAAGCAAATTAACGGCATTTGTGGAATACAAAAAGAACAAGAACAACAATATGTCTAGCTACTTTGAACTTATTATATGTCTTTATATGCCTGGGACTACCCATGTATTAAAACATTGTATTCGTCCATATATAATTTATTGTTTATTTGCCTTGGTCTACTATTTATTGTTTTCTGTCCTTGTTCATCGTATCAGACTAGGAGTACGTATGCATGCTTTCTACCTCATGTTTGCAGTTCTACTTGAGATTATGTCCATATTGGTCATTACTTAGTACATACTAAAAATAATATGGCTGCTGAGAGTTAACTCATGCTGAAAATAGGGGGAGTCCTCGCCTGAATGTTTCTACTACAAATTACCTTAGTCAGATGTTTCTGTTCTTCTCATGTCACTTGGAATCTGCTGACGACTGAGTTAAATTCCATTAACACTTAGGTGCTTTTCACTCGGTGCTTTTCGTGTTGTTCCCTCTCACAGAAGTGGGACCCAGCACAGGACCCAGGACAGTTTTAAAAAAACTGTTTTTAAAGTGCTGGGTCCCACTTCTGTGAGAGAGAACAACACGAAAAGCACCCAAGTGTTGTCCCTTTTTTCCTAAGTCGTTTAGTAGTTATTATTGGTTTACTATTTGTTAATTTGCTCATTGAGGGACATCTTTCAGCTTGCAGTATCCTTAATAGAATATCGGTGCAAAGCTCGGTAGCCATTGAGAAACAGTTCCTCCCATCTATGCCAGATGTATCTCTGTTTTCCTCTTGTTTTTAGTACAATTAACCAAAAAAAAACTTATTGCTGAAGGCAATGATTTGGATGCGTAGTATTATCTTGTGCTTATTTCGGCGGCATGATTATAAAAGGGCATTTTACCTCATGAGAGCCAATGGACTGCAAGATATTATATTTTTTTTTTGCTGATATTAGATGTTAAATCTTGGTATTTCCGATGCTGATGCATGTGTTGATTCTTACACGTTGTGCTTCTACACTAACTTGTGGTGGCTGTTTTTTCGTTCATTGGTTCCTGGTTTGCATGACTTGGTGCTCTCTGGGTCTTTGTTTTTATATTATTTCTTTCCGGGTATTGCTTCCAGTTGCCCAGGGAACCAAACTTCGGTCAAAAGAAATTGGTAATGTCCCATGCGTGGATGTCGATGCGGTTGACAATGATCGTGATGGTAATTATGCTGTTTCACCTCTGAACGCTGGAGTGGATTGTGCTACTAAAGGTATGTCTGCGTTGGATGATTTTCCGCACCTCAATTCCACAAGTGCCGAACAGAACCCAGGGTTTATTGTAAAAGAACTTCAACGAGGAAGTTTGGGAACGACAGATTCAATCCCCGAATTGGCTTCACCTGAAAAGGTCGAAATAAATGTGCCCTTCTACATTCTCCATCTAGACAGTGTACTTGAACTTGTTTGTTTTAGTACATTATGTTCGGAGTCTAGAAATATAGAGACACTTATTGAAGCTGGAATATTGCAGGATGAATCGGTTGATGTGATTCCGGACAGTGATGAAAGCCTGAATGAAAGTTCCCCATCAAGTTCTTCGAATAATGTAGAAGATGGTGGTATAACTCATGAATTTTGCGATTGTAACCTTTCCGTCTTTTCATGTCTTTTATTTGGATTTCTAATCCGCCTTGAGCTTCTTACTAAATGTTGAATTATTTTATCAGCTTCTTTGGATGAACCTTCGTCAGAATATTGCTTTGCTGGTTATGAAATGGTATTACCGTTCTCCCACTTCATTCTCAGTGCTTAGTAGACCATTAAGATGTTATGAGAGAGAATAGGATATTCATGATGATTATGTTATTCTTTATGCTTCCTCTCAGTCGTTCTATGTTGTACCATGTCGATTACTTTAGGAATAACTGGTTATGAAATGGTCCCACTTCATTCTCAGTGCTTAGTAGACCATTAAGATGTTATGAGAGAGAATAGGATATTCATGATGATTATGTTATTCTTTATGCTTCCTCTCAGTCGTTCTATGTTGTACCATGTCGATCACTTTAGGAATAACTGATAATTACATTCCCCGCTTGATCATGTGAAAGGAAATAGTGTCAATTATCATGGGGTTCACCTAGGTGCACGGGGGTGTTTGACAGTTTCAATAGAAAGGCCAATGGGCCTGACTCACCCTCAAAAGACTTTTTATGAGGGGGGATTACCCAGGCTTATAAGAAGCACATGCGGGGACCTACCTGGGCGATGTGGATATCCAATACACCCCCTTCACCAACAGCAACAGGGCAAGCCCAACGTAGCGTTGATACCAAACAGAAAGACCAATGGGCCTCACCCTCAAAAGACGCCTTATGAGAAGAGGATTACCCAGGCTTATAAGAAGCAGGTGCGGGGGTTCTACTCAGGCGATGTGGGATATCCAATAGTTTCCATGATCGTGCCTTTACCTGCTGTGAAAGGATGTACTCTTTTATGTGGTTTAACCTTTTTTTTCCATGGTCAGTATGTCTCTTTTGTGCGCTTGAATATTTCATCTACCCGTTTTTACATAGTTCATCAAGTGATGTTTTTTCATAGTCAGTTTTGCAAGACGCTACTTGTTATTTGTTAAAAATGTTGAGCGAGATAATAAAGAAATATTTGTGGGCACGTAAACATGAAAGTATACCTAGATCTAAGTATCCAAAGGTTGCAATTTTCACCCATTGGAAATGGCCTTTTAGTTTTGCCTTTCAACCCTACATGCTTTCTCCAAACATTCACAAGCCTTGAAAAGCTTAATGGGCGCTCCAACTGCTGAGAACTCTATAATTTGTTAAAATGTATGTCAGACTTTCCGGAAAGTGAAAATGTTGCGGCATGCACATCGTTAGTTCTATTGCTTCTTCCTCTGTAACTGTTGGAGTGGTCTTTATTGAAGATTGACTTATTTTTCTTGTGATTTGCAGGGCGAGAGAAACATGGTGGTTTCTATTTCTCCTGATTACATTGTATATCATGATAAATATTGTACAAAGTCTTTGTTAATTTTTTCCAGCGGTTGCATCACAATGAAGGGTTCGGGAAACCAAGGAACGTTTAGCTTCCAATGGGGAATTGATGATATCATTGGTATCGAATCCCAATGGTTTGGAAGGGTGAGTGGAAGATAACTTTTTTTTTTCAGATTGAATTAATTTTAGATGCTTATAGATTGTATAAGCATCTTATATAGATGCTTGAAATTAAAAAGTAGTTACATTTGTGAATTTTTTCCAGCTTGAGCTGGCCATGGTAAAGATCCGCATAATATCAAAAGATACAGTGCAAGCTGCTAGTGGACTTGGAACTTCAGGTTAGTTTACTACAATATATATGCTCTAGCGTTTTTTTTTTTTTTGGTTGGGAAATTTGCCAAATTTCAAATCCAGTGACATGTTATTTGGGTGGATAATAGAAGTCTTTCCATTAGGTTTTCGAAAGTGATGCATATGTGTTATGTCATCTTTGGTTTCCTAACTTAGTCTAACGCCTAGGTTTTGAACTAACTAACTCTGACCTTCCCTGTTTGACTGTTGAAGACTGTGAAGTACTCTATTGACCTTTACTTAGCAGTATTTGTTGAATATTGGTTGTCAAAATTTGAATTTCATCATTAGATTTATGAGTTTGCATATCATGTTGTGCTTAATACACAAGGGAAAGTTAGACATGAAACTGAAAGTAAATTGACAAAATCAGAAGAGTATGTTTGAGAAATGTACTCAAGGTACACATGAAATAATTAAGTGGTTGGGTATAGCTGGAAAACATATTACACATGATCTCCTTTATCTAACTGGTTCTAAGTTTAAAGTATAAATGTCAAGTTATTCTTCACTGCAACTCTATTTTGACCCTGCTAAAATGGATTGTGTACGAGAATTTGCTTCTCCAATATATGGAGGAAATATCCTTGGTGTCAGAATTTTGAGCACTGTGGACCCTCAAAAATTAGATGACACAACTTCGAAAGTAGAAAATAGTATTTTGGAATAAGAAGCTGCTAAAAGATATTATATGATATGGAAATAAGGTGGTCGGTCGTATTTGAATAGGAGATTCACATTGATGAATCAAATGGGAAAGCTTCATCATATGAAGAAACTCGGTGGTGTGGGGAAGTCCAAATGTAGTAAAACAAAACGAGAATGGTCTAATATTTCTTAACGAATCTAGATTTTCAAAAAAAATTGACGGTAGAGCTATGTAATATGTAAAAAAATGAAGCTTAATCACGATGCTTATTCTGAATTACGTAGGAAGGATGTGGAATTGTAGATTTTATTGACTGGATCTGAAGTGTGAGCTAACGGTCCTGATGAAAGATATGAAATCAAAGAAAGATGAGAAGTTAACAAATGAAAGGAAGCTTACATTTGAACAAAATTCCTACTGTTAGTGAGCGTGTAGGAATTATTTTATTATAATTGCAATATAGGAGAAAAAAAGAATATGTTCCCTAATAGCATGGAAGGTTAGTCTCTTCGTTTTAGAAGGTTTTTCTTCTGAAGTCTCTTCTTGTGTCTTGTAAGTCTTCTAATGATTTCACTTGAATCAGATAAGATGGAACTAAAAAATTAGTGACATATAATCCAGTCAACCTGTTATGTTTGAATACTTGTGAGGTTATCTCAGTAGCATGGAAGGTTAGTTCCTTGTTGTAGAAGGGTTTTTTCCCTCTCTTTTCTTCTGAAGACTCTTGTTGTGTCTTGCAAGTCTTCAAATGATTTCACTTGAATCAGATAAGAAGGAACTAAAAAGTTAGTGAACCGTAATCCAGTAAACCTTTGTTTGGAGACTTGTGAGGTGACTATTAGGATTCAGATTTTGTTCTCTCATGGTATTGAGGGTTATGCTCTTTTAGGCGTTAAGAGAATTGGGTGGTGACTTATCTTGTTTGGTGTGTAAGAAGGATTTTGATTGTTCGAGATATCGCATAGTTGGTACTTGGTATTACATTTGGCTTCCTTTGGGGGGTTCAAAATTTTGAATTTACAACTCCCTCATATCTATCTCTCACTCGCTCTGTTGTTTTCTTTAATACTTCATTCTTTGTTTTTCTGTTGTTGTTTCATAATCTTTTTAGTGTTTCTTTGTTTGATTTATGCAGTGGCTATAATTTTTTTTTTTTTTTTTGCCTGCATAAACTACATCCAGGAATTGAGGAGTTGAAATTCTCTGTTGTTGACTCTAATTGGCACGAGAAACAGGAGGAGATCACGTCTTTGGATGTGAGATACAGTGCATTTTGGACTGTCGTGTTTGAGTAAGTTCTTTTGATTTCTCCACCATACTTGTTCTTATGTTTTCTGATAATGATTACCAACTCATGGTCCCTGTGGTTTTTGCTAATACATCCTCAGATTTGAAATGATTTTCCTGTGGAAGGTTGAAAATTCAATGATATTGATATGGCTGAATACAGCTAATCTTGAAGTCTGGTGTTGATTTCATTTTTCCTCTGTGCCTAGATAGCTTTGCATGTTCAATACTTATGAATTCAGGGACTCGTTTTGTTTTGTTGTGACATATGACTTACGACAATGATTTTTGTATCGTGATTCCTCGTTTTGTTTTATTACAGTATATCAAGATGTAACTTGTTGCAAATATTATAATTGTTATTTTTCATTGTAGTGCTGATGTTGGAAGGTTTGGAGATGTCAGTGACATGTGCTCTCGGAAAAGCTATTTTCCCAAGTGAGTAAAGAAATCATTTTTTGCTTTTTGTCATATTAAGTATATGTCATTCGCGATGGTGTTTCAGTTACTTGACTGTCTTGGCTTTGTCTGGTTTATTTGTTTGTGTGTGTTTGGTGCGATTGGTTCTTTTCTAGTTTTCAGTTTTCGAAAGAGCTAAATAAAAACTTTTTTTATTCTCTTTCCTCTCCTAGAAAACAAAAACTGTGAACATGGCCAGCAAAAAATGTTTTGCAGGAGAGAGAGAGAGAGAGAGAAAAACTGTAAACTTATAAAGCCTAATATATATATTCGTTCAAAATTTTGTTGTTTGTTTCTACTTTTGAGAGAACATACAGGTATACATATGTATGCGTACATATATATATATATATATAGAGAGAGAGAGAGAGAGAGATGAATACTTTTTAGGCAATTTGTTATTTGGCATGTTAAGATAGGTGATCTTTCTCCTAACATTTGGCACTTCTTTTTGGTAATTATTTACTGTTTGTACTTAGATGATGTAATGTGAAATTTTGCAGTTTTGATGAGCCTTTTGAAGAAGTTGTCTATCCAAAGGGGGATCCTGATGCTGTTTCAATTGGTAAGAGAGATGTCGATCTGCTACAACCAGAGATGTTTGTCAATGATACGATCATTGACTTCTACATCAAGTACGTGCCTTTGCACATTACACCTTCACATTTTTTTTTGAAAAGTTGTGGAAAAGTAGCTGTATTTTTGTTTCACAAGGAAAAAAACAATTTTTCGTAGAAACGCCTCTTGCAAAAAAGCAGGGTAAGGCTGCGTACAATTGACCCAATGTGGTCCGACCCTTCCCCGGACCCCGCACTGCGGGAGCTTCGTGCACCGGGCCGCCCTAAGGTAAAAACAATTTTTATGGATAAGGAGTGCTGATTTTGAGTTAATTTCACAGTTTTCTCAAGTCTTTGCACAGTGCAGTGTGGAAAAAGAGCATCAGGGGTTTTGGGAGTGGGGGAGTTAGCAGTGTCTGATGAGCATTGTCCTCTTCGATTTTCTGATTTGACCCTTACAAATAGGGAGAAATTGAATTCCAGTCTTGATGTTGAACTTCATGAAGCATTCTTTTGCGATGAGTTTCTGTTTAGGGGGAAATCTTACGTAAATGAAGTGACTGTGAGTCTGTGACTATTTTGCTTCCTTTTGCAGTTTTAATGGTTTCCCAAATCATTTATGCTCCATTTGGTATGTCGTATGAAAGTGACTTTCTGTAGTACATATAGAGAGAAATCCGAAAGAGGTGTAGAGATAGAGAGAGAAACATTATAGAACTTGAGGAGCATGGGGTTCCGTCACCCCCCTAACTCATGTCCTCATGTACAAAACATCATCTCCAACTTGAAGCAGGATCAACCTAGACTTGCTTTTGTGAAAAATTAAAAATTGTATTGGATTGCATCTTTAAATCACGTTGATACTGAAGAGAGGATAATGTGATTACAGTTGATGAGAATGCATTCTGAAGCTGTTACTTTAAGCACACCCTTTTTGCTAGTGGTTTTTTTTTTTTTTTTTTTTGGGTATATTGAAGTTGCTAAATGCACCCACCTAATGAAATTTCCCTCTACGCCCACTTATACAACTGGAGATGCTTCATGTACTCCTCACTGCATAATGTGGGTGTGGAGAGAAATTTGGTGGGTGTATTTAGCAGTACTCTTTGGATGGGTAATCCTTGGGACACACCCAAAGACACAACTTTTGGGACACAACCCAAGAGATGATTCTATCTCTCTCCTGTGTCACTGTGGGGTCCAGTGACATCACAAGAGAGATATAGACACATCTCTTGGGTTGTGTCCCAAAAGGCAAAAATTGTGTCTTTGGGTGTGTCCCAATCTTTACTCTCTTTGGATAATTCTAACTGCGCAGTTTTCATCGTAGCTACTGGCTGTGACTTCTTACATCCTTTGAACATTATTTTCTTTCGTGGCAGATATTTGAAAAATAATATCGAACCAGAAGAGAGGCATAGGTTCCACTTTTTCAATAGTTTCTTCTTTCGGAAGCTAGCTGATTTTGACAAAGATCCATCTAGTGCCTTTGAAGGCGGCAGGGCTGCTTTTCAGCGTGTTCGGAAATGGACAAGAAAAGTGAATTTATTTGAAAAGGATTATGCATTCATTCCTGTAAATTTCAAGTAAGAAATTAGCTGAACAAACCCTTAGTTTCCCAGCAGAAAGTCATTTCTTGTACGTGGCATGAATGTTAAATGTTGTTGATTTTACTGACAGTTATCACTGGAGCTTGATTGTAATATGTCACCCTGGTGAGGTGGCTAAGTTTGAAGGCAAGTTCTTGTTTTTTTTGTAAAGGTTCTACTCGTGGATTAAGTGTGGTAACCTTTATCTCACTGTTGTACCTCTGTCATATTTCAGATGAAGATGTACACAAGTCGCTTAAAGTACCTTGCATACTGCATATGGATTCTATCAGAGGAAGTCATACCGGCCTTAAAGATCGTGTTCAAAGGTATTTTACTGCTTTTGGAAATTAGTTATTCAGTGTTTATCATTGTTATTATTGCTAATATTATTGTCATCATCAGTATCATTGTGTGTGTCTGTTTTTTCTCTCTCCGGTAAGTATTACACATCTTTGTTATGTGCTTGAATGTTTAAAGAATAGTAGTTTCCGATCATATGGGGCAAATCAAGCAGATTGAGACATTTTTAACATTTTGTTAACTTTGTTAAGAAATGGTCTTGACAGTCGTTAACCTCTTCTTTCCATCTGTCAAAAAGTAAATGGGAATGGTTATTAACCTCTTTTTCTGTAACCTTGATATGACAGTTACTTGTGGGAGGAGTGGAAAGAGAAGCAAAAGGAGACATCTGAAGATATCTCCTCAAAATTTTTCAATTTGAGATATGTCCCACTCGAGGTATGTATCTAGAGCCAGCTAACATGTTAATATCTGCTTTAGAGTCAGATTAGGCTGTGTAGGCAATTTATATCTGCTCAGGTTAAAAATGAAGATATGGGGTTTGGTGTTATATCTTTGTTGTTATTTTCTTTCTTGTTTGATGTTTGGTATCCATGTATAGAATTTTGTCCACTTTAGGTAGATAAAACAGCTGGCAAAAAGATAGAAACTCAAGATTTGTAGAGAGAAGAGACGGAACTTTTCTTTCAGTTGGGCATGTTTTACCTTCTATGATGAGGATGAGCCATGATAAGTATATATGACATGGAGAGTAGTGAAGGCTGGAAAGGGCTAATGTACGAGCGCAAATCCTTAGTTTCATTATGTACACCATATTGAGCTATACTATGACCAAAGTGGGACATGCTAAACCCAGAACCATGCTGAAACTGACTTTTGTTTGAGGCTTCTTGGTAAACTGCCCTGGTCCTGATTGCATCCTTAATTGCTATCCCTAGCTTGGATCTAACATTTTAAGAAATTTGGTGTTAAATGATTAGGGAAATTCAATTCTGGAACTGATAGCTAAAGAAGAATGGTGATTGTGATTTGGCATATTTCGGTTGGGGTTCATATTGAAAGTTTAAAGGCAATTGGCGAGCATAGTTATTTAAGGCGCAGGGCGCACTTAGGCGCAAATGCCTCCCGGAGCCTAGGCGCAAGGCGCAAAAAAAAGCGCGAGCCTGAGCGAAGTGAGGCACACTTCAAGAAAACTTTTAAGTTAGACATGCTTAAGCAAAAATTATAACTCAACAATTAACATATACATATAAATATCTGAAACATCAAAGTAATGTGCATTTTGACCTATTAGTTCAATTGGCCAACTAGTTAGTAAGTTAGTTGTCTCCATGATGCTTCACAAAATAGTCAACCTTAGAATAACGCAGTGAAGACCTAATCAGATATGAAACTATCACAAAATTTTAAAATTTAATTCTTATATAGATTATTTGTACAACTAGGCTTTTCCATTCCTCTTTTGTTTTCCTTCTTCAAATTTGGGAGCCAATACGATTGTTAGTGTTGGTCAAAAGGAAGAATATTCTTCTAATTTCAAAAGTGACCCTTGTGTTTTGGAAGTTGTAACGACCTAATGGGTTTTAATATGAGTCCAAAGCTAATAAGAGTTGGGTCATGAGTTGGTTCTAAAGTTAATATTATTTGAGTATGATAGTCTCATGCCTGATTAAGTTATTGATGCATAATTTTATTGGGGCGCGGGCTTTGCGCCCTGGGCTTTTATAAAAAGGAGCAAGAATGGCGCGCTTAGGCAGGGCCTGTTTGAAGGGGCCTCGCCTAAGGCAAGGCTTCGCAAAGGCTGAGCCCGCGTGAGCCTGTGCCTCAGGCGCACCTTTAACAACAGAGTATAAATGGCTGGTTCCAACTGCAAGCAATGTTTCATCATTAGGGAATTACAAACTTGATGTATACCTATCTTGGTGTGACTCCTTTAAATTTCTTTTTGTTTCCCATTTTATACATCTTTTAAACTTCTTTCTAATGCTTCAGTACAGTACCTATCTATCAGTACATAACTCAACATTAGGCAGCTATGCTAAAAGGTGCACCATTCAAATTGTCGAGGGCTAAATTTACTGGAATGTCCCTTACTCTTTCTTGTTGGAGAAAACATTACTTGTTAAAAGGAGCATCCCTGAGTGTATAATTAATCAACTTATGTGTTTATCTCAGTCTTTTGGTCAATTTTTTGAATCCACTGCGGCCAAATATTCTGTTACCAATTTGTAATTTTAATGAAGCATATAGAATTTGAGACCTTTTCATCCGCGTTCTCTAGCTGACTCCTTTTCTTGCTTGTTTATTTATTTATTTATTTTTATTTTTCAAATGAATGAGAGTCGAGAGAAGATAAAATCAATTCATTTATGCAGTCATGGGTTGAAATATAAAAGGATAAGCTTCTTTTTTTTTCCTTATTTTCTTCTGTTTGTCGATCACCTTCTTTTATGTATTTGCTTTTCTTGTACTGTGGCACATGGGATGATTGTTGGTTCTGACTTCTGACACATTGCTGAATTGACCTTGATCCCTTCTCCGCGTGCTTGCTTCGAGTGTATCTTTTCTTTTCCTTGGGGGATGTGGTTGAACACTGAGTTGTTCTGATCATTGTGCAGCTACCGCAGCAGCAAAATTCATATGATTGCGGTCTTTTTTTGCTCCATTATGTGGAACTCTTTTTGGAGGAAGCTCCTGTCAACTTCAACCCATTCAAAATAGCAAAGTTCTCCAGCTTTGTAAGTGGACTGACTGGTCTCTCTGTCTCATGGGATTATTATGTTAGTCTTTCGTAACGCTGTTATTTCATTGCCTAGTTATTGTTCAATCATTGTGGATTAGATGATTCCAAATTAATGTTGGATGTGTATCAGGGAGCGCGTAATTGGTGATCAGTGTCATGAATGCAATATTGTTTATGAGCTTTTGCTTTCTTGTTTTTTGGTCTGTTGGGTGTGAGATGGAGTTACTCCTTAATGCTTTTTCTAGCTGTATGGTTGTGGAGAGCAGCTTATCTTTGCAGTCTATTGTTTGGTCTATATATCAAATGTCTGGAATGGACGACCCTATTAGGATTTGGACTTTGCTATCTTAGTCATTGTTATCTAATCACGAGTCGGTTTGCCAAAATTATGAATCTTGAATCGTGAATCGTAAGATTTACTTTGTTTAGATAGTATATAAAATGTGTTAGATACAATATGTACCTAAAAATGAACAAAATAACAAGTTAACACAAGTTTCATGCAATATCAAGGCTTGAAATGTTAAAAGTTTTCCAATTTCATACTTCGAAGTTTAAAATTTTGAACTTGAATTGTCTCCGGTTCTATGAAACTCAAATTGGCTTGTGAATTAAGCTATTCTAACTACCATGCAGGCCTGGCCCATAGGCCAGAGAATTGGCCACCTAGGGACCCCCAGTTTGTCCATTTTTCTCTACTCTAAAGAAGGGGCCCGAAAAATATTGAGTTGGGTCCAAAATAAAATTATCATATGTAGTATGTGGTCCAATTGTAATCGAGCTGTGAGAAAAAATTTATACGTAATGTATTGATTTGGGCCTATTAGCCCCCATCATGATCCAGCCTGCCTTAAATATTTGGCCTAACATTTTTCTTCTCACTTATCAATTTGGCCCAATCCTAATTGTTTTACATCAGTGCAAGCTTTACAAATTATGATCAATGATTAGTCCTTGTTACCTAAAAAAAAAGGAGATAATATTGATATGATATTGGATCTTTGTTTAAATATGTTTGTTATTTACAAAGAAAGTTATTGTTAAGTCACCAATTGTTCCAAAAGCTTAAGGTGTTAGAGAATGGCCAACAATGTATGTCAAGCTTCGACACCCTCCCTCGTGTGCGACTCCATCTCGCACGTGGAGAGGCATCAAATGAAACTCAATCATAATGGGGGACAAATAATGAAAGTGCAAATATGCACGCCAAAGTGGGGGCAGAGACTCAAACCTAGGACCTTCACAAAGAAGGCTCTAATACCATGGTAAGTCACCAATTGCTTCGAAAGCTTAAGCTGTTAGAGAATGGGCAGGACCCTGTATATAAAGCTTCCAACAATTATAAATGACTATTTAGTTTTATAGACTTGAAAAGTTGGAGGTTTTCTTGTAGAAAACAAACATAGGTAAATCCAATGAGTTGTAACCTTGTTGCAGGAATCACCCAAGTCATCAACGAATTTCACTAGGAATCGCGATTCTGCGATTCTCTCGGAGAATCATCCATGAACCGCGAGTTGCGATTCTGCGATTCTCTCGAAGAATTGTCTATGAACCGCGAGTCTTTTGTCAGAGAGTCACGATTCTCTCCGGCCGGAGTAGAAGCGTCCGACAAGTGAATGACAGAGAAGAAGAAGAAGAAGAAGAAGAAGAAGAAGAAGCCCTTTATAGAAGAAGCCCTTTATACATTAATACATGTATTAAACACAAGTGTACCATTATTACGAATAAACCCCCCAAGTTTTTACAATATTAAAACTCCTATACTACTTCTTTACAAATAATACCACATAACTCCTGGGTATGCACTGTTTTTACGTAAATACATGTATTAAAACAGTGGAGTACCATTTATTACGAATAAACCCCCCAAGTTTTTACAATATTAAAACTCTTATACTACTTCTTTACAAATAACACCACATAAGTCCTGTATATGCACTGTTTTTATAAACCCCCCAAGTTTTTACAATATTAAAACTCTTATACTACTTCTTTACAAATAACACCACATAACTCCTGTTAGTCCTGTATATGCACTGTTTTTATAAACCCCCCAAGTTTTTACAATATTAAAACTCTTATACTACTTCTTTACAAATAACACCACATAACTCCTGTATATGCACTGTTTTTATCCCAAATCTATTCTTATTTCTAAAAGAGCCACAAATTCCTCAGGGAAAAAAAATAAATAAATAAAGAACAAAGAAATCATAAATTTAAAGGTGTGACTCACTATCTTTATCTCAATATTACATTTTAAAATTATTTTTCATTTATATATATATATATGTGTGTGTGTGTGTGTGTGTATATGTATATATGTAAACGCTACCCCCACGCTCCAAACCTTAGATTCTTTCATGTTCTTCCGCTTTCCCGCTCCCGCTTCGTGCAACTTAGGTTGTAACTTATAACAAAATCATACCTTGTAAATCTACAAACCAAAAGACGGTGTATTCTTTTGAAATGAGGTCCTCAGATAGGCGACATAAAGACCCCTCTATTTTTGTGCCTATGCCCAATGTCTCCAACAATTGCAATGGCATAGAAATATGTCACTGCCTTGAGTAAAGCCAAAGAAATAAGGGTATTTATGTGATGCATGCAAATGTATTGGACTGCTCAATTCAAGAGTTGAAGATAATAGATTAAGAACAAACTAGGGTTTCGAAGACCAAAATCCGAAAACAAGAGCTCTAGGCTCAATTTGGTATAAATCAATTCCAAATACAATATAATCAAAAGCTCCCTTTCTCACAAACCTAGCCTACTATTTATACTAATATAAAAGTACTACTAATAATGCCTAAATTACTACAACAAATAAAATATTACTATTAAAGCTTAAAGTACTACATCATTATGTTATCCACTTTCTTACAATTACAAGGTTTGTTCGAATATGAAATCCAGTCATGGATACTCTACTTATATTGTATAGTGGTGGGTTCCCTCTTTATGCATTTTGTGTGACGAAAATTTCTATGCTACTGGTTTGTCTATCAAGGATTTATTTTCAAAAACATTGAAAACCCTTGCCTTATTTTATTTTATTTTATTTTTTCAAATAAACCCAGATGGTAAATTCAGTTTCGAAGGGTGTGTTGGATGTATTTTCTCATGAGCTTGGGAAGTCCACATATTGGGTTCAGGATTAATTTTCACCCAATCACAAGCTCTGAGGAAAATTGAAGTAAAATTCTGTAAAAAAATTGAATTGGATAATGGAGTGATAAATTCTTTTTGTATCTTATATCATTTTTAGCCTCCTATGATCCCAATTTTATTTAAAGATAACTTGGGACTTTTCACATGATTTATTCTTCTGATGTTTGGTTCATACATGAATGTGTTTTCTTTTTCAGCTTAATGTTGATTGGTTTTTACCTACTGAGGCCTCTCTCAAGCGAGGCCTTATCCAGAGATTGATCTGTGGACTTCTTGATAATCATCCTCGGGAAATTTCTCAAGCGTCTGGTGGTGAAAAACATTTTACCTCTAACTGTCCAGAAAGTATTAATAACAATGAAACTGGCATAGAGATTATTCCAGAGAGATACAGTCCTAAACGTAATGATGGGAATTCACTATGTTCTCAAGCTGATCAGGGGGTTGAAATTACTCTATTGCCCACATCATCTATTAGAAGCTCTCAATGTGCCACTGATTCAGCTTTAGTTTTCAGGGAATATTTTGAGCCTGGAGTTACTGCAGAATCATTTCTTGATGGACAGTATCAGTCTTTTAACCAGTCAGCATCGTTTAACAAGTTTAAAAGTGTTATCTTGCCAATCGAGGTATTTCTAGTTCCTTAATGTTCTAATCAGATGCAATTCTTTACAAGCATGAATAATTTGGTAATGCCAAACATTCTTTATATGAGTTTATGTTATTTTATTTTTTTGCTAGGATTATACGAGTTTAGTTGAGTATAGGCAAATTTCTGCTCCTGTTGTGCCACGATGTTGTACCAAAAATGTACCTTTTAATTTCAATTTTGTGGGTTATTAAGTCCGGCTTATAATAAGGTTCAAGGGTACTTACTGCAAAAAATTGGAAGAAATTTTGACGCAAGTGAAAAAAAAAACTTCCGAATTATCATTTAATCTTTTAGGCTTTGACTGGTTCTTGGATGTGGAGAGGGAAAAGAAAACAGCACACTAAGGAAACATTTCTCTTGGTTGGTTAATAAGCAAAACAATGAGGAAAATAAGAAGTAAAAGAAAAAGGGTAGGGTTACAACTTACAAGTAAAAAAAAGTCTGAGACTCTTTGTGAGTCATTTGCCTTCCTGTTAAAATTTGATTTTTGTAATTTCTAATGCCATTGAATCATGGAGGAAAACACTAAAGGCAAACGCTAGGGGAATATGTTTCTTTTCTTCTCTAAATCCACAAACCAAATAGAGCCTTAATACTCACAGTTGGTGGTTTCCTGCAAGCCATTGTTCAAGAACTGAAAGGAAAACTTTTGCTGTATTTTAAGATTTCCTCTGTTTGAATTTCTCCAAAAATTAACTAAAAGCTTTGTCCGTGTTATAACTGTTTTATGACAGGAAGACATAGAAGCTTCTGGACATTTCATATACCCACCCGCAGCTGAATATGGTGTACAGCGAGTGGCTGAGATCACATCTGCAGCTTGTGGCTTTTCTTATTCATCCAGAGATTTCGGAGGAGAGACTTCTTGGAACCCGGAAATCTCGGTCCACCAAACAGGGCACGAGGATAGTGACTCATCTCCAGTAACATCAGTTTGTGCTTCCGATGATTCATTAGAAGTAGAAGTTAATGTTAATAAGAATAGCAGCCCACTTAGTGATGATCTTGATTTGAGAGAAAACTTGGATCAGAAAAGATCCGAGTCACCAGAGAACACAGAGTATTTGACAGAAGGCATTGCTTCCGATGATGCGATAATGGATGTTCCAGATTCTCAAGAGCCTGAGCGTATGGTTGATGGCGATGGTGATACAGATTTGCTTGCGGGTTGCAAAAGTTCTGTACCCGGATTGACCCATCAAGACGGTGATGTGCAAGAAAATGGGGATGGCTCGTGTGATGATGTTCGGTTGATTGGTGATGATTCAGATTCAGAAGCTGATGTGCAAGAAAATGGGGATGGCTCGTTTGATGATGTTCGGTTGATTGGTGATGATTCAGTATCGGATGCTGATGTGCAAGAAAATGGGGATGGCTCGTGTGATGATGTTCGGTTGATTGGGGATGATTCAGTATCGGAAGCTGATGTGCGGGCTGCTAAAAGGCCTCGGCTAATGCTTCAAATTGAAGAAGGAAAATTAACTTGAAGCCTAGAACAAAAGGATTTGCATTTGTAAATTGGCACCTTGGTTTTTATCCTCTTTTTGCCTGCCCTTAAAAAGCTGAGTCTCACTAAGATATTGAATGCCATGTTGTTAATAGTGATTTGTGTCCCCATATTGACAAATATTTAATGCTGATCAAAATGGAAAATTTGAAAGAAAGAAGTATGTTCTACGTTGGACAGTCATGATGGATATCAGCTTATGATCTTTGTAATGGCTTAAGCATTTGCTCAAGTTGTGTCCCCCGGTAGGTGTTGGATGAAGTTAAACCGTGGGCAGAAATAGCAATTTATCAAGAAATGTACCTCATTTTTTTTTCTTTTTCTTTTCAATAATGCTAGGTACACAACACCAATCACAACACATGTTTTAAATGCATGTATTTTGTCCTTGTGTATTTTTCACACATGGCTCACACTTTTTTTTGGAAGCACAAGGTATATGTATTTAAAACATGTGTGGTTAGTATTGTAGTTGGTGTTGTGTGACTAGCATTATTGTTTTCTTTTTTTCTTTTTTGCTATTTGAGTGCTATAGAGTCACGTCTTGTGTATTCTCAAATACTATCATATTCATCTCAAATACATCAGGTGTTGCCATTGAATTCTAATCTCATATTCATTTTAGATTTGTCCATCAAATTCGAATTCCGAATTCAAACACCATATTAGAGCTTGACAAGTGAGAGATTGCGATTTTCGAGCACTCACTTTGTGCAAGAAAAATGTCCGAAGTTAGGTATGTCTCAAGTCTTTTGGTCTTTCTGCCCCAACATTCTGTTGCAAGGACTAGTTTTATGGCCATCTGAAAGTCAAGAGTCCGTGGATTGTAATAGAGATTCGGGAATTTCTAACTACATCATTCTCAGTGCTAAAATTTGTCAATATAGTAGTAATTCTTAGTCCCTCCAAGGAGCCAACAGGGGTGAGTAATTGTTAATCCCTCCAAGGAGTCAACATGGGTGAGGTGGATGAAGTGAGGTATCAGGTCTATATCTCGGTCCATGTGATCTAATAAAAAAGAAAATTCTTAGATTATTTTTAATGTATTTGAAATTCTACCGTAGACTAGTCACATCTTTATAAAATGTGCCTAAAAAAAGTATACTTTCATGTTTTAGGAGTGGGGCATGACATTGACGCTTTTTACATCTCCAGAAAAAGAAATAAGTCCAAGCCCGAGGATGGATCATTCAAATCCACGGGTTAAGCTTGCCCTACAGCAGTATCTTTCCACCCAAAGTCGACTCTAGCATCATTCTGGTCATCATTTTGGTCTAACTTGCCTATGTTATATGTAGATGAAGTTCACAAAATTTTTTGCAATTTGACATTTTTGAGTCTATTACACTGACCCCCATTGAGGTAAGGTCAAAATATAAGAACATCCCTTATAGTTTGCATAATTTTACTGACCTCCTTTAGTTTGAGGTTTAGCAACACTTTTCTTTTCGATAGTTAAAGTCCACAAAAAAAAATATTTAGATGCTATTTTTTCTCTAATATTAGTTAGAAAGTAAATTTATCCATTAATAAAATGTTAATTTTTAAAATGAGTAAGTGCTAATATTTTATTTTAGAGGTAATTTTGCATGTGTTGTAACTTTGTTAGGTTTTTAGCACTATGTTTTTTTGTAGAAATTTGGTGATAAGTCCCTACCTACTCTGGTTATGTAGCCACAAGTACTTTTCCCTTTCTTAGTATAGCAATAGATCCCTGTCCCCCAAAATTTTGTAGTAATAGGTCCTTTGACCCATTTAATTACCATTTTTATGGACATATTTACCCTTAGATATACAGAGAGACTATATATATACATCTATACATATTTATCCACATTTATGTCATTAAATGGGTAAAAACATGTTATGCTAGGTAGTTTGTTAGATTCCCATAATTTAAGCTATTTTAAAATCCTTAGTGATTGCAAACAACATATCTACACGAATAAGGAATGTTGCTTTTGTTTGAATTTTGACATTGTATATTCCAGCAGCGAATTGTTCACAGCTTCAAAAGTTTGAAGATATTATACAGTTTATTGACGATCCAGAGATTTGAAGCTCATCATTTCGAGAATCCATTTTTTTTTCTTCCGAGTTTTGATTCAAGAAAGAAGTACACATCATTGTTGTTCGTCATTTACAGTAAGTGGGTTTCATATTCAACTAATTTTTCACGTTGTTTGTTTTTGTTTTTTGCTTTTTTTTTTTTTTCCAAATCTGTATGTTTTTGTACGAGATATAAATCATTTTCCAATACAAAATATTTTTTAGAACTCAATATCAGAGGTTTGTTAAAAGGATTTTCAATGTTTAATTTCTTGAATGTGAATTTTTTACACGTTATCAATCACTTTCTAGTACAAAAATGTTTTTCAGAACTCAATATTAGTGTTTTGCTAAAAGGAATTTGGTGTTTCTTGAACTCAATGTCTTTGGTGTTTACGTTTGTTCATTTCATGGGAAAGTAATCTTTCTTGAGCAACAAAATGATGTTGGTGGAATAACTTGGACAGTTTCTTATTATAGTGTAGTTAGTAAACTAAATGTCAACTTTTTCAAAGTCTGGATGTAAATTTTCACATCCCTAATGCATGAAATTTCACAACAGTAGTCTGAATGTGAAATTTCATATCTGCGACATGTGAACTTTCATAACAGCAAGTTGTATTTTTTTTTTTGGTTTTGAAGATGGTGAAATTTCATAACAGTATGTATAAGTTATTTTTTGAAATTTCATAACAGTAAGTTATTTGTTCAAAGTTTTTTGTGAATTTTCACATCACCAACTTGTGAAATTTAATAACAGATAGGGAGAAGAAAAATATATGGAGATTGTCCTCGAAATATGAAAATGAGGTTTGATTTTGCTTGAATAGAGTTGAAATTATAGTTGAAAATTATTTAAATTTCAAACATGATTTTGCAATCAATTACAAGATATAATTGAATCCCAAGATTTTAGGAAAACAATAAGTACTAATTTATAAATATGTGTCGTGTGTGTATATATATACATAAGTCATTCATTCGGGTGCACCTATTATGGAATAAGGGTAAAAGTGTCAAAATAAAATAAGAGAGACCTATTACTAAGAAGTTTATTGGACTGGACTAATTACTAGAAAAACTTAGGGTGTGTTTGATAAAACTGAAAATTAAGTGTTGAATTTTAAGTACTGAAAATTTTAAGTGATTGAATTTATAATACTGAAAACAATACTTCAACTACTGAAATAGAATGCATTCAGTGATTATTTTCAGTAGAAAATTTTCACTTAAAGTTTTCAGTGAACTTTTGGCTGCTTTTTGAATTAAGTGATATGTTATCAAACGCACTGAAAAATAATAAGTGCTGAATTTTTTGATTTTCAACACTTAATTCGGTTATCAAACATACCCTTAATTATTTAGACTTTATACTAAATGACCCTTTTATTTTATTTTTTTTGTGTGTGAGATTAATTACATAAAACTTGTCTTATTATAATCACTTGCGATCTAAAAAAAAAAAAAACTGTTTACTAAACGGAGGTCATCTTACTAGTAGAGCCCAAAGCTTTTTCCTAGTTTTCAGCTTGAAAGCCATCTATAAATTTGACAGCTTCACTGTACAGCTGTCAAAGCCCAAGAGACAGATATGATGGCCGTGAGCTGAAGATCTCATTCCCCCCAGGGCCCCCACCAACAAAGAATACATAATTTGGAGCTATATATACACACACACACACATATATATATATACACAAACGCATATATCCACAATGATCGAGGGGTACTACCAGAACCAGTCTCAGAGAGTGGCCTTGGGGGGACTGTTGGTGCTTCTGCTTCCAATTTTCTTCTCCAATCTCTTCACTCCCTTGGGCCGTGCTTCCCCTTCCATGTTCTCCGTATGTCTCTCTCTCTCTATTTGATTGTCCTTATCATTTTGAGATCTGTTTGGTTGCCGAGAAAATTTTGTAAAATGAGGATTTCTACTGTATAATGCCCTATTTGAATGAGTTTTTTTTTTCCCGTGACAAAACAAAAATACGGTTTTTTTTTTTTTTTTTGAACTAAAGCAATTGGAAGTTTTAATTTGGCCTTTGAGCTCCTAATGATCAGTTTCCCGTTTCATGTGAATAGTATTTTAGACTCTGCTGACTTATAAATTGGAAACTACTAGTTGAGAGATAATTGCAAGGATTTGATGACTCAGGGAATGCTTTGATCCGATTATATTCGTAACCTATTCTTTCAAATAAATGATGTGTTGGGAATTTAAAACGCTGAACCAAATTCTCCCAATAAATACACAGAAATACATAAACAGTAATAAACACGCGCACTAAAGAAAATACAGATTTCTATGTGTTTTGGCAAAACCGCTTACATTCACACTCAAGAGAAAGTTCTTTCACTATTGAGAATAAACAATTGGTCTAGGGATGACAATGGGGCGGGTTTTCCGGGTTCCCCGCCCCGCCCCGCCCCTAATAGGTAGGGTATGGGAAGGCTTAATAGGGTTAGGGGCGGGTATGGGGGAGGTTTTCAAAACCCGAGTCGGGTTCGGGTCGGGGTCGGGGTAGGGTCAAAAAACCCGAACCCGCCCCGAATATACTTGTATTTATATTTTTACCCCTCAATAGTTATGTGTATTACCATTTAAAAAAAAAAAAACTGCACTATTGGGGAACTAATTGGGTAAGTTAAGAAAAAACTGCACTATTAGGGAAAAATTAAAAAAATTGCTTTTTCAATTTGTGTACCAAAAAAAAAAAAAAAAAAATCATAATCGGGGCGGGGTCGGGGACCCCGGGGGCGGGGCGGGGCGGGGCGGGGGCGGGGGGGAGGGTTTACTAAAGCGGGGCGGGGGCGGGATATGGGGGCCCCGTCCCATACCCGCCCCGTTGCCATCCCTAAATTGGTCCAAGACACTTTGGATTAAATCTCATAGCTCAACTCTCAAACCCTTTGTATACCCACTCTCAATACCCAAAGAACTCACTCTCTCACCCTAGACCATGCACCCCGTGAGGGGAGACCACAACTTGGTACACCAAAGGCTTCTTAAATTCCTATACAACATCCCTTTATATAGAGTTTGCAACCCATTACTTATTGGACAAGTAATACAACTCTATCACAAAGGAAACCAAATAACAATAGAAATCTAGCCAAATCACAATTCCTAAATTAATGAAATTATCTCATATGTAATATAATCCTAACAATCACCCCCTCTATCACTTGAGGGGAAACTGCCCGATCAATGTATCGCACATGACCAGCACCCCCTCAATTGGAGCACCCACAAAGTCAACCTCTTTGTAACCGTTTAACATTGACCGTCTTCCGTACTAGCATGCACATCCCGAATCAACAGTCTCAACACCTCCGATTTGTCAAACTGCGGCCAATACATGTGCAGTTGCACAAGTATTGCACACATTAACTTCAGATAAAAGCTTCGATACCTCTTTCTCCCAAGTAGGAATTACCCCACTATCGTCTGGACCATGAATAAACCATTCACCCACTTGTAAGATTTTTCCATCGAGAACTTGAGAGTATAACTCTATCAACCAGACAACAAACCGTCCACACTTCTCTCTTTTTCGTTGAGAACCCGCTGTGTGTGATTTTCATGACTCGACATGAACCTTGCATCCCATGGACACCATCCGGCAAATAGATTTAGATTCCTCCGCAAATTTGAGACATATGTCACACCACCCAAATAGCAAACCATCTAACAAAATATTTTGAAATCACCGTTCCACCCCTGGCAATACCAGTCACCCAAGGACAATCCACAACCCTTCTGGAACACATCAAAATGTTTCTTCCTGAACCATGTACGTACTGTAACAATCCAAGATAAGTGTAAGTACAAATGGAGTATGAGGACCTCTCCACTATACGCAACCTGTTATAATCACAGTAAACTATTCACACTAACTATTTGAAATTCTAAGCAATCAGAAACTTTAGATGCAAAACACCTTTCTACACTGGATAATTTCCCTATCCAAAGCTTTGGATCCAAAACAGATTGTTCATGGTTCCCATCTAAGCGGCTCTTTGATGCCAACAACATGCCTCACACGTTAGCGGCTCCCACCAATTGCCTTTATTTATTTTATCTATTTATTTTTTTCTGTCTCTATTGTGTTGTTGTTCCACGGCCACCATGTGCTTTGTCCACCATGATCCCCCCATCATGGCTTTAATACCATTTGTTGGGAATTTAACACGCAGAACCAAATTCTCCCAATAAATACACAAACAGTAATAAACACGCACACCAAAGAAAACACAGATTTCTACGTGGTTCGGCAAAACCGCTTACATCCACACCCGAGAGACCAATTCTTTCACTATTGAGAATAAACAATTGGTACAAGACATTTTGGATTAAATGCCATAACCTCACTCTCAAACACTTTGTATACCCACTCTCAATACCCAAAGAACTCACACTCTCTCACCTTAGACCATGCACTTCCATGAGGGGAGACCCCCAATTTGGTATACCAAGGGCTTCCTAAATTCCTATACAACATCCCTTTATATAGAGTTTGCAACCCATTACTTATTAGACAAGTAATACAACTCTATCACAAAGGAAATCAAATAACAATAGGAATCTAGCCAAATCACAATCCCTAAATTAATGGGATTATCCCACATGCGATATAATCCTAACATGATATTGAATCAATGAAGTAGAGTTCATCAATAAAAGTTTGTTGATCAAGTCTTGGTTGTGTTTCTGAAAATGTAGGACCCCAATTAAGATGTTAAATTAGTGGTAATTTCTTTTGAAACTTAATTGAACGCTTCACATAACTCAATGCCGCAATTCTCATGATCACTGTGTTCCACTCAAGGCCGGCCCTGTGTTTCAAGAGCCCTACGCGAGCTTCTAAAATGGGGCCCTCTATATGTTAGTACGAATTTTAATCCACTAATCAACCGCCATGAAGCATTTAACTAAACACACAAAAAAAGTAAACCGCATATAGAATTAGCTTATAAGAATCCACTTTTAAGTTTGAAGATGCACATTCGCCATCCCGATGCTCCTTTTCGTCAGTCACTAATTCCTCTTGTTCTTCATTACAATTCTCATCCCGAAGTTCCTCTTACACATGCAGTAATTCTTCAATTGGAACTTCATTCTCAATTTGTCCACTAAAAAGTTATCAAGAGCTCCCGGTTGATATTGAATAAGTTCTTCTACCTTTTGATATTTCTTTCTTTTCTCGAAGCCATAAATATACTTCCTAGGAGGCATTTCAACAACCAAAACCAATCCTATGACATTAAACCACTAATAAACATCTAAGAATTTTCTCATTAATTTAATCTCATTAATTATAGCAATAAACTTGTTTTAATCTCATTTTTTTACTTCGAATATATTTTTATCTTACAACAACCCATAAGTTGAGTTAGATGGAACATCCCCAGTACTAAACAGCCCCAACATTTGGGGTAATTAAATCTCATTAATCTACTACATTGAAGTATTGAGCAGCCCCAGCATACCAAATGCACAAACCAACAAATGCAAGATTCAAAAATCAGCCCCAAAATTGTGCAAAAACCACAACTCAACAATCCACGAATGCACAAACCAATAAATGAAACCCAGAGAAAATTGGAGTGGTTTTCAAAGATAAAACGAGTAAGAGAGAGAGAGAGAGAGAGAGAGAGAGAGAGAGAGAGAGAGAGAGAGAGAGAGAGAGAGAGAGCGCTATCGCCAACCACCCGGCTTTCACCGTAGCTGTCGCTGTCGGTATGTGAATGTCGTGATTGAGAGGCAGGTGAGTTTTAGAGTTAGGTTCCCTAGGGGCCAGAGTCTGTTTGGGGGGGAAGGATTTAGGCCACGTTTGGATGGCAAAGGGGAGATTGGACAATTAGTCCCATTTAATTGATAGTCCCGGGACTAATAATACCACCGCCTCCATGGTATAACATAGTCCCCCATATGGGGGACTATTCTTTTAAAATGGATAATTAGTCCTGAGTAAAGTGGTCTTGCCAAACACTGGACTATTCAATTGAATGGGACTATTAATCCAATCCCCCACTATCCCCTCCTTAATCCTGCGAAACAAAGAAGGCTTAGGGTGTATTTTGCGTAAGGCCTCCTGCATTTAGGTTGAGATTTTGGGCTACAGAACTACTATTGCATATGTAAATTTTTGGGGGACCTAAAATTACCAAAGGAATTGGGGGGCCTAGGCAATAGCCTTGGTGGCCTATGCCCAGGGCCGGACCTGGTTCCACTCAGCCCATTAATGAGCATAAAAGTGCCTGATACAGTACCAATCCAACCTTTATCTTCCCTTACAGCATAAGAGTAGGGTAGCATCTGTATACGGTTATTTTGTAGAATCACATCTTTGTGTTTCTATGCATTTCGAACTTTTATCCAAAATGGTTACAATGTATTCAAATATACCATGTATATTTCTAACATGATTTGTGATCATGCATGCTAGTGTGATCATTGGAATGTTAATTAGTATATTTTAGTCCTTCCTCTGTCCTTAACGAAGAAGTTGTTGCATAGTAGGAATGGACCACTCCAAAACCTAAGCATGTACGTCTACTAAAAGGGGCTCTACAGCGGGAAACTGTAAGTAGGTGTTAAATTGGTATGTCTTTCATCCATTATAGCTGTATTGAAACTTATAAGTAGTTTTTTTGCTGAACATGGATTCTTCTTCTACGGTTAAGTCTGGTAGACAACAGTTCAACCTGTGGTCTCCCTTGCCCAACCAAGGATGGAAACCTTGTGTGGAGTCTACAACCTCAGGTAAGTCACGTATGCAAGTGCTAACTCATAAGTTGCCACTTCCTAGTGTTTCAAATTTTAGGGACCGTTTGGGAATCCTTAAAAATATGACATGGTTCAGTCCCAGTCCTGCTCTCACTTTGCACCTGCTTTCTATTAAAACCAAGGTTATGTTTGACAAAGAACCAGTTTTAAGGAAGATACTAGATTAGACTGGGCACACAGACTCTTGTGCAAGAAATGTACGTTTACCAAACACTTTGAATTTATAGAACCGGTTCACTTATGAACCACGGAACCGGTTCTTAACCTTCGCTTCCCAAACGGGCCTTTGGATTAAGCAAGTTGATGAATTCCTTAAAACTTTGTGGTTCGGGTGACGAACTGTTTGCTTACAAGCTCACGCTTCTCTTTCATAGATTTGCCAAAGAAATCTCAGGGGTATATCCAGGTATTTCTTGATGGAGGGCTAAACCAGCAGAGAATGGGGGTATGTTATTGTTAGTTTTAATTTAGCATGTGCACAACAACAGTATTGAGTCATTGACAAACAAGAACATCTACTGATTTTGCAGGCTGTTGGTTTTCTTACTGAATATATTTCATGCTTGTCATATTTGATTTCCTTTTCCACAGATCTGTGACGCAGTTGCTGTTGCTAAAATTTTAAATGCAACGCTTGTGGTCCCTCACCTCGAAGTGAATCCTGTGTGGAAAGATTCAAGGTATTTAACAAATAAGCTATCCATATTCAAAGTTATTTCAGTGTAAAAATGGAACCATTAATGCAAAATCCCATGTGCCTTCTGCAGTTCATTCCCAGAAATATTCGATGTGGATCACTTTATTAACGTTCTGAGTGATGAAGTTTCTATAGTTAAAGAGCTTCCTAGCAGATACTCTTGGAGCACAAGGGAGTATTATGGTACAGGGATTCGAGCTACTAGAATCAAAACAGCGCCTGTCCATGCATCAGATAATTGGTATCTGGAAAATGTTTTGCCTGTATTGCAGAGGTACTTAAATAACTTGATCCTTGGTTTTTCGAAGTGATAGTCTCATTATATGATGTTGGTTGGGTTCTCATATCCCTTCCGACATGATTTCATTTCCGTTTAAGATTAAAGTTTTTCGATTGAGTCATTCGTATGCGTCATATGTTATGGTTCTTGATAATGCATGGATTTCTGCATGATTCCAAGGAACATTCTCTCTCTCTCTCTCTCTCTCTCTCTCTCTCTCTCTCTCTCTCTCTCTCTCTCTCTCTCTCTCTCTCTCTCTCTCTCTCTCTCACACACACACACACACACACACAAACACGCGCGCGAGCGCGCATACACACACACACAAAAAAACATATAAGTATATATGATTGCCATAAATGTGGTTCTGTTCAACTATCCTTCTAAGGAAGGCGGCCTCTTTTTTTCTGTGGAGTGGGAACAAAGAAATTACAAGGATGAAAATGGAAACTCCGCACACATAGTTTACCAGATTATGATATATTAGTATGTGATGGTGCAAGTGTTTTATGTTTTCTTCATGCCTGACGTAAACTTTTTTTGGGTCCTTGAGTGCCTATTTTCATATTTGGGGATACAGACAATGTCTGATTGTGTTATGGTTGAGTTGCACTTGAGCTATTCAAATCCCTTGAGGCTACAAGAGAATAATTATTCAGCCTGAATTTCACCTTCTCCTCTTTGTGAAAGTGAAGCTCCTAAACTTAGAGCCCGTGTGGGATTGCTTTTTCGGGGACTAACAATCACTTATAAGTGTTGGTTTAAAAAGTTGTGACCGTTTAGATAGTTTTTCATAGCATTTGTAATAAAATTTGATTCCTTAATAAAGCAAAAAACAGTTTTGCAATAAAGCCCCAATTTGTAGCTCTTTAAATAAAAACTCTTATTTTCGAAAGGTGATTATTTTAAAAGCTAATCCAATCGGGCTCTTAAGGCTTCCATTCAGGAATTACATCTCAAGAACCGATTATTTTCATAAATAATCACCTATTTTAATCATGTGGTGTTTATTTTTTCAGTTACGGTGTTGCTGCTATAGCCCCATTTTCTCATCGCCTGGCTTTTGACAACCTGCCTTCATACCTCCAGCTCCTACGTTGTAAAGTTAACTTTCAAGCACTAGTTTTCTTTCCCCACATCAGGACATTGGGTGACACACTCATAAACCGCCTTCGTTATCCTCTTACTGACAAGATAGCGGCAAAACCCGAACACTTGCAGGAGAAAAGAGATGATAGTGCCAAACATGGAGCCGGAAAATATGTTGTATTGCATCTTCGCTTTGATAAAGTAGGTTCCTCTCTGCTCTCTATGATTTACTCTCTCAGTTTGAAGTTCAAAGTGAGATTCTATCTAGGATTTTAAGCTACTTGAAGGATGTAAAAGTTGGTATTTTACTATTAAGGAACCCCTGTAATCCAATTATTATAGTGATCGATGCAGCTCTGGGTCATTTAATAAAAAATTGAAGGGTCTCCAGTGAATGTAAGAACTATGCATTTTGTGGTATCCTTATATTAGTTTGGCGGTGCTCTAGATGGGGAAGTTGATAGGCCCCGGGCAGATATTCAGGACTCAAGTTAGATACAGAAACATTATGTGTCTACTAAAATGACTGTTCACTTATGGCATATATTTAGCTAGATGTCTGAAACCAATGATCACAAATATTTGCCTCTTTGTTTGGCAAAAAAACTATTGCGAGACAGGATTTGAACCTATAACCTCAAGTTTACGAGCTTTGTGAGCTACCAAACTGCTCTACCCCACGCTGAAGATAATAACTGAGAACTAATTGACATTCCTACCGTCGGTACCCCTTTTCGTTATGACATGGAAAGATGGGAATCATTGGAATGTTTGTTTGATTGAATAAATTATCCATATAATACTTTATTCCACTTGTATCCATTGGGATTTCAAGGTGGTTATTGGTGATCTCTAGAAAGCCTGTTTTAAAATATCTGAAGGATAAAAAAAGGTGGGATTTTTATTTATTTCCTATTTTTTGGTATTGGGGTATGGACGCTGGTGATTGGGTAGTGGTTACCATTTTAGTGTTCCTCCGGAGTTTGTCTTCTCAAAACTGTCAATGTCAGGATATGGCTGCTCATTCAGCTTGCGATTTTGAAGGGGGCAAAGCTGAAAAACTGGCACTTGCAAAATACCGCCAAGTGATATGGCAGGGAAGAGTCCTCAATTCCCAGTTCACCGATGATGAGTTGAGGAAACAGGGGCGTTGCCCGTTGACTCCTGAAGAGATTGGATTGTTATTGGCAGCATTGGGCTTCAACAACAATACACGTCTCTACCTTGCTTCCCACAAGGTTCTTCATTTACTTTCCAGTTGAAGAGGATCTTATATCTTATCACTATCGTTGACAAATCATGAATCGATTTGCCAAAGTAATGAATCGTCTAACTCACTTGTTTTTGTAAATAAACTAGAACATGCATGTGTATAGCGTCAATTAGCGTGCATACATATAAAAACACATGTACAGTGCTTTAAATTAACAATTTGAAACAAGTTTCATGTCATATCAAGGCTCAAACTGTTGAAAAGTTTTTTGTTTGAAACTTCAAACTTCAGTCCAAATGTTATAGATCATGAGTCGCACTGAATTGTAAATTTTATCTTCTTGTATGAAACTAGAATAAACTAGTATATCGTCAGATTCTAAAACCATGCTTACCACTTCAAGCTTGACAAACAAAATTTATGTGGTTCGTCATATACGTTCATGGTGGTAATTGTGGTTGGTTTGTGTTTCCAGTACAAGTAATTTAAAACTGTGAGTGCTTTTTGTTCAGGTTTATGGTGGTGAAGCGAGGATTTCGGCTTTGCGTAGAATGTTTCCACTCATGGAGGATAAGAAAAGCCTCGCCTCTGCAGAGGAGAGGGCCGAGGTTGAGGGAAAGGCTTCTTTATTAGCTGCAGTTGATTATCATGTGAGCATGCGAAGTGACATCTTCATCTCTGCTTCTCCAGGCAATATGCACAATGCACTGGTAAATATCCGACTTTCAATTTTTTTAAGGGATTTTTTTTTTCCATTGAGGCTTCATTTGGTTCAGGGATCTCTACATAAATAAAGCTGAGAAATTACTTTTCATTGGTTGATTATAATGGAAAGTAGCGAGAAAAATAAAATATGACAAAGGGAAGGACTGTTTTTCTATTTCATCATATCCTTGTGTTTAAGGATATTTTGACTAATTCAGAGTACAACATTATGATGTGGCCCATTGAATATTGTCTCCTTGCCAACAAATGCAGTGCATATGACTAATTACCAAAATCGTACTAGTGACTATGAAGCTAGGCCTTGTAGGATTCGGTCTTCATACGTACGTAGATTCATGCAGAATATAAACGCACATACAAGCGCGCACATGTGTGTTTGTGCAGGATATTATATTAGCTACAAAGTATACTAAATCTCTTCAAGTATATGTTCATGACTTTAATGGGATGAGATTTTCATTGTATCGCATCAGGTAGGACATCGAGCATACAAGAACTTGAAGACAATAAGGCCAAACATGGTGCTGTTGGGTAAGCTCTTCCTGAATAAGAGCATGGAGTGGACAGAGTTTGAGCAGGCTGTACAAGATGGGCATAGAAATAGACAAGGTCAAGTCAGGTTAAGAAAGGATAAACAATCTATATATACATACCCGGCCCCTCATTGCATGTGTCGGTCTTAATTGTTTAATTGTAAAGATATTGATGTAGAGTGGACCCAAAGGTCGCAAGAATATTTCTGTGCTTGGCAAGTTGGCAAGACAATATTTGCTCTCAGTTGTAGTAGTGGAGAAACTGTTTCATTACCATTTGCTTGGTTCTTTTACTGTAAATGATATTGTAGTAGCTCAGTTTCTCAGGTCTGTATTAGATGGTTTCACATTACCTCAGTTATTTCATATTGCAGCAATCTGTGCATATGATTGTGTTCAGTTGGTGTGTGCGTGCAAATAATGTTCTTCTAATAGAAAGAAGGCTTGGGGGAATAATGGAGTCGCAAATGGACAATATTTTGAAACTGTCATATTGCTCGGAAATACTGTATATATATTTTTCTGAAACTGTCGGATAAACTCGAAATTAAAAGAATACGGAAAGACAATGAGATAGTAATGCAGTAACGTCGACTCCCAAAAAGCTTAAAGTATGCCGCCGATTTAGGAGTAGGACAATGCTGCCTTAGCAGGCAGCATTGCGTCAGATAGTTTCAACATAAATTGATGCGTAGTTTTGACATAAAATGGGTTAAGTGTACTGACTTTGTGTTGAGTATCTGACAAAATATTTTTAAATTTACAGAAACATGCAACTTTGTTAGAGATTGTGGATGCAATTATTTTTTTACGGCATAAAGAGAAATCTCATGTAAAATGACACTTGGAAATGATCTGGAGACTTGCACAGACATGTTCTGGAATGATAATGTAGGAATAAACCCATTCTTCACTGGAAGTTGAAAGTAGGTCCCTTCATCAGAACTTGGATGTAACCTGAAACATTATCATTCTTGAAAATTGCAGTTTTCCAACAAGATTGGAATTCACTGCTTGAAGAATTTCAACAATTAAAACAGGAATGATATCATTCTGACGTACCCCAAAAATAATTCTGGATTCAACAATAATTTACAATCCTGCAGAAATCACGAGTATAAATATACACTGCACAATGCCAGCCTTTTAAAACGCAGCTTCAAGCATTTCAGCACAGGAGTCTGAGTTTTATCAAGAAGTCACCTCTCTCTGTCTCGCTGATCACTTGGTGTAGAACCAGGAACTGCCGGGATTTGATCATCTTTCTTATCTTTAACAACAGTAGTGGGCCCACTCGCATTCCCACTCCGGCAGGCAGCCAATTCCTTAGACTCCGTCATTTCTTCCTCGATTGGGAGTGTTCGTTTTGAACCCTCCAAAGCAACGCCAAGAACAATGTTGTCTTCCAAGGCAGGCCTTGCTTTACCATCTTTTTTTGCCTGTGAAGTGGTTAAGGGATTGTTTGTTCCATCATTCCCAGATGCCGGGGAAGTAAGAGGCGATTTCTCAAAAGCTCCTCCACCAGAGTTGTCTTCTGAATTCAATTCCGGTGTCACCTCTGATATATCCTCTCCAATGGTCTTCTTCGTTTGCTGCTTTTCAGAGTTGTTTTGAACTGAACCAACAGACTCTGTACTCGGGTCTTTAGTATCAGATGACTCTGATGTAACTAGTGAGTTTGAGTTCGCATATGCCGATCCAACCTTGTCCTCTGTTTTCACATCAGAAATGGCATCTGGGTCGGAATCGGTTTTCGAGGCTGCTTCATCTTTGGCATCTATTTCTTCATTTGTTTGAACTGAACGAGTCGAAGGCTTGGTTTTGTCCTCACCATTGATTTTGTAAGAAGGCTCAATCAGTAGAAAGGGGCGGTTAGCGGCTCCACTGAACCCACTGAAGATGTCGGCAAATGGTCCACTTTCCATTTCGGGCTCCCTGTACATTTTCTGAACTGTGCGGATGGGTGTGGCAAGCCTGGCCCGATGATGGCTAATTACTCTAAGAAGATCCAACAATATCGCTTCCTGTTTCAGTAACATATGTTGGTCTGGAGTGAGCCAAATTTCCAGTTTCCAAGCAAAACTAACAATAGAAACAATAATGCTAACTCCGTAAGTACACCATAACAACTATTCTTTTTTTGGTAGTCACTAGTAGAAGTATAATTCTTCATAGAACTAGGTATGGACCGCTGGGTTCTACAAACAATGAGCTAAAACTGAACCTTTAATTGCCAAGATAAATTTGAATATCCACTCAAGCTTTTGTGAAGAGGAGCCTTAAGGCTTTGTTTGGCTCATTACAATTATCTTTTACTAGTTTTTCTTCTTGGTTTCCCTTCATGCTTAAGCAACATTTTTAATGTTTAATAAGCTTCTCAAATTATTCTCTTTTCGTTTCTATTTTCCTCAGCATTTTTCTTATTTACCAAACAAAGGAAAAGGTTTTACTCTCTGTTTTCTTTTCATTTCCCTCGCTAATCCAACAACCAACAAAGCCTAAGAAGAACTTAAGCCCCTTCCCATGGATTTTTCCTCTTAGCCTTCTAAGACCATCTCCAAAGGCAAAACATCAAATGATGTAGCAAATGAGTGATTTTGATGGTCTGAGGCAAAGTTGATGTGTTGTTTTTGATGTTACAAAGTGAGTCACTCCAACCCATACATCAAAGATTGTATATTTTAATAAATTTTATTCTTTTATCTATTATTTATATTATGCTCATGTTAATGTACTTTTGTGGTTTAATAGCGTTTTTTATTGCAAATATATGATTTTTTTAATAAATAAAAATAAAATAAATTTTTTCTATTGTATATTTTGTTTTTCCAATTAAATTGAAAACTTAATGGGTTTGATTGGTCCACTTTTATTGTCAATGAAATATAAAAACACCCTATAATTTTTATCCCATTTTACCTAAATGGCTAAACCCAGTACTTCTCTCTCTCTTCTCATCTTCAGGATTCTTCTCTCTCTCTCTCTCTCTCTCTCTCTCTCTCTCTTTGAATAAAATAAGCTGGGAAATTATTTGTCTCAGCTTTGCCTTCGCAGCAATGTTGCTGCAATTTTAGATTGCAGCAATGTTGCTGCAATTTTAGATTGCAGCAAATTTTGCTGCACCTGTTGATGTGTCCATTGGAGCAGAAATTTTTGGAATTGCAGCAAAATTTGCCTCAAAATGGTGTTTGATGTGTGGGTTGGAGATGGTCTAAGTTCGGTGTAACGCTATATAATAGCAGGCAAGAGTCAGTTTTAACATAAAAGCAAGGCGACTGCCACAGTATAACCGTAACTCAAAAGCTCCACAAGGATGATTGAAAAAATGGGGGCTCAATACTACAGATGGTCTCTTCATCTCCAAGAAAGCTTCTAAATATAAAAACCAATGTATGCAGTAATATGTATTTTACTAATTATTAACTGCAAGTATTACACTTTTTTCCAGTTTTAAAAAGTATGCATAAAATCAATAAGAAAGTATGCCGAGTATTTTGTTTTCCTGTTAAGACAGGACCTTGCCATCTTGATTTGAATGCTCGATTGTCGTCAGGGTCCACAAAATGGCAATGACCCAATTGCATAAGTTTGGATGTAATAGAAAAAGCAGAACAATAGTTACCTTCATCTTCTTTACTATCAAAGTACTACATATAATGATACAATTTTAGTAGATGATAGTGAGCACCAACATTTGCTAATTGGAATCCATATTCTTACCTTGACACAGCTGTACTCTTCAAAATGTGAGGTTTTCACGAAACAAGACACCAGAATCTGCAGCACAATACAGTCAAAAAGAGAACATATTAACGTACATCAAAGTTGAACTATCTTTTCATAAAACTAACATAAAAAGAACAGATCTAGTTCTGCAATTTCTAAAAGCACAATCAAGATAAGAGAGAAAATGATTCAGATAAAGGTACGACGATGGCAATTATGTGGGATACGCACACATCCATTGATGTGCCCACAGACATAAAATACAAATGAGTATTAGTTTTTGTAATTTACAATTTACAAATTTTATGTTCTAACTAAATAATTTTTTTGTCATCTATACTATAATCCATTACAATTATAGGTCCCTCTTAGCACATCAATGTAATTCCTTTTGAGCTGAGAATTCTACCAATCTCATAATGCAATAAAACAAGATTAAACTTCTAATACGAAATGGATAATATACAAGTCAATAGCCAACTATCATGCATCCATGAATCAGCAAACATATTACTTCCACAAAGTGCAATTCAACCCATTTCCAGTAACTGAAGTCATAAAGAGTAATAAGACAACTTTCCAGATAGTCATCTTGCACATCAAGTTTTACATGCAAGGAGAAAAAACGAAGAACGAACCAAATATAGGTACGGAAAAAAAATCATGGATAAAAGGGACCCATTTGGATTAGCTGTGGCTTGTCCGTTTAGGCACCTAATCTGATGTAGTAATTATATTAGTAGTACTTTATGCTTTACTTGTAGTGTCGTTTATGTTATTATTCTGGTTGTCATTTAGTGTTGGTCACAAGCATGTAACGTTAGCATGCCTTATATGTTGGTATAAATAGTAGGTTAGGGTTAGGGTAAATTAGTTTTGGGATATTATGTATTGATATTGGTTTGTAAACCAAGTGAGCTTTGAAGTTCTTTAATGGAGTCTATCTTCCCAAAACCTAGTTCTTGATTTCTCCTTGAACAATAGTTTTGGGAAGATAAGATTCCATTAAAGAGCTTCAAAGCTCACTTGATTTACAAACCAATATCAATACATAATATCCCAAAACTAATTTACCCTAACCCTAACCTACTATTTATACCAACATATAAGGCATGCTAACCTTACATGCTTGTGACCAACACTAAATGACAACCAGAATAAATAACATAAAAGACACTACAAGTAAAACATAAAGTACTACTAATATAATTACTGCATCATAATCGTAAGGGCACCATGAGAATTGAGAAAAATTCATTAAAGCCCAAATCTGCTTCCTGCATCACCTTTGAGGCTTTGGGCTGAAGCAGGTTTGGACTTGCTTCAGCCAAAACGTGCTTTTAGAGCTCTAAGTGCTTCTTAAAAAATTATCCAAACAGGTCAATATGTGCGTTTTGGGGGAAAGTAGCACATTTGGGCCCAAACAAGCATTTGAGAAAGTGATTCCAAACAAAGTGCTTGAGAAGAAAAGCAATATGAATTGCTTACCAAAAGAGCCTGACTCTCTGGATCCACGTTCTCAAGAAATACTCTTCTATGCAACTTTTGCTGCTCTACTTGAGGATTTTTGGCCAAAACCTTGCGCATGTCAGCTACAATATTCTGCACACAGAAGAGGGAAATTCCAAGATTTCAGGACATGAAAGAAACTTAAGTAAGCCATTGTCTGCAACAAAACTTCTGTTGAGAAGCTAGACAATCATAATAACTCCTCACATTAATTTTATTGCAATCTAAATGACTGATAGCAAGGTGAGTCTTGATGCGCCAATGAGTCTTCTGGCTAAGATTCCTCACCACATTTACTGTGAACTTGTGATTTGGAATATGAACTGCTTCACGGTCATCACCTCTTATAATTGTGGGTGACCACCAACCAACATGCTGAAACAATATAAATACAGATTATTGAAGAGAGAGAGAGAGAGAGAGAGAGAGAGAGAGAGAGAGAGAGAGAGAGAGAGAGATTGAGACAAAAGTTAAGGTCCCTCAAGGGCTAATTCAGTCTATTCTGCAAGAGAAAAGCAGCGAAAACCTATTTACCACAGACACTTTAATTGGATGTCGTGTTCGTGTGTCGTACACGGGCACTTGTCGAACATGCACCGACACATATTGGACACTCAAAAAACAGCGTCTTAATGTGCTGTGATATTGGACATATGACCGACACGATAGTGGACACAGCTCGATGGCCCTTTTGAAGATTTTGAGGTAAAAATATCAATATAATAAATTGGAGATAAGTAATGAGTTTAATAGAATACTTAGGAAAATGAAGTGGGCACGGCACGACATACATAATCACTTAAACAAAAATAACTTTTTATTCTTTGTATAGTAGTCATGCCTGTATGCTACATTTATAAGATTTGGCGTGTCGTCTTTATGTGTGGTGTTGTATCCATGTCCTGTATCCGTGCTACATAAGTTGCAACTGAAGGAGACGCATGCATTAGCCTTTTTTTGTCTTTAAATTTTTTATGCCACATGAAACGAACCTCTACTGTACCAGAAACTTCGTAGCCTTCAATCTTCGTCTGAATCCATTCGTTTAGAACAAATGGTCGAGTTGCATGGATCATTATACTCGAAAGAAAATTTGTAAAAATCTGTATACATCAAAAAATACATAAGAATTAAGCCCTGCAGTACAGAAAATCCACTTAAAAATAATTTAGTCATTGTATCAGAGAAAAATGACTTTCCTGTTGGAAAAATGTAAGAAAATTTTTTGTGTACCTCACGACCCGCAAGGGTAAGCAATACTGTGCCAAGACCCCCAGCAGTAAGCCACTTCTGAGTAGAGAAACCTAGCAACTCCATGAATAATGAAACAGCAGCAACCCAAACTGCGGAATAAATGGCTTTCCCAGCGAATTGGAAGCCCATCTGCAAAAGCAAGAACTGCAGTTGGAAGAAGCGAGAATTGTTTGCGGCACTCCAAAGGTGCCCGTGGTTGTTAAAATCAATCGATTCAATTTTCATAAAAACTGACACCATTAACGATCCAATATGATTCATGGTTCAGAATTTTCAAATATGAATTTTAAGTTTCAAATGGAAAACATTCAACATTTTGAACCTTGACATGCATAAAACTTGTTAAATTGATATTTTGTTGATTTTAAGCAGTGCACATGTGTTTTAATGTGTATACATAAATATTTAATTTTTAAGAAGGATGAAGTTACGATTCATAATTTTGACAAACCAATGCACAAATTGACAACTACGATGTTTTAGCAGGGTCATCAATTCTAGAATCCAACTAAAACAAATAGACAACTGGAGAGAGAGAACACACCAATCTTCCTCAAAAAGTCCATCGCACTAGCAATTTAGAAACGCAATGGCATGAATAAGAGACTAAAAAGATTAAGAAGAAAAATGCAAGAAACCAACTGATCTGAAAGGAATTAAAAATGATTATGATATGCATTTCTGCAGTATTTCATAGTTTGAAATCAAAATATCAGACCAGCTGGCTAAACTTATTTCCTTAAGTTAAAGAATCAACAAACTTTACTAAAGAAATAAGGTGATCCTTGTGAACCCATTTGCCAGGATAAAGAATATTATTTGACACTAGTCAATCTATATATTCATTCTGGTAGGGCATGTTTTACAGGAGATTAGAAGGAAACAATATGGCACAAGGGTTAAAGGCAGTTAAGATATTCATTTTTTTGTTCTTTTCTTTTATTTTTTATTTTTTTTCTTTATCTAGGACCTATGAACGCTCTTCTTCACACCACTATGAAAGTTATATCAACAAAAAATAATAAGAGATTTCAAAATTGCAGTGTAAAGTCACAGAAACATACATTTCTTGCATCACTAGAGTGATTTGTCTCCGTAAAGAATTTGTGTGCCTGTTGAATCAAGCTGCCAAAAACACAAATTACGATCATGTTTTAACATGATAGTGTTCGACCTTTAAACTGAATCCACGAAGTAAAAAAAAAAAGGTATTTGGAAATCAAAAGGCTAAACAACAACTAAATGATTAACAGCAAATAAACGAGAATAGTAGTGAAAAAATCTAGCATTATGAGGCAAAGACCCAAAAAAAGGATTCCAACAACCAAGCAAATCATTGAAGTACTAGTCAATGCTTCAATGAATTAAAACTACATCTATCAGTTCAAGAAGTAAAAAAATTATAAAGCAACAAAATTACCTCGATAAACAATAGGCAAAGGCCAGCACTGTTGATAATGATCTTACAAAATTTAAAAGCCGTTGCTTGACAGCCTGGCTTGCTTCTGAAGGAAGAATTACTGGATCCAATGCTCTGAAGGGGAAAACAATAATTTCAACTTGGTGCTAGTAAACGGCTGGCAATAACAGCCCGCCAATAAAGGAATTCCGACTCATTGGAATGTAGAAATGAGAATCAAGTAACTGAAACCTGCATATAAGCGTTGCTCCAGTCCACAACAGCATGGGCTGAAGATACGAAGCCATAACATAGTGGGACCTACTCTTTCTCCAACTACTATCACTTTTCTGCACAAATTGTTCAGGTAAAGTATCAGCCAATTAAGGAATTCTACAACTGCTAAAATAAATTAAGATTCTAAGGGCTCGTATGATATTGTTGTGGTTTTTGGTTTATAGTTTTTGTTTCCATTTTTTGTATTGGGAGTTGACAGTGATCAATTCAAAAAATGAAAACAAAATCCGAAAACCAAAAACCATAACGTTACCATGCGAGCCCTAAATAAGCACTTTTTGGAATAAGAGATTCTTTATTTTTTTTAAAAATGCTAGAAAATAGAGCTACCTGAAGGGGAAAAAAAAAAAAAAAAAACCTTGTTTTTTAGCTTTAAAAAGGAACAACATTTTTTTTAGAAGCTGTGAAAAGCTATTCCAAACAGTCACAGCTTTGTAAAGCCGCGGAAAAGCTTATCCCAAACGGGGTCTAAATACGCAATGCTGCTTAAAGAAAGTGCATATACATGGAGAAAAATAATCCTGCTGATACGCAATAGTGGCCCAATACCCCATACGGCAAAAGCAATTATACCAACTGCTGGAACCAACTTTACCACAGTAGGGCTTCCTTGTAAAGCATTATATGTCCTGTAGCATGATGCCATTTTACAAAGTGTGTCAAGATCATATTCTACTAAAAAGAAACAAACATGAAGGAATGAGAGAGGAAAATTTGGCTACCCACCCCTGCCCAGCCCCAAATAAGATTAGGATTGGTAGACAATGCAATCAAGATTTGCATTTGTGTCATAACTTCCCATTCCCCTACGTCGACCCCAATGCACACAACCCAAAAACTAAAAGCTCCCACAAAAATTGAGTTCCGTCAAAAATTGAGCTCCTCATCAAATATTACTCTCAAGTCTCAACAAACCCAACAGAAGATCAAAAATAACAAAACGATAACATTGGGACAAAAAAGAGAGATACCCTAAATTGAAAATCCAACAGTAAGGAATAAGGATATAACAAGCATTGAGTTGAATTCTAATTCGACACTTCTGCAAAATTTGACATCACCAGCTAACGGAAAGATGCATATGGAGCAAATATTCTAGTTAATCTTGAACTATTGTAAGTTCATAAATCCAAATAATACCATGAGAGGTGAACATACATGTGCCGCGCATTAGACCACTGAAGCAAGCTGTATCACTAGTTTCAAAACAGAGAATCAACCAACACAAGATACTTACTAAACAACAAGATGGCAATATGGCAATACAAGGAAGTGAGGAACCTTGTATAAACTAGTATGAATAAAACTTGTAGCTAGATTAAGACATACACAACCAGATATAGATATATATATATATATATTTATAGAAAACGAAAAAAGAAAAAGCAGATATACCTTGTTACCACTGAGACAGCAGATTTAAGAACGGGGACCTCACTTCCTCCGCTTAGAGTTAAAAAGGATTGGCATTGGAAAACATTACTTCTAGACGATAGAGAATTTATTGGCCTATGTACACTGCTTAAGAGATGGAGACTCCAAGCATCCTGTCGCTGAAGATTAATAAACAGAAAAAAAATTTCTTTTAAGTTTTAATTGCAGAATTGTTAAAGGATTTCGCTAATGTCAAAAGTGTGAAAGCATACAAGAGCACTGACTAGTTAAAATAATAAAGAACATGTGAAAGCTCAAATTGAATAGAAACTGTTTATCTTTTCTTTCTATGTGATGTGTGCAAGCTTTTTTCTCATAAATATGCAAGCAAGGGTGGCAATATGAGGGTAGATTAAAGGAATTATCAATCTTTGAATATAAGGTAATGTCCAGTTGACTTGAACTCACTAACCATGCGAAATAATTACTCCCTCCATCCAATTTTATGTGTCCTTTCCTTTTTTCGGCCGTCCCAAAACTATTGTCCATTAAGAATATTCAACGATAGATTTTCAGTTGCTTTCCAGAATTACCCTTATTGATTTGAAAAGACCCAACCCAAAAAAAAAACAAGGTTTGCATTAATTTCATCCATGTCATGTGATTAGTTATCATTATGTTCCCTTAAAAAGTTGGACCTCCAAAGGTGAACACATAAAATGGGACAGAGGGAGTAGTTTCCTAAAAGTAAGTCGATAATCTGTACTATGATTCTAATTCTATCTATATATGAGCGTGTACAATTTTAAGGACCTCTTCTCCATCATTGAATAAACATGGAAGATTAGGCTCTTCTTATTTAATGTGATGTCCTATAATTTAGGAGTAGTTGATAGAGTGATTCAACTCATAGAAGCATGTATAACTATCCATAATTTCAAGATTAGTGGTTATTATTCTTTTTCCTCTCAATCTCCATTGTCTTCTTTTTCACTTCTCAAATTTAGTCATGTAATCATTCAACGCTCTGTCCCATGGAATCACTTGGTGGTAATGACAAGTCTTTGTGGTATAAAAAACAAACGAAAAGAAAACAATCTAGCATTGATTTGAAAAATGTAAAGATATTAGGCGAACCAACACCATGGGACCTCATCTTCAACATGTCTACTTATTTCATCCATAGATAAAGCAAAAGAAAATAGGAGCTTATAATTAATCATACTGCAATCCCATGGTAATCGAGAATTCTCGTGTCTCTTAAGTTTTCACTCCTCCGTCAGACATGTACAGCCAAATCAACATAATTATTTGTTACTCATTTTTATTCTAAACCCACCAAATTGAATCTCGATTACTTTATGATAGGGGCTCTCCAAAGTTCAAATCTATTAAACCATATAAAGGTCCATTTTATTCACTCTATATCTCTGCATTAGTCTCCTTACTAAGCAGATAGCTTCCATGGTTGATCTCACTACATAGCATATATCGTATTCATATGTTGGCAAGACTTTCCGAATGAAAAAAGAGGTATATACATATACGTAATAGGAGACAGAGCGTTCTTAATCCAAAGACAGTACCTGAGCATGTGATGAAAGAGTGATGCTGAACGAATGTAGGCAACACCTCCCACTTATATCCTAGTGGGAAAAGTTAAAAGAATTAGACAATATTTAATGATCTTGAAAAAGTTTTACAACAAGAGCATGATGTTTAAAGGATGCAAAACCACATACCTTGAATTGATTTTTGTAACCATGATTACTATAAATTTTCAATTCAGGGGACAATAGCAAGGAACCCGTTACGGCCATTTTTCGAAGATGTTGCAGATGACACTAAGGGCACAATATAATAATGTGCATCAACAGCAGAAGGAGCAGCAGAGGACATATAGGATTCAAAAAGCCAAACGATAAAGCATCTGTCATGTAAAAAATTCAAAAGATATGTGAAAATATATTCAGCACGTGTAAAATGGAAATATAGGGAATTCATTAGCATGGCTTGAGGTTATGTTCATCTCCAAGGAAAGCTAACACAATAATAAACAAGACTTTTTTAGCACATAGTGGAAATTAATCATGATCAATAAGGGCTCGTTTGGTAACGTTGTGGTTTTCTGTTTTTTGTCTTCTTTTTTCACGAAAGGAAAAATTGAAAACACATTTGGTAATGTTTCTGGTTTTTTTTTCCCCACAAAAACGTTTTTAAAATTTGGTGAAAAACAAAAAAAAAAACATAAAAATAAATAAATAAATAAAAAGTTGTTTCGACTTTTTTAAAAACGGAAAATGTGTCAGTCGGTCCCTGCCATTCCATTTCGTTTGGAATTTGGACCCTCTCTCTCTCTCTCTCTCTCTCTCTCTCTCTCTCTCTCTCTCTCTCTCTCTCTCTCTCTCTCCCTCCAAGATTACAAGATATACATATGTTGTAAATGGCGGGAATACATATTTACATATATATATATATATATGCAGGAAAATGTTAACTAGAAGTCAAGAAGTACACAGATCAAATTTTTTAGCTATCCGATTATGAATAAACTAATGGTGGGATTTGTTTCTTGATGTGATTCAGCGTTTACACTTTTTCTAAAGTTGGAGTTTGTTGACTATGTATATCGTCTATTTCATGCATAGGAGTCCATGCGCAGTCTAGTTTCTCTCTTAAAATTGGTTGTTTGCCAAACCAATATAACACTGGTTCTCATACAAATCAGATAGAAAGGGAGAATTAGACTAAACCAAATCCTATTTAAAGCATTCCCAAACAGGCCTAATGGTTTGTGATATTAGTATATGCATTTTGGAGTTATATTAGCATTATCTGTATGTTTGTCATGTTTTAAAAAACATTTTTGAAACAACAATTTATATTCAAAATGTATGTTGGTGAGGTATATTTTGAAAATAGATTTGGCATTGTTAGCGTTACCAATAGGGGCGGACCCAAGTGAAGACCAAGGGGGACCACTTGAAAATTAATTTAGAAATTGGGCCTCCCAAATTTTTAACATTTATAATATAAGCAATCCATAAAAAGTCAATTTAAAAATCAAAAGTCACAAGGCAACAATTTGTTATGTAGGACTAATCTAAGCACACAAGAAATCGGACTAACAATCATTTTTAATTAAATAGTCCATTGTTTAGCAAGCCAAATAGTGCAAGCTTAATTGTCAATATCAACTTAATAGTTCCCATATGGAGGACTATTTACTCCAGTCTCCAGGGGTGTGGCATTAAATGTCCCCCATAATAGTGAAGGGGAAGAGTAATACTCAATTGCCTAGCTTGTGAGACAAAAACGAACTAAATCTAATCGACCAAACTACTCTTTCGACTCTCTGTCCTGCACCAAAATATGTATAAATAGACCAAAAAATTTTGCATCGGGGGTGTTGTCCAGAACCCCCGCACTGAACCTGTTTACAAGCGTACCCAAGTCCATTTAACTTGACCCCCTAAACATAAAATCCTAGGTCCGCCACTGGTTAACAAATGCGTTTCCTGGTTTTGTTTTCATTTTTTGAAAAATCAACAATGTGATCAAACAAGTTTTCTATTTTCATTTTTTTATAAAATAAACAGAAACTGGTTTTTGTTTTTAAAAAACTGAAAACAGGAAACGTTACCATGCGAGTCCCACGTAATCATGATATTCTTAAACTGTGTCACTGACGAATTAGTACAACAAATATACTATAACTATTGCATGTACATCAGACATGTATATACTAGTACTTATTGTGTGTGTATCTTTTGTAGGTCATGTCATGTTGCAGCCTACTTGAGCTACGCACTGACGTGTGAGAGCACAAATGTAGGAACTCCTAACTGTGAAATGGATGTAGAACTCTTCCAAGGATCAAATCAACAATGCACCATGAAAAAAGCTCAAACTTATCATAATTCACCCTTATAGTACTTAAAAAATGAAGGATAACAAGAAGAAAAAAACAAGAACTAAACACAAAACACATACAAACATTAGAAGTCGAAACCCACACACCGTCTCCGAAATGGCCTAAAGAATCGAGTCTTCTGTTCTTCTATATTCCTCTAATCAAAAAACAATAATAATAATAATCATAAATTTAAAGGAAAAGGTCAATAATTCGTTTGGCCTCAGTTTAGACTAGTGTAGAGAAGCTTCTCACTCTCATATATATATATATATACATGTATACATGAACACAGGAATTCAGAAATATTTTTCGTCATTTCTCAAAAAATTATCGAATTTCTCTAAGAGCGAGCTCAAAACGTGGAATTTATTGCTCATAACCCTAGAAAACGAATCGAATCAAGAAATATCTATAAATTACGATTAAACAAACCCTAAATTCAGAAATGCCAAATAATTACTAAAATTAAGAACAACAAAAATTCCCAAATGTTCAATCATTTAAAAGTACAATTCGGACATTATATATACACATATATATATATATATATTACCTTTGCATGCGAGATCTGAATTAATTTTTTTTTTTTCGTATATAGAAACTGATTTTTCGATGGAAGAAAAGGTGAGCGAGAAAGGAAGACCTAAAATGGAGGGAACAACGATAACTTGCGCCGGAAGGTGTTTTTTCTTAACTGTTCCGTGATCAAAATAGACAAATATCACTGTTTCGGTCCTTTTGTTTGGATAATTTTACGATTATAGGAGCATATAATATATGCTTTACGTGGCGGATTGGTGGGGACTCATCCTAACGTGCGCGGTATGCCTATTGTTACTTTTCACTCCGCCGAGTCGCGTCACCGGTCACACAGTATTTAAACGTGTTGAAATTCTAATATCTGTGTACTTCATGGCGGCCTGGGTTGCGTACTGGGTAGGTTGGGTGAGAATTTTGGCCCTCTTTTTTTTTTTTTTTTTTCCAAATCGCAAACCATGAAAATTTTATTTCACAAAAGGCAAGTACATAAATAATAAATACAAAATAGAAGAATGAAATAATACATGATAAATCACAGTAATCTCTGAATTCTACTGTAATCTTCAAAATTATAATATCGCAGATTGTAGCATGGTTTAAATACTGAGCCAACTAAAAGAGAAAGCTTTCAACAATTATAAGAAAGATCCGAGCTTCAAAGCCACCGTCACTACGAAGAGGACCCGAACAAACAACAGGTCTAATGCAGATCTGTGTGAATCAGGGGCAAATCCAACTATGGAATACGGAGACAAAGAGATCTAGCTTCGTCAATCAACCAAACCAAACAAAAAACAAAACAAACCCTCAAACCAAACTGAAAATCTTAAAATAAAATCTAAAATTAAAATCAACTGCCAGTAACAAAAACACAAAAGCTTATATGGAAAATAAAAATAAAAATAATGTTAAGTCTTAAGTTTAGATTCAAAACACTGTGATTAATGCTATGCTTCCTAATTTTTGAATCCCAAACTGGTTTCTCAACACTTTGTCAATTGTACACATGTTGTGTTAGTGATTCATGATACAACTGACAAAGTATTTGTAAACTAATTTAGGATTCAAAATTTATGGAACACGGGCTTCATCAAACCAAACTTCAAGCTTCACAAATTTTCATTGAACTTTAACCATCAATACAATTAAACTATTCACGGTTGTAATACACAGGAGAAACAAAAAAACAAAATATAAATACATAAATAAAAATTCGATCAATGAAATAATTACAAAACAAATAAAATACCAGACATTTTGCATGGCCAAAAGGCTTCATCAGGCAATCAACGAAAGTAACTCCCCCAATCCATGGCCTGTTGGCTTGCATACATTAAAACAATATACTCCATATCACAACTATACATCAGCCTAGGCAATAAACATAATAAAGTGTGAGTGTGAGAGACAAAGTGAGAGAGATGAAAGGGAGGAGTTGGCTGGCTTTTCTTGGTTGTTGGATTGATACATTCACAACATTTTATAAATATTGAATTGAAATTGAAGTAGATCATTGGGAAGAGAAAGAGAGAACATAATAAAAAATAGGTGAATTGATTGTTTTTGACATTGAAGCAATTGGTTGTTCATCCTCCAAAAAGGAGTAAATTTTTTCTCATAGAGAAAGCCCTCTCTCCCCCCTCCCCCCCCCCCCCCCCTCAAAAAAAAAAAGAGAGAGAGAGAGAGAGAAAGCCACATGGCATTATAAAAATTTGAGAAGATGTCATATGGCGCTCTATACGAAGAAGGCCAGGTTTTCTTCCTTTCTTCCATATAGATAAAAGTTGCTTTAAGGAGGGAATTTCGTGTAGGCGCCATGTGGCATAACTTAGAAAATGGGAAATAGTTATATTTTTATATATAGTAATAGATAGATTCATCTCTTTGCCTTTTTCGTCTCAAAACCCCCATTTTGCCTCTTCCTCCTCCTCTATCTCTCAATTGTATACGATTTGCCTCTTCTTCCCTCTTTCACACACAAACTCCTCCTCTCAAATTTTAAAATACCATGTGGCTTTCTCTTTCTTCTCTTTTTTTGGGCCTTTCCCTAGGAGAAAATATTTACTCCTTTTGGGGGGATGAACAAGAAGTTGCTTCAGCACCTTCAACAATCAATTGAACTAAATTCTATTATGCACTCTATTCTTCTTCCTCTCTCACACCTTCCTAATTCAGATTCCATCTTCGATTTCTCTCTCTATTGGTTTAGAATCCGGACGGAGTAGCTTTGGTACTGGTGTCGCCATTGATGGAGTCTTCTGAAAGCTCTGAGTGACACATTGAGTAGCTCTGTCGTGAATGCAATCGCTCCATCATAACAACGCTTTGTCATATTCCATCTTCAGTTGCTCTGGGCAAGAGAATGTTGTAATTTGTAGTTCAAATTGGGTGTTTTTCAATGCCAAACACCTTTTCTCTCTACATCTCTCTAGTTGGTGTAGTCTTAGGTAAAAGTATGATAGAGACCCTTATACCACATTGCTTAGGAAGAGGGAGTTGAGTTGTAAACTCCTGAAACAAGAATTGGATAGAATTGAAATGAATTTAATTTTAGTTTTAAGTAAAATCAAACACAAGAATTGTCACAAATAAAAATTGTAAATCAATTCTTTTCTTAGTCGTGAAAACCAAACTAATTATAGCTCCTGATACCTTGGGCAGACGCCCGTCCCTCTTGTAGTAAAAAAAATGCGCAACTCTATTAAATTTAGCATGACATAAGTTGAGTAAAAATTGGGACACACTAAAAAATTGTGTCTTTGAATGTGTCCCAAGTATTACCCATATATTAAATGTATAAATTAATTATATACACCTCCATGCAGGCTTTCTCCCGTTAATTTGAATAAATTTACTGATTATTGTCACGTTAGCTGAAACCACGAAGGTTAACATATCACTTTTGAAATTATAAAGAATAAAATGAAAATGCATCAGAAGGGGTGAATTAATAATTAGCTCACATACAAGGTCCTAGTACTCCCATCAAAATAAATAAATAATAATTGGTCCAAAATTCCTAATAGAAAATACAGGTCAGATTATCCACAATATAATTTTAAATTCGTAGTATTTCTCTGTTGTCCATAAAAAAAATAAAAATAAATAAATAAATAAATAAATAATTTGGGTAGTTTATTCACTTTTTGTATGGAGGGATTTTTTTTTAAAGAAAAACTTTGCAATTAAACACGCTTAGCAAAGTTCTGTAATAATGAAATGAATTCTTGAATTGGAGAAAAGGGCAAAGGAAAGTCAAGAGAGCAAAGACCTTGATGGATGGACTTCCTTTAAGTATGTTAAAAGTAGAATCGGGTTCAGTTCAAATCATACTTATACTTTTTATTCAGACTCAAATGAGAATCACACATATATATATATACACATATATATATATATATATAAAATATTAGTTGAACAAATAAGAATCTTATTAGATTGTATATGAGCTCTTCCATCAACCACTAAAATTAGAGTAATGATATATTTCTCAAATTTTTATCTCAAAAGCGTCCCAAATGATGTAATAGTGAGACCATATCTAAGACAATGAGGCCAGTTGAATTTTGATTAAAAGTTATTTACCATACCCCACTACCACATTATTTGAGAAGCACTTTAGAATAGAAATGCTTGATATAAACTTTCATAATATGGGCCTAGTAATAAGTTGGAACATGTCGGCTCTCACACGCACATGAGCCAAGCCCAAGCTAATCCCAACTCCAATAGAAATTTGGGTTTCGATTCGGAAATCGTTTAACCGGGCGCGCAAGGGGGGTGCAAATCCTGGCCTCCAAGCCTCACGTGCTCACATGGTTAAGTCGGATTCAATCGCTATAAAAGGGATAATCTTCTTCGCGACAATACAGACAGCATATCTTTGCTTCAATTGATAAGCATTTTCGTTTCATAGCACCATCTCTTTCATTTTTTCTAACAATCTTAAGAGTTAATTCTTCATAGATACTGCTATGCTAATAGCGACTAAAGCTATACTCAGTGTCACCAAAATTAAATCATTTAACGGGAATAACTTTAAGCGCTGGCAAACCAAACTGCTACTTGTTCTGTACATTGCAAAGGTTGATTTCGTTTTGACTAAACTAAAGCCCGTTGAAGGTTTTGAAAATTATGAAACCGAATTGCCTCTTTGGGAAAATGTAAACAAGATTTGCAAAAGTATTATTTTGAATACTCTATCAAATGAACTTTTTGACATTTACTATACCTTCAAATCGGCAACTTAAATTTGGGATGCTTTGGTCACAAAATATATTATCGAGGATGCCGGTATTAAAAAATATGCCATCAAAAACTTTCTCAATTTTCAAATGACCGGTGACATAGATGTTTCTACTTAAATTCACAATTTTTACCTTGTTGTTTCGGAACTTAGTAACGAAGGAATAAAATTGCCCGGACCGTTTGTAATTGGTTCGCTTATTGAAAAACTTCCGAAGTCTTTGAAAAATTATAAGAATATGATGAAACATAAGAGGAAGGAAATGACTCTGGAGGAAGTTGTTGTTCATGTTCACATTGAAGAAATGAACCGTTTACTTGATCAGAATGAGAAAGCCAAAGCGATGACTTCTAAGGCTAACCTCGTTGAGGAAAAGCCTAACTGCACCCGAAGAAATTTTAAAAGGCAAAATAACAAACCCCATTTCAACAAAACCAATTTTAACAAAAATCTCAAACCCCAAAATCAGTTTGCTAAAAAGAAAGGGGAATGCTTTGTGTATGCCAAACTGGGTCATCATGCTACTCAATGCAGACACAGGAAGAAAAATGACCAACTTGCCCCTAGAGCTAATCTAGTTGAGGCAGATGGTATTGTGGTTTTCGTTTATGAGGTAAACTTAGTGGCAAAGAAGAAAAATTGGGTGGTAGACTCTGGGGCTACCAGGCACATCTGTGAATGAAATAGGGAAGGTAATTCTCAAGCTAACTTCCAGAAATATCCTCTCACTTACTGACATTCTCCACGTGCCTGATATCCGCTGGAACCTTATGTCTGTGCCACTGCTTGAGAAAGTTGGGGTGAAAGTTACTTTTGATTCTGATAAAGTTGTAATGACTAAAAATGGGGTGTTTGTGGGGAAAGGGTACTACAATAATGGCTTGTTTGTTTTGAATGTTCTTAATAATTTGAATGGAAATGCTACTATTTCTTCTGCTTAATTGATTGATTCTCATGATTTATGGCATGGTAGATTAGAACATGTGAATTTTCTATATATCAAGAAAATAAACGAGTTAGGCATTCTTGACAATGTTAAAATCACAGACAATGAAAAATGCAAAATTTGTAGTGAAGCAAAAGGCACTAAGAAACCTTGTAAACAAGTAGTGCAAAGAGCAACTGAATTGCTCACTTTAATTCACTCAAATTTAGGAGATATGAATTCAACTGAATCTAGAGGTGGAAAGAGATATTATGTGGCATTTATAGATGATCACTCGAGATATACAAAAATATTCTTACTTGGAAATAAAGATGAGTCAGAAGGAAAATTCATACAGTATAAAGCTGAGGTTGAAACCAAGTTAGATAACAAGATTAAAAGACTTAGGTCTGATAGGGGAGGGGAATATGAATCTGGCCGCCTATGCCAATTCTGTGAACAACATGGTATAGTACACGAGGTAACTCCACATTACTCACCAGAATCTAACAAAGTAGCTGAACGAAAAATTAGAACTTTAAAGGAAATGATGAACGTTATGTTAATTAGTTCTGGAGCACCTAATAATTTGTGGGGGAAAGCTATCCTTTCTGCGTGTCACCTTCAAAATAGAATTATTTTTAAGAAACAAGAAAGACCCCTTATAAGTTGTGGGAAAATCATATACCTAACTTGAAATACCTTAAAGTGTGGGGTTGCTTAGCTAAGGTTTTACTTCCAGAACCTAAGAAAAGAAAAATAGGATCAAAAACAGCAGATTGTTTATTTATAGGATATGTTAAGTATAGTGTTGTATACTGATTCTTAGTTCTAAAAAGTGATGTGTTAGAGAAAAACACAATAATTGAATCAATAAATGCAGACTTCTTTGAAAAAATATTTCCTTTGAAAACAACCATTGAGAAACCAATGATATAACCTACAGTTGAGCCTAACGAGTCTATAAAAATAGAATTAAGAATAAGCAAACGAGATAGGAGATAAACTATCCTAGGAGATGGGTTCTTTACGTTTTTAATGGATAATGATCCTATGACTTATAGTGAAGCCATTTCATCTCCCCGATGCTCCCTTTTGGAGATAAGTGATTATTAGTGAGATAGAATCTATCATGGCTAATCACACTTGGGAATTGGTTGACTTATCTCCTGGTACAAAACCTATAGGATGTAAATGGATATTCAAAAAGAAGCTAAAACCTAATGGATCTATTGATAAGTTTAAAGCTAGACTTGTAGCTAAGGGATACACTCAAAAGAAAGATGTTGATTACTTTGATACTTACTTTCCTGTGGCTAGAATATCATCTATTAGAATTCTAGTAGCTCGTGCTTCTTTGCATAAACTCATAATTCATCAAATGGATGTTAAAACTGTGTTTCTTAACGGAGAATTAGAAGAGGAAATTTACATGGATCAACCTGAAGGATTTGTATCTCCTGGAAACAGAAATAGAGTTTGCAAATTAGTGAAATAATTGTATGGTTTAAAGCAAGTACCAAAACAATGGCATGAGAAATTCGATAGTGTAATGACCTCTAATGGATACATTGTGAATGAAGCCGATAAGTATGTGTATCATAAATTTTATCATGATGTTGGTTTAATTATTTGCTTATATGTGGATGATATGCTTATTCTAGGCACTGATATGGTTGTGATCAATGAAACAAAACATGTGTTATCATCTAGCTTTGATATGAAAGACCTAGGTGAAGCTACTGTTATACTTGGGATAAAATTGACAAAAACTAATGAGTATGATGTCTCAAGAACACTTTGTAGAAAAGATCCTTAAAAAGTCTGGTCACTTTGACACCAAACCAATTAGTACTCCTTATGATTTGAGCATACAATTGAAGAAAAATAATGAAACTAGTGTATCACAGTTTGAATATGCTCAAATAATTGGCAGTTTTACTTATCTTATAAATTGTACTAGAACTGGCATTGCTTATGCAGTTAATAGGTTGAGCAGGTATAATCATAATCCTAGTAAGGAACACTGGACTACTATATGTAGAGTACTAAAATATCTCAGATGTACCATGGATTTTGGTTTGACATATTGTGGATTTTCCCATTGTACTAGAAGGGTTCAGTGATGCTAACTATATCTCTAATTCAGATGAGATAAAATCCACAAGTGGATACATGTTTACCCTTAGAGGAGTTGCAATCTCTTGGAAATCATCTAATCAGACATATGAAATCTGAGTTTATCGCCTTAGAGAAGGCAGTTTCTGAGGCTGAGTGACTTAGAAACCTCTTGGTTGATATCCCTTTATAGATGAAACCAGTTCCATCTGTGTCGTTACATTGTGATTGCCAGGCTGCAATAGCCCGAGCAAGAAATAAGGCCTATAATGGGAAAAGCATGCATATTCACCTAAGATATAACATTGTGAAACAACTGTTGAAAGATGGGATTATATCCCTAGACTTTGTGAGGTCAGAGATGAATTTAGTGGACCCTCTAACTAAACCATTAGCAAGGAAGCTAATGTCTAATACATTGAGGGAGATGGGACTTATGCCTATAACAGAGGTCAACAATAGTGGTAACCTAACCTATATGAGTGGAGATCCCACAAACTAGGTTCATATGGATAATAAAAAACTACTTGTTGATTTGGTGAGACACTATCAATTATATAATTATAGTCCATCCATATGGTATAGATAGTGTAGACTGCAACGTGTGAGGTTGAGTCTCTTAATGAATTCATAGTCCTTATTGGGTGGTGTGTATAGTTGCAGTACATACCTGATGGATTTACCTATGTGAGTGTGGATGTGGGCCCACTTCTTATGAGAACTTAGGCAGATTCTCTAGAGTACTCATAAATCCAGGTATGGCGCATGGCCAAAATGTGCCAAATCGCATTAACAGCCTTGTTTATCAAAGTGTATTGTGAGTGATAAGTACTTTGATTCACACAAAGAAATAAGGTTCATAGAAATTTTGATTTCACCAATTTTCTGTTAATCAATTCTTATTTCCCCAAGTGTTGGTTCATAGTCCAAAAGACACCATCACTGATGCAATATACTAAAGTGGTCGATCGTTACTTCTCAAAATTTGTCTTTGAAAAATGTGGGGGATTGTTGTAATTTGTAGTTCAAATTGGTTGTTTTTCAAAGTCAAACACTTTCTCTCTCTACATCTCTCTAGTTAGAGAGAGATGAGAATTGGTGGTAGTGGCGACGGCTCCCGCGACTGCTTCGGCGACGATGGCTCCGGTGGTGGTGGCTATAGAGGGAGGAAGAGAGAAGATGGTAGTGGTGTGGCTATGGAGGGGGAGGAGAGAAGATGGTGGAGGAAGGAGGAGAGAATATGGTGGTTATGATGGTGGTGGGGGGTGGTGGCTATGGAGGGGGAGGAGAGAGAGATGGTGGTGGTTGTGGCCATAGAGGGGGAGGAGAGAGAAATTTAGAGAGAGAATAGAAATGGTGTAGTGGTGGTCTCTTAGGGTTCCATGGGCAATTTTGCCATTTAGAGTGAAATTTAAAATTTTATAGGACTAAGAGGGAAAGTTCAAATTTTAGAAGACTTTGGGAGGGAACGTTTTTTTTATAGCGTGTCCTTGTGTGGATTTTTTATTATGGCTTGTCCTTTAGTCTAACTTAGCCCAACCTTAGGGCCCTTACACCACGTTTCCCTTTTTTAAATACCCATTTGCTGAGCAGTACATATTGTTTGGTTGGAAAGATTTATATAAGTGCAAGCGTGCCAGGCAAGCAAATTACCAATGTGATTGTGTTATTAATGAATATCCAAACTGCGCCTCACCAGGCAGATTGTGGTGACGTTCTATGCCTTAATAAGGACTTCAAACGTGTAAAGATGTGACTAATTTGAAAAACTTCGAACTAACTAATGGATTACTACTCTTAATTAAAAACAGTAAATGAAAAACAGTAAAGTAACAGACTATTTTATTGAGTAAAAATAGACTACAATCTAACCTTGAAGATAACTTCGAAGGTGTTCTAATTCGAACTCTAAAGATAATGATAAAAGGTACAATAAATAAAAGTATATATGTTGATGTTTGATCGAAGGATCCCCTTTCGAACACAAACTCCTTCTATATATAATCATCAAGGCTTCACAGTCGTCTTGTTTGAATATTCCCTCGTCTTTTCAAACTGGTAACTACTCCTCCACGTGGCGTAGCCTTGAGTTGACACATGTTCTTTCAGTTACTCTACAATGATCAACACGTGTCCCTTGGCAGTTAACATTTTAAACAGAATGAACAACAAAACTGCTCACAACTACCTCTGCGTCATATCTAATTCAATCAACTGTCCTGCCACGTCGAATTCCACGTGGCATCTTTTCATTTGCTGGATAAATTCATCACAAACATTACACCCCGCGTCATTTTCCTTTTGATTCGAAAAAGATAATGGCGATCATGGCTAGATTATGCTGGATGGTTTGAAATTTTCAAGAAACCTACTGAACTTGATTAACTTGAAGACCCAAATATGCATTTTCCTTCACGTTGGCTGCTAATCTGCTTAATCCTTGTATCCTCAACTTTGCTTGTCACTTCGAATTCACTCCTTTAACCATGTCTTCTTCGCATCACCCACTCGATACCAGTGATCACTTTCCTTTAGACCTTCCTAAAGAAGTGATGTCGTCAACCAATACCCTGAAATTCCTCCTCAAACCAATTGGGATCCTCCTGAGATTTCTCCTAAACCATTTACCTATTCGAAGTGGGAAAAATGGTACAACATGCTGAATCGGCCAAGTAGGCTCATCTTCAAGTCCTCTAAAATCAATCTACAACAACCAAACCTTTCCTCATGCTTGGGAGCAACCCATTCCCATGGTGAAGGGGTAGGATATTACAAAGGCATGAAGCTCGAAACACCATCCACAACACCTTCAGTTATTCATCCAAACGTTGAATATCCTGAAGCTGAAGGAATCATTCGAAGCAGGATAATAAAACCATACTATCCATTTTCAAATCGTCTTTCTCGGGAACAAAACCTGTTGAATGCATGGTTAATCTCTTCAACCAGTCCTCCTGGTGAAAGACTTCAAAGAGGTAACATCTTAGTTCCTCAAGGCAGACCCCCTATCCATACATATGTAAGAGCATCCCATGAAATTTTTTCCAATGAGCACTATTCTTCAACTTTCTTTACCAAGTGTAAATTTTTCAAAAAAAATATTACAAGGAAAGAGTGCTTATTTTTTATTACTCTTTACTAGGTTTTCCAGACACCAAGGTTCAAGTGGTGGACCCAACTGAGGATATTATTGATCCTTTCTTAAAGTTAGACCAGTTGTGCAGATATGGTCCCATATTCGAACATATCCCTCCTGTTTTGTCACCTTCCCCATGCTTACTTATCCAAGCACAAAGGCTTCTGGTAGCCTTCTCACATCTCCCATTATCCATTCTACAAGAACCAAAGGCTCGAATCAACTTTGAATGGAGTTGTCACATCTTATGCCATGAGTGGAGTATTTCAACACTTGTTCGAACCCAAATTAACTTCACCCTTCGAACCTTACCTACTCATGCAAAGTGGTATTCTGGTCACCAAGAAAGTGTTCATCACTTAAATTATCTAATGGACCTTTATGAAAGTCCCAAGGAAGGTCCCGATGCACTCCTTGATGAAGTATCAGAATTCAAAGATAAATACATCTATGGATGTGGAAATTCTGATGAAGAGAACAATGTTTCCTATTACTCGAAGCCTGACCTTAAAGGTCAAATTGCATATCTCAAGGATGAAGCCAAAGTTGTTGGCATATCTCTTCGAGGTAAAACTCCATTAGCCAAGGAACTTTGAGGTCTCCGTAAAGCCTTAGCCAGGATCAATTCTCGATTAAATCAATATGAAGAACAACTCAAAGAGGCTTATCTCACCCTTCAAAATGAAGATAAATTGGCATTGTGAGCCAGGAACTTAGGTCTCGAGATAGAGCTAGAAGTAGAATATTTTGCTTATTACTGGGATATGTTTCACAATCTCGTGACTTATGGGTTTCCACATTATTACCAATTATGTCTGTAATTGTACTTGTAATGCCATTAAATAAAAATTCATTGATGTTTTAGCCAAACTGAAATGGTTCATTCTAAACCAGAATGTATTCTTATTTAGAATAACGGTTATTTAAGTAACTAATTCTAACAGCAACTTTTTCAATAAATGCATTCCTTCCCAAACGACACCAAGGGCTATAAATAGACAAAGGATTAAAAGAGAAACCTCTCCAACTTCTACAGACCTTTTTCTCTTCTATTCAATATCCCCTGCATCTCACTCTCATTGCAATCTCTTTACCTTTTGCTCCAAAAGATGACAACATTCAGAGACAACACACAGCTTCAGAAAGTCTGCGACGATTTTGAAAAAATCATTCAGGATGAACAAAAACAGTATTCGAATGGGCAAGAAACTTCATTAATCAATGAAATCCTCGTTCCTGTAACCTTTCCAAATCATGAATCTTCCATTGCCTTTGGTCCCGGCCTAAGTATTCCTATTATCAAATTTCATGTTTATTACCCTAGATTAGGACAACACCACTTGGCATATCAACAAAAAATACTATTCCCAGGAGTGAATTAAAAATTCAACATTGGCCCAAGCCTGGGAAATAGTGGCCAGGATGGGTAGAAAGAATTCTAGACAAGAAGAGAGAGGCTCTGATTTTAACAGGCATCTATCATGATGTTAACCTTTCGAAATACCCAATCGAAGCCAGTCCTAACCTACTTACTGGAGCTTTATGCTTCTGAAACCATATCTTTAACCATTTCCAGCTTCGATTTGGTCCCATAGGACCAACTGTATTAAATATCTGTCATTTATTAGGGTTTCTGTCTCATGGGGAAGATGCTCACCCATATATGGTGGAGTCTGATAGTCCCCCAATTTGATCTGATCCAAAAGTTTTAGGATATACCAATTTCATGTCTTTTTACAAACAGACATTAGGAGAGGTATCAGACACAGAGTACTACTGTTTTTTTCTCTATTGGCTTTCGAAGCACTTGTTCTGCACCTCTTCTCAAAGGGTTGTTCTTGAATTTTCCAACATTGCCAAAGCTTTAGTTACTGGTCGAAGATTAGCTTTGGCTCCCTTTGTGCTTGGATCTTTATATAGATCCCTTTCTGATTAGTGCTATGACCCCTTTATTCCAAATCAAGGTGGTCCTTTCTGGATTCTGCTACTATGGCTTTCTGCCTATTTTCCATAAATTCACAATTTAGGCCTTAGAGAAAATCCTATTCCTCATGGGGTTTTCTTTGCCCTGTTACCAAATGTTGAAGATACTTTCAAAGAATCTCTGACCTTCTTTTTCAATCTCTCTACAGTAAGGTCGAATGACCTGTTCCAAACTTTCTCCATCCTTTACAATCCCGAGGACAAAACTCCTCTTTCCCCTTTGTGGCTGTGTCATATTCTGGATAGAACAGCAAACACAATCGAATTAAAAGCTACATGGGGAAGTTTCTTGATCAGCAGGGACTTGTTCTTTGGAAATACCCTTAGCACTAAATCTCATGGTGAACTCTACCTCCCAAACCAATTTTTGAGACAATTTGGTCTCACCCAATCAAATCCTTTTCCAATCAGGAGTCAAGCCAATACCTTTATGGCTTATAAGACAACTTCGAGGGTGCCAGAAACAATGATAACTACTGCATTAGTAGTTTATCAAAACAAAGTCAGCAATTTGGAGTTCACCTCCCTGCTAGTATACACAACCTGCACTCCTGCCTTCTTAAACTGGTGGGAAAATTTGATGGCAGCATCAATGGACAAATGTCAGCTCTTGAGATATATTGACTCAAAGTCAAAAGGTAAATAAATTACCAATTTAGTCTATTTTCTTTTGGACAAAAGAATTTTAAATTAAAGTTGTTTACTTCTTGCAATATAGGGAAATCAATTGGTGAAAGCTCTTCACCAAAAGCCAAAGCTTCGAATGCTGCACAAAAAGCTCCAATCTCATTAAAGATTTCAGCTCCTGCTCCTCCTTCTTCCAGGCCCAAGAGAAGATTAATTCTTCCAGCAGAGAGTCCTCCTCAAGCAACTGAGAACATAGAACCTGAAGAAAAGGAGGACACTAGTCCTATACCAAAGCTGGTTCGAAGGAAGAAAGCAAAGATAACCATTGAACCTTCTATAGGTTCGAAAGACGTTGGGGAAGCTCCCATTCCTGCAATTAATATTCCCATTTCAATGGTGGAGCCTAAGCCTGACTTTGCTCCATACATTCCATAACTAGAGTCTCATAGTTCCAAAACTGCAGAGATCCAAACCCCTCCCCCCCCCCCCCCCCCCCCCCCCCTCCACAAGACACTCAGACTCAACCACAAGACATTCAACCTCAGCCACAAGACATTCAACCTTCACTGCTTGAATACCATCTAGTGGTAAGCCATTTGAACTTCTTTAGCATCTTTTTTTCATAAACAGTTTACAAATAACTGTTTATCCTTTTTTCTTGACTAGATTGAATCTGCTGCCGAAGTTGAAACTGATCCTTCGAAGGCCAGTACAAGTTCTGATCCTGAAGCTGCCGTGGAACAAGATCCATTTATATCTCAGGCTGCTTCAATCCCCTCAAGCTCTGGAGAGTTTCATATGTCTCTTCCTCCCAATCTCACTTCTGAGGAAGTAAAAGAGTTTAAGACATCCTAAAATATGTTTTGAAGATAGAAGACACTGCTCAAACTGACTTCGAAGAATTCTTTCAACAAATGACAGGTCAGAGTACACCAAAAGTGTCTTCGATGGATCCCACAGTAGCAGTTGCTACCTTAAGGCTCTTCAGTCAAATATCATTCGAAGTCTTTGAAGATAAAGAAGTTTAAAGAGCTTTGAAGATTTTAAGTCAATTCATGTTGGATAGTTCTGAAATCTCTATCCCAGACAAAGAGGCAATTTTAGAGCTCATGTCAACCTTTGATTTCAACTATTTCCTACTTGAGAGGGTTATTGATGAAAGGAAAAGATTGGAGGTTGATATGGAATACACAACAGAAAAGACTTTAGCAATGAACCAATTGCTGGAAGAATTTCATGAGAGCAATATTGCTATAGACAAACTTTCTACAAAGAGAGACAATCTTCTGAAGGGACTCGAGCTTGTGGAGACTGAGTTGAAGACTGGTCAAGATAATGTTCGAGCCAAGCTTCAAGTTTTGAGGATAAAGTTTGAATCTAAACCTTTGAAGACCCAGGAATCAATTTCTAGGCAGAAATACATTCTTAGTCAGTCAAAATTGTACACTCGGTCTTGGGATAACTTTAGATTAAAGGCCCAATTCATAGGGAAACTGGTATGAAGGATTTATACCAATATGATCATGTAATTTACCAAAATCTGGTTTGTAATTGCTTTGAATATGAAATACATGGTCTCTTTTTTGAATATCTTATTCTATATTTCCTGCTTCCCAAATAGTTGGATAGTATTGTTTAAGAAATCTGCCATTGATATTTCTTATATGTATGTAATCACTAAAGTTCTTCAAATGGTAAAAACTACCTTTAAAGACTTTGTGGATTTAGAATGGACCTTCCCACTTAGGGGACCATTTTTCATACTTTGGATCTTTAGATCCAATAGGCAATATTGTTTTTCAAACCAAATCTCCTTCATCAAAGGTTCTTGGTTGGACTTTTTTATTATATCCTTTTACTGTTATTTTCTTTTGTATCAGGATATTATTAAGAGCCTTGACTCTTTCTTCATCAATGTCTTCCAATTTAATCGCCGTTGATGTTTGATAGTTATCTAAGGATAACTGATTCTGCTTCATAATTCGAAGAGAATTAACTGTTATTTCAATTGGCAAACTGCCTCATGACCAAAAGTTAAAGCATAAGGAGACACCCCTATACTTGTTCGCTTCGAAGTCCTATATGCCCATAAAACTTATGGCAAAATCTCATGCCACATCCTTGGATTATTTTTTATGACTTTAGCCATATTTTTCTTAATGATTTTATTGGTTGCTTCAACCTGACCATTAGATTGAGCTAATATGAAGTTGATTTTGACATTGTGATCCCCAATTTGCTTGTAAAAGCAACCACATCTCATTCGAATATAGAGGCATTGTCAGGTACAATGGTTTGAGGAATGCCAAATCTGTAGATTATATTTTCTAGAAATTTGATAACTGTTACTTGGGTCACAGTTTGCAAAGGTTCTACTTCTACCCATTTAGCGAAATAATCTGTGGCTACAATAACAAATCCATGACCTTTTGAAGAAGGAGGACTAATTTTCCCTATCACATCCATGACCCAGCCTCTAAAAGGCCAAGGTTTTACCACATATTGAAGATCAACAGTGGGTAAATGTTTCAAAGGACCATGCTTCTGGCATTCTTGACATCCTTTGGCAAATTCAATACAATCTTTTAAGATTGTTGGCCAGTAAATGCTATGCCTTCGAAGTAACCACCTCATTTTTACCCCAGACTGATGAGCACCACACAATCCTTCATGGATTTGAGTTATAGCCTCAAACCCTTTGAGATTACTTAAACATTCTAGCAGTAATCCATCACTTCCTCTTTTGAACAATTTTCCACTGCACATGATGTAATTGACAGATTTCAATCTTATGCTTCGATTGGGCTTTTCATTCACTCCTGAGAGATAATCTATGATTGGTTTTCTCCAATCATCATGAACTTCCACATTTGAGATATTAACAAAAGGTAATCTATCCACCAACATTGGCAATAATTTCCTATAAGTAACTTGTTCTATCTCAATATCTTCAACACTTGCTCTAAATCCAGATGCCCTCTGAGCCACATCATTGGCTTCTTTATTAAAACTTCTAGGAATGTGCAAGAGGTTTTACATTATCAAATTTGGATAATAAATCCATTATGGTGTCATAATATATCTTTAATGTACTACTCATACATTTATATACTCCATTCATGTGGTTTATAACCAACTGAGAGTCTCAAAAAATATCTACAAATGTAGCTTTAAGATCTAACAAGGTTTCAAGACCCATTATTAGAGCTTCATATTCAACTTGATTATTAGTGCATTGATTCGAATCAAGTTTAAAGCCATATTTGGTTTTAATCCTCGCAGATGATTCAATAATGAATCCAATGCCTGCAGCAAATTCAGTTTTTGAACCATCAAACCATAATTTCCATGGACTAATAGTTATATGCCCAATTTCATAATTTTCCTCTATTTCGAGGCAATTTGGGTGGTTAGCCAAAAAAATATGCTAAAGTCTGCCCTTTCACTGCCTTTTGTGGTACATGGAATAAACAGAATTATGATAAAGTAAGAATCCATTTACCAATTCGATTCCTTAAAATAGGTCGAGTTAACATATACTTAATTAAATCGAACTTAGCAATCACATATACCTCAGTGGGAAGAAGATAATATCTTAATTTCATAATTGCAAAATACAAAGATAAACATAATTTTTCCATAAAGGAATACTTGCATTCGACAGGATTTAAGAACCTACTAAGGTAATAAACAGCCTTCTCTTTTTTATCATTATTATCTTGTGCTAACAAGACCCCAATTGATACTTCTGTTGCTGAAATATACAACTTCATAGGTCTATCCTTTATTGGAGGCATTAATGCTTGTGGCTTCACCAAATAATCCTTCAAGGCTTGAAAGGCAGTCTGGTGTTTATCTTCCCACTTTAACTCTTCATGATCCTTCAATTTCAACAAAGGAGAAAAAATTAGAGTTTTTCCAGTAGTATTGGAAATGAACCTTCGAATGAAATTAACCTGTCCCGAGATTCTTTGCAATTCCTTTTTGGTCGAGGGGGGTTTACTTTGAATAATTGCCTGAGCTTTATTCTTATCCACTTGAATTCCCTTCTCATGCACCAAATATCCTAGAAAATTTCCAATACTAACCCCGAAAGCACATTTTAATGGATTTAACTTGAGCTTGAAGAATCTCATTCTTTTAAATGCTAATTTCATATGCATGAGTGATCATCGAATGTTTTAGATTTAACAATTATGTCATCTATATAACATTCTAAAAATATCTCAATCATATCATGAAAAATAGCATTCATGGCCCTCTGATAAGTAGTTCCTACTTTTTTCAAAGCAAAAGGCATTTGTACCCACTCGAAGGTACCTATATTCCCTGGACATCTAAATGCAGTTATGTGAATGTCTTCCTTAGCAATACATATTTGATTATATCCTGAGTGACCATCCATCATAGACATTATAGTATTTCCAGCAGATCTATCAATTAATAAATCCATTATTGGCATAGGATATTCATCCTTTGGTGTAGTTAAATTAAGATTCCTATAATTAATGCAGACTCTTAATTTACAATTTTTCTTCATAACTGGAATAATATTTGAAAGCCATTCAACATATCTGGCAGTTCTAATGAAGCCAGCCTTAAGCAACCTTTCAATTTCTACTTTGATCTTCATGATAACTTTTGGTGTCATCCTTCGAGGTTGCTGCTTTACTGGTTTATATGTAGCTTTGATAGGCAATTTATGCTCCACTAAGCTTCTTTCGAGTCCTGGTAATTCATCATAATCCCAAGCAAAACAGTCTCGAAATTCTTTCAATAGCTCGACCAATTTATTTTGGTCATTCTTTCCAAGTTTAGAACTTAAATAAGTCATTCTTTTTTGTTGATCTGATCCTAAATTGATCTCCAATAGAGGATCTTATGACACTTCTTGTGTAGAATTTTCTGGCAGCACAGATAACTCTTCCCTGCCAACATCCTTTAACTCTTGTGAATCTTCTTCAAAGACGTAATCTGACCAATTTATGGTCGAATCTTTTTCAATCCTTGATTCTAAATTTGCAATTATTAACTTTTGTAAGACCAGTCGAATGGTCTCTTATACCTCTTTTATTTTTATAGGTGTGTGAGTCATTAAACCACCTTGCCATCATCTATTGGTTCCAAAGAACCAAATGGCATATCAGCCAAAATATTCCAATTCTCTTCTGGAGATTCATCTTCTGATTCTTTAAGGTCGATTGGTTTAACATTATCTTAATATAATTGAGCTTTGACACAGTTAGAACTTGCATGGAAAGGCTGAGTATCAACCTTCACTATTTTAATCTCACAATTTTCCTTCACAAGCAATAATTTATGATGCATTGATGAAGAAGGAACACATCGATTAGCATGAATCTAATCTCTTCCTAATAAGGCATGATAACCAGGACTAGTATCTACCACAAAGAAAGCAGTTTTGGATTTGTTCGAACCTACTATAGTTTCAATAGGTATTACCCCTTTGGTGTTTTTCTTATCACCAGTGAAGCCTGATATCATAATGTGAATCTGTATCAACTTTGAGTCTTGTTTATTAATTTTTTAATTTCAAAGTGTTTTGAGGAATAATGTTGATAGCAGCTGATCTTGTCAAAATCAAGATATAAAAGTATGCTTTACTTTCTAAAGATTTGTAGTGTGAAAATAAAGGTCGAACCCACAGAGATTGTTAATTTTTAATGCTTTAATTTCTAAAATCGAATCTATATAGTTATAAGAAAAACGGAAGTTCGATTGATTGATGATTTGATTCTTACTACTAAGTAAACTATGAATGAAACTATGAAATTATGGAAATAAATTCAAGAATTAAATCTAAATAAACTGATGTAAAATTTATGATTGTTTCAATAGAAATATAAGATTTGGTCCCTATTTTGGGTCATTAATAGGAATTGATCATATCCATGTTGCATGTATAGTAATTAGTCCCAGATTTTGGAAGGTAATCAGAATTTAGTCCTTTTTCCCAATTTGATAGAGATTTTACGAACCAATATACCCTTCATTACATATATTTCTATATACATATATTTGTTATAAAGGCTTGAATTTAGGGGTTTTAAATTCAAACCTCAAACAACTATCTATAATATATATATATATATATAGATAGATAGATAGAGAAGCTGAAACTCCATAGTTCTTATCTCTCTCTATCTTCTCTCTCTCTAAAATACAACCACACAAAGGATTATATTCATCATCATCATCATCATCATCATCATCATCGTTGAGATGAAGTTTGGGAAGGAGTTTTTGATGCATATTGAAGAAGCCGTACGCGATTGGAGGATAAATTTCTCTGTTACAAACCATTGAAGAAGCTCCTCATGCACTTTCCGACAGTCACTGCCGATCAACCTTACCTTCCGATTGGCGCCGATGCTGTCGCCGAAGTTAATGAATGAGAGTGTAGCGAGCCATCTTTGGAGGTTCTATAGGATTGGTAACAATTTGTGTTGTGGATGAGAACAAGAAGCTTGAAGGCCAGAGTTCTCGACACAGATTGATGCAAGAAAGAGAATCACAGATCAGAAATTCGAGAGAAGCACGGTCTGGAGTTCTGGTATAGAGAGAAAAGTCAAATTTTTTCACAAAAAAGTGAGAATTTCTCACCTAAAAGTGAGAAATTTGTATTGAAAAGGTGAGAAATTTATTTTTATTTTGTGAAAAATTACTCATCATATCCGTTTAAAAGGTGTGATATTTTTTTTAATTCTTCTCGAAAATTGTTAATTGTTGATAAATTTCTCATCAAATCCTCTTTGTGTATGCTTATTTTTGTTTTAAAAAGTGGTTATTCTACCCTTCTAGTATAAGTAAGAAATTTTCAATCATTATACACATTAAAATATGAGATTCTCACTATTTTCATACTTAGTTAATATAGTGAGAAATTTTACACTATTTAGCGAAATCTCGATGATAATTTTTTCACTTTTTAAGTATGAAGTTCTAAATATGTAGTGCGAAATTATCAAGAGTTTGTGAGAAATTTCTCTCTCTTTATCTCTCTCTCTCTCTACATATATATAGTTATGGAAAGTAAATATTATGTGTGTATATAAATAGATATATATATATATAATAGAACAACTACGTGTATTTTAGGGATTGAAAATCGGTGGTTATAGGTAACGTAGTCGAAAATTTAGGAAATTTTGGATGTGGGTAGTTTAATTCCTAAAATCAAGGTGGTTGTGTTGAAAATAGTAGGATTCTTGGTTTATGAACATTTAATCTTTAAATTCAAAATTCGTATGATATATTGTTTAGATATGAAGGAGAGGATTAACAGCTATTGTGGTGGAAATTCAAGAGTAAATATTATAAGGAGTAAATATGGTGATTTGTTTTTGTTTCTCTATGTATATATATAGTTTAATCATTATGAGGAGTAAATATGGTGATTTGTTTTGTTTCTCTATGTATATATATAGTTATATCTGTTTTTAATTTCAAAACCCTCATTATGAGGAGTAAATAGTGTGTGTGTGTGTGTGTGTGTATATATATTTCTAAAAATAACTAAATGAGGGTATTTTGGTCCTCAAAATAAGTGAGGGACCTATTTCTAGTTTCATTTTAAAAAGGGATATATTTCTAGTTATGTGCCTATATTAGGACTAAATTCTAAGTTACCCTTGTTTCAATTATGAGTGGATGAGATCTAGGATTACAAATCCACCACTAACTATGCATTGGGGGTCTAGACTTTCTTTCTAAGTTCTATGTTTGAATAGTCACGATCTATTGTAGCTACAAGCCCAATAGAATCAGCAAGAAGATATCGTTAGTTTAACCTAAGCATAATCCATCTATGGTTCACCTGAATTATCTACCTATGACTAGGGTGTAGCATAACTAATCTTTCCTAAGCATAGATTATAAAAGATGTAAATATCACAATCACATAAGCACTATTGTATGCAAATACTCCTATCAATCACAGAAATCAAGGACTATTGAGTTCAATAAGCATAAGGAAAAATCTAAGACAAGAATAGATCCAAATACTCTTGATTATTACCATTAAAAACTGATTATAAATAAATAATCCACCAACATACAATCACTATCCAATACATAAAATCCTAAAATAAGAAAGCATAGAATTCTCCCTTTACATAGTTAGGATTTCATTGAAACCCTAGAGTAGGAGTTTAGTTGCACATGGTGGATGAAAGCACAAAGATTAATTTGATGATAGCCATTAGAGACCTTCAAGCTTGCTCCTTTCCTTCCTCTTGCCTTCAAAACTCTTCAATGAATGAATGTGTCTCCCCTCCTTTGATTTAGAATGAGATATATATAGTTATAGAGAGATTAGGAGGATTTTCCTAAACCTAATCTCACTAAAACTGCTAAAATTCGCTTTCTGGACGTAATTGAACAATTTCGTCCACGTAGGAGTCTTTAGCACTCCAAAATACGCGTTTTATATTTTTTCGTATGGATCGCGCGAGCGCGTAAAATGGGAGGTCGCGCGAGCGGGCCGCGCGAGCGATGTGCTGGATTCTCGCGCGAGCGGGTCGCTCGCACAAACTGGCTTTTTCTGCTTCTTTCTTTCTGCTTTTTCACCCCATTTAACCGAAAATCATTACTTTCTTCTAAAACCTGACAGAAAATGGAAAACAAAGTAAAATTATATAAAAACAGGATAAAAACGACTAACAAATGTGAATTAAGGCGTATAATTAGGATTTGTTCTCTCCTGATCAGCAGCACCATTATCAACCAATACTTTGTTTAAAAGAACTCCATTTAAACAAGCCTTTATATATAATGGGTTAAGGTGCTTAGTCATTTCTGTTGATGGTTCTTCGAATGAATATACAAAATTACAATTACTAAAAATGAACTTAGGAAGATTTACCTCAGAGAGGTCTTCAGTAGATGCTTCCATTTTCGTTTCTTCATCCATTTGTTGATCTTCTGCTGCTTCGAAGATCTTTGGTATGTAAATGTGGCAGTGTTAACTTCCATTTGTTATGGAAGTGTACCAAACTAGATGTGTATATTCTCATTCTTGACAATCTCATCACTGAGTTTCATCTTAGTATTCCCCAAAACCAGATATTCTACCACTGTCATTACTTTATCCCCTTCATCAATACTTATGGCCTTTTCCAATTCCATAACCTTAGCCTTAATAATACTTTCTTCAGACATAGTATCATTATCAGTTTTTATATTTTAGTCGAACCTAGGATTAGGTTTCGAAATATCACTGGGTCTTTTTCGATCTCATTTTCCATTTCTTGACTTTGAGCCTGCATATTGGAAAATTCCTTCCACATAGTATACTTTCTCTGAAGTCTCCTTTGTTGAGTCCTATTTATCACATGAACCATCTCTTGGTTATTTTCTTTAGGATGTTAAAGCACACGCCATGCATTTTTTTCAACCTGTGGAGGTTTGATCATCCTGTTTTTGTTTTGAGACCTTTGTTGATTCATCATATTTTTTACTCTATCATCCTACAAAACAAACAAATTTGGTACTCCTGGTACCAATGTAAGCACAACTGATTGTGATGTCTCACTAACTTTTGGTGATGCATTCGAAGTTCCCATGTTCATCTCGGCTTGTACCACATTGGCTGGTACTAGTTTTGATGGTATAAATTGGGTTTGTCTTTCCTTTTGCACCATATGATGTTTCTTTGGTGCATGGGGTAGAAATGGCCTCACATATTGCATGCTCCTTGGTGGTCGAACATAATTACCAGCATAAAAATTCCTTGAGAAATTTGTTCTAAAATGAGCCATTGATCTTGGGGTATACCTAGCTGTCGTTGGTCCAGTGTATGTCGAGGCTTGGTAAATTGGACCTTTAAACTGTCCTATCCCAACATTCATGATTGGCTGAAATGGAGGTTCATACGAAGTACTCACCTTTTTTTATTCAAATGAGGGTTGTTTGTTTTTTCTGCATGTTTTAGCCCCAACCCTTTCATCATAGATTTCAGCATATCTTTTTCCGCAACCAATGCATAAGTTTTTTTACATATTCCTGGTTGAAAGTAGACAATTCAGGACTTTTCTTTGCTATCTCTTCGAGCCTTTTCTTTTAGTCTTCTGCCTTTGCAATTTCCCTTTCTTTGACTAGAGTTTCGAGGGAAATGTCATGAACATTGATGGACACTTCTTGAACTGTTGGGAATGGATCCTCATCAACCCCCATCTATTTCTCAGGGAACTTCAACTTCCCTTTCTTGTTCAGATCTTGAATTCTGTCTCGAAAAACAGTACAGTTATTAGTTGAATGAGTCCAAGAATTATGCCATTTACAATATTTTTTGCCTTTTAATTCATCATTAGAAGGTAATTTTGTCTCATCGGACAACTTGATGATTTTTCCTTCTAACAGATGATCAAATATTTCATCCAATTTATAGACATCGAATGAATATTTTTTGAATGATCCTTTGGATTTATACACTTCAGCAGAAGCATTTTTCTTCACAAGACTTCTACATATGAAAGGATCTTTTCCTATTATTTCGGCAACATCTATCTCATAATTAGGATCTTTGTAATATGTTTTCAATGAGGAAGCATTCCTTTCATTTTCTTCTTCCCACAGGGTCTTATATCTAGAGACTTGAGCAGTTAATTCAACAAGGTCTCTAAATTCTAATGCATCAAACTTCTTTCGAAGTCTAAATTTAAGACCATTTTGAGCCAATTTAACAAATTTTGGCTCTGGCAGAATGATTTTACACTTTGTTCTAGCCCTCTTGAACTTATTTATGAACTGAGTAGCCTTCTCATCAGGTTTTTGACAGAGTCTGGCTAAATCAGCCATAGACACCTCTGGTTCTGTCTTAAAAAATTGAGTATGGGAGGATTATTCCATTTGTGTCCAATTATGGATCGAATTAGGGGCCAAATTGATAAACCATGTGAATGATGTATTTGTCAATGAACTAGGAAATAAACGAAGTCTAAGGTATTCATTGTTCCCTGCATCAGCACATTGACTGATGAATTTTGCTACATGTTCAACTGTAGATTGACTCCCATCTCCAGCAAACATAGCAAAGGTAGGGAACTTAAATCCCCTAGGGAATTCAATCCTATCAATCCAGTCAGGATAAGGCTTCCTGTATACTGGAGTTTGTACCCCCTGAGTTATGGGTCCACAAACTTCATGGATTAAATTAGTTATGTCATTTCTATCAACCATATTAGGTGGTTGTTGATGACCTGGTTGACCCAAAAGAGGGTTCATTGGTGGTATTGGAGGTGGTTGGAGAATGTTCTCCATCCTCCTAGGATTTTCATTCCTTCGACCTACACCTATTCCAGTAGGGTCTAGTTCGAATGTAGGATTATTATTTATTCTCCTGCTTTGGCCAATTATGTTTTCTCTGGACCTAGGTTCTTCGATATTCACTGATCTATACATATAATCTTGACCATGTCCTATATGATTTCCTTGCATCCCTTCGAACATTGGAAGAGTAGCATTAGGGACAGGCATATAGAAGCTTTCTTGTGAATTAGGCCTAAAAGGAGGCCCATTTGCTTGAATCATAGGATTTGGCTGAAATAAGCCATGAGTATAACTCTTTTCATTAAGTTGAATCACAGAAGGATTTCCACTTGGCACCATTACTGATGCAAATTGTGGTATGTTGTTATTAAGGGAAGTGATCAGAGTATTAACATTTTGAATCATATTTCCCTAATGATCGAATACTGGTGTCAATTGATTCACCAAGTGATGTTGAATTCCTGAACCAATATTTCCATTGATTGGATTTGGATTCAAATTTTCAACTCCTACTTATGGGTTGTCATTGTTTGCATGATTCACAGTCTTGCTGCTTTGAGGATCTTGGTATGGAGAACCACCAATTTCAGCATTATTAACACCAATATTGGCGTTATCAACAGACCTATTACTTCGAAGGTTTCTGTTTGTCATCTTTTGACACTTGGGTCTCACCGAGCGTGGCAAAAATGTTTGGTTGGAAAGATTTATATAAGTGCGAGCGTGCCAAACAAGCAAATTGCCAATGTGATTGTGTAATTAATGAATATCCAAACTGCGCCTCACCAGACAGATTGTGGTGACGTTCGATGCCTTAATAAGGACTTCAAATGTGTAAAGATGTGACTAATTTGAAAAACTTCGAACTAACTAATGGATTACTACTCCTAATTAAAAACAGTAAATGAAAAACAGTAAAGTAATAGACTATTTTATTGAGTAAAAATAGACTACAATCTAACCTTGAAAATAACTTCGAAGGTGTTCTAATTCGAACTCTAAAGATAACAATAAAAGGTACAATCTGAGCCCCAACATTAACACTTGGAAAAATGTTTGGAAGCCAAGCTGCATGAGAGGCACAAATTGTTCCTTTGGAAAATTCTTGCAAAAACTCTGCCCTCAAGAGACATTTTGGCCACTCGCTTCCCCATTGAAAGCCTCCAATGCCCCCTTTGTGGTCACCCCTCTGAAAACTACGACCACTTGTTTTTGGACTGTTTGTTCTCAAAGTTCATGTGGAAGTCTATTCGATGGCCTCTGGACATTTTTTGCTTCTATGGCCGTGGTGTGGATTTTTGGATCAAATGCATTCTCAACCCATCCAAATTTCTCCTTATCCCAGCAAATGAAAGCCTGGAATTCACCTCGTTTGTTGTGGTGTTAATGGTCCAGATGTGGACTTTTCGAAATAAAGTTCTATTCGAGAACCTTGCTGTGAACTTATCCTCTTGGCTCCTGCAAACCCAACTGATTGCGGCTGACCATTGGAAGACCCTCCGTGCCTTCGGTCTCCCTTCTCGCAAGATGGATACCTCTTGGAAGCCCCCTCCACTTGGGTGGATTAAAGAAAACTTCGATGTGGCTGTTAGAAACAACTCCACTGTGCTTGCTGTTGTTCTTAGAAGTGAGCACAAGATCATTTTTGTTGCTACCTCTCTGAGAGCTGCCATGTTGATTTATCACATTTTTTTGCTTGAGTTTGGATTTTTTATTGCGCAAAATTCCACTCCTGGAGCTTCTAAGTACATTATTTACGCACTCTTCATGCATAACCCTCATTTCTACTGTTTACATCTTTTACACGGGTTATTTTAGTGTTTTACAGGTTGTGTTGACAATCCGAGTCGGGAGGCAAAGTCTCGGTTGAAGATCTCGTTTATTGCGGCCATTTCTCTCTCGTTTTTGGACTCCAAGACCTCATGTTTGGAGATTGATCATGACTTGATAAAGTTAGCTCTACGAGTCTTCTTCGCGTTGCCGCGAATTTCACCTCAATCGGAGGCCGGAGCGAGGAGTTATGGCAATTTTAGTGATCAGTGTGCTAACTTGTTTTGATGCTGTGAAGATTCAGGCAGAGGGGCATTCGACCGGTCGACTTGCCCCATTCGACCGGTCCACTTCTTGTGTGCTTTTATAGCATTCTGATAGAGGGGCATTAGACCGGTCGAATGGCCCTGCTCGACCGGTCGAATGACCCTGTTTCTGCATTCTTTGTTTTACAAGTTTGCCACTCCGAGGATTTTGTATAAATACCCCATTATAACTCGTTTTTGGGGGCTTGATCTAGTTTATATTGCAGCTTAGATTCTCTCTCCTAACTCTCTTGTATCTCTTTAGGAGTTCCTATTATTTTGTTCATAGATTAACTAGATTTAGGTCTTGTAAGTGGGATTGTGAGAGATTCTTCAACTTACAAGCTTGGTGTCTTCTTTTGGAGGATTTATTGAAGCTATTTATTGGATTCTCTTTGTCTTGAAGTTATTGATTGCATTAATGGTGATGTCTTCCTACTCATTTAATGTTTCTATTAATGTTTTTATAGTTAAATCTATGTGTAGCTAGTTTTCTAGGTTAGGGGTCATGAACCCACCTATGGATCCCTGTGTTTCTTGAAAGACTAACGGTTTTGGATCTTCTTGAGTGATTGATGAGTGTTGGGTTTGTAATATGTTTGTTTCTTACCCCCATTGTCATGCAATGGAGGTTATTGAATCTATATTACCAATCCAACATTTGCCCTTAGTTCCTTCAAGCTTTCATCTTTCATAGAGGGGTTGACAACCCACATGTTTGATTGTTGGCCTCCAAGGAACTTTGTTCACTTGAGAAGTTCCCTCCAAAGCCCTAAGACTTATCCTTTTGAGATCCAAGGTTGGTAGCATGACCCCTAGCCCTTTTTCCTCTGTCGTAAAACATCTGGTTATCCTAGCTTGCTTGTTATAGTTAATTCGTGCTTGTCGTTTACTTAGTTAACTTAATTAGTTCCCGTTTTACCTTAGTCTTACTTGCATGATTAGTTTTAGATTTAAAGTTAGATACCCTCAAAACAATCACCTTTTCTTTCTTTTAGGTTACGGTAGTAGTGTATTCGTGTCTTGGAACTATAATCTTCCGGTCTAGTCCCCGGGGAAATCGACCTCGTACCTACCCGAGTATTACTTGTTACGATTGATTTACACTTGAATCATACATATCCTGAGAGCGAACAAGTTTTTGGCGCCGTTGCCGGGGACTAGACTCCCGACATTCTTACGGACCCGGATACCCTACTACATTACTTTAATGCATAACGGTGTCGGCGGCATTCCATTTGTCGAACACCCGGAATCTTCCAGCTCAAGCTCTTATTGGCGTCCACCACCTTCATCCCCAACGCCTTCCGAAACGTCATTTTTTCAATCATCTACCGATTCCACCGTAATGGGCGACAATTTGAGTGAACAAGGTGAGAGAAATTATCAAGGGGATAACGCGCGTCCCCTCAAGGATTATCTCCACCCGGAGAGAATCTCTACCCCGTCTTGCATTGTTTTCCCTTACAATGCCGGACAATTCCACTACCGCCTTGGGATGATTTCGTTACTCCCTACCTTCTGTGGTATGGCTAATGAACAACCCTACCTCCACCTTAAAGAGTTTGAGGATGTGTGCATTACTTTTAGCGATCAAAATTGTTCGGAGGACATCCTCCGACTCAAACTCTTCCCATTCTCTCTCAAGGACAAAGCCAAAACATGGCTCAACTCCTTAAAACCTCGATCCATTGGGACATGGCACGAAATGCAATCCCAATTCCTAAAAAAATTCTTCCCCATGCATCGCACTAATACTCTCAGACAAATGATTCAAAGTTTTAAGCAAGGGGAATTCAAATCATTTACTAGGTGTTGGGAGAGGTTTAAGGACTTGCTCAATATGTGCCCTCATCATAATTTCGAGAAATGGAGGTTGGTCTCGACATTCCATGCCGGACTCCAACTAGCCTCCAAACAACTCATTGAAACTATGTGCCATGGACAATTCATGATGCTTCCCCCTGAGGAAGCAGAGGCACACTTCGAGTATGTGGCCGACACAACTCAAGCTTGGGACACATCGGATCCCCATGATCGGAGTGCCAATAAGGCAAAGCCGGCCACCGCCGCTCCTTCTACTAAGTCATCTTCTCCCAGAATTCTTGAACTAAATCAAGAGGATGACTTACGTGCTACCATTGCCAAACTTCAAAGAAAAATGGAATCAATGGAGCAAGCCAAAGAAGAGGCCGAGGCGAGCCAGGCCACGCAAAAAGCTACACGACCCGTGGCTTTCGTGGAAGAAACTTGTGCCATTTGCGAAAAGATTGGTCACCCGACCAACACTTGCCCTACCATCCCGGCTTTTAAAGAAATCCTGCACGAGCAAGCCAATGCCATGGGAACGTATAAAAAGCCATTCAATCCCACATACGGCGAATCATACAACCCAGGATGGAAAAACCAAAATCAAATTCCACCTCATCAAGGGTGGAGGAATGAGCCCAATCATGGACCACTGCAAATGCCGCCTCCACAACACTTTCAGAATAATTTCTCACCACATCCTCCACCTCCTCCTTTTCCCCATGGTCCATCCTCATCGAACCCTTATGTACCCCCAAATAAGAAGTCCCTTGAGGATCAAATACAAACACTCATGCAAAGGCAAGATCAACAAGCTCAAAAGCTTGATCAAAATTCCGCGCAAATGCTTCAATTCATGAATGAAATGCGTAATTCTTTTAGCCAATTGGCTAGTTCTCAACATGTGAATGAAAAGGGAAAATTTCCGGCCCAACCAATTCCAAACCCCAAGGGTCAAGTGGCCGTTGGAGTTTCCGGGTCAGATGATCCAACCACTGAACACGTCAAAGCCGTCACCACTTTAAGGAGTGGGAAAGTTGTTGATAACAAAGTCTGTGAGGTTCCCGGAGAACCTACGAAAAGTCTAAAAGAACAACTTGTTGACAAGCACAGAGAGGGAAAGAGGTCAAAACCCAATGATCTTGAAACAACCAACCCACCGGTTGTTGAGCATGTGTAGACACCCCAATTTTGACCAGACGTCAAATTTAGGAGAGTGTCACCTCCAAGTCCGATGATGATAAGGACCGAAAGATTTGAAGTATTCCAAGCTCTTCAGAAAGTTCTCCAAAATGCGATAAAATTTCACAGAAAGAGAAAAAATACCAGGTATTTAGGAGAATTCAGGTATAGGATATGACTTTTGGAAAAGATCTTCAAAAATAATTTGCTTTGAAAAGAAGGAAGACCTAAAAAGGGGAACCTCAGCCAAAAACGGCACACGGCAGACTGCCGCGGCACTCCCTGAGTGCCGCGCGGCAGTCAGAGAGCGCCGCTCCGGCGTTCACTGAGTGCCGCCACAGATTTCTGACTGCCGTTCACTTTTTGTCTGTGTTTTGCAGTGTAATACGTATGCATATGCAGATAAGAACAAAAAATTGATAAAGTAAGACTGACAAAAACGCGGCAAACAATTAATTGTCGCGGCAGTTGATGAGAGCCGCGCGGCATTCACGAAGTGCCGCAACGGCAGTCGTTGAGTGCCGCAGCGGCAGTCACGGACTGCCGTGACAGTTTCTGGACTACCGCGCTGGACAGCAGTCTGTCTAATTTCAGAAAGTACATATTGTACCACCAAATGAGATGTTTACACATGTCTTTTACTCCGAATTCACTGAAAATACTTGGTAGTTTTTGTCTATATAAGAAGATGTATCTTCATGAGAAGGGGGGACAACACATACAAAAATATACTACCATTACACCAACATTTTAGAGAGAAAAGAGAGAGTTTAGAGAAAACTAGGAAGAAGAGCTTGGAAGACCTTCAAAGAAGAGAAACTTTGAGGATAGTTGGAGGTGATCCTCTAACCATAAGTTGTTTTATTTTTGCATTCTTTCCTTTGAATCCTCAAACTACTTTGCTTTCTTTGTTTTACTTATTTTGCTAATCATACTTCTTTCTTGAGACTCTTAGAGATTCTCAATATCTCTTTTGAAATCTCTTGAACATGGTCTCTTGAATCCCATGTAAGCTTATGCTTCACATGGAAGTCAAAGTTTGATCATCATTTTTATTTTATAAACAAGTAGATGGATCCAAGTCCATACTCATGACTTGGGTCCTCTAAGCTTGAGTTTTCATGAAGTTTCCTTATATTCCTTGAAAACTCATGAGTTTTAGTCATGTCTTCATCTCCAATGGCCATCAAATGGTAGGAGGAAGTGGTTTTGAGTCTAAGTCCATCTCCATGGCTTGGGTTCCTTATCTTGTAGATTTCATGAAGTCCATCCATACTTCATTTGAAACCTATGGAAAATAAAAGTATTTAGCCTCCAATAACCATCAAATGGTAGGAGAAGTGGTTTGGTTTAAACCCAACTTCATGGTTTAATAGTTGGGATTAACAAATAAAAGTTGAACTTGACAAATGAAAACAGTGAGTTCACAAACTGTTTTTGATCAAAGATTTTTAGTTCGAAATCTAACCGTTGAAATCAAGTGAAACCAACGGGAAAGTGTCAATAACACAATGTTCTACCACTGTAATTTTTGTTTTAAGGTGGTTTTATGTTTAGAAGGGTTTGATCATGGGTTTTGTGGGTCAACCACAATCTGTCCAGAGTTTCAGAATAGTTTCAGAACAGCAAGTCCATTTTGAAATTCATAAATCAGAATTCTAATGGAGTTTTTGGGGTCTCTAATAATTTTTTCTGGGTACCTTAATGTGTTAAGAAGATCCCCTAAAAAGATCTAAGTGTTTCTCATCTTTTTTCTATTTTTAAAAAATCAAACAATATCTCTGGACAGAGAGTTGTACATCTCTGAGTGACGTCTGGTTCTTATCCTTTTCCCGGAGATATAACCGTTGAAACCTTGATTTTCTTTTTGATTTGGAAACTAGACTGACAGAGGCATCTTGTGTCCAAAATTCACCGACATCAAACCATGAGAGATGTGCTTTTTATTTTCTTAAAGTTCTGATCTGCTCTCTGCAATTTTCAGAAATTCATGACACATTTGACCAACTTTGTAAATAATGGCCCAAATGATTCTCTTATGACTTAGGGCTTAAACCATATCTTAATAATGATTAATTAGACTTAAATCCCAAAGCTAAATGATTCAAATCAATGAATAAATTCATAGTTAATGGCCTACTCTTGTTCATATTCATGAATTCATGTACATTAATGCTTATAGTTAGAACTAATAATTGGATAGAGTTGGATTTCATTGCTCGCTAGATATAAGCTAGAGAATTAGGATTGATTGTTTGATATCATATTATTATGTGAAGCATATGGACTAACCTTTTGTTTTGTAGCGCCATTAAGGTATGATTACTAGGACTCTTCTTTAGTTTATCTTAATTTCTTGATTTTATTGATTTTTCGACTTTATGCGCGACACATTAGAATTAGGTTTTGCCTTATGTGTATATATGGATTAGAGACTCTTTTTCTAGGTTTTATTTAATCGCATGCATTGCACGTTTAACATTCGCGGCCGGATCCCGGGTAAGCTCTCTTGTTCCCTATTGCACATCATATCGCTTGCTACTTGACATATGTGGCTTATGAATGATATTTTTGTCATTAGAAATTTTACACCCCTTTAGACATGCTTTTGTAATGTATATTATACATACGTATTAATTGAGGGCACATTTAAATTAATAATTCGATTAAAAGGATATTGAGTAGAGGCCTATCGCAAGATAGGATGAGAGAGGGTGTTTTAGTCCGACGGGCTCCTTCCTCTCTCATTCCATAATCCCCGGACCTAGTTAATCTTTGGTTTCACAAAAGATCAGTTTGCTTTAAGAATGGTTTCTTAATTTTTCCTTTTAAAAAATTAAGTGGCGACTCATTTGTTTTAGAAATTGATTTTGAAAAGCTGTGGGTAAGTCAACCTGCGATATCCACAATTTGGCGACTCTGCTGGGGATCGAACCCAGAATCTCTGGTTTCGCAGACCAGATTTCTGATTTTGGGTTCACTTGAGGATTAGACTTGAAAAATATCCTTTTAATCGAATTAATTAATCTTTGTGTGCCTGTTGCATTTCACTTGCATGTCCAGCCAGTCGATTGCACGGAACTATGACCTTGGAGGCTCGGGGCAACCCGGTCGGTCAAGTCATCATGGGACTGTGTGATCACCCTTGATCTCGTACCATGATTTGGTATATGAAGCATCCTATCGGGTGTGTGTCAAGGGTCCCTTATTTGACCAAAACCCAGCCTTTGCATGATAGCTTCTGTAGAACCTTTCAATCTTAGGAAATCAATTCTCGATTAGGGTTATGTGCTAGGAAGTTTTGTGTGTCCGGAAGGGATTATTTGAGATGATGACAATACTAGCTTGATAAAAGACGTATAATCTTTTAATCACCTTTTAGCAATTTCTCCTCGTGTTCCACGACATTTGGAGAACATGCCGAACCTTGATTATAAGATTATACTTCTTATATCATGTTAGCTAAGCATCATTGACCTTGTATGCATCCAAATTCATGAAAAGTACGGTGATAATCCGATCATGTGATCCTTCTACCCAAAGAATTTTAAATCCATCTTTGAAAGCAAATGGATTTTTGTAATCTTTATTCCAAAGTTTTCAATTGCTCTTTCAAAAAAAATCTTTGGAGTTCACTTTTGATTAAAGCTCCAAACTAATCTTTGGGAATTGTTTTTGGAAGAAATGCTCTTCAAATGAATTTCAAAGCAAAATTTCAATCCAATCATCGTTATTAAGAAACATTTTCACATCCTCATTTTCAAAGTCCTTGAGAATTGTTTTTGAAAAATCTCATCATTTAAAGAAATGCTTTTCAAATGAATTTCGAAAATATTTTGCCCGACCTTTGAAAGGGTAGTGAGGATCACAATGATAGGTGAAATTGGCGCATTTGACATGAGTGAGGATTTTATGTGCTTATGTGTTTTATGTGTTAGGACTAGAATTTTCCTTTCTTTTGCATATAGAATAGGCACACACACACACATGCATTGCATCCTTGTGACATATGAACCATTCATGAACATTTCACTAAGCATTTGCAAAAGAAAATTTTAAAAAAATAATAACAAAATGAAAATTCTTTTGAAATCAATCAAAATTGATTAAAAATGAAACATGACTGTAGGTGAGATAGCATCAAACCCAGAACAGTTTGGGTTAACAATTCAAGCGTGAGATTAGTTAGAAGAGAGAAGATAATTATGTTGAGCCTAATGATTCGAAGAAGAGCCACTTAACTGAGAAATTGGCCATATGGGTGGACAATTTTACCACAAACATGGGTAGCAAACTCGAAGGTTCAAATAATGCTAGTAAGGTGATAGTATTTTGAAATACTGCTGCTAAAGCAAATGTGGATGCTCCTGGGGACCCAATAATTTGAAAATCGTCTGTGACACTCCGGTTGAGACCAAGTCGAGTCCAGTTATGATAAGTTGGAGTCAAATGTCAAGTCCAGTCAAGTCTTCTGGTCAGTCTGTTACCAAGTTTGTTTGCAAGTCTTTGTCGAGTTTATCGAGTCGAGTGATGTAATCCTCTTTCCCTACTAGTTGAATAAAATCTCATTTTTCTTGATTTAGTGTGCTAAGTTGTGAATGTATGGATCATTAAGCCAAAAAAGGAGAAAAAGTCACTTTTTTCAAACGATCATGGAAAATACTTTGTTAATAAATCTTTGCATTGAAAAGGATCCCCAAGTGATCAAAGCAAATTTTGTGCCAAAACCATGGAGGAGTAGAAAATTGATTAGCTTTACTTTAAGAACTTAAAGACGCTCTTGCTCAATCTTGAAAAGATGAACTTGGAACATGCTCACCACCCCCCTTTTCTCAAATACCAAGCCTAAAAGATGAGCCCAACCAGTCTAAAGCCATAAACTTGGTCCTTGATGGTAGCCGGACATTTTAAATGAACTTCTTCTTCTAAAAATAATAAAAGAAAATAAAAAAATAAAAAAAAGTGAAGAAAGAGCTCGCTAGGATGAAAACCCAGAAGGGCGCCTAGGCAAAAGTTAGAGCAAAAATAAGATGCGTGTTGATTTCAAAAATCCTAATCCTAGCCAGTCAAAATCATAGAGGGAATAAGAGATAGGAAGGAAGAGAAAGGAAAGGAAAGAGAAAAGAAAAGGCAGAGAATAGATAAGATTGGGAATTCTTGAGCGCTTCAAAGTAGATCATTGGCACATGAACCATCTCAAGACTTTGTGTTGTTCTAAGAAAATTTGAAAATATCAATTAAGCTCACGATTTTGTGAGAGGCTCAATGGCTAAGTGGGCCTAAAACAATGCGAAGATATCTTTGGGGAAAATAAAGAGTGATTTGGAGGGCTGATACTGCTTTGTGAATATGATAGAGTATGAATAAAACATGATGAGAGTTGTAAAGATTAACTGGCTAGTGAAAAGGTTAAAGAATCAACCGTCAAATAAAAAAGAAAAAGAAAAGAAAAGAGAAAAGAGAACAATGGAAAAAGTAGTTCACAAGGGCTACCACAAGTGACATGCACTCCCTAGACCCAAATGGTAACATGGCTCGAAAAGCCCACCAATTCTTGAAGCCTAATTCTTTCAAGACCTCCAGAGTTGATGAACTACGCTTTGACCTGATTCCCACTTGGGGATACGTAGGCAACCTGCTCGGTTCGGTCATCACCCCATCATCTCATGCTATCTTTCTTTCAGGCCTTGGCCGAACTACTTTGGACCTGATTCCCGCTCGGGGATGAGTAGGCGAGCCTCCCAAGGTTCTCGGTCCATAGCCATCCCTAAACTGTAAGCAGCACCCTTTTGCGCCTTTGGTTTCCTTCCTTCAGACTAGGGGCAAACTTACGTTTGCCTGAAGCCACATATATATCGCCAAACCAGGGGCAAACTTCCTTCGCTGAAAATCCCTTTTATCATAGGAGCAAGCCCCTAAGTCTCTTTCAAGCTAGGGGCAAACTTTGTTTGCCAAAATCCCTCTATACCAGAGGCAAGTTCTCAAGTAATTGAGTTTGTTTTGAAAAGATTGAAATAGGGTGCCTTTCATTCTATAAGCTAAAGCACTAATTTGAAGCACATTTTACATGGGCAAAGAATTCGCTAAATCGAAAAGAGGAAGTTTTCGAAGTTTAGATTTATCAGCAAAGCACTACCGTTTGTAAGATGATGAATAAATGAAAGGTGAGATGATACATTATTCACGATGAAAGCACATTAAATCATGATAATAAAGAGCTTGAGTCAGTCGTCTTGCGTAATTGCTTTGTCAAGTTTGTTCCCCTTTGATGAGTCGATAATGGTCTCAAATGTGTGGGTCTAAGATGATGAATAAAGATTTAAAAAGTCTCCATGAGCATCCTAAGAGCAATTCGAGCAGAGGCTTCGAACGCCATCACAACGTAATGCTGAAAGTGGCAATATAAGAAGAGTCCAAGACTAGGGGCAAAGGTGATTTCCCTCTTTTGACAAGATCGAAGTGTTTCTTCCGAAGGTCCGCAAATGAAGAAAATCGTTATTTCTATCAGCTCCGTTCAAATTCTTTGAGTCCGAGGACTCCCCGCTTTCGCAAAACCATTTCTTTGAGTCAGAGGACTACCCATTTAAAAAAAAAAAAAAAAAAAAAAAAAAAACAAACAAAAAAACAACTAATTCTTTGAGTCTGTGTGACTCCGTTTGTAAAAAAGTGAATTCGTTGAGTCCGTGTGACTTTGTTTGAATAAAGAAATGAAATTTCGAGTCTTCATGACTCTGTCTTTGTGAATATATGAAATTTTGAGTCCGTGCGACTTCGTTTGAATAATGAAATGAAATTTTGAGTCCGCGTGACTCCGTCTTTGTGAAATATAAAATCTTGAGTCTGCATGACTCCGTTGGCGTAAAATGTGAATTTGTTGAGTCCGTGTGACTCCGTTTGTGTAAATACTGAATTCTTGAGCCCGCGCGACTCTGTCTTTTAAAAAAAATAATAAAATAAAAAAATATATGAATTTTGTAGTCTGTATGACTTCGTGTTTGAGAAATGTGAAAATTTTCAAGATCATATGACTCTCCTTTGTAAAATGTGAATTAGTGCGACTCCCCTTTGGAAATAGGAATTGTTTCAAGTTGAATCGACTCTGAACTCTGGATTTTGAGAATTTGAATTTGTTTGAGTCTAATTGACTCCTGATTCATGAGTTTGAACTAAATTGAGTCCGATTGACTCCCAATGTTGTGAAGTAGAAATTCTTTGAGTTTTAGCAACTCCCAATTTTGTGAAACTAAAATTCTTTGAGTCTGATTGACTCCAATTTTGTGAAACAGGAATTCTTTGAGTCTGATTGACTTTTGAATTGGTGAAATAGAAAGTATTTAAGTCTGATTGAATTTCAATTTTAGAATATGAAACTGAAATGAGTCTGATTGACTCCAGATTTTGAAAAGTTGAATTGAATTGAATTGAATCTGACTAACTTCTGATTTTAGAATTTGAATAAAACTGAGTCTGACCGACTCCGATGAACTGAAATGAGTCTGATTGACTCCTAATTTCAGAAATTGAATTGAATTGAATTAAATTGAGTCTAATTTGACTCCCGATTTTGGGAATTGAAATAAATTAAGTTTGATTTAACTCCTGATTTTGAAAATTGGAATTTTTTTGTTAAGTCAAAATTGACTCTAATTAAGAAAATTTGAAATGTAATAAATTAACCCTCGATTTTGAAATAGGAAATTCTTTAAGTCCGTGTGACTCCATTTGTACAAAAAGTAAATTTTCATTGAGTCCGTGTGACTCCGTGAATTTCATTGAGCCTGAATGACTCTGTTGAAAAATGCAAAGTTTGAGTCCAAATGACTCTGTGGTTGTAAAATGCGAGTTTTTGAGTCCTAGTGACTCCGTTGTTGTGGAAATGTGGGTCCATGGATCCGAGTGACTCTTTTGTTTTGAAATGTGAATCTATTGACTCCTTGTGTAAGAAAATTGAAATTTTGGGTCCACGTGACTCCCTTTGAATTTGTAAGTCTGCTTAACTCTGAATTTTGTTGGAATTGAATTCATTGAGTCAAACCGACTCCGAACTTTCGAAAGTTTGCGCTAAAATGGATCTAACTATCGCTAGATTTAATGTTAAATTAAGTTGAAACTGATTGACTCCTGATTGCTGAAATTAAAATCATTAAGTCGGTCTGACTCCCGATTCATGAAAGTCTAACTTAGCACCTGAGCTTAGAAATTGAATTGAATTGAGTCTGATTGACTCCTAATTTAGAAAAAAATCATTTGAGTCTGATTGACTCCAGATTTTAGAGTTTTTGAAACAAATCGAGTCTGTTTCTTAAACTGAAATTCTTTGAGTCTGATCGACTCCCAACTTTAGATTTGAGTCTGATTGACTCTCAGTGTTGTGAAATAGAATCCGATTCGAGTCCAATTGACTCCTGTTCTAGAAATTTTAAATCATTTTGAGTCTGTTTGACTCCGATTTTGAAATTAGAAATTCTTTTGAGTCTGGTTGACTCCCAGTCTTGTGAAATAGAAATTCTTTGAGTCTGGTTGACTCACAGTCTTGTGAAATAGAAATTCTTTGAGTCCGATCGACTCCTGGTTTTGTCCGATTTTGCGAAATAATTGAATCAAGTCTGATTGACATCTGATTTAACATTTGAATTTGAACTCAAATTGAGTCGAATTGACTCCGGACTTGGTAAAATTGGATTTGTTTGAGTCTGGCTGACTCCTGATCGAAATTTGAAAAAAGTTAAGCTCGATTGACTACCAATTTTGAAAAATTGAATTGAGTCTAACTGACTCTCGATTTAAGAATTTGAACTGAACTGATTTGATTTGAGTCCGGATGACTCTCGAAATTGCAACATAAGTCCTTGCGAGGCCGTTTGATCTCTGCTTTTGCAGCATAAGTCCTTGCAAGGCTTTTGATCTCTGCTATTGTAACATAAGTCCCCAAAAGGGCTGTTGATTGACGCTTTCGCAACATAAGGCTGTTGACCATCGTGCTTGCTTGTAAGCCTTTGAGTGGCCATTGACCAATATCTTACCATGTTGTTTAGTTATTTTCTAAGCTTTAGTCCTCAACGGCAGCATTATCGGTGTTAGTCCTCAATGGCAGCACTATCAGAATGTAACATATTTGCATTCTCGGTTCTCGCAACATATTTGCGCTAACCCTCGTTTTGGGAATATAACATATTTGTATTCTCGATCTTCGTAACAAATTTACGTTGATCCTTTGTTTGAGAATGTAACATATTTGCATTCTCGGTTCTCGCAACATATTTGCGCTAACCCTCGTTTTGGGAATATAACGGATTTGTATTCTCGATCCTCGTAACAAATTTACGTTGATCCTTTGTTTGAGAATGTAACATATTTGCATTCTCGGTTCTCGCAACATATTTGCGCTAACCCTCGTTTTGGGAATATAACGGATTTGTATTCCCGATCCTCGTAACATATTTACGCTGATCCTTTGTTTGAGAATGTAACATATTTGCATTCTCGGTTCTCGCAACATATTTGCGCTAACCCTCGTTTTGGGGATATAACGGATTTGTATTCTCGATCCTCGTAACATATTTACGTTGATCCTTTGTTTGAGAATGTAACATATTTGCATTCTCGATTCTCGCAACATATTTGCGCTAACTCTCGTTTTGGAGAATATAACGGATTTGTATTCCCGATCCTCGTAACAAATTTACGTTGATCCTTATCTTGAGAATGTAACGAATTTACATTCTTGGCTTTCGCAACAAATTGGCGTTAACCTTTGAAATTAAATCAAAAGCACCTTCATGACCCCCGTAACAGATTTGCATTGGTCAAGAATTAGGTGATCTTCCAACACGTCACGTAAAGCGCGTTGCACGTAAGGAAGACATGATAAGCATGACATTTATACAACCAGGTCAATTCAGAAAACGCCATTGCATGGCACTTGCATCACGATAGGATAGGTGCATCCATCCGTGTGTCTACCTGCGTCTGTGTGTGTTCGACCCCGTGCCTGAACTACGCTTTGGTCTGATTCCTGATGGGATACGTAGGCAGCTCGTCATGGAGCACGACCAATTAGAATTTCGCTGCGCGCCCGTTTTTGCAACGCATTTTGTTTTTACCTAAATTCGACGGTCTGGTCAAAGGCTTGTCTTCACACAGACTTTGACATTCACTTGTGGGACGCGTTGCCCCACAAGCTCTGTCAAAGAGGGGCAAACTGTAGACACCCCAATTTTGACCAGACGTCAAATTTAGGAGAGTGTCACCTCCAAGTCCGATGATGATAAGGACCGAAAGATTTGAAGTATTCCAAGCTCTTCAGAAAGTTCTCCAAAATGCGATAAAATTTCACAGAAAGAGAAAAAATACCAGGTATTTAGGAGAATTCAGGTATAGGATATGACTTTTGGAAAAGATCTTCAAAAATAATTTGCTTTGAAAAGAAGGAAGACCTAAAAAGGGGAACCTCAGCCAAAAACGGCACACGGCAGACTGCCGCGGCACTCCCTGAGTGCCGCGCGGCAGTCAGAGAGCGCCGCTCCGGCGTTCACTGAGTGCCGCCACAGATTTCTGACTGCCGTTCACTTTTTGTCTGTGTTTTGCAGTGTAATACGTATGCATATGCAGATAAGAACAAAAAACTGATAAAGTAAGACTGACAAAAACGCGGCAAACAATTAATTGTCGCGGCAGTTGATGAGAGCCGCGCGGCATTCACGAAGTGCCGCAACGGCAGTCGTTGAGTGCCGCAGCGGCAGTCACGGACTGCCGTGACAGTTTCTGGACTACCGCGCTGGACAGCAGTCTGTCTAATTTCAGAAAGTACATATTGTACCACCAAATGAGATGTTTACACATGTCTTTTACTCCGAATTCACTGAAAATACTTGGTAGTTTTTGTCTATATAAGAAGATGTATCTTCATGAGAAGGGGGGACAACACATACAAAAATATACTACCATTACACCAACATTTTAGAGAGAAAAGAGAGAGTTTAGAGAAAACTAGGAAGAAGAGCTTGGAAGACCTTCAAAGAAGAGAAACTTTGAGGATAGTTGGAGGTGATCCTCTAACCATAAGTTGTTTTATTTTTGCATTCTTTCCTTTGAATCCTCAAACTACTTTGCTTTCTTTGTTTTACTTATTTTGCTAATCATACTTCTTTCTTGAGACTCTTAGAGATTCTCAATATCTCTTTTGAAATCTCTTGAACATGGTCTCTTGAATCCCATGTAAGCTTATGCTTCACATGGAAGTCAAAGTTTGATCATCATTTTTATTTTATAAACAAGTAGATGGATCCAAGTCCATACTCATGACTTGGGTCCTCTAAGCTTGAGTTTTCATGAAGTTTCCTTATATTCCTTGAAAACTCATGAGTTTTAGTCATGTCTTCATCTCCAATGGCCATCAAATGGTAGGAGGAAGTGGTTTTGAGTCTAAGTCCATCTCCATGGCTTGGGTTCCTTATCTTGTAGATTTCATGAAGTCCATCCATACTTCATTTGAAACCTATGGAAAATAAAAGTATTTAGCCTCCAATAACCATCAAATGGTAGGAGAAGTGGTTTGGTTTAAACCCAACTTCATGGTTTAATAGTTGGGATTAACAAATAAAAGTTGAACTTGACAAATGAAAACAGTGAGTTCACAAACTGTTTTTGATCAAAGATTTTTAGTTCGAAATCTAACCGTTGAAATCAAGTGAAACCAACGGGAAAGTGTCAATAACACAATGTTCTACCACTGTAATTTTTGTTTTAAGGTGGTTTTATGTTTAGAAGGGTTTGATCATGGGTTTTGTGGGTCAACCACAATCTGTCCAGAGTTTCAGAATAGTTTCAGAACAGCAAGTCCATTTTGAAATTCATAAATCAGAATTCTAATGGAGTTTTTGGGGTCTCTAATAATTTTTTCTGGGTACCTTAATGTGTTAAGAAGATCCCCTAAAAAGATCTAAGTGTTTCTCATCTTTTTTCTATTTTTAAAAAATCAAACAATATCTCTGGACAGAGAGTTGTACATCTCTGAGTGACGTCTGGTTCTTATCCTTTTCCCGGAGATATAACCGTTGAAACCTTGATTTTCTTTTTGATTTGGAAACTAGACTGACAGAGGCATCTTGTGTCCAAAATTCACCGACATCAAACCATGAGAGATGTGCTTTTTATTTTCTTAAAGTTCTGATCTGCTCTCTGCAATTTTCAGAAATTCATGACACATTTGACCAACTTTGTAAATAATGGCCCAAATGATTCTCTTATGACTTAGGGCTTAAACCATATCTTAATAATGATTAATTAGACTTAAATCCCAAAGCTAAATGATTCAAATCAATGAATAAATTCATAGTTAATGGCCTACTCTTGTTCATATTCATGAATTCATGTACATTAATGCTTATAGTTAGAACTAATAATTGGATAGAGTTGGATTTCATTGCTCGCTAGATATAAGCTAGAGAATTAGGATTGATTGTTTGATATCATATTATTATGTGAAGCATATGGACTAACCTTTTGTTTTGTAGCGCCATTAAGGTATGATTACTAGGACTCTTCTTTAGTTTATCTTAATTTCTTGATTTTATTGATTTTTCGACTTTATGCGCGACACATTAGAATTAGGTTTTGCCTTATGTGTATATATGGATTAGAGACTCTTTTTCTAGGTTTTATTTAATCGCATGCATTGCACGTTTAACATTCGCGGCCGGATCCCGGGTAAGCTCTCTTGTTCCCTATTGCACATCATATCGCTTGCTACTTGACATATGTGGCTTATGAATGATATTTTTGTCATTAGAAATTTTACACCCCTTTAGACATGCTTTTGTAATGTATATTATACATACGTATTAATTGAGGGCACATTTAAATTAATAATTCGATTAAAAGGATATTGAGTAGAGGCCTATCGCAAGATAGGATGAGAGAGGGTGTTTTAGTCCGACGGGCTCCTTCCTCTCTCATTCCATAATCCCCGGACCTAGTTAATCTTTGGTTTCACAAAAGATCAGTTTGCTTTAAGAATGGTTTCTTAATTTTTCCTTTTAAAAAATTAAGTGGCGACTCATTTGTTTTAGAAATTGATTTTGAAAAGCTGTGGGTAAGTCAACCTGCGATATCCACAGCATGGGACATCAACCTCCAAGGCAACCTTGCCTCTTGAACCAAATATTTCCAAATATGTCCCAACTCTACCCTTCCCGCAAAGGTTGAAACCAAACGAGAACAAGGGCAAGACCCTTGAAATCTTTGAAATGTTAAAGGAAGTCAAGATCAACATTCCTCTTATTAACATGGTCAAGGATGTTCCTGGTGTTGCTAAATTCTTAAAAGATCTTTGCACAAGAAAACGCAAGTTCATTGTACAAAAGCAAGCCTACATGGCGGCACAAGCAACCTCTTGCATCCGTGACAATATCCCTCTGAAATTTAAAGATCCCGGTTGTCCCACCGTCTCTTGTGTCATAGGGAATTTTAAAATTGAAAAAGCCCTCTTGGATCTAGGTGCTAGTGTCAATCTCCTACCCTATTCGGTTTATCTACAATTAGGTCTCGGAGAACTTAAGGAGACACGCACTGTCTTGCAATTAGCCGATCGCTCAATTAGGATACCAAAAGGGATAGTTGAGGATGTGTTAGTCCAAGTCGATGCATTCTACTACCCGACGAATTTCATTGTCATGGATACACAACCGGTTGAGGGTGGAACGTCACCCATTCCTATCATCCTTGGTCGACCATTCTTAGCCACTATCAATGCCCAAATACATTGTAGGAATGGAAACATGAAATTGGTTTTCGGTAACATGACCGCGGAGGTTAATGTTTACAATCTCATGGAGCAACCAGATCTTGAGGATGATGATATTTGTGAGGTTGATTTCATTGATACTCTTACGCACGAGTTCTTCAACTTCACGTGCTTGGAGGAACCTCTTGATTCATGCCCGGCACAAACAACCACCCTCGATGGTGTTTCATTGCTCAAGTACTCTCTACTTGAGCTTGAGTTGGAGGATGCCTTGGAATCCCATGAATCCAAAGAAGTAGGAGAAGATGTCATGTGGTGTTCTCAATTCGAACAACTTCCCCCACGTGACTCTATTCCTTTGCCGTCTAGTCTTGAAGTCCCCAAACTCGAGCTAAAACAATTGCCAAAAGAGCTCAAGTACGCTTTTTTGGGAGACGAAGAGACATTCCCGATGGTAATTTCGTCCCTACTTGACCCCGATCAAGAAGGGAGTTTGATCAAATTGTTGAAAGATCACCGGAGTGCCTTGGGGTGGACAATCGCCGACCTAAAGGGGATAAGTCCAACCGTGTGCACTCATAAAATTTACTTGGAGGATGGTGACAAGCCCTCGCGGCAAATGCAAAGGCGGTTAATCCCGCACATGAAAGAGGTCGTGAGGGCCGAGGTTATTAAGTTGTTGGATGTGGGAATCATTTATCCTATTTTCGATAGTCAATGGGTAAGTCCTACCCAAGTCGTCCCAAAGAAATCTGGGATGACGGTTGTCAAGAATCAGAAAGGCGAACTCGTCCCAACACGTGTCCCTACCGATTGGCGAGTATGCATCGACTACCGAAAATTGAACGCCGTCACCCGAAAAGACCACTTCCCTCTACCCTTCCTCGATCAAATCTTAGAGAGGGTGGCCGGGCACAAATTCTATTGTTTCTTAGATGGTTATTCCGGATATAACCAAATAGAAATTGCACCCGAAGATCAAGAGAAAACCACGTTCACGTGTCCCTATGACACCTTTGCTTATAGGAAAATGTCATTTGGTCTATGCAATGCACCGGCGACTTTTCAACGGTGTATGCTTAGTATTTTCAGCGACATGGTGGAAATATGCTTGGAAGTCTTCATGGACGACTTTAGCATATATGGTGATTCTTTTGATGACTATCTAGGGAACCTGAGGAGAGTCCTAGAGAGGTGCGAAGAGAAAAACCTCATCCTCAATTGGGAGAAATGTCACTTTATGGTGACAAAGGGGATCGTTCTTGGCCACATCGTATCAAGTGAAGGGATTCAAGTTGATAAGGCCAAAGTCGAGCTCATTGCCGACTTACCCCCTCCCACATGTCTGAAAGATGTTAGATCTTTCCTCGGCCATGCCGGTTTCTATAGGAGGTTCATCAAAGATTTCAGTGCAATTTCACGCCCTATGTGTAATTTGCTTGGGAAAGAGGTTCCCTTTGAATGGACCGAGGCGTGTCAAGAAGCATTTGATAAATTTAAAACTTTGCTTACGACCGCCCCTATAATGCAATCCCCCGATTGGTCCCTCCCATTTGAGCTTATGTGTGACGCTAGTGATTATGCCGTGGGCACGGTTTTGGGCCAAAGAAAGGATAGACAACCACACGTCATCTACTACGCGAGTAGGGCTCTCGATAGTGCCCAAATGAACTATTCCACTACCGAGAAAGAACTACTCGCCATAGTTTTCGCCCTTGATAAATTTCGTCAATACTTAGTTGGATCCCAAATCGTTTGCTTTACCGATCATGCGGCTCTTAAGTACCTTCTCAATAAGAAGGATGCTAAAGCCCGGTTGATTCGTTGGATCCTTCTTCTCCAAGAATTCGATTTGTCTATCAAGGACAAAAAGGGCGTCGAAAATGTGGTTGCCGATCACCTATCTCGTTTGACGGTGAATGTCGAGGTTGCGGATCCGACTCCGATAAGGGACATGTTCCCCGATGAACATTTGTTCTCTATTTCTGCTTTTCCATGGTACGCCGACTTGGCAAATTACTTAGCAACGGGGGCTGTTCATTCACATTGGACTCCCCAAGATAGGCATAAATTCGAGGTTGAGGCACGGTCATTCTTCTTCGATGACCCTTACATGTTTAAATATTGTGCCGACCAAATCATCCGTCATTGTGTTCCCAATGATGAAATCCAAAGTGTACTCTCTTTTTGCCACGACCAAGCATGTGGTGGGCATTTCTCATCTAAGAAGACTTCGACCAAAATCCTCCAAAGCGGATTGTATTGGCCTACTCTCTTCAAAGATGCCCACAATTATTGCAAAGCATGTCATAGATGTCAAATGCTTGGTAGTGTCACGAGGAAGAACATGATGCCGTTGAACCCAATACTTGTCATTGAAGTCTTCGATTGTTGGGGAATCAACTTCATGGGCCCATTTCCTGTCTCTTTTGGGCATGAGTACATCCTCGTTGCGGTTGATTATGTTTCGAAGTGGGTTGAGGCAATCGCGAGTAAGCACAATGATCACAAAACCGTTTTGAAATTCCTTAAAGAGAACATCTTGTCTTGGTTCGGAATTCCAAAGGCCATCATAAGCGACCAAGGAGTGCATTTTTGCAATCATCCTTTTGAACTTCTTATGGAAAAGTATGGCATAACACATAAGACCTCAACCACTTACCATCCGCAAACTAACGGCCAAGCGGAATTGGCCAATAGGGAGATTAAAGGAATTCTAGAAAAAAACGGTGAATCCATCTAGAAAAGATTGGTCCTTGAGGCTAACCGATGCTCTTTGGGCGTATCGGACGGCCTATAAGACCAATCTCGGAATGTCTCCCTACCGATTAGTTTACGGAAAAGCGTGTCACTTGCCGGTTAAACTTGAACACCGGGCGTTTTGGGCCATAAAAAAGCTCAATTTTGACACGGATAAGGGTGGTGCTAAAAGAAAGCTTTAAATCTCGGAGCTAGAAGAAATCCGGAACGATGTGTATGAAAGTTCAAAGATCTACAAAGCACGTACTAAGGTGTTTCATGACAAACGCATAGTGCGCAAGCATAGTGCTTTTGTATGATTCTCGTTTACATTTGTTTCCGGGAAAGTTAAAATCAAGGTGGACCGGCCCCTTTATAGTCAAAAAGGTCTATCCTCATGGTGCTATTGAAATTTTTGACCCAAAGGAGGGTAATGTGTTCAAAGTGAATGGTCAACGACTCAAGCCATTCTTGGAAGGTTTTGACGCCACGTTGGAGTCGATTCCGTTGGAAGATCCCGTTTACGGGGTCGAATAAGCGCGTGTGGCGTTTTCTTTTTGTGCCGAGCATGCTCGACAGGTTCCCTCTTTTGTAGAGCCATCGATCATATCCTTGCTCTTGGTGTGCTTCCGCACCCACCCCTAGCGTCCCTCTTACGTATAGGTCGTTCTTTTAGGCGTTGTCGTCACGGGGTTGATGTAATTTTTAACTTTCTTTTATTTATTTTCATAGTTTTAGTTTTCTTCTTCTTTCTCTCGTTCTTCTAAAATAAAAAATAAAAAAAAATATGTGTGTGTGTGTGTGTTGGTTGCCCCCCCTGCTGGTCTTATTGATTTTCTGGCAGAGGGGCATTCGACCGGTCGAATTGAGCCTTTCGACCGGTCGACTTGTTATTGGTCTTTTTGACTTTCTAGCAGAGGGGTATTCGACCGGTCGAATGGCCCCGCTCGACCGGTCGAATGGCCCCGCTCGACCGGTCGAATGACCCGCGGGCAGTTTTAAGTTTCTTTCCTTTCTCTTTTTTCTTCATTTCTCTTCTCTCTCTCTCCCCTAAACCCTAACCCTCCCTCCCCACCACCACCCACATTGCCGCCTCTCTCCCTCTACCAACCACTACCACATCTCCCCACCACCACCCACATCGCCGCCTCTCTCCCTCTACCAACCACCACCACATCTCCCCACTACCACCCACATCGCCGCCTCTCTCCCTCTACCAACCACCACCACATCTCCCCACCACCACCCACATCGCCGCCACTCTCCATTTTCCCCCCCAAAATCTGCGCTCTCTCTCTTTCTCTCTTCCCCCTTTCCACCAACCCTAACCCTCCCTCCCTACCACCACACCACCCCGCCATTTCCCCCTAAACCCTAACCCTCCCTCTCTACCACCATACACCACTCTCTCTCTCCCATTTCCCCCAACCCTAGCCTTTCAATGACAAAACCCAAGGTCACCGGTGTCCCTCGCCCTTTGGACCCCAAGCCTCGCCCTTTCCGCGGTTTTCGATCCAGGGAGACCAAGGATTGGCACGACGCTTACTTCTCCACCCGTGTGGTCCTTAAAGAGCATTCCATTGACCTCATTGCCTTTCCCAATTCGGTGAGAGAAGCATTTGAGCCCCGTTGTTGGGGCAATTACGTGGCCATCGAGCACCACGTTAACGAGGAGATGGTCCGGGAGTTCTATTCCAGTCTTATCCCGGATCCCGACTCTCAGCACGCTTTCTTCGCGTACGTGCGTGGCAAGCGGTTCACCATCACTCTTCACACCCTTGCCCGATTCATGGGCGTGCCTGAGGAGCCCGACGCCGTTGCTCCTTACCCGACCATTGCCTCTTTGCCACCACCTCCTATTGTCTACCGGTCTCTCACCGACCGCGAGCTTGATTGGTCTGGCATCCAATTGCCAGCCAGTGCGATGACCAGAGCCTATGCCGATCTTCACATAGTGGTGCGCCGGACCTTGTTGCTCACAACGCACAAGGCCACCCTCGGCCACTACTATGCCGCCCACTTGGCCGCTCTTGGCACCGCGGACGCGTTCTCTCTGCCGAGGCTCATTCTCGAAGTCATGTATAATGCCTCGGCCAAGACCACGATATCCAGTAGCCTCCCCTACGGCTCCCTTGTTACCCGACTCTACCTCTCAGAGGGGGTGAAGCCTAAGCCAGAAGATCACCTCATTTCCATCGAGGATCCTCTAGGTGCGGTGTCTCTGGCCAAATCCAAGAGAGCTTTTCAGGCTCAGGCCCGCAAGCGGCAGCGAGCCGCACAGCAGGCGGCTCAGTATGATGTCCCAGCTGAGGGAGATGTACCCCAGGTACAGGAGGAGGACGTTGACATTGAGCAGCCTGTTCCAGGTCCTGCGGCTGCTCCTGACTTTGCTCGTCTGGAGCACCTTCTGCTGGAGACCCAGGGTGAGCTCAGGGAGGCGAGGGATGAGATGATAGACATGGAGGCTCGAGTTATGTCCCGTTTCGACTCGCTTCAGGCCAGTATAGAAATGGCTGCGGCACAGAAGGTTGAGAGGGAGGAGCTACAGTTCAGGGCCCTTATTAGTGCTATCTCACGCGCCGGTGGTGCTGGTCCCTCCGCACCGCCACCTTGAGGCCGTTTCTGTGGCATACCGACTTTTTGGCGCTTTCTCGACTAGCAGCGAGCTCACTTGGCTACGCCTCTATAGCTGCTAGATTCTAGTATTGTGTCAGTTTTTTCTTGCTTTGGTTGTTTCGAGCCATGTTGGCCGCTTATTTTCGTTATTTTTATTATTGTGTTTTGTTTCGGCGCCGTTTAGGCATTTCTTGTACTTCTGTAACTTTTGCTGTTTATATTTAATGGAAGTTCATTTCTCTTTATTTCTTGCATTCTTTTCCTCTTTGATGTACTTGGTAGTGTTGATTTGTGCAGGATCATCTCTTATGAGTTTTGCAGGGATCGCCCAACTGGTGACATAGTCCCCTCTCTCTTGTCCCTTTTGCCTATTTGATGCTCATACATTGTGGACAATGCATGTATCTAGTAGGGGGTGTACTAGTCGCTAATCTTTAGTTTGAACCTCATTGTTTCTTGCCAAAGTGACACTTTAAGCATGTCTTTTCAAAAACAAAAAAAAAATCTTTTACTCCTTTTCCTTTTTTCTTGGACTCTTGGTCCACGCCTCTTATGATTGTGGTATAGTTGCTCATTCAAAGTGCCGAGCGGTAACGCCTATCTTGACTTTTTCTTGAGTTCTTAGCATGTGACACTCGTTGAACCCCACGAGTCCTAGAACTATCCTAATTATTGCAAACTTCATGAGTTTCAAATCTTGAACTTTTGATGCACGTTGCTCAAACGCTTGTTACAGGACGTTGTTTAATGCATTTATAATCCGCGTATCGATTGAAATACCTGTGAAGACTTGAACCTTGTAAGATTTTGAGCCGTCCTCCAATTTTGAGCGTTACGTACAATTCTCTATTTGTTGAAAAGCGTTCTAAAGTCGTTGATGATCTCATCTTTTTGGTTTTGATCATGCGTTAGAGGATCGTCTTGTGAATTTATAAACTTGTACCTGCTTGTCATTTTAGTGGAGAACAACGAATCGTAATACACCAAGGAAATGATTTTAGGTCACATCTCCTACCACTCTCTCCTACCCCTTCCACATACACCTCCTTTCCATTAGCCCATCACTCCATCACTCTTTACTTTCACCATTTCTAGTGTTTAAAGTTTGTCCTTGGAAGATTGTTCGCATAAGGATGTTGTGTTGAAGTCTAAAGGAATTGAGTCGTGATTGTGTGAGAGGGTACTGAAGCAAGAAAAGAAAAAGAAAACCTCAAGTAAAGAAGAAGAGGTTTGTTCAAAAAAAAAAATCAAATAAAAAAAAAAACCTAAATATTAATAAAAGTGCTTCTCCATTGTACCTCATTGTTTCGTTCTATCATTTTTCGACTCTCCCCTAGTTTTGAGAACCCCTATGCGAACCCTTTAGTCCGAGAGTTTTCCCTAAACACTTCTCGACCCCATATCCAGACATCTCACAACCCATTTCCACCTCTTGACCTTACCCAGTCCTTTCTGATCCTTGATATTACGATTCAGAGTTTGAAACGACCTTGACAAGCAAGTGAAGTTGTTTTTACTGCCTCCAATGCATGGTATCTTTCATGAGATCCATTTTACTCGTTTTACATAGATTAACGTTCTTCACACATGACATGTGCGTGGCTTTGCATTCCATTTCCATTACTTTTTGCCCGCATGTCTTGAGAGTGTCACCCGTTCCGAGTGATTCATTTCTGAGGGTTTCACCGGTGAGAATTGCGTTGAAGCGCGGTTTCGATCGATGTTTGGATTATGAATGCATTGCACCGTGCCGTTACTTGTGGGCATGCAACCTTTACCACAAACGTCCGAGAATTGGAATAAATGAAGTTTTCGAATAACCTTGATAGTTTGGGGACTTCAGGGAACTTGAGTGTCACTTAGCTAAAATCCATTGAAAACCTCTTGATTTTGTGGAGCTTGTTGCAATTCGATTTGTTGACAGCTTTCTTGAGGAAGCGTTTGTTTGTGGGTGTCGTTCCGAGAACCCTCCGGAGACAAAACTCCGCCTCTAGGGGTAGCCTAGAGGTTGAACGGCTTGTTGCAATGGCTCAATGCAACCGTGCTCCCCACGAAAGTGGTTTATCTTTTCTGTTTTTAAATAAGGTGGTTGAATAATGTCCTTAGAGCTATCTCTTCTCCGCTTAATTGCTAGAGGCTAGCAATGTGCTAGTAGGGGGGTGTGATTTATCACATTTTTTTGCTTGAGTTTGGTTTTATTATTGCGCAAAATTCCACTCCTGGAGCTTCTAAGTACATTATTTACGCACTCTTCATGCATAACCCTCATTTCTACTGTTTACATCTTTTACACGGGTTATTTTAGTGTTTTGCAGGTCGTGTTGACAATCCGAGTCGGGAGGCAAAGTCTCGATTGAAGATCTCATTTATTGCGGCCATTTCTCTCTCATTTTTGGACTCCAAGACCATATGTTTGGAGATTGATCATGACTTTGTAAAGTTAGCTCTGCGAGTCTTCTTCGCGTTGGCGCGAATTTCACCTCAATCGGAGGCCGGAGCGAGGAGTTATGGCAATTTTAGTGATCAGTGTGCTAACTTGTTTTGATGCTGTGAAGATTCAGGCAGAGGGGCATTCGACCGGTCGACTTGCCCCATTTGACCGGTCCACTTCTTGTGTGCTTTTATAGCATTCTGACAGAGGGGCATTAGACCGGTCGAATGGCCCCGCTCGACCGGTCGAATGACCCTGTTTCTGAATTCTTTGTTTTACAAGTTTGCCACTCCGAGGATTTTGTATAAATACCCCATTATAACTCATTTTTGGGGGCTTGACCTAGTTTATATTGCAGCTTAGATTCTCTCTCCTAACTCTCTTGTATCTCTTTAGGAGTTCCTATTATTTTGTTCATAGATTAACTAGATTTAGGTCTTGTAAGTGGGATTGTGAGAGATTCTTCAACTTACAAGCTTGGTGTCTTCTTTTGAAGGATTTATTGAAGTTATTTATTGGATTCTCTTTGTCTTGAAGTTATTGATTGCATTAATGGTGATGTCTTCCTACTCATTTAATGGTTCTATTAATGTTTTTATAGTTAAATCCATGTGTAGCTAGTTTTCTAGGTTAGGGGTCATGAACCCACCTATGGATCCCTGTGTTTCTTGAAAGACTAACGGTTTTGGATCTTCTTGAGTGATTGATGAGTGTTGGGTTTGTAATATGTTTGTTTCTTTACCCCCATTGTCATGCAATGGAGGTTATTGAATCTATATTACCAATCCAACATTTGCCCTTAGTTCCCTCAAGCTTTCATCTTTCATAGAGGGGTTGACAACCCACATGTTTGATTGTTGGCCTCCTAGGAACTTTGTTCACTTGAGAAGTTCCCTCCAAAGCCCTAAGACTTATCCTTTTGAGATCCAAGGTTGGTAGCATGACCCCTAGCCCTTTTTTCTCTGTCGTAAAACATCTGGTTATCCTAGCTTGCTTGTTATAGTTGATTCGTGCTTGTCGTTTACTTAGTTAACTTAATTAGTTCCCGTTTTACCTTAGTCTTACTTGCATGATTAGTTTTAGATTTAAAGTTAGATACCCTCAAAACAATCACCTTTTCTTTCTTTTAGGTTACGGTAGTAGTGTATTCGTGTCTTGGAACTATAATCTTCCGGTCTAGTCCCCGTGGAAATCGACCTCGTACCTACCCGAGTATTACTTGTTACGATTGATTTACACTTGAATCATACATATCCTGAGAGCGAACACATGTCTCCTCTCTTGGCTGAGACAAATGCGGCTTTGTTTGCCATTGAGACAGCCATTGATCTTCATTTGTCTTCTGTGATTTTCGAGGGTGACTCGCTCCTTGTTTGCGATCCTTTGGCTAACTCTTCAGTTGTGTCGGACTGGGTCATCGATTCTCTCATCCGAAAAGGAAGAGAATTTTTATCTAGGTTTTTTGCTTTTTGGAACATTGTTCATGTCCCTAGATCTGCTAATTTTTCTACTCACAATTTAGCCCGATGGGCCTCCTTTTGTAATTTTTTCGGACCTGTCCCGCTTGAAGATCTTCCTCCTTCTGTCTGGGAGGATGATCCTCATGAGGTTCTGGTTATTTGAATGTTTAAGTTTCCTTCAACAAAAAAAAAAAAGAAAAGATAAAAGTATATATGTTGATGTTTGATCGAAGGATCCCTTTTCGAATACAAACTCATTCTATATATAATTATCAAGGCTTCACAGTAGTCTTGTTTGAATATTCCCTCGTCTTTTCAAACTGGCAACTGCTCCTTCACGTGGCGTAGCCTTGAGTTGACACATGTTCTTTTAGTTACTCTACAATGATCAACATGTGTCCCTTGGCAGTTATTTTAAACAGAATGAACAACAAAACTGCTCACAACTGCCTCTGCATCATATCCAATTCAATCAACCGTCCTGCCATGTCGAATTCCACGTGCCATCTTCTCATTTGCTGGATAAATTCATCACAAACACATATACTTGCATGGTTATATGTGCAAGCACCCATTCATAGAATGATGTTGAATCGCCCATTTAGGGAAATTCTTACTTTTTTTACTCTCTAAACTCACCTTTTAACAACTTTTTACTTAAAATTCTACCCATTTATAAAATAACATACAAGGATAATAAACATAAAATGCTTCAAACGAATTACTATTTACACCCACCCTCATAAAATAGTTAAATATGTATATATGTATATATATATATCGATATAAGTATATAACTCTTGTTCTCACTTGTGTGTATTATATCCATATACACAGTTCATATATATATATATATATATGTTTCTTCACTTCACATATTTTCATTGTGATTCTTTGCAATCAAATGGAACTTCAAGTTGATTTAATCATTGCCTTTTCATTTTTATATTCTTTTCTATTAAACTTCAAGTTAATTTAATCATGTCACCTAGTGGAAGCCTGGGTGAGCAATGGATGGCCAAAAAGGATGAACAAAAATGCTCTCTATATCAAATGCAATTAACTTGTATAACATCAAGCTTCCCAAACAGAAATGTTACAAATCCTAGATGATTGTTATACAACTACCATCATTTCATGTTTAAAATTGTATTTTGAGTTGCCAAACTAGATGACATTGTGAGTTGCTATATTAATATTTCAAGAATTTTAATGCATAACAACCATTTTGTTGAATTGCCGATGTTCAAAATTCTCACCCCTTCTTCTTTTTATTGTTTGTAAATTTGATAGTCAAATGTTATGGGATTGCATTTTTTCACCTCCTTTATCACCTCCATTGGAATGAGATTTCAGGGGTAAGATGTGATGGAAACGGTTTCCAATCGCAGCGGAAAAAACATGGCTTTAAAATTATTTTAAAGTTGATCAAAACTCTTATTCGATTACGTATGATTGTTAACGAAGGAAAATAGGAACTTTACCTTTGAAGGTTAGTTGAATCTAAAACGAGAACAGTTCAAGTTTTCTTCCACTAGCAATCTTCACCTATATGACTTTTTAGTGCATACGAGGCTAGGGTTTATGTGGGCAACCCTAATAGGGAAAGTTACTATAGAGGTGTGTGTGTGTGTGTGTGTGTGTGTGAGAGAGAGAGAGAGAGAGAGAGAGAGAGAGAGAGAGACAGGGCACTCAAAGCTAACAAGTGATCGGCCCCCTCTTTATACGTCATATATATATAGAGTTTGTTACAACTATATCTCTACCCTAGTCATCTTATCCCTGCGTCCAAACACCTGTTAAGCTAGATATGAGACTTCTAGGGTCTACTAACCTGACTAAACTAAAACTTATTTCAATCTAACTTAACTCTTAAGCTAAGGAAATAATTTTGGTTAATTAATATCAATTCCACTATATGATTAATAGACATAATTTCCTGAAGATAAAACCTAGACTTGTATAATAAATATAGTCATGCTCCTCTACCAAATGTATTCATAATTATCCCCGGGATAAGTGTATCAACTATACTGTTAACCTAAAGATTACTTACTTCTTATATTCCTTGTGCTCTAGTCACTTCTCTTAAATTACTGAACATGTCAACAACGATTTGCTGACAAGACTACAGTTCTTGGTAATTAACCCAGTGACATTCTTAAGGGAATAATTACTCTTTAGAAGAGGGTAGATTCCTTCTTGACAACAAATGTACACAATACTGTTCACTTAACTACCTAAGATATCCAAGTGTTGATCTGTGAAGACCTCACTGATTGATAAGTAAAAGTAATCAATTCAACAACTTGTGGTCACAGTCATCTCAGGATTGAGAACATATGTCATATACAAGTTTGAGTACCTATTAACCTATGATAGTTAATTGTTAATATGTTTAACTCAATATCCTTCAATGCATTTAATGCACTGATACATTAGCTTAGAGTTGCTACTCTAATGAATGAGATTCTTCACTCTATCATATAGAAGTTACAGTCTAGACATGATAAGTTACACATTCTTATCATTGACTGTGACAATTTGAAAACAACTGTCGGAGATAATTCACATCTCCCATTAATTTGTTAATCTCATTAACATAAATGAATATGATAATGTTGTTTATGGATATACATGTCAAAACAATCAACTCATGAATAACACATATCTAAACATGTAAAGATGCTCATAAATATACGAATCAAAGATGTCTGATTATAATTACTAATTGGTTTGATCGAGGGCGTAATCTGAACAAGATGTGCCATTTTAACAAAGCCCATATATATGACACCTCTCATTGGAGATGCCCAGTTCACACATGTGAGGCATGAGATCTACTATATCTTACCATACAAATATAGGGTAAATATCACCTAGACCCATCGAGGTTTGCCCCGGTTACAGACACCGTCCCTCGCGTCTGACATATCACACCTACCACCCTTGTCGTTTAATAGACTTAAACGGGGCTAATGAAAAATGCCAAATGACCAACGTATATAACCTTACTCCCAAATATGATCACTGTTCATCTTATTCTTCCTCCTTTTATTATCTCTTTTTATCTCTCTATGAAACCCAGTTCTCTCTCTCTCTCTCTCTCTCTCTCTCTCTCTCTCTCTCTCCCTTCCTGCGAATCCACCAATACCTTTACCTCCATCACCAACACCATCTACCACTACTATTTCTCAATTGCAAATGTATGTGTGTGTATATATAATTGTGTGTATAGATAGAGAATAAATTGATTGCGTTATGTTTTTTTTTTCTATATATGTATTGTAAGTACATATATAGGAATTTATAGTCGTAGAATATATATATGTGTGTGTGGTGAAATGGGTTTTGAAGAAACCCTAATCTTTTTCCCTTCTTTCTCTTTAGAAGTATACTTTATATCTTTTTTTCTAATCAATTTGATGAAGTATGAATGCTTGGGCTTTTAATTAATTTCATGAGTATGGCATTTATCGTCTTTTTCCCTCTCCATCTCTTACTCTATCTATCTATAGTTAATCTGATGAAAATATGAACGCTTGGGATTTCAATTAACTTAGGGTGTGTTTGATAACTCAATTAAGTGATGAAAATAAAATTTTTCAGCACTTAATTCTTTTCAGTGTGTTTGATAATATACCACTTAATTGAAAAAGTGGTAGAAAATTCACTGAAAACATTAAGTGAAAATTTTCTGCTGAAAATAATCACTGAATGCAGTCTATTTTAGTTTTTAAAACACTTTTTTTGTTTTGCTAATACAAATCACTTAAAATTTTCAACACTTAAATTCAGCACTTAATTTTCAGTTTTATCAAACGCACCCTTAATAAATATAGAATTTAATTCCTTCCATGCTCAAAAGCCTTATCTTTCTCTTTCTGCATCTTTCTCTCTCCCCCTCACCCCCGCTCCCCACCCCCGCCCGCCCCCCCCCCCCCCCCCCCCCCCCCCCTCTGACCTCTCTAGTGTTTATGCAAAATGAAGTATTACTATGCATGTTCTTGTTGTGCGTGTCATTGGGAGGATTACTTGGGCGATGTTGGTGGGCTGGTAATTTATGTAAAGACTGGTAATGACAGGTGGTGGAGGAATATATGTGTATATATATTGTATCTATATACACATATTGGGTGAGAGAGAAGATGAAGTGATGAAGGGGCTATTTTGGCATTTAGTTTAATAAGTTATTAGACTCACTAACAACAGTTTAACATAGGGGATGTATGATACATACCGTATATATGAAGGGTGGTACATAATTATGTCAAACATGAGGGGTGGCGTCAATGATCGATTAATCTCAGGAGGTTTAGGTGATATTTATCCTAAAATATACTATATCTTATCTTCAACCAACGACATTTTTGTAGTCTAAATTCCTCCAATTAATCATAAAACTAAGTCATATATAGATAGAGGCAAGGGATATGGTCAATGCATTTTGTAGATTTATAGAATGAAGAGTAAAATGAAAGTAAAGGGATAATAAAATAAAAATAAATAAAAATGTTGCAGTGTTTTTCTTGTATTTCCCTTTGTGCAAAGCCTCTAACAAACTAAAAACTCTTCTTGTGGATCTGTCTTCATGGTAGACTTCCTTCTAACCATTTAAGAGATGTGAGAGGCATGACTAGTGACCCCAAGTGCCCCAGATGTAGCCATTGGGATTAAATACCACCGACATATTGAGGGAATGTTCTTCATCAGTAATGTCTATTTGTAATTGTCTTGGCATGTGAGTTTCTTATAGAATAGGAGCCACATTGGTTCTCTTTCCGGCCAATTAGATTATGTTTAGTCTTTAAGTATGACTCAGCTTGCTCTATTACACACCAACAATGCTACATGCACCGAAAAAGTGTACCGAATGATCGGTGCCGTCTATTTTAGTGGATCCCATGCACACAAGGCGTAGGTCCCACCGAAATGGAGATCGGTGCCCCAAGGGTTACTCATACGCACTTTCTCAATGTGTTGTTTATTTCAGGTTTTGGCATGTTTGGAAAAAGATGAACAATTTCATTTTCAGATATTCTACAAACTATTGCCAATCTGCAGAAAAAAACATTCATAATTATGCTTTTGAAATTCACAAAGCTTTCTTCAGTGACCCAAATTACTTATCTTATATAAAGAAGATGGGGAAGAGGACATGGTACAAGTAGAAAATTATCTACTACTCTCTTGGAAAACACAACTCTTTATTGCTCTCTTTTAAGTCTCTAACTCTCTATTGCTACTTGGCAAGAGCATTGTTCCCCACACAAAAGAGAAATACAGTCAATGTGCCGACATTATAGGCAATGAAAGGAGCTGACCAACATGATATTTTTGTGGCAATGGAAATTGGAACACTCCCCTCCCAACTTTTTGATCCTCTCTCTGTTAGTAAATAGTCCAGGGAGTAGTGCTACTACATACACACACGTTTTGACACATTTTTTGACACACAGCTTTAAATGCATGTACCTTGTGCTATGTAAGTGGTGCACAGAAAAATGTGAAAAATTCAAACAGCACAAAGTACATGTGTTTAAAGCATTGTGTGTCAAAAAGTGTGTCAAAAATTGTGTGTACCAAACATTTCCCTAGTTCAGGTGTTGGCTTTTCTCGAGGAAGTTAGTTTTTCAATTTTTTTCTTCCCATTATACCAAAAAAAAATAAATTAATTAAAGAATATTTAAAATTATTACAAAATTGGAAAAGAGAAAGGGAAATTACTAAAATGAATGTTTTTTTTTTTCTTTTTAACATATTTGATTTTCTTCATATTTGTATTTTCGTAGTCCCCTCAGAACTATAAAAAAGATTTATCGAGTGATAATGTGATCCACGTGAAACAAGAGGAGCAATATGTTTCCGTAGAATAAAATGGAAGCTCAAATAAACTCAAATGTATTAAAAGCTAACTTTAATACTTTATGTAGCAATAATGGTTAGAGTAGTGTATACGGTTTTGATATAAACTAATAAATAGTGTCAAAATACAAGATATTTTAATCACTGAAGCTTACTTAAATTATTAATTGAATACTTAGGTTTGCGTAATGGTTTTTTTTTTTTTTTTTTTTTTGGCGGGGTTGATATTACATTAATTTTAGGTTTTTTCCTTTTTACAAAAAAATAAAAAATTAAAATAAGTGGTGTGCTATCAAACAAAGGAAGGTGCAGCCGACTACCCTTAGAGATGTGTGTGTTTTTGATAACAAAAATACTACTCGGTACAATCACAACATTTTTTACAACTAGTATATTCTGGCACTTGATTTTCACTGGGTCTTATGTAGGACTTATGTGAGACCCTCATAGGATTCACCAAAATTAAGGGTCAGGATGTTTAATTGTGAAAAATATTGTGGGTGTAACATTTCTCTATTTTTGTTAACCCGTGTTTTAATTGCACCAAATATTTTCCAATTTTATGATTTATCGACTTTCTAAGATGTAACTTTGGTCCACTTGGGTCTCCAAGTCAATGGATTAAAGTTAATCTTATACATATTTCTGTTATCTCGTATAAACAACAACAATTAAGCACTTTTTTTCACTCTCTCTTTAAACCACACTTATTGGCAGTGTCATAATAACTCTACTCAAATCAAACATGAACTTATGAAGAGTAATGCTAGACACACTTTGAAATTCTCATTGAATTTGACACTCAGTTTTAAATACATGTAATCTGTGCTGTGTAAGTAATGCACAGAAAAGTGTGAAAAATTTACACAATACAAAGTATATGTATTTAAAGCATAAGGTGTCAAATTCAGTGTTGATTTCAAAGTGTGCCTAACATTACTCACTTATGAAAACTCCATACTTCGAGTTTCTTACTTTCTTCTTTGATGGGAACCAACCTCAAGGATCCTTGGTAGCACTATGCTGCAGGTTGCAGCACTTTGGGTAGCACCATAAATAAAATTTTTTTTTTCAAAAAGGAAAAAAAAAAAAAAAAAAAAATTTATAGTCGTGCAACACTCACATGAGTGTTGCTGAGGATCCTTACCCTGAGAACCATACTTCATTTTCAGGAGAGTTTTTCTTCTTTAAAATTTTCAAGTGATATGGAGAAAAGTAAAAAATGTTCTGTGGTTCACAACTAAACTAGTTTTACAAATAAGTGTTTTGTAATGACATTTTTTTAATTAATTAATTTATTTTTTAAATATTTTTTTGGGTAATACTTCATGTTCAACCTAAAATCACTCACAAAAAAGTTGTGATTCTTGTCAAATCAACATTATATTAGTTTTTGTAAGAAACAAATAGAAGTAGGAGAGTGATAGAGCCTAAAAATAATTTGTGCCGAAAACTGGACCAGATTTAAGGAATGTCTCAAAATTTATCTCGTTTTGTGAAAAACCAAAATAATGTTAGTTTAATAAAAAACAAGTTTTAAGAGATTATTAGACTGTGCACTGACTCCTATACACAACAAACTGTCACTTTTCAAATACTTCAAGTTTTCAAAACCAGTTCACTTATAGACAATATAACAAATTTTTTACTTTTCCAAACAACCTCATAAAATTAACACAGGGTCATGGTTGGTGGGTTTCAAAAACAGCAGCAGAAGTAAATAGTACTCCTATGTTAAAAGGAAAGACGGGCTGACCGTTGTATGATTTGTATCCCAAAATTCAAAACCCTGTCCGCCCGTTCAGATTTGAAGTTCAGCCAATGAGGGAACTCAAAGGCATATTGAGTGGGGCCCAAATTCAAACAAAGCACCTTTTTTGGTTTGGGCCTTTTTGATCCGAAACTAACAAGAAGGACCCAACTGTGATGAAATCGGATACGGATTCGGGCACCCATCAGACCGACCCATTAAAACGCACGTGAGAGTCACACATTACACACTTCAACAGTCAACCACCGTTTTGTTTCGCACGTGACACACCTTCGCTATTTGAATTCGGATCTGAGCGCCTTTTATTCATTTCAATTTTTAGTTTTATTACATTTTGAGTTCTCTTCACAAAGCCTCCCCCCATCTCTCTTTCTGGATTCGTCAAAAACAGCCCCCCTCTCTCTCTCTCTCTCTCTCTCTCTCTCTCTCTCTCTCTCTCTCTCTCTCTCTCTCTCTCCCTCTCTCTCTCTCTCTCTCTCTCTCTCTCTCTCTACATCTCTGTTCATTGTTCCCACAACAAAGGTAAGCTCACACTACACACACACTCTCTCTCTCTCTCTTCGATCGATTGATTCAGCTAAAACTCGTCAAAAAAGCTTTCATTTGTATTTACTCTGCAATCTCATATATTTGGATATGTAAATGCGTGTTTAATTGATAATACATGCAAAGTTTATGTATTGATGTTGTCTGAAACCCTAGTTTGCTGAGCATGTTGAAATAAGAATGTATATGATGTTCTTAATCCTAACCTAATTTGCTGAAAAGTTCGCTTTTGATTTGATTGGACTAGGGTATTTGTGTTTCAAACTGTTTTGAGACTGATTGGTGATGGAGAGTTCTGAAGCCAAGGACTTGTCACAGTGTGTGAGAGTAGCGGTCAATGTTAGACCGCTGGTAACTCCAGAGCTTCTAGTTGGCTGCACAGACTGCATTACTGTACCACCTGGTGAACCACAGGTACTGTGTGACAATCTTTTTAAGCATATAAATGTATATCAATGAGCTGTTTGAAATTTTCTGTATGAGCAGTGTAATGTACAGCTTATAGTTTTTTTTTTCCTTACAAGTTATTTGAATTTTTGCCCAGAAATGTTTCAAATTTGGATTTGTTTTTTTTGGTTATTTGGTTGGGTACACAAACAGGTGCAAATTGGATCGCACGCGTTCACATTCGATTATGTCTTTGGCAGCACAGGATATCCATCTTCTCGAATTTTCGAAAACTGTGTTGCTCCACTTGTAGATGCACTATTCCATGGCTATAATGGGACAGTTCTTGCATATGGCCAGGTTGATTACACAACTGTTATGGGTGCTTATTTTAAAGTGTGCTTAATTTAGGGCGTCTTATCTGTATTCTGCTGCAATAATTGATTTTTTGCCCACGTCTAATTTATTAACTGAAACTTAAAATTTAGTCTCTCATGCATTTCTCTCTCTTTTACATTAAATCTGGGAGTTTGATTGGAGTCTTTCAAGATAACAATCTTATGAAGTTTTGTGTCCTCATTTACTGCTAAAGACTGGGTCAGGAAAAACGTACACTATGGGTACGAACTACAATGGAGAAGAAAAGAATGGTGGAGTCATTCCGAAAGTAATGGAAACGATATTCTCGAGAGTAGGGACAATGAAAGACTCCACAGAATTTTTGATTAGAGTGTCCTTTATTGAGGTAAGGAATATGACAGTATTCCATCATCCTTCCATTTTCCTTTTCAGATTTAAGAATTACTATTTGACGGTCTTAAATATAAACCTGTAATTTTGTAGATTTTTAAGGAAGAGGTATTTGATTTGCTGGATCCAAATCCGCCAGCTTTCTCTAAGTGTGATGGGGGGTCTTTGGCAAAGCCTGGACCTGCAAGAGCTCCTATTCAAATAAGAGAAACAGTGAATGGGGGTATAACACTCGCTGGTGTGACGGAGGCGGAGGTTAGGACAAAAGAAGAGATGGCCTCTTTTCTGTTGCGTGGTTCTTCAGCTCGTGCCACTGGGAGCACGAACATGAATAGCCAATCAAGGTGCAGTTTTCTCATTAGATTTCAGTTAGCCCCGTTTGATAAAATTGGATATCAAGTAAGGGATTTCTTGTGCTGAAAAATATAAGCCACTGAATTTATAGTATTGTGAATATTTTTTTAACTTGAAGTTTTCAGTAGATTTTTTCAGTAGAAGTTTTATACACACAATTTTCAGTAGGTATTCGGCTACCTATTCAGTTAAGTAGTGACCTCTTTTACATTATCAAACACTGGAAAAAAAGTGCTGAAAATTAATCTTTTAAGCACTTAATTGGGTTATCAAACACGCCCTTAGTCTTTTAGCCTGTGTTTCATTTTCAGCATTGATTTTGTCAGTGCGTTTGATAATCTCCTAATTCACTGAAAAAACAGCCAAAAACATATTGAAAACTTCAAGCCAAAAAATTCTATTGAAAATAATCAGAGTGCAATCTGTTTAATATTCAGAACTTAAAATATTGTGTTCAGAATTGCATATTCAGTAACTTAAAAATTTAGCACTTCAAATATCGTGTTCACAAACTGCAAGTTCTATAAACTTAAAATCTTCATTACTAAAAATTTCATTACTTAATTTTCAGTTTTATTAAACAGGATCTTATTCTTCTTATCTTAATTTGTACAATATTTCAAAGACTGGATGCTTATATTGGTTTTGATGTATGGCGGCTATGGCCTTTGTATTGGCTTGACGATTACATGTCATCTTTGATGACATTAAGTAGTAAAGCATTGTGGGTTTTGGGGATCTGATGCCTTCCACAAATGTTAGCTGTTATGCATAACACTTGATATTGCCATGACAAAAGTATGGCGCAGGATTCTCGAGCCATTTAGGATTAGACGTGTGAGAATGCTTTTTACCAAATATAGGAGGTGCACATAATTATGTAAAAATATAAATAGAGTTAGACCTTCTATAATCACTTAACTTTGAGCAGATGACGGTTAACATGGTATCAAAGTGGGAAGGATTTCAAGCTCGAATGTCATCTCTTGACTCCTACCTGATATTCTTAATACATGCACATGTTTGGCCTACTCATTGAGGCAAAACTGGACACAACCGAGGCTGTTTCTTGCAAATTTGACATGTTATCACTATGGTAGGCCATGTGAATGCTTTTAATGTGTAAATAAGTTAGTGCATGATATCCTCATATTTCACATTGCTGTAGATATGAATACTAAAGCCAAACCCTGTCCAACATAATAATCTTCCATAGTCCAGACTAAATAGTGGTTAAAATGGTGTAAGAGCCAGAATATTCTGTACTTTATGCATTTGACTCACTCGTGGGGGAGAGCCTCGACTTAAGGAGGCATCTTGAAGATAAAAAATGTTAAAGTTACATCCCTTCTAACAACTTAGACTTTTTGAGTATATGCTAATGCACATGAAACCAAGCAATATAGAATTATCAGTTCCATCAACGCCTTCTAGTAATCAATCTAAAATGATATAAACCAATTAAGTTAATAACTAAAACAAAACCAGTCTTCCTTGTGTCCATGTGAAATTAGGTGTTGCCAAATGTTTATCACGAGGTAAAATTTTCTTTGCGTATGTAGTGGCAACACTTTCATCAACTTTTTTTTTTTGGATTGATTCAGTTTGAATGATTTATTTCAGGAGGTTTATGCTCATGTAAAGTTGTATAGCTCTAATAAATGTTCTGTCATCTCCATTAGCTTGATACGATAGGATGGTGTTTGAATGGGGTGACAAGTAATCTGAATAATAAATGCTTTTTCATCTCCGTTAGCTTGATTCGCTAGGGTGGTGTGTGAATGGGATGCTAGTAATATGAATACTTATGTTAGAGTTATTCTAGAATCAGCGGAAATAAAGTAATGCAATCGGTAATAATTCCAATACGTTTTGAATCTTTTGATGGATTTAAGTTTTAATCTATCCCTCTATGTGTACTAGTATTTACTCCAACACAAAAGTCTTCATTGTGTTGTTTCCAGATTTGGCATTTTAATGATCTGAACTTTTTTTTCCCTGTACAATATTGGATAGGTTCAAAGTTTTACTTCTTTACGATTCCAATCCTACCTCTGCGAAATATATTATACTATATAGCAATTATACTATGTTTCAGTCGTTCACATGCCATCTTTACTATATCCATGGAGCAAAAGAAAACTGGTGGTTTTTCGAGTGGAGCTGTACCTGATGATATCGGTGATGATATTTTGTGTGCGAAACTTCATTTAGTGGACCTTGCTGGTTCTGAACGAGCAAAGCGTACTGGAGCAGATGGGATGCGTTTCCGAGAAGGTAGTTTGATGTATGATTTATGGAATTTTAGTTTGAAAAAAAAACTAATTGGGGTTTATTCAGTAGGCTTAAGTTAGGGATGGTTTGTTACTTTCAGACTATCTGTTGTCACCAACTTGGGGTTGCTTCCGCACCCAAAAATGTTTGCTTGTTTTCCAACTAAGTTAAAAATGTTACTAACATTTTGTTTCGGCCCAGGGATTCATATCAACAAGGGATTGCTTGCTCTGGGGAATGTGATAAGTGCTTTGGGTGACGAGAAGAAGCGAAAAGAAGGAGGCCATGTTCCATATCGGGATAGCAAGTTAACACGCCTTCTACAGGTAAGGAAATCCTTCTTATGTCACGGAACATCCAACATATTTTTTCCCTAGTTATGTAGAGAGTTACTTGTTGCAATCACCATGGTTTCTCGAGGAGACATTTGAAGCATTGAAGCAAAGAGATATAGACATTTGCGCTGCTACCAAACTGTAATGTGCATATTCCTGAACTCTTCTGCTCAGTGGAATATCATATTATCAAGTTGCATGCTTCCTGTTCACATGCTTTGTGTGTTGATGCTAAAGTTTTTAATCACACTAACGTCCTAAGCAATATTTCCATGTCCGTGTGGTGTTCCTTTTTTTTTTTCCTCCCACTAATTGAAGTGAAAGAAATTTGTATTGCTAACTGTTGAAGAATATTGTCTATCTTGTGATTATTGCATGCAGTTTTTAGTGGGATATGTTAGAATAACTAATGGGATATGTAATTAAGTGAGATTTTCTTGTATTTGATTTCCTCTATGTTACCTGGACTCTCCTACTACCCCCAAGTACCCGATCCCTGTGTCCGACGCCCGTACCCAATTCGGACACTCGGATCCTCCACAAGTGATGTTGAAAAGGCAAGTAGAAGCTTAAAATTGCGGGCAAAGAGGTTTCTAACTAATGATATTAAGAAACATAGTATGTTTATACGTTCAGAAGGTGTCTGCATACTCATATCCAACGTTTGGACACATATCCCCGGATCCTAAGATTTGGATTTAGAGGAGGTCCGACACCTAGATACACACCCGTACCCGACACCCATACCCGAGTGTGGGTAACATAGGGTCTCCTTATATGGTGAGCCTGTATCTTGTATAAATAGAGTCCCTCCTTGCGAGAAGAATGCATAGAAACACATTTCATCCTTAATATTTGGCATGGTAAACTCTTGGTAATCTCTTCACTGCATTCTGCTTTGCCGGCCCTCTATCTAGTATATACAACTTGCGGCACTCTCGGCCTTCGCAAGACTCGGCCCTCGCGAAACTCTTTGCCATCGTAACACTCAGTCTTAGTGGCTTTTGTTCGTCGTGGCACTCTTGGCCTTCTCGACTCCTTTGGCACTCACGACCATAGCGGCTCTTAGCCCTCGCGGTACTCTCGGCCCTCTCTACCTTTTCCCCAGATATGTAATAGACTCTATTTGTGGCAAGCTGTGAGTAGTTTATATCTACTCTCCATCTTGGTGGATTATGTAGAATAATATCTATCTTGTGATTATTGCATAGAGTACGTGGGACATGTAATTAGGTGAGATTTTATTGTATTTTTGGTTTCCTTTTATAGCTAGCTTGTGTCTTGCATAAATAGTGCCCCTCCTTGATAGAAGAATATATAGAAATGCATTGCCTCCTAAACCTTTGACACTAACAATCATGATGTGATTTTCTAGGATTCCCTTGGAGGAAACAGCAAAACTGTAATGATTGGTATGCTGGTCTACAAATCCTGAATTTATTTAGTACATATCACATTTCATAGATATTTCAGCATCTCATATATGCTTTTTAAAGAAACTTCTTTCTCTGCTTCGTATATTTGTGGATGTAGCTTGTGTAAGTCCAGCCGACACAAATGCAGAGGAGACCCTGAACACTTTGAAGTATGCAAATCGTGCTCGCAACATTCAGAACAAAGCAATTGTATGCCTCTTCTACCCTCCTCCCTCCCCCCCCCCCCACCCCCCCTCCCCCCCCCCCCCCCCCCCCAAAGGCAACTCAAATTCTTAATTTTCTTTTTGTTGTTTCACGTTGTATCCTTCTATTCTCATTTTCTTTCTCCTGTAGATCAACCGTGATCCAATGGCAGCTCAGATGCAAAGAATGCGGAGCCAAATTGAACAGTTGCAGGCTGAGCTTCTTTATTTTCGGGGAGATGCCGGTGCACCGTTTGAGGAACTCCAGGTATAGTGTTGTCTATATTCACCATTATCTCTTAACTTATTATGTATGGATATTGAATTGATCTCTCGTTTCCCAGATTCTCAAGCACAAAATCTCTTTGCTTGAGGCGAGCAACACAGAACTACAACGAGAACTTCAAGAATGCAGAATATCTTGTGAGCATTTGACTCAACGTGCTATTGATGCTCAGGTGTGTCTCATTGAGCATCTGTAAATTAATGAGCTGCTGACAACATTTTCACCAGCACTCATAAATATGCTCTCATGAGATATCTCTTACATGGGTTTAATATCTTAGGTTGAAAAAGATGGGCTGATCATGAAAATCGATTCAGCTCGAAGTGGTAAAACTTGGGATGAAATTGACTCAAATTCAAATCAGGTTTGAGCAAATTACGACTGGGAGTTTTATTTATTTATTTAAATTTATTTATTTATTATTTATATATACTTACTGAATTTTGCTGATCTAAGTTTTTAATGACTCTTTTTCAGGATTTTGATTTGCTGAAAACATATGTGTCAAAAATCCAAGAATTAGAAGGAAAGTTGTTGCATCTCCAAACCTTGAACAGTTCAAGGCATATTGAACTTAATGATTGTCTCGACTTGGATGAAGCACTTCACTCGAAAAATTCATATCTTACAAAGTTTCACGAATTTTCGTCTGCGGCTGATACAAAAGCTGTGGACACAACCTGTAAGTGTTTATTAGGCTTTTTTAATATTTTCTTTTTCACCTTTTGCAGATTCATGTAGGCTAGGAATTAATGTTAACTTAAATTAGTTATTTAGCTATTTAAATAAAGGATTCTCTTACACTACTACTAAGTAACTGTTATAAAATAAAAGAGACTCTTGTATCGGAAGTCATTACTGCAATATTACAAGAGGGGCCTTTATATAGGCAATAGGAAATCCAACACATCAATACATCACATCATATAATATATCTTATACTAATGTATTAGATAATATAATATCATATACATCAATTTCATAGATACTAGATAATATATTTTATTCTAGCATATTCCAACACTCCCCCTCAAGTTGGCACACGGAATCTTTTGAAGTGTCCAGCTTGTATTTGAGAATAAAATGATGATTCACCAGTTGACCGGCTCAGCTTTTCCAAGATCTCTTCAACCTCAATATAAATTTAGGGCACAATTTTTCCTTACACATCATCATGTTCAAACCTTCCCTCAAATTGAAGGTGGTAATGAAAATTACAACTGAAGTTTGGAATGAAAAAAATTACAACCGAAACCAGACTATATCAAGTGTGAAAATGGTGATGTCAACAACGAGTGGGATATAAAAATCCTCAAGATTGACCAAGGTAGAGACAACATCCACCAACAACAATGAGTAATTGTGGAATAACAATATCCACAATATTGGCCAAGGTAAAAACAATTCACCAACAACAAGACAAAGCGTGGGACTAAAACCCACAACATAATCACCAATTTCAGCCGAAGAACAGTGAAAACAAATGTTGTAATGTGCCCTCCAAGACGATCAAGTTGAAATTTAATAAAACCGAACTAAATAGTAGCCCAAATCAATCAACCACAACCAAACAATGACCAAACAAGGTCTTATTTAATCAAAGAGAATCGCCATAAGCCAAACAAGGGCAGTCCACGGACTGCACAAAACATAGTCAAAAAATTGTCACGTCTGAATATTTTGGGGGTGATTTTATAAATTCCAAAAAATTGTGGGGGCTAATTTTAAATTTCTAAAAGTTGGGGGTGCTGAAATTGAAATTTTAGAAAGTTTGGGGGCAAGATTGAGAATGAGTGAGGACAGCCACATTGGATTATGGTCTATTTGGATTACAAAGCAACCCATGTGAACTAGGGAAAACAAAAGGATTGTTATATTATTTCAATAATCCATCCATTTAATAAAACAAAGAAAAATAAATAGAAATAGATAAGATTGAAGATTGATGTCCGGCGGAGCGGCAAGGTTGCCGCCCGCCTTGCCGCTCGCCGGCGAAGCCGAAGACGAAATAGAGACTAGGCAGGAAGAACCTGCTCTGATGCCATGTTATAAAATAAAAGAGACTCTTGTATTGGAAGTCATTACTGCAATATTACAAGAGGGGCCTTTATATAGGCAATAGGAAATCCAACACATCAATACATCATATCATATAATATATCTTATACTAATGTATTAGATATATGATAATATCATATACGTCAATTTCATAGATACTAGATAATATATTTTATTCTAGCATATTCCAACAGTAACTAACTAGAGACTTTGTGCTTATGATAGAAATTAATATTACCCGACTCTATGCAATTATAATGTTTTCTTTTTTCAGTTTCTCTCGTCTTCTTTTTCCCCCCAGTAGTCATAGCGTAAGTGCTAAGTAAATTTCTTTATCGCACATAGGCGAGAGCGAAGACGAGGAGAAGGAGCTAGAACATTCATCTCTTCAAGAAAAGTTGGATAGTGAGCTCAAAGAACTGGACAGGAAACTCCAACAGAAGGAGGTAAATGTTTGATTATCCTAAGTGGCTTCTGAACATAAGTCTTAAGTACTTGCATTGATTAAGGAGTGATTGGGAATGTACATAACCGGTTTTGTGGTTCATAAATGAACCAGTTCTTTAAATTCAAGTGTTTGATGAATGTCCATTCCGTGCTCAGTTTAATATCTCTCTTAAAACTGGTTCTTTGTGAAACTACCATAACCTTGGTTCTCATAAAAGTCAAATAGAAAGTGAGAATTGGACTAAACCAGAACCTATTTAAGCATTCCCAAACAGGCCCTTAGGTAGCCTCGGAATACATTTACATTTTCCACAGGGAATATCTCTGCCCCTTGTTTCAAGTTCTCTATTTGCATGGAATAGTGGTAAGTTTGTGTTAGGTTATACAACTGAACTGCATCAATCTATCTAGTGTAACAAAAAAAGAAGAAAAAATTTAGGGAGTGTGCAGAAATAGAATTCTCAACAGCCAAGCTGGCAAGCTTTGACTAGGGAACTTGATGTAACCTCTAGAACATGCATCCTAACCATTTAGAGCCCTTTTGGGATATCTTTCTCAGGGCCAAAATCACTTATAAGTGAGTGTTTAAAAAGTTGTGACTATTTGGCTTAGCTTTTTTAAAAAAGCCTGATTCATTTTTTAAGCTGAAGAAACTTTTTTATAAAGCTCCAACTTGTAGCTTTCTAAAAAAAACTCATATTCCAGAAAGTGATTATTATAAAACCTAACCCAAATAGGCTGGTTTGACTGCTGCTTTTTAATTTTACCTCTTCGTTATTGTTGGAGATAGTTATTCTTATCCCGGATAATTAGCCCCGTAGAATGTGGGTCACAAATTTTTTTTTTTCATTATTGTTTAGAATATTTTTATTTCCTTTTTTTTTTTTTTTTTTTTTAATCTTTTCTAGAATCCACCTTGTAATGTATATATAAACAGTTCTTTAGTGAAGAAAATATACAACAATTCATTTTTCAATATTCTATTTGGTATCAAAGCCAAAACCTAAACCCTAACCCTTGCACAAGCCGCAGCCTCTCACAGCCTACACCACCAAGCCGCAGCCTCCCAACCACCACCAGGCTGCAGCCTCCCCACAGCCCACACCCCCAGGCCGCAACCCTCCTCTCTCCTGCGCAGGTCACTGCGCCATTATTTGCGCAGCTTTTAGGCTGTGCCTTGCCCTTGCGGGTCTTATGATGATTTAGGATTGTTCTGTGCCCTATTTTTTGCTTCTCTTGGGCTTTTTTTTTTTTTTTTTTTTTTTTTTTTTTTTTTTTCTGCTGCTTATTTTTCGGCAACCTTTGATCGGCATACTTCTTTGCTACGGGTGAAAAATTCTGCTCTTATCTCTTCGTTTTGATGGCCAATTCTGGGAAAGACAAAGATGTTCAACCTACCTCTTCCGAAACTCGACCGGATGTCTCTTTCTCACAGCACACTCCCACTCATCGGGTTACTAGCGTGCTTCTGAATGGGCAGAATTTCGCAGCGTGGTCTCGTTCTCTTCGCCTCTACCTATTTGCTTTTATTGTGGGGTTCCAGGCCATACTAAAGATTGTTGCTTTAAGCTCCATCCCGAGCTCAAGCAACAATATGCTCGTAATAATCGTAGTACTGGTCCTCCTTATACTGCTGCTATTGCTGATACTATGTCTAGCCCAACCATTCCTGATCTTGGACAGTTGCAGACTCAGATTAGTTTGATTCAGTCTCAGCTTGGCTCTATTCTGCAGTCGCCTTCTCACCAAGGCACGTCCTCCTCTGCTCCCACTGCTACTCTTGCTTCAGGTACTTCTTCTGCCTTTCATGTTCGGTCGGATTCTCCGACTTGGGTTTTGGATTCTGGAGCCACTGATCATATGACTGGAGAGTTATCATTTTTCTCTTCCCCTGTTACACCAATTAATCAAAATGTTTGTATTGCTGATGGATCCACCACTTACGTGTCCAGTAAAGGTGATGTGCTTATCATCTTCCATTACCCTTAATTCTGTTCTCCATGTTCCTAAATTTGCTTTCAATCTTGTGTCTGTCAGTTGTCTTGCCAAACAATATAAATGTGTTGTCATTTTCTTACCTGATCGATGTGTCTTGTAGGACCTGACTACGAAGAGGATTTTTGGCACGGGGTATGAGCGCGGGGAACTATATTACTTCGGGGAAGCTCCACCACTTATCGTAGAGTCATCGAGTCTTCATGCGTTTGTTTTATTGGATTTTGGATCTTATATTTTTTCTTTACAAACTTTAGAATTGTGGCATGCTCGTTTAGGGCATGTTAATTTCAATATCTATGTTTACTATTTCCTTCTTTAATAAAAGCCTGTAAGATAAATAAATTTCATTGTGTGGTTTGTGAACTCTTTAAGCATACTCGTTTTAGTTATGTTCCTCGTATGCATCGTGCTCCTTGTGCCTTTGATGTTATTCATTATGATATATGGGGTCCTTCCCCGGCTACTGCTTTATCTGGTCACCGGTATTATGTAGCTTTTATTGATGATTATACACGGTGCACATGGGTTTATATTCTTAAGAAAAAATCTGAGGTATTTAATTTGTTTGTTCAATTCCTACAAATGATTATGTTAAGTTACCAACTACTCCAAAAGCTTAAGCTGTTAGAGAATGGGCTCAACAATGTATATCAAGCTTCAACACCCTCCCTCACGTGCAACCCCGGCAACGGAACCATGTTGAAGCTTGATATACATTGTTGGGCCCATTCTCTAATAGCTTAAGCTTTTGGAGTAGTTGGTAACTTAACATGGTATCAAAGCCTTGTTTGTGGGAGGTCCTGGGTTCGACTCCCCATCCCCGCTTTGTGGTGCATATTTGCACTTTGTTATTTGTCTCCAATGTAATGGAGTTTGGTTTATTTGCTCTCCACGTGCAAGTCGGGGTTGCACGTGAGGGAGGGTGTTGAAGCTTGATATACATTGTTGGGCCCATTCTCTAATAGCTTAAGCTTTTGGAGTAGTTGGTAACTTAACATTAAGCTTTTGGAGAATGGGCCCAACAATGTTTATCAAGTTTCAACAGATTAAAACTCAATTTCACACTGTGGTACGCAATCTTCGATCTGATAATGGTCGTGAGTATATCTCTAATGATTTTCGGTCAGAACTTAATAAACAGGGTATCCTCCAGCAACTTACTTGTACTTATACACTGGAACAGAACGGTGTTGCGGAACGAAAGAACCGCCACATTGTCTGTTGTTCGGTGTCACTTACGTGGTATGAAGGTCCCTAAATATTTTTGGCATTTAGTAGTACTTACAGCCGTTTATCTTATTAATCGTACACCCAGTCGTGTCTTGGAAGGGAAGGCTCCTCTTCAGGTCTTACAGCCTGATTATACACTTTTTCCTGTTATTCCTAGAGTTTTTGGTTGCACTTGCTTTGTGCAAAACATGAGTCCTTTATGTACCAAACTTGATGATAAAGCTATCCGGTGTGTATTTCTTGGTTATTTCCCCATGTCCAAAGGGTATAGGTGTTACGATCCGACCACCTGACGGTTTTATCATTCTATGGATGTTACTTTCTTGGAGGATACTTCTTTTTTTTGTAGGGCCACCTCAATCTTTGGAAACACCCACTCCAATCACCACCGTTGACGCTCTCCCACGTCCTGTCCCTATTTTTGAGAGCTCTCCTCCTTCTGATGACTTACTTCCTCCGGTAGTCATGTCATCTCCTGCTCATCACTATTCTCGTCGTCCCCGTGCTCCACCTCCACTGCCCGAATCTTCTCCAGTGTCAGGTAATGCATCTCCTGTTATTCCTCATCGACGTTCCATTTGTGTTTGTCGCCCTATGAATCGATATGGTTTTTCAAGTTCCATTAACCATCCTATTTCCCATTAACCATCCTTCTAGAGAGCTTTTTCAGGTTCCTACTAGGCTTTCCTTAGTCATATTGAATCTGTCACTATTCCTCGGTCAGTGTCAGAAGCTCTCTAGAACCCCAAATGGACCCAAGCCATGAAAGTAGAAATGGATGCCCTTCAGCAGAATAAGACATGGGAACTTGTTTCTCTTCCACCCGGTGAGAAGACGGATGGTTGCAAGTAGGTCTTTACGGTTAAATATCGAGTGGATGGTTCTATGATAGATAAAGGCTTGCCTTGTTGCAAAAGGTTTTACTCAGATTCCAGGGAAAGATTTCAGCGCTACGTTTGCTGCGATGGCTAAGCTTACTACGGTCCGCTTGCTTATTTCCCTCGCTGCTTCTCATTCTTGGCCTCTTCATCAATTGGATGTCAAGAATGCTTTTCTTCATGGTGATCTTGAGGAAACTATCTACATGGATCCTCCACCTAGTTTTCGCGCTGAGGGGGAGTATTCTGGTAAAGTATGTCGACTTCGTAAATCTCTTTATGGGCTGAAACAGTCACCTCGAGCCTGATTTAGCCGCTTCAGTGATGTGGTAATATCTCTGGGTTTTACTAGATGTCATTCAGATCATACATGCTTTATTCGTCGTTCTATGGATGGTCATTGTATTGTTATTTCTGTTTACGTGGATGACATAATTATTACTGGGGATGATACTGTGGGAATTACTCAAGTTAAGAAGGATCTCAGTCGTGCATTTGAAGTGAAGGATTTAGGGCCTCTCAAATATTTTCTCGGTATTGAAATTGCCCGGTCTCGTAGTGGAATATTAATGACTCAGAGGAAGTATGTCCTTGACCTTTTAGAAGATACTGGTGTGATGGGGTGCCGTCTTGCGTCCACACCTATGGATCCTAATCTGCAGTTAACTGTTGAGTCTGGAGATTTGTTACCTGATCCCTCAGTTTATCAGCGTTTGGTTGGGAGATTAATCTATCTAACCAACACTAGACCAGATATCACTTTTGCAGTGAGTGTTGTGAGCCAATTTATGCACTCTCCTCGTACCACACACTTGGATGCTGTCCACCATATCCTGCGATATCTCAAAACTTGCCCTGGTCTTGGTCTCTTTTATACAACAGGAAAACAGACTAGGGTCTCTTGTTTTACTGATGCAGATTATACAGGGTCTAAAAATGATAGGCGCTCTACATCCGGTTTCTGTATATTCTATGGCAATCACCTTTTATCATGGAAAAGTAAGAAGCAGGCAGTGGTCTCTAGGTCTTCTGTTGACGCCGAATACCGTGCTATGGCTCGGGGCACTTGTGAATTACTTTGGCGTCGTTCTCTTTTAGCCGAATTGGGTTTTCCCGTGAGTGAGCCTTCTACACTCTTCTGTGATAACAAGTATGCAATTATGCTTGCTTCTGACTCAGTTCTTCATGAACGAACCAAGCATATTGAGGTGGATATTCACTTCATTCGGGAAAAAGTTCGTTCTAGTACTATTGTTCAAAATTTTGTTCCCTCAACTGATCAAGCTGTTGATATGCTTACTAAATCTGTTGGACCGTCCTTATTGAAGTCTTCGTTGAGCAAGCTGGGTCTTGTGGATATATTCGCACCAGCTTGAGGGGGAGTGTTGGATATAGTTATTCTTATCCCGGATAATTAGCCCCGTAGAATGTGGATCACATTTTTTTTCATTATTGTTTAGAATATTTTTATTTCCTTTTTTTTTTTTAATTTATTTATTTATTTATTGTTATTTTTTTATTATCTTTTCTAGAATCCTCCTTGTAATGTATATATAAACAGTTCTTTAGTGAAGAAAATATACAACAATTCATTTTTCAATATTCTATTGTTATTTTAAAATTTTTACTTCTTCGGCTTTTGTGATGCTTATTGTCTTTCATAATCTCACCTAATCATCCTACTACGTTAACTCTGGTGGTCGGTATAAAAGGGATGTCATTAAGTGGGAAACGAGAGGTTTGAAAACTGTGGGCAGGATATTGTTGAGACTGTTGAGAGTATAAATATTTAAGTGACACCCTCTTTAACTGTTTAAACTTTAAGACTAGATGGTTGTTACCATGGTATCAGAGCAGGCAAAGGTCCTGAGTTCAATCCTCGTCGTCACCCTGATTTCTGTAATTTCCACGTGTTTGGCCCTTATCAAAGAAAGTCTGGCCACATGTGAGAGGTTGTGTTGACAGTATAAATTTTTAATTGACACCCTCTCTAACAGTTTAAGCTTTTTGAGTGGATGGTTGTTTACAAATATATGCTAGCTTTTTGGGGTGGTGCAGATTACAGTTAACTGTATTTAAAACGGCAACATTATGCTGTGAAATTGTCATTTCCATGTGATGGTCTTGTCTAGATCTTGATGATCAAGAGAACAAGTGTTGGATTCACTATTTATCCTTCCTGTAGGCTTCATCTGATTTGTTTCTTCATTGCTGTTTACACATCTATTCATTCTATGATATGCATGTATTTTATCCTTGCCAAAGGCTGAAATGAAGCGGTTTACAAGTGTTGATACCTCAGTTCTTAAACAACATTATGAAAAGAAAGTTCAAGACCTGGAACATGAAAAGAGGTCTCTGCAGGTTAGTTTTCCATTCACAAGTTTATGCTATGATTAAGTTATTTATTCAAATATTTTCCTCTTATTTTTCTTGTCAAATGGCAGAAAGAGATTGAGGAGTTGAGATATAATCTTGCAAATATATCATCCAATTCTGATGACAGTGCTCAAAAGCTTAAGGAAGACTATCTTCAAAAGTTGAATACCCTTGAATCGCAGGTGCTTTCCTTATCTGCTTTGGCCATCCAATTACAAGCTGGTTGTCAGAATTGGTCGATTCACGAGTCGATTTGAGTTTCATACAACCTGATGTGAATTATTCCCTCCGTCCCTAAATAATAGTCCCCTTCAAAATTGCACATTGTTTAAGGAGAGGTTATTAAATGCACTATTTTTGTCCACTATACAATTTTTTTTTCTTCCAAATCTACCCTAAGTGTGCAAAAATTTAACTACTCATGGGGAATGATATTGCATTTAATGTGATGTTTCTCTCTGAAGTGTTGAAAGGGTAGTAATGGAAATTTATCTAAACTTATTGATTGACTTTTAACTTTGGACAAAAATTATGGGACATCACAAAAAGGAAATGTGGACTATTTTTAAGGGAAGGAGGGAGTACAATTCATGACTTTGAAGTTTTAAGTGGAAAACTTTAACATTTTGAGCCTTAATATTGCGTTAAACTTGTGTTACGTTGTTTTTTTTTCACTACTAGCATTGTGCTTGTGTTTTAGTATATATGCACCAATATTTATATATATATATATATGTAGTATTATTTATTTTCTAAAAAAACGTGATACGGATCAACCCCTTCTTCTTGAGCAAAAGATCTTACAATTTCCGAAGGAACTGCAGTTACATCTCTTTTCTATTTCCATTCAAGAGCTTATGTGTTTCCACACCCCTTTGAGACCCCGAAAAATGGAAAAATTCCTTTTACTAGGAACTCGTCACTACGAAAAGGATAATGGTAATCCCACCTGTACACAACAGGAGATATATGTAGTATTATTTGTTGTCTTTAAAAAAGTGAATTTTACGATCTCATGACTCCGCACGATTCATAATTCGGAAAACCTATAATTGATGTTTCGATTTACAATTTGATTACAGTGGATACAAATACCTGCCCTTAACCATAAATCCATATCTTCTCTTTAGGTTGCAGTGCTGAAGAAGAAACAAGATGCTCAAGCTCAACTCTTACGACAAAAACAAAAAAGTGATGAGGCAGCAAAACGACTCCACGACGAGATTCACAGAATAAAGACGCAGAAGGTGCTACTTTATGGCTTGAAACCAGTGTTCATGAATCTGTTCTTCATATCTCAATGTTACTGATTGTGTGTTATATTTAGGTTCAACTACAACAAAAGATTAAGCAAGAGTCTGAGCAGTTCAGGCTATGGAAGGCATCACGAGAAAAAGAAGTTCTTCAGGTAATATGCATTACTGTCAACCAATTCCATTCTTAATATTTGATATAATGTCATTCATAGAATTTGTCAAAAGTAGAGTTGAGTTCTGATAATATGTTCACTTGGTTCATGAAGCTGGCTGTTTTATGCTAGCTACCTTTTTTAAATGATTATTTACTTTTTCTTTGATTTAGTGCTTTTTCCCCAGAAGACTATGGGTCATATCCTTAAACTGGATTTGCTTGTTTTAGAATGTGACAAGGCAAAAAATTTCTTTTTGTTTTCGGTATCGATTTTTTGAGCCCTTGAAGTATTATTACGTGTAAATGTGTAATTGTTTCAGTGAACCTGTTTATGTAAGCAAACATGTGCCAATCATCATGCAACCTTCTTTCACTATTGACTGCAATTCTCAGGCTTTCTGTTGAGCGGAAGTGCCTGAGCACTAATGTCCATGTGCAAGGTTTTTGTTTTCTTACAGTCGTGTGATTTATTTATTTATTTATATTAATTTTTTTTCCCGCCCTGGGGAAGAAGATATTCAGGCTTCCCTAGGTACCATAGTAATATATTTTACACATACGTTGAATAACATATAGTTACAATTCTTGATCATTTCACTCTAGGAAGATTTGACATTTCTAAGAAGGTAACGTCGTGTATCGTGTCGTGTCCGACACTTCACGGACACTTTCCCTGTAGTGTCGACGTGCATTTTTTTTTATCGTATCGACGTATCCATGTCGCTGTGTTTGTGTCCATGCTTCATAGCTTTCACTCTAAAACTCTATTTACTTCCAGAAAGGTCGGTTTCTTCATACAGCTTCTGAACTTTCAATATGAAATAACAATTTGAAATTTGAGATGTCTGTTGAGTAAGTTGAAGTTTCTTTTATCAAATATGTTTTTTCTTTTTCCATGATAGGGATGCATATTCTAATATACGGGTCTTGTTTAGTTTACTTTGACTGTATTACTATCAATCCTTATCCTTTTGACTGTGTTGGGGTAGCGGGAATTAATTTTCGTATCCTAAAAAATGCATAGTTTTTTTGTTGCCATAATTAGTGTTGAAGCTTGATATACATTGTTGGGCCCATTCTCTAACAGCTTAAGCTTTTGGAGTAGTTGGTAACTTAACATGGTATCAGAGCCTTGTTTGTGGGAGGTCCTGGGTTCGACTCTCCATCCCCGCTTTGTTGTGCATATTTGCACTTTGTTATTTGTCTCCACTATGATGGAGTTTGGTTTGTTTGTTCTCCACGTGCAAGTCGGGGTTGCACGTGAGGGAGGGTGTTGAAGCTTGATATACATTGTTGGGCCCATTCTCTAACAGCTTAAGCTTTTGGAGTAGTTGGTAACTTAACAATTAGTAATTACAATTTTAAGCCATACAGTAGTGTTCTTGGTTTTGTAGGTTGTTCTGTGGCTGTACATTTGTGTTATATATCTTCGATCCAGTGGAACTCTGGCTGCTTGTTTTTATCATAGATTTTTACTTTGTTGAGTTACCTAATTTCACTGGATGCCTTTTGTCTATCAACAGCTTAAGAAAGAGGGAAGAAGGAATGAGTATGAGATGCACAAACTGTTAGCTTTGAACCAAAGGCAAAAGATGGTACAGTGATGTTCAGCTAAGTTTCTATGTTAATCCAAGTTCTGTCATACTATTGTTTTCAAGTTTTGGTTTTTACTGTGTCAGGTTTTGCAACGAAAGACAGAAGAAGCTTCCATGGCTACAAAACGGCTAAAAGAGCTATTAGAATCTCGAAAGGCTTCATCGCGTGAAACATCTGGTTTGTATATGGACTACTTTATGCATTTGATCTCTAATTTGTACCATGTATATTCAGTATAATTTAGTCACTCATACAGGAGCAGGAAGTACCAGTGGTCCTGGAGTTCAGGTATTCAATTGCATGCTCGTTTTGTTTTTTGGTCTTTAAATCCTTGCCGGCATATCTGCTGGTTTATGATTTTTTGGTTCTTATACTTGACCTATTTCTGTTGAGAAGGCACTGATGCACGCAATAGAGCATGAACTTGAAATCACAGTGCGGGTACATGAAGTACGTTCCGAATATGAGCGTCAAATGGAAGAGTGAGTATGGTTATTTTATTAAATCGTTTTTATGAGGAATCGCTCAAGTACCTTTCATCTGTTTACCATTATGAATGTATTAAAGGCTCAGTCCTTGGTTCAAATCATCTTAGACTTAGTTTCCAAGATTCGAATTTGTTAGCTGTGTTTGTTTTTGGATTGCTTAAGTTGACTCATGCTGAATATTTCAGTTTTGATATAGTACTTTCTAAGCTGTTCCCAACTTGTCTTTATGGTGAGATTTGGACAAAAAATTTGTTTTTTTTTTTTATAGCAGGAGTAACTGCTGAGGTCTATTCGTTGGATTCAAAATTTTCCAGTTAAGATGATTTTATTTTGGAGGATTCATGCAATTCGCTTTCTTTCAAGCATTGATTTAAAAGTGTTCTTTTTTTTTTTTTTTTTTTTTTTGCATGTTGAACTGCCTTAGCAAGCTTGCTTCTTTTTATTGTTCAAGTTCTATAGTTTAGCATGCTCCTTTGTGAAAATATCTAGATGCATTAATAAGCAGACGGAAAATGCTTGCTCATAAAGCTTCGTTAGGGCCTGTTTGGGAATGATGAAAACATGATCATGTTCAAACCAAGTCTCATTTTATTTGTTGTTTTTTTTCTTTCTTTTCTTCGAAACACAAAATCATGTTGGTTTGATAAAGAACAGTTCTTGGCACATTTTTTAAGCCAGACAAGGACTCTGATGTCGCTAAAAATAAGCAGCTATACAAACACAGAACTATCTGTATTGGTTCTTCACTGAACCACAGAACTCCGATCATCTTACATTTTTTGTTCCCTGATCTTGAATTTATGTATAAAAAAAATTATGCTTGGACAGTTAGTATATGTAGAAGTGATGATGAGACAATTTGTTTGCAGCACGCTTTTAATATTTTATTTTGGTATTCCAGGAGGGCTAGAATGGCCAAGGAAGTTGCAGAACTGAAGGAAGCAGCACAGCTTCTAAAGCAAAGAAATTTAAGGTCAGACATAACGTTTATGAAGTGCTTTCTATAAGCCTGTTATCTCTCACTCTCTACATTACTTATTGCCACCATTTCTTGTTGCATCTGTTGCAGTGATTGTCCACAGACAATGTCTCCTGGTGCAAGAAATTCGAGAATTTTTGCACTTGAAAACATGCTTGCTACTTCATCAAGCACCCTTGTTTCCATGGCATCTCAGTTGTCGGAAGCAGAAGAACGTGAAAGGTCTTTTAGTGGCCGGGGACGCTGGAACCAAGTTCGGTCTCTTGCTGAAGCAAAAAATATCATGAACTATCTATTTAATTTAGCATCCTCGTCCAGGTAATCATAGCCTGTGATTGAAAGGCGGATAAAAGTGCATTTGACACCGTTACACTAAACATCAATTTGCAGTTTGGTCCCTTGTCTTTCAATTGTCGCAAATTTGTTCCTTAACTTCTTAAGTGAATTGCAATGTCAACCCTTTACCAGCTTCTGTTTGTAAGAGTGACATAAACCCAAGACATAGAAGGTTGACATAGCACCACATGGTGAGTTTCTGGAACTTCTTTTTCTAACGGGAGTCAGAACGTTTGGCATTATCGCATTACTATTGGTCTTTAAAGATAAAGGGACCAAACTGGAAATTGGTGTATGGTGCAAAATGCATTTTACCTTTAAAAGGAATCCCTGAAAGATTCCCCACAGTTGTTCATCATTGATTGTCTTTTCTTTCTTTCTAAAGGTGCTCGTTACGGGATAAAGAAGTAGACTGCAGAGAGAAGGATTCGGAAATAAAAGACCTGAAGGAAAAAATAGTAAATTTGGTTAGGCAACTGGAGATGCAGAAGTCCGAAGTTATTCGTCTAGAGAAATTGCAGGTTCATACATTTGCTATCAGCCATTGCTTAATGTTACTGTTTTCCTGGAAACCACTTAAAACAGATATAAGAATTGATTAAGTGCAATTCAATATTCTGGTGAAAGTATGGTCTAACTTGTTTATTATTATTTTTCAAGGATCTGCATTATATCTTGAATTTAATAACCAGCTATTTACTTTCACCTCTTACTCTCTTAGGAAACCTAATTTTGTTTTATTACTACATAATTTTAAGTTCAGGGTGGAATTTTTGCCACTGCAACAATGCTGTTTCTGCTACATATTACTACTGTTGTTTACTATATATCCAAAAGGCTCCCTATTGAGCTTTCTTTTATCCTTCTACTCATATTTATTGATCAAAGTGATAAACCAACTACGTCTCTCATTAACAAAAGCTTGGCATCACCACCATTACAAAACCTTCTCTTCTTTATTTATTCTTTCGTCACTGATTTGGGGTCAACTTCTTAGCCATTTCTTGGAGAACCATGCCATGTTTCTGACTTTGTTCAATGGTTCCAATATTCCAAGTTTATACTGATCTGTGGCCAACTTTAATCTAAGTACTTCTATTGCCTCGAAGACATTCTATCGTTGGCCCATCAAAAGCAGAATGCCAGTTAGTTAACTAGTTAAATTCCTTTGACTTTGAACTTCATTTTAGTAACTCTTTATTTAGATTTTAGACTGCGAATTGGGCTGTGGAAACAGCCGTTATTGCCGTGGCAGTAGTGCCATCCTCTTCTATGTTACCATCCCTTTTGCGGGACAAAGCGATAGAGAATTTCAGAATTCCAAGCCTGTTTTATTATCGTGCATGTATGTAATTCAATGAAGTGCTATTTTATTAGTGATAAATTCTTGTGGAGAGAGGGTGTAACGTTTGTAGCATTATCCACTGATTCTATTTGCCATCACCAAAACACATGCGTGTGCAAGCTACTAAAACAGTCGTGGAGATATGAAGTATTTATTATAGCATAATAACAACTTGCAAAGAGCATATATTTATTAGTTGGGAGTTGGGACGAGGCATTGTTGAGTTCCTTTTAATGGAACATATGTTTGGTTGGGGAGAATTGTGTATTGGGGGAGGGCTACGTCACATTTTTCTGGCCATATCTATGTTGAATTGTTGGTAATCTAATTTCAGTTTCCATCAGTTACATTTTCAATAATTGATTTTTTTTTTCCCTAATAATATTTCGTTAAAACAGAAATTGACTTCCAAGAAGCACTTTGCTGATAATGCATCAAATTTTGATGATCCCATTCTAAACAGCGGTGAAGGGCAGGTGCACTACTTGCGGCCTAAGGTATTAACCCCTCCTACCTTATGCGATACAATTGCGACTACAACAATCGTATTTGTGAACAATTTCGAATGTCTGCTATAACTGTTCATGATACGACCGTGATGGGTTTTGCTAAATGACCGTTATCTGATGACTTGGTTTTTATTCATGCACAGGGACCCCGGAATTCCGTGGTCCATAATGTTGGCTGGAAAAGTGTCGGGATATTGGAAGACATGGATATATCTGATTCAGAGCCTTCTGACCGAGATGCAGAGGATGATGATCGTGAGTGGGAACATTCTGACCCGGATGAATCTGATAGAGACCCTGAATCGGTAGACCCAAGTAGAAAGCAACAACGGAAAAGGAATTCTGCGACCGAAGTCTGCTGCTCATGTAGTAAGATGTCCTTATGCAAGACCAAGAGATGCCAGTGTCGAGCTGCCGGGGACAGTTGTGGGGTGGCGTGTGGTTGTGAAGCCACAAAATGCAGCAATAGAGAAGCCGATGCGGTCAAGGGTGATCCAATTCTAGTTGAAGGCAATGATGAAACTGAGAATAGCCTAGTTCTTGCTTCTCAAGGTGCGATGCTACTTCAGAGTGCATTAGCTGATAAACCCGCAAAGTCAAGTGACGAAGCCCCACGAAGGAAGCCTTTATCTGACATTGGGAATACACAGGTATGTTCAGTTTTTTTTTTTCTTTCTATTTTGATTTATTTTCTTAGGGGATGGTTGGCTGTGACGAAGAGGTTGAATAATTGTCATATTACTATTGCTTGCTAGTTGCTACTATTATCATGTTTGCTATCACAAACTTGCTAGTTGCTACTACCCCATAATACAATTAGGAATTGCAACCCGTGTGTATGTGTATTTCTTTTTCACAGAGGCATTGTTGTTTAGATGTATTTGGATTTATTCTGAATTATGCTGTGCTTACTGAGAACTTTTAACTCCTATAGGCCAAATCAAATGCTGAGCAGAAACCCAGAAAGCAATGGCGAAGATCGGTGATTCAGCTTGTTCCTGTAGCCCCATCTTCATCAACCCAGCCAGAAACTATTGAATCCTTGAAGAAACCAGAGAGCTCCGAGATAGAGTCTAACATCCCACTAAAGTTGCCTAGAGGCATCCGTTCTGCTGCCCAAAACAACCCCTTGAGAGAGAGAAATTCTGACCAGCCAGATGGTTCTGTGGTCAATAAGGAGGCCAGTGGTCCAGCCCCAAGAAGTCCACACCAGCAAGCAAGAACGACAGATGAGAAAGAGAACCGCGGTCTTTAACATGTTACTCATTGGCCGCCATCGTCAAAATATTTGAGTTTTTCGAAGGTTGAGATATATTTTGCTGTCAGTAGAATGGTTTTTTTTTGGCTGATGGGTTATGATCTTACGGAACATGAGGTGTCGCGGATGGTGGGGGTTGATCAACTCCTCGCTGATCGGGTTCTTCTCTGATTTATGTAGATTGTTTATTGTTACTGTGATTCATATTAAAAGCATTGACTAATGTACTGATATGGGCTTTTTTTTTTTATTATAATGGAATTGGTAGTTCTTTTCCATTTATGAGTTTGCATTATTATATCTGCTTAAAGAATGGTGGTATCAGGTCTTCTTGTCAATGGTGTGTACAGTTGCTGTGTCTAATGCAAATTAAGGAAACACAATTTGAGGATTCTCTCTCTTCCAAAATATGGAGACCTCAAATTTCCAATCCTTTGCATTCTGGCAACTTAAAACTGATCTAATATCCTGGGTATGTGGTATATATTTCCTTGACAAACTTAAAGGGTTTGTTTGGTTCATGGTTTTAATGAGGGAAAAGAAATGAAGAAAATACATAGAGGAAACACTTTTCTTTACTTGGTAGTAAGGAAAAAGGAAAGTAGGAATGGAATAGACAATAGTGAGAAAATTGCAATTTTTTTTAAAAAAAATAAAATTGTGAGTCAATTCCCTTGGTATTTTTTTGAGCTGTTATTAAATATTTAATGTAATTTAATTTTAATGTTATTTAAGCATGAAAAATAGAACGGGGAAAACATTAAGGAAATAGTTTTATTAATAGTTTTCATATTCCTTTACTAAATTCATGAACCAAACAAATTGATTACAGATCAGAACTTTAATTGATTTAAAAGAATTATATTCCGCTGCCATTTCTGATCTTCATGCTACAGGAAACTATCATCCAGAGACATTAATACGTCTACAGTATTCACTTAATAGTACTGTTCTAGAGATTACATCTCTTAAGAAAAGACTGTACATCCTTGCTTGCTAAGGTTGTCTTGCCCCCTTTTTGGTATCAAAGCCATAAGTGTTGACTCCTGTTGAGCCATTGTTCTACTGTTTGGACATAGTGTTATCCCAGGTTGCATAGGTCGAATAGGTCCGCTGTTGCCAGGTAGGCGTTAGGACTGGAACTTGACTGGACTGTTACTAAGGTTAGCAACTATTCATAGTATTACTATGAAGACATTGGCCAAGATTTTTGGTAATTATACCTTAAATGAACAAGACTTTCTTGAAAGAAAGTATGATTTCAGTAATATTAAAAATATGAATGAAACTACCATGGGCTCTTTCCCCGGCCTCCTTCTAAGACTATTCGTTCTTCTAATTATCCGTGAGGAAGAACTACTAGTCATAGAACATGTAAAATCAACAGAATTTCTAGCAGGACACTTTAGAATTACATTACCATCTTCATCCTGAATTATTTCTTGAGGTTCAAAATTCTTTATAGTATTTTGGGGATGAGGATTTTCTAAAGTCCATTCTGTTGGAGGAGTAATCTCAGACCATTTAATTAATCTAGGAGCAGAAACAACAGATTTATCCATATTAGCTTGTATTAAAGCAGTGGTCTGTGCTGGATTATTCCTTGTAATCAGAGTTTTATATTTCCTTGACAAACTTAAAGGGTTTGTTTGGTTCATGGTTTTAATGGGGAAAAGAAATGAAGAAAATACATAGAGGAAACACTTTTCTTTATTTGGTAGTAAGGAAAAAGGAAAGTAGGAATGGAATAGACAATAGTGAGAAAATTGCAATTTTTTTTTTTAAAAAATAAAATTGTGAGTCAATTCCCTTGGTATTTTTGTGAGCTGTTATTAAATATTTAATGTAATTTAATTTTAATGTTATTTAAGCATGAAAAATAGAACGGGGAAAACATTAAGGAAATAGTTTTATTAATAGTTTTCATATTCCTTTACTAAATTCATGAACCAAACAAAGCCTCAGGGCAATTTTTGAGCATCTTTTTGCATAATTATCAAATCTTTCACATGTTATTGTTTGTCCTATTTAGGTGATTTTGGACGGCCAATAGATTAAGAAAACAAAGAAACTACTTATAGAAATTAGGAGTGGCAATTTTCGACATGACACGGCAACACGACACGAATTAAACGGGTTTGAGTTTAGCTTATACGGGTATGGGTCATAAACGGGTCAACCCGTTTAACACGATTAATAAACGGGTTGAGTCATGTTTTAATTGGGTCAACCCGTTTAACACGATTATGGAGGGTATTTTTGAAAATGTACATTTTTTTGAAATACATTTTTTTTTTAAAAGCAAGTAATATTTCTTTATTTTATTTTATTATTTTATTATTTTTGGAGGGAAAAGTGGAGTTAAGAGTATTACAGTCATACCTTTATAATAGTTAGATATTGTTATATGGTACTTAATTAGTTTAAATTTGGAACAATTGATCATTTACTGTCGTTGACTTGTTGGTAGTTGGTACATTAGGTGGGAAGACTTGTGTTCTTAGAATCGTGCCTTTTCATTTTTTTCCCTCTATGTTTGGTTTTTTATTACATGAAGTCAATCTATTAAATATGTCATGTTATACAAGAAAAAAAAAGGTTACGAGAAAATGACTTGTTCATTACGCGGGTTGGTGGGTTAAATGGTGACACGTGAATTGCATTAAACGGGTATGAGTTTTGGTTTTTGACACGTTTAGAAATGACACAATTGCCACCCCTAATAGAAATACAAACAAATATATTTCTCTTTGTAATTAAACAAGTAATTGATGTGAAACAGCAATTTGTACAACATTAGATGTTAAGACCATCTCACAATGACATCAACTAAAAACTGTAACAACTTTGCTGCTCCACATCAACAAAATGGGCTCTAAGGGTGTTAGGGATGTGTACTAAAAGGCATACTTTATGTAGTTGATTTATTATTCATTTAATAAAATCAATTTATCCATTTTTATGAGAATCTGTGTGGGCAATGTTTGTATTATATTGTTTATTTAATATTATGCATGTGTGTCTTTCATTCTACATAGTAGGTGGTTTGGTGTGTAGAGTGCGGCTTACACACGGAAGATCAGACCATCAGATTTTGTAGAATGTAAGATTTGGTTTACAGTGTTAGATGAGATTGGACACACCTTCGGTAGGACTGCAGCATGGTGTTGTAGTAGGTTTGTCTTGACTACGGGAAACTGTATTGTTTCAACTCACCATGCTGGTACACTTTGTGTATTAAACGGGACCGACTTGGGGTAATTATTTTTATACTGACTTATAAGATAATTAATACCCCATGACTATTATGAGTGCTTATATTCTAAATCCTAAGTTAATTTATAGACACGTACATTTGATATTTACACTTTGATCCCTAAAAGGGTGAGATCCTTAAATAGGTCAATATCTTATTGGATTGGGTGACAATATTAATTGTGTGGTGGATATTAATTGATGATGGAATCCATGTCTTAATTTTGGGATTGATGATATCCCCTTGAGAAAGCTTATAAGTTTTGATTATGTCAAACCCTGCAGGTGGATTTTGTATCCGACATATCAGATAAGTTAAACAGAGGATCTCAAGGAATTTTAAGAGATTAATTAAATATGATTGTCAGTAATTATATTTAATTAATGAATATCTGTAATCTTAACATGGGGAGATAATAAGCATTTAAAACATGGAGCTCGAAATATATTTTTGAGATAAGGGTAGGAGTGCAATTATAATTCTTTAGTGGCATGAATTATAATTTATGAAAATAGGAATCTGATTCAATTCGAATTAGGGTTTCCTAATTCCATTAGGAAGCCTATTCCTTATTGACTTCTTATGGTCCCTATCGTAGTCTATATATATGCTGCTTTGGCTCTCTCCTCAGTTTATTTTTTTTTTCTCCAAGAGCATTATAACTCGGAATAGAAAAGAGAACGTAAAAAGAAAGAGCATAAACATAAAGGATTTCGAAGGAGCCCACACTCAGTTCGATATTCTGGCAGCAAAGGAATACGGTAGAAGATCGTGAGCTGTTATCGAGCCCGTGTTTTCGATTCGTCTACTACAACAATCCGTTTTAGCAGTTTAAGGTAACCCTAGTTCAGCCCTTATAGGGTTATTGTAGTTTTCACGTAATTTTTTGCAGTACCAACTTATATGCACTGTCAATGGATTCTTGGAACGCAGTTTCCTAACAAAGGGGAGCATCAAACAGTAGCAGCAATGTTGCTGCCCTAGTCATATGCAGCAACTTTGCTACATTTGCTTGTTACATCAAATGTATTTTTTGAGAATAAAAAATGTGGGGGAGAGAGTGGGAGGATGGTTGGATGATAAAAAGTGATTAAAAAAAATAAGTTAGAACATAAAAAGATGGAAACTAAAGATACATTAAAATAATCAACATTTGGTGTATCCTTTGCAGGCCGGTCCCAAGTATTTGGAGGTCCGGGACAAACTATTAAAAGGGAGGCCCTTCGGGGTTTCGGGGGCAGCGCCCCCGAGGTGATTTTTTTGGGATCTACTTATACATAATTAACAATTTTTTTAGGGTTATTGGCGATTTTTTGGGGTCTATTTATAATATAAGTCTATTTGTGAAACTTACACATTGTATGGTGTCTTTCAAAATTCTAGAGGGGTCTATTTTTAAAACTCAAAAAAATCTTACACAAAAGTGTAATTTTCAAAATTCCAGGAGACTTTCTTTTTGAGTTTTATATACATGTATATCAATATATATGTAGTTGATGGCACTAAAATATTAAGTCCCGGGGAGGTTAAATATAAAATACTAAAAAATCTCAAGGAAAATGTCACGCCCCGGAGTAGCCAAAAATCGGAAAAATTTAAAACTTTCTTTCTGGACCCGTAGGGAATGACGAGTTACATAAAACTGACCTGTCCGTGCGACACACTAATAAAATATATATCAGAGTAAGGAATTTACAAAAGCGTCTAATGGTATTCATGGGGGAACTTAAAGTGTTTTGCTACTTAAGCTATTACAGAAGTTCCAAATGAAAACCACAAAAGATAAGTTTGAGCGATTGACGCCACTTAAACTATTACAATAACCCAAAAGATAGTTTAAAACATGAAAGAAGTCTTAATGCGGAAGTAGGCCAGGGTTCTTTTTCTAGCTGGAAAACCCGTAACCTTCGTGATCATACTCTTCCGGATAGTTTGTCTCAGGATCACCTTCCTGATAGTTCCCGTCCTGAGGATAGTGATATGCATCTTCAGGGTTATCTTGATAGTCTTCCTCATTATAACCTAGACGTAAAATGTCCATGGCAGGGAAGGAGCCGTTAACTTTTGCAGCTAAGTGAAATTGTCATAACCGATCACTCCTAATACATTTAAGGATATACAGGTGCACAATATCTTGAAACAACAATAATGAACGTATGACATGGTAGTATGCTGACATAATGCGGTATCGATATATTCGACTTTTATTCAACCATGGATACTACAACTGACTCATATGACTTGTTACGTTACCAGTGTAACGCCGTTGGCTCAGAGTAGAATGATTACGTTGCTATCGTCGCCTAGCAGGGCCCTATAGCATATTTTGGTTTTGAAAGAGTGTAATCATTGGACTCTTAGGTCCTCGTGACCTTGCCGGGTGAATAGAATAGTCACAGCGCTATCGTCGCCTAGCAGGGCCCTATAACATTTAAAAAGTAACTATTGTATTCTGATGGATACTTTGATATCGTCGCCTAGCAGGGCCCTATAGCGTATCGATCATCAATTCATACATAACTTTAAAGATTTCAATGGAAACTCTGGCTATCGTCGCCTAGCAGGGCCCTATAGCAGTTTCATTATTGTTCCCATTTACTTGACTGTACCACTCGGACCACCGCGGTCCATTCAATGTATATATTGATATGACTGGGTTAGTCCCCATGACTAACCATGCAGATGTCAACATTGACATCATGACTCGACCATGTTCATATAAATGTTCATGTGACTATGTAAACGGAAATCATGATAAACAAGAATATCAACGAATATTAACTAAGCGTGGTGTATAGCTAGCTAACATGCGTTCATCATATAAGCAGTACATCTGAACGTACACATATATAATACTTATAAGTTATGTCCACACAAGACACACTGGATATTTATAATTTGCACAAAGAGTAATTCTACAATATACCAAGTGAGTTAGGATGACTCACCTCGATGCGGGTGCGCAACAATAAGCGTAGCGATTCATACAAAGCATCATATTACGTAGAACGTTGATTAATAAGCTTATAAAATCAGGGGCATAATGGTAATTATACCGGGTGGGTTCCTAAACCTCAACATGATAATCTAGACATTATTCTGAGTCCAACGCCATTGACTAGACTCAAATCGGAGTCCGTCGCATAAAATGCTGGATTTTCTATACCAGTTTGGACCCTAAAGATAGGCTGTATTTTTGACCATGTCGAAAGGTCACCAAACTTTAAGGGGATATTGTAGACATTATTCTAAGACTCTGGAAACTGACTGCGTATTTTTCTGAGCTACGGTTTATTTATTATGAATTTCTGAAGTTCTAAACGTTTAATAATAGACTTAAGAACAGCCAAATAATAAATTATATTTTAGGAAGACATTTGACCTTTATAAATATTTTTATTAAATACTAGGCCTTAAATTAGGCCAGTGATATTTTTCTCATAATTTTCGGAATTTATTTGGTATTTTAAATAGTTAAAATACAACCGAATCGGCTTTTAATAATAATTGACAATTTATTAGGAAAACTAAATTTTGGTTTTATAAATGATAATTTATACTATAAAGGCATTTAGGCCTTAGGAAAATTTATCATGATTTTCCCATATACTAAAATGATTACTGGGTATTTATCATCTATTTAATTTAAAACAATTATCTATTATTTATTTTGACTAAATAAATAATAAATAGAACACATACAATTTGTATCTTTTTAATACTAAGATATACGAATATAATATTATTATTTCAGAATATATAAATATTATTTAAAATAATCACTCATAATTTTTATTATACAATTTAGCATTTAAAATCTATTTTTAAACTATTTAAAAGCCATTGTATAACTATTTATATTCATTTACAATTATTTATCATTACACAATATATAATAAATAATACCTAAAATTACTAATTTGAATTAACAGAATTAATAAAATGTTAATTAAACTTAAAAACGGATTATAAATCATAAATTAGGATTAATAGATTAATCAAGAATATAAAACAACTAATTATAATTAAAGACCAAGACCCGCGGGTCAAACCTGATCCAAATCCGACCCTATTGGACTACCCATATACATACTCACTAGAGTCCAAGGTCAAAAACTCGCGGATCCAACCAGAACCCTAACCCGGCTAATACGGGTAAATCCGTATTTACTAACAATTTAACCCATACACGTTTACCCAATATGGACTAAACCCGAGCTGAACTTGAACCAAACCTGGATCCAATTCTACTCACATACTAACCCGATTCGTTAGCCCGATCTAGACCCAACCAAATATGGTTGGATCCGAAGTTAAACGACGCCGTTTCATTAAGTGATTTTCGGGTCATTTTAAATGACCCGACCCGTTTCGTTTAAAATGATATAACCCTACATCTAAACGGGTTGGTACACCCACTGAAGCTTGGTGTACAACCAAATAAAGCGTTAGGGTTTGGGTTTCCTTCTCCGGCGAAGCTACTCGCCGCCGGTGAGCCCGATTTGGCCGGAAAAACTTCCAACGGCCATATCTCCGTCGTTTCTCCATAGATATGGCTCTAACCAACGCCATTAGGACTAGTTTGGGGTCCTCTCTAACATAGTAGGAGCTCAAGACCTAGTTCATTCGTTTTGGCGTCCCACCAACAAATTATCCTTTTCGGTTTAAAAGGGAATAATCCTATGCATGGTGGTCCAAACGTGGGTCTTTTCAAAAACGGCTTATATGGGGTCTTCCTGGGACCTAGAGGGTCTGTTTGGTACAAAAATATTGAGCTTTGGTCACGTTTTCAAGATCAAGCTCCGGTGAGGGCCTCAATGGTGATTTCTGGTTCAACCGAGAGCTTAGGCTCTGTTTGGTTCACGTGGGAAGGGTCAGGGAGGTGTGCGTGATGTTCAATAAGGTACAAAAATAAAATGGAGAGGTGTAAGGGGTTTACCTCTTTGTGTTGACAGTCTCGGGTCCTCTCTCTATTCCGGCAAGCTCCCTTTCTCTAGCTCCTCGTCTCTTCTTCTTCTCTTCTTCTTCAGCGTGTGTGTGGTGGTAAGAGGGCAGAGAGTGAGGGCAGTGAGGGAGTGTGTGTGTGGTTAAATCTCTTGCTCTCTCTCTAACTCTCGGTGCTCTCTATATGTCACGCCCCGGAGTAGCCAAAAATAGGAAAAATTTAAAACTTCCTTTCTGGACCCGTAGGGAATGACGAGTTACATAAAACTGACATGTCCGTGCGACATACTAATAATATATATATATATATATCAGAGTAAGGAATTTACAAAAGCGTCTAATGGTATTCATGAGGGAACTTAAAGTGTTTGCTACCTAAGCTATTACAGAAGTTCCAAATGAAAACCACAAAAGATAAGTTTGGGCGATTTACGCCACTTAAATTATTACATCAACCAAAAGATAGTTAAAATATAAAAGAAGTCTTAATGCGGAAATAGGCCAGGGTTTTTTTTTTCTAGCTGGTAAACCCATAATCTTCGTGATCATACTCTTTCGGATGGTTTGCCTCAGGATCACCTTCCTGATAGTTCCCGTTCTGAGGATAGTGATACGCATCTTTAGAGTTACCTTGATAGTTCTCCTCATTATAACCTAGACGTAAAATGTCCAGGGCAGGGAAGGAGCCGTTAGCTTTTGAAGCTAAGTGAAATCGTCTTAACCGATCACTCCTAATACATTTAAGGATATACAAGTATAACAATATCTTGAACCAACATTAAATAAGCATATGACATGGTAAAATGACGACACAATGCATTATCGATATATTCGATTTTAACTCAACCATGGACACCACAACCGACCCATGTGACTTGTTACATTACCAGTGTAACGCCGTTGGCTCAGAGTAGAATGATTACGTTGCTATCGTCGCCTAGCAGGGCCCTATAGCAGTTTTGGTTTTAAAAAGAGTGTAATCATTGGACTCTTAGGTCCTCGTGACCTTGTCGGGAGAATAGAATAGTCACAGCATTATCGTCGCCTAGCAGGGCCCTATAGCATTAAATAGGTAACTATTATATTCTGATGGATACTTTGCTATCATCGCCTAGCAGGGCCCTATAGCGTATCAACCATCAATTCATACATAATTACAATGATTTTAATGGAAACTCTGACTATCGTCGCCTAGCAGGGTCCTATAGCAGTTTTATCGTTGTTCCCATTTACTTGACTGTACCATTCGGACCACTGCGGTCCACTCAATGTGTGTAATGATATGACTGGGTTAGTCCCCGTGACTAACCATGCAGACATCAACATTGACATCGAGACTCGACTATGTTCATATGAATGTTCGTATGATTGTATAAACGAGAAATCATTATAACCAAGAATATCAACGAATATTAATTAAGCATGGAGTATAGTTAACTAACATGCGCTCATCATACAAATAAGAATCTCGACATTCACATAACTAATACTTATCAGTATCGCCCACACAGAACGCACTGGGCATACATATATGAACAAATAATAATTCTATAATATACCAAGTGAGTTAGGACGACTCACCTCGATGCAGGTGCGTAACAGTAAGCATAGCGGTTCCTACAAAGTATAAAATTATGTAGAACGTTGATTAATAAGCTTATTAAAATCAAGGGCATAATGGTAATTGTGCCGGGTGGGTTCCTAAACCTCAACATGATGATCTAGACATCATTCTGAGTCCAACGCCATTGACTAGACTCAAATCAGAGTCCGTCGCATGAAAGGCTGGGTTTTCTATACCAGTTTGGGCCCTAAAGATAAGCTGCATTTTTTACCGTGTCGAAAGGTCACCAAACTTTAAGGGAAGATTCTAGACATTATTTTAAGACTTTAGGAACTGATCGCGTATTTTTCTGAGCTACGGTTTATTTATTATGAATTTTTGAAGTTTAAATCGTCTAATAATAGACTGCGGGGTTCCATAATTATAAAATATAGTTTAGGAAAACATATGACCCTTATAGATATTTTTATTAAATACTAGACCTTAAATTAGGCTAGTAGTATTTTTCTCATAATTTTCGGAGTTCGTTTGGTATTTAAATAATTTAAATACAACCAGACCGTCTTTTAATAATGATTAACAACTTATTAGAAATACTTAAAGTTTTGGTTTTATACAAATAATTTATAATATAAAGGCATAGGCCTTAGGAAAAGTTGGCATAATTTTCCTATACTTAAATGTAGCCATTAAGTATTTATTACTTAATTATTTTAATTTAAAACTATCACTTATTATTTATTTAAACAAATAAATATTAGGTGTACTATATAAGAATAAATCATAATTTCATAATATAAGTACATTATCAAAAATAATATTACAAATTATTAAAATATAATTTATAGTATTATTGAAACAATTTTTAGATTTTTAAAACTAATTAAAACAATTTTTTTAAAACTATTAATAATTTATTTATAATTATTTATTAATATCCAATATATCATAAATAATATATTTATATACTAATCTCAGTTAATATATACTAATTATTACTAAAACAGATTTATTAAAACACTAATTAGGATTAACAGAATAATTAACTATTAAAACAGATTACTAAAATCTTAATTAAGATTAACAGAATAATTAATAATATAAAACAGATAATTATAATTAAAAGTAAAGACCCACGGGTCAACCTAGACCCAACTCGAATTCAATGGGCTACCCATTTAAAGACTCAGAGGAGTCCATGGCCAAAAACTCGCGGGTCACGCCCGAACCGACCCGACTTAAACGAGTGAAACCACGTAGAGACTCAATAGAGTCCATGGTAAAGTTCGTGGGACAAATCCGAATCCTAATCGGGTTCTCCATGTATTTAATAAACTGATCAACCCGATACCCAAACCCGAACCCAAATTAACTCTCATACTAACCCGATTCGTTAGCCCGAACCACACCCAACCAAATCTGGTTGGATCCGAAGCCAAACGAAGTCGTTTGGATTAGTAACCTTCGGGTTATTTTAAATGACCCGACCCGGTAGAATTAAAATGATATAACCCTAATTGAAACGGGTTAGTACACCTACTAGAGCTTGGTGTACAACCAAATAAAGCTCTAGGGTTTGGGTCTCTTTCTCCGGCGAAGCTACTCGCCGCTGGCGAGCCTCGATTTGGCCGGAAAACTTCCAACGGCCATATCTCCGCCGTTTCTTCATAGAAATGGCTCTAACCAACGCCATTATGACCGGTTTGGGGTCCTCTCTAACATAGTAGGAGCTCAAGACCTAGTTCATTCGTTTTGGCGTCCCACCAACGAATTATCCTTTTTCGATTTAAAAGGGAATAATCCCATGCATGGTGGTCCAAACGTGGGTCTCTTCAAAAGCTGCTTATAGGGGGTCTATATGGGACCTATAGGGTCTGTTTGGTCTAATTTTAAAGGGCCATGGTGGTGTTTGGGAAAATGAACTCCGGTGAGGGAGCTTTAATGGCAGTTTTTCCATTCACGGAGCTTAAGGCTCTGTTTGGTTTGTGCACCAAGGTCTGGGAGGGTGTGTGAGGGTATAAAAATAAACAGAGAGTGGGGAGTTTTACTTGAGAAGCCTCGGTTTCTCTCTCTCTTCTTTCCTCCGGCAAGCTCTCTCTCTCTCAGGTGAGCTCTTCCTTTCTCTCTTACTCTCTGCCTCCCAACACGCATGCACACACACAGTTATATACACAGATTGTGTATCTGGTTGATAGAGATGGAGGGGATTGAGAGGAGTGTGATGTGAGTGGCATCTCAGGGTGTGTGTGTGGCCGGCGGTTGGTGGTGAAGGGGTAAGTCCGGTGGGTTTAGGGGGGGGGGGGGGGTAGGGGGGTTTGGGTAGTGATATTACTCAATAGGTAAGGGTAGGGTGGTTGGTACACATGCCATATTAGGCAAGATTCCAATTTTCCAAATATGTATAATTTAGTCGTCGCCTAGGATCACGTGTCGTGCAGTCTAATATAACACAGATTTCACGGGTTTACATGCAATGCCAGTCCGAGGTTGAAACTTATAGTCTAAGTAATTAGATAAGTGAGTACGTGTACGCACGTGTTTAAGTCTCTGGGATTACGAAAACACTACACTGGAATTTAATACGGCAAAATACAGGGACTCATTTCCTTATTAATCGAAATTTTACGGGTATTACACTATATACACAAGAAATGTGTACACACATATCTATATACACAGATGTACACAGAGCTTTTGGGTATCTAAGAGAGGTTGATGGTGTAATACCCTGTATCTTTGTAGTATATTATGTGATGAAGACCCTGTATGTTTCTTCTAATACTTGTATGAGCTTGGCCTTACCCTTGGTATAATTTGGATACCAATCGATTGACAAGTTTTCCAATCGATTGCCTTATTTTGGATACCAATCGATTGACCTTTATACCAATCGATTGATTTTATCAATCGATTGACACTTATGCCAATCGATTGGAGGCAGCTGGGCAGATTCTTTTGCTCTGGCTGGGGAGAGGCCATGTGAACACCTTCTCTCTATATATACCAGCCCATTTTGGGCGAATTTCTGTTTACATAAATCAGAGAGAGTGAGAGGGAGAGTCTTGTGTGTGTATTTTATATATATACACTCATATATATATACACACATATATACATATATTTATACACACACACACAGATGGACTGAGAAGAAAGAAGAAAGAAGAGAAGAAGATCAAGAAAGAAGAAAGAAGGAGAAGGAGAAGAGAGAAGACAGAGCAGAGGAGAGAGGAGGACCACCATTGAAGCTCCAAGCTTCAATACACGTTCCCAAACACGCCCTTAACGCCTAAGGTGAGTTTTAAACTCACTTGGTAGCCTTATCATTGATGTTAGGACTTGTTTTAATGAAGAAGAGATGCAGAAATCATGTATTCCCGTTTATATATTGCTGGACAGTCTTCTCTGTGAAGAAGACGAAGTATCAATCGATTGGTACTCTTACCAATCGATTGACATCTTTTAGGTCCCAATCGATTGACATCTTGTGCAATCAATTGGAATGGATTGTGATCCAATCGATTGAACCTTTTATCAATCGATTGACACTACTTCTATGCCAATCGATTGAATCTTTTTCCAATCGATTGATGATACTTTTATACCAATCGATTGAACCTCTATACCAATCGATTGGCAGTTACAGTTTACTGTTTTACTTGTTTAGTTGATGTTATAACTGTTTAGTTGTTTATTTACCGTTCAGTATTTCCCATCATGCTTTATTATTGTAATACAGACATGATAACGAGTTAATGCAACGTAGGATCATAGTAACGACAAGATTAACGGATAATGTTTATAATGTTAGATAACGGAATAGTCGTGAATCCTTTGGAGTTAACGTTCATTTCATTCAGAGTAGTCGGGCCACATTGGGATTGTCATGTATCAGTGATAGAGTTGAACTTAAGTAGGTTTGCTAAGATTCGGGAAATTTGCGTGGGCGGGCGTTGGTCGATCATATGTTCTTAAAAGCGGTAGATAGACGAAGGTGTCTACGACATGCGGTGAACCGGACCATTTGCCCTAAGATAGCCAGATGATCTAATCATATGTTCTTAAAAGCGGTAGACAGACGAAGGTGTCTATGACATGCGGTGGACCGTGATCACTGGTAGACGTCGCTAAGTCGTGGCATAGAATGATGTACTGTTGTTTAAAGCGTTATATCCCTGACATGCGGTGGACGGTGCATATGTTCTTAAAAGCGGGGGATGGACTAACGTGGTATCCATGACATGCGGTGAACTGTGCATATGTTCTTAAAAGCGGTGGATGAGCAATGGTGTATTTATAGAGTTGAACTATTGTCGAGTCTGTTTCCCCTCAAGATGTGTTATCGGTCTTAAAATGAGTAAGACGTTAGTAATCGAATAATCGGTTTGATTTAAAGGAGTTACCCTCACTGAACTCTAATTTGGTTACGGTTTATAACTTGTAATAACTTCAATAGTTGATACCCTGTTAGTATCTAACTCACTCGACTTTCATTAAGCTGACGACGTTTATGCCGCTGGACATTTCTACATTCCAGCGCACCCTGGTTATGACTATACAGGTGAAGGACCTGCAGGAGAGGACTACTATGCCGGTGACGGAGTCCCCGTGGAGAATTTCCCTGACGGAGGTCAGGCCGAAGAAGACTACTACGCCAAGGACTACCTCTACGCCAACTGAAGACTAGACTAGAATTGTAGCTAATTGTCTTTACCGTTTTAGAACCCTTTTTGTAGTCAGGCATATGTTGCCTTGGCATTTGTACTTCCGCTGTCTTATATTTGATTCGAGACTCTGATGTGTAATAGTTAGTAACTTCTGTTGACTTTATGTTACATTGTGATTAGAACCTAGACTTCATTCGTGTTATACTATTACTTCTTGTTGCTTAGTACTGCGTGGTGTGGACAATCATGTGACTTCACCCGTCGCTGCCTTTGGACCCAAAAAGGAAATTTATTTTTCTCTATTTTTGCCGTTCCGGGGCGTGACAGATGGGTTGGATTGATTGAGAGGGAGTGATATGGACGGGGTCCTAGGGAAGGTGGCCGGCGGTTGGTGTGTGTGAGGGGTAAAATCCGGCGGGCTAGGAGGGGGTGCGTGGGTAAGGCTGTTATCCAACAGGTCTGGGTTGGTTAGGCTAGTACACACCCAATTTAGGAAAGATTCTTGTTGTACTAGCATGCCATAAACGTATGGTTAAGCCGTCGCTAGAAATCACGTGCATTACAGTCTAAATAAATACAGATTTTACGAGTTTACGTGAAAACTCAGTCCGGGTTTGCAACTGCAGTCTAAGTTATTATTTGAAATAAATATGCACACGTATTAATCAAGTTATGAAATTACGAAATTCATATACTGAAAGATACGAACAAAAATACGGGTACTGATTTTATTAACAACGAAAATTTACGGGTATTACAGAAAAAATGTAATATAAAATTTCACGGGGGCCTCAAAATTTTGTGAACTTTGGTGTCTCAGGACAATTGCCCCTTTTGACCCCCCTTTGGGCCGGCCCTAATCCTTTGGAGTGCATGAGTTTGATTCATGTAGCAAATGTAAATTCTTGCATCAAATGAGTCATTTGATGTGTAAATTTTACCTTCTCCTTTAAAGATGGTCTAATATGCAACGTGTATCATCCAAAACAACATATTTATGGAAAACTCTTCGCTACCCAAATGTGGTTTTGTTGTATATACAACATACCACCAAGACACTTGTCAATCATTGATTGGATGAAAGTGTACTTTATGACATGCATTAAATGGGGGGCAACCGGTTATCACAGGTTGGTCAAGTATTGCACAACGTGTTTGTTCCTTGACCACAGATTATTGTTCCTTGATCATCAATATTTGTTTCATGCCTTCAAAGTCACAATTTAATGTTCCTTTAGAATCATGGAACAAATATTTATGATGAAGGAACTTTATATTTTGGGTTAGTTGTTCTTTATAACATATAACAATACATATATTTAAAAGTGTTGGAAAAATGACTAGCCTTTAAGTTTTTAGTCTTAAATGTTTGCATTAAATCACTACCATCTAATTCAATTAAATAACCCAACTACCAACTTAGGTATATGGGAACAATTTTTCTCATTATGATCATATAAATTTGTTCTGGGGCTTTTATATGTTTGTTCTATCTATAATGAGGTTCACCTACCTAGTACTTAGTTTTAAGGTTAGTTGTTGCATTTAAGGTTGGTTGGTTAATTTTTCCTCCCCACTCTTATTATCTTATCTGAACTCACTCAATCATCCCTCTCAATACACACTCTCACTTACACAACATCTTCTCCCCATTTTCAACACTCTCACTTCAACATCCCTCACCTTCCACAATATTTATAATGAAGGAACTATACTTTCATTCTTAGGAACAGATTTTTTAAATCACGAAACAAACTATTGTTATCATGAAACAAATATTATGATGAAGAAACTATGTTTTCATGCTTAGGAACAAAGCTTAGAATTCATGGAACAAAAGTTTATAATCACGGAACAAATGTTTACTATGACGGAACAAGACTTTCTTGCTTAGGAACAAAACTTTGAAATCATGAAATAAAATTTTGATATCAACTGACCACACTCAAATCTCCTTAGGATGAGAAGAGGTAGAGGCGGAGGGAGAAGTGGAGGATGTGGAAGAAGGGGTGCTTCAATTATGCTCTTACACAGATCTTAATAGGCAAACTTGGTATGGTGAAAGACGTCCTTTTGTTAGCACCCCAATACCTTATAATTTACCTTTCACAAATGTTAGAAATGAAAACTATACTTAGATAACTATTACAAACTTCTTAGTAAACAATCTAAAGACACTGAGGTACTGGATAACCCTCCATGACCCTTTAACACAACAGTTGTACGTTCAACGCCTCAACCTCTGAAGAATTTCCTCTGTGTCGTTCCTCGCTTCATTTTCAGATGAGTTGACAAGATTTGAAGGGCCCATACCACTTTTATTTGTCGAGACAGTAACCGGTGGTTTTTGAAATATATAACAACATCTATGATAGCGGGATGTACATTATACCCCAACGATGTTGCAGTATTGTCATAGCATAAGCTGTTTGTTCAAACCTTGGCACACCATTCATACCACTTCTGAAACTTTGCTCCTTCATCATCATAAGTTGTTTCCTGACCTTGGCACACCATTCATACCACTTATTCATGAAATAAATATTTTATGATTACGAAACAACTCTTTATGGTTAAGAAACTATACTTTCATGCTAAGGAACAAACTTAGAAATCATGGAACAAATATTTACATTGATAGAACAACACTTTCATGCTTAGGAACAAAACTTTGAAATCAATAAACAAACTTTTGATATCATGGAACAAATATTTATGATGAATGAGTCGAATGACCTATATTTTCCTTCTTAGGAACAAACTTTGAAATCATGAAACAAACTATTGTTATCATGGAACAAATAATTAAGATGAAGAAACTATACTTTCAAGCTTAGGAACAAAAGTTTTATATCATGGAACAAATTGTTATAATGACGTAACAAGACTTTCTTGCTTTGGAACAAAACTTTGAAATCATGAAACAGACTTTTAAAATCAACGTACTGTGTACTCAAATCTCCTTAGGATGAGAAGAGGTAGAGGCGGAGGGAGAAATGGAGGAAGTGGAAGAAGGGCTCCTTCAATTACCGATGTATGGCATGCATATTGCTCTTACACAGATCCTAATAGGCAGACTTGGTATGGCAAAAGACGTCCTTTTGTTAGCACCCCAATAACTTACAATTTACCTTTCACAAATGTTGGCCACATATTCATTGGTGACGCTCACGCTCGACTACCAAACAATGCAGTTATTATTGGAGATGATCTACAATGGACAAGATTGTTTAGCATAAGGTATGAGTGCGAATTATACTGTCGTTGGCACGGTGTACCAGTACCAATTTCTTTCACCCCTGATTTGATGCAAAATTCGTACAGGGATGATGATTGGGTCATAGATTTGTTGAAGCAAGAGATTCGACAGATGAAAGGACGATTGCAGCGTGTTCACGCAATAGAAGATGCAAAAAAGTATTATGACCCCCCCGTCTTTGCTATACAGGATATTGAATATGATCCATACTATGCTGATGTTTATCCCAATCTACTGGATTATCGTGATGACGATGTTAATGGTGATTTTCAGCGTTTTCTTCTTGGGTGTCTAATAAGAGATGACGGAAAGTCTGCTTGTTGTTATGAATACTATGGCGATCTAGATGCTATGTTTAACGATTAGTTATTGTATGACATGCATGAAATATGGAGTATTTTTAGTGCACAATAATTTTAGGATGTCTTTTGTTTCTAAGATATTAAATTATGCATAAATTTGTGATCATGGAACAAAAATTGTAAGTTTTATTAGATTCTGAAACAAATATTTTATGATTACGAAATAATCCTTTATAATAATGAAACAAATTTGTAAATTTAGAACTTACTTCTGAAACTTTGTTCCTGCATCATCATAAGTTATTCCCTAACCATAAAGTTTGTTTCGCAAATTGGTGATTTTTTTAGATTCTGAAACAAATATTTTACGATTACGAAACAATAATTTATGGTTATGAATCAAATTTGTAAATATAGAACTTACTTCTGAACCTTTGTTCCTTCAACCCAATAAGTTGTTTCCTGACCATAAAGTTTGTCCCCAAATTGTAGGTTCTGTTAGATTCTAAAACAAATATTTTAAGATTACGAAACAATCATTTATGGTTATGAAAAAAATTTGTATATATGATGAAGCGTTGTTTCTGCATCTTCACAAGTTGTTCCCTGACCATAAAAGTTTGTTCCTAAAATTGTAAGTTCTGTTAGATTCAGAAATAAATATTTTATGATTATGAAACAATCATTTATTGTTATGAAACAAATTTATAATTTCAGAACTTAATTCTGAAACTTTGTTTCTGCATCATCATAAGTTGTTCCTTGACCATAAAAGTTTGTTCCTAAAGTTGTAGGTTCTGTTAGATTCTGAAACAAATATTTAATGATTATGATACAATCATATATGGTTATGGAACAAAATTTTGAATTTAAAACTTACTTCTGAAACTTTGTTTCTTCATCATCATAAGTTGTTTCGTGACCATAAAAGTTTGTTCAAAAAATTGTTAGTTCTGTTAGAGTCTGAAACAAATATTTTATGATTACGAAATAATCATATATGGTTATGGAACAAAAGTTTATAATAAAAACTTACTTCTAAAACTTTGTTTTTTAATCACCATAATTTGTTTCGTGACTATAAAAGTTTGTTCAAAAAATTGTTGGTTCTGTTAGATTCTGAAACAAATATTTTGTGATTACGAAATAATCATATAAGGTTATGGAACAAAAGTTTATATTAAAAACTTACTTCTGAAACTTTGTTTCTTAATCACCATAATTTGTTTCGTGACCATAAAAGTTTGTTAAAAAAATTGTAGGTTCTGTTACATTGTGAAACAAATATTTTATGATGATGAAACAGTCATTTATGGTTATGAAACAAATTTGTAAATTCTGAACTTACTAGCTGATGAGAAGGTGGACACTTAGCCGTGGGGTCGCCGAAGAGGGGAGAGGAGAGAGGGAAGAGAGAGAGAGGTGGATTTGTGGCTCGGTGGGGTTACTGTTGAGTGGGTATGGAGAGAGGGAAACCGTGAAAAGGGAGAGAGGAAAGAGAAAGAGATGTGGATATGTGGGTTTGTTCAAACCATGGAGGGAAGAGGAGAGAGGGAGGAGGGAAGAGGAGAGAGGGAAGAGGGAAGATGAGTGAAGTAACCGGTTGAAGAGGTGACCCTTTTCATTGTGGTTTTGGTACAAAATCAGCCATGTTTTATTTATTTATATATTTTTACTCCCTCCGTCCCATAATAAGTGTCCACATTTCCTTTTTTGGATGTTCCACAATAAGTGTCTACTTTCCTAAATTGGTATATAACTTTTACTTACTTTCCAAAACTATCCTTATAATAAAGACAAAGTAGCATTTATTTGTGGTCCCAAAACAAGCAAAAAGTTAAACACCCATCACATCTAAGGGTAAATTGAAAAGTGACTCTTTAATGAACCAAAAAAATTAATATAATACAACTTTTTTAAACATTGTGCAAAATGTAAGTGGACACTTATTATGGGACGAAAATAGTATTTTTTATTATTTTAAATTCTTCTTGCACTTGGATGGCTAGAATCATCCTCACTCATGATCCAATGGCTGACAATTATTTTATTGTATATACAATGAAACCGCTTTGGGGTACCCAAAGTCATCGCCCATATTTATTGTTGGAAGCTAAGATGCAGATGGTTGCCGAATTTTCATGTATATAATAAAAAATTGACTCTGACAGACATTTTTAGGAAAGTCAGCCTATCATAAGCTATAATTCATTAAAATTGATGGTTATCTGCTCTGAAATTTCCTGAGGTGGTTTCTTCAAGTCCTTACAACTTGTTTTCTTCCTTCGCTTGCCCTAGCTTGCTTTGTGGCTTCATTTAAGAAAAAGAAAAGGGAAAGAAAAATATGTAAAGTAAACTAGGTTTCTTTTTTCTTTTTTTTTTGAATCTCTATGCTTAAATAACATTAAAAGTTGTAATTTTTTAAAATATAATTGTAACTTAAGAAGAAAGGGAGAAAAAAGACTCACAAATTGAAAATTTCTAATTTATTTCTTACTAAATTTCATTTACTTCATATTTTTCTTACTATTTTCTGTAGTAACTAACAACAAAATTTATTTTCCTCAGTTTTTTCTTTCTTTCTTTCTTTCTTTCCCACTAAATCTAAAAACCAAATAGAGCCCAAGTGTGGTGAGGATTTGGTTCAAAATAAATGGACAACATACAAAAGTGGTACATCACTCACCAAGTTTGAATAGAACCAATTCTTAGATGTTTTAGTTATGAACTTGATTTTTAGTGGTAAAATTTTTGTCGCTAAGTGTACTGTACCTTTAACAATAAAAATTTCATCACTATAGCCCTGATCCGTAATAGACGTCCGTTCTACAGCTGACTTATATATAAATATATATATTTCAAGCAAAAAAAAAATATATATATATAAATATATATATATATATATATATATAATACTACAGACATGGATATAGTTGAGAGTTAGTAATTTAAGCTTTTCCACAAAGATTTTTTTGTATTTAATATTATGATCATCACAGAAAAAAGAAAAAAAGAAAAAAAGAAAAAAAAAAACAGATTTTTTTGGGGGCAGTGTTAGGAGGACTGACTATGAATTTCTGGAGCAAGTAAATTCTTAAAATGGGGTCCTTTTATTTACTTTACACTGAATTTCTCACAGGGTCTGAGCTGTGTTTTAAACTAGAATACTAAGAAATGGCTTGAAATTTGGACCCTAAAATTTGAGTAAAACTTGGAAGCTTTAAACAATCGCCTTTCCTTGGTGTTAGATGATGTGCAAGTGTAATATATATTATTACCATAATGCAACATTAGATTTTTCAAATGCTATCTTTAATGAGATAAATTTAACTCTTTATTTAGACTTATCACTTAGAATCAATTATTTAGGTTTTTGGTATAAGACAAGTGACGCAATACGTAATCATATGATTATTTGAGATATAGTGGTAAGAATATAAGATTAGCACGATAATTGTCAATTATGAATAAAGTAATAATTTTTTTTTATTCCATGGGAAGGGAGAATATTTTAGCATAAAATTTGAATACACAGGAGAGCACTAAATGCCCTTTTTTACCACTTGGACTATGAGTCTTTGTGAATAAAGTAATAAATTGACCTTACAAACGTTATGTAAGTTCCAAAATTTAATGCATTACTAAACGAACATCGAATTAAATGTTGTTTATTTGGAAAAGATACACAATTTGAATGTAAAAAAGTCTTGATGTTCAACAGTATGTTTAGAGTTGAAAGAGTCGTTAAATAAGTGATTTTAATTTTAAATATAGAATAGCAACAATGCTAGGGGCACTAACAAATTCCACTAACACTAACACTAACACCCCCACTCTATCTCTCTCCTAGTGACACTTTGAGTCCACTGCGGACCTTACACAGCCACTAGGAAAGAGATAGAGTGTGAGTGTGAGTGTGAGTGTTAGTGTAATTTGTTAGTGCCCCAAATATTACTCTATAGAATAATTTAGCTCATCATAGTGTGTGCAAAATAGGTTATTGCATATTGATAGGGGTGGAACCAGGAGTTTGCCTTTGGGGGTGCCGAGTTACTACATAGACAATTTAATAACAACACATGACGGGGGTTCGGGGACAGTGCCCCCCGAAGCGATTTTTTGGTTCTATTTATACATAAGTATGCTTTTATTATTATTATTATTTATTTTTATTATTTATATTTTTTATTTATCAGTAACACTACAAATTTACTATATGGGGTTATTTTGCACTGTTTGAGAGTCGTCGGGAGATTTAGTTTATTACAATGAGTGATCTAATTGTACAGAGTAATGTTATTCTTCCAAAATCTTGTATCCCAAATGATTCTCAAACACATATGATTGAAGTTTAGAGTTGAAAGAAAGTAGTAAAATGATTTAAGGTAACTAAGGGAGAAGCAAATTTTTTTTGTTTGGGGGTGCCAGAAAACAAAATATAAATAGAAACTTTGGAGTCATACATATACATGCATAACGGGGTAAAATTTTCCCAATAACTGGGGGTGCAATGACACCTTACGACAAAGGGTTGGTTCCGCCCCTGCATATTGAGAAGTTGTCTCTGTGTGGTTTTTTGTATCTATAAGGTAAAGTAAAGAATTAGTAAGAAAGATATCATTAAGAATATTCTGTGTTAAACTGTTAATTATTAAACTACATAGACCTGGTTGGATATTATAAAAATTCTGGAGTCTATAAATGACTATAGAAGTCTAAAAATTAAATAAAATTATTTTACGAACTAACTAGGCAAACCAACTTTTGTAATTGAAAAAAAAGAAGTGTCAATCAAAAACTAGAAAGCTTTTGGCCTAACTCGGTTTTTGCTCGGGATTGGACAATATTTTTATGTATCTCGGACTTGAGCTAGAAGTTCAAGACCGATATGATTTTAGATTAGACTTGGACAGAGAGATTAATAACTCATATACTCCATATAAAAATTATATCTTTGACTGATATTAACTTTAGGATCATAGAATGTTTTAGCAAAAAATAAATATGATTGAACTTTGCTAGATTGCATATTGGCATCTGAATTATTATTTTTTTAGGCTGCAATAGTTATTTCTAAAGAGGATTGTTTCACTTCTGTAATTTGGGCTAAAACAAACACTAATAAACTCAGAATTTAGGTTTGGGGACATACTCTACTAAAATATGGGTTAAATTTGAACACCTAAAATCAAGTCCAACAGGCAAAAGCTACCTTGAAGTTTTCTGACCTTATTACCCTCAATACAAACAGAGAGTGGAAGGGTAAACATGTCATCTGTGAAGCCAAGAGGAGCCATCTTATATTATGCCATAAGTTGGGGATTGGCCAACAAGTGGTGGCTATTACTTGCACCACACACACAAGCAAGTGGTTGGCTATATCAGGATCCACGTCATAAATTACCCACTGGTGCCACACACAAAAAAGTCTGACCTGGCAACACATTTTTGGATCTCTTTCACGTACAGTCAGTTAAAACATACAGGTGTACTGTTGTACCAAAAATCGCTCGTTAGTCAAACCAATAGAGTCAACTGTCCTTTTTTTAAAAAAAATTATTTATTTATTTATTTTTATACTCCGTACTTAATTAAATTCGGATTGAATACATACGCACACCCTAACTCCAACTTAACTCTAAAGTTTTATATTGATCTACAGTAAAGTTCAACAAATGTCATTCATTCCGATTGAAGAATAATTGGAGAGTAAGGAACTAAAATCCACTATGGGATTCGGATCCTCTCACTCCTTATTTAAAAAAAGAGAGACTATACCAATTAGAGTACAATCCGCTCGATAACTATCATCCTTGTACAAGCCTTAAAATGTTCGAATTCCTCCCCTTACCTTGTACCTCGATGTAGAATATAATAGCTCATTTTTGTCCTCTTAATTTTTTATATAATTTAATTTTAATTAATATGTGTATATATATATATAAAAAATCTCAAGAGCAAGCGTCCTGTCTTTTGATCATTTGATCGTATTTAAAAATTAAATCTGACAGTCAAAATAGAGTCGTTACCTTTAATAAAGGAAGAGAAGCCCTGCCAGGGCCTGCCTTGTATATAAATATATATATATATATATATATATTTTATGCTGGTTAAATTATTGAAGGCGCATAGAACAATCTTACACGGCTCCCAACGTACAAGAAATTGCCCACCTCTCTCTCTCTCTCTCTCTCAACTCCATTTATTCTGATTGAGAAGCGATAAGCAAACCGCAGCTCTGATTAAGCTTCAAAGGTATATACATATGTATATGTATATGTATATATATTCTGTGCATAAAAATAGTTATATTGTCGATTGTGTACTATATTTGTGGTTTTGAATCTTCGTTTGATATTCGAAGTTTGAGAGATAAGGAAACAACTAGGCTTCTTTTTGGAGGATTGGAATAGTTAAAAAGGTGGGATTTTGTAGGATCATTCGGTGGATTTCTTGTTTTTGTTATCTGATTCCCCCCCCCCCCCTTTTATTTGGGGGGGGGGGGGGGGGGGAAGGTTAAAAGCTTTTAAAAGTTTGTTTTTGTTTCACTGTTTGAGCAATTTAAGAGAGGGGAAAAAAAAAAAAAGTTAAAATCCTATTTTCCGATGATTTCCCAATAAATTAATGGAATCCCATTTTTTGGTTTGATTTCATGAATTTCCCCCCCTTTCCTTGTATCTTCCTATTACTCTTTCTTTATTTATCTATTTATTTATTATTATTATTATTATTTAATTTCTCTGTTTTATTAGTCAAATTTGTTGAGCCAGTTGGATTTGAATCGTGGTGTATTTTTGTTGCACATGAGTTGTCCCTCTTGAAAATATCTATTTAGAAACGTGCTTGAGTTTTCTTGGTCAAATAAGGGTTTCTGGGGGGTGTATATTCACTTGTATTCAAAATATATTTTATGTTCATGTACCTAGTCATTTAACCCCTCTTTGTTCAGAGTAGATGTAATGCTATTTGTGTAGCTTCTAACATAGCTCAGGAGAATAAGTATTCATAGTGTTTAAAGTTCTAATTTGTGCTTGCTTAAATTTAGTTTGTTCTTATATTTCTATCAATTTAGTCTTTTTTTCTTCTTTTAGGGCACCTACATCAGGCAGAAAACTACATACAGCATTTTGTGTCTTAGCTTTCAATTCTCAGGCTCCAAATTCATCTAATTTCTGGGTATAGATATGGCTGTGGCATTTACTAATTTGTCTTGGTGGGTATGGAGTGGAAAGAATCAAGACCCTAAAATCAGCAAAATGTCTTCTTTAAATTCTTCACCCGAATCGGGTTTATGGGAATTGGACACTGTAAAGTTTCCTTTGGTTAATGGGGGGAAAATAGCCTCCTCATCTAGAAGGGTTAAGAGAAAATGGCAAAGTCGGGAGGAACGGAAAATTGACCGAGAATATGATGTTGTTTTGGTGCCATCGGACGGTGGTTGTGTTTCTGGGTCCGAGTCTGATGACTCAGATTGGTCGATTGGATGGTTGGAGCCTCATGGTCCTGGTTTCCAGAGTGATGACGATTCAGAGGATAGTTTTGCGGTGTTGGTTCCTTGCTATGGACGTGTTCGTGAGGATTTGGTGGACAACTCAAAGAACAAGTTTTTTGACACGATTGGGAACATTCCAGATATAAATGCCGCTGGTAAGAATCACTATCTGAACAATTATCCATCTTGTTTATAATTTGCTTGTACACGCTTCATTTTCTTTTCCCACCTCTTTGCTGGTTTCATCATTATAATCCTTTTTTTTTTCTTGGATGATTTTGATGTATTATTGCTTGCTTCAGTGGAATGTGTTGATGCCATATCTTTAGCATATTATGTAGCATCCTAGAAAAAATTTGTTGATTTATTTCGTGTTCCTTGTATATATCATATATGTACATAAATTTTTTCAATCATTCATTTTGTGTTTTAGATGTTGGATGTCTTTTTTTTCCTTTCACAACAGACTTAAAAGTATATTGTTAAGCTTGTAGGATTCTTATTCTAGCTTCTTGTTCCTCTAAAGAATATATTGATGATTTCGGTGTGGCCAGGATGTAAATTGTAATAGTAGAAAGGTAAAATCACAATAAAGATAGTGTCTCATAGTCCAATGACAGTGGAAAGTTGGATCTTTAGGCATGTTACTTTATTTCTGCAATTATCGCTCGTCCAATGACAGCAGAAAGTTGAATCTTTAGGCATGCAACTTTATTTCAGCAATTATCGAAAACTGCCTTTAGTTCAAAAAAGGTATATACTCAAAAGAGTCCTATAACCTTTCGGAGGCTCAATTGCCTTTTGAACTGATAAAGCTTTTACTTTCCCTTCTACCATTTTTTGGGAAGAAAGTTGTATGCAAAGAGGTACAATTCATATCGGCCAGCAAATAGAAGATTAGAGAAGCTTCCATATGGTGCAACCTATGTTACATGGACTCTGCTACAGTGGTCGTGTGCGGGTATGGATACGTGTCTAAGCGTCGGACTTAGGGATGGCAACGGGGTGGGTATGGGACGGGGCCCCATACCCCGCCCCCGCCCCGCTTCATTGAAAGTCCCATACCCCGCCCCCGCCCCGCTTCATTGAACCCTCTCCCTGCCCCCGCCTAGTGCCTCTTCCTGGCCCCGACCCCGCCCCCGCCCCGCCCCGCCCCGCCCCGATTAAGAGTTAGATTTTTTTAACAAATAAAAAAGAATTGAAAATGCAGGGGATGGGGTTGAAGATGGGATTGGGGTTGGGGTTGAGATAGGTAATTAAACTACTCGTGCACAGTGTTAAACTAAATTACTTCCTTCAAAACCCACATATCTGTACATACATATATATATATATACGTCATACACACGAACACATAGTCACACACTACACACAAACGAACAGTAACACACACGAACACACACACACTACACACGAACAGATTTGGGGATAGTCTAAAATTTACCTTATTTGGGAAGCTAGGGTTTGAAATTCGAGAAAGAAATGGTCCTCCTCCTCTATGCAATTTGAGAGTGACAGTTAGAAGAGGTGAGAAGTGAGAACTCGAATAGACACCGGCGAGAACTCGTAGAGAGACTGGCACACCGGCCAGAACTCAAAGAGAAGTTCGTGGGCAGGGCTGCGGCTTGGTGTTCTTCTGATCTTCTCTCAGATCTGTTAGTGTTAAGAACTTAAAACCCTAAAATAGTGAAGTATCTATATATATATATGACTAGTATATTAGGTAATAATACAAAATATAAAGGCAATTTAGTAAATTCTAAGTATAATCGGGGCGGGTTCGGATTTTTCGACCCTCTACCTCCGAAACCGACCCGGGTTACAAAAACCTCCCCCATACCCGCCCCTACCCCTACCCCTACCCCTATTAAGCCCCCCCTATACCCTACCTATTAGGGGCGGGGCGGGGCGGGGCGGGGCGGGGAACCCGCTAAACTCGCCTCATTGCTATCCCTAGTCGGACTTCCTACATTCATGAATCTAAGTACACCGCAATAAATCTATTTGTCTCTTACCATAAGAGAATAGTATTTTTATGTAATACTAAGACTTCATCATGAGCATTTCGTCCACTTCGAAGCAAAAAGAATAAGACACTGATATTCGATTTGTCCAAGTATCTAAACATGTTTCTTGATGGGTGTCCAATCAGAAGTGTCAGAATAGCCTCTATCCTTGTCCAAGGGTTGAGTGTCCAACACGGGTACTTCAACCTATTAAGAAGAGTCCATGTAATATGGGGTGCAACCTCAAAGTGTTTGAATCTCAAGATTCTCAACACCCACACCCCAACCCCAGAATTCTCAACCAAACCAGTACTTTTTGGGATGTGGCACAGGACTCTTAACTGGTTTGGCTCCGGCAACTATTGACTGGTTCCCCCTTAACAATCTAACCTCAACCCTGACAAGGGAACTTTTTTTTTTGGTCATTTGCCGTACAGTCCTACTTGTCGCCTGTCGGATAGACTTTGAGCCGTTTTAATCTTTGAACTACCTGATTAATTATTCAGGTTGTGCCAGGAATGAAGGGCCTAACTGCTCTCTATTTTTTCTAATATGACACTAGTGTCTCAGGCTTGATTTGGTTCCAAAAGATTTTCTCCTAGCACATGAAAGTATTGAAAGATTTACTTTTCTGTAGGTTTGACACTTTTTAGCTGAATTTGATTACTTCATTTGAATCTCAGCGTATTTTTACTGGCTTCTGAACTGGACCTTTCCCAGCAAAATCTCAAGAAACTGAAGGGAATAATTCAGAAGACTGATTTAACTTCACAAATGCCACGATGACCTCTTCCTTTTGAGATAGGCTTAAAATCATACACCAATTTTACTAATTTTTCGGTTATATCTTGTTGATAACCAAGGTGCCCTCATACAGCTATACTCCTGGAAGATTTTCAAAACTATGTTTTTATAGTAACTAAAGAAGTATCAATCATTTTGTACTTGGAGCCCTCATTGCAGTTGTTGACCACAAAATAAATCTCAAAACCATTTTCTACATTTAAAAGCACCCATGAGCTTTTTTCTATAGCCAAAACTAACCCCCAAAGTATTGAAGGAAGATCCTGCCTCATGATGGAAGCTACTTTGGACCAAGCCTTATCGTTTTTCTTCTACTCTCTTCCTTATGATGAACTGATGATTATGAGTGTACTTCTAGGTGGAACCCTTTTTCATATCTGTTGCTAGGCGCTGAGTTGAACTCCTTAGGATAGAGTTTTTAGACAAATGATTATGGGAAGATTTCAGAGTGAAGTACCCCCTTTAGCTCCCATTCCATAATTGTTGTCTATTCAGAATTTGAGGTGATTCCAATATGTGTTGTCTTGTATGTGCCTTGTTAATTCTAAAGCTCAATTAGGAAGTAGAAAGAACTTAATTTTTGTTTTGGCGCTATTAATTTTTTTTTCAATTTTTTTTTTTTCTTTTGGAAAAACCAAATAATTAAGTAATTCATTGATATTTCATTACACATATTACCCCATTTTTTGGGTAATATGTGTAAAGTTTTATGTGTAATATCTTGTCCCAAATGTAAGTTAGCCCTCCTTGTATATTTGTCCCATTACCTTCTCTTATCATTTTTCAATTTAGCGCAATCCAAATTTCTCTACCATCGGTCAAGCTTAACAATTTATAATAAGCTATCAATTCCTCTGATCAAAAACAGTAATATAAAACCAATATTACCCATAAATATGTATAAATATATATATAAAAAAAAAATTCGTTTTGGGGGTGCTGCCCCCGAACCCCCATATAGCTTCGCCACTATATGCATGCCATTCCAATTCCCAACTCGAGAGCTTCTAAGAAAAAAGGTTGTTAATCCTGCCAACTCCACTCCACTAACAACCCCCCCCCCCCCCCCCGGCAATAAAAAATCCTAGCTCCGCCCTTGATCTTTTGCATCTCTTGCTCTTAATGTTATATCCTATGTTACCTAGTCTCGGGTATGGGGGTCAGGTACAGATTTGGGTACGGTATCGGATTCGTCTAGTTTTCAAAGATTTTATACTATTTTGAAGGGAAGGAGAGAGAAGTACCCTTATCCGGGTGTCGTGTCTGGCACGGGTACTCCATGGTACTCCATGCATTATGAAGGGTTGGTGTAACATAGGTTATATCTGCCGTTGACGATCATCTTATTGGCATCCTTCTACTAATTTTCACTGTTATGTGGGTTTTTTCCTTCCCTTTTTGTTCTCGAATCCTCATACGTAAGCATCTGTATAAGTTAGAAAATCAAATAGTAATTTGGACATTTTTCCTGTTCTGAGATTTATAGCCCATGCTGAGATATCCTCTGTATTTTTTTCCTTTTGTGGTGCAGAGAGCAAGAAGTATATGGAACATTGGCTTTCTTCTCTCCAGAACATCTGACAAATGGAAATGCCGACCGGGGGAAGTTTAGGAGAGATGGGTATTGAATTGATGAACCAACTGATTAATAATTCAGAAAATGAAAAAAAAGACTGATTAAAAATTCAGATAATGAAAAAAAGAACATAAATTTGTAAAACGATAAAAAGAAAAAGAAAAAGAAAAGATGAAGACTGGGTTGTTGTAAGATTGCTAGTAGAAAGAGGCTAGCTAATGTTGGTTTTGGAGCTAATAATGCGAATTCTTTAGAGAAGAATCTGCAGAGGAACAAGGAATTTTGATGCTCTTACCATAGGGATTATCATATGCTTCCTTGTAAAAAGATAAAAAGAAAAAGAAAAAGAAAAGATGAAGACTGGGTTATTGTAAGATTGCTAGTAGAAAGAGGCTAGCTAATGTTGGTTTTGGAGCTAATAATGCGAATTCTTTAGAGAAGAATCTGCAGAGGAACAAGGAATTTTGATGCTCTTACCATAGGGATTATCATATGCTTCCTTAGTTTTTTGATCCAGAGTTGACTGAAAATGAATTACCTCAGCTTGTCTCCAGAAGAAGTATGTTGGGTGTACTATGATTAGCCTAGAAAGAGAAAATAAGGGGGCAAAAAAAAAAAACTTGAATTGGATTTGGGTTGGTGCTTGCTTGTGTGATTGCGTATTCTTTGATGTAAATATGGTTTGGCTGTACATATGAATGATGGTAACTGGAGGCTTTCTAATATGTGACTGTAAATAATTGGACCAGGTTTTGTGTTATGAACTACTGTAGATAAACTCTATTAATAAATTGTATATTCTGTAATCTCTCTCTCTCTCTCTCTCTCTCTCTCTCTCTCTCTCTCTCTCTCTCATGATCTGTGGGGCAGTAGCTTCTTGGGCTCACCATCATTATATTCTCCTCTGATCAAATATCTTTCTGTCTTACAGAGTTTTTGCAATCCCCAAGCATAAGAGCTAGTTTGGGTTTAACTTTTTCGGAATATTCACTTTTGAGAATAAGAGAGATTTTTTTAAAAATCAACAAATTGGAGCTAACCAACAGTTGGCCAGAGCCTCTAGCTTGGAGGTCAAGGGTTGGGGGTTCGGAAGTGGAATAGTTAGGAGGGATGGACCGGGGTTTGCCCCTGTTCTATTCCAATAAAACGGTACTAGGTGAACCGTTTGAAATTCTGGCAGGGATCCTGAAGTTGCGGAGGAGGATAGACTGGGGATTTGTCATAGTCATCCAAACAAAACAAATGGAGGTTTTTGAAAAAGAAAAAAAGAAAAGTTGTTTTAATCTTTAGAAAGAAATCGTTTTTTTTTTTTTTTTTTTTCAAAAGTTGGTGAAAAAACAAATTGAAAAAAAAAAAGAGTGCCACTGAATGCGTTCCGAAAAGCTATCCCAAACGAGCTCTAAAGAGTGCGGAATGGCCGGAAACTTTTCAAACCAAAAAAGAAAAAGAAAAAAAGAAACCTGCGAAAATAGTAAAACAAATCTTTAGAAGTAATCCGGAATTCTTCACTGGGTTTTCGGAAAGAACAGTCCTTGATGATTTGGATAAGATGTGGCTGATTCTAAGAGCATTGCCATTGAATGCGTTCGTGTGTATGTTAGAGTCATACTTGTCAGGTTGCATGTGTCTTGCACCTCCATTGAATGTGTTTAAGTTTTTTGCTTTAATTGTGTCAGACTTTTGTTCAGTCTTTCAATGCAGCGAGTCAGCTAACTCTTGAAAAGTAGACAAGAGGGATGAAAGTCTTTTATTTAAATTGCTTTAAAAGAGAGCTAATATCATCAATAAAGTTGATACTTAACATGTTCATTGGAGTACATGATGTCAGTTAAAGTTAGTAATCTCTCACTTAAGATCTGCAAGGATTACGTAGCAATACATAACATGCTCTGAAAAGGGAATAGCATTGTGGATGCTCTAAGGTTATCAACCAAGACATTCTTGTCATTTATGAAATTAAATCCTTGATTCACAATTCATCTATCCATAGAGAAAATTACAAATTGCACTAATTCATTTGATTAGTGTCTGTTTGTACTTTGCGGTGTTTAGTTTTCTTTTTTTCTCTTTTAGAATGCTAAAACTAAGACATTCTTGCCATTTAAAATTTATTAAATTAAATCCTTTGATTCACAATTCATCTATCCAGAGAGAAATTACAAATTGCAATAATTCATTTGTTTAGGGTCCATTTGTTAACGACGTTGCGGTTTTTAATTTTCTTTTCTCTTTCTGTTTTCATTTTTTTTTTTAAAGTGAAAACTGCAGACGTGTTTGGCAATCGTTGTTTTTCTCTAGCTTTTTTGGAAACGACAATGACATTGAATAAGAAAACGAAAAAAAGAAGGTTTTGGTTTTCAATTTTCATATATATAAAAAACCAAAACTAGTTTTGGTTTACAGAATTTCCATAACCTCAACATCACCAATCAAGCCCTTAATTTCCAGTCTGACAAATGTACAATGCCTGATAGACTAGTTTCGGACTCAGATATTGATATTGCCAATTTGCCAAAGCACATATTTCAGCATCCAACATAGTAGGAACCTTTCTTCAATGAGACACCAGGCTATAGAAAAGAAAGAAAAGAATCTGGTAAACTTTCCAAGTGAAAGCAAGGCTTCTCAGCACCCTTGTCAAAAGAGAAGCAATTATAGTATTACACCATTGACAACGAAACACATCTCAAATTTTAGTTTTTCAATAGTTCCAACATCTAAACATACACCACAACAGTTACAAATACAAAATACAAATCTCGAAACGAGAGGGAAAAAACAAAAGGAGAAGAAAAGAAAAGATCAAATGAAAGAGAAATATTACAATAAATTGTACAAAGTCACGCCAATCTGACATGTTTGTCTCCCTCAGTCTCAGGTCGAGCTGGTGCTTTGCTTAAAACCTCCACTTTATCATCACTCCCGTCCATTACCATGTCTATCAAGTCATCTTGTTTCCCATTCACATTTTGATCCACACACATTTCGTCAACTCCAACCGGGTCCTCAAGTCCTTCCTCAACCATCAATTTACAATCAGGTACAGTTTCATTCTCGGTAGCAGCCTGATTTCCAATAACAACAGCTTGCTCATTTCCACCTGTTTCAGCAGCTGAAAATTCCAAGTCCCCAACAAGCTCCGTTTGACATTTTTGAATCGTGTCATTCGGTGCATTGCCCGAAATCGAAGCTTGATGTTCTTCAACTTGATCTTTGGGTGCATTGCCTTGATCTTCTTGGGATTGCTCACTTGGGGGTTCTTCTCTTGAAACAAAGCCTTGATCCTCTTGGACTTGCTCTTTTGCTGCATTGCTCGAGTCCAAAATAATGTCGTCTTCACTAGTTTTAGCCTCGCCCTCAACAGCTACACTAGAGGAAACTGCCTTGGTCACTTCTGGTGACACACTCGTGCTATTTTGAACTGTTGCTACTGCTGGTTCCACAGACTGGCCCTGCACTTGCTGAGTTCCACCAATCCGTGAAGCATTTGGTGGGCCCGTAGGACCGGTACGCATATAGTGCACATTAGGATGAGCACCCAAGTGGACACCGGGCAACGGGTTTGGGTTGCCCGTTGTAGAAGATGGTTTGATCAAAGAACCTGATCCAGGCATGATACGAACAGCGTTCTTTGCCTGTGCAGCCTTAAGCAGCGATGCGGCATCTGATGGGGTGGCAATACGGGCACCAGCAGCAACTGCAGCAGCTTTTACCATAGGATCTGGGCTGAGAGCAGACTTTGTCGGTGTTTTCTTTGTAGTCAATCGAAACTTCATTGAAGGTACCGAGATTCCCATCCCCTGTGCTGTTGTTGGGACAGAACCTGAAGTGTCAGGAACAGTTGGATGCCCAGAGTTGCACGCTGTAGTGTTTGAATTCATCCCAGCTGTTTTGATGTCACTAACAGATTTATTATGCTTGGATTAGAGGTATCGGTCAATTGAAGGAAATGAATATAAATTGTGAAGGACAAAAAAAAGGCTATTTGATATCTAATTGAGGTGATAGAGTATAAAATGTTTGCACTATTCAGCAATCAAAACAAAGATTCCAAGCTTTTGAGTTTTCAGTCTGGTTTTCAAAACTCAGGCACCATCTTCTCTTACGATTTCCCCATATTCCCTCTTCAGCAAACAAATCTACAGGAGAAGTGCTCACTTTGTCTACTTGACATATAAGTTACCTACTGAACAAAAGCAAGATAGGCTCAGAATAATACTCAGGTTCCTAAACATACCCTCAAACATAGAATGTTTTGGACTAATTTACCCCTAATAATGGAACATTAGTCTTCCTAATTAGGAAAACACCACCGAATCATGCCAGGTGCACAGTTGACGCATCAAAATTTCTTTTATGGCAGAAGAAACATACCATTTTGAGGTAAATAATTCAATTTGGGACTCTAATCTATATAGTAAATTAGTAATACAAGGGGGCCCTTTCAGAAAAAGAGGGTTCCAGTGGAAGGATGTGGATAATAAGATGAAACCAACATAAGTATGACATAAATTTTTTTTTACTATGAATTAATTTGTTCAAATGTCTCCGCCATGGGCAAATGCCATGGTTTTATGAATTACCATGTTGCCAATGTCTCTGTCCTGCACTTCAGGTTCCTCTTTTGTTCCACACCAGATGCATGGCAGTCAACACTCGACCATTTGGCCACCTATGTTACATGGACTTAGGGTATGTGTTTAGGCATCGGACCAGATTCATGGATCTAAGGACATGGGGACATGACAACAAATGTATATATAGTACTTTATGTGATCATAACACTTTTAACACGAGCATTCCATCAATTTAGAATAACTTTGTAAGCAGGGGAATATAATTAGAGACTTTATACTATCATACTAGTCTAGCAAGCTTCTTGGTGTGTGTTCAACCAGAAGTGTCGGACGCAGATCTCATACCCATACCAGGGTGTCGAGTGTGCAACGCAGGTAGTTCAAACGCAGTAACAAGAGTCCATGCAACATAATTGGTCACCACCCAATGTGGTGGCCAAAATCATGTATATTAGATTCTATAACCTTCAAGAGCAAACCAGTACATAACAGGTAAAAAAAGTGGCATATACAGGTTTCTGGTCAGATGGTTCAGCAGGCCCATTCGGTATTGTCCATCAAAGAGGCAACACATCCACAGAACAGTTCAGATAGTGGTCAGGTAACAAGGCTCATTTTGTTTTGTGGATTTTGAGAAGGAAAGGAAATATGTTTTTCCTAGTGTTTTCCACCATGCTAAAATAACTTCAGTAATTAAAAATTTACAAAATACACTAAGAAAGATAGAGACGAATTGAAAGTGAATCACAAAATTATACAAAAAAAAAAAAGCACTTTATTTTCTTTCCCTTCCTATTTCCCTCACTGTTTCCTCATTAACCAAACAAAAAATTCTTTTCCTCAGCGTTCTCTTTTCTTTTCCATCACCAGATTCAAGAACCAAAGAAAGCCTAAAGCTAAAGGGAAATGAGGGCAAACAAGTCCCATGGAAACTAAAATATGAGGTGAATATCTGGCAGGCAATGCACTAAGATAGCATTAGAAGCAGGGAGAGGCATTGGTACCATTTGTGCAAGCTGCCTTCAGATTATCTCCCACACCATCAAGGGCTAAAGACACTGCTCGGCGAGCGGCCAGTTGAGCTTCAGAAAGTTGTGAGCTACCACCTCCCACATTCAAATTGCCTTTTCTCTTCCTGATAATGGCCCATCTCTGCACATACCCATGATCTCATGAAAATTTGAAGAGAAGGTAATGGAATTGTTGTTGTTGTTGTGAGTGTGTGTGTGTGTGTGTGTGTGTGTGTGTGTGTGAGAGAGAGAGAGAGAGAGAGCAGCAGCAGCAGCAGCAGCAGCAAACCTGACTGAGGAGAGAGAGAAGGTAATGGAATTGTTGTTGTTGTGAGTGTGTGTGTGTGTGTGTGTGTGTGTGAGAGAGAGAGAGAGAGAGAGAGAGAGAGAGAGAGAGAGAGAGAGAGAGAGAGAGAGAGAGAGAGAGAGAGAGAGAGAGAGCAGCAGCAGCAGCAGCAGCAAACCTGACTGAGGGCCTGTTTGGAATCACTTTACAAACGCATGTCTAGGACCCAAAACGCACATACTAGCCCGTTCGATTAATTTTAGGAAGCACTTTGCAACTCCAAAGCATGTTTTGGCTGAAGTGAGTCAGCCCAAACATGGCGCGAGAAGCAAATTGGATTTTTAATGATTTTTTCTCACTTAATTCCCGCTGTGCCCTTGCGATGAGGGCTTCTGATTGCCTGAATGCAAAAGCCACAACCAATCCAAACAGGCCCTGAAACACTAACTAAAACAGATTGTAAAAGGGTCTTATTTCAATATTTCATAGACATGACCTCATATTTTTCTTCACCCAATTGATTGGCCACAAATGAGTTCCACAGTAGTTTTAAGTAATTCCGATGCCGGGATTTGAACCCGGGAAACCTGGGCAGAACCCAGACATCCTAACCATACTAGATAACAACGGATTGCATTAATATAGCAGTAATAGTGTTTCTGTAAACCACCACTTCATAACTGGGACATCACACGATGCAGGAGTCAAGGTGATGCGCTCAATGATTCTCGAATTGAAAGAAAAATAAAGGTAATACCCCAAAGCAAGCTTCCATCAATTGTAAGGGTGTGGCCCTGGTGATATGCTACTGAAAAAGACAATGATGTATGCTATCCATGAAAAGATCACATATTCAAAGAAATGAAGTGTTCATTTTTATGAACAGAATGTGAATGTGCATCTTTCTCAGGAGTGGCAGGGGGGAGAGGCTAAAAATCCAAGAAGAAAAAAAAGAATTATGTGAACTCTTCATAATATTAGGCATATGGGTCAATGTGTTTACTCTTTACAAGGACAAAGTATACGGCGGAGATAAAATAGGGCACTTCAGACTGCTGTTTGAAATCACTTCACAAACGGACGTTTGGGCCAAACATGCGTGTGGGACCCAAAATGCCTACGTTAGCCTGTTTTGGATAAATTTTACAAACCACATTAGATCCCCCGTAGCACGTTTTGGCAGAAGCAGGTCCAGAGGTGCTTCGGCCCAAACGTGATGCAGCAGCAAATTTTGGTTTTTAATAAATTTCTCTCAATTCTCATGGTGCCATTGTAATTAGGGCTTCTGCTTCGACTAACTGCAAAAGCCACAGCCAATCCAAACGGGCTCCAAGCCAAAATGCATAGCAGTATGTAAAAAAAGTAGAAGTGAATGGACAAAAAAGGAACCTGAGATAGCTGAGAAGCAGTTCTATCACCCTTGAAATCCCCTTTCAAAATATTTGCCCAATTCCCTTCACCACACTTCTGCACAGCAGCAATCAATTCCATATCCTCCGCTGCAGACCATGGCTTTCTTTTCCTTCGAGCAGGGAGGGTCCCACTTGCCGATCCATTCACATCCAATCCTTCAGCTGAGGTAACTGTAGGCAGTGGCTGTTTTTGAACTGAAACTGGAACAGTAATGTTAGTCCCTTGCATAAGACTAGCTGGTTGTCTGTTATCTGATGGAGCTCGGGATGAAAGACCATTAGGTATATTTATAGTTAATGGAGCCTCAACTGTTGAGCCGTTGGGAAGACTGGTGTCATTTTGTGAACCAGAAGCAATCAGCACCTGAACAAGCCAACAATTCACAAAATGGAGCAGCTGAAATTTATGACGACAAACCCCGAAACAGAAGGGCAATTAGAGCATTGTTGTGCAGACAAGTTTTCGAGGTATGCTAGAAAAAAGTCCAATGTCTGCCTGTTCATCATCTCAAATAAATTGATTCAATGGACAACAGCAGCAAACCTTTACTTGACGCCAAACATTCACCACTATTTTATTCATCATGAAAAGGAACAAAGAAAAAAATTCATCACATTTTTTAGCCCAAAATTTTTGTGCTCCATCAGGTACGAAAGTGAGTTTTTTTTCCCCCCTTAGGACATGCATCCAACATAGAGAAAATCCAAAAGGGGAGTTGAGATGGAGATAGAAACATTATAGGCTGAGAGTTATTAACTATCAAAGTTGAGAAGTATGGGGTTCCGTCAACCCCCAACTCACGTCTTCGTGGGAAACCCCCATCCCCAACTTAAAAGCAGAAGCAAGTAAGAGCTGCTTTTGTGAAAGAAGAATTTGTATTAGAATGCACCATAACGTAATTAAAACTAGTGAGTATGCATTCCGAATTTGTCGTTCCAAACACACCTTAGGGCGACTTTTAGATGGAAGGATCGTCTTTTAGTATAAAAACCTCAGAGGAAACTCACAAGCACCAAAACCCTAGCTGCATGACATAAAGATACAGAGCTGACAAGCTGCAGTTGGTACCAACTGGCAGACGTCTATGGTGCAAGGACATAATACATCAAGGACATAGCAATAATGCCATATGCATGCACATATATGAATGCATTCATAAAGAGGCTCCTGTAAAAAAAGAAAGATGAAGGAAACAATTGTGATGGTATTACCTCCTTGCAATTCCATTTGTTGAATTGAACCACCAAGAATCCTATTTCTGTTTTTCAAATGATCCACTTCGATCTATCTCATATAGACCATCTATTCGACTTTTATTTACATTTAAAACATCTTTTTAGACAAGTGACCAAGATTTGTTAAATTAATAACTCCAAAATGTATCTTAGGGAGAAAGACTGGTCAGTATTAGATGTGATCCTCGCTTAAGTGTCCACTCCATACTTCTTATGCACTTTCAATGATTTAAGCGCCATCACTTGGCACATACAAGTTTTCTTTTTTACCTCGACATTTTTTCCAAAAAAATATCTATATGCTGAAAACTTTTATTCACAAAGATCATAACCAATCAATTAAATTAGCTATTCTTCCCCTATAACATTTTCAAACTTTTCACGCCCATGTTTTAGATATCTAAATTCGAGCAATTTCCGGCATCAGGAATACCATACACTTTTGTTTGCCAAAAAAGCAAAACAAAGGACCTCATTGAGAAAAACTTTAACTAGAAGCCACGCCAGCGTACAGTGCACTCCATAGAAATGGATTACCTTGAACTTCAGAATAGATTTTCTGTGTAAGTAAGAGCGCAGTACACCAGGACAGAGTAGGAGACACCCTAATATCCAACAATCATTTAAGAGGGCCAATACGAAGAAAAGAAAAAAACAAAAAATAAAACCACCACCTCAGAATTTTACCCGTTTCTTTCAGCAGACCATACAATATGTGTGCAATTAATTAGACTTACCTTCACACATGCTGCTGCCTCTGCTGAAGCTTCACTGCTAACGCTGGGGAAAGCTTCCAGTTCATAATCCAAATCACTGTCATCATCCTGCCAGCCAAAAGCAAAATACTAAAACCAGAGAAGCTTCACAGAATCATAATAAAGTCAAACCATAGGCTTACAAAATACCACATCTATCTGGATCTCAAGGATCATATATGTGCCACCACACATTTTAATTTATGTCAGCTCAACAACATATGACTTACACAGTTGACTACACCACATTCAGCTCATAAATTCATAGAGGGTAAAGTATTGCATGTGAGTAATGTATTAGAGTTTGATATGCATTATTGGGCCCATTTTTACAACTTACAAGTTTAAGCTATTGCTGTATTACGTAGTCTAACACCAAAAAAGGGTACTAGTTGTTGAGCCATGCACACTAAGTATCATCCCGATAATACCAGACCTAATGCCTTCTTGACTGTTATTATGTAATATTACATATTTATTTCACTATTTTTTAGATAAATAAGTACGTAGAAGGCAACAATAACGCCATCACAAACCATGGGATGCAGAGTCGCACCACATCCCAAATGCTCTTTGCTCTCCTGTGAATATAATTCCTTCCCCAACCCCCAAACTCTCCCTCACTGTGCTTGGGAAGACTCACCCTAATTCAAAAGGAGATAGAAAAAAAACATCCATAATTTTCTCACAGCTTGCCAACGAATAGACATGTGTTTGGCACTCTCTTCTACTTTCTACCTATGCAAAACTATCAGAGATCATGAATCCTCATTGCTTGAGATTGTCACTGTTGAAATTGCTTGCAAAGGCGTCAACAAAATGAAGACTGCCCTCAATCGATGGGTCTTTCATGCACCATATGCTCTTTCATGTGAATCCTCTGTTTCCAAAGGTACAAAAGTTTGAAAGAATGATGAACCATGAAGATCCTGCCGAGGCCGACTTCCACTAGATCATATCTCACATTTTCAACGATCTTGACAACATATAAAGCTGCCATGGAGCTCACCTATCTCATCCAATTAATCCTGAAAGTCGCCTCTCCTAAAAATTGCACATCCACCGCACACTAGAATCCAAAATGACACAATATCTGCTACCATTACTTTTTCACAGTAAGCATGCATAAATCCCATAAATTATCCATCAATGGCCATCTCTACACAAAGTGTCATGGAAAATTTGATTTGTTTGCTATCACCAAAATTGAATCTCGAAAATCAAGAGAAATCGTCCCACCATTTCTAAGTCTGTGGAAGAAAGTATCCCACCATTTGTATTTTTGTTTCCACAAACTCACCCCATAGGTGAAATCCACCCCTCTGGAGGTCCATTCACCCCAGATACTCCCATACTTAGAATTTTCCTAGAACGGTCCTAATAAACACCCCACCCTTGTATAATGCTTGCATAAGAAGATTTCAATAATGGTTGCAGTAATTTATTTGTTGAGTAAGACGTCAATGAACTTTACAACAGTAGTGGAAAAAGAAAAAGAGCGAGAACAAATCTTATTTTGAGATGCCTTGCACAAACTACTCCTACAACGGCACAAATGAATGAAGAAAGCACAAGTGAGGACACATAATGTCACCACAAGACTATAGAGTAAAAAAAAAAAACTAGAAATCAAGTATGCACATTTTGTATAGCCAACAAGTATACCCCATTTCCGACTTCAAAATAGAAATGATAGCAAAAGATAACTCAATGATTGAAACAAATAATCAAAATTTTCAACTGCAAATGCCAAAAGCACAACAAAATAATAGGACATCCATGATAAATCTTACACCATATTTACTTAAAGTGGTGTTAGGGATATTAACTATAGAGAACAATTTTATTTCACTGGATTATGTATCTACCATATGGGCTTGCAACCTATAATATCAAATAAGAGAATCCATAGAAAATTGGAAAGAAGAAGAATTTATAAGAAATCTATTTACTCATGGGAAAAAAAAAAAGGGGAACTTTTGTCCCACTGCCCAGTACAAATCTTCCACTTTTATTCATCTCTCTCTCTCTCTCTCTCTATATATATATATATATATTTATTATTTATTTATCCTCCTTTTTTGTACTCTAAATGAATAGTTCATGCACACATGATCATTGAACTTCAGTTACATCTAACTTTTTTGACATGAATAGTTGATACCAAATACAAAGATCTCAACGGAGATTCACATAAATACGATTCAGATGAAAAGAGAAGAGGGAGGAGGGGCGAGAAAAAAGAAAACAGATGGAGAGGGATAAGAAAAAAATTAGGAGTTACTTGTTTTCTTTTATCCCTTTTTGAAAACTTCCAATTATATGTCGGATTACATGAACATGTCAAAGATGTGTACCGCCATGTCAGCTCCACATCACCCGGTGAAATTTTTATATGCCCTGGTTTCAGTGTGATCATCATTTTCCAAATAACTTACAACTCCTTATTTATTATGTGGTGATTTTTTCCACATGTAAAATGTGAACATAGACCACTAGGATCTAATAAATGGTGAGAAATGGATCAACTTTATCCAACTTGAACCTCAAATATTAGTCTTAATACTCCCTCCGTCCCTTTTTTTGAGTCCTATATTCCATTTTGGTATGTCCCAAAATTAGTGTCCACTTTCCTAAATTGGTATACAATTTTTACTTACTTTCCAAAACAACCCTTCCTTGAAATCTACACCAAAACAAAACTAAAAAAGTTATTGTAATGATTAGGGGCAATTGTGGAAAGTAGGTGTAGATTCTTTTTGTCCCCTTAATAAGTTGAGTTCCCAAAGATGGACTCAAAAAAAGGGACGGAGGGAGTACTATATATCGGTTGCATAGTATATAGCATCATGAATTGCAAACACTAGACATCATCATACCCTTGTAAAAAACTTATTGTCATTAAAAGCATTGTTGTTAGAATCGTACGGCTCACGAACATGATTCACACAATTCAATTCTACCCTACCTCGATAAGAATAGCATGTGTGAATTGAAGATCCCTATGAATTGTGGGTAAATCACACGATTCACTGCGATCCATATGATTCTCACAATTCAGCAATTCATAAAATTGGGGAGAAAATGATGAAACTAAGTAGTCTTGGATTAGCTTAAAAGGTGCTACGTATAAACTGCATTTTTAATCCATTCTAGTTGTTTATTGTTAGCTGTATGTTTATTGTTTTGCCAATATGTTATATTATTAACAATTGTTCTTAATATGGTTGAACAGATCAGTGCTATTGATGATCCCTTTAAATGCGTTCATACAATCTTAATAATAATTGTTTTGTCACAATATCCTCTTCGTTTTGCATTTGTGTGAAAGTGTCTTTTGATGTTATTTAGTCCATTTTAAGCAATGTACATATGTTTTTATTAGTGTATACATACATGATTACACACACATACACACACACATTATATATAAAATTTTCATTTCTAAAAAGAGGTGAATCTTATTCACGGTACTATTTGATTCATAATTCAAAAGAAATTTAGAGAAAGCAACTCAAACGAAGTGGAAACTGCGAATGACAAACTGACCACAGGTTTAGCCTCATCTTCCAATCTCTGAAGTAATGCGTCACGATAAGCCAAATGTCGCCACAGCATTTGGTATTCCCTTGCATTGGAAATCCCAGTTGTAGTTTTCTTCACCAACGCATTCCAATCAATTCTCACACCCGGAACCTGTGCAACTTCTTGAAGCAATTGGAGCACGGTCGTCATATTATACCTTTAAAATCACAATAATCACAACAATCACCTCTATTTGAACAAAAACAAAAAAAACCACCACCACCATATCTTCATCACACTCAAATGAATCAATTAAACATCAAAACACAGACATTTTTAAAGGTAGAGCAAAAATCCCATTTGTTCAGAAATGATGGGCAAAATTAACTCTATACACATATACCAAATTAAAGCTAAAACCCAATAATATTCAGAAATAATGGGTTCACTAAAAAAACACAAATACACGTATATATCGGTGGCTAATAATAAGATAGATTTGAGTAGAATAAGAAACAAACAAACCTCTGAAAGAGAGTGGAGACATCTTCTTCACTGATGGTACCCTTTCTTCTCTTCTTTGCCCTCTCAACCATTGCGATTCTCTCTACTCAAATCGCATGTCCCGAGTGAAATCCAAATCTGAGTGAAGTAGAAATCTCTCTGAACAAATACACTAAAAATATCAACCACCACTCACTGCAAAACCCTAGAATAAAGTGAAGATTTGAAGGCTGAAGTGAAGAGCCCTAGATGAAAGTTTCCAAACATCAATGTTTCAGTGGGAAAGTGAAGGAGAAGACCGTTGAGGAGCGTGGTCAACAATCGCCGCGTCGGTGGCGACAAAGACGGGTGTGCGACTGTGCGCAGTCGAGAGAGAGAGAGAGAGGGGGGGCAGTCACAGTGTTGTGTTGGGGACGACAGGAATGTGGAAAATTTTTGACCCTGGCAACGGCGTTGTGGACTTTTCGTTAGATTCCCGCCTTGGGATGCGAGAATCTCAACCGGAACGATTTTGACGGTCGTGATTGAGGGTGCAAATCTTTGTGATGGAGGTGGTCGCATCGTAATGTTGTGTGGTGTTTGCTGTTTAATGTGTGTCAAATGTCAACGTGTGTGTCTTGATTAGGAAATTGATTTTTGATGGGATGTTTTACTAAATCCAAAATGAGTAATGCTGATGTGTAATGTTGTGCATCTCAAATCTTAATATTAAATAATGTGGTCATATTGTTATATGTATTTGAAAAATAGTTAAATACGAAAATTTGTAAAATACATACAGCATTAGTCATCCCAAAATCAATAATTGGCTCTCTAAAATCAACAACAATAATAATAATAATAATAATAATTGACTGAATAAGCTATTGACATGTATTATTAGTGAATAAGGATTTGTATTGAAAGCACAGTGGAGCCAATTTGGCAGCATAAATTGCTTGTAAATTTTTTTATTTTTTCAGTAAAATGTCTAACTTGCATAGAAATCAGATGCAGTGACTTGGAAAAATGTTACATTGACCATCATTCGATTGTTTTGATGACATGGTATCACGTATTATAAATAAATACAAGGTTACTAGAATAATGTTAGGGGTACAATTATTTTTTATAACTCATTTACAATCATATATATCTCTTTCTTCAGTAGTACTGTGGGATCCGGTTAAATTTCAATGGAGTTTAGTGCCACTTAGGAGAGAAATAGAGATAATTATAAATGAGTTATAAAAAATAGTTGGACCCTAACATTCCTCAGTTTACTATATAATCACATATGTATATGAAATTCATTAAAGGAAGACAATCATAAAGGTAGATATTGTATTTGCATTAAATATTTTATCTTATTTTAGTAATGACATTAGTCATAACTAGTGGAGTGTCACACTTGTTATGTGAGAGTAATTGTAAAAAGAAAGTGAAGTGGCTAGTTAGGAGAAGTTATTTTATTTAAATTTTTTGAAATGACATTTTAGTATTATTATGAAAGTATTATAATTAAGAAATTTAGTAGGTTTTATTGTAATTATTGAAGTGGGCTAAATACTTTTTGGTACCCCTCCCTTTCTCTTTCTATATTAGTATAGATATGTACGTTTTTGGAAAACAGTTTTTGGAAAACTTAAAAATGTTTTAAACAATGACAAAAAAAGATTTCTAAAAGTGGACTATCAAGTTGATTAGACATTGTTTCTAATAATCTTTTAATAATCTCTTTGAGAAATATGTCATCTATGTCCTGTGCACATTAGGAATCACTTGGAAGAAATACGTGTGGACTAAAATGTGCTTTTGTTGTTCAAAACGCATGTATTAGGAAAAAATTGGGGAGACTCCTATTTGAGACTCTTTTAGTCCGAATTTGTCATAAATGGTATGAAAAACAGTTTTTAATGCAAGATCAGTACATTGAAAACTATTTTTCTTGCCATTTATGGCAAATTCAGGCTAAGAGAGTCCCAAAATTGGAGTCTCCCTAGAACTGCTATCCTTTTTAAATTTATAGTAAGAAACAATTTAGAGTCTCAAAAGCTCATTTTGCTTAAATGGGTCAGAAGGTGCTTTACCCCAAATATAACATAGAAAATAAGTAGTAGTTTTGAATGAAGTTTTTATTTTATTTTTGTTTTTTATTTACTTCTACCCTTGTGATTAGCTTCTACTTTCGCTTTTGTCTAAATCCTAATGCAGATGTCACAACCAATTCAAAAGTGCTCATAAAGTAATGGTCTCTTCTATTACGGCATTAGTCATATAGTGTCAATTGCACAAATGAATAATTATGTACATGTGATCTAAAAACAATTTCGAGAGTTCCCTATAGACATCAAGGACTGTCCCCAAACTTGCTAATTCTCTTCTCTTCTTCTTTTTTTTTTAAAATGTTTATCTAAGTAGAGGCAAATTGAGAAAGGAGAATTTGGGACCCAAAGGAAAAAGAAAAAGAAAACCTTGATGAACACAGGGCAAGTTTGGGTACCACAACTGACAACTCACATGACCACCTGGAAAATTCATGGCTGAGTAAAGACCTCTCTACCCATCATTTCTGAATGACATTTCTGAACAACAGAAGCTTTTCTGTGCAATTGGTGTGACTGTTTGTATTCACTTCAGACTTTTGCGTTTAGGGAGAGGCAAAAACAGACAAGGGCATCTTGGAAATTAGAAAAATTAATTAAAATCCTGCTTCATGTGATACGTTTGATAAGCACCCGAGACCTGCTTTTGCCAAAACGTGTTATTAGAATTCCCAAACACGGATAAAAAATTTATCCAAACATACTAATATATGTATTTTCGTCAGTTTAAGCACATTTGGGCCCAAAATATATGTGTACTAGAGAGATTCCAAACAGGGCAATGAATTTGTGTATCCAATTGCATATGCAAAGAAAAAACCTTTTACTGTACTAAATTCCAGTAGTGGATCGCATGATAAAAGAATATTCCAACGGTCAAGCAAGTGTCCTGCATTTTTTTTATTTTTTCTGCCGACTCTATTTAGTGCCCATTTTGGTCAACTCTCCATTATCTTTCTTTGGCTGAGTGGCATGTATTTTCCACGGTGTTCATTTTTCCAATTATGAAGCATGGCTAAGTAATCATAGTCACATTAGGCCTAGTGCCCAGGTGATTAGGCCAATAATGGGTCAAGAAATATTAAATGGTGATATGGGCGGGGGTTTCCGAGAAATACAAATAACCTCCGGTTTTTTCAGATTTGGCGAGCATTTGGAATAACTAGTTATGAGGGACAAAATAAAGCTTCATGTCATATTTTAAACAATCTTCACAAGCATTTGGGCCTTTCTCACCTTTTTCTATTCGAGTAAAAAAAAAAATCAATCAAATAGGTTCTCAGGCCCCAATGAATATATATATATATATATATATTGGCAGATGTATTTATACAGTCAAGTTCTAAAGAAGGCGTAATCTCTTTATTAAAGAAAGTGCCTCTGTTTTGGCCGTCTGATCATATTTTCATTAAGGGCAGCTTTGTCATTTTACAATTTTTAAACACGATCCGACGGCTAAAACAGATGCCCTCTCTTTAATAAAGAGAGGGCACCCTCTTTAGAGAATCTGTGTATTTATGTATTTATATATGTCATTCAGATGGGTATTCAATTAACTCATCCCCTAGTATTTCTGGTTCATTGGGGCTAACCAAAACCAATACATTATACATGCTCATCCCACATCAAACATGGACAATCTGATTCAATATGAACACAACGATGATGGTGAAGACCAAAGATATGACCAATCTTAAAGCAACAAACATTTAACCGCACAAAACCATTAAAATATTAGGCAAAAAAGCAGAAATAAAAATCACTAGGAACAAATCAACGTAGCCTAGTGTGTGGTTTAAAAATCAATTTAACAAACTAATAGGGTGATTTCTATATAAATTTGAACGAGTAAATTACAATGATAAATAAGTTACTTTTCTTCTATTGATGAGCAAAGGTTGGCCTAAGATAGAAACTTTTAAGTGTCTAGATTTAATCGGGGTCTGATTACTTTCAGTCATGAGCTGTTGTACAGGTTGAGAAAGGCAGAGAGGAACTTGTCGAACACAATCGAGAGAGGAGAAAAAATAGGTCCGCCTCTATGCCTGTTTAGGATGTTGCAAACAACCATGGTGGGGAGAAAATTGAATTTCGAATTTCGATCACCAGACATCCCTTAGATAGCGTCCGTCCATCTGGAGTTTCTTCACAATAGACTCCACTTTTGACGAGTCGGCATTTTCCTCCTGAAATTAATTACAGAGAGAAGTATATAATGTATTATTAGACTTCAATGAACCGACAAATTGCTTCAGAATGCAATGTGTTAGGGAGAAGCAGAGAAAGAAAAAAAAAATTACCGCTGAAACACAAAAACCTATGGTGATCTGATTCCTTGCATGTTTGGTTAACTACAAGGAAAAGAAAAGAGACCACAGAGGAAACCCTTTTCCTTTGGTTAATAAGAAAAACGAGTTCCCTTCCTTTTTCTCTTACTTCACAATTATAAGTTGGAAAATTTTCATTTTTAATGTTGTTTAAGCATGAAGGAAAACATTCCTTCTTGTTTTACTTCCAATTTTCTAAATCCAAAAACCAAACAGGCCTAAATGAGTAATAGGGGAAACACAAACCCCTGAGCCAATAACTTTCTCCTTCAAGAGTACATAATTTTATGGAAGTTGCACAGTAGATATAGATGGTTGGCGATGATTCTCAGAGTACGAAATTATGCATGATGTCTGTATGTGTGTCCATCAGTGAGTGAGTAAACAGAGTTCTTCTCTTCATACCTGCTCTTGAACAATGGTATGCAATGTGCGATGAACATCTCTGGCCATACCCTTGGCATCACCACAAACGTAAAGATATCCCTCCTTGGAAATTAAACTCCATATATATGCTGCCTGAACAGGAGGGGGCACAAAGAAAAAGAATCAGAAAAACCACTCTCTCATGAACTGCAAGCCATGTTTGCTGCTTGTTACCCGGCTAACCTTTTCCATCATCTTATGTTGAACATACTCTTTTTGTGGGCCCTCCCGCGAGAACGCAACAACCAGCTCTGATAAAACGCCTTGATCCACAAAATTATTGAGCTCATCCTCATAAATGAAATCCTATAAACAAAAACAAAATCAAAATCACTTCATTCATTACTGTCAAGAAGAGGGCATGTCGCAAAGGGTCTTACCAATCGGCGGTTTCTACATCCAAAGAAAAAAAGGGCAGGACCGAGTTGCTCGCCATTTTCCTTCAGGGCCAATCTTTCCTGGAAATTGCATTATGAATTTAGATTACTTCTCTACAAACTAGAGAAACTAACCAAGCACAGAGTCATTCAAACCTGTAAAAATCCTCTGAACGGTGCCAAGCCGGTACCGGGTCCCACCATCACAATTGGAATTGAAGGATTGGCAGGTAACTTGAAATTAGATGGCCTGATAAAAACAGGAGCTCGGCTACAGTCACGGCTTTTCTCTAGAGGAACTGCATTCTGATATAATTTAACACAGTTGGACAATGTTACACATCGACAAAGCCAAAATTACATACCAGAGATAAGAGTACCAAACATTGCACAAGGACAGTTAACATAACTAATGAGACAAGAAAACGAAACAGAAAGAGCTTGAGAGTACTTTTATAGAGACGTGTTCAAGTCGACATTCATACCTTCATCCAGGTTGAACACACCCCTTTGTGAATTCTGCCTGTGGGACTTGGACCGTAAACTAATGAGCAGGTCACATGAACTCTATTGGGAGCAAATCTGCAAAAGTAATAGCAACAAATGAGATTCCTGAGATTTCTATTTCCAACATATAATTTGTTTTTATTGCCCCACTTGTACATAAAGACTCACCTTGGAGAGGATGAGATTGAATAATAACGAGGCGGTAAGCGAGGGGTTACTGCTGCAAAAAATACACCAAGGGGAGGTTTGGCAGATGGAAACTCAGCCATTACCTCAAGTAGGCTTCTTTGACACCCAACAACCCATTGGGAGTAATCATCCTGTATGACAAGAAAGTACTATATATATATACACACACACAAATAAATAGAGCACAACAGTGTGCGGACCAGGAATGCACATTTGGGGCGGCCAAGTTTATTGGCTTGGATCCATCGGAAAATAGGCTCACCCGCCGAGGCAAATTTTTTTGAGGTTTATTTATACATATTTTTATATCAAAAAAATTACCCTTTGCTCTGTGACGTTTTTCTTGCCGTTTCGAGAGTAGAGAGGTTTTGTGCCTTGCAATTCCTGTATTGTATAAATGGTTTGATCTTCTTGTCTCCTGACTCTTTTTAAAATTACGCCACTATGTGCATATTATCACTTTTTTATTCAATAAGAAGTGATCGTTGATGTTAATTTGTAACGGTTGAGTTGATGGTAAAACAATTTGGGTTGAGCTAAACTTAGAATTGAAAGAAAATGTATTTATCCAAATATTTAAGGTCTGATTGATTACGATTGTTATATTGTATTTCAACTTCTTATTTAGATATCATGACTTAATTGATAGTTTGGGATGAGTTTGATTACAACTATTGTTGCATAAGTAAAAAAGTAGTAAAATGTAGAGGAGCCAATATGTAAATTAATTTTAATTTTTTACAATTACATATACATAACTGATGCTTTCAAAATTTGCAGGGGCCAATATATATAATATCTATAATTTTAAAAAAAATTTATAGGCTAAATAATAAACTTTCAAAATTTTGAGGGGGCAGTCCTCCCCGCACAACACCCCCCCCAAATTGGGTTGAGCTAAACTTAGAACTGAAAGAAAATGTATATTTATCCAAATATTTAAGGTCTGATTGATTACGATTGTTATATTGTATTTCAACTTCTTATTTAGATATCATGACTTAACTGATAGTTTGGGATGAGTTTGATTACAACTATTGTTGCATAAGTAAAAAAGTAGTAAAATGTAGAGGAGCCAATATGTAAATTAATTTTAATTTGTTACAATTACATATACATAACTGATGCTTTCAAAATTTTGCAGGGGCCAATATATATAATATCTATAATTTTTAAAAATTTTATATGCTAAATAATAAACTTTCAAAATTTTGAGGGGGCAGTCCTCCCCGCACAACCCTCCAGCCCCACTCCCCCTCCCCACCCCCCCGTGCCTCTTACGGTCCACCCCCCTGGAGCACAGCCATCAACGGAGCATATTTTTCACATAATCAGCATAGACCCAAAAAAGTTGCTAACTACTATCAAACGAACCCCCCATATACAAAATAGAAAACCGAGAGGAAAGAAGAGCATAAAGAGAGACTTTTTTGACCTTTCCCTGAGGTGATGACAAGTACTTAAGCCTATCTGCTTCACCAGAATCAGTTGCATGAGCAGCCAAAGCAATTAAAGCAGCCTGAAAATGCAAGTATTTTGTAAATGGGACAACTGTCACTATGAATCAGAACTTGGACCAGGAAGAAGATCCTGAAGAGCTCGTTTGGGTCAGCTTTTAAATAGTTTCTTTTAGGAATAAGATAAGATGTTTCCAAAATCTACACATTTGAGCTTTTTAAAAATGCTGTTTTCAGGTTTAAAAAGGCATCAGATAGATTAAAAAAGCTGTGAAAAAGCTAGTCAAAACAGTCCGCCTTTTTAAACAATCACTGATTAGTGATTGTTGGCCCTGGAAAAGCTATCCCAAACGGTATCCTAACAGCATAACCTGGCTGGGTGAAAGTAAGTCACCTTTCGGGGTGGGTTTAGTAGATCGGCATAATGTGACAGGGCTGTGCGAAGTGTGCAAGGACCAGGAAAAGGAGGCGGTAGCGAGCCTCCCAGGGATTTACCATCACTGTCATCAGCATGAATGGAAAAGAGTAAATCCAAAGGTTGACCCAACAACTTTGCAGCTTCTTCAACAGTTTCACCACAGTTTTCCGCGTAGACACCCACATGATCTCCAGTTTCGTATCTGACAACGGGAAGGTGAAAAGAATACCACTACTTAATATTGTCATCAATCAGAAAAGGAGAAAAATATAACATTATGGTGATACGCATTTTAGCATAACCGAGAACAAAGAAAAGTAACCACAAGGAATGAAGGAACAGAATAAGACTTCAGTGCCAGTTAAAAAGTTACCATTAACAGAAATCAGAAAGACTGATAATTTGTTTAACTGTTTCAGGGTTTCACAACAAAAAAACAGATTCACTCAACAGTCTCATCAAGTTATAAAATATGTATACGTCCAGCTGCTCACAAGTAAAAATAAGACCTGCTGCCTATAACAGAGTAGAACGATTTGATGGATATAGCACAAAACCAAATTGTACTCTAGCATGCCTTACCTTCGGCTTCGGGAGGGAAAATCCCAACAAAATCGAAAGAGATATCAACCCAAAGTCATATTACCAGGGTGAATGAGCTGCATCATTAGAACTTAAAACAAAGCATAACTCATGGGTTTTGAGTTCGTTACAGCTAACCCACCCAAATAGTCCCTGCCTGCCCCAGGCCCTCGAAAAAAGTAAGAAATGAAAACCAATACCACGTACATACATAGAGAGAGAGAGAGAGAGAGAGAGAGAGAGAGAGAGAGAGAGAGAGAGAGAGAGAGAGAGAGAGTGCTTCAAGGATTTGTTATTCACAAATAACAGCAATGACCCATTCAGGCACATTGCGGAGCAAAAGCAAATGAGATACAAATTTAATCAGTGGAAACTAACATCCACAAAAAAATAATAATAATAATAATAATAAATAAATAAATAATAAATAATAAATAATTGTTCCCATAAAATAAATGTAGAAAACTCAGACTGCCACATGCCATTTCCTGAGAGAGACTTAAGGGTTCTTCAAGGATTTGTTATTCACAAATAACAGCAATGACTAATTCAAGCAAATTGCGGAGCAAAAGCAAATGAGATGCAAATTTAATCAGTGGAACCTAACATCCACAAAAAAAAACCCCATAAAAGAAATGTAGAAAACTCAGACTACTACATGCCAGTTCCTCAACTGACACTGCTCAACTGAACCTCAAAGGAGGAGAAAGTAAGAAACCCAATGCAAGATAATTTAATCCCATGGAATCTCTTCAGGCAGGTTCTCATTTTTTTTTTCTTTTTTTGCAACTATAATTTATTAAGACTTCCTAGAAACTGAGTCCCAAACTCTTACTAGAAACATGAAATTTTCGTTAAAAGAAAATGAATTAGAACTAAAATCCAGAGATAAAGTCTCATAAAGAAGACATGAACTTACGTAATAGCAGTGCCTGATATGTCAAACTCCAAATGTATGCAAGATCGGTCTGATTCAGGTTTGTGAAGCTCTCTTTGAACAGCAACATTTACTCTTCATGCAAAGGAAACAACATTGATTTCAGCATAAAGCAAAGTGGGTGAAAAAAAGAAACACACACACGCGCGCGCGCGATTCCACGTACCGGCAAGGATGGTGAATATCATATGAAGCATTCCCGTTGGCCAAGTTTAAGTTTTTATCCTCAAAAGATGTAGTTGTAGGATCATAAATCACTACCCGGTATTCAGCTATTGCTGCTGTATATGGGGTAGTCACAGTATTTGCATCATCCTCATCACGGAGTATTTGATCTAACTCGGGCCACAGCAGCTCTCGCCTAAAACAGAAGAACCATAGTATTATGATTTAAACCGTTTCTGAAATCAGCAAGTTCAAGTTCTGAAGAATCTGAACACATATCTATGCATGAAGGAAACATGAGAGCAATATAGAACCATGTGAGGGCAGGAATACAACATACCAAGCAGTAAAGTCATCCTCAATGCATTGATCATCATCCCCAAGACCAACTGGAATGAGTCGCTTTGCACCTGATACATCAAAACATGTGAAAACAGCTTTTTCATGTAGCTATCTAGACTATTAGAAATTTCCCGTGCCCATGGCCACTATCCAACCAAAAAAAAGTTCGTTTAAACCTAAATTCATCATATATTTATTAACACTCTTATAGTACTAATATATAGATACAATTTTAATTTAGAGAGAGAGAGAGAGAGAGAGAGTGAGTATTGAGAGGGGGGGAGATGAGTATAGATAGGGAGTGGAGAAAAACGCAAAAAGGTGTAAAAAGTGGGGAGAGTTTCAAATATTTCAAAATTTGAATTTAAGAAAGTGGTGAAGAGTTACAATTTTGGACCCTTAGATGATGACACACATCAATGGTCCAAAGTGTCCTAGTCGTCAAAGGCATTGCTCCTATTATATACATAGACATACCATATCAATGATCTCAATAGAAAGACAATGAGCCTGACTCACCCTCAAAAGACGCGTTATGAGGGGAGGATTACACAGGCTTATAAGAAGCACAGATGGGGGCTACGCCTAGGCGATGTAGGACAATCCAACACACCCCCTGGACCACATTAATAGGGTAGCCCAACAAGAGGAGGGATCCTGATAAAGGGTAGTCTTGTAATAGTGTGTATTATTGTATATGTGTTGTCCCACATCGCTTAGCTAGAATATTAGTCTAGGAGTTGTAAGGCTATATATAGGTCCTTGTATTCCTCTTGTCATTCATTTAATATATTGTCTTTACATATTTACATGGTATCAGAGCAGGTCGACCTGACCTAGAAAAAAAAAAACCTAGCCAACCCAAGTTGAGTCGAGTCATCGCGAAGTTAATGTTCATCGCAGAACTATTCATCTTGAAGTTACTATTCATCGCTCACTATTCATCACACTGTTCACTGATTTCACTGTTCATCAAAGCCACTATTCACACAGCACTGTTCATCGGTTACTATTTACGCAGTACTATTCATTGCCCATTTTTGGCTCTAATCTACTTCTGTGGTAAGGTTTTTGGCTCCGATCTGCTTCTGTGGTAAGTTTTTTTGCTTCGTTGCGCTTCAGATCTCGTTTCGTTTGGTTTCGATCTTGTTTCCTTCAGATCTATATTCTTCATGGAATCCAAAGCCCTTCCTCAACTCACCACTAGGAAGTTGAATGGATCCAATTTTCTCCAATGGTCCCGGGCTGTCAATATTGCCCACACTGGCTTGGGTTTTGATGATCACCTTATCGAGTCTGCTCCCACCACCGACGAAAAGGCCAACAAGACATGGAAATAAATGTATGCTCATATTGTTTCCCTCCTTAGGAACTCTATGGAACCACACGTTGCGTATATGTGTGGTCACTTGGGTAGTTGTAAAGATATTTGGGATTATGCTCATCTCTTGTTCTCCAGCGCACTCAGTGATCTCACTCGGATGTATGATCTCTCATCTCAGTATTTTTAGTTGCAACAAAGTGATCTCTCAGTTACTACTGATTATTTTGTCTCCTTCAAACGGTTAGTTTAAGAATTGAATGGCGTTCTTCCTATTACTACTGATGCAAAGAAATAGCAGGAAGCCGTAATGAAATTTCTTGCTGGCTCAAAATCTAATTTTGAGCATGTTCGATCCCAGATTCTAGGGAGTGCCTCTTTGCCTTCTCTTGCTGAGACATACCAGCGTGTTCTCCGGAGTACGTCTCGTGATCAGGGTTCTAATTCTTCTGTTACTGATCATTCCGCTTTAGTTATTCAGGCTCCACCGCCCACTGCAGGTCGGGGTGATCGTAATCCCCGTTGTGGCCGTGGTGGTTACTGTGGTGGATATGGGACCCGTGGTCGTGGTGGTCCTCCTCATTGCACCAATTGTGATAAGGACGGTCATTATAAGGAGATGTGTTGGGATCTCATTGGTCGCCCTGCTCGATTTGCACATGTTGTTGTTACTAGTAATGCTTCATCATCTTCTCATGCTCCTGCTGTGGGTGATCCGATTTCCATCTCTAGTGAAGAGTATTCTACTATTCTCAATTTCTTCAGTTTCAGGCCTCTCAGCATGCTTCTACTCCTAGTACGGTAGTACCTCTCTCGCTCAGAAAGGTACCTTCACTGCTTGTCTTACTTCCCGTACTCATCCTGGGGTAATTGACTCTGCTGCCACCAATCATCTCATAGGTATATCCACCCTTTTTTCGTCTCTTGAACCGTCCTCTTCCTTACCTCCCGTTACTTTGTCGGATGGTTCTTCTATGCCCCGTTGAAGGCCTACTGTCCAATTATCCCCGTCTGTCCTCTTATCATCTGTTCTTTTTATATCTCATTCACCTTTCAATTTGATGTCTGTTGGGAAGTTGACTAAAAATCTTAATGCTTGTGTTTCTTTTTTCCTTAATTTTGTTCTTATTCAGGATTTGAGAGGACGACTGGCGTAGGGCATGAATCCGAAGGTCTTTACTACTTCGATGATTTACCCACTTCTTCAACTCCAACAGTGTGTCTTGCCACTGTGTCTCCTCACCAGATCCGTTGCCGTCTTGGTCATCCTTCCTTGACCAATCTGAAACTACTAGTATCTAGTTTAAGACATTTATCTACTTTAGCGTGTGAGTCCTGTCAATTGGGGAAGCATCACCGTGTCCAATTTGCTCCTCGAGTTAATAAACGCGTGTCTAGTCCATTTTAATTAGAGTATTTAGATGTTTGGGGTCCACACCGTATCACTTCTGTTAAGGGGTATCGGTGTTTTGTTAGTTTTGTTGATGATTTTTCCCGAACTACGTGGCTTTATTTAATGAAAAATCGTTCTGAGTTATTTTCTATATTTTGTACATTCTGTAATGATATTAAAACTCAGTTTAATGTTCCTATGCAAATTCTCCGTAGCGACAATGCACAAGAATATTTTTCTCATCCTTTCACCACGTATATGGCACAACATGGCATGCTTCATCAATCCTCATGTGTTCATACCCCTCAGCAAAATGGGTTTGCAGAAAGAAAAATCCGTCACTTATTAGAAGTCACCCGTACATTGTTATTTAAGATGAGGGTCACTAAGAGTTTCTGGGGAGATGCAGTTCTTACCGCTTGCCATTTGATTAATCGTATGTCGTCTTCCATCCTTGATGGGTGCACACCCCATGCCACCTTGTTTCCCACTACCCCACATTTCCCTGTTGCCCCACGTGTGTTTGGGCACTGACTCCGGGTACCAATAAGTTGGATCCCCGTGCTATCAAGTGTGTTTTCTTGGGGTACTCCAGAACAAAGAAAGGGTATCGTTATTATAGTCCTTCCTCGCGTCGCTTATTTATCTCTGCTGATGTTATCTTCTTTGAATCCACTCCATATTACTCTGCATCTCACTCTATTGCTGATCCTGACTTTATGGTTCCCCTTCCCCTTCTCCCCTTCCTACCTCCCAAAGCTGGATTACATCTTGACCTCCAGACATACACCCACCGTCATCAAAATGTTGGGATTATTCAGGATTCATCTATTACGCCTGTGGCCTCCGTGTCTTCAGATCCGTCTCCGTCAAACTCAGACCTTCCGATTGCTCTCCAGAAGGGTAAGCGTACTTGTACTTCTCATCCTACTTCAAATTTTGTCTCTTATGATCATTTGTCTCCTGCTTTCTCATTCATTTGTTGTCTCTTTGTATACTTTCTCTCTTCCTAAGTCTACTGCAGACGCTTTTCCCATTCAAGATGGAAACAAGCTATGGAGGATGAGATGATTGCCTTGAGAGAAACTGGTATTTGGGAGTTAGTACCTCTTCCATCTGGGAAGTCTGTAGTTGGGTGTCGTTGGGTTTTTAAAGTTAAAATGCATCCTGATGGCACACTTGATCGGTTGAAAGAACGTCTTGTTGCCAATGGCTATACCCAGGTTTATGGTCTTGATTATTCCAAGAAATTCACTACAATTGCCAAGATTGCTTCTGTTAGTCTCTTTATCTCCCTTGCTGCTACTTATCACTAGCCGTTACATCAGTTGGATGTCAAAAATGCCTTTCTGAATGGCACTTTTTCGGAGGAAGTATATATAGAGCAACCACCTGGTTTGTTGCTCAGGGGGAGTCTAGTATGGTTTGTCGGTTGAAGAAGTCCCTATATGGCCAGAAACAGTCCCCTTGTGCTTGGTTTGGAAGATTTAGAGAAGTTGTTGCTGAATTTGGTCTCCAGCGGTGTGGTGTTGATCACTCTATCTTTTATAAGCACTCTTCAGTGGGTAAAATCCTACTTGTTGTTTATGTTGATGATATTATTATAACTGGAGATGACTCCAAGGGAATTCAGGAGTTGAAGTCCTTGCAAAAGCAATTCCAAACTAAAGACTTGGGACAACTTAGATACTTTCTTGGCATTGAAGTTGCTAGATCTAATGAAGGGATTTGCCCCTCAAAGAAAGTATTTCCTAATCTCCTCTCTGAAACAGGCATGTTAGGGTCCAAGCCCTTGTATTCTCCTATGGATCCTAATACTAAGTTGTTACCAGATCAAGGAGAGCTCATTGATGACCCAGGACGGTACAGACGTCTTGTAGGGAAGCTTAATTACCTAACGAGACCCGATATTGCATTCGCTGTGAGTGTGATTAGCCAGTTTATGGATTGTCCTCGAACAACCCATTGGGATGCACTGATACACATTTTGAGATATCTCAAAGGTGCTCTAGGACGTGGTTTGTTATACAAAGACCATGGTCACATACGAGTTGAAGGTTATACTGATGCAGATTGAGCAGGTTCTCCTGGCGATATGAGGTCCACTACTGGCTATTGTCTTATAGTTGGAGGCAACCTTGTGTCATGGAAAAGCAAAAAACAAACTGTGGTAGCTCGGTCTAGTGCAAAATCAGAGTACAGAGCCATGGACCACACTACTTGTGAGCTAGTATGGACGAAGCATTTATTAGTAGAACTTAGGTTTACTCAAACTACTCCAATGAGTTTATCTTGTGATAATCAAGTTGCAGTTCCTATCGCCTCTAATCCCGTATTTCATGAAAGGACAAAGCACATTAAAGTCGATTGTCACTTTGTTCGAGAGAAGCTTTTGCAAAATATTATTCATACAGTGCATGTGAAGTCTACAAACCAATTAGCCAACTTGTTTACTAAAGCATTAGGAGGGATTCGAGTGAAATATATTTGTAACAAGCTTGGTGCATATGACATGTATGCTCCAGCTTGAGGGGGAGTGTTAAAGGGTAATCTTGTAATAGTGTGTATTATTGTATATGTGTTGTCCTACATCGCTTAGCAAGATTATTAGTCTAGGAGTTGTAAGCCTATATATAAGCCCTTGTATTCCTCTTTTCATTCATTTAATATATTGTGTGTTCACATATTTACAGACCCCATACCAAATAGAAAGACCAATGGACTGACTCACCCTCAAAAGCACCTTATGAGGGGAGGATTACCCAGACTTCTAAGAAGCACAGATGGGGGCTATGGTCGGGCGATGTGGGACAATCCAACAATCTCCATTGCAACGAGAATAGCAATCCTAACAAGATAGAAGTTGATAGTAACAAAATAACATTACTCCAATATCTCTTACAGTACAAGATATGGCATCTATGTGCATGCTGAGATGGATGTTTGGATAAATAAGACAAAATGCCATCGAAAATGAATATACGAAAAGTGTAGAGGTAGCACCATCTTTAGATGAAATACAAGAAAACTAATTAAGATGGTTTGGACATGTCAAGGAAAGGCCAATGATTACACCAGCTAGGAAGATTGTTAGTGTTCACATTGAGTACTGCCAGGGAAGGTGAAGACCAAAATTGACATGAGAATAGGTAATCTCGAAATATCTGATAAAGTATGGTTTGAGTAAAATTACGGTTATAGATAAATAGAGTGGAGAGAGGATTCACATAAGCGACCCCTAATAGTTCGCAACACGGTTTCCCTGGATGGTTTACGGCTAGGCTTTGTTATGTTGAGCTGAATTGAGTTCTATTCTCTTAAAAATACCCAGTCATACGTATTTACTTGTACTTGGAAATACCAAACGAATAATAGGAACAAAGAACACTTCTCTCCCTCTCTCACGCGCAAACATAAAAAAAAAAATCATCCTCTTTCCAATCACGCTAACAATGTAAAGCAAATTGAGAGGTTAAAGTATCGTCCACCGAACTATCTATGCGGAGTTATATTAGAATTCTCGGAAAAGAATGAGAATCCCAATGGCGTTGCATGTACAAGAGGGCTGTGGAAATCACATCCTCTCGCCCTTTATAAAGTTGCAAGGGAACCATAGTACATTGTTCACTTTGTTAGACATTCTATCAGTCAGTTCCAATCAATGAAAAGAAGGCTGGTAGCGTGAAATAGAGCATATCGTTGTCAAGTGCCAACTACATGTCTCATGTGGTGTGGATGGGGAGAAAGAAATAGAAGATAATTTTGAGGTGCGGAGTTGCCCACTTGCAGAACTAAGAAAATTTTGTTGGATCTTTACTTCTGAATGGCCGGGAAATAATCCAGACACAATATATTTGTTTGCATGGATGATGTGTCCTTTAAAGAGCAGTTTAGGTTGTCACTCATGTATTACTGTGTACATGGTTTACCACCCATTTGCACTTATATATAGTATATCCTTTAGTTATCAAAAGAAATTGTGGCATTGACATATAAGCTGCACAACAGATTTAGAACTCCAAAACATCCATTGATTGGATAACAAAAATGAAGTACAAACAAATAGGGACGACATACCTTGTTCACCAAGTTGTTCATCTATCACCACACCAATCTGTACTCAAAAACTTGTCATTACACATAGTTTAAGTATGGTACAAATGAAGGAAGAACTTCTGATGGATTTTACCTTGTTAAAATGTTCGTATTGACGGTTGCCCAAACCAAAAACCCCATACTTAAGCTGCTGAAGCCAGGTTCCCCTTTCATTTTCCTGAAAACCTTACACATCCTCGTCAAGAAAGTTCTACCAAATAAAATTAGAAGGATGCTACTACAGATGTATTAAAGTTACCCACCTCAGTAAACCATTTGTAAAATCTTGCAGCATTATCTGTAGGCTCTCCATCTCCATAACTACAATTACAAGCTCAAACACATAAGATTAGTGTCGTCTTTCCCAAAAGAAAAAGGAATAACACACTGTGGTAATAATATAAAAGAAACTATCCGTCCTACGTTGCCACCATGAAAAATGCCAAAGTTTCTTTCTTCAGTTTTTCTTCATATTGCTCATCACTGGCAGCATAATCATCCTAACTCAAACCAAAAACAAAAGGATACACCAAACAGTCAATATCAAAAGTAACGTCGCATGAAAAGTCACACAGCAGTTCCATCCAACATACCATATCAACAACTTTCACAACTGCTTTCTCATATCTTGCCTTGATCTCTTCCGCTAAAGCCTATAAGCGAGATGTCATAAAAAAGCATAACTGTTATAACATTAAAATAACCCATCCAAGAATTGTGTGTGTGCGTGTGTGCGCGCGTGCATGCATTTCCTGTTAACAATGTCTATTTGCATATAAACAACTTATATCCGTAATAATGACAATGAGAAAATTCCGTATATACGGCTTTTTCGGAAAATAAAGAAGGAAAGGAAAAGAAATGTAAGATTCTAATTTTTGGGTAGAGAAATATTTGTTAACCCACAAAATATGACATCTAGGATTGACACAGCCAAAATGCCAAAAGTGATAATTGGAACTCTAGTTAGGAAACCAATGGAGGAGGGAAACCAACAAACAAACATATCAGTTTTGAAAGGAAATACAGGTAATCAATCCATAACAAAAAGGAGGGCATAATAGTATCAACTTTCCGTGCTCCCAACTGTCCCCAGATTTTGGGAGGAAAGAAAAGGTGGGCCCACAAAAGTTATACGTATTGCCTCCCTGTTTCTTTCCCTCTTAACTTTAGAATCCAAAGAAGGGATAAAAGACCAATCGTACAACTTTCCCTTTTCTTTTTCTCCAACCCACTCTGGCCAAAAACACCAAAAAATGTTAACTATGTCCAACACTTTGGCTACAAGAAGACACTTGGAAAGTTATTGCGTGTTAAAGGTTTGCCTCACTTAGCTCACTATCAGTCCTCCATAACATACTATCTCTTATTAGCAGCCAGATTTTCCACTGCATGTACCTCCATATAAGTTCCTGAAACATTCTCAGCTCTTTGTTGTATATCTTAATTTGTGGTTTCCACAAGTTAAAAAAGTAAATGTAAAACCAAGAGACCTGCTTTACACCATATGTATGGAATTGAATACTTCAAGCAACGATATTAAAAGCTTTAAGAAATGGAAGACAACAGTCCTCAACAGATCTTCCACATGCATTCTCATTTCTCAGAAACGAGTTCTATCAACAATAATCATGAAGGCAAAGCATTAGCAATCATTCCAACTTCTGCCTTGGACCTAGATCCCAGACCAATTAGAATAGAAAGTCAACCACCAAACATTCTCATTCAATTGATTTACTTTGAACTCATTGTAGGGTGAAATTATATCAAAGTTGTGCTTGAGCGACAGAAATTCACAAGGTTATGATAACCGATTCTTAGTCAAGATTTTTAATTTAACAAGTATCCCAAACACAGAACCAGCTTTTGCCAAAAGGTCATAGAACAAATTCTCAATCTAACATTCCATACACACAATCACAGTGATTCTGCAAGAGGAAGTGGGTCTGATTCCTATTCGAGATTCTGACATGTCCTACCCCAAGTCCCATGATTCCATCCACAACCCAAAATCTATATTTGATACCAACTCAACAGGCTAAATTAGAACTAAAAAGACGTGTTCCTTTCTCATAACTTCTTAGTTTCTTGCAAAAATTGCCCCCAAATTCACCTTCAGATCAGAATCCACTATCTCCCATATCAGGTGCAATGAAAAACCATCACCCAAATCACACTACCCAAAAAAAAAACCACAAAACTGATCCAATCCTACCAAAACAAACCCAAAAAACAAAGAAAAGAGAGATCTTTACCTTAGCAAATCCCTCAGCAGTGCCAGTCTGAGTACCAAAGAATATGGTCAGCTTCGTCTTCCCTGAACCAACCTCAACCTCATCTTCCTCTACCTCAACCGGAAATGGCTTCGAAAGTACCACAGGCTTCACTTCCTTACTCCGATCAGACGATTTTCTCCATAGAAAGAACAACAAACCTACGACCATAGCAACAGACGTAGTAACGATCACAACAACTGTATCAGAAACCGATTCAGCACCGAACGATACTCCAAAGATCGATTCAAGCGATCTGACCAATTCCGAGCTCGAACCCATCGTCATTCGAAACGATTCCGAGGTTCAATTTGAAGTTCACAAAACCTTTCACTCTCTCTCTCTCTCTCCCTCTGTCTCTCTCTCTCTCTCTCTCTCTCTCTCTCTCTCTCTATATATATATATATATAGGAATATCTCCAATTGGCTAGTTTTGCTTCCCTCTTTCCGATTGATTCTCTCTCTCTCTCTAGAGTGTCCCAGTTATCTCTCTCTCTCTAGGGATCTCGGGCGACGGATTTCTCTCTCTAGGTTCTGGAACCTAGAGAGGAGACGGAGGAGAGGGAGAGGAAGAGGGAGAGAGAGAGAGAGAGAGAGAGAGAGGCGGTGCGGACAATGTGGACGGTGGAGCTATTTTGCTATAACTTGCTGCTGCTGCTGCTGCTGCTGCTTGCTGATGACAAGGAGCTCTTGTTGACCAGAAAAGCTCTTTGGGCCGCTTTCTCTATTTTCGGGCGTTTTTATTGGGGAAAAAAGGCCGTCCGTGAGGTGGTGTCCTTACAACTCTTTTGCTTAGTTGACAAAATGATACGTAGAGGCTCGTTTGGCAATGACTTATTATTATTATTTTTTAAGAATAATAAGTGAAAATGATATTGTAATAAGATTATTTTAGAGTTTAGTACAATTAAGATTGTTGATAAAAGAAATAAATTCACTTGGCATATATGTTAAAGTGAAACTTCATGAAACCTGTACATGAATATTGAATGAAATTTCACTTACTCGAACTTTATGAGACTTTTTAACAAATTAAGAATTAAATTGGAATTTAAACTTTTGACAGTTAATCTTAAGGGTAAATTATGACCAAATCCTTAATTAAAGCAAACAAAAGTTTAAAGGAGCCGTTTTTTTTTTTAGAATTTGTCAAAAGTCCCTCTCACAAGCAAGTGGCCAAACATTGCCCCAAACATTCCAACCACTCACACGCTTGTACAATAGTATTCCTCAATTCAAAAAATATTTGAAAACTTTAACCCTCCATAACTTTTGATCTACAACTCCATTTTTTACAAATTTCATACCGATGTAATCGTGTCGACGAGAGCTACAAACCTAGTACCATTGTTGATATGTTTTGAGCATTTTTTTTTTCTAATTTGAAGAAATTTTGAAAAAAATAGAGTTTTGTGAAATTTCACAAAAGTAGTTTTGTGAAACTTCACAAAAGTAGTTTTGTGAAATTTTCAGTTACACAAGGCATGTAAGATTTTAATTTTTTTTTTTTTGCTCAAAATATATCAACAATGGTACTAGTTTTGTAACTATCGTCGACACGATTCCAACGGTATAAAATTTGAGAAAAATAGAGTTTTATATCAAAAGTTATGGAGATTTAAAGTTGCAAAATATTTTTTGAATTTAAAATATCATACGATACAATACTCATACCGTATGAGCGGCTGCAAAAGCATTGCGCGTGAAAAGTTGGGCAGAAGTGAGGAAATGTGGGAAATGTTTGGGTGCATGTCAATTTTGTCATTTTGTCAAAGAACATAGACTTTTGATTAAATGCAGATATTGAAGGTATTTTTTGTTAAATTTTTAGCTGACAAGGGATACATCTCTAACTGTCTCTAATTTTAAAGACTTTCATCTAAAATATTCTAAATTTCTATTTTTCTTGTCAAAAGTTACTTTGGATAACTTTTAGCTAACTGCAAAATTCTATTGTTGACTCGTAACTTTTTGCAATTGAATTGTGGAACCTAATTTGCGAAACAATTCCTTTTTTAACTTTTGGTGGTCTATAATCACTAGTGGACTCCAAAATTTGCTATCAAACGGTCTGATTGGCTTCGATCATGGATGCCCCAAATGTGATTTGGAATTGCAATTTGACAAATTAAGCTAAAATTGCAATTGCCAAAAAAAAAAAAAAAAAGAGTAATACTTGGGGCACAACAAAGTCACAACCTTTTTTGCATAAATCTTCATTTTGTGTCTATCTCTCTCTTGATGAGTCCCACAGTGCCAGTGACCCCACAGTGCCCACTAGGAGAGAGATAAACACAAAATAAAGATTGTGCAAAAAAAGTTGTGACTTTAGTTATGTCCCAAGTATTATCCAGAAAAAAAAACCCCAATGATTACATAAAATTGGAGTTGTTGTCAAATGTGCCCAATCCCCATTACATACTTGTGGATCCTGTGTGCTTTGAGGATCTAACGGGGTTCGGCGGTTGTGCCCGAACAATTCTATTTGAGAGGATGCAAAAAATCAACGTGTAAAATGAGAGACCAAAGATTTTGATAACAAAAGGTTATTGTGACAATAATAATGTTAGGATGACAAATATTTTTTATAAATACTTACAAATACATTTTATCTCTCTTTTGGGTGGTATTATAAGATCCACTGAAATTATTCGGACCTCACAATGTCACCTAAGAAAGAGATATAGTGTGTTTGTAAGTAATTGTAAAAAAGTGTTTGTCACCCAAATATTACTCATTGTGACAAATATATTAACGGAATTTCGCTAAGAGTTCTAAAAATTGAGGGGTCAAACTCTAAAAACTGAAGGGCTTTTTTGAGAAACATATAAAAGATCCAAAGGCTTTTTACAATTCTTCATATTAGAATCTTTTGATTCCACGGTATCGGAATATTTTAATGGCTCACCGAGTAATTAAAGTTTTTTAATAGAGTAATGTTATGCTTTCTAATTTCAAATTTTAAATTCACATCTCAAATAATGTGACAATAGCCAATAGGACCACTATGGAGTCACTTCAACATCCTCCAATTAGGGGTGAAAACGTTTTGATTCAGTTCGGTGCGGTGCGATTTTTAGTTAAATCGATCGGTTTCGGATTAGATCAATTCAGTTCGGTTCGTTTTAGTGTATATTTTCGGTTCGATTTGGCTTTTACATTGCATAATGTTTTTGAAAACTGCTCGGTTCGGTCGATTTTGTTACACACCTACTTCTAATGGCGGGTCCAGGAATCTTAGGTAGGGGGGTCTGTGTATGATCTTAAAGTCACACGGCGTTGCCCCCGAGGCAAATTTTTTTGGGTCTATTTGTAATTAGGCCAATATATTACATATAATAAGTTTTTTTTTTTTTTTTTTTTTAATTTTGGGAGAATGAAGTATAATTGGACTAACATATTACATAAAAAAAATCATTTTCTTTAAGCTTAACTAATATTTTTTAGGAGGCTATATAATAAGTTAACTTATTTTGGGAGGCAAAGCTTAATAAAATTTAAAAATTTCCTAAAATAACCCCCCCCCCCGAAACCTCATGAATTTCAAATATTGCATTTTTTGTCTTTCTTATTTTCCTCACATTCCCTTTTTTTTTCATCGTCCTCACTTCCCTTAATGATCAAACCAAAAAAATGTTCTCTTCGTTGTTTTTGTCACGCCCCAACGTAGCATAAATACGGAAAGCGTTTTATTTCCTTTATGGACCCGTAGGTCGCGATAGTTTGAAGGATCGAATCCGTCCCAAATATCAAACAACATAAAACCATAAATCAGAGTAGAGCTATCAAGGTTTACAAAAATTTTCTAACTTAATAAATATTACAGCACGGGATCACCTAAATGCACAGACCGCCTTGAAACAAAATAATATCTAACATCTATTACAGTCATCCTTATTACAAAACTAGCTCATGACTTAAAACAAAAGATAATGATAAACAGTTCCTCTTCATAAGCAGCATTTCTCAATTAGCATAGTCATATGGTCCCTCCTGATTATAACCTGAAAAGCCTAGACACGAATGTCCAGGACGCATCAACGTCGTCAGCTTCGAGAAACTGGTGAGTATTAAAAACATATGTTCAAATGTAAAACATACTCATTTACTATTTTCCATTTTTCAATTTCATTAATCAATGGGTTAATCATCGCAATGAATTCAATTGATAAACCAGTAAGAATCACATTATAAACTTTGGTTCATAAAACATGTGACCGTGCATGATACCAATACCACCATTCTCATATTACCGACTCTTTTCTTTCGACAACACAAATACCCAACTCTCTCACACCAGTATCTTTGAAATACTAAGATGACCACACTTTAGTAACAGGGTACCAGGGAGTGTCCATTTTGCCTCACACTTTAGTACGGGGTACCAGGGAGTATCCAATGCCTCACACTTTAGTACCTAATCCGCCTCGCAAATACTGGAGAAACCTCACGTAGTATCCAAACTCGGGTACCGGGGAGTGTCCGTAGGCCACACTTTAGCACTACCATGGGTGCCAGGGAATGTCCAAGTTCGGCGTCACACACTTTAGCGCTACCATGGGTGTCAGGGAGTGTCCAGTTTTGTCACGGTCGCATTTTAAAGATACTCTAGCCGCAATCTCAAAACATCACACTTTGGTACACAATTACGAGGGAGTGTCCACAACACAATCTCAACCACATACTCTTGTCCACACTGACCATCACTCACCATGCATGTACGACTGACTCCACATGAATGACATGTGACTTAATACAGAAATATAAAGTACTGTGAACGATAACTATGGATATACGAGAAAAAATCAAATCTTATATGAAACAACCAGTGAATTCATCAAAGAATACTTTTATATATGCTTTTATCGATACTAAAACACAAGTGGGTCTACTTTGAAGCAATGCTCTAAAAAATTACTTATAATTTTTGTGCATGAATTACATATCAAAATAAAGGTCTTTGAGTATAGTTTCCAACGCTTCAAACGGTGTGCGTTTTCGAGTTTTCTGGAGGAAGTTATGGTTGTTTTACTAAAAGTCGCCAGTGTTGAAAAATACCAATTGATTGGCAAAAGTGCCAATCGAATGGTATACATGACAATCGATTGGAACACATGCCAATCGATTGGCATCAGCAGTTTCTTCCTTGTTACGAATTTAAAGCCTATTTTTGATCCATTTTGAAATCTGAATGTTACCATGACTTGTAATATATGGTTCTCTCCGTTTTTCCGCAAGGATCGCGAATACGCGATCGGTTTTAACTAATTTCAATCGTAGCTCTCAGATTTTACAAAAAAACCGAGGGGTGACAAAACTTCAATTCTAATATACTTTCATATCCGAATGAATTAAGCTCCAATACTTTAAACATAGCATATATATCATGTAATCTTTCATAATTATCTATAAAAACAGATTTTGGTTAAGTTTGAAAAGTTCATGATTTTAAACTTCAAGCTTCAAATTGAAATCAACAATGGTGAAATTTTAATCACACCTATATAAGCAGTAAATAGGCATGGATTACATTCATAGTGAGTTAGTGATACTCACAAAGGTGCTAGCACAAAGAATTAGAGACCGAGAATTTTCGCAGAATAATCTGTCGTCTTGAATTTTCTACACCTCCGTTCTCTCTTGATTTGTATATATATATAACTACAGTCAGGCTCTAAAGAGGGCGCCCTTTTTTTTCTTAAAGAGAGGGCCTCTGTTTTGGCCGTCAGATCGTGTTTTCATTAATGGCAGTTTTGTCATTTCACAGTTTTTAAACACGATCCGACGGTCAAAACAGAGGCCCTCTCTTTAATAAAGAGAGGGCGCCCTCTTTAGAGAATCTTTGTATATAACTATATGTGACTGTGTGTAAGTTTTGAGAGAACAAAAGAGATGAAGAGAGAATTGAGAGCAATTGAGAGAAATAGAGAGTTTGTGAGAGAAAAATGAGAGTCTGTGAGAGTGATATACATATATATATATATATATATATACAATCTACCCAATTTGGGCTCCAAGAAACTCACGAAAATTACACGGTGTGGTTGAGCTCACGTGCTCAAAAATATAAAATGGTATTTTGCGATGCTCGCGATTAAAATAAAAATACAGAAAAATGCTATTAGCGTAGGAAATAAATTCCTAGTTGTATAAAAATATACAGCTACAAATTTAAATCCATAACAGGTATATCTATATTTATAGAAATTACGATTTGACCCCAAATAAATATTTTTATATATTAAAAATACATTTTGCACCAAGGAAATCATTCTTATAGTTTCAAATATAAAATAAAGTTTGAAAATCACATCAAAGGGTCTTATTCATAGAAAGGAAATGAAATATTTTATTTATTAAAAGAAATAAACCGCAATATTCATTTATTAATGAAAATAAAATTACAGGGTGTTACAGTTTTCTTAACATTTCGCTCACAAATTCATTTTTCAATATGGTTTTTGTTGTCCTTGTTATAGTATTTCATTTTTTTTTTTGGTTGATCAATGAACATTAAAGAGTTATAGTATTTTCATTAATACTATGTTCTATTTAATAATTTTGTGAAAAGTTGCTCAAATTTTAGTTGTGAAAACTCAAGTCGTAAGTGTTTTTGAAAAGCCCAAAAACTCCATCATATTTGTGCGTATATTGGATGTGCAGAGGGCTTCTGGTAAGGACGTCCGCAACTTATTAAGTTGTAAACTTCTATTTTCAGCCACTGGATCCTGCGAAATTACTACAATACCCTTAATGAAAACTGGATCCAACGGCTGAAACAGAAGTCCGCAACTTATTAAGTTGCGGACGTCCTTACCAGAAGCCCTCTGATTGGATGTGATCCTCATTTTGAATACTTTTAATTGCATGACAAAGTTGCCCGTGAATCCCAATTTGAAAACCATGCTATTTTGTGAGGTTGATTATGCCTCATCATCATTAGAATTTCTTAAATTTCAAAATTCCAACTAATCTTCGAAGGCACCCGGTTAAATCCTACAGAGGCTATCACTTGAGCTTCTAGTGTGGTCTGTGTAACACCCGTTTTTGCGGGCAATATTTAATTGTATTTAGTATGCATCATTAATATTAAATTAATGATGTGATTATATATGTAAAGTAAGTATTAACTCACTAAGGTGAATAGGGGTGTTTAGTTTAGGACCCCAGAGATAGGCCAAGTGGCAGTCCCAGTTTGGGACAGTTATGAAAGGTCCCCGTGTGATGCGACAGATAGGCAGAGTAATTCTTATGTGCTTAAATGTGTACTAAGGCATATGTGATTATTAAATTATGTTGCTTAAATAACATGTTAATTGTTAGAGACTATTTCTATGGTCCGTTAGGGGTACCTTTGTGAGAGCGAATCGGACACGTTGTGTCACGCCCCGGAGCAGCAGAAATTAGGAGGAAATAAAATTTTCCTTTCTGGGTCTGTCACGCCCCATCGTAGCAAAATAAGGAAAAATTTTCATTTCCATTTTGGACCTATAGGTCATGATAGGTGAGGCATCGCTTGTCCTGTACTTAGCTTAACATGTACCAGAAGAAAAAAAAAACAGAGTATATAAAGCATAAGTGAAGAAAATATAAATCAACATTACAAACTTTAATTAATATTACATTGTCTCAATAAAAGTATTTCCTAAGGCACAAGCCGCCTTATTCAAATTAAAACATTATTCATATTCTTTATTACAACTTTAACAAATTATAAAAGCAGCTCTGCAGACTTCTCTAGCTGACATAATCATATAATCCTGCATAGCCATCTCCTGGACAATTTGGATGTCCAAGACAAAATAAAGTCATCAGCTAATGAAAGCCAAGTGAGCATAATGAACACACAAGCAATGTATATAAAAGCACATTAACTGTCTTTACATTTAGTATTTTATAGTACTGTTAGTCTATTATTCTAGTCTTTGTATATAATCAATTAACGAACAGTTAAAATCAATTATATAAGACCATGCATGAACAATGTAACCATTTCATCTTACTGACTCTTTTATCTTGACCACAACCTCTCGACTCATTCGGTTCGCCAGAACCATCCGGCACGAGGCCGTTGTTTTAGATCGGTCTACCGTATCCGAGTCGGCCTGGACACGACCTGATTGGCCTGCCGTATCCGAATTGACCTGGGCTCAATCCTTCTTAATTAATCTACCGTATCCGAGTCGGCCTGGAATAATTAAGGTGACACAAGACTCTGACTGGCCTACCGTATCTGAGTCGGCCTGGACATGACCTGATTGGCCTACCGTATCCGAATCGGCCTGGGCTCAATCCTTCTTAATTAATCTGCCGTATCCGAGTCGGCCTGGAATAATTAAGGTGACACAACTCAAGACACTTTTTCTTTACTTATTTCTCACAAGACGTATATGTTGACTCAAACGACCCCTTTCCAACATGCCAACTCGACTATGCACCTGTATGACTTATTCCATTTATGATTTTCTTTAGCATGCCATTGATTGTTTTAAACTCGTGATTATCATCAATTAACCAATTTATCTTAATTTGATTTTAGGAAACTGACGGCGTAATTTTCGGAGTCATAGAATTTTTATCATAAATTTTAGAATATAAAAATAGCATATAAATTTAACCATAAGGCCCTTCTCAATGACATAATTTTATAAAAGTAGAGGGTACATGCTTTAACATTATTTTTAATAAAAACAAGGCATTAAAATACAATTCTGCTATTTTTTCATAAATTTAGAAGTACCAAAGGTATTTTGAAATGATTAAAATATTAGTTAAACAACCACTAATTTATTTATTAACAACATCAAGTTCTAGTTTTATGATTTGATAAATTACAAAACTATATAAAAAAATGACCTCTAACATGTTAACAATAATATAGAATTTAATAGGGTCAATAAATATTTTTAATACTTATTTTATACTAATATATTTATTATTTATTTTTATGATAAAAATAATAATTTACAAACTTATATGTAAGTAACAAGTATTGAACTCCCAACCTTGGGGTCAAGAAACTAACCAATCAACAAACTATTTCAAGGGGGACTAATTAGGATCATAATATTTCATTGTTAATTTATAGAATGAGTTTTCGTTAATATTTTTGGTACCGCTAATTTTATACCTCCATTGCTACATATACATATCTATACATACTCACTTATTTTTGAACTCCATGGATTGTACGTAATGACTTAAAGTACATTAAGAGTGGGTTCAAGAGACTCACCGTTCTTCGTAGTGGCTGGATTAAGAGACCGAAAGATTCCGTAAATATCCGTAGTATAAGTTTTGAGCTATAATAGCAATGAAGCTCCTACTGTGATAATAATCCTTCCATATTTCCCTCTCCCCTTTTGATTCCCAGAATGTATATATAAATGTGCGTGTGATTGAAATGAGAGAGAGAGCTACTGAGAGCTTTTTGTGTTTGTTTGAGTTTGTGTTGTGTTCTTATATATAGGTAAGGTAAAAACAATTCATGTGGTTAAGAAATCCATACACGCCTCCTAACTCTTAGCCATGTGAAGACCTCCATCAGTGACAAAACTTGTGGTTTAAACATTGAAGAGGTAAGTAAGGCATGTGGGTTAAAACTAAGCCCGCAGCTCATAATTTACATCCGCATGATTTTGATGATTGAACGTCAATCAGTCAGTTGATTAGTTATGTTAGTTAATTCAATCTAGTTAGTCCGGTTTGGTCAGTTAGCTAATTAAAATGTCCCAAATAAAATAATTAGGACAAAAATGTAGGCGACGTGATATAATGTTTTATTAATGGTTCTTATCCCAAATCAAAGGGTAACTTAAGGGCGCAATGTTAAGCAATAATAACACAATTAAAATTACTAAGGGTTGTAAAAATTAAAGGCATTGCATTAATAAATATTAACACAAATATTATTTATTCATTAAGATAATAGTACTACTAACGTTAATACGCAGTAGTAAAATAAAATGACATTGAGTTATCAAATTAATAATACTAGTACCAATAATTTATGGAAAGATTTTCACAACGAAAATAATACACATTAATGAAATAAAATTGACATTTTTATTTATTAATAGGGACGCGAAAATACAGGTTGCTACAGGGTCCGTAAGCCATGACTAGTTACATTAACTGATTGTCCGCAAACACACTAGATAAATAAAAGAGTAACTTAATGGAAGCGCAAACTGAATATATACATCAACAGATTACTAGCTATTACATCAGAGTTTGTAGTTATCAAAAGATAAAGAACAAAAGAGCTTAAGGCGTTAGACGCCATTTACAACGTAGCACGAAAGGACAAAAGTCTATAAAGAACAACTAAGTCTTCTTTCTTGAAGTCGCGCATCTAACTGGCGTAGCCGTGGCCTTCAACATAGTAGGTTTCCCCTTCGTAGGCTCCTTCCAGATAGTCCTCCTCCGGACAATCATATCCTGTATAGTCTAGACATGGGAATGTCCAGGGCGTAGTATGCCGTTAGCTTTAATAAAAGCTAAGTGCGCGTTCTAACCGAACACTCCTAATATAAAATATGTATCCGAAAGTACACAACGACTAGTTACGTCGGTTGAGCGAATTATAATGAGACCGTGCGTGACTATGCATCATCGATATATTCGACTTAACATCTGACTTACTTAACTTTGTTACATTACCAGTGTAACGCCGTTGGCTTAGAGTGACTCGCCCAGTGGGACGAGCTATGGTTACTTTACTATCGTTGTCTGTCCCTCCGAGGCCATAGTAGTAATCTCGCTTTACAAGCTAACCATGTACTCTAGGTCCTCAGAACCTTGCCTTATGAATATCGTCACCGATTTGTGAAACAGTTACTTTACTATCATTGGTCGTCGCGACCACAGTAGTAATCTCTCCTTACAGGCTAACCGTGTTTATTCATTTCTCGATGTATTCTTATCAACATGGTTACTTTACTATTGTGTTTGCCTATTCGTGGCCATAATAGCAATCATCGCCGGCATGCAATCATGTAATTCCATTTGATAGTATCAACTCACTACATATCAACTTTCGGACCTCCGCGGCCGACTTACACGTACTTCCAAATGCATATGAACTTGGTCTCCGCGACCGTTCGACTCTATACTCGTACACATCAACTTGACGTTTCAACACCGACTTCTACGTACGTGAGGTGTATCTTATGTTATGCACGAGGTACAAGTTAATTAAACAGTTACTATTTTATTCTTGAAATAAGGTACGGATCTGAAACTCATAGTATTGCATGTTAAAGCATGAGGATAACCGGAATAAATAATAATAATAAACAGAACGAATTACCACACGTTAAAACATGGAGTTAACCGGACTGATAATAATAACGAACAGTATTAATAATAATAATAATAATAATAATAATAATAATAATAATAATAATAATAATAATAATAATAATAATAATAATAATAATAATAATAATATGTTTGGGGTGTAACATATTAATATGAGGTTAAACAGAAAGTGATAACAATAATATTATTAATATTAATAATAGTAGCGGAATAATATGTTCGGGATACGATATATTAGAGCTTTGGAGTTTAATCAATAATAATCAATGATAATAATAATAAATATTATAATAATAACAATAATAATATCATTATTATTAATGGAATAATAAAACAGACATTAATATTTTCAGGGTACATATGTTAATCACGAGGTTAACTGGACCATAATAATAATAAGCAAAAATAATAATCATAATAATAATAACAATAAATAGTAGCGATAATAATAATGATAATGAAACCATAATACGGACCTAGATTAGGTACACCACATGTTACGCACAAGATTTCTAAATAATAATAAATGAAAGATAACACGGGCATTAATCAAATATACCAAGTGAATTAGGAACTCACCGTAAGTTCGAAGTCACGGTGTGGCACAGGGAGGGGGTAAACTTTCTTTTCTCTTCCTAAGGCTTTAGAATGAGGGAGAGTTGGTGGGTTTATATAGAGGGGGAGGTTGGGATATAGGCATATATATATATATTATATATATAACACACATGCACAACACACAACATACCACACCTATCACCACACCACACGCCACACACCACTGCCACATACATATACACACATACACACCACTACACTCACACCACACAACACACATGACACACCACTCTACACCCTACATACTCAACACTCTACTACACACCTCAACACTCTACACACACCTCACACAAACACATGGCACACAACTCAACTCACCCTCTCTTCATATGTCGGCACACATACACACAAATTGTAGGGGTTGTTTGGGGGGTTGGCTTAGGGTACAAGCATGGTTGGGTAACACATGTATAATTATGGGTTCAGAAATAATATTAATTATAGTGAAAATCTTATAATTACTATTTGGGATTGGAAAATATATTAATAAAATATAATAAAAAATACAAGTATTACAATATCCACCTCCTATCAAAGATTTTGTCCCCGAAATCTGATCTAGCTAGTCACTTAAACAAAGCTGGAAACTTCTCGTGCATTTCTGATTCCAACTCCCAAGAAGCTTCGCGTTCGTCATGGTGTTTCCACTGAACTTTCAACAGAGGAATTTCCTTAGTCCTCAGCTTCTTGATTCCTCGATCCAAAATTTGGACTAGCCCTTCGGTATAAGTCACGTTGTTGTTTACCTTGATGTCCGTGAAGTCAATCTCATGTGACAAATCATGTACAACCTTCCTAAGCATGCTGATATGAAATATATTATGTACTCTTGACATCTTAGGTGGCAGTGTAAGTCGGTAGGCTACTTTTCCACACACTCTAAAATTTCAAACGGTCCAATGTAGCGCGGTGACAACTTTCCTCGTTTCTGTCCGAATCTGACAACGTCTCGTACCGGAGATACCTTGAGAAGTACGTGATCTCCAACACTAAACTCCAATTCCTTACGGTGCTTGTTTGCGTAGCTCTTCTGCCTGCTCTGTGCTGCCTTTATCTTTTCTTTTACTATGTTAATCTTTTTATTCGTCTCTCGAATCATTTTCGGTCCTAGAAGTTTATTGTCTCCAACTTCTGCCCAGCACAATGGTGATCGACATGGTCTTCCGTACAGTGCCGCGAATGGTGCCATCCCGATGCTCGAATGATAGTTGTTGTTGTATGCGAACTCTACCAATGGTAGGTGTGTCTTCTAAGAACTCTCAAAGTCTATGGCACATGCTCGGAGCATGTCTTCCATTACTTGGTTGACTCGCTCTGTTTGTCCGTCGGTTTGGGGATGGAATGCTGAACTTAACTTCAATGAAGTTCCCATTGCTGCTTGTAAGCTTTCCCAAAATCCTGATGTAAAACGCGAGTCGCGATCTGATACGATCGATACAGGTACTCCGTGTAGTCGTACGACTTGTTGTAAGTACATTCTGCTCATCTTCTCAACCGAGTACGTCATGTTGTAGGCGATGAAATGAGATGATTTCGTGAGTCGATCCACGATCACCCAAATAACGTCATGATTCTGTTGTTATCTTGGCATTCCTACAACGAAATTCATAGTAATGTGTTCCCATTTCCATCCAGGAACTGGCAATGGTTGTAATAACCCTGCTGGCCTCTGGTGTTCTGCTTTGACTTGTTTGTAGGTTAAACATTTGGATACATGATCTGCTACCTCTCTTTTCATTCCTTCCCACCAGAAGTTTCTTTTCAAGTCCTTATACATCTTGGTTCCTCCAGGGTGGACCGTCAGTCTTGACTTGTGCGTTTCATCTAGTATGTCCTTCCTTAAGCTATCCTTGTTAGGCACTCAAATTCTATTGTGGCATCTAAATCCTCCATCTGCTCCAATATTCCATTCTGCTGGGTCCTTTGTTGATGCTTTCTCAAACCATTGATGAAGTCCTTCGTCCTTTCCTTGAGCTTCAAGGATGCATTTTATGAGCGTCGGCTGTACTACTAGACATCCAAAATTCGTCCTTCACTAGATTCGGTGTTCTGAAAGTTGAATTCGGCTAGTGTTTCCAACGTTCTCCACTCTTTGATCACAAGAGAGGATATGAACAATTTATGAGGTTTTCGACTAGGGATGGCAACGGGGCGGGTATGGGATGGAGCCCCCATACCTCGACCCTGACCTGGTTGGATGAACCCTTCCTCGGACCCCGCCCCGCCCCGAAGAGATGTGCATCCCAACCCCGACCTCGCCCCGTTATAAAAAGCCCGACCCCACCCCACCCCGCCCCGCCCCGCCCCAAAATCACAGACTGTGAAAAAAAAAAGAACACAGCCACTGCCATGACTCATGAGCAAATTGTTTACTCAAAGTTCAATCAAACCCACAGTTTAAAAACAATTATCAAATCAAGAAGTAAAACGTATACACGACACACACTGCAATCTCAAAAATCATCACACACACTGCACACACAATTATATACACACACACACACACACACACAGCATACACGATTATACATGCACACAAGAAACATGCCCCGACCCCGACCCGGGTTTTGAAAATTAATCCCATACCCGCCCTTACCCGTTTAAATAGACCCCATACCCGACCTATTAGGGGCGGGGCGGGGAACCCGAAAAAAATACCCCATTGCCATCCCTATTTTCGACTTAGTGCGTCGGCAACTACGTTTGCTTTACTAGGGTGGTATTGCAAAGTGAAATCGTAATCCTTCAACAATTCCATCCAACGTCGTTGTCTCATGTTCACTTCTGAGAGAACAAGTATTTCAAGCTCTTGTGATCTGAAAATAGGTCGAACTTTTCTCCGTAAAGGTAATGTCTCCAAATCTTGAGAGGAAAAACAACTGCGGCTAGTTCGAGGTCATGCGTAGGGTAGTTCATCTTATGTGGTTTCAGTTGTCGTGATCCATATGCTATTACTCTTCCATCCTACATGAGCACACATCCAAGTCCGTGGTGTGATGCATCACTATAAATGGTGAACTGCTCACTACTCTTTGGTATTGCAAGCACTGGCGCCGAGGTCAATCTTTCTTTTAGCTTTTGAAACGCGCGTTCATGGTTGCCTTTCCATTTATACTTCACGCCCTTCCTTATCAGATTGGTCAAAGGAGAAGCTATATTAGATAATCCTTCAACGAATCTTCGATAGTATCCGGCTAGACCAAGGAAGCTCCTAACTTTGTGTTGCAGTGTTTGGTTTATTCCAGTCCAAAACAACATCTGTCTTAATTGAATCCACAACTATCTCGTCCTGTGAGACAGTATGACCCAAGAATTTGACTTCCTTTAGCAAAAATTCACACTTGCTGAACTTCGCATACAAATGGTTGTCTCGAAGCGTCTATAGTATGATCCTCACATGTTCTTTGTGTTCCTCCGTGGTCTTTGAGTAGATTAGGATGTCGTCTATGAACACAATCATGAATTGATCTAAGTAAGGCCTGAACACTCTGTTCATTAAATCTATGAATACAGCTGGGGCATTCGTTAGTCCAAACGGCATGACCAGGAATTCATAGTGCCCATATCTCGTTCTGAAGGCTGTCTTTGATACGTCATTGGGTCGAACCAACAGTTGGTGGTATCCGGATCGTAAATCTATCTTGTAGAAGGTCGTCGCTCCATACAATTGATTGAATAGGTCATCAATTCTGGGAAGTGGGTATCGATTCTTGATTGTAACCTTGTTCAACCCTATATAGTCAATACAGAGTCAAAGTGTCCCATCCTTCTTCTTAACAAATAGCACCGGCACTCCCCAAGGCGACGTGCCCGGTCGAACGAATCTGTGATCTTCAAGTTCCTGGACTTGCTTCTTTAATTCTTGCATTTCCGTCAGGGCCATCCGATATGGGGTCTTAGATATCATTAGGGTACCGGGTACCAGCTCAATACAAAAGTCGATGTCTCTCTTGGGTGGTAGCCCTAAGATTTCTTAAAATACGTCTTCAAAGTCTTGAACCACAGGGATTTGTGTAATCGAAATTTCTGAACTTACACTTCCAAGGATAGCTAGACATCTTGTGAGGAAGGTATCGCACAAGGGATCGCAATGGAATTTAAATGATTGGCTTCCAAGTGTCGAGAAAGTGATAGACTTGCTAACACAGTCTAATTTGCCCTGGTATTTCGTGAGCCAATCAATTCCTAAGATTAAGTCAAATTCCTTCATCGACAGAACTATCAGATCAGAGGGGAGGTTATGATCTTCCAAGTTCAAAGTGCAATCCTTACACACTTTTCCCAACATAATGTTCACTCCTAAGGGGGACATAACGTTCAAAGCTACATCAAGCGTCTGGGGTACTAAACCCAACCGTTGTACAATCTTAATAGCAATAAAAGAGTTAGAAGCACCAGTATCGAATAAAGCTTTAACTTGACTATTAAACAATGTGAGGGTACCTTCCAGATTTTGCTATTCTCCTTCATCGAATCTGGCTTCCTCCAGGATAATGGCATTTAGGCGGGCTTACTTGGGTTGACCCTGAGTAGATGCTCCATATTATCCGCCTTGAGGCATTCGACAATCCCTGGATAAGTGACCCTTTTGCCACAGTTGTAGCATACGGTGTCCTCTCGGCTTCTCCTTGGGGCTCTGTAGTCCTTGGACTTGTGTTTGGGTTTCCCACAATTAAAGCATCCATCATTATTAGCTCTATTGAAAATCGGTAGTCCTCTTGGGGTTTGTGCTTGGGGTACAGCTGGTTGGTTCTGAGGGAACGTGAGTTGTGGTTTCCTTTCACTAGTCCAATTATGCTTATTCCCTTGGAATCTCATCGGGGGTCTCAGTCCTTGGTTACATTGGTTGTTTCTGAATAGTGGTCGATTTCCAAAACATCCTCGTTCTCGACCATTGATTTCCTCGTGGCCGATTGCCATGCTTACCATGGCTTTAAAGGTCAGGCCTTGATTATTGAGAGTCATGCGTTGAAGTGGTAGCGATAGGCCTTGGTGGTACTGTCAGTTTTTCTTCTTAGGGGTATCAATCATATGGCAAGCAAAGCGAGACAATCGTTCGAACTGTATTGTGCATTCCCTCACAGTCCGATTTCCTTGTGTCAGATCAATGAACTCCCTCTCTTTCTTGTTCCTCTCTGTCTGTGGAAAGTAATTTTCCAGGAACAACTCTTTGAATGTAGCCCAGGGCATTCTTCTTACTGCCGCTTCTCCTACTGTTGCTTTCTCTGATTCCCACCAATCGGCTACCGCGTATGTTAATTGGAATGTCACCAGTCGACGCTTCTCGATCTCCGTACATCCCAGTGTGTCAAAGATCAACTCCATTTCTCGAAGCCACTGTTTTGCACGCCATGGCTCGGCATCTCCATCAAACTTCTCAGGACGAAAATGACAGAAATGCTCTACCACTCTATCCTCTACCGGTTTCGGAGGTAGTACGGGGTTGTTCCTATTATTCGCGTTATTGTTATCGTTGTTGTTGATGCGTTCTAGTCTCCGCACAAAGGCCTCCAATAGACCAGTGGGATCAGCAGCTGTGGGTGCTGGGGGTGCATCCTCAATTTGCCCAGCGGGATTATTACGGGTATTCCTATTTTTCCCTGCCACAGTAATTCGTGTGTTGGTGTACCTACACAGACATTTATTGATTACTACTAGAATATACGCACACATCGACAAGTTATCACCGAAACATATACGTCGAGATATGAAATTTAACAAGGTAGAAACAATAGTAAAAAAAAAAACATCAAGATTATTGGGCCACAGTTTATACCAAAAGATGATACTCATATATATATATATATCCCAAAGATGTACCATGAAGTACACACTAGTAAAATTGTGTACTATGTGGGACACAAGCCAATACAGCGCTCGAGTTAACTATTTACAATGCCACTAAAAGTGGCTGCTAACTATACAAAAGAGCTATGGTCAAATAGCTATCCTTGAAATCCTCAAAATAAAGTGGACAACATGTCATGTCATATATGTACTAGAAAATCTAAGCCCCAAAAGTCCTGACTCAGTAGTCATCCACATCTGATCCATATATGGGAGCTTCATCCACGAAGGAAAAATCCCACTCATCATCCTCCTCATTATCCTCATCGTCCTCCTCATTATCCTCATCCATAGCGTCTACTACTGGCTTAGCAGCATTAGCAGCTACAGCGGCAAATCCCTCGACTATAGCAATAGCCTCTGCTAGCTCGACCTCTCCTATGATGAATCCCTCTGGCTGTGCAGCTATTCCTGCTACCAAATTTGCTGCCCTATTGACAATAATTTCCATCTGAAATATAGGCCCTGTTGGTAACTCAGGTATAACTACCTCATCAGGTCCCTCGTCCTCAACATCGTCATCTACCTCTAGTACAAATGTCCCCTCAAGCTAAAACATCCAAATCCGCGGCCTCTGGGTCCTGGAGATCCTCCTCTGGGTCATCCTCTGGCTCATCATCGTCGTCTATGGGCTCCTCTTCTCCGTCCCCGTCCCCGTCCACATCCTCATCACCAGGCTCTATGTCCTCAATAGGATCCTCGTCGTCCCCTATCGGCTCGGGCTCCACTGGCTCTGATACTAGTGCTACTGGTACCGGTGCTAGTGGTGCTAGTACTGGTGGTGGTGGTATTGGTACTGGTACTGGTACTGGTGGTGCTGGTGCTGGTGCTGGTGCTACTACTTGAGCTTGTGCAACCACAGGTACGGGTAGGGGATCAGGCCTCGTTAAGATAGCTCGTAACTCGATAACGTCAATCTCTAGCTTGCTCTGGACCAAACGAGCCATCTCGTGATAAATAGCCTCCTGAGTCCTCGCATAATGGTATGCGTCCATACGAATCTCAGTAGGGTGAGTTCGTCTAGTAATATACAGGGCTCTCTATACATCCTCCTCTAGGTACTGGCTGGCCGTACGACATATGCGCTCGTAATAAGACTCTTGTCAGCCGGCTCCACAGTGTCCCCACGAATCACGTGGCCTCCATAGGGATCATCCACAAACTTATGAAAGCTTGGATCCATGCTAACCTGCAAGAAAAACTATCTAACTTCAGAATGACGAACTTATCTTAATACTCATATCTTAGGAATCTCAAATACTAGAAACAAATGGTGGGGGACAATCAGTGAGCACGTCTAAGTAAAATCTAGTACTCGGATACCAAAAATCCTGTCACGCCCCGGAGCAGCAGAAATTAGCAGGAAATAAAATTTTCCTTTCTGGGTCCATAAGCCATGACTAGTTACATTAACTGATTGTCCACAAACACACTAGATAAATAAAAGAGTAACTTAATGGAAGCGCAAACTGAATATATACATCAACAGATTACTTGCTATTACATCAGAGTTTGTAGTTATCAAAAGATAAAGAACAAAAGAGCTTAAGGCGTTAGACGCCATTTACAACGTAGCACGAAAGGACAAAAGTCTATAAAGAACAACTAAGTCTTCTTTCTTGAAGTCGCGCATCTAACTGGCGTAGCCGTGACCTTTAGCATAGTAGGCTTCCCCTTCGTAGGCTCCTTCCAGATAGTTTTCCTCTGGACAATGATATCCTGTATAGTCTAGACATGGGAATGTCCAGGGCGTAGTATGCCGTTAGCTTTAATAAAAGCTAAGTGAGCGTTTTAACCGAACACTCCTCATATAAAATATGTATCCGAAAGTACACAAAGACTAGTTATGTCGGTTGAACGAATTATAATGAGATTGTGCGTGACTATGCATCATTGATATATTCGACTTCACTCGACTTAACATTGACTTACTTACCTTTGTTACATTACCAGTGTAACACCGTTGGCTTAGAGTGACTCGCCCAGTGGGTTGAGCTATGGTTACTTTACTATCGTTGTCTGCCCCTCCGTGTCCATAGTAGTAATCTCACTTTACAAGCTAACCATGTACTCTAGGTCCTCAGAACCTTGCCTTATGAATATCGTTGCCGATTTGCGAAACGGTTACTTTACTATCATTGGTCGTCGTGACCGCAGTAGTAATCTCGCCTTACAGGCTAACCGTGTTTATTCATTTCTCGATGTATTCTTATCAACATGGTTACTTTACTATTGTGTTTGCCTCTCCGTGGCCATAGTAGCAATCATCGCCGGCATGCGGTCATGTAATTCCATTTGATAGTATCAACTCACTACATATCAACTTTCTGACCTCCGCGACCGACTTACACGTATTCCAAATGCATACAAACTTGGTCTCCGCAACCGTTCGACTCTATACTCGTACACGTCGACTTGACGTTTCGACACCGACTTCTACGTACATGAGGTGTATCATATGTTATGCACGAGGTATAAGTTAATTAAACAGTTACTATTTTATTCTTAAAATAAGGTACGGATCCGAAACTCATAGTATTGCATGTTAAAGCATGAGGTTAACCGAAATAAATAATAATAATAAACAGAACAAATTACCACACGTTAAAACATGGAGTTAACCGGACTGATAATAATAACGAACAGTACTAACTAATAATAATAATAATAATAATAATAATAATAATAATAATAACAGAGATAATATGTTTGGGGTGTAGCATATTAACATGAGGTTAACCAGAAAGTGATAACAATAATATTATTAATATTAATAATAATATTAATAATAGTAGCGGAATTATATGTTCGGGATACAACATATTAGAGCTTTGGAGTTTAATCAATAATAATCAATAATAATAATAAATATATCATTATTATTAACGGAATAATAAAACGGACAATAATATTTTCAGGGTACATATGTTAATCACGAGGTTTGGACCATAATAATAATAAGCAAAAATAATAATCATAATAATAATAACAATAAATAGTAGTGATAATAACAATGATAATGAAACCATAATACGGACCTAGATTAGGGACACCACATGTTAGACTCAAGATTTTTAAATAATAATAAACGAAAGATAACACGGGCATTAATTGAATATACCAAGTGAGTTAGGAACTCACCGTAGGTTCGAAGTCACGGTGTGGCACAGGGAGGGGGTAAACTTTCTTTTCTCTTCCTAAGACTTTAGAATGAGGGAGAGTTGGTGGGTTTATATAGAGGGGGAGATTGGGATATAGGCATATATTATATATATATATAACACATACACAACACACAACATACCACACCTATCACCATACCCCACGCCACACACCACTGCCACATACATACACACACATACACACCACTACACTCACACCACACAACACACATGACACACCACTCTACACCCTACATACTCAACACTCTACTACACACCTCACACAAACACATGGCACACAACTCAACTCACCCTCTCTTCATATGTCGGCACACATACACACAAATTGTAGGGGTTGTTTCGGGGGTTGGCTTAGGGTACAAGCAGGGTTGGGTAACACAGGTATAATTATGGGTTCAGAAATAATATTAATTATAGTGAAAATTTTATTATTACTATTTGGGACTGGAAAATATATTAATAAAATATAATAAAAAAATATTGGTATTACATGTTGCATAATTAGTAGGTTAATTAGAAACCTCATAATATTATATGGGATCACTTATGGGACCCATACGTGACATAGACAAACACCCATTTAAGTTTGGGATAGCTTTAATAAGTGTTATAACTAGCAGGGGTATAAATGAAAAACTAAAAAAATTTGGGGAGGCAAGTATAGAAAGGCAAAACTTAAATTACATGCCATGATAGACATGTCTCCTGACTCACCACTATAGTTCTTCTTCCTTAGACAAAACAATACAGAAGATAATTCGTTCGGAATTTCGACGAGACGACGTCGACGCTCACAACGCGCTACTTGTCATCGGTTTTCGAAATAGGCAACATGTTCAGAGTCCTGGAGGTGAATCTAATGCGATAGTACCATTTATATTGATTTTTGAGATAGTTATTTTGCGACCCAAATAGGGGGGTTTAGCTCATAACTTGTTAATTTTGTATAGGGTTTGTACCTGAACTTTACTAGGGTCATAATTTGGTATCTAGGAGCAAAATCCTTGAGGTGAGTGACAATAATTGTGTAAAATGAATAATTGTATGGTTGGGATTATCTTTGTAATGATAAGCATGTCTAATTGCGTAGTATAGCTTGTTTAGTTATTATTGGACAAATCCATGTGTAGACACCCCAATTTTGACCAACCGTTGAATCCAGGGTTGGTTACCTCTGAAGACCGATGACGACAATGATCGGTGAAATTTGAAGATTTTTCCAAAGAATTCAAGCCCTTCGAAAATTATTCAAATTAAGTTTTCAAAAATAAGGGGAAAAGAGGATAATTGGGTGTTCGGAAAGACCCGGGTATAAGTGAGAGAGATGGCCTGAAAATTAATTCCAAAATTAAAGTATATATGTATATATATATATATAAGAATTTGAGAGAAAAAAGAAGAAGAAGGAAAGAAAAGAAGAAAATATGTATTTGTAAAATCTATTAAGCATATACTAGTATCTTACTATATTAGTATAGTTTACTAAAGTATAGTGGTATATTGGTATAAGTTTACTAAAATATCTTAGTATACTAGTATAGTATATAAAGTATATTAGCATATTAGTATATTTTACTAAAGTATATTAGTATTTAGTAAATATATGTTTTGAAATGAAAAAGAAAGGGGATTCAGTTAGCCGCGACACGCGATAAAGCCGGCGGCACTCATCGAGTGCCGCTCGGCACTCACTGAGTACCAGTGAGTGCCGGAACGACATTCTGTGAGTGTCGTAGCCAACTCTTCGAGTGCCGTGTGATATAACAGTCTGTTTTTCTCTCACATGTTCTAGAAGAAATCTTTGCACATGGGTTTACTTCCAAATTTACCCAATTAACCCTATGAGAAAGGTCTATATAAAGAGGTTTTCACCTGCATTAGGGAGATCTTCTTCTTCCACCACCCTCCATTGATACATATAATGTATTTAGAGAGAGAATTGAGAGAAAAACAAGGAGTTCTTTAAGAAAATTTGAAAGAATTTGAAAAATTTAAAGAAGAGATTGAAGAATTTGGAAGATCTTCATCCAACAATTGAGAATTCCCCGAGGTTATAAGAGGTAACCTCCCAATCTTGTAGAGAATTAGGCTAATTCAATCACAAATTCATAGTCTAGGATCTTTACACATTTTCAAAACCTCTCTTCTTACCTCATTTCATCACACACCACATAGAATTTGTAATTGAATTTCATAATTGTTCATTGGTTTTGATTTAAATTAGCCTTAGGTTTCAAACAAAAACTAGTTCATGAGGAGATTTTATAAACTTTGATTTTATTTCATTCTTGTTAATTCTTCCTTTGGAAATCTATGGGATCTCTAATATCTCATGAGATTTCTTTGGGGTTGATCTCTTAGTCTCCCATAATCTATGGTTTAATGAGGAGATTAAGATTGGGTCATGGTTATATTCATATGTTAGTTGTTGGGTTGAAGTCTTGGTCCATGGCTTGAGTCCTCTAAATTGAGTCTCATAGATTTGCTTCCATATTCTATGAGGTTCACATAGGTTTTGATCATATACAATCTCCAAGGACCATTAATTTGAGAGGAGAATTAAATCTATATTCCTCAAGGATCATATGTTTGAGAGAGGAATTAGATGTAGGATTAATTTAATTCCATATTTTAACTATTCAAAGTTCATAGGATTGAGTAAAACCTAGAAGTTCTCTGACTAGATCCTCAACATGAGGACTATGAGGGAGATCTTTAAGGCTAAGTCCATGAACCTCTTTTATATTCCATTATACTTTTGAATAACCATAATCATACTTGATCTTAATTCTCTCTAGAATCATGGATCAAGATTGATTTAAACTATGAACACTAATTCAACAATGGTGCAATGAGTTCACTAACCAACCGTGATCAAAGATTTTTAATTAAATCATGGCATGTTGGGATTGAATGAGACCAATTGGAGAGTGTTCATAGCCCATATATGTACCACTAAAATGTTTGTTTTGATGAAATTTTATACTTACGAGGGTTTGACCTTATGATTTGTGAGTAGGTTGTTCTCTGTCCAAAATTTTAGAACAGTAAGCTCGTTTTAAAATGAGTAAATCAGAGCCTTAATCAAGTTTTCTTAACCTCAAATAAATTTTCTAGGTATTTCAATGTGTTAGGAAGATACCCTAAAAAGATCAAAGTGTTTCTAATTTTCTACTATTTTTAGAAAATCATACAAAAACTCTGGACAGAGAGTTGCAGATTCCTGAGTGATGTCTGGTTATGACCTTATTCCCAGATATTCGACCGTTGGATCTTTGACTTTCTTTTTGGGTTAGAAACTAGACTCATAGTGGCATAACATACTCAAAAATAATTAAAATCCAACCGTTGAAAGTATTTTATTTCTATTTTTGAAAGTCTGGTCTGCTCTCTGTAATTCTTACAATTCTGTCACTATTTTGATAAAATTTGAATAACTCTAATTTAATGGATTCCTAATGTCCTAAGATTTAAAGCATGTCTTAAATAATGTCAATATAATGTCAATTAAGCTGAGACCCAGAGGCTAAATGATCCAAATCAATGAATAAGTTCATATCTCATTCTTGTTCATGTCCATGCATTCATTTATGTTTGTTGATGCTTATGATTAGAATTAGTTCTTGGATAAAGTTGGATTTAGATGAACCTAATTGAACATAACCATGGGTTCCTTATGATCATGTTGGAATTATAGCATCCCTATATGGACATTACATTGGCTCCTAGTGGAGACTTGTATATCTATAGAGGTGTTATGTTTCCAACTAGTTAAAAGGAACTCATAGTTATATCAATTCTTTTTTTTTTTACTTGATAGATTTAGGCTAGACGTTTTTAGGAATGATTATTTGATATAATATATTTTGTCTAAAGCATGTGGACTAACCCTTGTTTTGTAGTGTTTTGGAGATATGATTCTCATCTCTTCTCTAGTTTATATCACCTTTTGATTTTATTGATTTTTGACTTCATGCGCGACACCTTAGAATTAGGTCTTGCCTTATGTGTATATATGTCCTAGATACCTTTTCTTAGGACTTCTACTTTTTGTGTGCATTGCACGTTTCCAATTTTGCGGCTGGATCCCAGGTAAGTTCTCTTGTCCTTATTGCATATCATTTTGCTTGCTAATTGAACTATGTGATTTTGTATGTCTTTTATCGTTAGCAATTTTGCACCCTGTTAACATGCTTGTGCTATGTATACTTATATATATGTATTAGTTGAGGGCATGCTTAGATAGTTAATTCGATTAAAAGGATGTTGAGTAGAGGCCTATCGCGAGATAGGATGAGAAAGGGGTGTTTTAGTCCGCCGGGCTCCTTCCCTTCTCATTCCATAATCCCCGGACTCAGATTATCTTTGGTTTCGCAAAAGATCAGTTTGATTTTAAAATGGTTTCTTAATTTTTCTTTTAAAATTAAGTGGCGACTCGTCTTTGAATTTGAAAAGAAATTGTTTTAAACAAAAAGGTGGGCCCAAATGCCGGTATCCACACCATATGGTTAATAAGACCCATTTGTATGGCAATAGCATGATGTGATGAATTTATGTGAGCATGTTGAGTTGTTAATATGGGTTAAAGGGAAACTTGTACTTGCTATCGAAGTGAGACCAGGTGCCAAATTGGCCATGAGGTTGCTGTCATAACTCAAAATTTTAATTAAGGGTAATTATATTTTAATTACTTATGTGCGAACCGTTAATTAAATTAGTGTAGTATTTAATTTTACCTTAACTAATTGTGTCACTATATTTATTTATTTTCCTTTCTTATTTGATTTGATTTGATTTTATTATAATATTTTTTTTTATTATTATATTTATTATCTTGGTGTTAAAGTGGGTACATATTTTAAATTGGGTGTGTAGAATTAGACCACACATACACACACATATATATGCTATACATCATTTTAAAGCATTTAAAATGCAAGACTAAACAAAATGAAGTGGGCCCCACCTCCCGTCTAAAAGAGCCGGCCATTACTCCCTCTCTCCTCATTTTTCATTTTTTTTTCTTTTCTCTCTCTCTCTCTCTCTCTCTCTCTCTCTCTCTCTCTCTTCTTCTTCTTCTTCTTCTTCTTCTTCTATATGCCTCCAAACCCTCCATCTCCAAGCTTCCAATACACCCCTAAAGAGAGATTTTTGTGAGTTTTAGCATTTCACAAAACATTATTAGATTTTCAAGAGCTTTCTAGGGATACCCACGAAATTCGTTTTGGTGACCTCTACCATAGTTTTCCCAAATTACATAGAGCTTCCAAATCTCTCATCTACAACCATGGAGTCTTATTGAAGAATTACTACATGCAGTGAGTACTTGGGCTTCCCTAGGACCTCTCTTTTCACCTTCTTGGAGCCATTTGGAGATCTTTGATCTTTTTCTCAAGTTTTAGTTGTTCTTCCATTTATTTTGGAAAATCTCCACTAAGGTAGATACACATTGTTTCAATTCCATATGTTGTACTTGTCTAAATTGCTTTGAATTCATTTATATGTGTTAGGAGAGAACTTAGACACATGTGCTAGGTTTTCCCCCAAATTTGAGAAATTAGGGCTTTATGCCTCTTTATTAGTTATATGTCCAAATTAAATTACTTACATGTTATGTGGTGTTAAATGTAATTAGAATGATATTTGAAGAATAATTTAGGCATATTCATTAGGTTTCCCCCAAAGTTGTAATGTTAGAATTATTTAGCCTAAACATGATTTATATGCCTTAGTTGTGCAAGTTGTGAATTTGGGGTGCTAAATGTAATTAGAGGGATGTTAGGATAATAAATTGGACCCATGCATTAGTTTTTTCCCAAAGTTGTGAATTTAGAATTGTATGCCAAATTGTAAATTACATGTTTAGATTTTACTAAACTTGATTATGTGGTGCTAGATATGCTTAGGATGCTCCTTTTATGTGTAAACTCATGCTAGTACGTTAGTTTAGAAATTCTTGTTAAGAATGTTAAATTATGAAATTTAATTACATTCTTTGAAGTTCTTGATATCATGTCTAATAGACTAAAATTATTGCTTAATATATTGTAGTGGATCATTCTTAAAATCATTATCAACATCATATGCATTGAGGCCTAATCGGCAAGCATTACATGAACACGAAGAAGAGTAGAGCAAATGAAGCATGCCCAAAAGTAAAACAACCCCTTGGACTGCTACGAAAAACACCATCATGAACGTTTTGTTTTGAAAGGAGAAAAACCCCATGCGAGGGAATTTTATTTAAGAAATCCGGACGTGGGTTGTGATGTGAGACAGGGAGAATGACCCTTAGAAACATTCAAACTCCAGCTATATTCGGTTGGCTCTCGAAAGTTGGTATGCTACACTCCATGCGTGGGTGGCTCATAGTCCGGTAATGAGAGAGGTGTGCGCATATCACACATAGCCTTGCGACTTTAATAATTTCATTGTAGCAGTGGTGGCGACCCATTGCATCTCATTTCATTTTAGTCATGGATAGCATATAGATTTGTTACAATGTTTTCTATGAGCCGTCGTTCTCATAAAACGATAAAACATTTTTCAGGTGAGCTTGATAAAGGCAAAGGGCATATGTGACCCGACGCATAGACGTTGACATCTTTTGTTCTATTTTGAAGACTCGTACTTGGTTATGTATATGGATAGTTCTTTTGTAAATTTTAACTAGTTGGGGAAGTTTGTAATAGATTAGTGCTCTAAAATGAAAATGGTTGTATTAGTTTTATTACAAAACTTCTTGAGTTTGGACTTCCGTATTTTTGTCATTGGGAAGCCTTGATGTAATTTTGATGGACAAATGTTAGTCCTTGTTTTTCCTACTTGTTAAACTTATTTATGTTATGTAAATTATGTTTCCGAGATCGTAGAATCTCTTTTAAAGTTTTACGTATGTGTGTTGATTTGAATCCTTGCCGGATTCGTTTATGTTTGGTTTTGTCCATGCCGGGCTCATTGTATTTGTATGAAATCCTTGCCGAATTTGTCCATTTTGTTTTTAAAGGAAATATTTTAAAAATCTCTTTCCCCCAATCTCTCCCTCTCCCTCTACCATTCTTCCTCTCTTCATCTCTTTCACTCCTCGTTTTTAATAAATTTTGAGTACATGAAGTTCCGTTTGGTCTAGACACGTGTCATATGTTGTTTAGGACTTGTTTAGTCTTGTACCAATGTTTAAACTTGAAAATTTGGCATAGTTGGTAATGTTTCAAAATGCAGTCAAGTTGTTGTCAAAAGGAAAAACTGCTTTTATTTTTTTTGTTTTCTACCCAAATGGTGCAGAATTGGAAAAACTGTCATTAGACAAAAGTTGTGCAGAATTAAATTTTACATGGACCCAGCGCGAACATAATGTGAAATTTTTAAAGATATAATCACATACAGGTGTTTTAAAATTCAGCAACTATAAAAAATGCCCTTTTTCAAAGTTATTGTATTTTTCCTTCTCTCCTTGAAACTAGTACTTGTCTGGATAGTCTCTTAATTAAATTTTCAAGTGCTTCCATCTTTGTTGGACTCATTAACATGTAAGTCCATTTTGGATTTACGTATTAGTGAGTCATCCTTGTAGGAATCCCCGTGGGTTTCCAAAGTCGCTTCCGCATTTTGTGTAAAGATTTTAATTCTCTTCTCCCAATTTCTCTATCTTTTATCTTTCCTCGCGCTTCGGTTTTCGGGGCGTGATAGTTGCACGCCTGAAAGAAAGAGGTGTGGATCTCGGTTAGTCACGCGGACTAATGGAGTAGTCGCGGGCTAACGAGAAAGGGGGGTCGGTACTTGTGTTCCCAGAGACCATAGTTATGTGTAAAGATGAGATTGAGCATGTCTATTATTCATATTTATAATTGCTGGCATTCACCATCATATAGCTGATATAGTGTTGTGGTTATTGAATAACCATTATAGGTGATAAAGGAGAAGGCTCAAAGAAATTAAGAAATGGAATTGGTGAGGCAACGTGGGTTTTGGGAATTTGGCGTTGATAATGTAGATAATTTCATGTTTAATACTAGAATTTGTAATATGTTAGTTTCAGTTTGTACTTGGGGAGTTACTTGATGTTAGTTACTGTGAACTTATGTTTTGAATATGGCTCAAGACTTTTGCAACTTTTTTGTAACATGTTTTAGTTGTAACTTGGGAAGTTGGAGTTCTATAACTTGTGATAGTTGGATGGAGAGTTTAATCCATGTAATATAATGATGTGTTTATGTTAATTAATGTTGGGTTGGATCATATTTATCAAGTGTTGTGTGAATTTAAACAAGCTTTGGTTTTAAACTCTAGGTTGCTGCAGAATGGGTTTTGCTGCTGCAATCCAGTTGACTGGAGTGCTAATCCAATCGATCGGAACGTGTTCAAGAACGAGACATTCTGTTTCAGCATCGGCCAGTCAATTGGATTACTAATCGACTGGGGTGATTCACCAGTCGACCTGGGTGATTCACCAGTAGACCGAACCTCGGCATTCACAGTCGATCGGACTTGGTCTAGTCGATTGGGTCGAGACTTTGAGAATTTTGACTCTCTGTAGTTTCTACTCTAGTCGACCGGATTCCCATCCAGTAGACTAAATTGCCCTGTTTCAAATATAATATTTTTTATAAGTGTTTTAAATGGGAAAACTTCATATAACTCTGATTTTATGGTTAATAATGGACCTAAGGAATATAGTGGGAGCCTTTGTGGCGCGCCACGTGTCCTAGAATCGTATGTGTGGTTCTAGGGTGTGACAGCTTGGGACTTTCTCAATGCAATGGAGGTCAACCATTCTCCTCTTGTTACAACCACCCCCAATTCTTCTTCTTGGCAGCCTCCTCCTGAAGGATATGTGAAAATTAATGTTAATGCTTCTACGGCTAGCCACTCGAATCAAGGTTGGGATGATATTATCTTTCGGGATTGTAAAGGGTCCTTTCTACATGGAGCTACCATGAATTTTTTATGCTCCTCTGCCATCCAAGCAGAGGCCATTGCCCTCAAGGAAGCTACCATCCTTGCTCACAATTTGAGGCACGCAAATGTAATATTTGAGAGCAATGCACTTGAATTGGTGCATACAATTCAACACCCTTCTCAGGTTTATCCTTGGGAGATTGCACCTATCTACAACGATAATCGCATCCTTCTTCAACGAATTGTGAATTGGTCGATCAAGTATGTCCGATGGCAAGGCAATAGTGCTGCAGACTGGATTGCCAACTCAGCTAAAACATGGACTATTCCTTGTTCTTGGACATAGGTCATTCCTGGCCCCTTAGTGGCCATTCTTGTTAACAATTTCAATCCTGTTGGGATTGGTGATTTCTATTTTGTTTCCTCCTGTATTTTCTTTGGAAAAAAAATCATTTTCAAATTTAAAACCCATTTTCCACAAAAGCTTATATTTTGGAATCTTGAATTTTCGAGGGAAAAAAAGTATCATAAATTTTTTTTGGGAGAAAAAAAAGTATCAAAGTTATAAGTATAATCTAATATATCATAAAATGTTTACTTGAGACAGTCATAATTTTGTAGCTTTTGGCCTTTTGGGGTGCATTGTTTTATAGTTAGGCATTGGATTTGTCAATTCTACAGGTAAAAAATAATAGCCCATTTTAGCCTCAATTTTTTTCCCTTCCTGGTTTCATGATTTTATTTTTCAAATTTGATTTAACAAACAAAAGTTCTATTACAAAATGCCCCCTTGGAAACAGCCATAACTTTCTCAAACTTAGGCTTTTGGATGCATTTTTTAAAACTCTTCTGACCTCCTCTTTCATATGAGCTTTTTTAGTGGTCTTATTTGTCATACATGATATAATAGATAATACTGTCAATTAAAAAAAGGGTAAAGTAGGATTTTGTCCATAATCCTAGCTTTTGCTAGAAATAGGTCCCTACTATATCTAAATCTAGAAATTAGTCACTTTGTGTTGCTAAAGACATAAATACCCCTTTATTATTCTCTCTCTCTCTCTATATATATATATATCTATATCTATATCTATATCTATATAATATTTTTGCTCAGCCTTTTTGGCCAAAACGAATCTGAACCGTCCGTAAACGAAGACAATTTTAGGCCGTTGATTTGATCCTACCACTCATCCATGCGCAGGCACTCATTTCCACCAAAAAGTTGACCACCCACGTTTCTTGGTTTGGTTCCTTATCTTACCTTTTTGAAACTTCACATTTTGAATTTCAATTTCAAACCCACTTATATTTCTCTTCTTCTCTCTCTCACCCACTTCTTTTTCCTCTCTCTCTCTCTCTCTCTCTCTCTCTCTCTCTCTCTCACGCGACAAACACCCACCTCCAACTAAGAACTCCACCACCACCACCACCAATGGTACCAGCACGACCACCGCCTCCAACGTCAATCACCACACCACCGCCTATTTGAAGGTTTTGTCTTCTCTTGTTGTGCAGGGTCATCGATCACCACACCTTTTTTTTTACTGAGATTCAGTTTTGATCTCTCTCTCTCTCTCTCTCTCACACACACACACACACATACACATACACATACACATACACACACATGCACACACAAAATTATTTGGGAATTGTGAGATTTATTCTTGATTTTCGATTCTGTAATAACCTGCATTTTCATCTAATTGCATTGTCATATTTAAAATCAAATTTCATTGTCTGCTTTTATTTTAATTACAATTCTTATGTGTAGAATTTATTGCTTACTTGATTTCATATTTGAAATTCTTATTATGACCAAACTGCAATTTTACAAAATTGGTAGTACCTGTGTTGGGTTTCAAAACTGTATTTCAAAACGGTGAAAATAATTTCTGTTGACTCAATCACTATTTTTATGAAACCGGATAATCGATTCTTAAGTTAAAATGAATTTTCTGTATTTTGTGGTGAACACCGCGCCACGAAAAATACCAGTTTATGTTCGAAAACTGTCCGCGCCAGATTAAACTTCCACAGATTTTGGAAGTGATGTAAAGTAAGATTTTACATTTGCTTTATTTCCATTTATGGCAACTAATGATTGCCTTAGGCCTTGTTTGGCAATGCTTGTAGTATGTGTGTTATACTTGTGCCTAAAGCTAAATTCCCAAACACCCTTGCTTTGCCCCCTAATAGCCTAGTGTTGCCTCTTCAAAATCTGTAGAGATTGTGTATATACGTATGTATATATGCTGGGATTAAGAGTAATTAGGGAGTTTTGTTAAGACTAATTGAGTTTAATCAGTGAACTTAAAAATACTTGGGCTCCAAGTTGAGCAAACTCATTCTTCTTTATATACACCATTGACACACACATATATTCTACACATTTGGAACTACAGAGAGAAAAGAGAGAGCTTGAGAGTTTAGTTGCTGAATTGCTAGAGAGAGGAAAAACTTATTCTCCATAGCTTGAATAGTTGAAGCTTGGATTTCTTATTTGCTTAATCTTGATTCTTTCTCAACAACTTCTTCCATCTCTATATCAGTGAGTATTCTAAACTCATTCCAAATGTAATTCATGTTTGTTTCCTGTGTATATACTTGTAATTGTAAAGCCACCATGATCAATTTTCTTCAAGAACTCCATAGCTCAAAAACTTGGGTTTTCCAAAGTTAATCAAAATCCGTTTTTAGAATGAAATATGAAAGATTATAGTACGCATAGACTATGGTTGAAGTTTTAGAGCCTAGTTTGTTCATATAAGGAAGTATATAAGAAATTAAGTTTTGACAACTTTTAATTTTTCATAAAATTTGAGAGCTATGGTTTGAATTATGTTAAATTGATTACATATTCTTAACCCTTGTTGAAAAACAAAGAATTTCATATATTACATGCCATATTTGCTTCCGGATTTGAAAATGGTTCAAAAAGACCCAGAATTTCTGAAACAGAGCAGTTTCACGAGGAAGATGAAGTCTCTGCTGAAACTCGCGCGTGCGATCGCGCGAGTGGCCCGCGCGAGCGAACCGCTCGCGAACCCTCGCGCGAGCTGGGTGGTTTCAGGCAGATAGAAAACTTCTCAATAAGAAAAATGAAAATTAGGTAGATCGCGCGAGCGAATCGCGCGAGCGATCTCCGTGAACTCAGGCAGACAGAAAAGGTTTTTATAATAAAACGAAAATTTGGCATATCGCGCGAGCGGTCCACGCGCGCGACTTCTGGCAGTTTCTAGTTTTTGCTTGTTTTGTGTTAAGGAACTGTTTGGGTGATATTTCATGAACTGTTAAAGCTCCGTTTGGGAAATTTACTTAAATAGAATCCTATTTGGGTATATTTGGACAATTAGAACGTTGTATTACGACTTATCAATTCCCGTACGCACGTCATTTATATATTTCAGTAAATTACCTCATGTTTTTAAAGTTCATGACATACATGTGGAGTCAGTTGTACATGTATGGTGAGTGTGAATGTTGGTCAGTATGGAAAAGAGTAATGGTCAGTGTGGCATAGTGAGTGCAGTTGAGATTGTGTTGTGGACACTCCATGGTAAGTGAGTACCAAAGTGTGTTGTGATTGAGATTGCGGCAAGGGTGTCTTTGAAATGCGACGGTGGCAAAACTGGACACTCCCTGACGACCATGGTAGCGTCAAAGTGTGTGAAGCCGAACTTGGACATTCCCTGGCACCCATGGTAGTGCTAAAGTGTGGCCTACGGACACTCCCTGATACCCGAGTCTGGATACTGCGTGAGGGTTCCTCTGGTATTTGCATGGCGGATTAGGTAGTCAAAGTGTGAGGCAATGGACACTCCCTGGTACCCCGGACCAAAGTGTGAGGCAAACTGGACATTCCCTGGCACCCCTGTGATAAAGTGTGGCTATCAGAGTATTTCAAAGATACTGGTGTGTGATGGTGGGTTGTTGGGTTTTGTCGAGAGAAAAGAGTCGGTAATCTCATACACGGTCACATATATGTGAATTATACCTTTCAAATAATATTGTGGTTGTTTCCTAAAATGAACTCCTTGCTTCAATATAAACTTGTTGAATAAATTGAGAAATGGAAAGAGGTAAATGATTATGTTTTACATTCAAAGTTATGTTTTTAATACTCACCAGCTTCTTGAAGCTGACAACGTTGATGCGTCCTGGACATTCGTGTTCAGGTTTTTCAGGTTATGATCAGGCTGAACATTATGATTATGCTAATTGAGAACGACTGCTTGGAAGAAAGACTGTTATCTATACTCCATGTTTTAAGTTATAAACTGTTTTGTAATAATGATGACTATAATAGACAATAGTTATTGTTTTGTTTTAAGGCGGCTTGTGCCTTAGTAGATCCCGTACTGTAATATGTAATAAGTTAGAAAATTGTAATAATGATGACTGTAATAGACAATAGTTATTGTTTTGTTTTAAGGCGGCTTGTGCCTTAGTAGATCCCGTACTGTAATATGTAATATGTTAGAAAAATATTTGTAAGCTTTGATTGATCTGCTCTGATTATTATGTTTTTGTTGTTTGACGTTTGGGACGGAATCGATCCTTCAAACTGTCGCGACCTACGGGTCCGTAAAAGAAATTAAACGCTTTCCATATTTATGCTACGTCGGGGCGTGACAGGTTCAATATTTTATGAGTCTTCTAGGCATTGCATTTTTCAATTTTTGACATATGAACCATGGCTTGCAGGTAAAGAGATGATCAGTCCCCAAAAGGGCCAAGACCACAAGTGGTAAGTTGGAATGTGTTCATTTTATTTCTTTTTATTTTACAAACCCATAGTGAATTGGTTTTGCTTTATGGCTTCAGTCACTTGACATAGTGTTTTTCTTATTCTTTGAGTTTGATTTTATCTACCAGCTGTTTTGTTTCATAGAGTTAACTTTGCACTTTATAGCCAATGAGCAGAGACTTATAGGTGAAAACATCTTTTGTTTTTTGTTTTTTTTTTTTTTTAAATTTTTTTTATTTTAAACTCTTAATTTTGCTCTATACACTTTTTTTTAAAGGAACGCTCTCTTCAATGTTACAAAAATCTCATAAAAATCCGGCGTGAAGTATTTGTGGAACTTAATTAGAAATCCTTAGCATGTGTATATGAATGAGATCAGCAACATCACATTTTGAATGCACATTTTTTGGTCATGCAACTCATGGATTTTATATTTCGCACAACTCTATTTGCTTTCAACTAAAGTTATCATTCAATGGTGTTTTGATTCGTGAAATCGAATATAAATTCCTCATTTATAACTATTTAGTATTTACCATATTTCTTTTTGCGATTTTGTGTAATTGAAAATTAATTATTTACACCCCTTTTTTTTGCGCCTCTTAGTTGGACTCACCAATAATTTTTTCCCCTTTTTTTGGAACAAACAACAAATTGAGTTGATTATCTGTCGCATTGAGTTTATCATTTTAGGAAAAAGGAAGGATAGGGATAGTCTATTCATTTTATGACTCGATTCAGTTTGTATTTTCTTTTTAGGCGATTCAGTGAGACCCTTGAAGTATTTGGTTTATTTTGATCCTTAAAATGGGAGTCTGGAACACACAAGTAGTTGACTTTACAACGATTGATATCGTAAAAGCTGAATATTTTAGATTTCTTTTTTTTTTTGGTCATATTTAGATTTCATTTAGATCTAAGTTGTTTATGTTAAATCCTTTTGATGTTAGTACTCGAAGGAGTATTTGTAATGAGATTTTGAAAAGATTTTTACATGTGCTTAGGTAACTGCTTCTATTGTTTTTTTTTACCCGTGCATTTAAAGCTGGGTGTCAAAAGTGTGTGTAGCACTACTCATATAAGAATATTTAAAGACCATTTGATCCCCTCAACGTTGTGACTCTTTTCAAAAAATTGATGTTTGATTTTGGGCTTTATGGGAAGAAGAAACAGGAAATTCTTATCCCAATCTCACCAGTTGTAGTGGGCTGGTAACTTTGGTGGTTCAATTTTATTTGCAGCTTCGACAAGGGCAAGTTTTGACATAGAAGCCTGGAAATTAGCTCTGAACTTGAGGAGTATAATTCCCTAGCTCTGCGCCTATTTGGTTGTTCCAAAAATCTTGATGGCATTCACAACAATCATATTATCATTTTAGGAATAAGGACGGAAATGGTAGTCTATTCAGTTTATAACTCGATTCAGTTTGTATTTTTTTAGACGATTCATTGAGACCCCTAAAGTATTTAGTTTATTTTGATGGGAGTCTGGAACACATAAGTAGTTGGCTTTACAACATTTATTTTTAGACCTACGTGTTCATGTTTGATCCTTTTGATATCTAAGTACTCAAAGGAGTATTTGTAATGAGATTTGGAAAAGATTTTTACATACGCTTGGTAACTACTTCCATTATTTTTTTTCCTCACCCGTGGCCCCCGGGCACGGGCAATTACTAGTCTATATATTTAGAGAGAGAATAGAGATTATGATGGAAAGGTAGAATAGAGAGAATGAAGAGAGAGGTTGTGTGGGGTGGCTGAGGTGGTACCGTGGTGGAGTGAGAGGACGAAGAAATTTATGCACTTTCTACAGTTAAAATATTATAAACATGGGGTAAAAAAGTAATTTAACGGACTGAATTAACACCTTTGGTAGACAAACTCTGATAAGGGAGGTCATTGTTATTCTTCAAATGTGGAGAGAACTATGTGTTATTAGGCCAAACCTCAAGGGAGGTAATTGATATTTACCCTTTATATTTTTATTACTTTTTTTTTGTTGATAAACTGGTGAAATTGCATTTCACAAAAGCAGATCTATAGTTTAAGTACTTGAATGGTTTACATTCATATACTTGAATGGTTTAATTGAATTATTTTTTGTTCATTTCCTGTTATTATTAATTGTGGTTATTTATTTATTTATTTTTGTCGGTGGGATTGTCTTTAAGATTTTAAAGCTTTTTCTTCAGTTAGTGTCCTTGGGCACGTGTATTAAACTAGGATGGTAGGGTCAAATATGGGAGAAGGATTAAGTTGATTTCAAATTTGAGTTTTGAAAATCGTATTTGGCTTAAGGGTTGTTTGGATTTTGGCAGTCAATTTGGGAATTGTATTATGAATTTACGTAGAATAATCATTGGCCAAATACAAGCCACTTAGATGGGGTTGATGGGCTTTTTGCCTCTATGCTAGGACCGTAGTCCTAACACACGTATAATTACAATTTTTTGATAGTGACCTCGGGCACGGGCAATGTACTAGTACATATATATATATATATTTGCAAATTCTCTCTCTCTATATTGGATTTTGAATTTTGAATATCATATCCGTGATATATATATATATATATAGAGAGAGAGAGAGAGGGAGAGAGGCTATTTGAAAAAATTCAGAGAAATTATAAATCATTATTCCATAGAGCTCCGACGATTTGTAGGTGATTGAAGAAGACTCAAGAAGATCAAGTGATTCCCATATTTCTCACAGATTTGGTTGCAAATTTTTTCACAAACGTGGTAGAAACTCAAGATTCGTATTTCATTTTATGCAACTCGACGAAGACGACGATGGTAAGAAAATGTGAATTTCTCATCAAATATTTTACTATAAGTGAGTGATGGTTCATTTTTGTATGTCGAAGTGAGAAATTTCGGATCTACTCTCTGTGTGAATGGTTGAGTTTGTATAAAAAGTGGGCATTTCTCACTTTTGTGTTTGTTTGATATAAAAATTTGCGTATTTTTCACTTCTAATTTAAGTGATAAACTTCTCAAATAAATCAATCTGATTCCACTACATTATTACCAGAGTGAGAATTTCTCACTTATTGAGTACAAACTGGGTATTGTACATGATCAATATGATAAAGTGAGAAATTCTCACTTAATACTGAGAACTTATTAAGAACTTTCTCACTCAATAGTGCCCAAAATTTCGACAGTGTAAGAAAATTGAGAAACAACCCATATCTGATCAGGAACGGATCGATGAGCAAAACTTGACAAATCAAACTTGGGGTTTTTAGGCCAAATTACATTGTTTAGGCCTCCGTTTTTGTGTTTTTCTATTTTTCTAGACTATTCTTTATTTAACTTAGAATTTCTCATTTTATATTAAAAACTTTCTCACTTAATACTGAGAAAATTCTCACTTCATAACGAACTCTAAAACTGGTAAAATCACAATTCAATGAACAAGCGACAAATTGAGAATTTCAAACTTTAAGCTGAAAACTTTCTCACTTAATACTGAGAAATTCTCACTTTCATTATAAACCCTAAAACTGAAAATATTACAATTCAATAAACAAGCGACAAATTGAGAATTTCTCACTTTATACTGAAAAATTTCTCACTTAATACTGAGAAATTCTCACTTTCATAACGAACTCTAAAATTGATAAAATCACAATTCAATGAACAAGCGACAAATTGAGAATTTATCACTTTATACTAAGAAATTTCTCATTTAATAGTGAGAAGATCTCACTTTCAAAATGAACTGAACTGATAATTTCACAATTCAATGAACTTGCGACATGCATGTAAGTTAAAAAACATTTGAGAAAGAAAACTCTATCGTATTCGGTGAGAAATTCTCATTTTATTATGAGAACTTCTCTCTAAACGTTTGTTCATCACCTTTCAAAGAAGAACAAATTTTTATTCAAAAACTCCAACAATACAATCACGAATACACACATACGCAAAGCTGATTTAGATATGTATTTTAATGACAACCAAAATCCATCAATTAAGTCTGCAAAACGTATGAAATAATTTGAATTTCAACCAAGAGATCATGATAAGAAAATTAAAGAGATCCCTTGAATTGAGGGAACATTATCCCATTATCAGTTAATGACATTAATTTCAAAACTATATCTATATGTCCATAGAGTAATACTTTTGTAACAACCTGCAATTTCATTCAATTTCTAATTTGCATTTCCATATTTACATCAATTTGTATTACTTGTTTTATTTATCTGGGGGTCAAATTGTAATTCCTTATAAATTTAACAGGTACATGTATTATGTTTTCACCATTGGTTTCTTAAGGCTGCTAATACCTGAGATGGATTTCAAATTTGTATTTTCAAAACGGTGAAAATATTTACTTTTGGCAGAAAATTATTTCGTACGTTAACATATTTTTTCTGTATTTTTACGGTGATCACCGCGCCGCGTTAGACTCTCACAGTTTGGGAATCTCCACCAATAAAGTTTGGACACTTGCTTTATCTTCATTTAAGGCAACTAATGATTAGATAGGCTTGTTTGGGAATGCATTTTATGTATGTGTTTTTGTAGTGCCATAAGCTATTTTCCCAAACACCCTAAGAAATTCCTAGGCAACTTGCTATGACTTGTTTGGCAATGCTTATATGGTGAGTGTTGTTTTGTGCCTATGAGCTAATTACCCAAACACTTCAATTGACCCCTATGATTTCTAGCAACCCCTATGAACCCAATTGGTATATGTACGTACGTATATAATCTGCATATATATGATTGTAATACATATATGTGTGTAGTGTATAATGTGTATATATGTATTATTGATAATTAAAAGGATTTGTAGAGTGAGAGGGAAGGAGCTTGGCCTCCAAGTTGTCTAAATTGAACTCCCGTAAATGCACACACTTAACCTCACAATATGCACATTTTTACAAACTAAAAACAGCGAGAATTTTAGAGAGAGTTCAGAAAATTTACAGATTCTAGAGAGAGAGAGAACTCAATCTCCATAGCCAAAGCTTGAAGTGGGTTCTCCTATTTTGATCATCTTTCTCAACAAAACTCAAATCACCTATCACAGTGAGTATTCTAAACTCACTTTAAATGTAATCCATGCTCTGCTTTCTATTTATATGTATGTAATTGTGAAACACCATGGTCGTGTTCATCCATGGAGTTCAAGCTTGAAATCATGATTTTCAACCTTAACCAAAATTCGTTTTTAGAGATGAATATGAAAGATTGTAGTACATAGAAGTTGTGGTTAAAATATTAGAGCCTAATTCATTTGTATCACGACGTATATTAGAAATAAAGTTTTGACACCTCTCTGTTTTTCGTAAAATTCGAGAGCCACGTTTTGATTTGTGTTAAATCGATTCCATATTCTTAATCCTGGTGGAAAAACGAAGAGATTCATATATTATATGTTATGTATCCTTTCGGATTGCAAAATGGGTAAAAAAAATGACCCTTAAAAATGAAATAGGGGAATAAAACGAAGAAGACAAAGTTTCTGCATTGACTTACGCGCGTGAGCGGCCTGCGCGCGTTACCTGTGTATTTTCTGACAGTTGGAAATTTTTAAAAGAAACTAAAAAAAGGGGCATATCGCGCAAGCGGTCCGCGCGAGCAAGCTGCCTTTTCTGGTTTTTGCTTGTTTTCTATTAAGGAACTGTTTGGGTAAAATTTTGTGAGTTGTTAAAGTACTGTTTGGGAGTTATAGTAAAACAAAATCTCGTTTGTTATGTTTTGGTTATAAAGGAGTTAGTTAAGGACTTGTTAATTTTCGTACGTGCGTTGTTTATTGTTTTCCAGTAATTTACGTTTTTGTACAAGTCATATGTCATACACGTGGAGTCGAGTTTACATGCATGGTGAGGAATAGTCAGTGTGAAAAGAGTAAGTGGATGAGATTGTGTATTGGACACTCCCTGGTATTGGTGTACCATAGTGTGATTGATGTTGTCAAAATCAAGTTCTTTTATTTAACCCTATTAAAAACGTAGTATGTTGGAAGTAGGGTGTCGAGTCCACAGGGATTGATACAAGAACAACGTTTGGAAAGTTTAGTAACTAATTATAATGCTCAAAAGAAAGAAGTAAGAAAAGATGATGAAAAGGAATAAAAATGACTTTGCGTCTTGCGGCTTTTTGTTTGTTTTTGGAGGAGAAAAGGGGAAAATAAATACTAATCTAAAAAGTAATAGGTTGGGATCATTCCCCCCCATCTTGGGTCACATCAAGATGAAATGAACTAGTGTTTCAAGCACATTCTAAGGTAACACTTCATTGTGGCATATCATCAAACACAAGGAGTGCATCTATGTGAAAGATGAAGGAAGCTTTGAGATTTCCATAGAAACGGATTTGAAGCTAACGTTTGACTATCAAGGATGCATGACATACAAGATGAAGCCTCTATGGCTTCTAATCCGAATGATTTGTCCACCCTACACTAACTAATCCACTTGGTGGACAAATCACTTATGAAGCCTTCAAAAGATAGTATTTAAAACCCAAGAGTTTGAACAATCAAAGATGCTTGACATCAAAGATGAAGACCCCAAGTTATAAATCCCACACACAACATTTATCAAACACATGGAGTGCTAAACACAAAGTTACATAATATTCCATATGAAATACATAGGGTAGGATTCAAAGTCTAAGTTTTGACAATAAAAAATGCAATACAAAGAAGATGAAGCCGCTACCACATTAAATCCAAGAGCTCATGATCCACAACCTAAGTAATCAAACTAATAATAGAAAACATAGCAATATCATCAAAAGAGAAGAGATAGAAAATATATCTAGCCATTAAAACTTCAATGAAATCTTCAAGTTTATACAAATGAAGAAGAAATAGAAGGGAACCCAAGTGGGTTCCCAAAAATGAGAGAAGAAGAAGAATGTTGGGAGAAAAACACCAAAAGATAATATATCCCTCTAAAAAAAACCCTATCTCTTTTTATTTATACAACCCACACTCAATGGCAAACTTGTAAATACAAAAGGGGGAAAAACTACAGGGGTGGATCGATCCCAGGCAAAATGCCGGATCGATCCGCTATTCCAAAACGCAAGCAGAATCTTCGTCCAAAATCGCGGATCGATCCTCGTGTAAAAGCCGGATCGATCCGACTTTGCGAGAAGACGTCTCCAGGTCCTGGTGAGGCAGCAGATCGATCTGCATTTGTACCCAGATCGATCCAGTCTTTCTGAAAGGTGATTATTGCCCTTTTTATGAGGTGAGAACCAAAATACTTAGTTCCAACATCAACCAAGCTCCCAAAATCTACAAGAAAGAGATTTTATTAACAAAAAGTGAACAACAACAAGAACAACAAAAGTACAATTTATCCAAAAAATCTCCCAGTATAAGTGATAATTCGTGTCCAATAAAGGTAAAATCATGAAGTTATGAATGCAATATTAGACACGAATCACACCCCCCAACTAGCATGTTGCTAGTCTCTTAGCAACAAAGCTAAATACCAAGAGATTTAAGAATAACCTTGCACAATAATTTATTTAAAATGAAAGATAAACCGTTTTCGTGGGGAGCATGATTGCATTGAGCATATGCAACAAGCCGTTAAACTTTTAGGTTACCCGTAGAGGCAGTGTAACGACTTGACAAAAAGAAATAAAAATATATATAAGAGAATAAATCAATGGACAGTTACTTACTATACATTTTTATAAAATTTTCACAAAATACAATCATGCACTTTTGGGGTTGTGATACATCTAAAGTTTAGATTCCAAATTGTATTAACAAGTGCCAAATGCTTTGGTATCGGTACTATTGGGTAGTAAATTTTTCTAAGGTGCCATTTCATAGTTATAAAATGCCATTTGGTAGAAACTTTTCTAGTTGTAATTTAATGGTAACTTTTTAGAGTACCATTTAATTATAATAAAGTGTCATTGGATAGTAATAGTATTAATAGGATAACTATCAATTTAGATGATTATTCTGTGTATGTATAATTATGTAAATAACTCTAGATAAAAGATAATAGAAATATATGAGTAAAATTTAAACCACATTGGCAAAGACCGCCCCGCATGAATAGATCTAAATCTTGATCAATATATATACACGTGTGTGTATAGATATCTTTAAGCTAGTGCACGTGTGATGGTGAAGATAAGTAAGAGAGAGAAACTTAGTTGGTGGCCAAGTTAGGAAAAAAAAATAAAATTAGTCGGATAAAGCCAAGAGAACTTGGAGGCCAAGCCAAGTTCTCATTATTAATTGTGAGTTATCTAATATATGTATATATACTATATAGAGGCAGTGGGCATTAAAGGAGGAAGAAGAAGGAACCGTGGGTGGGGTTACTTCTCTTGTGTAATTGCTATGTGTCTATACATATATATACGTATATACCGCAGGTGTACGTATGTGCTAGATTATCAAGGAAGGCTGAAATGTAAGGGAAATAGAGTGTTCTTGTTGGTGAGTAAATCTCTTCTATTTTATTTATCTATTAAATATGTCCCTTATGTTGGATCTTTACAAATATTTGTTTTAGTTAAAAATGGTCCAAAATCCAACTTTGATTATTCAGTACCGTATATACTTTAAAATTAAACATTTAATATTGCTCTTTTAATTGCATTGTGATACCATATGCAAATATGCATTAATTATAATATTAATGGTGATACTGGTTAAGGTCAAGGCCTTGTGATAATTAAAGGACTGAGGTAGTCCATGTTGAGGTGGCTGGGATTGAGATAGTCCTACAGTTAGTGCACTAATATACTATTCCATTTCGAGCTGGGCTGGTGGATAGTATACACCTTTCGAGCTGGGCTGGGGTGCTGTGGCCATGTGATTGATTATATACATTTCGAGCTGGGCTGGTGTATGCAATTGTGTTGGTAACCTGTTGTGAATTTGATAAGAACCAGTACCAAAGAAAGATTAATGCATAGATTACTTCATATGCACGCATTGGGCTGTGTAAAATTTATATGTATGTGTAGGAAATAAATGTGAGATACGTGATTTGTGTTGAAGATTGCAACTGAGTGCAAGTATGAGATATTTGAGAAATTATACATTCACATACACTAATTAATGGGGACTACTAATAACGATATAATAAAGTATTATATCATAGATTTGAGATCAAAAATCTATTTTTATATAAAATGTGTTTTACTCACTGAGCTCGCCTCATTATTATTTTTAGGGTTAATTACACTTACACCCCCTGTGGTTTGCCCAATTTACACTTACCCCCCTATGGTTTAAATTTTTGCACTAATACCCTCTGTGGTTTAAACCTAAGTGCAAAAGTTAAATTTTCCATCCAAACTTACGGAATGGACTCTCATTTTTGCATTTGCACCCCCAAAATTTCTTAAGTTCCTATTATGAAATCCATTAACTACCCAATTATCTAATGAGTGTTTGTCTAAGTCTCATATGGGTCCCAAATATTTTGTGAAGTTGCTATCTCAACTACTAATTATAAATCTTTTAAGTTATACCCGTATTTCGGTGTCCAAACTAATACCACTTGCTAACACATATATCATCATATAATATGAAAGAATTTAAACAAATAATCATTTAAGCATATAAATGCATTAATGTAGATATTATTATTCGGCCCTTCACTGGATCCCACTCCAGTATCTGTCCCACCTCACTGGGGGGGCTTTTTCCAGCTAGTGTCCTTTTCTGAACACTTTTCACGGACAATTCGAGGAGAAGTATGGACAATTGGAGGGGTAGTATGGCAACAGCCATAAGATTGGGCTCATTTCTTCCAAATTCCAACAGAATGTGTAACACCCGTACCCGGGAAAAGGGTTAATTATCATTTTTATATGTATATTAATTATCATTTTTATATTTAATTATCATTTTTATTAATTAATTATCATTTTTATATGTATAAAGTACGGGTGTTACACATTCTGTTGGAATTTGGAAGAAATGAGCCCAATCTTATGGTTGTTGCCATACTACCCCTCCATTTGTCCATATATACTACCCCTCGAATTGTTCGTGAAAATTGTTCAGAAAATGACACTAGCTGGAAAAAGCCCCCAATGAGGTGGGACAAATACTGGAGTGGGATCCAGTGAAGGGCCGAATAATAATATCTACATTAATGCATTTATATGCTTAAATGATTATTTGTTTAAATGTTTTCATATTATTTGATGATATATGTGTTAGCAAGTGGTATTAGTTTGGATACCCAAATACGGGTATAATTGAAAAGATTTATAATTAGTAAGTGTGATAGCAACTTCACAAAATATTTGGGACCGCGTTGAGACCCATACAAGACTTAGACAAACACTCATTAGATAATTGGGTAGTTAATGGAATGTTTGGGGGATTTCATAATAGGAACTTAAGAAATTTTGGGGGTGTAAATGCAAAAATGAGAGTCCATTCCGTTAATTTGGATGGAAAATTTAACTTTTGCACTTAGGTTTGAACCACAGGGGGTATTAGTGCAAAAATTTAAACCATAGGGGGGTAAGTGCAAATCGGGCAAACCACAGGGGGTGTAAGTGTAATTAACCCTTATTTTTAATTAATATTTTTCAGGTGAGAGAGAGCCGTACAGTTGAGCCAAGTAGCATAGTTGGGCCTCCTGTCAACTAATCAGGATTAGGAATTGGGACGTAGGTGTATCTGTATTTTTATTGGTTAAAGAAAATTAACAGTTGTAATTCCTTTTCTTTTAGAGTAAAGTAGTAGTAAATCCTCTTTAGTGTACAATTGTTCTAATAGACCCCACGACCGTAAATATTTAAACATAGGCCCATTCATAAAACGTAGACGAAATTGCCCATCCATAACTCGCGCGAACATGCAAAACAAACCCTTCCAAAAATATATATACATTACTTGCGTATATATCCTCAACTGCCAAAACCCGTAAATCACTCCAAAGAGTTCGGTGATTTCAAATTCAAACAAGGAACGTTACTTTTGGAGACTTAAATTGTCACAATCTACTTCCTATAAGAGCTTTGAATCACCATTTTGACGGGATTTTGTGTTTGAGGTTCAACGACGAAGTAGACGACGAAGACGACGACCCTTGATTTTCAGATCACCGGCTAATGGGGAAAAAAGGTAAGTGTAAATCACAATTACGACACAAAAATTTAGTGGGTTTTCCGATTTCGCGAGTTGGTAGATGTATTTCTGTATGAAATACATTTAGACATACATCTTAGTTTGTTTATAAAAAGGGTTTTCCATTGTCCATAACTATGAATTTCTTTGGTTATTAACTGTAAAAATTAAACATAACTGTGGCTTATTTTTCATCAACATTTGATTATGGAACTCCTTTTTTACATATTTCCAAAAAATGGTTTGTGTAGGCAGAAACCCCTGTTTATGAACTGTACATATAAATACTCACATGGTCCAGGTATTGTGTGAATTCAGTGCATAAATAGGCACTAAGACAAAATTATCTACTTTTTTTTAAGTGAAGAATAAATGAGGCTGAAAAAAATGTCAAATGATTTTAGTGCATAAATTTATACTTGTAATCAATGTTGCACCGATACTGTACAAAATCCGGTGTTAGTGCATAATTCCGCTGGCTAGTGTGCACATACCGATAGTGTACAAGTACCATATATAGTGTACAATATGATTTATGGTGTATTGATTGCATGCATTCTATTTTTTATATATACTAACATTGATTGTTCGTCAAAAATGCAGCAAGGGCATCAAAATCCCCAAGGGTTAAAAAAAGACGCCGCTACACGCAGATCGGCTCACGATACAGATGTACCTTTGTTGCATTACACTCTGTATTCGAAGAAATTCAACTTCGAGACAATCACGTGCGTATGTTGCAGTCCACGCCTTTCTGGCAGCTATTCAGAGCTTTTCTATATAAAATCGTGAAGTACGTGAAAAAGACGGACGAGGTGTCCATACGGGTTATTGAGCAATACAATCGAGACGACAGGTCATTCACAATTGGTCGCCGTAGGATACGGTTAGAAAAGTTGGATATTAAGCTGATTTTCGGGATAGTTGATGGACACCGAAGCGTTAAGAAGACATGCACAAAGAAGGAGAGCGCACAAGCGCGCAGTTCGCCACTCGTTAAACGCAGATTCTCGGATGTTGATAGCCTTAGGAGTCCAATCATAAAAAGGGCATTAATGGACGCTGCAGCCGGAAGAACACACCAGGATGAAACTGATACTGTGAAACTGCTGTGCTTGTATCTATTTTCAACTGTTCTATTCGCATCTGCTACTGATTATATCCGATGGGGGTTCGTTAACTACGTGGAAGATATCGGAGGAATGTTGCAGTACGATTGGAGTGCCGCAGTGTTGGATGAATTAATGACTTCTATTGACAAAGCAGGATCAGATCCGTTGAAGGTCACGGGCTGCATCCTTGCACTACAGGTATTCGTATAAATTTAAACAAACTTCAATGTGTGTTGTAGATTTGCATAACAGTGTCATATTACATCTTCTTCACCACCTCTAGTATTAAGATTGAAATAACTTTAGGTATTTGGTTGTGCAGTTCTGGTTATGTGAGCATACCACCCTTATGGACAACGAGCTGCAACCAGCCACCCACATTACAGCTGATGACCTAATTCCTCGATTTGTGAAGTGGAACCTGAAGAAGCTGAATAGGATCCTGCTGAACATAGGGCTTTCAACTCTAGATGACAATCAGGTAAAATAACCCCTTTCCTAATTCTCTGTATCTAGTTCGTTAGTATGTTTGTTTACAGTAAAATAGTCACGCATAATTTGTTCACTGTTAAGGGATATAGTTACAAATACATTTCATTTCGATACGTAGGTCAAGAACGATGAATTGGATATGACCATGACTGAGATAAAACTTCATCATGTTCGACCGAAAGGAGGGTTGCCAAAAAGGACTAAAGCTGCTGATCACTTCTCAACTGCCGACAGGGAGTATGTCAGCGAGACCGATATTGAGGGTAGTGCAAACAATGATGATGAGCGGGACGTTACCACGGTCAGCGAGAACACGGTCAATGATATAGTGGGGGATGATGACGAATTTTTTGATGGGGAGGTTGATTGCAAACATTTGTCGAATGATACAGACACTGCGCAAGAAGAAATTGGTGGCGAACAGTCGTCAAAGGACGCCAAAACAGTGAAGGACATAAACATGGTAGACTGCACTACATCTGAACAAACTCATGAAGGTGACGGTGGAAATGGCTGCAAAGATGGCACAGGACGAGAAGATGAATTGTATAACATAGACATCAACAGTTTTTGGAAACCTGAGCTGTTTTGTACACCCACTCAGCGTACACAATATCGTCCGTGGCCTGGTGAGGGGACTACTGAACAGCCTCCCAATCTTAATTTCAATGACAATAGTGCCACAACATTGAGGCGTGAATCTGAAACACGGGATTCACAACCGGACCAGCCGACCAAGGAGCCCTGTCTACAAACTCCCGGGGTTATAACAATAGGGAGCGACACTGGACATCGTGATAAAGGACCAGATATCATGGTTGATGGTGTGCGAGAAGAAATTGGGAGTGGAGGAATACCAGAATATAAAGCATCAAGCGGACTGGAAGCTGCACAATCAAATGAACAAAGATTCTCAACGCATGGGATGGATGCAAAACTTCTTCTCACAAGTGAAGCTGCTGGTACAAGTGTTGGATCAAATGAGCCAAGGTCAAAAAATCGAGGAGATCAGTCCGGTGACACATCACAACATATAAGGGACCTAAAAAGGGACAATGCTTTTCTTTCCATGCAGATAACAACATTGGAAAAGGAAATAACATCGCTGCGTGAGCAATATGATGTGTTGCAGTTTGAGAGTGACTGTGAGATTTTGAAGATCCAGCTAGAAAATGTGACTTTGGGTACAGAGGTGTTTATACTTGAAGAGGACATTGAAAAGGTAAAGCAGATCAATGCTGAAAGTGTGGAACGAGTTGAGGCATTGGTTCACGAAAGGGATGCAACAATTGAAAGCTTGAGAATTGAAATAAATAGGCTAAAGGCACTGAACAAGCAACTGTTCGTGTCTACATCAAAGCAGCTGAAACATCAGGTGGTGTACAAATGTCCAATTTTAAAAAATATAACCAAATATTCCAGTGTTAAAATATACAATAGTGTCTCATGAAATATTTATTTTTCAGGAAACAGCATCGCCAACTGTGGTTGCTGAGAATCCCAAGCGAAAACTTGAGGACCCAAGGAGCGTGCAGGCATATGCAAGTAAAGTAAAATTGAAGAAGGCGCGAGTTGACGTCCCACTCACTGAGCGTACTCCTATGCCATCATATGTCAAGCGGATTAAGAATAGGAAGAGGATGACGGTTGTGAAGGAGGGGTTCGACAGAGCTACTCAAAGGGTAGGAAACCCATCACACGGTACGGGAAAGTGTGTGAAGACTAAGCGTGGTAAGAACATTCGTAATCATGCAGACAATATGCCGGATAACAATCTCGTTGGTGACGAGCATGAGGTTATAGATGTAGATGAGCTGAATCTAGAGTCAGTGAGAGACCCACAAATTATACTAACCTTGCTGTTGAGATCCCCAGTGTACGGTTTATTAGATGACAGTGATAAGGAACGCATCAACATAGTAAGGGAAACGGGGTACACGCTGTAAGTGTTGAATTACAACATTCCTGCTAAGTTGTATTATATATAAAATACAAGCATTAGTCATATCAGTAACATACGATCACTTGTAACAGGACACCGGTGTACAACAAGGAGGAGGGGGCTGAATATGTTAGTATGGCGGATATATACAACATCATTCTGGGGAGGGAGATTACAAACAATGCAAGACCACTTTGATATATATAATATTAATTTATATTTCACATGTTCATACGCCATATAGGTGATGCTAACTTTTGACACTAAATATTCATCCAGGTTATCGACTGCTACGTTGAATCATTGATGGCCAAACAGTCTGCAGGACTTGTAGAATCTGACGGGGACGACATACCAACCACATCTTTTGTGTTCCACAGCTTGGGTTTGGTATGTCATGCTGACTCAATTCTATATTTCAGTGCATATACTATCTTAGATGGCACATCACTAAATGGGTCGTTTCAACTTTCCATATGAATAAATTAGCACTGGGTACGGACAAGGCAGCGCGACTATCTGAAGAATAAAATTGATAAACATTTAGGGGCACCAATTGCTAAGTACCGCTACCATATATATCCGCTGTTGTCACAAGGGTATGCAAAATTGGCAAAACACTGGACGCTTGCAGTGTTTGACACAACGGAACACGTGTGGAGGTTTTACAATTCATTGCGTCCCAGGACTGAAGGCACTAAGGACCAATATTGGAACGATCTGCAGGCAATGGTAACGCTACGCTGTCAAAACAACTTAAATGAATGATAAGTTACGAATTTCATACAGTGAACATAACATTACCTAACTACTGACTCGTCCTTGTACAGAAGCAGTACATTGAAGCTTACCTTCGAAGATCAATCAGTGAAGTTGGAGCAGATGCAGTACAGCAGTATTTGGGGGCGAATGCTGAATGTGTCTTGGACTCGCCTCAGCAAGCAACTGGGACATTGGACTGTGGAGTCATAGTATGCCAGCTAATTACACAAATATTCTACAACTCCCCCATAACACCGGTATACGATGCTGCCCAGTCCCGTGCAGACTTGGTACACAGTATATTGAACACACCGGAAAGGTCCTTGTCAATGGATGGTTACAGGGCTTTGCGGGACTCACGCCGCACAAGTTAGATGGATTTGGGGTCTGAATAAAACTGTTGATATGTATGCATGTTTTTTGTAATGTGATCTTGGTTTCTAAAACCAAACACATATGCAGGTTATTTTTTGGTCATGCCTTTTGTGATATTTTTGTGGTGTTTTGAGCAATTGTAATTGCTGTTAAACAATTGACTCAATGTATAAAGAAGTGTCATGCATACCACATAATTTCATTTATACTCAGTCTTGATGTAGCAATCAAAAAAAATATTTTTGTATGGGCATAATTTTTGAATATAGACCTAATAGGTTCTTGATAAACTGGTAGCATGAGTTTACAATGTATTTCGTGTTGGACTTTCAGTACGGTTGTTTGAATTCACACGTTCGTATTCCGTGTGTATTATGTTTGTGAACTTATAGTCTTAAAATATTTACAGACCAGAAATCAGTTTACAGTTCTGATTATGTTCAACAATAAAAGACGGTTCTAAAGGGTTCAATTAAATCTGTCCTGGATATAATCTAATTATGTACAATTGTGCACTTATGTGTGAAAAATATTCACTTACCAGAAATTGGTGTAGTATGAAATTCTGTGCGGCTTGTTTGAATTCACATGTTCATAGTCCATGGGTATTATGTGCAATGTTGCACTTATCATGTAAAAAATATGCACTGAACAGAAAATCAATTTACCAAAATGATGTTAAGCAATGAATTGGGTGGGTAACTAGTATCAATTTCCCAATTGTGACAGTCAATTGTGCACTTATGTGTGAAAAATATTCACTTACCAGAAATTGGTGTAGTAAGAAATTCTGTGCGGCTTGTTTGAATTCACATGTTCATAGTCCATGGGAATTATGTGCAATGTTGCACTTATCATGTAAAAAATATGCACTGAACAGAAAATCAATTTACCAAAATGATGTTAAGCAATGAATTGGGTGGGTAACTAGTATCAATTTCCCAATTGTGACAGTCAATGGGATAACGTTAGACAGTTATAAAATGCTGCACTTATCACTATATCGAAACAAAACATTTATTCCATTTCTTTCAACATCAAATGACAAACAGACCATACAAAAGAACAAAAAAATCAAGCCCAGGGGTATTGGAGAGGGGGTTCGTGCATAAACACGAAACTTATTGGAAAGTCTAAGAAAAATACATAAACAACTTAGCGTTTGTACGTAATTATTAATTATTAAGCGAAGCCCAGGGGTATTGGATAGGGGGTTCGTGCATAAACACGAAACTTATTGGAAACTCTAAGAAAAATACATAAACAACTTAGCGTTTGTACTTAATTATTTATTATTTCTCGGCACGATTTCCTATTGTGGTGGGCCTTCTTTCCACATCTGCTGCACCTCAACATTCTCACCTTCTCTCCCCGCGACGGGATTCTCTTGTTCTTCGGCCTTCCAGGAAGCTTTTTAGTTACTGGTGGTAGAATTTGTGGCACGCCCATACCATCGTCTGTCCTTCCGAAAGTCGTGATGGGGTGAATCGCCATCGCAACTGATTCCTTATATAAGCTAACATGAAAGTATGGGTCTACGAACTCCATCAGATCCTTCCCGGTTAAGTGGCTGCTACTGTGCAAGACAGCCGCAGCATGTGGGCAAGGGAATCCCTTATGCTGCCACAGTCCACAAGAACATTGCCTCAGAGCTGTGTCAACATAGACTGAGGGATCGCTGTGCACCTCATACAAGTTCTCGTGAGATGAACTAATGTTCCAAGTACTACCCTTGTCCAACGCATCTTGCAAAAGTTCATGCATCTTGGGGCAAAGAACACCATTCCATTTCTTGCTCTGAATTCGCTTGCTTGCCAAACCTTCCATTGCTTGAACCCTTATGCTATCAATCATACTGGTTATAGGCATGTGTCTAGCCTCGTCGATCATCCTGTTCCACGACTCAGCCACGCTGGATGACATCTCACCATATCTTTGTCCTGGAAAAAAAGCGTTACACCAATTCTGCAATGGTATATCAGCCACAAAATCTTTCACCCTTTGTCCTCCCTCATTGTATAACGACTGCAGCCTTTCATAGCATTGCTCAACATCAGCTGCATACGCACATTGAGTAAATTTAAACACGACCCTGTTGCGAAAACTCGAATGAACTCCCTTCAACTTGTCCATGAGGTTGTACTTCATGTGGAACATACAAAAGCCGTGATAAGACTCAGGGAAAACATTTTTAATGCCTTCAATAATGCCGGCGTGCCTGTCAGATATGAATGTTATCCTACGATCAACACTCAATATTGATCGAAGCTCTTTCAAAAACCATGACCAGTTCTCTTTATCCTCCGTATCAACAACAGCAAGGGCAAGATGGAACACCTCTGGGAAAAATACATGCGGTAGTATATGAACACATAAACCAAATTGAACAAAGAATGGAGTGTAATATTGTAGTGTGTGTCCTTTGTATATTTTATTTTTATACACTGCTTTAGTGTGTTGAATAAAGCAGAGCATAAATGTGACTGTGCTTCCTTTATTCATTTAAATAACCAACTAGTTTAGTGTATAAAAATACTCTGGTGGGTGCCGATTTTGGTATACAAGTTAGACACAGGATTAAATTGATCAAAAAGCATTGAAGATATCGAACTTTCCTTATTATGTTGTTTACATAATTTAGCAGACAAGGTAAAGCAGAATAGTAGTAGAAAATTGTAGAGTGATTCCTTTGTTAGTCTAAAGTAACAAAAAATGCATTAGTGAACAAAAAATAAACAATGCATTAGTGTTTGTTAAGCAATTTGAACACTGCATTAGTGTATAAATTAGCAGTCGCAGTATATAAACGTGGTAACTTTTTGAATAAACTATACACTGGTTGTGAGTATAAAAGAATAGAGATGCCATGTAACTCTACTGACTGTTTTACATCAATTATACACTGGTTTAGTGAACAAAAAAATAAACAATGCATTAGTGTTTGTTAAGCAATTTGAACACTGCATTAGTGTATAAATTAGCAGTCGCAGTATATAAACGTGGTAACTTTTTGAATAAACTATACACTGGTTGTGAGGATAAAAAATGTGACAAATGTCTACAGGTGGTGCAACTGACCTTGGTTTCCAGTCTTGCATGTAGCCCCAAGTACAACACCCCTGTGGCGTCCCTTCAAGAATGTTCCGTCCAAAAAAATCATAGGCCGGAGGAACTGAAATCCATTTATGCATGCACCAAAGGCAACGAAGCAACGTCTAAATCTTTTGGACAGTTGGTCAACGTCTAGCACTAAGTGGCTTCCCGGATTAACTCTCCGTGCCTCGTCGAAGTACCATACCAGATTGTCAAAAGACTTTGCATCATCACCATATATCCCTCTCCTTGCATTCTCAACGCCGAGCCACGCATGGTGGTATTTGATATCAATACCATAACTACCCTTGACTTCACCAATTACATCAATTGGCCTGTAAAGTGGTAGTCTGCGTACTTTCTCCTCCATGAGATCACCAATGAGTTGTGAATTAACGCGAGGATGTTTGGACGTACGTATCACAGACCCACAAGTGTGAGACTTGATGAAGGATTTGATGTAGAAGAATCCATTCAAATTCAACCTTGATGCATGAATTCGCCATTCACACCCTTTGTCCTTCAGATGCATACACTCAGCCGTAACCCTTTTTAATTCATTCTTGACATACTTGAAGTTAAATCCCGTCTGTATTGCATACTTGCACAATGCTCTTCGAAACTCCTCAGCACCCCCTTCAAATCTCTGACCAACCTCGCGTATCTCCTGAGTCCATGATGAGCTCTGTAAAACTCTTTGTTGTGTTCCACCGAAGCTGGGTTCCATATCAACAACATCAATCATGGGTGTACGTCGCGCACGATCTGTTGATGAACACCCTTCGACGTAATTCGAGTACACCACCGTGTCCGTAGACATAACACTTAACTCTACTTGATTCATTCCCACATGTCTTAATAGATGAACCATATTAACAAGGTCAAACTCGCTGGTCAGCATACATTTTCCATACCCAGGGATTTTGTATGTAATTGACAAATCCTCACATGATATACTCGGCCACTTGTCTACAATGAAGCCTACTAGTTCCTTGAATCTCATGTCCTCGGTTATCCTGCTAAGAGCACTTTGGCCGTCGTGAATACACAACACAAACACATCGTGATCCATCATACCACCTACTCCTGCAAAACATATCAAATTAATGCATTATAATACACAGTGACAAATATTCACAACAAATAAACACATTGAAAATAATGTGCTATTCTATCAGAGTATTGGATTTAACACTTAAATGTAATTACCTGGTATACTACGCGAAGGCACCATGAATAGATTCGCGTTAACTTTCTTCAAAACTCTCGAATGATTATGAAATCTAATCAGTATATGATGACAGTAGATTATGAATGTGGGAAACAAACTGATACATGTTGAGTATAGGCAAAATGGTACTAAAAGGTCTGTGTAATGTAAACGGTTGAAACAAAAAATATACGTTACAAAATATATGAACAACCTGCTATAAATAAGGGGTTCAAAATCAGTGAACAATTGTGCTCATTACTAGCGGTATATTGGTTTAAAATTGAATACATGGGTGTGTGATAACAACTTACTCCGGATGTCAACAGCTATTCTACTTCAAATTTGTCAATTTACAGATCAACAACTTAAAAATGTGCTAGAAAACAGGAAATATAACAGCAAATGGAATGATAAGCAACCTGATTGAGTGTGTGTATATGACTCTCTCTTATTAAATCGTTAACTCCTATAATATAGGGATTTAATGTAGACTTTAATACATGCTAAATAAAAGCAACTATTGCAATTCTATATGTGTACTGATACATGTTGAGTATAGACAAAGGGTACTAAAAGGTCTATGTAATGTAAACAGTTGAAACAAAAGATATACGTTACAAATATATGAACAAACTGCTATAATTAAGGGATTCAAAAATCAGTGAACAATTGTACCCATTACTGGCGATATATTGGTTTGACCAGTTCATATAAAATTGATTACATGGGATTGTGATAACAACTTTAGCTGGATGTCAGCAGATATTCTGCTGCAAATTTCGCAGTTTACAGATAAAACTTAAACGTGCTATAAAAAAGGAAAGATAACAGAAGATGGAATGATAAGCAACCTGATAGAGAGTGGTTAGGTGTGTGTATATGACTCTCCTATTAAAACCTTAACTCCTATAATATAGGGATTTAATGTAGACTTTAATATATATTACTCCTAAATAAAAGCAACTATTCCAATTCTATATATTTATATTTTACCGTGTATATATAGGTCCAGGGGCAAAAATGTACTATTATTCTCATTAATTTGGGGGAATGGATCAATCAGTAAATATTATTGAATTATATGGGTTTGGTATGACTATTAATTAATGACTGGGTTTGGATTTAAAATGTTGAGTAAATGGGGATTTTTGGGGAGATTTCTATAAAATTAATCATTATGTGAAAAAAAAAAAAAAAAACCGTTGGTGGAACAAAATCCTCTTTAAGGAGGATAATTTAATTAAAAGGCATAAATGAATAGATAGTTACTTATTTTATATTTACGTGTCATAAATTCTACAATGTAGTTATGTAATTTTGTTATATGATATATCCAATTTTCAAGTTCCCGATTATAATATCAAGGTGTCATTATGTAGTAATTTTTAGTACAAGTAACTTTTTAGGTACCATTTAGTAATTATAAAGTGCAATTTGGTAGTAGTCATTTTATGTAGAGTCCCACCAATAGTCACAGGTTATAATAAAAAGCAATCAATTGCCAACATGTAGCAACTCTTAAAAAGACCTATTTTTATATTGGTATATAAGTGGATAACTAGTATAACCCTCTCTTAGATCTCTATGTACCTGTATGAGCATATTTTTTTTTTTTGAGAAGAGTATCAGCATACTTGGATTGGATTAATTAGTGCAAAAAGTGTAAGAGTGAGAAAAGAATAAGAAAGAGAGAATTAATCCACGGAGGCTAAGTTAGTTTAACAAAAAAATAATAATAATAAAATAAAAATTCATGATAGGACAAATATGAGATATACTTGGTGTCGAGTAATAAGAAGACTTGGTATCCAAGTCCTGGCATGGAAATATATAAATTGATATACACATATATACATATAAGTCATAAAAATATATATACGGAGTATATAATAAAAATAAAATTTGAAAATTATGAGATATTTTGATAATTGTATAAATGAATTATAAATAGAAAACTGACTTGTAGGTATTTATATTTTTGAATTGACATATGTCCCTAGTAAGTAGTAAGTGACATAACTACTGAAGCTAAAAAAAAAACAAAGAGACAATGATGGGATACAGGGCAAGCTTTTAGTTTGGGTGAAATTCATCTTTAAGTACTAACTTATTTATAGATCTTAAAGTTATTAATTGGATATTATACCATTTGAGTCTTTCACCCTAGCAATCGCTTTAAGTCTCAACTTCAAAAAAAAAAAAAGAAAGGGCCCCTTAAAATAATAGTCTATTATATACATGTTAGCTTAAGTAATTTTCTTATGTAAATAATTTTTGTGTTTTTACTTGTCCTTGGAAAAAAAAAAAAAAATTCAAAACTTTATAAAGGCCTATCTTCAAGGTTTGCTTAGGACCCCAAAACGTTAGAACCGACACTATTTTCATTAGAGAATGGTGTTATATTTGAATAGATTAAATGGTGATTTAGTGACGGGTAATAATAGGCATAGTTACTTAGTTATAATGAATTCTGGATTTGATTACTTGTATAAAATTATTTTATGAAACTATAGATTACTAATTCATTTGAGAACCTTGTGAATTGGCTATTTTCCTACAAATGACTTAGTTATGGAAAAGAGTATTTCGAGATCTAAAAAGATACTTGAAATAAAGGTGCCCTATTTATAGTAAGAATCAAATTTTTATTCTCATAAACATAACAATCAGTACTAGCTAGATGATATTACTCAAAATACTTGCATGTCTTCCAGAGAGTGGCTTAAGTATTGTATTAAAAAAAAAAAAAAAAAAGTTTTGACTTTTATACTTTTGTTAGCACATGAGAGTCACTGTAATATTTTGAAATGAGATATTTATCATATGAGAACTTTGATTTCGAGGACGAAATCCTCTTTAAGGAGGGTAGAATGTAACGACTTGACAAAAAGAAATAAAAATATATATAAGAGAATAAATCAATGGACAGTTACTTACTATACATTTTTATAAAATTTTCACAAAATACAATCATGCACTTTTGGGGTTGTGACACATCTAAAGTTTAGATTCCAAATTGTATTAACAAGTGCCAAATGCTTTGGTATCGGTACTATTGGGTAGTAAATTTTTCTAAGGTGCCATTTCATAGTTATAAAATGCCATTTGGTAGAAACTTTTCTAGTTGTAATTTAATGGTAACTTTTTAGAGTACCATTTAATTATAATAAAGTGTCATTGGATAGTAATAGTATTAATAGGATAACTATCAATTTAGATGATTATTCTGTGTATGTATAATTATGTAAATAACTCTAGATAAAAGATAATAGAAATATATGAGTAAAATTTAAACCACATTGGCAAAGACCGCCCCACATGAATAGATCTAAATCTTGATCAATATATATACACGTGTGTGTATAGATATCTTTAAGCTAGTGCACGTGTGATGGTGAAGATAAGTAAGAGAGAGAAACTTAGTTGGTGGCCAAGTTAGGGAAAAAAAATAAAATTAGTCGGATAAAGCCAAGAGAACTTGGAGGCCAAGCCAAGTTCTCATTATTAATTGTGAGTTATCTAATATATGTATATATACTATATAGAGGCAGTGGGCGTTAAAGGAGGAAGAAGAAGGAACCGTGGGTGGGGTTACTTCTCTTGTGTAATTGCTATGTGTCTATACATATATATACGTATATACCGCAGGTGTACGTATGTGCTAGATTATCAAGGAAGGCTGAAATGTAAGGGAAATAGAGTGTTCTTGTTGGTGAGTAAATCTCTTCTATTTTATTTATCTATTAAATATGTCCCTTATGTTGGATCTTTACAAATATTTGTTTTAGTTAAAAATGGTCCAAAAGCCAACTTTGATTATTCAGTACCGTATATACTTTAAAATTAAACATTTAATATTGCTCTTTTAATTGCATTGTGATACCATATGCAAATATGCATTAATTATAATATTAATGGTGATACTGGTTAAGGTCAAGGCCTTGTGATAATTAAAGGACTGAGGTAGTCCATGTTGAGGTGGCTGGGATTGAGATAGTCCTACAGTTAGTGCACTAATATACTATTCCATTTCGAGCTGGGCTGGTGGATAGTATACACCTTTCGAGCTGGGCTGGGGTGCTGTGGCCATGTGATTGATTATATACATTTCGAGCTGGGCTGGTGTATGCAATTGTGTTGGTAACCTGTTGTGAATTTGATAAGAACCAGTACCAAAGAAAGATTAATGCATAGATTACTTCATATGCACGCATTGGGCTGTGTAAAATTTATATGTATGTGTAGGAAATAAATGTGAGATACGTGATTTGTGTTGAAGATTGCAACTGAGTGCAAGTATGAGATATTTGAGAAATTATACATTCACATACACTAATTAATGGGGACTACTAATAACGATATAATAAAGTATTATATCATAGATTTGAGATCAAAAATCTATTTTTATATAAAATGTGTTTTACTCACTGAGCTCGTCTCATTATTATTTTTAATTAATATTTTTCAGGTGAGAGAGAGCCGTACAGTTGAGCCAAGTAGCATAGTTGGGCCTCCTGTCAACTAATCAGGATTAGGAATTGGGACGTAGGTGTATCTGTATTTTTATTGGTTAAAGAAAATTAACAGTTGTAATTCCTTTTCTTTTATTATAAATGAAATTAATGGAGTTTTTATTATTATATATATATTTTTTAAATTAGACTGTCATGTCTTATCTGTGCGTCCAAGTTGGACCACAATTTTGAATATTGACCGGTTGACCATCGCGTCCCGGTTTTGGCGAAATTCGGGGCGCGACAGGCGGAGTGTTGTCTCCGGAGGGTTCTTGGAATGATACCCACAAACATTTTGTTTCCTCAAGATAGTTGCCCACTATCTAACACCGACACTCAACATAGTCCCAAGTATTTTCAATAGATTTTAGCACATGACACGCAAATCCAAAAAGTTCTCAAACTATCAAGATTATTAGATAAATTTCATTAAGCTCAATCTTGGATGCGTGTGTGGTGTGAAGTGCATAACTACAACTATCAAGAAGATGACAATGCTTTCATAATCCAAATTTCGTTTAAAACGCGCTTCAACTCAATTCTCACCGGTATTACACTCTAAAAATGAATCACTCGGAATGGTTAATACACTCCGGGCATGCGGGCAAAAAGAGTAATGGAAATGGATACTAAAGCCACGCACATGCCAATGATGAAAAATGTAAGCGTGAAAAATGAGTAAAAATTAATCTCATGAAAGATACCATTCACCAAAGGATGTGAAACAACTCTAACTACTTGTCATGATAGTTTCAAACTTCGAATCACAAAAATTGAGAATCAACTAGGACCTTGAGGGAGTCGTAAAGTGGGAAAATGTTATGAGGTGAAGGACAAGGGGAAATAAAGTGAGATGTTTGGGTACAAACTTGGGATTTATTGGAATTCATGGATACAAACAACCACAAGAGATGAATCATCCACAAATATTTCTTTGAAGCTCAAGAAGAGAAGTACAATTGACTATGAAGCTCTTTTTCTTTTTTTTTTTTCTTTCCTTTTTTTAAATAATTTTTTTTAGAACTTATTTTCTTTTCTTTTTCTTTGCACTCTTACAACGAGATGATTCAATCTCTTTTACAACTTTACAAACACGATCTCATGCCAAGATATCCCAAAAATGTAATTCAAACGCGGATATGGAAGATGTATGGTTAAGTGAATGAAGGGTATATGTGGTTGAGGGTAGAAATGGTGAAAAGATCCTAAAATCATTTCCTCGGACAATGTGATTCTTTGTTCTCCACTACAATGACAAGCAAACAAGAATTTTACATTTCACCAAAGAATTCCTCTATTGAACAATCAAAGCAAGAAGATGAGATTATCTACGAATTTTGTATGTTTTTTAAAAAAAGAGAATTGAAGTATGTAACACTCAACAATGGAGAAAAGGATCTAAAGCTCACAAGGGTAAAGTCTCAACATATGCTTTAAACGATATTTGGGTAATAATTGCAATAAACATCATCCTAACACAAGTAGTCATACAACGTGCTCGATAATCCAAGATTTGAGCTTCATAAAATTTACTATAATCAAGATAGTTATAGAGCTAATGGGATTCAACAAGTGACGCATACCAAAATTGAATGAAAACTCAAGACAAGCGTCATCGCTCGGCATTAGAACGAGGCAACTATACAATTTTTTTTAAATTTAAATTTAAGATTATATATATATATATATATATTTTTGAATCATCTTTTCTTTTATTAACAACCAAAACATGCTTGGAGAATTAATGGCAAGAAGAAAATGGAATATCAATATGATGGGTGAATATTCCACACCCCCCAACTAGAACATTGCATTGTCCCTAATGCAAATGATTCGAAACAAGGACAAAAATGAGTAGGGATAGAGTGATATCACCAACAAAAGGAGCGATCCCCGATAAGCACAAAAATGATGTTCCTGCACATGAATCACTACCGAGCACATCAAGCACATAAAAGAAGAAAATAAAAAGAAAAACCAAAACACAAAAGAAAAGAAAATGGAATGATTAGGAATTGATACGAATGAATTTGAATGTTAGAATGTTGATTCTACCACTAGCCCAACATGTAAAAGAAAAATAATATTCCTTTAAAAGAAGTGTTCTAGAAAGTTTGGCAAAACAATCAAACATTGCATTACTATACTATGACTCTACTTTGATTAGCATGATTTGCCCACCCTACAACTAAACTACGTTAACTAAACTACATGGTGGAACACATCACATTCTCTTGGATATGAGTCAAGCATCTTAACACAAAGCCTAATTATCACAATAACAAATAAGTGGTAAATTACGACACTATGCAACACCTTTGATTAGAATGACACATCTACCCTACATTAACTAAGCTACATGGTAGACAAATCAACTTCTCTTAGAATGACTCATGTGCAACAATATACCACTTCTATTAAGCCCAACTATGTAAGAAATCATGAAAATCAATTACATATGCCAAAAGTTTAAAGAACAACAACCAAAGGAGATACTAGTACCTTTTCCCATGCAAGACCAATGTGTCATCAACATCCTAGATGGAGGTTTAGCTTTTCAAGAGTAGCTAATCCTTCAAAACAAAGACAAAATAAAAAGATCAAATGCAAAAGTGCATATAATTAGAAACTAAACAAATTAACGTTGTTGCCAATCCCCGACAACGGCGCCATTTTGATGTTGTTCAAATCAAGTTCTTATTTAACCCTATTAAAAACGTAGTATGTTGGAAGTAGGGTGTCGAGTCCATAGGGATTGCAATGCAACAAAGCTTGTTGGGCGCTTAATAACCAATTATAATGCGAGGAGCAATTAACAAACTAAGAAATAAAATTGAGTCTTTACAACTTTGAGATTAGTTTAATTTGTATAAGATTATACTACAATGACTATTTAGAAAAAGAGAAAATAAACTTTGAATAAAGTTAAGTTTAATTGACAATTGGGGGTTTTGTAAATGGAGAAATTGAGGTTGGGGAGTATTCCCCCACCTTAGACCAAACAACACATGGCTCTCATACTTGTAGCACATTCAAGAGTAGAAAATTCCATTGTGGCAAACTATCAAACATGTGGTAGTCAACCAACATGCTAGATAGATGTTCTAATGTAATACATAGGTATGTGGTTAGAGTTTAGAGATTTAACAACTTCCAATGCTTGACATTGGAGGTGGAGTCTGAAGACATCAAACCATACACCCATGAACTCTAGAAATGCTACAAAATGTGAGAGTCCTATAATAAAACACACTTGGGTCCAGTGGTGGGTTTATAATCCCCAACCTACATGATTTAGCTACTCATAATCATAATGACAACAATATTAAAGAGAGGGGAAGAGGAAGTATACCAACTAGAGAAATCCACAATAAATGCCATCTAAATTCCAAGGTATTCTTCAACCAAAAGCTTCCAAGTATTTAATACATTTACACTCTCTTCTCTCTAATACTAAATGGAAGAAAATGTGGTAGATGAGGAGTAATGAGGGAGAGGGATGAGAGGATTTAGGGAGAGAGAGCTCAACTAAAAAAACTATTACAACTAAAAAAACTAGGTAAAATACAAGCTAACCCTAAATTAAAAACCATCTCTAACTATATATACTCTATGCAAATAATGGCAATCGTGTAAATACAAGAGGGAAACAAAACTGTAGCAGCGGATCGATCCAAGGCAAAAAGCTGGATCGATCCTATTCTTCAATTGGGAAGCAGAATGCTCAGCGGAACTCGCGGATCGATCCACATGTAAAACCCGGATCAATCCGCATTGCATTTTCTGGACAACCAATTCCTTTCGAACGAGCGAATCGATCTGCCTGATGTGCTTGGATCGATCCGCTTGGGAAAATCCTGAAATTTTCTTTTCCTTTGAAGCACAATCTCCCAATTTTGGTCCCAATCTTCTACCTAGTCTCAAACATCTACAAGAAAGAGCTTTTATTAATAAAAAGTGAACAACAACAAGAATAACAAAAATACAATTTATCCATTAAATCTCCCAGTATAAGCGATAATTCGTGTCCACTAAGGGTAAAATTATGAAGTGAAGAATGCAAAATTGGACACGAATCAGTGATGTTATGAGAATGCGGTTAGAGTATCTTTGAAATGCGATGGTGACAAATTTGGATACTCCCTAGCGCCCATGGTAGCGCTAAAGTGTGTGACACTGACTCGGACATTCTCTAGCACCCGTAGTAGTGCTAAAGTGTGACCTACTGGACACTCCCTGGCATACGTGGTATGGCTAAAGTGTGAGGCAATTGGACACTCCCTGGTACCTCGTACTAAAGTGTGAGGCAAACTGGACACTCTTGGTACCCCTGTACTAAGTGTGGTCACCTTAGTATTTCAAGATACTGGAGCAAGAGTGTTGGTTGATGTGTTGTCGAGAGAAAAGAGTTGGTGAGATGAGAATGGTTGCATTATTCCATGCATGGTCACATGTTTTTATTGATTTAAGATTTTGATATTATCCTTGTTGTTTTATGAGTTGAATTATTTCTATATTTCTATTATGTGGAATGATGAGCCTGTGATAACGAAAATGGTAAAGGGGTATGTTTTACATTACAAGTACATGTTTTTAATCCTCACCAGCTTCATGAAGCTGACGACATTGATACGCCCTGAACATTCGTGTCTAGGCTTTTCAAGTTATGACCAGGCTGAGCAATATGGCTATGCTAGTTGAGAACGGCTGCTTATGAAGAGAAATTATTTAAATACTGCTTTAGCTAATGAACTGAATTTGTAATATGGATTACTGTAATAGATATTATTTTGTTACAAGGCGGTTTGTGCCTTTAGATTATCACGTGTTGTAATAATCCTTAATTTGGAAAAATTTGTAAGCCTTGGTTGCTCTACTCTGATTTAAGTTATTATTGTTCGACGTTTGGGACGGAATCGATCAATCAAACTGTCGCGACCTACGAGTCCATAAAGGAAATTAAATACTTTCCATATTTATGCTACGTCGGGGCGTGACAACTTTACCCACAACTTTCGCACAACTTTTTATTCACAATCCACAAAAGTGCGTCTATCTCTCTCCTGTGTCACTATGGGGTCTACAGACATCACATGAGAGAGATAGACACACTTTTGTGGGTTTTTGAATAAGAAGTTGTGTGAAAGTTGTGGGTGAAGTATTATCCATGTCCATATATAGATATATGAATATATATGTATATCACTGACCATGTGAGCATGGGTAGTTTAGACATTAAAAAGTTATTAAATTGGGAAAAATGACCTATTTATAATTAATATGCCTAATCAAGAATCTATTTCTAATATAGTCCTTAAGATGGATTAACTTCTAATAAAATAGCAGGGGAGGGACTAATTATTATATTTATAATTAAAAAAAAATTACTTGAAATGGTCATAACTTCTCAATTCTTGGCCTTTTTGGTACATTTCTTTTAGTTAATGTATTTTTAGTTTATGCACTGGACATACCAATTCTGAGAAGTATCTATTTTCAACCTCAATTTGAGCCTTTTGTGGTTCAGTATTTTTATCTATCAAAACTTTGGATTTATTTGTTTTGAAGTCGATATTAAAATGGTCATAACTTTCCCATTTCTTGATTTTTTAATTTAATAATTTTGTGTTTTTTTTTCGAGATCTACACACTAGACTTGCTTATTTTGCAAAAAAAAAAAAAAACTTTTTTTAGTGTCAATTTGATTCTTTTTGAAGTTCAGCGGCCTTATAGGTAAACCTGTTGTTGAAGCTGAACTTTAATTGCCATAACTTTCTCATGATTTTTGGCCTTTGCAGGTTTTTTTTTTCTTTTTCTTTTTCTTTTCTTTTCATATATATTTTCAAAATCTTTGTATTTATGCATGTCAAATTTTGCAAAAGTAGTGTATTTTTACAGATCCATATCCAAAAAAAAAAAAAAAAAAAAAACAAACAAACAAACATATTTTCGTATTTTTGTTCAAACACTTAGACTTTTTTTTTCAAAATTTCATTGTCAATATAGATATTGGTTAATACATCTAAATTTTATGATTCCAAAACAACAAACTTTATATTTAAAAAAAATGCGTAAACCTAGGGCTCGCATGGTAACGTTGTGATTTTTCGTTTTTATTTTTCTACGAGAATTTTTATGAAAGCCTTTCATTTGCTTTTGTATTGATGCCTGCGACTAATTCAATACAAAAAATAAAAAGCAAAACTGAAAACTAAAAGCCACAACATTACCTTTCGAGTCCTTAATAAGTCCAAAAGAAGCCGTTGAGGGCAAAGTGAGTGTATTTGTTTGGCGCCAAACTAGGTGTTGGGCCTCTCTATTACATAGGTTGAGTGTTTAACCCACCACTCCCTTTCTCTAGTAATCAAAAATAAAAAGGTAGCTATTGCAAGAGTTATGACTGAAGAGTTATTTCCTATACGAGTAGTGTTATGCTTTCCAAATTTTGTATCATAAATGGTTCTCAAGCATATATATGTCGCAGTGGAATACTTAATTTTGACTAGTAGATGTTAAAGTTCTCATTAACACATGTGTTTGAAAACCAATACTATAAATTTAAGTAGCATAGCATTGCTCTTTATATAGTACTAGGTATAACCCGTGGCTAAAGCTACTATCGAACCATTCTAAAACATACATGCATTAGGCTGGTAATTTGTCTGTGCCCGTGAGTATGACACCAAAAAAAGGGTAAATAAAGCTACAGTTGAAAAATAAAATAAAAAATCAGAGTGACACCCCCAACAAAAAATATAATTGACATAAAAAAATATGAAATCCCACAATCCCATAACAAAACCTTCCATTGATCCAATTTTCACAACACAATAAAATACAATCCAAAAAACCTCTCATCGATATTAGAGTTATTTCATGTGAAAGGGACTCCGAGTCAAGAACATTGTGTACACTACCTACCACTTTTATACTATCATCCCTGCAGATGTCAGAAAATAAAACTTATCAATAAAAATCAACTTCACTAATGAGTGGGAGTCAACATAAACTATAAGGACACATTTAGTAGGCAAACAAAAGATGAGTCCACCATCCACAATAATAAAATCGAAATTGAGAACAAAACAAAAATAATTAGGGGCTATTTAACCTTTAAGGAAGAAAAAAAAAAGAGTTTTAGCCAACATAAATTATAAGCTTGTATAGGCAAACTTTCGAGGATAGGCCATGAAAATAAACATGTTAAACAACAAGCTCATTCAATATTCATAAGAAATATACATCTTGTAACATACCACGGTTAGAGCAAATTGTCTCTATTAAGTTGGAAAATGACACAGTAGAAATATACTTATTAATCACTGGTTAATGAAGTAGTAAAATATGAGCACTAAATTTAGACTTTTTGGAGAGAAATACCACGACTATATAGAGCATTGATAATCAACATAAGAATATTTTTGTTCCAATTGGGAATCATGGAACTAATCTTTCTTTTTTCTTAGAGAGTGGGGCTTTTGTAACTGAACTTGGAAAGAAAAGAAAAACAATTTGGGAAGCAAAGCAAGTTGGAGATTGAACTCCCAGATAAGTAAGGTGTACCCTGCATTGTTCCACCAACTTAAGAGGTATAGAGAAACTTAAGAATGACATTTTTCATTTAGTACTTTCACATTGTGATCTTTCTGAAAAAAAAAAAGAATCTTGATGGAACTCAAAGCTCTAACTCCACGTCCCACACAATGATTATGAGTGTAATTTTTTAACACATTTTAAATAGTTTTTACCTCAAGATTGGGTCAGAGTAAAAAATTTGGGTCTCGGCGGTGTCGGTGGTCCGTTGGTGTTGGTGTTGGTGTCGTCGTTCGTGTCGGTGTTGTTGGTGGTGTTAGAGAATAGAGAGGCAGTTGCAGTTTTTCCTAAATACATTTTGAGGCTACCCAAGGAGAAGTGAACTTTTAAGCACTGTGCAAAAAGTTCTGGAAAAAGTGGATTGCTTTGAAAAGGTTCAGTTTTGCCATATAAAATCGAAATCGAAGGAGAAAAAACACAACAAAATCATTAAAAAGCAAAATCTAGATTAAAAAAAACAATATAAATGAGATATTGTATGAGATTTCCTCTTGCATGTGATTCATTCCTTCCACCATTTAACGAACAGTTGCATATGTAAAACTGCAGTACCAGTTCTTAGCTTTCCCGAGCAGCCCATTAGCTTGCTCCCATGGAAGATCTAAAGAGGAAAAAGGGAAAAAAAAAAAAAAAAAAACCTAACTGATGCCTTTTCCTGAGCAGCCCATTATCTTCCATTTATATCATCTATTTTCTCCTTTGTGAGTAATTATGGAATTACCGATGAATACACACACAGACACACACATATATATATATATATATGTATATTCAAATAGGTACCTAGAGCTGCTGCCCTTCAACTGGTGATTATTGGCATCAACCTTTTTGAAATCTGCACTTGGATTTACAATGAGATAAAAGAAAGCACCAAGAATGCCAAAGTATATATATATATATATTTTTATAGCAAGGATTGAGGAACATGATTTAGGCAATAAGTTTAAATTTAATCAAAGGAGTTGGCTGCCCAAAAAAAAAAAGAAACATTGCATTTTATCCTCTACCAGAACGTATTGCAAAATGTCTAACTTGGGTAACATTGCCTCCAAAACATGCAATTGGAAATTTTAAATGAACTCAAAAATCTAGATGGCCTTCGATAAGTACCTCGATAGGATTGCATTAATGAGAAAATAATAAAGTTTAACACTACTCTCCCAATTAGCATGACAAATAGCACAATCACACAGAATTAGGCCAATTAAAATATTACACTAAACTATTCAAATTAGGGCTCTTAACTTTTTTGAATGATTTAGCCCAATAGCAGTCTACCTACAACAGAAAAAAGTGGATCATCAAAATTGAAAACAAAAAACGATAAAAATCATAGCTCCCTCTTAAAAGTCAAAAGGGCTACCTCACCTCTCAGTTGCCAGAAAAATAGATCGGCAAAACCTAGTGACCTTCAATATCAAACACTGAATGGAGATTCGAAAGGATTTAGAGGTATAGCCTTCTATACATTTCAGAAAGAAATAGTCAATTGATTCATGAAATTTTCATTATTGAAGCTTCCCAATTGATTCATGATATTTTCCCTTCTAAAAACATGAAGAATTGATTTTGCACTAAAGCTTACAAAAGTTCAAGGAGTACAACAATGAAAAATTACTCATCCAAATGTTCCTGCAACATCCATGCAGGTCAACATTGCGAGTCCAAAATCTGAAAACTGTAAAACAAAAAAGACAACATATTAACAGTAGAACTTTGAGTCACAAATGTCGCGCCCGCGTTTTCGGCACAACCTGGCATGTCGGTGTGGGCCTGGCTTTTTTGAAAGTGGGTGAAATGCGACGAATTTTATTGGGAGTGGTAAAAAGAGTATGGTAGGGCCTATTTGAAATGTTCAGAGTCGCTACCTAACATTTGGGTGTTAGGACCCCTGCAAATACCATTAAAGTAATCATCTTTGACTTTTTTTAAAAAACTTTTTTTTTTAAATAATTGGGCCATTTAAAAGTGTGACTCTGAATAGCCATGCGAAAACCAAAGATCTTTTAAAATATGGGTTCGGGGACTCGATTATGTCGAGGGAAGATGTTAGGCACCCTCGAACACCCGTGCATGCACAGTTGCCGACTCTAGTGGTTTTCATGATAATGGGGCATAAATGAAAGATAGTAGAGTGTGAGGATGTACAAGAAATAGAAAAAAGTTATGGTTATGGCCGCACCCAAGTGAAGGGTTGCATACGTATCTCAAGTCGAGAATCAAGCAGTACGTAGTTATGTGCTTTGTACATGTGTGTGTGTGTATGTGTGTGTGTGTGTGTGCAAATATTTTGAAAAAGTTGGTCGATCTAGACCGTGTGAGTGTGAAGTAGTATTTTGAGCAAAAGGTGGTGTAGCTAGGAACTTTAACTTGTACGGTGTAGTCCTAGACTTTAACCTTTGAAGTAGTGAGTTTTGAAAAGTGATTTGAGTGAAAAATGGTGTAACTAGGAATTTTGGAAAGTGATTGAGATTGAAACGAACTTATGCAAGCAAGTGAAGAATGAAGTGTTTTTTTTTTTTTTTTTTTTTGCATTTTTGTATTTTTCATTTTTTATGTTCTTTAATTCCTATGACGGAAGTAAGGGTCGGTGCCCAAAACAAAGAAAAGAGATTTTTTTTGTATTTTATTTTTTATGCCGGAAGTAAGGGTCGGTGCCCAAAAGAAAAAAGATAAAAGCAAAGTTCTACAAAAGTTTATTTCGAAGTGTAGTTTTTTCACAGGTTTGAAAGAAGTTTTCCAAGAATGGAATGGAGATGTTCTGATGTTCCCAATTTTTTTAAATTTTGAAAAAAAAAGTTCCCAGACGAGTCCAGTTTCCATGGTAGAAAACCATTTTGCAATATCCTTTGTAGATTGGGAGAAATTGAGTTTAGAAGCACCCTTACTCAGAAATAGGGACTGCACTGTCGACTGAAATTGGACGATTTTTTACAAAAATTAAACTGATCCAAAAAAAATTAAAACAATTCACAGGGGTAGGTAAGAGGCTATAGTTAGTGGACAAAAAAATGGAGTGAAGAAAAAATCTTGAAGTAGTCCAAACAGTGAACGTGATCTGGTGTCAGTACTGTGATGTTTCTGGCAGATTGTATGCCTTCTGTGTTTGTGTTTTGAAAACGGATCATACGATTTTTTTAAAATTCGTAAAAAAATCACAGACCAACATCATTGAGTTAGGAACACTCTCCAATTGGTTTCATTTGATTTGAATCAAAAATGAATTCGTGGTGATATTTTGATTATCATCACTGCAGTGGACTTTAGCAACATGGATTATTTGGTGCTTCAATGGTGATTTGAGATTGGAGAAGAGAGATGAGGAAGAGATGAGGGAGAGATGAGGGAGTGGGGTTGATCCCTCCCATTTGTGCAGATGTAGGAGTTGGTATATGTATTGAAAAGAAGAGAAGAGGAAGATAAATAAAGAAAGAAAAAGAAAGGAGAGTGGGAGACAAAGATGGAAGTGATAGAAAAAAGAAAAGAAAAGTAAATGAAAATGGGATCCTACCATGTGTTGGATTTTTTTTTTTTATTATTTTATTTGTTTTCTCCTTTGTGAATCCACCGAAAGTGTTTTCCCCCCAAAGAAATGAGGAGCAATGGTCATGTGTGGTCGGGTGCATACGAGATTGTTGACCTTTTGACCCCATAGTTTTGACTTGCAATATCTTTTTTATTTGAGGTCAGATTGAGATGATTCAAAAAACGACATGCTTGTGTCAATGAGCACTTTATTTTTTAAATGATTGGGTTGGGCAAAAATGGGGTGTCTATAGCTTCCCCTCTTTGTCATGTTTTGCGAAGCAAATCGTGACAAAGATAAGGAGACACCCATTTTTGCCTCAACTATTTTAGTTTTTGAATTTTTTTCCCTTGAGAAGTATGTACAAGAATACGAGTGATCTCAAAGTCTGGTCGAGATGCCCACGTATCTTTTGTGGAGAAATAACATCGAGCGTAGTTCAGGCGAGTGACACCATGATTGGTGAAGAGTGAAGTGATGTGCCAAAGTAGACAAGTGAGCGGTGTACCAGGATAGGCAGCTGGGAATTGGGAGTATTGCCAGTTTAGATAAATAGCTCCGCTGCGGATTGAGAATGTTGCCAGAATGGACGAACGACTCGCAGGGGATTCGTGTGAGAATCGAATAGAAGGGATATGGTATAGTCGAGAAGTGCGTAACCGCGTAATCTCAAACTCAAACCGAAAATGTAATAAAGTAAGGGTACGATCGAGCTCGCTGAGCTGTCTAAGTATCTCCTAGACCGAGCGTAGTTCGTAGAATGAAGAGGATGCCATGTTAGGATAGTGAAGAGCAAAATGCCACGTTGGGGTGTGATTGCAGCGGATATGAGAGGGCAAAATGCCACACAGGGCGTGATCACTGTGAGAAAGGAGAACAAAATGCCACGTGGGGCATGATTACTGTAGGATATAGACTGGCAAAATGCGATACGCATGATTGCCGTGAGGATATGAGAGAGCAAAATTCCACATGGGGCATGATTGCTGTAGGATATAGACTGGCAAAATGCGGTAAGTGTGATTGCCGTAGAGAGGTGAGGATAGAAAAATGTAATGTGCGTGATTGCTATAGAGCGTGGGATAGTAAGAGAAATACCTGATGCTTGATGATATGGATAGGATGCCACTTGACGGACTTATACCTGATGCTGAATGATATAATTATATAAACATGATGCTCCTTGACAGACTCATGCCTGAAACTGGATGAGATGAACAGGATGCCACTTGACGGACTCACACTTGGTGCTGAGGCTGATGCTGAATGAGATGGACAGGATGCCACTTGACAGACTTATTCCTGATGTTTGGATGATATGAGCAGGACGCCACTTGATGGACTTATACTTGATGCCAAATGATATGAACAGGATGCCCTTTCACGGACTTACACCTTCGGTCAAATGATATGAACAGAACACCACTTGACGGACTTATACCTGATGCTGAATGACATGAATAGAATGCCCCTTGGTGGACTTATACCTGATGTTAAATGATATGAACAGGATGCCCCTTGACGGACTTATACTTGATGTTAAATGATATGAACATGTTGAGGCTGAGGCTGAGGCTGATGGAAAGGATGCCACTTGACGGACTCACTCTTGATGTTTAGATGATATGATCAGGATGCCCCTTGACAGACTTATACTTAGTGTTGGAGATGATATGGGTTTGGTGGTCCTGAGTGGGGGACATACTTTTTGATGATCCATAGAGGGTAGGTTGATTTGACATGTAGATTTGAGCTGAGGGGTTGTTGTAGAGTTGGCGAGCCTGAGCAAAGGCTGCATGAAGTGAGAGATTTTGGAAGTATGTTGGGCCAGTGGTTGGGCTTTGGAAGTATGTTGGACTAGTGGTTGGGCTTTTGGAAATATATTGGGCCAGTGGGCTTTAGAAGTTGGGCCAGTAGTTAGGCTTTGAAGTATGTTGGGCCAGTGGTTGGGCTTTGGAAGTATGTTGGGCCAGTGGTTGGGCTTTAGAAATTGGGCCAGTGGTTGGGCTTTAGAAGTTGGGTCAGTAGTTAGGCTTTGGAAGTATGTTGGGCCAGAGGTGAGTGTTCTCTTTACAAGGATGATGAAAGTATCAGGACCAGTTACCCCTGTTACAAAACATATGCATTTTCTGCTATGCTGTAAAGTATGAATGATTTTTGGTTTTTTTTTTTTTTTTTTTTTTGTATTTTTTAATGCAATGTTATGCTATGTACAGAGTATTTACGAAAGTATTTGATGCATGAGTTTTGTCACGCCCCGACGTAGCATAAATAAGGAAAGCGTTTAATTTCCTTTATGGACCCGTAGGTCGCGACAGTTTGAAGGATCGATTCCGTCCCAAACGTCGAACAACAAAACATAATAATCAGAGTAAAGCAATCAAGGCTTACAAAAATTATTCTAACTTAAAGAATATTACAGCACGGGTTATCTAAAGGCACAGACCGCCTTGAAATAAAACAATAGCTTAATGTCTGTTACAGTCATCCTTATAAAACGAAACAGTTCAAAACTTAAAACATATAATCAATAAACGGTTTTCTCATTCCAAAAGCAGCCATTCTCAATTAGCGTAGTCGTACGACTCCTCCTGGTTATAACCTGAAAAGCCTGAACACGAATGTCCAGGACGCATCAACGTCGTCAGCTTCGAGAAGCTGGTGAGTATTAAAAACATGACTTTGAATGTAAAACATACCCATTTACCTTTTTCCATTATCAGTTTGTAAAATCAATAGTTAAACCGCAGAAAGAATTCATTTATAAAACAACAAGGAATATATATTAAAGGTCGTTCATTCATAAAAACAGATACTCGTGTAATGAGACAATGCACCACACTCATCTTGCCGACTCTTTTCTCTCGACAGCCACAACAACCCACTATCTTACTCCTGGTATCTTTGAAACACTAAGATAGCCACACTTTAGCAACGGGGCGCCAGAGAGTGTCCAGTTTGCCTCACACTTTGATCCAGGGTACCAGGGAGTGTCCAATGCCTCACACTTTGAATACCCTAACCGCCATGCAAATACTGGGGCAACCCCTCATGCAGTATCCAGACTCGAGTATCAGGGAGTGTCCGTAGGCCACACTTTAGCACTACCATGGGTGCCAGGGAATGTCCGAGTTCGGCTTCACACACTTTAATGCTTCCATGGGTGTCAGGGAGTGTCCATATTTGCCACCGTCGCATTTCAAAGATACCCTCTCCACAACCACAACCACAACCACAACCACAACCACAACTACAACCACAACTCAAACTCAATCACAACCATAACCACAACTCAAACTCAAACTCTAACTCTTTTCATACTGACCATTACTCTTTTCCACACAGACTGACACCCCCATGCATGTACCACTGACCCCACATGAATGATATGCACTTAAACGAAAGCAAAGATGCTGAATTAAAGGAACAACATGCGTACGGGGATTGATGAATCATACTACAATGTTTTAATCATTCAAACATAGCCAAATAGAGTTCTGATTTACTAAATTTCCCAAACAGGGCCTTATCAGTACTTAAAAGTTAGACCAAACAGTCCCTTAACAGAAAACAGACAAAAACAGAAACTGCCAGACCTCACGCGCGCAGGCCGCTCGTGCGAAAGGTCGCTCGCGCGGGCCGCTCGCGCGATATGCCCAAATTTCCTTTTATAATATAAACTTTTCTTTCTGCCTGAGAAACCCAAGGTCGCGCGCGCGGATCGCTCGCGCGAAAGGATTCTCGCGCGACCCTCGCTCGCGCGACCAGCCTAATTTTCACTTTATATATATAAACTCTTCTGTCTGCCTGTGGAAACGAGGACCGCGCGCGCGGACCGCTCGCGCGAAAGATCGCTCGCGCGATTCTCGCGCGCGCGATCGTGGCACGAGATGAAGCAGAGGCTTCATCTTCTCCGCAGGAACTACTCTGTTTCAGCAAAACAGGGGTCTTTTTGACCCATTTCGAATCTGCAACTATATATGACATGCAATATATGAATCTCTTCCTTTTCTCACAAGGATTAAGATTATGAAATCAATTTACTATGAATCAAACTATAGCTCTTCAATTTTATGAAAAATTAAAACAAGTCAAAACTTATTTTCTTATATACTTTCTCATGTGAGTGAATTAGGTTCTAAAACTTCAAACATAGCATATATGGTGTAAGATCTTCCATAATCATCTCTAAAAATGAATTTTGGTTGAGTTTGGAAAATTGTGATTTTTGAAGCTCAAGCTTCCATGGACGAATTTAGAAATGGTATTCCAACTATACATACACAAAATCAGTAATTAAGCATAGAATTTACATTGGGAGTGAGTTAATAATACTCACTGTGATATAGATAGAAGGATTTGTTGAGAAAGAAATAGAAATACAAGAATCAATCAAAGCTTGGCTATGGAAGTCTTGAGCTCTCTCTCTCTAAAATGATTTCTGAAATTCTCTGTGAACCTCTCTCAAGCTCTCTGTGTTTTCTTGTATTGTGCAGAAAGTGTGTGATTATAAAGACCATGTGTGTGTATAAATACAAATCCAAAGCTTGGGGGCCAAGAACCATCAACTACACTCAACAAATTCATTTAGTTTTAATTAGCTAAATTATGACCACAGATGTGTGTTGATATACATACGTATCTGTATATACACCATCAGATTGTTAACTCCACAGATTTTGAAGGGGTAACCATAGGTTTGTAGGGGTTATAAGTTAGAAGTGTTTGGGAATTATGGCTTATGGCACTAGCAATGCACCCTCACATATGTAACAACCAAACAAGGCCTTAACCAATGATGAGTTTCCATAATTAGAAATAAAGCAATTGTCAAATCAGTCACTTTCAAAATCTGTGGAATTTCACACAGCGTGGACAGTTTTGAACATAAACTGGTATTTTCGGGGCGCGATGGTCACCACAAAAATACAGGAATTTCATTTTAACTTAAGAATTGATTTTCTGGTTTTATAAAAATACTGATTGAGTCAATAGAAGTTATTATCACCATTTTGAAATACAGACTTTGAAATCCACACAGGTATTACTAATTTTGTAAAATTGCATTTTGGCCCCAATAAAATTTAAATGTGAATTAGATAAGAAATTAATATCCCAAACATGTGACTGAAATTAAAATAAAAGCAGACAATGCTAATTGAATTTAAATATGCCAATGCAAATACAAATAAATTAAATGTGGACATGAATTTTAAATTAAATGGAAATGCAGGTTGTTACAAGTTTATCGTCTGCGAAAGAATGTTCATAAGTTAGTGGATATTGTATGTCTTGTTGCTTATTGGAACGCTAGAAGGCAACGTATTTTGGCTTCATGAGCTCAGTGCCCCGGTATTCACTGAATGCCCAGTCCTTCTCTGTATTTGATGTAGTCAACAGTTTTGCCATAGTCTTGATTTTTATTCGTAGCGTCTTTTTTGAGATTTTCACTACGCCCGTTGGACTATCTTGAAATTGACAATATGTGATGACCCATGTGTTTGAAATGATACAAAAGTATGATTTAATGAACCCAACAAGACTTATATCAATCAGAGTGGACTTTTAGTGGGTTGTATTGTAGGCCAAGGTCATGGGTTAAGAAATGAAGGATCGCATGAAGGCTCAAAGTTTTTTTTTTGAAAGGTCAATGCCTGAGATCACCTTATGCTCTATTTTTTTGCCTACCCCAATCTAGTATGGGGCGAATTTGCTGAGTGAAATACGGCTTGGGGAAGAATTGCCCCAATTCGAAGTGAGTATTCAAGGCGGATGGCATTTTGTGGATTGGTTTCTAGCTTCTGTAATAAACTCTCTTTTTCTTTTTCTTTTTTTTTTTGGCGAGCCCCCCCCTCTTTTTTTTTTTGCTTTGCCCCAGTGTGGGGGGTGATCCTCAGGGGGTTTGGATTTGGAAATAGTTTTTCATTGTATAGTTCAATGGGCTAGCAAGTGAATAATAGTGTATGGATAGCTAAAATGATTGCCTCTCATCACCTTGACATAAACATAGTTGGATTTTAGAAATCATGTATGTGCAACATTGAAATTTGTACAATGTCATGGGGAACAATGGGCCACCCCACTTGGTATTTGATGATGTGTAGCATGCTTTGAGTTGAGGTATTTCTGCCCCTGAGAGTGTACTGTTCGTATGCTATAGTAGTGGTAGAGCAGCATGCACTTATGATGATGAGCAGTGTCAGACACTGTAATGATTGATTATGGACTTGAAGCCTTTTTTGGCATGTTCTATCATGTGTTGTGTCCAAAAGTCCAATGCGATGTCCAAATTGGCTTCAACAAGTTACAAGACAGTCATATCCAATGAATCATGAGATTTTAAAGCAAGATGACAAAAAAAGCTTTTTTCTTTTTCTTTTTTTACTTGTTCTTTCCTTTTTTTTCTTTTTTTTTTACAAAGCAGACAATGCATATATTTAGTGGTGAAAAAATTGTCCCTGTGTGACATTTTGATGCATTGTAAGGAGTGACATTCTGGGTAGTGGGTGAAGTATTAGCCTTTTGCGAGAGTGACCAAAGGCTCGTGGGTGTATTGGTGGAGAATCAAACTGTTGGTAAAGGGTATAGAAATATTGCATGGATTGGATGGCTGGAAATGACACATATGAATTGGCTACTCATGTATTTACACAATCCTTGACATTCTTTTTTTATTGATGATATTTTTTGATACATATAAGAGCAAAAGAGAACAACAAGAAAACCCTTACATTTCATCAACCCATTGTTCATTGGTAAAGCCACCCCATCCAACAAATGATTTGAATCACAGGGGCAGTCCGAGTTTCTAAGAACATTTTTCCTAGTCTTCATGGACTTCTTCATTATCAGGCCGTTTGAACCAGAAGTAAGCTGCAGCTGCCACATCCATCCAAAGAAGAATGCATACTTCGCAAAGTATAATTATCTCACCCAAATCCATGTCGTTCTCCAAACCCTTTTTAATGAGCACCCACACGCCTAAAATAATGTCAAACTTCTGATCTTGGTCGTAGTCGTAAGGCACAATGGCGAAAGACAATGACTATGAGTATGGTAAGGGGAGAGAAGTGAAAGAAAGATGAGTGAGCAAGAAGGGAGAGGATAGAGAGAAATACAGAGATGTAGAGATGGGGGAAGAGCTGCGTTCGAGGAGGAGGAGGGAATAAGAAATGAGGGAGAGAGAATATTTATGCTCTTTTTTTTTCTTCCCACCGACACTTTCTCTCTCGATCCGTCTCTTCTTCTTTTCTTTTTCTTTTCTTTTTTTCTCTCTTCTCGTGACCGACAATATCTCTATTTCCTCTTTTATTTTTTTTATTTTTCTTTTGCTTTTTGATTTGAAAGAGAGTAAGAGTGTATTTGAGATAGTACAACAACCTATTGATTTGGACAGTTGCGAATGCACTAGTATTGCTTAGATTTGATAACATCAATATTCGCAATTTTGACTTATACATGCTGTCATTGTATCAAATTAGGCCTGAATGAAGGATTAGAAATGATCTAGCATGTCATGTCAGCCTTTGAGCTGGTTCAGATTGATGATAGCAAACACAAGTGGATCATGAAAGTGATGGGGATTAGACCCTCATTTTAGAAAGTGCACTTATGTTACTAACAAGAGATAGTACTTCCACAGCTGATTCTTGAACTGATAGCCCAATATTAGGGTATATTGCATAAGAAGCGAAGATAGTGCTAAGGAGGAATTTTTTTTAATATGAAAGTTACAATGATACAAATGTACATTTGAATTTTGATGAGTGGGAACAGTGTTCTGCAGGACTTACTTCTGAGGACAATACCGTTCTGGGATGCTTACCATCCCAGTTGCTCGATAAAACAGTACCCAAAGGTCCAAACTACATTAAGCTGGTGGAGGGACACGCGTAGCAGGACATGTGGGCTCAATCCCACGCACATTCGACGTCCAGGGACTATCTCAAATACGGACCGTGATGTTCATTCCACTTTTTTTTTTTTTAATTTTGATTTTTGATTTATTTTTTAAAAAAAAAAAGAGCCTTAGTTCTAAGGCTCAAGCCACCTCGTGACTTTTTTTCTTTTCCTTTTAGAGACATGTTGACTCTCCACCATGTCAATTAAACCTAAGAAGGAGCTTTGAGCTAAGTTATTACAGTGAAGAAAGAGTAAGGATCAGTGGATGGAGTAGGTGTTTTTGATGAACTTGCTTGAAGATTTGGGGGAAGATTTGGATATTTTGGGACCTCTAGTTTTTTCGTTTGATCCAAGGGAATCTGGGACTTGTTATATTGTGAGTGTTGGACTAGATTATACCAGCATGAGCAAGTTGGAGCAACAGAGGTAGTGTGGGCAGGACGAGAGACTGAAGAAATTGCGTTAGGAGTAGTGAGATCCAACGGATTTGGAGAAGTTTGGTGGTTGCTGCTAGATTGTAAGGACCAGTCTGGAGAAATTGTATTGGGAGTAGTGATATCCAATGGACTTGGAAAGGTTTGGTGGTTGCCGCTAGATTGTAAGGACCGGACTGGAGAAATTGTGCTGGGAGTAGCGAGATCCAACAGACTTGGAGAAGTTTGGTGGTTGTTGCTAGATAGTAAGGACCGGATCAGATTAGACCAAGGAGAGGTTGTACAAATTTGTGTGACAGTGGGAATATGAGTAGGGATAGGGATTTCAGAAGAGATTAGAGCAGTTATGGTGGGATGAATGAGATTAGAACACTTTCGAGGGCTTTCTATGTCGTGATCTAGATCTTCCATAGCATAGTTGATCGAAGGATCTAGATCAGGCTCTTTGGATTGTTTGGGTGACTCTTCTTTTGATTGAGCTTGAAGTTGTGAAACCTGTTCTTTCAGTTCTAGAACTTGTTGTTCGAGGAAAAAGATGTAAGAAACACAATCCAAAATGGGATCCTGAAGCCTAGCTGTGGCTTCAAACACAAGGGATTTGATAGTTTGTAGATGATCTGCCTCGGATACCCTTTCAATAAGGCGTAGAAAATTCATATATCCGAAAAAACTGTGAATTGCCTCATAATCCTTCATACTCCCTGCATACTAAAAGTAGGGAGCCAAGGAACAGTCACTTCTGCACCATCTTCTGTTATAATCGCATTCACCACAACGACTAACAACCCTCTTAAACACCATTTTTGGTATGATTCTATGTTCCTCTTCTCGATCTCTATGGAAAGCTCCTGTATAGGGATTGTTTTAGCTTCCTCTTATTCAGATCTGAGTTGGGTGAGTTTTTTTTTTCTTTTTCTTTTTCGAGAAGAGAGATGAGTTTCTGTCAAGAGGTGGAAGGAAGAGGAAGAGAAGAAAAAAGAGAGGGGGGGAGTGAGACAGAGAGAGGTTCACCAAAGAGAAAGAATGGGTGAGAAGGACAGAGAGAGAAGGGGACATGGAGGGTCTTTGAAAGGAGAAGTGAGAGGGAGGGGGGGGGGGGGGGTAGATCCATGAGGGAGACAAGGAAAAGGGGTAAGTGAGAAATAAAAGAGAAAAAGTGAGAGAGGGGGTCAGTGAGAGTGACACAGAGAGAGAGAGATAGAGCACGTGGAGAATGACAGAAAGAGAGGGGAAAGGTGAGAGAGAGAGAGAGAGAGAGAGAATTTGTGAGAGTGACAGAGAGAGAGTATATGTGTGTGTGTGTGTGTGTCCATGAGAGTGACACAGAGAGAGAGAGAGAGAGAGATAAAAATGAGAGCACGTGGAGAGAGTGAGAGTATGTGGAGAGGCTGATGTCTAATGCAAACTTAAATCAGGTCTGGTTCCCAAACCTTCAAACCTCCAGCGCCGAAGCACTTTCTCAGGTTGGTGGTTCGAGCGGGAGAGTTTTTTGTGCGGTACCGACGGTGCCACCGCGACGGCCATGCCACATACTCATCTCCCTATCTAATCTTACAAGGTTTCCTCTTGAGAAAGGGTTATGTTATGCTTGCATGCTAGTGTGTAGTGTGCAAAATGATTAAGGCATTGGCCTTTACAAATTTTGGCATTGGCCTTGCAACTTTATTTCAGCCTGAGTCGTCAACACCTGTACAAAAGAATAAAAATTCACAAAAGAAAAGATAAAACGTGCAAAATTGTTAGTAAAAAAAGAAATGCCCCATTGTAATGAGAATCACTAAAGTGGTGGCCTGAGTCCTCTTAAGTGTGATAATCCCCAGCAAAGTCGCCAGCTGTCACGCCCGCGTTTTCGGCACAGCCAGGCATGTCGGTGTGGGCTTGGCTTTTTTGAAAGTGGGTGAAATGCGACGAATTTTATTGGGAGTGGTGAAAATAGTATGGTAGGGCCTATTTGAAATGTTCAGAGTCGCCACCTAACATTTGGGTGTTAGGACCCCTGCAAATACCATTAAAGTAATCATCTTTGACTTTTTTTTAAAAAAAAATTTTAATGAGTTTTTAAAAAAAAAAAAAATTTTTTTTTTTAAAAGTGGGCCCTTTAAAAGTGTGACTCTGAATAACCATGCGAAAACCAAAGATCTTTTAAAATATGGGTTCGGGGACTCGATTATGTCGAGGGAAGGTGTTAGGCACTCTCGAACATCCGCGCATGCACGGTTGCCGACTCTAGTGGTTTTCATGATAATGGGGCATAAATGAAAGATAGTAGAGTGCGAGGATGTACAAGAAATAGAAAAAAGATGTGATTATGGCCGCACCGAAGTGAAGGCTTGAATACTTATCTCAAGTCAAGAATCAAGTCGTACGTAGTTATGTGCTTTGTACATGTGTGTGTGTGTGTGTGTGTGTGTGTGTGTGCGCAAGTGTTTTAAAAAAAGTTGGTCGATCTAGACCGTGTGAGTGTAAAGTGTTGCGAATATGACCTGTAACACACACAATGCAAACGCACACAGAAACAATAAACAAACAAACCACGACACAAGATATACCCTGTGGTTTGGCCAAATTGCCTACGTCCACAGCCTCTCACACCAGTTCACTATAATCAAGAAAAAAAAAGGGTTACAGAGTTTCTCTCAAAGAACGCAGCTCTCAACACACTGCGGCTGCGCATAGAAGGGATAATTATATATCCCACTAGGGTTACACTGAAAATTACTAAAATACACTACGGCTGCTCGTCCAACTCGGGGGACCCGCCCCCCGAACCCCCGGTATCAGCGTGGATCAAACTTCACAAACCCAACATAAAAGTAGTATTTTGAGCAAAAGGTGGTGTAACTAGGAACTTTAACATGTACGGTGTAGTCCTAGACTTTAACCTTTGAAGTAGTGAGTTTTGAAAAGTGATTTGAGTGAAAAATGGTGTAACTAGGAATTTGGAAAGTGATTGAGATTGAAACGAACTTATGCAAGCAAATGAAGAATGAAGTGTTTTTTTTTTTTTGCATTTTGTATTTTTCATTTTTTTCTGTTCTTTTATTCCTATGACGGAAGTAAGGGTCGGTGCCCAAAAGAAAGGAAAGAGATTTTTTTTTTTTATGCCGGAAGTAAGGGTCGGTGCCCAAAAGAAAGAAAAGAGATTTTTTTTTGTATTTTATTTTTTATGCCGAAAGTAAGGGTCGGTGCCCAAAAGAAAAAAAAAGAGATTTTTTTGTATTTTATTTTGTATGCCGGAAGTAAGGGTCGGTGCCCAAAGGAAAGAAAAAGATTTTTTTTGTATTTTATTTTTATGCCGGAAGTGAGGGTCGGTGCCCAACTTTTTAAAGAAAATATGATAATGTACATGTAGTATAAGAAAACTTACCTGACTTTACCTGTGTTGCTTGGAGATCTTGAACAAGGGAGGCATTTGAGTTGAGGGATATCCATTTTTTGGTATTTTCTTTTCATTCCTTTTTTTCTTTTCTTTTTTTCTTTGGAAGAAAGGGTCGGTGCCCAAATAATTGAAAAGAGATTTTTTTATTTGTTTTGTGCCGGAAGTAAGGGTCGGTGCCCATTAAGAGTGAGAAAACTTACCTGTCTTACTTGTATTATTTGCAAATTCCAAGCAAATGTGGCATTGGAGTTTTATTTTGAGAAAGTCTATTTTTTTGTAGTTTCTTTTTGTCTTTCTTTTTTCTTTTTTTTTTTTTTTATACCGGAAAAAGGGACACACCCATGAAAATGTTCGAATTTTCTTTTATCAAAGTTATTGATTAACTTGATAAGTAATGAGTATTCAATTTTAATAAAAATGGAAAGATGCTCAAATTTCTATTTATCAAAGTTATTGAACTTGATAAACGTGAATATTTAGCAAATGAGATTTCTTTTTTTTTTTTTGTTTTCTGCTTTTTTTTTTTATTCTTTTTTTTTTTTTTAAAAAAAGAGGTTTTCTAATACACAAGATTTTAATCACTTGAAAAAAGATCAAAACCCCAAATGAAAGAGATAAAAGCAAAGTTCTATAAAAGTTTATTTCAAAGTGCAGTTTTTTCACAGCTTTGAAAGAAGTTTTTCAAAAATGGAATGGAGAGGTTCTGATGTTCTCATTTTTTTTAAATTTTGAGAGAAAGTTCCCAAATGAGTCTAGTTTCCATGGTAGAAAACCATTTTGCAATATCCTTTATAGATTGTGAGAAATTGAGTTTAGAAGCACCCTTACTCAGAAATAGGGATTGCACTGTCGACTGAAATTGGACGATTTTTTTAAAAAATTAAACTGATCCAAAAAAAATTAAAACAATTCACAGGGGTAAGTAAGAGGCTATAGTTAATGGACAAAAAAATGGAGTGAAGAAAAAATCTTGAAGTAGTCCAAACAGTGAACGTGATCTGGTGTCACTGTTGTGATGTTTCTGACAGATTGTATGCCTTCTGTGTTTGTGTTTTGAAAATGGATCATATGATTTTTTTAAAATTCGTAAAAAATCACAGACCAACGTCATTGAGTTATGAACACTCTCCAATTGGTTTCATTTGATTTGAATCAAAAATGAATTCGTGGTGATATTTTGATTATCATCACTGCAGTGGACTTTAGCAACATGGATTGTTTGGTGCTTCAATGGTGATTTGAGATTGGAGAAGAGAGATGAGGAAGAGATGAGGGAGTGGGGTTGCTCCCTCCCATTTGTGCAGATGTAGGAGTTGGTATATGTATTGAAAAGAAGAGAAGAGGGAGAGAAATAAAGAAAGAAAAAGAAAGGAGAGTGGGAGACAAAGATGGAAGTGATAGAAAAAAGTAAAGAAAAGTAAATGAAAATGGGATCCTAGCATGTGTTGGATTTTTTTTTTATATTTTTTTTTGTTTTCTCCTTTGTGAATCCACCGAAAGTGTTTTCCCCCCAAAGAAATGAGGAGCAACGGTCATGTGTGGTCGGGTGCATGCGAGATTGTTGACCTTTTGACCCATAGTTTTGACTTGCAATATCTTTTTTATTTGAGGTCAGATTGAGATGATTCAAAAAAGACAGGCTCGTGTCAATGAGCACTTTATTTTTGAAATGATAGGAATGGGCAAAAATGGGGTGTCTACAACAAAATGATAGGAAGCATGTACACTTTTGAAGAGCCACTTGTTCAAGACACCGAAATCTTCTTATTGAAAAAAGAAAAATGTTATACTTCCCAAATTTTGAATCATAAAATTAGTTCCCAAATGATAGTTATCGGTGGTACCACATGGATCTCATAACTCTTGAAAAAATATTACATCAAATGTGAGAGAGACAACCAAACAGGGTAACATCCTGGGGAACCTACCAGAAAATTGAAAAACCTAACACAACTCTTCATTTCAGATGAGAAAAGTCAAAACCCACAAAACCCCTGTTTCAAATTAATTACTCAATGAATGAAGGACTAAACAAACCTCAAACATTGCATTTTATACGTGCAGTGTCCCACAGACCCAAATTGACAACATAAAATAATTAGATGCTTAATAGGTGCTATCAACTTAAAATAGATTGGAATATCCATAATTAGATAAAGAGCCTAATCGTAAAGAGCCTAACCTTGAAAAGCAGTAATTCCTAGAATCCCTGAATTGAAACCAAAGTGTTTCAAACTAAGCACCTATTAATCACATCAGACAGTCGAGAGAACAAATTAACTTCAAACACAACCTTCGAACAACAACAAAAATTTTTTGATTTTAGTAAGTGAATAAAGAGAAAGAAATCCTAGTGTTAGATCTTTCTCTCTCATTCATCAAAGTCGACATGGATCTGGAGGAAAAAAATCAGGAACACCACACAATCAAAACTCTAAAATAATAAATGCCTAAAACAGAGAGTGAGTGAGAGAGAGAGAGAGAGAGAGAGAGAGAGAGAGAGAGAGAGAGAGCTGTTCGGCAAAAAAATAGGGCTTTCAAAATAATTAGGACATACCTCATACTTGTGGCCGTAGAGAATAAAGCTACGGAGAGAGTTAGATGCTTCGAGTTCGAACAAACTTGCTGCAATTCGATGGAGAGAGAGAGAGAGTACCTGGGAGAGTGGAGGGTCGAAGGAGAAAGGAAGTTGGAGTCGGAGTAGGAGGAAGGGTAGGCCAAACCTGGAGGAAGGAGAGGTCGGAGCTATAAAGAAATAATAGTGGAATAATTGTGTTCACACCCATTTTAGGAAAAGTGTCTCTTTATCAATCATTGACTCATTGTAATCCTCTTGAATCTAGGAGCTTGATTTAAGTAATTGTCAAGTTGTACATGTCATGTATTCTGTATAAATTGTATTCTACATCAAAGGAAAATACACAGCTCTTCCAACCAGTCTCTGGAACTTTTATGGTATCACCTTGTCTTGAACAAGACAAAACAAATCTAACCTAAGCCCTTTCCTTCTAATCATTCACCCAAACCAAAAAATCTCCAATATCCTATCTCTATGGGGGATGAGAACTCCTCACCTGGAAATCCCACTACAGTTATACTAAATCCCAACATCATTCCATCTCAAACCAGCACCTTGATATCCATTAATCCTGCATCGCAACTGCCCTTAAAACTCACCAAACTTAACTACGCCTCCTAGAGAGCTCAGGTTATCAACCTGCTATACGGCTATGATCTTATGGGCTTCATCGACGGAATAAATCAGTGCCCTCCTGAAACGATCAAAGATAAGGATGAACTCATTCCATACCCCGAACTGAAGCATTGGAAAAGACAAGATCTCCTTCTACTCCATGCTATCACTGCCTCTATTTCAGACCAGGCTGTGCCTTTAATCTCTTCCACAACATCGGTGGCTGAAGCGTGGTCTAAACTTGAGAAAACGTACACCAATAAATCCCGTACTAGGATGCTCGGCCTGAGAGGGACCCAAGCAAAAACAACAAAGGAAGGAAAGACAATTGATGAATACATGCAGAACATCAAGGTAATCACACTGATGACTTAGCAATCATTGGCTTTCCTTGGAGTGAAGATGGAATTATCATCAGTGTTCTTAATAATCTTGGAGATGAATACAAAGAAATCAATGCTGCAATAAGGGCCCGAGATTCACCCATTTCATTCAAAGAGCTTTGTGATAAGCTCTTTGATCATGAGAGGTGTTTGAAGCAAGAAGAGGCCAAGAAGGAGAAAACATTTATCACTGTCCAATAGAACCAGAAATCCAATAATAGTTACAAAAATAGAGGAGGCTACAATGGCGGCGATACAAACTATAAGGGCCCAGGTTCGAATCAAAGAAACAAGGGATAAAACTAAGGTCACAAAATTTTGGCAATGGCGAATTCATTCAGTCAAATAGAAACTAACAAGGTGGCTTCAACACCAACTGGCGTCCCCCCTACAACAATCAGCCAAAAATTATTTGTCAACTATGTGACAAGATCGGGCATAGTGCCAAAGTGTGCAGGTCCCGGCCACATCCCCGTTATGACCCGCAAGCTAACTTCATGACTAATGGATCCTTTGGAAACAATGGCAGCTGGGTAATGGACTCTGGTGCTTCTCATCACATTACATCCGACCTGTAGAACCTTTCCATGAACTCAGATTTTGGTGGCAACGATGATATAATCATTGGTGATGGTAATGGAATCCCTATCTCTCATATTGGCTCATCTACAATCACTACACCTACCAAAACATTTAAGCTTAACAATGTTTTGTGCTCACCTTCAATCAAGAAAAATATGCTATCAGTATCTCAATTTTGTCAACAAAATAACACCTCTATTGAAATTTTTCGTCGTTTCTTTGTTGTCAAGGATCTGAACATGGGGGCATCGCTCGTTCAAGGCTGGAATAATGGACATATCTATGAGTGGCCAGCAACAAGTACCACTACATCACCCATTGCCCACGCCCTCATCTCCACCAAAGCATCCATGGACCAATGGCATCAACGTCTTGGCCACCCAAATGCTAAAATTCTCAAGTCTATTGTGTCTAAACAGTCCCTTCCTGTTTCTGTGACTGAGTTTCATTTTGCGATTCTTGTTAAGAGTCATCGGCTCCCGTTTGGTGTTTCAACAATTTCATGTAATAAACCTCTTGAAATAATTTATTCTGATGTGTGGGGACCTACACCTATTACCTCATTTGACAATTTCCGATATTATGTTGTATTTGTTGACTATTTTACCAAGCATTCCTGGCTTTACTTGATGAAACAAAAATTAGATTATTAGAGGTCAATGCTATCTTTGAAAAATTCAAAAAAGTTGTTGAAACACATTTTGAGACCTCAATCTTAGCAGTATACTCGGATAGAGGTGGCGAATATCTTGGGTTAGCCCCTACACTTCACAAACATGGCATCCAACATCTCAAGAGCCCTCCCCACACTCCTCAACTTGTTGGAATAGTGGAGAGAAGGCATCGTCACATCGTAGAAACTGGTCTCACACTACTCCACCAAGCGTCAATCCCACTTCGCGTTTGGTCAACCACCTTTCAAATGGCAATCTATTTAATTAATCGCCTCCCCACCTCAATCTTGAGTCTTCAAAGTCCATTTGAGAAGTTGTTTGGAAAAAGTGGAAATTATCACAAATTAAAAATTTTCGGTTGCCTTTGTTATCCTTGGTTGCGCCCATACTCCTCGAATAAATTAGAACCAAAATCCAGACCATGTGTCTTTTTCGGATACTCCATCGAACATAGTGCCTACAAATGCTTTGACCCCCTATTCGAAAAATTATTCATCTCTAGACATATCCAATTTATAGAAAATAATTTTCCTTTTAAAACCATTGCACCCTTTGAACAATGAGTTACGGAGGCTATTATTTCCTCTTGGAGCTCGTATGATGTTCCCCATTTCCCGGTTCCAATCACCTCCATGACTCAAGCAACAAATCAAGTCAAAAATTCATTAATTGCTCCTAATGCTTCTTGAGCTGAGTCAATTCCTTCTTCCCCTGTCTCACTTAATGATGGCTCATCCTCCCATGCACATGCGTTGAACCCTCTTATGTCTACATCTGGCCACGACACGAGTGGTGCCTCCATACCAGCACACTCACATGTCCATTCTCCTTCTCCCTTTCCACCACCTCCACCCCTACCACCACCTCAACTCCCTAGCCATCCAATGCTTACTCGAGCCAAACAAGGAATTTTTAAACCAAAAAAGTTATTCCTTGTCACCTCCCACCCAATTTCTGAAACCACCGAACCCTCAATGCTTACTCAAGCTCAACAATCTTCACAATGGCACAAAGCAATGTGTGAAGAATTTGATGCATTAGTACTTAATAACACTTGGGACTTAGTTCCAACTAGTTCCTCACAAAACATTGTTGGGTGTAAATGGATTTTCCGTATCAAACGAAATCCCGATGGTTCTATAGCACGGCATAAAGCCCGATTGGTAGTTAAAGGGTTTTACCAACGACATGGCATAGACTTCACTGATACTTTCAGCCCGATTGTGAAACCAACCACCATTCAGACTATTCTCACGATTGCTATTTCCTGTGGCTGGTCATTGAGGCAACTTGATGTTAACAATGCTTTTCTGCAGGGCACTCTCACTGACAATGTTTATATGCAGCAACCTCCAGGGTTTATTAATTCCGAATTTCCATCATATGTATGCAAACTTCGAAAAGCTATCTATGGACTTCGTTAAGCACCACGGGCATGGTACACAGAGTTGAAACAATTCCTAGAGTCTTGTGGTTTTGTCAACTCCAAATCTGACTCCTCATTATTCATTCTTCATCGTGGCCCAGTCACTCTCTTTCTCCTCGTATATGTGGATGATATTATACTTACTAGGAACTTACCTCACCTTCTTCAACAATTCATCAATGCCCTCTCCACCGCTTCTCCCTTAAGGACCTTGGTCAGTTAAACTATTTTCTTGGTGTAGAGGTGATAGCTACCTCCTCTGGGCTCTTCCTGTCCCAACATAAGTACATACGTGACTTACTTGTCAAAACTAGGATGGATGGTGCCAAAGAATTTTCCAGTCCTATGTCCCCATCATCTCCTTTGAATATTGATGATGGCTCACCCCCAGCAAATGTTACACTTTATCGCTCCACTCTTGGTGCCTTGCAGTGCCTATCTCTCACCCGACCTAACATATCATTTGCCGTAAACAAGCTCTCTCAGTTCATGCATCGACCATCATCAAACCAATGGACAGCAGTTAATCAGATACTTTGTTACTTGAAAGGTACTCTAACCTATAGGATATTGATTCGCAAAGCCTCTCCACTAAATCTTCATGCCTTTGCTGATGTCGACTGCGCTGGGAATCGTGATGATCGAACCTCTACCTCCGCTTACATTGTCTTTCTTGGAGCTAATCCAATCAGCTAGAGTTAAAAAAAAAAATAGTTGTTAGATCTTCTACTAAGGCTGGATATCGTTCTATTGCCTCCATAGCTGCTGAGATTAATTGGGTGCAAAACTTACTCCGTGAACTTCATGTTCCTCAATCATCTGCTCCGACCATATATTGTAACAATGTTGGTGCTACATACCTTTGTGCTAATCCAGTCTTCCATTCCCGAATGAAGCACATAGCCATCGACTTTTACTTTGTTCATGATTAAGTCTCTCAAAAACAACTTCGTGTTAGTCATGTTCACACTGCCGACCAACTGGCCGACTCACTGACAAAACCCTTATCACGACAGTTGTTTACTCGACATCGGTTCAAGATTGGTGTTCATGATGGAACGCCAATCTTGCAGGGGCATATAAAGAAATAATATTAGAATAATTGTGTTCACGCCCATTTTAGGAAAAGTGTCTCTCTGTCAAACATTGACTCATTGTAATCCTCTTGAATCTAGGAGCTTGATTTAAGTAATTGTCAAGCTGTACATGTCATGTAATCTGTATAAATTGTATTCTACATCAAAGGAAAATATATAGCTCTTCCAACCAGTCTCTGGAACTTTTAGGAGTTGGGCCTTTGGTTACCGGCGTGGCAAAGGGAGGGAGGGGGTATGCGTAGGGGACACAGAGAAAGAAAGAGGACTGGTCTATTTTTTTCAGTCAAAAATAATGGTTTTGGCCTAGAGTGGGCATTTGAATATTGAAATCCAAATCAATCATGGCCTTTGTTTATCTTCTCCCAAACTTAATCTCAACCCTTGTTTATCTTTGTCTTAAAGGGAGACAAACCCTTTCCTTGCTTATTATATAGACTAGCATTGAACTCGCGCAATGCGCGAGTACGTTGCTTTACATAGAAATTATGACAATTTTAGTGGTTAATATTATTATCATAATTTCACTTTTTTTTTCTTGAGACTTAGTCCCAAACCCTCTCAATAGTGAATACTAAACTTGGACAAAAAGTGAACAGAGTCAGCTGACCAAAGAAGCCTACACAAAACACCAACTAAACAAACGACATCCACAAGACTAATACTTTCAATAATCAATATCTTGGCTACCCCGTCAAATCATACAAATGAGGAAACCAAAACCACCCCAAAGACACCCATATGACGTTCACATAGGGTTAAAACTCAAACCAAAATTCTCAAAACAAATCAAGCTTGTAGTCCTGCCTTCATGATAACAATGCTAAAATTGCAAAGTTAGAAATAGAAAACCTGAGCTTCCAAACCCCAGTCCACTCTGAATCATTGACACCTCAATTTGCAAATCCAACGCATAAAACCAATTATCCAAACATGATCCACATCGGGTTATATGATGAAACTCGAATCGATGTGTCTACGTAGACTCATGAATCGATCGATCCTAACAAACATGGTATAACCGACCTTCCTGTTTAGGCATTTGTTAGTCTTGCAGCGAGGGACCTTAATTCCACACCTCCAATACATTATTGAGAAAATTCTTCTAGATCACTGGTCAAATTGGCACCAGCAGTTTCCAACACATTGAAAAAATCTTTCTAGATCACTGGTCGCGTTGGCATTAGCAGCTTGGTTGAAAGAGCTAGCTAATTCCTCCCTTAAAGTTGAAAGCCTCAAATCCATCGCCAGAAGAAGTTCATTCTTTGATGCTTCAAATAACTCAATCTCCAAGTTTTGATATGGTGTTCTTGTCGCTTGAGTAGTCATCATATTATGAGGAACAAAATAATGAAAGGAGGGATGGGAATCCTAACAATCATTATAATAGCAACAAACTAAGCATGTATATATATATATATATAATGGTCTACTGCCACATGTGTTGGGAACCCATCCAGAATACAAAATATGGGAAGCATAGTATTAGTCATACATGTATCATTGTAAATTTTTCTCTATAAATCATTTTTCGATAAATGTGTGTGTGCCATACACGTGCAATATTTAGAATTTTTTTAAACTACTAAATCAACTATTTTTCAAATCATTGACTGATATTTATTATTTTTTTGACTGAAATCCAAAAGAAAATGTTATCTATAAGAATTCATTCCAGTCAATTTTAGGAAAGCATAAGTTCGCCGTAGGGAGTGGAAGGTCCATAATTTTTTTATTTAACTAATTTGATATTTAGAATTTTGGTAAGACCATCTGAAGGACTAGAAAAATAAATTCGAAGATCATACCTGAGAGGGAGTTGGATAGAACTGGATACGAAGTACGAAAACTGCAGTGTAGAAGTCAATAAATAAAAGTGAGATGGCGCTTGTGATTGTGATGAGGGAGGTATTTATATGACAATGGTGTGAGACTGTTGTTAGCTCTGAAAAATGCAACAAAAATGTGAACATTGAAATTTTATATGAATGGAATAAATGACATTCCTACGAATTTAAGATTAGTTCTATGAACCAATATTCATATGTTCAGAGGCCATACTTTTCTTTTCCCAATAACAACAATGAACAATTAGAATTTGGACATTAGTGCAGCTTGAAAACCAATGGTACAGTTTGTATAACAAAAAAAAGGAAAAAGACAAACACCAATAAATTGAAAGTTTGTGTTTTAATTGATAATTGACCAGTGAATAGAATGCACTTATGCATTTCAAATTGTGTATTTTCTTTTACCATGATTAACAATATGAGGGTTTCAGAACAGATTGCAACAAATAGTTTACTACGCGAAACTTATCCTTTAGAAAAATGGCCCTCCACAAGATGTATACCCGCTCTGATAGTTTTTAATTGAACCAAATGAATCACCATAGATAGGCTTATATTCTACTAATATATTCTTCAAGTAGTATAAGAGTAATGTGTATGTGTGTTTTTTTTCTTTGAACGACAAATATACCAAAATACAACAATAAGCAAAGCACCTCAAACTAGATATTGCGATACTGTTAAGTCCGACGCCAATGCCATACCATCTCCAGGAACATACCCCAATCCAAAGACCTTGCACACATCAATAGATCAAACATCTAATGTGCACAAAAATCTAAGCCCACCTAAACACCCCTGAATGCATACCCCAAATCACTTATTAAATAACTCCAAAGGGCAAACAATACAGGACAATAACCAAATCTTACAATAATCCAACAACGAACTACAGACTGCATGTTTATAAGAACCTGAGAGGTTCCAGTAGCCAGCTCATGGCAATCAACCGATTCTTCATTGCCAAAAAATCCTCAAGAACAAAATTCCCATTTCAAAGAATACCCCAAACCGAGCATTTTAACATCCTCAGTCACGGAGACATACAAAATAAGAACCGGTATAAAGATTTATTTGGGAAATCTGATTTTTTTTCTAGGTCTTCTTCTTCACAGGAATACTCATAGAAGAGTACATGAGGGTAAGAGGATGAATAAAGGCAGGAGAGCATTTTTTTTTTTATGGAAAATGAATAGAAAAGCAGTAAAAGAAATAAGAGGAGAATCATTGACCTCAAATAATTGTTGACCCATACTTCCTTGGTTATCCTTGGTGATATAATTTGCTAGCAGATGTCCATCGCGAGGTGCGTCCTCCCTTACAGGCCAACTATTGGGTGTATTTGCCCTCATTCTTGGTTGGAATTGCTACTCTATTGGCATCCTCTTTTAGAGCATCTGCGCCATGATTTTGTCATTACCATGCATTTCTTGTGTGTTTTTCAAAAAGATTTAGTATAGTTAATTGAGTAGTAGTTGTCAGGATGATTTGTCCATGTCCACATCTAGAGAGGCTGGCAAGAAAGTTTAGGGAACTCAATTGTATGTTTGAAACCTTTTATTATGAGAATCATGGTTCATATTGAGGAGAATGAAGGATACGTATATGGTGGTATGGGGAAGCCAATATATATAGATATGGGACATTGTTTCCTAAATTTGAATCCCAATTTTGGTTCCTAAATGATTTGCCAATTGTACCGGTGGTACCAAACCACCTCCCACAACATGTGGTACAATTGACAAAAATATTTTGGAACCAAAGTTAGGATTCAAATTTGGAAAGCATATCATTACTCTTAAATTAATACTACACATTTGCTAGACACAAGTACAATAATTAACCACACACAGCAAGAAAAACCCAATTGTAAGTGAAACAGGAAAAACAATAATTTAAGATATCATTTTCTTAAACTGTGAAAGATCAGAGGAAATAAAATTGTATCCAACATGCATGAAATAAAATTGTAATAGAAAAGTGAAAGACCAGAGTTGAATTCCAAAAGAATGTGATATATTGATGAGAATGAAGGAGTCTCACTTGCTGGACCCATTGATGAAAATCTTCAGTGGACCGAGTCAATTCTCGAAAATGTCGACTTCCGATCTGCCGTTGTTCTGTTTGGATGAGTCATTTGCAAAGTTATGCTGCTCTGTGATTCGAATTACTGGTTTGTATTGGAGGAGATAGAGAGCAAGAACGTAACTAAAAGTGAAGCTAAAGAAGAACATCCATATTTATATATATATATATATACATATATATATATATTAAAATAAAAAGATCTACAAAAAGGAGATGTTAGAAACAGGCAAGGGAGAAGAAGAGATGTTGCAGTGATGGTTGTACCGACTGCTGGTGTTGCACATATTCATCGAGAGAGCTGCAATACACATGGGAAATTGAGAGAAATACAATGTGAAATTGGGGAAGATGATTGTGATTGTGAATAGGAGAGAAAGATACATCGTCGGCTTCATTGAATAGGGGAGGTAATACGTACATTACAGAGGAGTGAATATTGGATATAAAAGGGATACCACGTAAGATCTGTAACGTTACTCACATATTTGAAAATTTTACTGATTTGGAAAGGATTTCCCCAAGATTAAAAATTTACAAACAAATAGTTTGTATTTGGTTTGGGATACCATGTTATCCCAATAACATTGACAATCAATATTTTTCCATTACAGAGGGAGAGAGTGTGTTCAGAATATGTGTTAGTGTGTGCCACGTATGGTACTCTCCAATCAATAACAGTGGATCTTTTTAGTGGGACCTACATCTCCTCTACAGTTAGAGATCCCACTTTTTAGTATGGGTCACATCCAACCCCCTTTCAGAACAAAATTAGGATTTGATCATAGTGGGGGTACAAACCTCTAGGGGTTCGGGGGTAGCACACGAAAGTGACGAAGTTGCTTTGACTACCTCCAACTCAGGCATTTTTTTTATTTTCCAATTAGAGGTACTTTAATTTCGATTTTTAAAAACTATGTGGTTGTTTTGTCAGTTTTTTCGCAAATAGTGGGTTGAAGATTAATACATATTACTTAAAGATAAACGAATATCTCCATAACTCATTTAAAAAATTTGTTTTTATATGCTTAGTTTCTTTTTTATTTTTACTAGCTTCACTTATAAGTAAGGAGTTCATAGTATGTTCAAAAGGGATATCTATAACCTAAATTCACATCACACCATACGGGTGTAGTTGGATGCAATTTGATGAGGTTCAAATATCACAAAGATATGGTTTTGGATTATAGAATGACACCACAAAATATGGTCCACAAAGATGAAAATAAGTACATAAATGTATCATTCCTAAATTTCAGAACCCACTAACCAATACTTAGACCTGTCCCAGTCTATAAAGACTTAAATATCTTGGGCTAATTGAGTGAACAAAATGTAATTTGGATAGAAATTAGAAAAATTTAAGGATAAAGTGAAAAATTTTAATTTAAAAGGGGTAAATAAAAAATTTAAGGACACAAATGCGGATATTATAAAATATGAAAGATAAATTTAGAAAATTGAGAGGGCACAAATTGAATTATTAAAAAATATATAAAGAGTAAACATAATTTCAAAGTTTTGAGTGGGGCACGTGCCCCATGCCTGTCATGTGCCTCCACCACTGACCACTGCCATTTACCATCACGTAATACCTTCAATGTATCTAAAAATGTCTATATTCTACCTTTATAATGAAACACAAATATTACTCTTCTAGAAGCTGATTGTGCCCCCTCTACTAGGGGAATTTTTGTTTTTGTTCGCTTGGCTAGTTTTCTGGTCTCTTTTGTCTTTGTCCAAAAAAGAAAAAGAGGAAAAAATAAAAATAAAAAATAAAAAATTTGCTATAAGCAAAAAACCATTTCCAAGTTCCAATTATACCCCTCGTTTACTCCGTCCACTTTTGGTCAAACAAGTCGGCTACCGCCTCTTTCTATACTTATCACCGACCGATTGTTTCTAGTCAACATACCCAACCCCAACACTCCAAAAACATTCCATTGAATCATCCCTAAGATCGAACTATATAATACACACATATACATATACATCTATCTACTCGTACATATATATATATATAAAGATGGACCAGATGGTGACTAACCTTCTTATCCAGGCAGCCCTAATTCTCGTAGCCGTGTTCATGTTCCTCTTGATGCACAACATCCCACAGAAACTTCTCTTGAAGTTCTAATTCAAAGACCGACCCGGTCATCAAGCCAAGCGCAATTTTGTTTGTGGGGCTCAGCTCCTCGAGCGAGCCAAATCCACCACTGATCGCTCTGCCGGTGCCTCCCTAGCCAAGTCCGCCACCGAGGAAGTCGATCGAGCTATTGCCATCAACCTTAAGGATGGCGCGACTCATATACTCAAAGCCATGGCTATGGACCTCGAGGGCTTCAAGACTCGCTCGACGTGGCTCTCTCGATGTTGTGCGTGAAGTCGTTGTCCAATTAGGTAAGAGGGGACATGCTTTTCAAAGGGCTGAGTTAAAAGTGGGACTGAGTTGGGATAGGCGAGTTGACTCAGCTGTGGCAGACCTAGTCAACTCGGTGAAGCTGACGGTTGATAATAATGCAAAAGCATTTTGTTTGTTGGGGCAGTGTTATGAGATGAAAGAAATGGGAGAGGAGGCTAGGAAGGCTTATGAGGAGGCTCTTAGGGTCGAGCCCAAGTCATCAGTGGCTCGAGTGGCATTGGACCGCTTGTGTTCATAGAAGCCTTTTGGGCTTTTTGTAGTAGTACTACATTTTTTTTCTTAATGAGTAATGATATGCTTCTCAAATTTTATCTTAAAAAAATGTTTCTCCAATGATGTGGAGTCATGTGGCAGTGGGTCACAGTCTAATACAATTAGACCAGTTGAATTTTAATTGGAAGTTGTTTACCTGACCTCATTGCAAGGTCGGACCTCGAAACTCTCCAATGTGGGCTAACATTAAACAAAAACTAATAACCACAAAATGTTGGAATTAGCAGAATTTATGTTGTCATGGTTTACGGATCACGTTATTTATGCTAATTAGGATTTGTCAGATTTGATCTTATCTGTAGTTTTCCTTTCTTTGTTTTTTCTTTCCTTTTCTTTTTCCTCTCTTAGTTGTATAGATATTGTACATACTAGTAGAATACAATCAAGACATTACTTTCTTCTTGGTATCAAAGCCAAAAGTATAAACCCTAGCCTCTTTCCTCCTTCCGCCACACAAACCACCACCACCAACTCCCTGTGCCGCACATCAGCCACCACTACCAGACCTTTGCCACCTCACTCAGTCCCTCATTGCCTTACTCATGCCCTCCTCCCTTAGCCGCAGCCCACAAGCCCTGCGGCTCTTCCTTGGTTAGCTTCGGCTAACCCTTTGCGCAGTCTATAGGCTGCGCCTTGCCCTGTTTTTGGGTCTTTCAATGATTTAGAGCTTTTCAGTGCTCTTTCTCCTTTTCTATTGGGCTGTCCATTCCTTTTGGCAGCCCCTTTCTCTGACGTTTGTGCCTTGCTGATAGTTCTATTTGGTTGGTCCCTTCTTCTTCAGCCACTATGACTACCTCTGATAAAAGTTTGGATATTCAGCAGACTACTCCTATGTCTCAATCTCGTTCGGATCTCTCCTTATCTCAACATATTCCTACGCAAATGTGTTATGAGTGTCCTATTGGATGGGAACAATTTTGCCACATGGTGTCATTCTCTTCGTCTTTTCCTTGGTGCCAAAGGAAAGACTAGTTGTCTATTTGGCACAGTGTCTAAGCCTGCTGCTACTGATCCCACATTCGATCAATAGACTATGGATAATTCTGCTATCTTAGGCTGGTTCTTTAATTCTATGGAAACTCGTATCTATCAGATGTTTATGTATCACACATCTGTTCATGGTCTTTGGAATGCACTGACCAAGATGTATGCACATAAGCGAAATGAGTCCCGTATTTATCAGCTTTATCGGGAGGTCTCTCATGCCTTCCAGGACTCTCTCCGGCTTAGTGTCTCTGATTTTTTCGGCTATCTTCAGTCTCGTTGGGAGGAGTTAGCTTAGTATGAGCCTCTTGATGATATTGCTGCTGAAGCCACTACTGTTATTATTCAACGTCTTGATCGTTTGCACACTTATCAGTTCTTGATGGGTTTGAAATCTGAGTTTGAATTTCTTCACACTCAAATTTTAAACACATCTCGTGTGCCTTCGCTTTATGAGGCCTTTGCTACGATTAATGGTGATGAACGTCGACGACGCTTGATTCAGGCTTCTCCTACTCCTATTCCTGATCCTGATCCTCATACTGTTCCTGATCAGATGGCCTTTGCAGCTAATTCTGGAGCTCGCCATGATGGTTGGCCACCACCTATTTGTAAGTATTGTAATGTTGTTGGTCATACCAAAGACCGGTGTTTTAAACTTCATCTCGAGTTGAAGAAATAGTATGGTCGTGGCCGTAATCCTGGATCTTCCTGCATAGCTACCATAGCTGATTCTGCCCCTAACTCTGCTACTCCGGATATTGGTCAACTTCATCAGAATTAGAGTTTGCTTCAGTCCCAGATTGGTCAGATTCAGACTCAACTTGGCTCTCTTCTCCAGCAGGCCCAACCTGGCTCCTCTTCCGCTGTCGTCCTTGCTACAGGTACTTCCACTGCTCTACAGGTTAAGTCAGGATCTCCAAGGTGGGTTCTGGACTCAGGAGCCACTGATCATATGACCGGTGAGTTGTCACTTTTTTTTACCCCTCTTATACCTGTTAATCAAACTGTGAGTATCGCTGATGGTTCGATCACTCATGTCCATAGTCAGGGTGACGTATGTTTATCCTCTTATATTACTCTATCCTCTATTCTTCATGTCCCTCATTTCTCCCTTAATCTCTTGTCTGTTAGTCGTCTTGCCAAGAGTTATAATTAATGTGTCATTTTCTTACCCAATTATTGTCTCTTGCAGGACCTGACTTCGAAGAACATTTTTGGTATAGGCCATGAGCATGATGGACTTTATTTCTTTGGGAAACCACCACTACCACCTGTGTCTTCTAGTCTGCAAGCGTCTATTTTACCCAGTTCATCTTCTAGTTCTTTTTCTAATAAGACTTTAGAGTTATGGCATGCTCGCCTAGGACATGCTAATTTTCACTACCTTTGTTTACTTTTTCCAGCATTAATAAAAGCTTGTAAAACTCGTAAATTTCATTGTCTGGTGTGTGAACTTTCTAAGCATACTCTTTCTACTTATATTCCTCGCATGTCTCGTGCCCCTTGTGTTTTTGATATTGTACATTCGGATGTGTGGGGACCTTCCCCTGTTACTGCTTTGAATGGGTACCGATATTATGTTACGTTCATAGATGATTATTCATGTTGTACATGGATTTATCTCCTTAAGAACAAATCTGAGGTTTTTCCATTGTTTGTTCAATTTTTACAAATGATCAAAACCCAATTTTAAACTGTTGTTCACACACCCCGTTCTGATAATGGTAGTGATTACATCTCTAATGAGTTTTGTTCTGAACTAAATAAATAGGGTATCCTTCAACAATTTAGTTGTACATATACCCCAGAATAGAATGGTGTGGCAGAATGAAAAAATCATCACATTATGTCTGTTGTCCGATGTCTCATTCGAGGAATGGAGGTGCCTAAATATGTCTGGCACTTTACTGTCCTCACAACCACTTATCTCATAAATCATACCCCGAGTCATGTCTTAAATGGAAAGGCTCCATTGCATATTCTTTAGCCCGATTGTACTCTTTTTCATGTTTTACCTCGTGTTTTTGGTTGCACATGTTTTGTTTAGGACCGCAGTCCTCTTCGTACTAAACTCGATGATAAGGATATTCGCTGCGTCTTTCTTGGGTATTCTCCCATATCTAAAGGTTATCGATGCTATGATTCTGTTTCTTGTCGGACTTATAATTCTATGGATGTTACTTTTTTGGATGATGTTCCTTTTTTTTTGTAGGTCCTCGTCATTCCCCTACCTCGGTCCCTCAGGAAACTTCCCTTATAACGGATGAACTTCCCCGTCCTATTCCTATTTTTGACTTTCCTACTCCTATGTTTTCCCTCCCACCAGTGATCACATCTTTCCCTGAATTTCGTTACTCTCGACATCCACAGGCTCATGCTCCGCTACCCGATACTTCTCCGGATCTAGGTTATCCTTCTTCTCCACCATTAAGACAATACACCCGTGTTTCTCGCTCGATAAATCGATATGGTTACTCTTGTTCTACTAATCACCCTCTTTCCCAGTATATATCTTATTCTGCTCTTTCAAGTCCTTACCATGCTTTTCTTAGTCAGGTTGATTCCATTTTGATTCCTCGGTCTGTATATGAGGCTCTCCAGAATTCACACTGGGCCAAAACCATGCAAGCAGAAATGGATGCTCTTCAGTGCAACAACACTTGGGAGCTTGTTACTCTCCCTTCGGGGAAAAAGACAGTTGGGTGCAAATGGGTTTTCACCATTAAGTATCCTACGGCTCTATTGATCGTTATAAAGCTAGAATGGTTGCCAAAGGATTTACCCAAATTCCAGGAAAAGATTTTAATGCCACCTTTGCTCCCGTGGCTAAGCTCACTACTGTTCACCTTATTATTTCTTTGGCTGCCTCCTACTCCTGGCCTCTTCATCAACTTGACGTCAAAAATGCTTTTTTGAATGGGGATCTTCAGGAGACTATTTATATAGACCCCCCCTCTGAGTTTTCGGGCTGAGGGGGAGTATTTGAGAAAAGTTTGTCGATTGCATAAGTCACTTTATGGGTTGAAACAGTCTTCTCGGGCGTGGTTCAGTCGCTTTAGTGATGTTGTTCTATCTATTGGATTCACCAGATGCCATTCCGATCACACTTGCTTCATTAGACGTCGTCCAGATGGTCGATGTATCATCTTATCTGTCTAGGTCGATGATATTATTATTACTAGTGATGACACTACAAGAATCACAGGAGTAAAGAAGAAACTTGGAACTATTTTTTATTTTAAAGATTTGGGTCTCCTTCGATATTTCCTTGATATTTATATTGCCCGATCTCGTCATGGGATCTCAATGACCTAAAGGAAGTACATATTGGATTTCCTTAGTGATATAGGTATGATGGGGTGTCGCCCTGCTTCTACACTTATGGACCTGAATCTCAAACTATCATCTAAGTCAGGAGAGCTTTTGCCTGATCCATCTCCTTATCAGCGTTTGGTTGGTCGTCTTATTTATTTGACCAACACACGACCTGATCTCACATTTGCTGTTAGCGTTGTAAGTCAGTTTATGCATGCCCCACGTACTTCTTATATGGATGCAGTTCACCATATTCTTCAGTGTTTAAAAACTTTCCCGAGGTTGGGTCTTTTCTTTAATGCAGGAAAACAATCTGGGGTCTCATGCTTTACGGATGCCGACTATGCTGGTTCCAAGAGTGATAGACGCTCAACTTCAGGTTTCTGTACTTTCTATGGTAAACACCTTATCTCTTGAAAAAGCAAGAAATAAGCAATTGTTTCAAGATCATAAGCTGAAGCTGAATATCGTGCTATGGCACAAGGTTCCTGTGAGCTTTTATGGCTCAGATCCCTTTTACAAGAATTAGGATTCCCTATGAGTGAGCCCTCTACACTATTTTGTGACAATAAGTCTGCTATTATGCTTGCTTCCGATTTTGTTCTTCATGAGCGTACCAAGCATATTGAAGTCGACATTCATTTTATCCGTGAAAAAGTTCGTGCTGGGATTATTACTCCATGTTTTGTTCCTTCTTCAGATCAGACAGCCGATGTGTTTACTAAGTCCGTTGGACCTTCTCTTTTGAAGTCCTCTGTTGTCAAGCTTGGCCTCATGGATGTATTCGCTCCAGCTTGAGGGGGAGTGTTGGAATTATCTAAATTTATGTTGTCATGATTTACAGATCAAGTTATTTATGCTAATTAGGATTTGTCAGATTTGATCTTATTTGTAATTTTCCTTTCTTAGTTTTTTCTTTCCTTTTCTTTTTTCTCTCTTAGTTGTATAAATTTTGTACATACTAGTGGAATAAAATCAAGACATTACTTTCTTCTCAAAATAATTAAGTTTATTTTTTTAGGGAATTTGTGAAATTTTGAACCATAAGTTTACTACAGAAACAATTCTTATCCAAAGTGCTATAAAATTTTATGAGCACACTGCAAAAAGAAATGGTCCCTATTTACAATTTTGTCAAATGGTGCTATAAGATTTTAACTATACACGTAACATGTGGATGTAAATAGAATCATTAAAAACTACTTTTTATCAAAATTCAAGTAGTTCTATTCTAATATATTGTGATGCCACTAAGGTGTACAATGTAGAATCATTTTTGCTAAACATGATTAGGTTTTGTCAGCCATGTTTGTTGCAGCTTAATCAGAGAAATTATAGCTTTTAGCTTTTCGAATTATAGCTTTTAGAATTTAAAATAAGTTCTAAAACTGTTTGGTACAGTTTTTTAGAAGCAGTGACTAGGTTGTAGTGGTGTTTGGTAATATAAGTTATAAAATAAGTTATACATTGTATATTGTCCAAAATGCCCTTAATAACGATCTAAATACGATTCAATTTTTTTTTGTAAAATGTATGAATTTTAAGGGTCATATCTTAATTCATAATAAGGTGTTAGTACTACAACAATAGGAGAGGGAAGATGAATAATAATAAGTTTTTAGACAAATGAAGTACTATTAATTGGGTTAATTTATGGCAATAGAAAATAAAATGAAGGACCAGGTTGTCCAGTCCAATTAGAGATTAATTAAATGACAAAAAAAACACCCCCAATCCAGCTTCAAATAAGTTGGCTTTTGGGCCTTAAATAAGTTGAAAAAAGCTACAAGTCATATCAACCACATCATTTTAGCTTATTCTATGCTATAAGTTTTAAGTTGTAACTTATAAGCTGAAACAAACAGAGCCATCATCATTTTCATGCTCGACTTATTCTTTTATTTAATTATTTATTATTTTTATGAAAGTCAAGCATAAGTTAATTTACATAATCATTAATTTTTAAGTCAAGCATGCACTATTGTATGACTTAAAAGTAGCATACCGAACTAATTAAATCCAATTTTTTTCTCAACTACACAAATAATATATATATACAATATATATTAATATATCATTTAGTAATAGAATGGTTGTAACTATTGTTAATATATTGATAAATAATTCATTGATAAAAAAAAATAGCAAATAAATAATGTTTGTATGGCTAACAATTGAGAAACCAATTTAGTGGTTTGTTTCTCACACTTGGTCACAGGAGGTTCAGAGTTCGATTCTTTTTGGTCCCACAAAATGGATTTTTCCAGGCATTCTCTAATTCTATTGCTACATGACACGCAAGTAGGGGTGGACACGAGTTAAGCCGAACTTGCTCGCGAGCTTTTTCACGAGCTTGCTCACAAGCTCAAATAAGCCGAACTTTCAAATGACCGCGAGCTTTTTAACAAGCTTTTCGCATGCCCTTTAAAACTATATAGTTAATGATAAATCAGTCATTTATCAAGCCTATTTATGAGGTTTGTCATATTTTCTCTAAAATTACATAGTTTTATTATATATATATATAAGTCAATATGTGTCACACCCATTCCAAGAATTTCAATGTTTAACATGCATGTTTGAATTTTGTGAGTTATCAATGTTATTTGATAATGGTGAATGGAGTTGATTGTGAGTCAACGGTGAGGTGTCAATAGAGACACGTGAACTTGACAGTTCATTTTGCATTGGCATGAATAAATGATATTTATGTGATTTAAATGTTATTTGAAATATCTAGTATTTTGTGAATAGTAAATTTACCTGTGTAGTGTAAATTTTTGGTAGTTTGGATATCATTTTGGATTGTTTTGAATACTGTGGTGAGAACGTGAGTGATACGTTACACAAAAGGTAGGTGGTCTAGAGATTCCACATAATTTAGTTTTCGGACGTAATTTTTGGACCCAAACAGAACTTAGTCGAAAACTTTTGTAATTTATAGTTTTCACTCGTGAAGTAATAAAATTAACGTATGCGACGTTTCAAGGAGTAATTAGAATATTTGGAGAACTCGTGGAGAGGTAAGCATAATATTTGAAAGTATTGCCTTTAAATAGAAAACTTGAGTTGTCATAACTTTCAAAATATCTAGAGAGGAGAGAAAAAGGGGATTTGTTGCCACGAGCTTTGCAACGACGATCAGCGACCTTTTGTCCGTCAGATTTCGACAAGATTTCATATTTGGACTCCTTGACGTAAGATCTATGTTTTGATACCTCTTAGGCCATGTTTGGCTAACTTTTTCTGAAAATCTAATTTTTAGAAATTTGGGAAAAATAGGTAAATACTTATAGGAATCACGTATAAACAGAAACCCGATGTTTAATTGACTTCGTAGTACTTCCCTCAAAGTTTGAGAGAATTTGCACGAGGTATGAAATCCTAACTTATGCTATATAGGAAATATACATGTTTTGGTGTCGACGATGAAATTGTGATCCAGGCAAAATTCATGTATTAATTGTAGGCTCATTAATTATGCACGCGCTTAAATGAGAAAAGCATGTATACTTTTACGCGAGCACGTTGAGTTATTTATATGGGTCAAAGGGGGGATTTATACAATTTCATGCCGGAATAAGCTTCTCGATGTTTGAGAATTCAGTAGCGACAGCTACTGTGCATGATTGATAGACTTGGACTTGCCATGACACTTGGGGATGCAATGGTTGATAGGCTTGGACTTTCCATTGGCATCACGGTTTAAGACTTGGACTTGCCGCTACCGGATGAATACGTATTTCTCTCCTAAGAGACTATTTGATGTGATTAATGATATTAAAGCATGTTTTATCATATATACATATGTTAGAACTTGTACACTCAGCATATATCTGAGTAGTGGAGCTTTACTCCATTGCAGGTGAGAAAAAAAAAGGGAAAGAAGAAGCATGAGGAGTGAGGCCGAGGAATGCCGGGGAAAATCACTACTTGTTTATATTTTTGGTTTTCATCCTAAACTTGTAATAAGAATTCAAATTTGTAACATGTTGTAACCGCTAGTAATCACTCTTGTAACTATGTTTTGAAAGTTGTAATATAGTTGTGTTTGCATGGAATTTGGATTGGAGAAGCATAGGTTGTGATGCGGCAGAATTGTGCAGATTTGGGAGGGATCAGTGGACTGGGTCCCCGACACAGTTGACTGGACCCTTGTCTTTCAGAAATCTCTTCAGTTTTTACCAAGTTCAGTCGACTGAAGGGTGGGCATCAGCCGACTGGTTTTTACATGAAAACATGACATTCTGCAGGAATAGTGTCTAGTCGACCGGACAAGGCACCAGTCGACTGAGAACTCGAGGCCCCAGCTGGATGAGGCCTTCGGACTTTTTAAACTTACTGCTTCAGACCTCTAGTCGACTGGGTTCCCGATACAGTCGACTGGACCTCTATTTTTCAAAATGAATCCTTTTTAAAGTGTTCTCAATCAAGCAAAACTTTTTATAACTCTGATTTTCAATGGATTTGACTTGTGTTTTCCGCTGCCGTTTACTTTAATGAAATTGGATGAGCCTTGGTGGCGTGCCATGTGTCCTATTTTCGCATGTAGCGGGGTGGGTCGTGACACTATGCAAGCTCTTTATCAAACCTATTAACGAGCTTTTTCACGAGCTTGCTCGCGAACCTTAATCGATCGTGTTCACAAGCTCAAATGAACGAGCCAACCCTAGCCTTTATCGAGCTGAGCTTTGAGCCCTTGTTGAATGGCTCTGCTCGTGTCCACCCCTACATGCAAGACTTCTACATATCTAGTACTTGAGGTGGGCTCGACTTTGTGGCCCACATTGATAATCAAGTGGGCCGGGATAAGGATGGAGTTGTGGGTTCCAAAGGGACTGGACCAGAAGATAACTATCAAAGAATCTTAGAAACTCTGCACTGGGCCATAGTCCGACTCAGTCCAGTGCTAACTCTGTCCTTGCCCTACCGCCACATCAATTAGGAAGCACTTTTGGGATAAAAATTTGGGAAGCATAGCATTACTCTTTCTTAATTCTAGGCATGTTGGCTGATGTTTTATTTATTTATTATTTTTAAGTGGTTTCAAAACATACCAATCAGTTTCGCTAGATTGGTTTTAGGCAGTGTTGGCAATTTTTGTTCGGTTTTAGCTTGAGCACTATTTTAAAAAATCAACAAATAGATGTTTGGTTGGTTTTCGGTTTTTCAATTTTCTTGAATACCCATACTTAATTCTATGACTTCAACATTGCTGTGAATTTATATTTCGCAAGATTATTACTATATAAGAGAAAAAGACATCTACTTAATTTTTTCAATATATATATATTTTTTTGCAATAAAAAGAAAAATCTATCATTTAGTATATTTTAGACCCAATTTTGAGAGTAGTTACATTTAAAAGTTTTGTGAGATATAATTTTGGGATTCAGAGTATTACGTATAAATTAAATAGAAAGTTCCTCATTTTAGACTTATTAAGTTTAAAGGACAACCCATTTTTTATTTTGGTCAAAACTCTATGACTAGTGAAACTTAATCGGATCAAGTCCCTATGTTTTAAAAGTTATGTGAAATTTTATATAACTTTTTTATGTGGAATTTTTTTTGTGAAATTACACATAACTAGTTCAATTTTTTGCAGAAGATATGTAAATTTTACATAACTTTTATAACATGTGGAATTTTCACTAAAATAAAAAAAGAAATTTTAAAAACGGATTGAACCTAGTACTAAAAAAGTTTATTTTAGATCACTTTTGACTAAAATTTTCTAAATTAAATTCAAATTGATCATTATTTACTTATTTATTTATTTTTTATGGAAAATTGCTCGTTTTTATTTTCATCCAATGATTTGAGGTTCAATCTTCAGTCTTGGTGGGCTTGGAATTGATTGGATAAAGTCGGGCAGAAGACCAAACCGATGAGCATTATGTTCCGTTTGTTATGAAAGTAATTTTTTTTCGCTGCATACGTATAATTTATTTTGTATATTAGATATATATAGCCGGAAAAAGAAGAAGGGTAAAGTAGGATTTAGTCCCTAATCTTAGCTTTTTTTAGAAGTAGGTCCTTTCTATATCTGAATCTAGAAATTAGTCCCTTTGTGTTGCTAAATACATAAATACCCCTTTATTATCCTCTCTCTCTATATATATATCAGGATAATAATCTCTCTCTCTCTCTCTCTCTCTCTCTCTCTCTCTCTCTCTCTCTCTCTCTACAGTCTATAATGGCGAAGAAATCAACAGACACGAAACAGACTGATTGTGTTTTAGGCGGCATGGACGAGATGGAAAAGGTGTTTAAGAAGTTTGATGCCAATGGCGACGGAAAGATCTCCGTCTCGGAGCTCAAGGCCATACTCAAAGTGCTCAGCACCGAGAGGTCACCGGACGAACTCAAGCACATAATGTCGAAGATCGACACCGACGACGACATCTATATCGATCTGAAGGAGTTCACGGAGTTTCACCTCGGAGGATCGGCCGGCGGCGACAACAGTGAGCTTCGAGAAGCGTTCGCAAAATATTGATCAAATTTGAAATTGTTTATAATTTCTCAGTGTTTTATATCTTATTTTTTATTTAGGAATTGTTCATCGTTGTTCAATTAACTGAGAAAGTTCATGTCAATAGAAAACCCATTACTGGAAATTACTCAAAATAAATTAGCGAAAAAACATGATAACAGTGATATTTCACAATTGTTTTGCAATTTTACATGGTAAAGTATCTATTTCTTACATCTAGATGGATAAACCTTTTATCCATTTGTGTGATTCCTTGTTAGAACTAATGATATTGTTTATGCATAATTTTCGAGTTTATTGGATCAGAATTTCACCGAGTGAGAATTTCTCAGTGTTTTAATCAGGAATTTCACAAAGAAGTGAGAATTAATTTCTCAGTGTTTTAATCTGCGATTTCACAAAAGAGTAGAAAATTTTCAGTTTTTAATGATAAATTTCCCAGGATTAGGGAATTTATCAGTATTTTGATTAGGGATTTCACAAAAAAAAAAAAAGTATTAAATAATTTGAATTTCAACCAAAAGATCATGGTGAGCAGATAAGTAGATCCCTTGAATTAAGGGAACATAATCCCATTATCAGTTAATGACATTAACTTCCAATCTATATCTATATGTCCATATATAGATACACGAATATACAGTCTGGATCTTAAGAGGGCCTTAAAAAACGAACTGTGTAAAGACTGAGAAATACCCACAAAAGACTGCGAAATTCTCACTATTTGAAAAACGTATTAAATAATTTGAATTTCAACCAAAAGATCATGGTGAGCAGATAAGGGGATCCCTTGAATTAAGGGAACATAATCCCATTATCAATTAATGGCATTACTTCAGATCTATATCTATATGTTCTTATATAGATACACGAATATACAGTACGGATATTAAGCAGACCATAAAAAATGGACCTAAAAGACGGACTGTGCAAAGATTGAAAAATTCTCACAGAAGACTGAGAAATTCTCACAAAAGATTGAGATATTCTCACTCTTTGAAAAACGTATTAAATAATTTGAATTTCAACCAAAAGATCATAGTGAGCAAATAAGGATATCCCTTGAATTAAGGGAATATAATCCAGTTATCAATTAATGACATTAAATTCAAATCTATATATGTCCATATAGATACACGAATATATATATATATATATATTTATGTATATAACTGGCCATGTGAGTAAGGGTAGTTTAGACATTAAAATTTTATTAAATTGGGAGAAATGACCTATTTCTAATTAACATGCCTAATTAAGGGTCTATTTCTAATCTAGCCCTTCCGATGGATTAACTTCTAATTAAATGGCTGGAGAGGGACTATTTCTTATATTCTAAAAAAAAAATGCTCTGGCATTAGCACTTTCTGCTTTGGCATTAGCAGTAGCCAAAAAAAAGATGAAAGAAAGGTCAAGATAAAGATGAAATCATTATAGAGTCATACTCCTTCCGTCCTATTTTATGAGTTCATCTTTTCTTTTTCGGACATCCAAAACTACTTTCCACTAAGAATATACATGATCAAATTTTAGTTACGTTCCATAATTACCCCTATTGATTTTGAAATTATCAATAAAAAGTCAAAAGGAAAAGAAAACAACTAAGGGTATTTTGGAACATTTGCATGAATTTCATACCATATGAATGACAATTATTATGTCCTCTTAAATGGTTGAATTCTCAAAGGTGGACACATAAAATAGGACGGATAGAATAGTTGTTTATTATGAAAGTGAAAGAGTATGGAGTTCATCAACCCCCAACTCATATGCGAAACACCTCCTCCAACTTAAAAGTAGAAGCAAGTAAGAATTAAGGGGTGTTTGAAACCAATTTAGTGCGTTTGATAATATACCACTTCATTGTAAAAGCAGCAAAAAAATCACTTAAAATTATAAGTGAAAAATTTCTACTGAAAATAATCACTGAATGCAGACTATTCCAATACTTTAAACACTGTTTTCAGTATTGCAAGCTCAATCGCTAAAAATTTTCAGTACTTAAAATTCAGCACTTAATTTTCAGTACTTAATTTTTAGTTTTATCAAACGCACCCTTACTTTTTTTAAGAAACAAAAGATGGATTAAAATATATCTTGTAAATAAGTTGAAAATCAAAATAAAAATGATATAGTAATTGTAATTGGCGAGAATACATTCGGCAAATATCATTCCAAATGGACAATTAGTTCAGACAAAAAACTATAGGTGGGTGAGCAAAAATGCATTCATATCGATAGGGTATGATGTAATTATGAGTACAAGACGCAAATCCTTCGCAAGTGATATTGTTGAAAAGCAAAAAAGATTAAAATTAATAACAAATAAATTCTCAAAAAAATAAACCTTGATTGCATTATATTTTCTGAGATTTCATTAATGAAGATAATATCTATGAGGCTAGGAGAGAACTAGATGTATACAAATTATATAATATTACCTTACCAATAAAATATAAAACTGGGGCTTAACTACTCAAGCAAGAGTTGACAACGCCTTCCCCAAGTTTTTGAATTATTTTTCTCATAATTTTTTTTTTTGACAACGTCCTCCTCAAGAAAAAGCAGTCAATATTTATGAAGAAAAAAAAAACAAAATTGTGCTTAGAAACACAAGTATGATAAAACTGTCCAAGAAAGGACATCAGTATTCTATTCCAAAAAGGAAGGTCAACTATAGAGCAGTTAGTACACATGATATTATTTATTGGCTTGTATTATTAATTTGTTATTAATTTAAAGCATTTGACAAAAATGAACCTTGAGAGAACCTTCTTAGTCTTTGATCATAAGAGTATTGAGCAAGACTTGTAAACTTTACTCAACTCTCAAACACCTATAAATATTTTTCTCCTTGCAGCTGAGGTTGATCCACAACCACAAGTAGGTTGAAACAAGCAAAAAGAGAACCCACAGAGTCAGAGAGACTCCTCTGCTTGCCGATAAATCGATCCACAGAGAGAGAGAGAGAGAGAGAGAGAGAGAGAGAGAGAGAGAGAGAGAGAGAGAGAGATTAATGGGAAGGGGCAGGGATATGTGTCTCAATTCCTTCTTGGGGATGTTGAGAGGGTGTAGGCTACTAAAGTGCCAAAAACTAACGAGGATGAGCAGGGCCATATTTCTCTATGGGCTCTTGGGGATATTTGTGTTTGTCACTTTGAACAAGTTTCTAAGGCATTTGGATGAAGAAAAGAGAGACCACTTTGATGATAAATTTGGTTAGTTGGATTTGTCCCCCAACACATTAGCTTATCTATTTGTGAGCTTATCTATTTGTGTGTGCGCGAGCGCATTGGTCATCTTTTTTCGGCAAATTAAACTTTTCACACATATTGTCACAAAGCAATATCAAAATTTCTTCTCCTATAACACATGTACTAATCTTCATGTGAGAAACCTATCAATACTCAAGTTCACTATTAAGTCATCGAGAGACACTCGAAACATACATTTAGACTGAACGCTTATCATAATCCCTCTCCTAACTATATTCTTCACTTCTAACTCTAAATGTGCAGTTCAATTTGGAGGCAACGTGGCATGGAGTGTTCTTGATGACTTTGTCACTATCACAATCAAATTTCTCAATTTCTGCATTGCAAAGTGTATAGAGTTCAGATACACTACTTTGGGTTGTATTGAATCTACTAGTCTCTTCTTTGTATTCTTTATATTTTAGTATCATTCAACCTCTATTTCCAACTTTCTCTTTTTGGTTCGCCAAAGAATGTTCATCTATCAATTATTCGTAAATTTTATACATATAACACCTTATTGTGTTACCACTTACCAGACTAATGCTTCATAAAGGTCTTTGCAGACATGTATAGGCTGCCTTACATAAGTATTGTTCCAATATAGCAATCCCTTGACATAATTAAAAGATGTCGTTATGTGAAATTTCAGACAAGTAAAAATTTATGAGAGACTAATTAGTCATGATATAATCTATTTTAGAAATTTTATTTTCCCTTCAAGAATCAAGATTTACTCTTTCCTAGAAGCTCTCACAAACTATGAATTATAGTTCAAGATTTGACAAATTTGATTTAAAAAGTGATGCTCATGCTTGCATTACAAGGGCACCGCCAAAGCCTTTTCTTTTGTTCAATTGTCTAAGGCTCCAACCTTTAAAAAAAAAAAAAAAGGCTTCAATCTCTACATGTAAACCAAGAAGGTACCTAATTTAATTATTTTTCAGTTGAATCAGAACCCTAGAAGGCATGTATAATCACCAACCTAGATGAAAATGAATATATCATTTGAAGAACAAATAGGAATATAAAAGAAAGCTTAAAATGAAATGCAGTAAAATGAGTGTCACATCCAAAACCAATCAAAAGTCAGATTTTTTAACATATATAAATCGCAAATAACCATGTACTCGTATAACAGTATTCCAACTTTGCCAGTATATGCAAGCACAAGCTTGGGCAATCATGGTGTACCTATAGCAGAGTAACCTCTAACCAAACAAATGGCCAATCAGAATCTACAAGAAGCAAGTTTGAAGTCTTAAAAAATCTCTTAAAACTTTTTTTTTCTTTTCGTTAACGTATTTTACAACCCTCTCATGCATGATTCTCCCTAACCAAATAATTCAGACAAATCTAATAACCAGTAAATTCTGGTTCTAACCTTGGTTTGAGCCCACAGTGCCTCTGTATGCGATTTGGTTCAAGCCGTCCATGACGCTCGATACTTCTCCTTGGCACGTACTAGAATGCCCAACTCCAGGAATCTTATTCACGTCCCTAACCAAAGCAGTTAAAGCATCTGTAGAAAATACTGCGGTGATTCCAAGTCTAGGGGTAACCTGGTCATTTTGGCAAAAATTCGGTGTTAATTGCCCCTCTATCAAACCAGTGCCATTGTAGGGAACCAAAGCACCTTCCATATTCGATACTTCTCTCTCATTTCCCTCAAAATTCGGTTCTTGATATTGGGGATTCTTCACTCCTTCAGTGGCCATCTAGGAAGCACCGACACTTCAAGAAGGTAACGTGTCCCGTGTCGTATCGTGTCCGACACACGGACACGACACTTCACGGACACTTTTATTGGAGTGTCGACATGCAATATTTTAAGAATTTTGTCGTGTCGGTGTGTCCGTGTCGTGTCGTATCGTGTCGGTGTTTCCGTGTCCGTGCTTCATAGGTGGCCATGACTCCTGCATTTTCTGGTCCAGCCTGCCCATCCATTAACTTCCATTTTAGGCGTTGTTTTAGATCGAAATATTTTGCCCCCTATCTCCGGCACGTCTCTTCTTAAAAGTTATTTTCTTAAACTGCCCTTTTCTGGGTTTGAGACATTGATCTGTTTCTTGACGTTTAATACCTGAATCCACTGCCTTCTTTTTGCATGGAAGTACCGTGTAGACAGAGTTGCTAATGTGTTTCTCAGTAGACTTAGAGGGAGCAGAACGTATGGCTAATAAAGCAGCTCTAGCAGCTTTGATCTCTGCTTCGTTTTGTGTTTTTGCTGAAGCTCCAATATATTTAACTCCTCCAATCTCCACGGTACAAGAAAAGAGTGGCACTCGGCCCAGTGTTCCAGCCTTTTGGCATGTGTACGATGGTATTGCATAATTCAACTTCTGAGCGTACTCTTGGAGTAAATTTTTGCATAAGCCTGTTTCATGCTGCAAAACACACTAAAAGTCATGTAAATGGTTCCCATTTCCACAGTGAAAATCAGCAAATCTCAAGCGATTACATGCCATTAAGTTAGATATTAAAATCAAAGAAAGAGAGTTTTCACTTTAGTAGAATAAGAGGCCATTAATCCATTTGGATCAGTTTTGGCTCACTTATTTGGGATTATTGAGAGATTTGAGTTGGTTTGGCAAAAAAACATAAAATCACATATTTGTGAATAATCTGTTCCACTTAAAAGCTGCAAAAAAAGCTTAAATCAGATGGCAGCTTTGCTGCGTTTTAAAAAATCTACTGAAGGGAAATCTAGAGTAAATACCAAATGAGCTCTCAAAGGGAACTATCATGATGATGGCAACTAAAAAAACATTATGCCCGCGGGGCAAGTATATTTACCCTTGCTTAGGGAGACTACAAAAGTTTCTTGCCAAATTTTTAAGTGATTCTCGATAAGCTCTACAGTGCCAATCACAGCCAAACACGAGAATCTTACTAACTCTGTTTGTTGGAACTTGGAATAAATGATGACATTCAAAATTGTGAAATGGTAAGAGGGGGATAAAACTAGAATGTGAGAGCTGAGAAAATAGGAACAGAAGCATGATAAGCTGTGATTCCTTCAACCATGTTCAGCTTTTGTTCTGATGGGCGATCAAAACTATAGGATCGTGTGAAAACATAACTATTACCAATAAATTCAACATGTAGACCATTAAACTGGTAAATGAATCAATCAAATAGTACTCCACCAAGCCATGTAATTCCTCGTGGTCATAATTTGCTCAAACCATGTCCAGTGTTAAAAGGTTTCATTGCTCTCCACTACAATGCCGGTACTCTACTTGGGCATCTATCATTATGGTCTATAAGTGCTCCTGGCATATCAACCATGATGCACCACATGTCAGTACCTCACTCATACAGAAAACAACCTTTGTGAATTCAGTTCATGTTATGTTAGAATGGGAATATTGGCAGTTAATTCCATGATACAATTCATAAGCACCAGAAAATCCACAAGAATGGGGAGAAGCAAACACTAGTAAGCACCACAATGACTATAAAACCGCCTTTAAAATCTGAACTAAGCACTCTACTAATCAAATGGTCACTTGTCAGTCCCATCGTTAATTCAAAAAAATTTACAATAAAAGAAGGTGCTTTCTTATGCCAATATTGCTTGTTTTCTCTTTCCCTTTTAGGATACGCAACACACGGGTCTATTATGCCCTGCATCTTGGGGTTCATTACATGTGCCCGTTTTCTTCCACTTGATAATTGATCTTTCTTATTGGGGAGAGGGGGTGGGGGAGATTTGTTTGGTGCAATGGTAAAGGCTTAGGATGTCAAGCATGAGAAAATGACTTTTAAGTTTAACACCAGCCACTTTGTGCAAAAATAATACCAAAAGTTGGATCTGAGTAAAATCCAACTCAACATCCCACAAAAGGGGATCATCGGTGGTGGGTAGTGGCTCTTTTTTTAATGGTTGCTCCTACTTCTTGTAACTAATTTTGCAATTTAAAGTTCGATAAAAGTTTCATCGTTTCGATAAAAGCATATAAATGTTCCCGCACAATTGAGTAGCTTCAAGAATGGACCCATTGGAAAATAGGATATAAAGACTTCTGGTAAAAGAAAGAAAAAAAAAAAAGAAAGAAAAAGGGCAGGCCATATGTATCTTTTGGTACCCCGTTAACTAAATGGATCTTTCCTTCTTTGTCTCTTCTGCATAGTTGAATGAAATAAATAGTACATATATATATATATGTATATCGCAATGTATATTTCATGGCCTATTCGGGCAGATCCTTGGAGCAGGCATATCAAAGCATTTGGTCCTTAGAAATTGTTATTACTGAAGATTGGTTGCTCCATGAATCAATTGTTATTTCTCTCTACGACCCCATTTTGTTGAGTATCAGTACAGGAAGTTTGATGGATTATGCCTTGTTCAAGGAAAAAGGTTTCGAGACCTCCATAGATACACTCCCCCCCTTGGTCAGAGCGAACAATTTTAATGTTAGTGCAAAATTGGGTGCATATCATTTTATAGAAGTGTTTAAAAATCGAATACACCTCACAATTCTCCCGCATCAAATACACCCAAGTAGTACGGGAAAAATCATCAACAAACGTAACAAACCACTTAAAACCTTTCAAAGAGGAAATATGGGATGATCCCCAAACATCAGTATGCACAATTTGAAAAGGAACAATACTTTTATTCAAGCTCAATTTATAAGTGGCACGACAATGTATGCCAAGTTCACATGCTTCATACATAACATCTAAAACATTTGTATTATTTAAAAGGGACGGAAATAAATGACGAAGAAGAGAAAAAGAAGGGTGCCCTAGTCTTTGGTGCCATAGCCAAGCCTCTTTAGGAAGAGTCTCCCTCAAAGTGTGATGTGCACTCTTTATTAAACTTCCACTCGCAGCGTCTTGAGGTTGAAGAAAATAGAGTCCATTCGCTTCCCTACCACTGCCAATCATCTTCTTGGTGGTAAGATCCTGAAAGACACAGTGAGACGAATAAAAGGTTACAAAGCAGTTCAAATCACGAGTCAGTCGACTAATTGAGAGAAGATTAGTTGAAAATTTTGGTACATGAAGAACAGAAGACAAAGGCAAAGAATCAGATGCGTGAATGACACCTTTACCAGAAACAGAAGAGAAATTACCATCAGCCGTTTTAACTTTATCTTTACCAGAACAAGGAATTTAAGTAGAAAATAAAGAAGACAAACCAGTCATATGATCTGTGGCCCCGGAGTCAATGATCCAGGGTGGAGAGACTGAGCATGTAAAGCACTTGCAAAATTAACCACATTACCTGCTTGGGCAAAAGATGTAGAAGAACTTGTAGGAGTATCCAACTGTGCCATAATACGTCTTAGTGTCTCCTAATCAGAACTACTAATACCGCCAGAAATACTACCAGGAGTAGACGATTGTAGAAGGATGGTGGGAATCAGAACTATCTGATAAGTGAGCCCTGGGCCCACCTCCTCGACCACCACTACGGCCTCCACCTCTCCCTCGGTTTGCGGGAGGACGACCATGAAGCTTCCAACAAGTAGCACGAACATGTCCGGGCTTATTACAGTGATCATACCACTTAGTATGCCGTGACTCAGTACTCTCAAAAGATGGATCACTACGTGAATGATAGGAAGGACCCTTACCCCCTCTCTGACTAGAAGAAACCAAAGCAGACCGATCTATAAATGATGGAGGAAGCATAGCAGAGCGACGACTCTCCTCATTTTGAACATAGGCAAAGGCCTCACGGAGTGACGGTAATGGTTCTATCCCAAGAATCCTACTTCTTAATTGATCAAATTTTGAGTTGAGACCAGCAAGAAACTTAAAGATCCTTTCACTTTCAATATACTCCTTAAAACTAGTGGCATCGGTAGAGCAAGCAGGCCGGTAATTCTTCAAGTGATCCAAACGCTTCCACATAGTGCTCAAGGAAGTGTAATACTGAAGGATAGAACGCTCACCTTGTACCTCAGCCTCAATCCGTCTTCGAAGTTCATAGACTTCAGCGATATTGCCTTTTCGAGCATAAGTTTGGGCCAACGTACCCCAAATATCAAGGGCTGTCTCCATCTCTAAAAAAAACGCAGCAATGCTAGGGTCCATAGAATGGACAAGCCAACTCATAACGAGATAGTTTTTGACCTCCCACTTCCCGTAGGTGGGATCCTCACGACTAGGTGCCTTGAGAGTGCCATCGACATAACCAAACTTGGAACGACTGCGTAGCCTAAAAGTGGCTGATTGACTCCAAGTAATATAGTTTTCTCCATTGAACAATTCTGTGGTAGTTTTAGACCCAGGGTTCTCGGCAATAAGGGACTACTTCTCATTGCCTACAGGAGAACGCACAACTCCGGAATTTCCATCAGTAACAGTATCCTTCGACATGGTGATTGAAAAGGGTTTCCACAGAAGAAGCTCTCACGACAATAATGGCAAAACTAGTCGTGTCCAATCGTTCGATTTATGGACAAATCATGGTCCGAACACGAACCTAAACTGAGGGAAAATAAGAGTTCGTAGTCAGATCAAGGACCCGTAGAATGTCCTTTGATCTAGGGTTGAAAAAAGAAAGAAAAAAAGGGTTGTTGGGGATTTGTCAAGTCAGGCCAGGATGCCTCTGAGATTGCCCAGCAGTTTTGAAGGTCTAGAAGGGAAGGAGAAAGAGATGGGGTGGTTCGATTCAGGCTAGGAAGGCTGTGAACTGTTGGCAAGTGCTGAAGGGGCAGGGCGGCAGTCAGCGCAGCCTGGGTGGCTGGTGGTGGTTGCGGCGCAGCCTTGGTTGGTGGTGATGGTGTCGTTCCAAGTGCTGTGGTTGCTTGGTGAAGCCCCTAGCCTAGGGAGGCTTTGATACCATGTTGAGATATAGTTTTACCAAACTTAGAGACAAACTATGTCTCATGTTATTTTATTAGAGATGAGAATCAAGGATAAAATATATAATTACACAAGAGTCCCTCTAATATAACATAACTAAAAAAGGACACCTAAAAATATTATTCAACACAACCCATCTCATGGGGCATCACAACTTAAGTAATCATTACGTAAAGCAGGAGATGGTAATCTAACCGAGTGGTTAGTAATTTTAAGTAGACAAAGATGAATATAGTGCTTAAAATGAAAGAGTAACGCCTTTGGTAGGATTCGAGAGAATGGTGGGAAAAAAAAGAAACAAAAAAGAAAAACATAATTACCAAATTACTCCCACTCGTATGAAGAGCTCTGCTCCAAAATTAAATTTTTGACTACACGAGACGAAGTTTTTTTTTTTTTTTTGGGTGTGTATTTATTATGTATGTGTAATTTTTTTTCGGAGACACAATGTATAAAAGTAAGGGGATTGATCACCCTAGAGTTCAACACTTCAACAACAATGGAGAGTGAGTCCAAGTTTCCTTCCAACAAATGTAAAAGAAATCCCAAAAAAACTTGCTCACTTAATTGGGGAAAACCCCACGAATGCACCGAATATTGGAAGCCCCAAAAATGTAGTCATGGCATGCAAATTATTGCACTTGACTAGAGTGGGGAGAGAATAGGTAGGCAGGCCGTATGAGAGAATCAATCAACCCCTACTTTATGGTAAAAGTTTTCACCTTAATGCACTGCAATAAGGAAGCTCGGATTCTTCTAAAGGCTGAAGAATCTGTTGAGATGTGCTATTTATTAGCTGACAATTAGTTGTCAATTAGTTATTATGGAGTTAGTTTTTTATTTTTTTCTTTTATTTGCCTAAGGGCACCTTTGTAATTTCTCCCTTATCAGTGATTAATATAAATAGAGTTGAGACTCTTGGTCTCAATCTAAGCTTGATCAAATATTGCTTTTAACATGGTATAAGAGCCACCACAACCCTAACCCTAACCACCACCTGCGCCAACCCACCACCACCACCAATATGACCTGAGCACTGTTCACGGCTACTGTTCATCGACACTGTTCACGGCTACTGTTCATCGGCACTGTTCACGGCTACTATTCATCGGCACTGTTCATCGCTACTATTCATTGCAACTTTTTTTCACTTTCATATAGTTATCAACCGCTCCTATTTTGATTGAAGTTTCTTTCTCTCATTTTTTTTGGGTTCTTCTATGGACCCTTGATTAGTGATGACTGATATTTCTGCATCCTATATGGTGATTTGAGTTTCTCTTGTGTGCTACGACCCCGTTGGTACCGGTTTCTATTCTGTTTTCAGTGATTGTTGCGGGTAATTTTCTTGTGGGCTGATTTACGATGTCGGACGATTCTGAAAGATCCACCGTCAATTCGCAGCCATCTAGAAGTGAGAACATAGTTGTTGCTCACCCTAACAACCCGAACTTTAAGATCACTACTTCCCTCTTCAATGGCCAAAATTTTCTGGCTTGGTCCAAGTCTGCGACCTTGTTTCTTAAAAGCAGAGGAAAGATGGGGTACATCAACGGCCGAAACAAAGCACCAAGCACCGAGGATGCAGCTTATGACAAATGGGAGTTGGAAAATTCCATAGTCATGACATGGTTAGTTCACTCTATGATCCCTGAAATTGGTGAGGGCTTCTTGGACATGGCGACTGCCCAAGATATTTGGGAGACCATGGTTAACACTTATTCCAGAAAGGGCAATCCTTCCCAGACAATTGAGTTGGGACGTAGCTCAGGGGAACGAGGAGAGAATTCTCGTGCTTATCATACAGAGGTTGTTGGTCCCTCCACTGTTGATGATTCATCTCCACCTTCATCCAGTACTTTATCTTCCTCAGAGTTGGAGACTCGTCTGGATACACCTACTACTGCCTCATCATCTTTTGCTCGTTCAGGTAATTTAGCTACTTCAGTGAGTGCATTCAATTCCCAAACTAGTCTTCCTTGGATTATTGATTCCGGGGCATCCGATCATATGACCGGTTCATCTCCTATTTTTTCCGATTATAAACTATGTTCAGGTCAGGATAAAGTCAGGATTGCTGATGGAACCGTCTCTTCGGTTTCAGGCAAAGGTTTAGTCCGTGTCACTCCCTCGTTGTCTTTATCTTCTGTTTTACATGTTCCTAGCTTTACCACTAACCTCTTATCTATTGGTCGTATCACCCGTGATCAAAATTGTAGTGTCACTTTTTTTCCTTCTCATTGTGTGTTTCAGGACCTTATCACGGGAAGGACGATTGGCAGTGGTAGAGAAGAGAATGGTCTTTATATTCTGGAACCACAGGACCGACAACAATTGGCTCATCATACTACTCTCACTGGCTTTACATCTAGTGATATCATGCTTTGGCACAGACGCCTAGGACATCCCTCCTTTGGTCTTCTAAAGCACTTATTTCCTTCTTTGTCATCTAATGAAAATGTTTCCACCTTTCGATGTGAAGATTGTGAACTTGGAAAGCACCACCGTGCTTCCTTTTATCCTAGTAATAATAAGAGTTCTGTTCCTTTTTCTCTTATACATTCAGATGTTTGGGGTGCCTCTCGTGTTGTTGCACTTAAAGGCCATAGGTGGTTTGTCACATTTATAGATGATTTTTCTCGTACTACTTGGGTGTACATGATGAAAGAAAAGAGTGACGTCCATTCAATATTTAAAACCTTTCACAAAATGATTTGTACCCAGTTTGGTGCGGTTGTAAAAATTGTTCGTTCAGACAATGGGGGGGAGTACTTTAAATCTGGTCTTGAGAAGTATTTTTTGGAGAACGGCATAATTCACCAATCTTCTTGCACCAATACTCCACAACAAAATGGAGTTGCGGAGCGCAAGAATCGTCACCTCTTAGACACTGCCAGATCAATGTTATTCTCAGCCCAAGCTCCGAAGTCTTTTTGGGGTGAAGCAGTCTTAACTGCTGCTTATTTAATCAATCGGCTTCCTACTCAAGTTCTTCATAAATAATCACCCGTTGAGGTTCTTTCTAGTCCTTCTGATCTTTTTTCCATTCCTCCTAAGGTCTTTGGTTGTGTCTGTTTCGTTCATAATCATGCTCCCACAAGGGGAAAACTTGATCCTCGAGCTATCAAATGTGTTTTCCTTGGTTACTCTCCCACTCAAAAAGGGTATAAATGTTACCATCCTCCTACTCAAAAGTGGTATGTTTCCATGGATGTCACCTTCTTTGAGGAACAGTCCTATTTCACACCTCAGGCTCCTCTTCAGGGGGAGAAAACAAGTACAGAAGAGTTGCCTGAACTACATGTTCCTAATTTACCTGTGTCTAATCCATTTGAGATATTGAGCACTCTTGATAAGGAGGAAGAGGTAGGAAAAATTGATGGAGAGCAAGAGACTGAGCGAGAGACATTTGTGGAACCCACCATCGAAAAAGAAAAAAATCCAGAGAAAGAGGATATAGTATATCAGAGAAGAACTTGGAGGATGAAAGATAAGACCATTCCTCCTGATCCATCACTCCCGTCTCCTTCTCTTGATGAGGGACCAGGTAATCCTAATTCTCCTACTGCTATTACCGATGATTTAGATATTCCAATTGCTACACGTAAGGGTGTTAGGTCATGTACTCAACATCCCATATCTAAATTTGTCTCATATAGTCGTCTGTCTCCTTCTTACCAAGCCTTTGTATCCAAACTTGCTTCTGTGTCTATCCCTAACCATGTACAAGATGCACTCATTGATCCCATATGGAAGCATGCTATGATTGAGGAGATGAAAGCTCTCCACAAAAATGGCACTTGGGAATTGGTTGAAATACCTAGAGGGCACAAGACAGTGGAGTGTAAGTGGGTGTTTACAGTCAAGCATAAGGCAGACAGATCTATTGAGAGGTATAAAGCTCGTTTGGTGGCAAAGGGATATACACAGACTTATGGAGTGGATTATGAGGAAACATTTGCTCCAGTTACTAAAATGAACACTGTAAGAATTCTTTTATCCCTTGCTGCAAATTTAGATTGGCCTCTCCACCAGTTCGATGTTAAAAATGCCTTTCTACACGGGGACTTGGCAGAAGAAGTTTATATGGATATTCCTCCGGGGTTTGAAGACGCCAAAACTAAAGGAAAGGTTTGCAGACTTAAGAAGTCCCTGTATGGACTTAAACAGTCTCCGAGGGCATGGTTCGAAAGGTTTACTCAAGCTATGCTCAAATATGGCTTTCAACAAAGCCAAGGTGATCATACTCTTTTTATCAGACATTCCTCACAAGGGAAAGTAACGGTTCTCATAGTATATGTGGATGATATTGTTCTTACAGGAGACGATGTGGAAGATATATAGGAGTTGAAGAGATACATGGCCAAAGAATTTGAAATAAAAGACTTGGGAAGCCTCAAGTATTTTCTGGGAATTGAGGTAGCAAGAAGCAAACAAGGGATCTTCATCTCCCAGAGAAAATATGTTCTTGATCTCCTGCAAGAAACTGGTATGCTAGGGAGTAAGGCATGTGATACTCCTATGGAAGTTAATCAGAAATTAGGGGATGACACAGATGGAGAAGTGGTTGACAAGGGGAGATATCAGAGATTGGTTGGAAAACTGATTTATCTGTCTCACACTCGCCCTGACATTGCCTTCGCCGTAAGCGTTGTCAGCCAGTTTATGCATGCTCCTCGTGAGTCTCACTATGATGCTGTGCTTCGAATCCTCAGGTATTTGAAATCAGCCCCTGGGAAGGGTTTATTCTTTGGTATACATAATCACCTTCAAGTGGAAGGATATACAGATGCAGATTGGGCAGGTTCAGCTACAGATAGAAGATCTACCTCAGGGTATTGTACCTTTGTTGGAGGAAATCTTGTTACTTGGCGTAGCAAGAAACAACCTGTTGTATCTAGATCTAGTGCCGAGGCAGAATTTCGTGCTCTGTCTCAGGGAATTTGTGAGTTGTTGTGGATAAAGATTTTATTGAGAGACCTTAATCTTATGCCCCCTGATCCTATGAGACTATACTGTGACAATAAAGCAGCCATCAGTATTGCTCACAACCCAGTACAACATGACCGAACTAAGCATGTGGAGATTGACAGACACTTTATTAAAGAGAAACTGAGTAGTGGTGTGATCTGTACTCCGTTTGTGAAATCCAGTGAACAGTTAGCAGATGTTTTCACTAAAGGTCTTGGAAGTAGGCCTCATCATTATATCCTTAGCAAGCTGGACATGAGAGATATCTTCGCACCAGCTTGAGGGGGAGTGTTGAGATGTGCTATTTATTAGCTGACAATTAGTTGTCAATTAGTTATTATGGAGTTGTTAGTTTTTTATTTTTTTCTTTTATTTGCCTAAGGGCACCTTTGTAATTTCTCCCTTATCAGTGATTAATATAAATAGGGTTGAGACTCTTGGTCTCAATCTAAGCTTGATCAAATATTGCTTTTAACAGAATCTGCACCAGATAAGCACTTGCGTACACCTAGGTGCGGCATAGTGTTTATTCTTTATTATGTTTTACCAGAAAAAAGGGGTCTGTAACACAATTCTAAAAACTTTGTGGTCAATTTAAGAGTGTTGGGAGTTGGATTACACGTCCAAAAGGTAGGGTTGCCTATGTAGCCTTTAGGCTTGTTATTCATGCCCTAATAATATTCAAAATCAAGACACTGAAGTGGTAGAATAATTTATACTTAATTAAAGCAATACAGGTACCCCGGTAACCCCAATTACCATGGAGTTGGCAGCTTGCCATGTACAGTGCGTGTTGAGATTGTCTGTCCCACATCGGGGACTTAATATATATGTTCAAGGGGCTACTCCATATATATATGTTCAAGGGGCTACTCCACCCATAGCCAATTGGTTTTGGGTTGGATGCTCCAATTTAACATGGTATCAGAGCCAGGTTATTGTTGGGCCAATTTGTCCACGTATGCTCCACGTCATCCTATCTCAGTAATCCACGTGTTTGGTTCTCAGTCATGCCACACGTGCGGGGGCGTGTTGAGATTATCTGTCCCACATCGGGGACTTATAACCTAGCTACTCAATATATAAGTTCAAGGGGCTACTCCACCCATTGCCAGTTGGTTTTGGGTTGGATGCTCCAATTTAATACCACTTGTAAGGCCCAGCCCATTCAACTCCTTAAAACCCAGGTGTAAAGGAAATGGGAACTAAAGCCTTATAAACCGCACAGAGGGGCCATAAATGGGTGATGTGGAACATTCCCACACCCCCCCGAACCACAGGAGCCGGACACTCGGCATACCCTGGACCACAGCAGCCGGACACTCGGCACGCTAGAAGACAAACCCAACCAAGCTCTGATACCATGTTAAATTGGAGCATCCAACCCAAAACCAATTGGCTATGGGTGGAGTAGCCCCTTGAACTTATATATGGAGTAGCTAGGTTATAAGTCCCCGATGTAGGACAGACAATCTCAACACGCCCCCGCACATGTGGCATGACTGAGAGCCAAACACGTGGATTACTGAGATAGGGTGACGTGGAGCACACGTGGACAAATTGGCCCAACAATAACCTGCTCTGATACCATGTTGAATTGGAGCATCCAACCCAAAACCAATTGACTATGGGTGGAGTAGCCCCTTGAACTAATATATTGAGTAGCTAGGTTATAAGTCCCCGATGTGGGACAGACAATCTCAACAGTGCGGAATATTATATCTCGGGCAAAAACACCCGGACTGTAGTGAAACAGTCCAAACAAGTCTAGACATACTATGCTCCATTTCTCTGGCAATAAGGTATGTTCCAGTCTGTTTCAGCTGAAGTTAAACATGAGCAATCAGATAAATTTGATGAGGCACTAACAACTCGAGCATGCTACATTTGTTTATATTTAAGTTCACCACTTCAAGAAAAATTTAGGGAAAAAAATGAAGATCATAAATATCACTCAGAAACAAGAAAGCTTCAACTCATGATCTGCAATATTGCCAATTATATTTAGATATCTAAACACACACTTATATAAGGCACAATACCGAAAGAATTACTTCCTTAACATGTAAACTCAAAGCAAGAAACTGAAATGATAGAATCAAACAAGAAGTTCAATTTCCACTGCACTTAAGAAGAAGCAAAAGATAATATTACCACAGGTTGGGAGATACCTTGATCAATCTCCCCGGAATTAGCCAATTGCACAAGAGCAACTTCAGCAGCTGACTGTTCTGCCGCCTTACGATTAAAAAATCCGAGCAGAGAGTCATATCTGACATTGTTTACAATCACTGTTGACCTAAATGAAGGCTCATGGGAGAGACCTTCCTTAATAGTTTCATATACAGGCGTAGCAATTCCTACTTTCTGAGCATACTCCTATAACTGACTCTTGAACACGTAGCAATTTGAACCGCTGCAACGTGTCCATGAAGTGTTGAAAACTAATTAGAATTGAAGCTTCAAGTTAAAACAAACATAAGCCCATCCATGAAGGTTAAAGTACGTTGATAATTAAGAGTAAAGAGTTACTAGATATCAATGTTCACCAATAACTCCAAGACTAGGTATTGAGAAACAAAATAATGGAAAATACACTATGAGAATTCATATTTACTAAACAACTCTCTTTTTTCCTTTTTCTTTTTTCTTTATTGAGTAGGTAGGCGGTAGGCCAGGTTGGGGAAAAATTACTCACCGCCTCTGTCTTCAAAGTTTTGGCTCCAATATCAATATCTCCATAATCTCATTATACACTTCGTCAAACTTTAAAAGCCAAACTTTTATTAGCTTCGCTCATCAAATAAAGCAAGAGAAGTCTCTTTCTTGATCAGTTCCCAAACTGGATTGCTAACAACTAACAAAATAATGAAAGGAGGGAGGGCAGGGGAATTCTTACAATCACTATAATAGCAACAAACTAAGCATATATATATATATATAATGATCTACTGCCACATGTGTTGGGAACCCATTTAGAATACAAAATTTGGGAACCATAGTATTAGTCATACATGTATCATTGTAAATTTTCCTCTATAAATCGTTTTTCGATAAATGCGTGTGTGCCACACACGTGCAATATTTAGAATTTTTTTTAAACTACTAAATCAACTATTTTTCAAATCATTGACTAATATTTATTGCTTTTCGCCTGAAATCCAAAAAAAAATGTTATCTATAAGAATTCATTCCAGTCAATTTTAGGAAAGCATAAGTTAGCCGTAGGGAGTGGAAGGTCCATAATTTTTTATTTAACTAATTTGATATTTAGAATTTTGGTAAGACCATCTAAAGGACTAAAAAAAATAAATTCGAAGATTATACCTGAGAGGGAGATGGACAGAACTGGATACGAAGTACGGAACTGCAGTGTAGAAGTCAATAAATAAAAGTGAGATGACGCTTGTGATTGTGACGAGGGAGGTATTTACATGACAATGGTGTGAGACTGTTGTTAGCTCTGAAAAATGCAACAAAAATGTGAACATTGAAATTTTATACGAAGGGAACAAATGACATTCCTGCGAATTTAAGATTAGTTCTATGAACCAATATTCATATGTTTAGAGGCCATACTTTTCTTTTCCCAATAACAACAATGAACAATATGCACTAATGCTTTTCAAACTGTGTATTTTCTTTTACCATGATTAACAATATGAGGGTTCCAGAACAGATTGCAACGAATAGTTTACTATGCGGAACTTATCCTTTAGAAAAATGGCCCTCCACAAGATGTAGACCCGTTCCGATATTTTTTAATTGAACCAAATGAATCACCATAGATAGGATTATGTTCTACTATTCTGGGAATATATTCTTCAAGTAGTATAAGAGTAATGTGTATGTGTTTTTTTCTTTGAATGACAAATATACCAAAATACAACAATAAGCAAAGCACCTCAAACTGGATATTGCGATACTGCTAAGTCCGACGCCAATGCCATACCAACTCTAGGAACAAACCCCAATCCAAAGACCTTGCACACATCAACAAATCAAACATCTAATGTGCACAAAAATCTAAGCCCACCAAAACACCCCTGAATACATACCCCAAATCACCTATTAAGTAACTCCAAAGGGCAAACAATACAGGACAATAATCCAACAACGCACTACGGACTGCATGTTTATAAGAACCTGAGAGGAATTCCGGTAGCCAGCCCCCTCATGGCAATCAACCGACTCTTCATTGCCAAAAAATCCTCAAGAACGAAATTCCCATTTCAAAGAATACCCCAAACTGAGCATTTTAACATTCCCAGTCATGGAGACATACAAAATAAGAACCAGTACAAAGATTTTTATTTGGGAAATCTCAATTTTTTTCAGGTCTTCTTCTTCACAGCAGTACTCATAGAAGAGACCTGCATTTACTTATTCCGAAGAGGGAGAAAGCAAATTACATGATGGTAAAGAGGATGAATAAAGGCAAGAGAGCATTTTTTTTTTTTATGGAAAATGAATAGAAAAGCAGTAAAAGCAAGGAGAATCATTGACCTCAAATAATTGTTGACCCATACTTCCTTGGTTATCCTTAGTGATATAATTTGGCAGCAGACGTCCATCGCGAGGTGCGTCCTCCCTTACATGCCCACTATTGGGTGTCCTCATTCTTGGTTGCAATTGCAACTCTATTGGCATCCTCTTGTAGAGCATCTGCACCATGATTTTGTCGTTACCACGTGTTTCCTGTGTGTTTGTCAAAAAGATTTAGTACAGGGAATTGAGTAGTAGTTGTCAGGATGATTTGTCCATGTCCACATCTAGAGAGGCTGGCAAGAAAGTTTAGGGAACTCAATTGTAAGTTGAAACCTTTTATTATGAGAATCATGGTTCATATTGAGGAGAATGAAGGATACGTATAAGGTGGTATGGGGAAGCCAATATATATAGATATAGGACATTGTTTCCTAAATTTGAATCCTAATTTTGGTTCCCAAATGATTTGCCAATTGTACCGGTGGTACCACCAACCACCTCCCACAACATGTGGTACAATTGACAAAAATATTTGGGAACCAAATTTAGGATTCAAATTTGGAAAGCATATCATTACTCTTAAATTAATACTACACATTTGCTAGACACAAGTACAATAATTAACCACACAGAGCAAGAAAAACCCAATTGCAAGTGAAACGGGAAAAAACAATAATTGAAGATATCATTTTCTTAAACTGCGAAAGATCGGAGGAAATAAAATTGTATCCAACATGCATGAAATAAAATTGTAATAGAAAAGTGAAAGACCAGAGTGGAATTCCAAATATGAGTAATGCTATACCCACACAATATTCCACACAAAATTCCACCAAAGCAATCCTGTCCCATGATTTCGGTGGGTCCTGTGTGGGACCCATGTGTTCCCCACATGGGACCAACTAGAATCAAGGGCCAAAGATTGTTTTGTGTGGACTTTTGTGTGGAATGTTGTGTAGGTCTAGCATTATTGTCCAAATATTGATGAGAAAGAAGTCGTCTCAGCTGGACCCATTGATGAGAATCTCCGGTGGACCGAGTCAATTCCCGAAAATGTCGACTTCAAATCCGCCATTGTTCTGTTTGGATGAGTCATTTGCAAAGTTATGCTGCTCTGTGATTCGAATTGCTGGTCTGTAATGGAGGAGAGATAGAGACCGAGAACGTACCTGAAAGTGAAGCTGAAGAGGAGCATCCATATTTATATATACATGTGTATATATATATATTAAAATAAAAAGATCTACAAAAAGGAGATGTTAGAAACAGGCGAGGGAGAGGAAGAGATGGTGCAGTGATGGTTGTACCGACTGGTGGTGATGCACATAGTCGTCGAGAGAGCTGCAACACACATGGGAAGTTGAGAGAGATACTATGTGAAATTGGGGAAGATGATTGTGATTGTGAATAGGAGAGGAAGATACATCGTCGGTTTCATTGAAGAAGGGGAGGTAATACGTACGTTACACTGGAGTGAATATTGGATATAACGGGGATACCATGTCAGATCTGTAACCTTACTCACATACTTGAAAATTTTGGTGATTTAGAAAGGATTTCCCAAAGAAATAGGGGTACAGATTTACAAACAAAGAGTTTGTATTGGTTTGGGATACCATGTTATCCCAATAACATTGACAATCAATATTTTTCCGTTACAGAGAGAGAGTGTGTGTGTATTCAAAATATGTGTTAGTGTGTGCCACGTGTGGTACTCTCCAATCAATAACACTGGATCTTTTTAGTGGGACCTACATCCCCTCTACAGTTAGAGAGGTCACATCCAACCCACTTTCAGGGACAGAGTCAGGATTTGATCTTAGTGGGGGTACAAACCTCTCGAGGGTTCGGGGGTAGCACCCCCAACTCAGCCATTTTTTTGTAAATTTTTTTATTTTCCGGTTAGAAGTACTTTAATTTCGATTTTTAAAAACTATGTAGTTGTTTTGTCAGTTTTCGCAATTACTTAAAGATAAACGAATCTCTCCATAACTCATTTACAAAATTTGTTTTTATATGCTTAATTTCTTTTCTATTTTTACTAGCTTCACTTATAACCTAAGGAGTCCATAGTATGTTCAAGAGGGATATCTATAACCTAAATCCACATCACACCATAGGAGTGTAGTTGGGTGCAATATGATGAGGTTCAAATATTACAAAGATATTGATATGTCCAAGATTATCCAGCCATGAAGTCGGTCTGCCAAGTCACCAAGAGGTGCTGGTTACTTCGGTAACGGCGCCAATAGCCAAGCAATCCCGAGGTGTTTGTCAAGACCGCGCGGTTCGTACCAACAAGCCGGGCATGAAAGGCCGCAGCATCCCGTGGACCCGGCCTAACCAGCAGTTTCCTAAACCGCTTAGGAAACTCTCCCCAAAATCATGCAAATGAATTGTAATCAGATTAGGCTTCCTAATCTGACTAGCTTACCATGTATGGGTGGACTCTTGCACCTATAAAAGAGCCCACCTACCCTGTCTACAGGGATCCGAATAACTCTCTAGCTAACAAGCATAGAACAGAGAATTTACCATTGTACGCATATACTCGGCCAGTATTACTGGTAGTGCCGCCCCTCTTTGTTGGCTCACCAGGCCCGCCGGTGATCTGCTAGTGAACGCGCGCAGACGCAACCGTGGACGTAGGTCACCTTGTTAACGGGACCGAACCACATACAACTTGTTCTTGTCTTTTTCTCTCTCTAAATCCTTCTTACTAATTTTCGGCATCATCAGTTTGGCGTCGTCTGTGGGAAACGACAGAGTTTTTCACCAACAAATTCTTGACTGATCAACATGCCGCTTAGAAGGAGTAAGAAGCCCGTTACCCAGCCCAGTCAGGAGGATTCACAGCCCGGGCGATCGGCTGCCTCCATGACCACAGAGCAGATAACGGCAGCGCTGGCACAACTCTTGGAGGGCCAACGGCGAACACAGGAACAAATGGAGGCGCTTTTGGCTCGGCAGGAAAAGCGTCCTGCACTAGAAGATCAGCCCGAGAAAAGCGCTCCCGTTCAGGATACCGCTCGGGCACGAAGGCGAGCCCGTTCCGCCCCGGTGTCCCCACCGGACTAGGAACACCTCGGTGATGGTGAACGCAGCCAGGCAACCAGGCGCTCGCAGAGGCGAGCTCGGCCCAATCCTCGCCGGCTGGAAGACGCCAGAACTATTATCAACCGGCGGCGTGCGGCCAGAGGGGAGGAGCCAGGACGGAAGGCCCGGGAATCAGCCAAGAACCCTCTGACCCGAAGCCAGGAGGACCTTAGGCACACGATTACTCGGACCCGGGGTCGGGCCCTATTCCCAAGGTCGACGCGCTTTGAGGAAGAGGCATGGTCATCCGATCCGACCTATCGCTCGGATATAGAGAGGAGAATCGGGCAGGATGACGTAAAGGCCCAGTTCGAGGAACTGCAACAGCAGATTGAGAGGTTGAGCAGCAAGTCCGGCCACGACCTCACCAACACGGAGACGGAGTCACCATACACCGCTCGAGTGACGCAGTTCCCTATCCCGCGGAAGTTCAAACTCCCTCACCTTAGCTCCTATGACTGCACAGGGAGTCCGGTGGACCACATCCGCACCTACAAGGCTCAGATGGCACTGGTCACCACGGTGGACGAGCTACTGTGCCTGGCCTTTCCTAGTACCCTCAAAGAGCCAGCAGCACAGTGGTTCCATGCTCTAAAGCCCCGGACGGTCGATGACTTCAAAGCCCTCAGCAAGCTGTTCATCAACCAGTTTGTCGGGATGCTCGACCGGTGGCAACCGGACACTCAGCTGCTGACCGTCAAGCAGCGCAAAGGGGAGTCCCTGAGGGAGTATGTGGACCATTTCAACCAGCAAAGGCTCCAGATTCGCAATCTCAATGAAACGGCCGCAATTATGGCCTTCTGTTCGGGAGTTCAACACACCAAGGTTGCCACGTCGTTTTATCGCGACCGACCGACAACCCTGGTGGAGCTCTCGGAAAGGGTCGAAAAGTACATAGACACTGAGGAGTTCCTGAAAGCGAAGCGCGCCGGCCAGGCGGAAGACGAATTCCCGAAGGCCAAGCGCAAGCGTGAAGGATTTGAGAAGGGCTCGGGAAAGAAGCCGAAGCAAGATCAGAAGGATGTCTGGGGTCAGCCCTCGATTGCTTTCACACCCCTTTCCCGACCAATACAAGAAGTCATGGCCGCCGCCGAAGCGCAGAGGTTGCTTCAGCAGCCAGCGAAACTCAGAGCCCCGCCCGGTAAGAGGAATCGGGACAAGTTCTGCCGCTTCCACAGAGACCACGGCCATGAAACGGAGGATTGCTTTAAGTTAAAGATAGCAATAGAGAAGCTGATCGAGCAGGGACACCTTACAGAGTTCGTCTCAGCAGATAGACGACCCCGACAGGACACCCGAGCTCCCGATCAGCCACTACCACTTGGCCAAATCCACATGATCTCCGAAGGAACGTCAGGCGGCGGGGACTCACAGTCGACACGGAAGAGGCATGCTCGGGCATCCCAGGCGGATGTCTGGCAGGTCCAATTCACCGGCTCCCCGCCCACTGATGTTCTAACATTATCCTCCGACGACTTACAGGGCGTCCAATGCCCCCATGATGACCCGCTAGTTGTGACGCTTTCTATAGCCAACTACATGGTCAAGAGGGTGCTGGTGGACACGGGCAGCTCATCCGACATCATGTTTACGTCGATATTTGATCAGCTCGGGATGTCCAGGAATCGGCTCCGGCCGGTTGCTACCCCCTGGTTGGATTTAATGGCTCCAGCACACAACCTCTCGGAACAATCGAGCTTCCAGTTCTCATGGGGACCTACCCTCAGCAGGCTTCCGTGCTGACCAATTTTGTGATCGTAGAAGCCCCGTCGGCCTACAATGTCATTCTTGGGAGGCCGACCCTCAACAAGGCCAAGGCGGTCGTCTCCACCTACAGCTTAACGGTGAAGTTCCCAACTCCTCAGTGACCCGGATGCTTGCGTGGAGATCAGAATACCGCCCGGAGTTGCTATGTCAGCTCGTTGCGCCGGAGGACTATCACCGAAACATTAAACGTCCAGGAGATGGACCCTCGGGACCAGAGTGACACGATAGGTCCGGTGGAAGAATTGGAAAGAGTGACGTTGAATCCCGAGTACCCCGACCGCACGGTTAGCATTGGTACCCTACTAGAGCCCGGCCTGAAGAAAAAACTGATTCAGTTCCTGCGGCAAAACCATGACGTTTTTGCTTGGAGTCATGAGGATATGCCCGGGATTGACCCCCGGATAATGTCCCATTGACTCAATGTCAGCCCAGATTGCCGGGCGGTGAAGCAGAAAAGGAGGGGCATGGCCCCCAAGAGACAGAAAGCAGTGAGTGAGGAGGTCGAGAAGCTACTCAAAGCCCACTCCATACGAGAAGTCCACTACCCCCGACTGGCTAGCCAATGTGGTACTTGTCAAGAAAAGTAGCGGGAAGTGGAGGATGTGTGTGGACTTCACCGACCTCAACAAGGCCTGCCCCAAGGATTGCTATCCGCTGCCCAGGATAGACCTCCTTGTAGACTCCACGGCCGGTCACTCACTCCTCTCGTTTATGGACGCCTACTCGGGGTACAACCAGATCAGCATGTACCCCGGGGACGAAGAGAAGACTGCGTTCATCATTGACCAGGGTACGTATCGTTACAAGGTTATGCCATTCGGTCTCAAGAATGCCGGGGCCACCTACCAACGCCTGGTCAACTACATGTTCAAGGACCTGATTGGGAAGTTTATGGAAGTATATGTGGATGATCTGCTGGTCAAGAGCCGGGACGAGTCCGACCACCTTGAGCACCTGGCTGGGGCCTTTAGCATTTTGAGAAAATTCAGGATGAGGTTGAACCCGGCCAAATGCACCTTCGGCGTCTCGTCCGGGAAATTTCTGGGCCATCTAGTCAACAGACGGGGGATTGAGGCAAACCCCGAAAAGATCCAAGCCATCATCAACATGCGGTCGCCCAAATCGACGAAGGAGGTACAGAACTTAGCCGGACGGGTGGCCGCATTGAACAGATTTGTCTCCCGAGCTACCGACCGGTGTCTGCCATTCTTTAAAATCCTCCGCAAGGCTTTCAGTGGTCAGAAGAGTGCGAAGATGCGTTCCAGGAACTTAAGAAGTACCTGGCGTCCCTTCCTCTACTCTCAACACCCGTGCCGGGGGAAGAATTGTTTTTATACTTGGCAGTGTCGCCATCAGCGGTTAGCTCGACACTCATTCGGGAAGAGCACGGGATACAGTTCCCAGTGTACTATACCAGCCGGGCGTTACAGGGCGCAGAGGGCAGATACTCTCGTATCGAAAAACTGGCGTTCGCCCTCATCACCTCGACCCGAAGGCTCCATCCGTACTTTCAGGCCCATGCCATTGTGGTCCTCACAGACCAACCACTTCGTAGAATCCTCAGCCGGCCCGACACGTCCGGGAGGCTCGTCAAGTGGGTCTTTGGAGTTGGAAGAATTTGAAGTGGTCTACCGACCCCGGACGACCATCAAGGGACAAGCCGTAGCAGACTTTCTGGTTGAGTTTACGTATCCAGAAGACCCGGTTGAAGAGTCTGAGCCACCGGCCCTACCGCCCGGTTTACGTTCCGATATCCCTACCTGGGTACTGCACGTGGACGGTTCATCCAATCAGCAAGGCAGTGGGGCAGGAATCATCCTAACTACCCCAGACGGTATCCAGCTTGAATGCGCGCTAAGGTTTGGGTTCCGTGCCTCAAACAACGAGACCGAATACGAAGCCCTATTGGTCGGATTGCAATTGGCCATTTCTATGAGTGCACAACAGGTCCAGGGATACAGCGATTCCCAGCTCGTGGTCAATCAGGTTAACCAAGAGTACGAAGCGTGGGAAGACAACATGATAGCCTACTTGGCCCTTGTCAGAGCGGTTTCCAAGAAGCTCCGGGGATTTTCCATCACGCAGATACCCAGAGAAGAAAACACCAGGGCCGATCGGTTGGCCTGCCTTGCCTCATCTTCTGAGTCAGACTTGCCTGGGATACGGACAGAATATCTACCCGAGCCAAGTGTGGTGAACTCAGAAGGCATGGAAGTAGATCCGGTCAACTGGGACCCAGCTGGATGGACCCGCTCGTGACATTCTTGACGACAGGTGTGCTACCAGACGAGAAAGAAGAGGCCCGCCGGGTCAAGTACCGGGCGGCCCGATACCACCTTGTTGACGGCATCCTCTACAAGAGGGGATTCTCTATCCCATACCTCCGCTGTGTCCACCCCGCACAGGTCCAAGCGATATTGTTCGAAATCCACGAAGGAGTGTGCGGGAATCACATCGGAGGCCGGGCACTCTCCAGGAAGGCCCTATTGCAAGGTTACTACTGGCCAACCATAGCCCGGGATTCTCAAGAATACGTCAGGAGGTGCGATAAGTGTCAGAGATACTCTCTTATGATCAATCAACCGGGAGAGCTCCAAACACCAATCCATAGCCCTTGGTTGTTCGCCCAGTGGGGAATCGACATCGTCGGTCCCTTGTCGATGGGAAAAGGGCAGGTCAAGTTCGCCGTCATCGCTATTGATTACTTCACCAAATGGGCGGAGGCCGAGCCCTTGGCGACAATAACCGAACGGAAAATGGAAAACTTCGTGGAAAGGAATATTCTGAGTAGGTTCGACATTCCCTGGGTCCTGGTCAACGATAACGGCAGACAATTCGACACCCCTATCTTCAGGCAGTTCTGCTCGGGCTACGGGATATTAAATCATTACTCCTCCCCCGAGCACCCTCAAGCCAACGGTCAAGCCGAGGTGACAAATCGGACAATCTTGCAGTCAATCAAAACAAGGCTTGAAGGCGCCAAAGGGCTGTGGCCTGAAGAACTACCAACCCTCCTGTGGGCCTACCGCACTACACCCCAAGCGGCAACAGGCGAGATGCCGTTCTCTTTAACCTACGGATTCGAGGCGGTGGTCCCCACAGAGCTCGGGTTGCCTACATATCGAGTGGCTAACTTCAGTGCGCCGGATAACGAAGACGCTCTCCGATCAGAACTGGATCTGGTGGAGGAAAAAAGAGACCAAGCCTATCTAAAGGTGGCAGCCTACAAGCAACGGGTCTCGCGATACTACAACAGCAAGGTGAAGCACCGCAGTTTTCAAGTCGGAGATCTCGTCCTTAAGGCAGTGAACCAGTCCACACGAATCCCGAGCCATGGGAAATTAGGGGCAAACTGGGAAGGCCCGTATAAAATAACCCGGGTCAGCCGACCGGGAACTTACTGGCTACAGAGCATGGACGGGCACGATCTCTCTCATCCTTGGAATGTGCAACACCTCCGCAAGTATTATCAGTAACACTTGGCCACGGGAATTTAGTATTGGTAGAGAAATTTGTTTTTGTAGCTCTAATTGAGCAACCGCTATAAATTTTTGTTTTTAAATAAAATTGAATAGTTTTCTTTGCAAATTTACTCCTGTGAGTACCCCGTGCAATGCAGAAAAGTCCTTGGGCTGAACCCCGATGCAGAAAAAACCTCGGGCTCCGAACCCAGGCACAAAAAGACCTCGGGCTCCGAACCCAGGCACAAGAGACCTCGGGGTCATCCCCGCGGCACCGGCTTCGCCTAGGTCCAGCCGACGACGGGGGCAAACCCCTAGGTGGCTGATGATGGCAAGCCTAAAAGGACCCTGCAACCACCCATGTTCCAGGTCGGTTTCCTACGGTCACTCCTCACCACGACCCCGCCTTCGCAGGATGCTCAGGGGGCAAGGGGATACCAGACCCAAACAGGAAATTACATAAAGCTTTGCTTAGGTCCAACCGATGACGGGGGCAAACCCCTAGGTGGCCGACGATGGCAAGCTTCAAAGAACCCTGCAACCACCCATGTTCCAGGTCGGTTTCCTACGGCCACTCACTCTTGCACTCCCGCCTTAGCAAAATGCTTGGGGGGCAGGGGAATACTAGGCCAAAACAGAAAATCACACCGGTCACTAAAAGAACTTGGAAGATATTTCTAAGCACTTACAGTGATCAGAGATAGATACCCCGGACGGTAAAACAGGATACTCCTATAATACACCGGGACGTCCCGGACGGTAAAGTAGGGTATACAGGACAAGTTCCTATGGCACATTGGGCAATTACCTTTAAAACAGGTCAAGAAGACTAGGTGTTTTACTGGTTACGGTCCTAAACCATTTGCTAAGGCAGGGGCTTAGGTCGGCTAAAAACCGGATGGATACTAGCAATCGCAAACAGACACAGTGCAGATAAAAGTGAGCAGTTAATGGAAAGAAAAGTGGCCTCGAGGGCCTTTTCATTAATAATAAAAAAAACTTAAAAAAAAAAACTGTACAAAGCTTGGGGGGCAGTTGTAGTAGCCTCCCCACAAAAAAAAAAAACAACACACCCATAGGTCATAGATTGTCCACAAAGACCACCTCTTCCTCCCCAGCGGCCGAGTAGCCAGACAGGTCCCAGTCGGGGTGGTCGGCAACAGCCCGCTTAGCCAGATCAGCGTAGCCAGTAAGGAATCCTGCCTCGAACTCTTCCTCGGCGTCCTTGGCTTCAGCGTCCCGAGCAGCAGAGAGCTCAGAAAGCGTAGCCGTCATGGCCGCCAGGTCTTTCTCGGCAGTGATCCTCCCGGCTTCCGCGGCTGCAGCTTTCATCTCCGCAACCTTCCGGGCAGCCCGCTCGGTTGAAAGAGAGTCACGGGTCTCCCCCAGCTCCAGGGCCGCTGCTCGGGATTTTTCCTCCTCCACGGAGAGAGCAAACTCCGCGGACTCCCGGGCAGCCCTCTCCACAGACAAGTCAGCCTCCGCAGCGGCCAACCTCTCGGCAACGCAGGGAAGGGTGGCTTCAGCCCTGGCCGCAATGCAGCCAATCTGCAAGATCAAAACAACGTCAGTATACGCATGGAAGAATGACTAATGTTCATGTTACAAAATGACTCACCATGTGGCTGATGCTGTAGAGCCAACCGATTATGGCCTCGGGACTTAGCAGAGCGCATTTGTCGATCTGACTCTGCACCAGCCCAGGTCGGACCCTTCCGCGGACGTCGTCCGCCGTCTCGACCGCCGGCCTCGAGGAGGGGCCCGCGCGAGCTGTTCCTCCATGCTGGGGAAGGAGACCCCGGATGGCTTGGCGGCGGGAGGAAGAGGTGGTGGCGCGGCGATAGTAACACCAAGCGTCGAGGTCGCAGCAGCCTCCTTCTCCGCCCGAATCGAGATCCCCTGGGAGATCCTTTTGAGAGGTTGACCCCCGAAGGGATCTTACTTCTTCCTCTTCTGGCCAGCCCGAGCCATCAGGGCCGCCTCTTTTTCCTTCAAAGCCGCCGCACTCTTGGGAGCCATTTTTGTAAAACCGGAGAAGAGCACATGAGAACTCAGCAAAGTACCAAATAAAAAATAACCGGAAGGTCAAGTGATGGAATTTACCAGGAATGATCGACGGGAATATGGGAGCTACAAAGTGATGCTGGGGCTCGTAAGAAACCTTCGGACTTCCCGACCGGGTCAGCACCTTATTGATGTCGGTCGGGTCCTCCACCAAAGACAAGATCCTCGCTTGGAACTCATCGGGAAGACTGGGCGAGTCAACTGATCCCACTCCAAAGCAAACATACAAACGGGTTAGTCATGGTAAAATAAAGAGACTAATCATGAAAGGAAAGTGATTGGGCTTACTCCTCAACTTCCACGCCCAGGAGGTCCTCAACTGCACACCCGGTGCCTTTTCACATAGCCCCAGGGTGGATACTTGGAAGAATTTTTTCTTCCATCCCTTATTGTTGCTCGGGCAGTTGACTCAATGTTACCTAATTCGCCTAACCCCCCCACGACCCACGAATTGGTTCGCACGACCCCAATCGGGGTACGTTCGCGACCTAGATCGTAAAAAATGGCGAACTCTACTTTCCCTCAACTTCAGAAAATAAAACCCAATCGAAGAGATATACGAGCAAAATAAAAATGTATGAAGAAAAAATGAGAAGAATAAAGTAGAAAGAAATAGGTAAATCACAGATCTAACCTCTGGATCTGTTTCTCTTCTCGTTCTATCTCGATCTGTCTTCTATTTCTCTTTTTTTTTTCCGAAATTTTTTCGTCTTTCTCAGTCCGTCTTCTCCTTCTCGATATGTCTTCTCTCTGTCTTTCGCAGGCTCTCCGTCTTCTACCCTTCTCCATGGATCTATCTTCTTTCTCTCTATCAAACTGTCTTTCTCTTTCTCTCTCTAGCTATCGTCCTCTCTCTCTCTGTCTTATGTTTTCTACTCCCTTACGTTTCTGATTTCTGAGATATATGTATATCATATATTATATGTTTTCTTTTGTTAAGTATAATTTTTTACTTCTGAGACTCTGACCAATATATATATATATATATATATTATATATCTCTAATAAAAGGTATGCCATGTACAATATATATTATATAATACATAGGAGTACTTTAAAAAAAAAAAGTAGTTGGACAGATTGACTGATTGAGTAATGGTCTGTCTTTTAAAAACAAAAAAGTCATGGGACTCTTACTAGAAAAACGTGAAAGCAAGTAGGAGTATTATTATATTGATAATATAAAATATTATATTCAAAGACTTTAACCTTTACAAGGCAACTTTCCAGATTCTCCAAAAATTAATTTTTATTGACTTTCCTATTGCCAATGGACACTAATTAATATCTGAACTAATTTTTTTTGTATCCTAATTGGTTTCTACTTTCTAGCCTACATATAGGAATATATATATATATATATACGAATATAATACATATACGAATATATTCTTAGTATTCTTACAATCTTACCATTATCAAATTTCTATATAGCCCCCAAACCAAAGCTTCTGTCATTCAAAGTTATTTTCTCTCTTCTACATAATAATTCTCAAACATATTCATGGTTTTTGGAAAAAGAAAAAGAGATCAACAGAATGTTGGGTCATTTGAAGAACAACATGTCGATGATACAGTGAATTTGGATGATTCAAGTGACGAAGAAGATCATATAGAACACAACAATAACAGTCAATCTACACAAGCTAGTACACACACAAATCAATTGGAAGTAGATGCAAAGTTGAAGCCATTAGTCAGTGAAGTTAGCTTCCTTGGTGCAGCACAAGGGAAAAATCCTGGGGGGTCAAAAAGCTGGACATGCAATCATTGCAAAGCTAAATTTACAAGTTCATACACTCGAATTCATTATCACTTTTTTGGTGCTCCACCGGGGAAGAAAGCAGAAATCAAACGTTGTCCAGTATTAATGAACGATCGTGCTACATATGAAAGAGTGCGACAAAAAGTATACGAGGCAGAAAAAAAAGGAGTTTCTTCGACCTTGAAAAATTCTACTCTCACAAAGCGCCAAATTCCTTCTTCGTCGGGGCCAATTGAAGATGCATTCAAGATGATGGACAGAGATATGGTTGATATGAAGGTGATGAAGGGATTATGTGCTAATGGAATTCCATTTAATGTGTTGAGAAATCCTCAATTCCATGAGATGGTTTCGGCCATAAATAAAGGACCCAAAGGTTACAAGGCTCCTTCTTATGAAAAAGCAAGAACTACATTATTAGACGAGTGTAAAAGAAATGTGGAAAAAGACTTAATTCCTGTTAAAGATACTTGGTATTCTCATGGGGTATCCATTGTATCTGATGGGTGGACAAATGTGAAGCATCAACCACTCATCAATATTGTTGCTGTAAACAGTCGTGGAGCAATGTTTTTATATGCCGAGGATTTTTCTGGGATAGAAAAAACTGGTCAAGCTATTGCTAATTTTTTGCTACAAGCAATTGAGGATATTGGACCACAAAATGTGCTTCAAGTTGTGACGGACAACGCTGCAAATTGTAAGCTAGCTGGAAAAGAGGTAGAGAAGGTACACAAACATATATTCTGGTCTCCTTGTGTTGTGCATACTTTGAATCTAATTTTTAAAGATTTTGCAAAGGAATTTGAATGGTTTACAAATATTTATAAAAGAGGGAAGTTAATTGTTAAGTATTTTGTAAACCACAATCATGCTTTGACCATTTTTAGGGCTCAGTCAAAATTAGAGCTATTGAAAGTTGCAAAGACAAGGTTTGCTTCACATTATATTTTGTTGAAGCGACTTCTTGACTGTAGAGAGGCCCTTGCAACTACTGTTGTTCTTAAAACATGGAAAGATTGGGTGAAATCTGGAGATGAACACGCAAGGAAGCTAGGTGCTTTGGTTGCAGAAACAATTAACAGCGAAGAATTTTTGGATGATGTGGAGGACATTATAAAAATCACAAAGCCAATATATTTTCTTATTAAATTTGCTGATGGCGATGGTCAAAAAATGGGTGAAATCTACGAAAGGATGGACTACATGCTTGGGGAGATTAAAGATGTTATGATGAATAATGAAAAGCATGCCATGATGTATCCTGAAATCGAAAAAATTGTGCTCAGTAGGTGGGAAAAAATGAATATTCCAATGCATTGTCTTGGGTTTGCACTCACACCCCGATTTTATGATATTCAATATCTTGCTAAGCTAGCACCAGGAGGCACAGTTAGAAAAAGTCCAAATCAAGATAAAGAAGTGATCATGGGTGTTATGGAAGCATTTGGGAAGATATAAGAAGATGTTGAAGAAGAAAAAATACTACGAGAACAATATGCAGTGTTCCATTCACGAAAGGGTCTTTATGCCATGGCGGCTGCCCAAACAGATGCGGTAAACCATGGATGCAATTGATTGGTGGTCAACATATGGTTCAGAAACTCCACAGTTAGCAGAGATTGCAAAAAATGTGTTACCTTTATTTATTTATCGTAATTTTTTATTATTATTATTATTATTATTATTATTATTATTATTATTATTATTATTATTATTATTTTAGTATTCTCATTTCTTTTTATTTTATGACAAAGGTACTCGCTCAACCAATAACTAGCTCATCCGCGGAAAGAAATTGGAGCACATATTCATACATTCACAATGTCGAGAGAAATCGACTGAATTCTGCAAGAGCAGATAAATTGGTTTTCATTCATTCAAATATTCGTCTCCAATCACGTTTCACTGAAAGTTATAGGGATGGGCCTTTTAAGAAATGAGATATCAATCCGGAGAACACTTGCATAGATGATTCCATTGTGAGGTTAGAGGATTTGCGTTGGAAGTCCCTAGAGAATCAAGAAGATGAAGTAGAAACTGAAGAAGCACCATCCATGCCCGTTTCAGGAGTAACCAGACCACCTCATCCTAGTTCTAGTAGGCCACCAGTTCGTCGTTCTGAAGTACACCAGACTCAAATAACCAGCTTTGCAAGAGGAGGGAACAGTTCAAAAGACAAGGGAAAAAATATCGCAAAATAATTGTAGTTTTTTTTTTTAGTTTCAGAATTTAGATTTCTCTGTTAGTTTATTTTAAGACTTATGAGTTAATTTAAGTATTCTAATTTTATGACTTGTCAATGAATTAATTTTTAATTATTTTTTTTTTTGTTTTAAAACTGATCATTTGTTATTTTATCTTATTTTATTTTTATGTGTATGAGTGTATACTACAGTGTATACATAAAATTGCATATAGTACCAAAGGCGACCCGAATAAGTGTTCCGAAACGAACCGCGACCCTAAATAGCGTTCCGACTAAGTTTACCCCCACCGCACCGCGTACCGGCTGAGGTATCGTACCACGTTCCCGTACCCGTACCACGTACCAAGGCGACCCACGATCCTGGTAACATTGAGTTGACTATTATCTTCCGCCCCTGCCTGGCCCCGAGCGAGAAGAAACCAGACTCCCCGTGAACTTGGAACGGCCTGTGGGTCCAAAAGAACTCCCGTACGGTGAGCTCGTACCCGAGAGCTTGAGGCCACAAGGAGATGGACCCCATCAGATACCGCCAACCGTTCGGAGCGAGCTGCCCGGGGGAGATCCCGAGGTAGATGAGTGCGTCCCGGGCAACAGGATGGAGCGGTAGGCGAAGGCCTGCCATAAAAGCGTCTTCGTATAAGGTAACGAAGCCCGACTCGTGGAAGAGAGCCCTGCCGTCGTGGACCGACAGAGAGAAAGGGCCGGGAATATCGTATCTCTCCTTGATCCGACCCAAATCAGGGCCACGCAGGGTGCTGATGATCGACTCGCATGCGAAGACGATGCCGGGACTGTTCGGTAAAGACCCTTCATCGCCCGACCCCCGAGACGTCGAGGCCACAGGGGAGTCCCGGTGCGTTTCCTCGTGAGACGCCCGGGCAGGAATCCTTCCCTCACTGTGCTGATCAGAGGGGGCCGAAGAGGGAGGGTTTAGGCTTGTGCTCAGTGTTCCCGATCGTGACTGCTCGTCCTCTGATCGGGATGACGAGTTGAAGTCGGAGTGGCACATATCTAAGTCTACGATGGACCTAGGAGGCAGACGACGACCTAAAAACGGGTCAAGGACTCCAAGCCTGAGATACAAAGGAGGCAGATCTAACAACCTGCAGGGCAGGTCATACAAGACTCTAGATGAAAGGTAACACTCTCTCAAGACTCTCCCGGGAACACCCGTTCGGTCCAACTGCCCTAAAGTACCTCCTGATTGGAAGAAATAACAGAACCTAAAAAAGAAAAAATCTCACACCCGTTCTGACCTAAGTGGGTTCGCTCCCTCCAGCTTCGTTTAGAAAAAAAGAAGAGAGTGAAGAACTGAAGACAGAAAGGAGAGACTTACAAAATTTAGCGCAGAAAAAGGATCGGGAATCTTGCTCGGGATCTTGATTGCTCTCGAACCGCTCGGTAATCTCTATCACTTGGCAGCAGGAATTGAAGAAATGAGCAAGTGTTCCTTATATAGGAATAACGGGCGGTCCAGATCAATCAAATCCAACGGCTCAGGAGTTTTCCCGCCAAGAAACGTCAGATAGCTGTCGCCTCGGGCATGTGAAAGGTCGCCTCAAAAGGCGCACGCATTAAATGGGTGACGTGACGTGACGGTTACCATGCCGCTGTTCGGTTACATCCGAACCGACTTCGATGGATCCTGACTAGGCCAATTACTCCCTGACACGTGGCAACACCAACGCCCGGGCTCCTCCCTGTACCGGTCGGTTATTCCACCGGGTGATCTGGGAGGTGGGTCCCCTCCCGAGCAGCATACCCGGAGGATATCCGGACGATTTCCAAGGCGATACTGATTTTCGATCCTCACCCGATAAAGCATCCAGCCAGTTCCGAAAATGGGGGGCAGCTGATATGTCCAAGATTATCCAGCCATGAAGTCGGTCTGCCAAGTCACCAAAAGGTGCTGGTTACTTCGGTAACGGCGCCAATAGCCAAGCAATCCCAAGGTGTATGTCAGGACCGCGCGGTTCGTACCAACAGGCCAGGCATGAAAGGCCGCGGCATCCCGTCGACCCGGCCTAACCAGCAGTTTCCTAAACCAGCTGCAAGACTACAAGGAATGTGGCAGTTTCCTAAACCGCTTAGGAAACTCTCCCCAAATCATGCAAATCAATTGTAATCAGATTAGGCTTCCTAATCTGACTAGCTTACCATGTATGGGTGGACTCTTGCACCTATAAAAGAGCCCACCTACCCTGTCTACAGGGATCCGAATAACTCTCTAGCTAACAAGCATAGAACAGAGAATTTACCATTGTACGCATATACTCGGCCAGTATTACTGGTAGTGCTGCCCCTCTTTGTTGGCTCACCAGGCCCGCCGGTGATCTGCTAGTGAACGCGCGCAGACGCAACCGTGGACGTAGGTCACCTTGTTAACGGGACCGAACCATATACAACTTGTTCTTGTCTTTTTCTCTCTCTAAATCCTTCTTACTAATTTTCGGCATCATCAGATATGGTTTTAGATTACAGAATGACACCACAAAATATAATCCACAAAGATGAAAATATGTATATAAATGTATCATACCTAAATTTCAGTGGGTTCAATTGAACACCCACTAACCAATACTTAGACCCGTTTGTGTCTATAAGGACTTAAATATCTTGGGCTAATTGAGTGAATAGAATGTTAATTTGGATAGAAATTATGACAATTTAAGGATTAAAGTGAATTTTTTTAATTTAAAAGGGGTAAATTAAAAACTTAAGGACACAAATGCGGATATTATAAAAGATGAAAGATAAATTTAAAAAATTGAGAGGGGGCACAAATCCAATTAATAAAAAATATATAAAGAGTAAAGATAATTTCAAAATTTTGAGTGGAGCACGTGCCCCATTGTCCTATCATGTGCCTCCACCACTTGCGCACTGCCCACTTCCATTTTCGGTCAAATAATACTCTCAATGTATCTAAAAATTTATGTGTTCTACTTCTACCTTTAGAAAACACAAATATTACTCTTCTAGAAGCTGATTGCGCCCCCTCTACTGGGGCTAAATATTCAATGCAACGGTTGCATTTAATAACGTGATATAACTAACCAATAAAATCCTTTTATTTATCTATCTAGTCCCCTATTTCTATGAAATCACCCTTCCACATAAGCACACTTTCAACATATGTGAGTGGGGGATACATGATGACATGATATCCCGTTGCTTTGAATATTTACTCCTCTCCTCTACCAGGAGAAGAAAAAAAAAAAGAAAAAGAAAAAAAAGTGATGATGACAATTTCTGTGTCTCGCTTGTTTTCTGGTCTCTTTTGTCTTTGTCCAAAAAAGAAAGAAAAAAAAAAGGGAAGAAATTTTTTTTTTGCTGTAAGCAAAAAAACCATTTCCAAGTTCCAATTAAACCCCTCGTTTACTCCGTCCACTTTTGGTCAAACAAGTCGGCTACCCCCGTCTTCTATACATATCACCGGCCGATCATTTCTAGTCTAACATACCCAACACTCCAAAAACATTCCATTGAATCCAACCCTGAGATCAAACTATATATATATATATATATTCACACATATACATATACATACATATACATCTCTCTACTCGTACTTATATATACATATATATATAAGATGGACCAGATGGTGACTGACCTTCTTATCCAGGCGGCCCTAATTCTCGTAGCCGTGTTCATGTTCCTCTTGATGCACAACATCCCACAGAAACTCCTCGCCAAGTTCCGATTCAGAGACCGACCCGGTCATCAAGCCAAGCGCCACTTCGTCCGTGGGGCTCAGCTCTTCGAGCAAGCCAGATCCACCACCGATCGCTCCGCCGCCGCCTCCCTAGCCAAGTCCGCCGCCGAGGAAGCCGATCGAGCTATCGCCGTCGATCCCAAGGACGGCGCGGCTCACATACTCAAAGCCCTGGCTCTGGACCTCGAGGGCTTCAAGACCTCCGCTCTCGACTCTCTCGACGTGGCTCTCTCTCCGTTGTGCGTGAAGTCGCTGTCCGGTCAGGAGAGAGGGGACGCGCTTTTCAGGAGGGCTGAGTTGAGAGTGGGACTGAGTCGGGACGGGCGAGTTGACTCGGCTGTGGCAGACCTGGTCGACTCGGTGAAGCTGACGGTTGATAATAATGCAAAAGCGTTTTGTTTGTTGGGGCAGTGTTATGAGACGAAAGGAATGGGAGAGGAGGCTAGGAAGGCTTATGAGGAGGCTCTTAGGGTCGAGCCCAAGTCATCAGTGGCTCGAGTGGCATTGGACCGCTTGGGTTTGTAGAAGTTTTTTGGGCTTTTTGTAATACTACTTTTCACTTTTAATAGTGATTTTTTTTTTTTTTTTTTCCCTTAATGAGTATTGCATGCTTTCTAAATTTTTATCTTAAAAAATATTTTTCAAATTATATGAAGTCATGTTGTGGGATCAGATCTAATACAAAGAGATCAGTTGAATTTTAGTTAAAAGCTCTTTATCTGACCTTATTGGAAGTTTCCCTGAAACTCTTCTAACATTAAAACAAAAACTAATAACCAAAAAAAATAAATTTAATTTTTTTTAGGAAATTTGTGAAATTTTGAACCTTAAGTTTACTACATAAACAATCATTATCCAAATTGCTATAAAATTTTATAACCGTACAACAAAAAGAAAGGGTCTTTATTTACAATTTTGTCACACAGTATTATAAGATTTTAACCGTACACAGTAACATGTGGATGTAAATAGAATAATTAAAAACTACAATTATTATTATTATTATTATTAATTTTTTTTTTTTTAATTTATCAAAATTTAAGTAGTTCTATTATAATATATTGTGATGCCACTAAGGTGTACAATGTATAACCATTTTTGCTAAACATGATCAGGTTTATCAGTCATGTTTTTTGTAGCTTAATCAGAGAGATTATAGCTTTTAATTTTTCGAATTATAGCTTTTAGAATTTTGAATAAGTTCTTAAATTGTTTGGTACAGTTTTTTAAAAGCAGTGACTAAGTTGTAGTGGTGTTTGGTAATATAAGTTATCAAATAACTCATATGTCGTATATTGTCCAAAATGCCCTTAATAATGATCCAAGTATAATTCAATTTTTTTTTTTTTTAAATGTATGAATTTTAAGGTTCACATCTCAATTCATAATAAGCAACAATAGGAGAAAGAAGATGAATAATGATAAGTTTTTAGACAAATGAAGTACTATTACTTGGGTTAATTTATGACAATAGAAAATAAAATGACGGACCAAGTTGTCTAATTAAAGATTAATTAAATGACAAATAAACTATAAGCTATAAAAACAACCCCAATCAAGCTTCAAATAAGTTGGCTTTGGGGCCTTATATAAGTTGAAAAAAGCTATAAGTTCTAAAGCAAAAAGTCATACTAAACACATCATTTTAGCTTATTCTATGCTATAAGCTCAAAGTTGCAGCTTATAAGCTGAAACTAACAGGGCCACCATCAAATGCATGTTCGACTTCTTCTTTTATTTATTTTTATTTTTATTTTTATGAAAGTCTAAGCATAAGTTAATTTACATAATAATCAATTTTTAAGTCAAGCATGCACTCTTGTACAACTTAAAAGCAGGGCCGGTCCTGACAAATTGGGGGCCCTAGGCGAACATTGAAAGACGGGGCCTTTTAAACAATGAGGGTTCAGGAGTAGCGCCCCCGAAGTGAAAATTTTTGGATCTATTTATACATGTTTGCGTGTATAATTTATATATCAAACATGTTATAATCCTTATAGTGTTAATTTGTAAGTTTTTTTTTTTTTTTTTTTTTGTCATTTTTTAGAATTCGGGGGTTTAGTAATTGTAATCCTTATTGTATGTACTGATTCTGATTTTCTTCTCCTTCCACTAGCCTCTTTGGCCTTTTGTAATTCCACATGTGTTCATATTACTACTTTGGGTAAATTACACAAACCTCCCCTGAGGTTTGCCTTAATTACACGGACCTCCCCTCTTGTTTCAAAAATTACACAGACCTCCCTCGAGGTTTGAATTAGGTAACAAAATGCCCCCTCCCCTAATGGTCCATTAGTTTTTTTTACATTAGCCTCCCCTGAAAATTACAATTAGCCCCCCTAATATTATAAAATTGTCATACTAAAGCCCCCCTTCTCTTATATTTTTGTGCTAATTATAAAATCTCTCATCCCTCCTATGTTTTTGGGTTAATTTTTTTAGCATTAATTTATATCATCTACACAAAATATACACAAAACATATATAAATAGGTCCAAATTTTTTTCCCCCCGAACAAACCTCTATCAAGCCCACCCTGTATTAATTTTCTAGATCCGCCCCTGTCCCTATGCTTCAAAAGTGGACACTTAACCCCCCTGTGATTGTGGACTAAAATAGAATTGTTATGATTTCACTCAAAGAGCGTTAACCCCAAAATTAACATCACAAAATGGGTTAAGTGTTTATATTTTTAACCAATTTTGAATTTTTGTCAGTTTTGAGTGAAATCATAACAATTCCATTTTAGTCCACAATCACAGGGGGTTAAGTGTCCACTTTTGAAGCATAGGGACAGGGGCGGCTGTCACACCCCAACCCGCCTCGGGCGAGTTGGGACACGTGTAACAAGCCCACACGTTCAAAACACCCTTAATTCATAAAGAAACACATGAATTATACCTCATAAAACAGCTCCATTGACACAAAACAGACCCAAGGGCAAAATGGTCATTAATAAAGTATAGCAAATTTTATATGGAAAGATAGCTCTTTGAGTCCCGGTTCCAACGCAAAAAACGGTGCGCGAATCCGAGTTTTGTAGAGAGAGTTATGCTTGTTTCCGTAAAAGCTGACAGTCAGTTTTCATAGGGGCGGATCGATCCGCGAAAAGGGCGGATCGATCCATTTTCTATATTTTGAGGCAGAATGTCCCCGGAAATGGGCGGATCGATCCGCGGAAAGGCCGGATCGATCCGGCCTTGGCAGAACACCTCCCTACTGCTAAAAACATCAGTTTTTCATATCCAAACTTGTTCCAAACTTCCCAAAACTTTGTGAAACCCTTAAAACTCATTCTCAAAGCATTTTCAAATGTTTCTAACATTAACACAACATCTCTAAAGCATGGATTGACAATCAAACACACAAATTCTTCCTTAGGATCATGAACTTACATCAAAATCCATATTTCTCCCATTATACTCATGACCATTCAATCATAGGAGAACTCAAGTTAAATTTACAACCAAAAAGGACTTTCTTCCAACATTATACAACTTGTGACTAACAAAGAAACCACCATCAACATAGGACATAGTTAGCAATAACCCAACCTTTCAAGATACAAGTCCTCCAAATACAAGGTGATCCTAACACTTTCAAAACACAAGATGTTTTTAACCCATGGATTACAAAGACTACCATTAACCAAAACTTCTATACACATGTACATATCAACATAACTTGTAACCCCCACGCCCAACCGTCGCACGGATCATTTCCTCTCCTCTTCCCGTGCCGTACCTGCGATGGTTATTCAATAACCACAACAGAAAATATATTTTCGTTTAAGCTTTCGCTTAGTGAGGGAACTAACCATGTCATTGGAATGCAAAGTATGTAAATGCAACAACCATTATAAACAACAACGAATTGATCTCCGGGAAAGTCAAGTAACTCCAGCCACCACCCCCGGGTCCTTCTCACCCCGGATCTTTCTCACTTTTGGCGCATATAGCGCAACACACACTCTCATGTGACCCCGAAGGCATCACCGGCATTTCATTGTGGTCGTCACCACGTCCTACTCATTGAGGACTTACTATCCCTTACATATGGGACCTATAGATGGTGACCACTACTTGATTTCCCTTTGATTCACATAGGCATATAACAACTTCACATATAAGCATAACAATTTCACATACTTGGCATGCTTTTCACCCACAATCATCAACATATATATATATATATATGAGCATGAATTCAAGCAACTACTAACAACAATTATTACACTAACATAGCTAAACACCCAATTGAGAAGTTAAAACACTCACCTTCTTGATTTACTAGCAATTAAGCTTAGATTTTCCAAGTCTCTTCCTACTTTCCAACCCAAATTCCACTGGTGTAATTCCTACATGGATTTGGTACCAAGAACATCATTTTTCAAGAAAAGGTGTCGGAAAAATGTTGCCGAAAATGAAATTAAATTACGTGCATGTGATCCTCTTACCTCCACGAGTCCAAATACGGCCTCGGATCGAAAATCCGGCGCCGAACGGCGAAGGAACGGCGAGAAACGTCGCGTGGAATTTCCGTCGTCTTCGTCGAAGCTCTCGTTCTCTCAAATTCTGAGAATTCCCAGCTGTGTGTGTTGTGTTATGACACATATCAACACATGCATATGTGTTGTGTCAACTTTCCATTAATTATGTTTACCTCCCCTGAATTTCTTTAAGCTTTATTATGAAACCCCCATGTTAATTACATTAATTACCCATCTTTTCTAAAAGGATTTAAACTAAGTCCCGCGTAGGTCCCAAACGTGGTCCCACATAAATTATGAGGTTGCTATTAAACCTACCAATTATCGATTTTATTCAAATACGCCCTCACATGGGTACCCAAATTGGTCCCCTTAATCTATCATAAGACATAATAATATCAATAAACATTTAAACAAGTAATCATATAAGCACATAATGACATGAAAATGCAAATTATTTTAATTAGACCCTCGTTGGGCCCCACATTTATACCAGTCCCGCCTTTCACAGGACTTTCATCTGTGTCCGCATTTGAACACCTTTTCACATGTGGGTTCATAACCCCACCTTAATTCATCTCATGCATTAATTATCTTTAATTAACACACATTGATATCGCATTAATATTATTTTTCGGGTACGGGTGTTACATTTCTCCCTCCCTTTTAAGAAGTTTGTCCCCAAACTTATTCTTACCTCATCAATCGAACAAGTGTGGATATCTTTCTCTGATCTCATCTTCTCGTTCCCAAGTTGCCTCTTCAACGCTATGATTACGCCAGAGGACCATGACCAACGGAATTGTCTTCGTTCTTAACACTTGATCCTTCCTATCCAGAATCCGTACCGGATGTTCAACATATGTCATATCTTCTCGGACTTCCAACGGTTCTGGTTCAAGGATATGACTCGAATCTGACACGTAACGTCTGAGCATAGATACGTGGAACACGTTGTGAACATGTGCCAATTCTTGTGACAACTCCAATCTGTAAGCTACCGGTCCCACCTTACTCAAAATCAGAAAAGGTCCAACATATCTTGGACTTAACTTACCCTTCTTACCAAACCGTGTAATACCTTTCGAAGGTGAAACCTTTAAGAACACATAATCACCAACCTCGAACTCCAACGGTCTTCTACCCGTATCAGCATAACTTTTGTAGCGACTTTGTGCCACTTGCAACCGTTGCTTAATCAACTTAACCTTATCAGTGGTGATTTGTACAATTTCCGGCCCTAGAAGTTGCTTTTCCCCAATCTCTGTCCAACACACAGGCGATCTACACTTTCGACCATACAATGCCTCAAAAGGCGCCATTCCAATGCTTGTCTGGAAACTATTGTTATAAGAAAACTCAATTAACGGCAAGTGAGTTTCCCAGTCAGCCTTAAAATCCATAACGCATACTCTAAGCATATCCTCGAGAATCTGAATAACTCGTTCCGACTGTCCATCAGTTTGCGGGTGAAAAGCGGTGCTAAAATGCAAAGCTGTCCCCATTGCTCTTTGTAGCCCTTCCCAAAATCTGGATACAAAGCGAGTGTCACGATCTGACACTATAGATACCGGTGCTCCATGCAATCTTACAATCTCTTTAACATAAAGTTCAGCTAACTTTGTCGGTTCTGTGGTCTTAATCGGCAAGAAGTGGGCTGACTTAGTCAACCTGTCAACGATTACCCAAATGCTATCATTAGATCTAGGAGACCTTGGCAATCCAGACACAAAATCCATTGTAATGTGCTCCCATTTCCATTCCGGTATTTCCAATGGTTGTACTTCCCCCGCAGGTCGTTGATGTTCAAGCTTTACCAATTGACAAGTCATACATTTGGCCACATACTCAGCAACTTCACGTTTCATTCCACTCCACCAGTAGACCTCCCTCAAATCTCTATACATTTTCGTACTACCCGGATGCACGGAATACCGAGTACTATGAGCTTCTTCCAAAATTCTTTCCTTTAAATTGCCAACATTAGGCACACATAACCGATTAATATACCATAATACCCCATCATGTAAACTGAACTCCGGTCGCTTACCCTCAGGTAATTCATCTACAACTTTCTTTAAGGTTGGGTCTAGAAGTTGATTCATTTTAATTTCTCCAATCAAATCAGGTTGTGCTACAATTGCTGCCATTAACCCACCTTCAATTCTAGGAATAACTTCCAGTTCCAAATGTTCAAACTCTTTCACTAACCCTTCTTGTGCTGTCAAAACACATGTCAAATTTTCTGGCAATTTTCGACTCAAAGCATCGGCGACTACATTCGCCTTACCTGGGTGATATTGAATTTTCAGATCGTAGTCCTTCATTAACTCCAACCATCTTCGTTGGCGCATGTTTAAGTCCCTCTGGGTAAATAAGTACTTCAAGCTTTTATGGTCAGTGAAAATTTCACAAGTTTCCCCGTATAAATAATGTCGCCAAATTTTTAAAGCAAAAATTACCGCGGCAAGTTCCAAATCGTGGGTTGGATAATTCTTCTCATGAGTCCTCAATTGCCTTGAAGCATATGCTATCACTTTATCCCCTTGCATAAGAACACATCCCAAGCCTTGATGAGAAGCGTCACTGTAAATACTAAATCCCCCGGTACTTGTCGGAATCGAAAGTATTGGAGCAGAAGTTAACTTATTCTTCAATGTTTGAAAACATTCCTCACATTCTTTCCCCCATTCAAACGGAATATCCTTTCTCATTAATGTTGTCATCGGAGTAGCAATCTTCGAGAAATCCTGAACAAACCTTCTATAATATCCAGCCAATCCCAGAAAGCTACGAATTTCTGACACGTTGGTTGGTCTCGCCCAATTCATAACGGCTTCTATTTTCTGTGGATCGACTGACACACCTTCTTTAGAAATCACATGGCCAAGAAAAGTAACACTTGACAACCAAAACTCACTTTTCTTCAATTTTCCAAACAATTGCTTTTCTCGAAGACGTTGCAACGCCAATCTCAAATGTCTATCATGTTCTTCCGGACTCTGTGAGTAAATGAGAATATCATCAATAAAAACAATAACAAATTCATCAAGATACGTTTTAAAGACCCTATTCATTAAGTCCATGAACGCAGCCGGTGCATTGGTTACTCCAAATGGCATTACAAGAAACTCGTAGTGGCCGTATCGAGTTCTGAAGGCCGTCTTCTCAACATCCTCAGCTTTTACCTTTAGTTGATGATACCCCGACCTCAAATCGATCTTTGAAAACACTTGAGCTCCTTGTAACTGGTCAAATAAATCGTCGATTCGCGGCAATGGGTACTTGTTTTTGATAGTTACTTTGTTGATCTCACGATAATCTATACACATCCGCATCGTCCCATCTTTCTTTTTCACAAAAAGAACCGGTGCACCCCAGGGTGATACACTTGGCCGAATGAACCCCTTATCCAACAACTCTTGTAACTGAGTTTTCAACTCTTTCAACTCTACTGGAGCCATTCTATATGGTGCCCGCGAAATGGGTTGTGTTCCCGGTATTACATCTATACCAAATTCAACCTCCCTCTCAATCAACACACTCGGCAAATCGTCTGGAAATACATCAGAAAATTCTTTAACTACGGGTATATCTTCCAACTTTAGTTCCGTACTTCTGGTATCCAATACACTACAAAGGAAACCTTTACACCCTTTTCTCAATAAACGACAAGCTTTGATGGCGGATACGAGATATGGTGGTGACACAACACCTACCCCTTGGAAAGAGAAGATTCTATGGGTCGGTGTCTGAAATTCTACCCTTTTATTTTCACAATCAATAACCGCGTGATTAACTGACAACCAATCCATTCCCAATATGACATCAAAATGTTGGATTACTAACGGTACTAGATTCGCTGTTAACACTTCATCATTAATTTTAACTTCACAATTCCTATAAACTCCCGAACTCACCAAAGATCTTCCCAACGGAACATCAACAGACAAATCATATTCAAGAAGTTCTAAGGGTACATTCATATTCCTAGCAAATTGGTGTGATACAAACGAGTGTGTAGAACCAGAATCCATTAACACATTAGCAGGTGTTGAGCAAATAAGAACTTTACCTGACACAACTGTGTTAGCAACGGTAGTCTCCCCTGGATTAAGCTGGAAATAACGGCCCTGACGTTGTTCCCTTCCTTGTGGTTGTTGTTGAGGTGGTCGTGGTGTTGGTGCACTACTTGCGGTTGCACTAAAACCTCCTTGCCTCGGCTTAGGACAATTACGCATTCGATGTCCAAGCTCCCCACAGTTATGGCAAACCATCCCACTATCGTCGGTACGCCTCATCGGAGTATAAGTATTTGGCCTCACTCCCGGACAATTCTTTGCTACATGTCCCATTTGTCGGCAATTATTACACACCGCTGTCGGTAGATTATATACACCCCAATGAAATTTTCCGCATGTGTTACATCGTGGCTTGTTACCTCCACCACCCGAAGAACCCCCAAAACTCTGTCGCTTTGAACTCCCTTGACCGCTATATTGACTTGAACTCGGCCTTTTGTATTGTTGAGTTGTTGGTGCTTGCGAACTTTGTTGATACCCCATATCCCTTTCAGCGATTGAAGCCACATCCAATGCCTCTGCAACTCTATCCAACCGTTGCACTGATACTTGGCGTCGAATCTCATCCCTCAGCCCCGTCACAAACTTTCTAGTTCGATCCCCTTCATTCGGTACTATATTTTCAGCAAATCGTGCCAAACTTGTGAATTTGGCGGAGTACTCCCGAACTGTCATTCCCCCTTGTTTCAATTCCATGAACTCTTGAGCTTTCAAATCTTCAAAAGATTTCGGAAAGTACTGCTTCTTGAAGAGTATTACGAACTCCTCCCAAGTGTTCGGCCTTTCGAGTCCCAATTTTGTACGCCACCAGTATTGCGCTTCTTCTTTTAAAGTATCAGCGGCAAATAGAACCTGTTGAGCCTCGGAACACGGAAGAACCCGGAATATCCTTTCCATGTCGGACAACCAAAAGTCAGCTCTCATTGGATCAGTCTCCCCTCGAAATAGTGTCGGTTTCTGCTTGTAAAATTGTGAAATAGTGGTCACCTCCTCCCTTGGATTAGGATTCGGTTGTTCACGTCTTCCCTCTATTGTATGAGTTTCAACAACTTGTACTAATCCGGCTACAACTCTTTCCATTCTTTCCATTTGCGTAGGCGGTGTCGATCTTTCACCAGACATTTTCTCTCTGGCATTCACAATACATATTCATATACACGTTACTTTTATAGTTTTCAATGCATGCTCAACATCATTCAACATGCTAAGTAAACGTGAATGCATGAACTACACATCTTTTAATCCTTTATGCTTATTACGCGTCGTAATTGTCACTCGTCCCCAAAGGCTCTAACCTATAGCTCTGATACCAAAAATTGTCACACCCCAACCCGCCTCGGGCGAGTTGGGACACGTGTAACAAGCCCACACGTTCAAAACACCCTTAATTCATAAAGAAACACATGAATTATACCTCATAAAACAGCTCCATTGACACAAAACAGACCCAAGGGCAAAATGGTCATTAATAAAGTATAGCAAATTTTATATGGAAAGATAGCTCTTTGAGTCCCGGTTCCAACGCAAAAAATGGTGCGCGAATCCGAGTTTTGTAGAGAGAGTTATGCTTGTTTCCGTAAAAGCTGACAGTCAGTTTTCATAGGGGCGGATCGATCCGCGAAAAGGGCGGATCGATCCATTTTCTATATTTTGAGGCAGAATGTCCCCGGAAATGGGCGGATCGATCCGCGGAAAGGCCGGATCGATCCGGCCTTGGCAGAACACCTCCCTACTGCTAAAAACATCAGTTTTTCATATCCAAACTTGTTCCAAACTTCCCAAAACTTTGTGAAACCCTTAAAACTCATTCTCAAAGCATTTTCAAATGTTTCTAACATTAACACAACATCTCTAAAGCATGGATTGACAATCAAACACACAAATTCTTCCTTAGGATCATGAACTTACATCAAAATCCATATTTCTCCCATTATACTCATGACCATTCAATCATAGGAGAACTCAAGTTAAATTTACAACCAAAAAGGACTTTCTTCCAACATTATACAACTTGTGACTAACAAAGAAACCACCATCAACATAGGACATAGTTAGCAATAACCCAACCTTTCAAGATACAAGTCCTCCAAATACAAGGTGATCCTAACACTTTCAAAACACAAGATGTTTTTAACCCATGGATTACAAAGACTACCATTAACCAAAACTTCTATACACATGTACATATCAACATAACTTGTAACCCCCACGCCCAACCGTCGCACGGATCATTTCCTCTCCTCTTCCCGTGCCGTACCTGCGATGGTTATTCAATAACCACAACAGAAAATATATTTTCGTTTAAGCTTTCGCTTAGTGAGGGAACTAACCATGTCATTGGAATGCAAAGTATGTAAATGCAACAACCATTATAAACAACAACGAATTGATCTCCGGGAAAGTCAAGTAACTCCAGCCACCACCCCCGGGTCCTTCTCACCCCGGATCTTTCTCACTTTTGGCGCATATAGCGCAACACACACTCTCATGTGACCCCGAAGGCATCACCGGCATTTCATTGTGGTCGTCACCACGTCCTACTCATTGAGGACTTACTATCCCTTACATATGGGACCTATAGATGGTGACCACTACTTGATTTCCCTTTGATTCACATAGGCATATAACAACTTCACATATAAGCATAACAATTTCACATACTTGGCATGCTTTTCACCCACAATCATCAACATATATATATATATATATATGAGCATGAATTCAAGCAACTACTAACAACAATTATTACACTAACATAGCTAAACACCCAATTGAGAAGTTAAAACACTCACCTTCTTGATTTACTAGCAATTAAGCTTAGATTTTCCAAGTCTCTTCCTACTTTCCAACCCAAATTCCACTGGTGTAATTCCTACATGGATTTGGTACCAAGAACATCATTTTTCAAGAAAAGGTGTCGGAAAAATGTTGCCGAAAATGAAATTAAATTACGTGCATGTGATCCTCTTACCTCCACGAGTCCAAATACGGCCTCGGATCGAAAATCCGGCGCCGAACGGCGAAGGAACGGCGAGAAACGTCGCGTGGAATTTCCGTCGTCTTCGTCGAAGCTCTCGTTCTCTCAAATTCTGAGAATTCCCAGCTGTGTGTGTTGTGTTATGACACATATCAACACATGCATATGTGTTGTGTCAACTTTCCATTAATTATGTTTACCTCCCCTGAATTTCTTTAAGCTTTATTATGAAACCCCCATGTTAATTACATTAATTACCCATCTTTTCTAAAAGGATTTAAACTAAGTCCCGCGTAGGTCCCAAACGTGGTCCCACATAAATTATGAGGTTGCTATTAAACCTACCAATTATCGATTTTATTCAAATACGCCCTCACATGGGTACCCAAATTGGTCCCCTTAATCTATCATAAGACATAATAATATCAATAAACATTTAAACAAGTAATCATATAAGCACATAATGACATGAAAATGCAAATTATTTTAATTAGACCCTCGTTGGGCCCCACATTTATACCAGTCCCGCCTTTCACAGGACTTTCATCTGTGTCCGCATTTGAACACCTTTTCACATGTGGGTTCATAACCCCACCTTAATTCATCTCATGCATTAATTATCTTTAATTAACACACATTGATATCGCATTAATATTATTTTTCGGGTACGGGTGTTACAGCGGCTCTAGAAAATTAATACATGGGGGGCTTGATAGAGGTTTGTTTGGGAAAAAAAAATTTAGACATATTTATATGTATTTTGTGTAGATGATATAAATTAATGCTAAAAAACTTAACCCAAAAACATAGGAGGGAGGAGGGATTTTATAATTAGAACAAAAATATAAGAGAAAGGGGGCTTAGTATGACAATTTTATAATATTAGGGGGGCTAATTGTAATTTTCAGGGGAGGCTAATGTAAAAAAAACTAATGGACCATTTGGGGAGGGGGCGTTTTGTTACCTAATTCAAACCTCGAGGGAGGTCTGTGTAATTTTTGAAACAAGAAGGGAGGTCCGTGTAATTAAGGTAAACCTCAGGGGAGGTTTGTGTAATTTACCCTATTACTTTTTATTGATAATAATTCATAAGAGCATATCTCTGATAATAATTTATAAAGCTTGATCCAACCTTAAATAATTTAGGTTGAGCTAAACAAAAAAGTAAGAAGATAAGTACTATTAGTTTAAATATTTAGGGTGGGTTGGATTATAATGGGGCACATTTATTTTTTTCAGTATTTTCTTTGACTCTTTTATAATTAGTTCAACATATTATAGATAAAATTTTTATTTTGAGCCCTACTCAGTATTTTTCAGGGCCCTTTTAAAGAGCAAAATATGAACAAAATATGGGACCCTAAGCAACCTCCTGCCCCACCTATAGGCAGGGCCGGCCTTGCTTAAAAGCAACATACCAAACTAATTAAATCCATTTTTTTTTTCTCAACTACACAAATAATATATATTAATATATCATTTAGTAATAGAATGGTTGTAATTATTGTTAATATATTGATAAATAAGTCATTGATAAAAAAAATAACAAATAAATAATGTTCCTATAATTGGCTAACAATTAAGAAACCAACTCAGTGATTTGTTTCTCACACTTTGCCCCGAGAGGTTCGGAGTTCGATTCTTTTTAGCCCCACAGAATGGATTTTTCCAGGCATTCTATAATTTTATTGCTGCATGACACGCAAGTAGGGGTGGACACGAGCCTAGCCGAACTTGCTCACGAGCTTTTTCACAAGCTCAAATGAGCCGAACTTTCAAGTGATCGCGAGCTTTTTAACAAACTTTTTCGCGCGCCCCCTTTAAAACTACATAGTTTAATGATAAATTAGTCATTTATCAAGCCTATTTACGAGGTTTGCATATTTTCTCTAAAATTATATAGTTTATAATATATATATATATATGCAGTCAGGCTCTAGAGAGGGCGCCCTCTCTTTATTAAAGAGAGGTCTTTTGTTTTGATCGTCGGATCGTGTTTAAAAACTGTAAAATGACAACACTGCCCTTAATGAAAACACGATCCGACGACCAAAACAGAGGCCCTCTCTTTAATAAAGAGAGGGCGCCCTCTCTAGAGAATTTTCGTATATATATATATATATATATGTATATAAGTCACTTTACAAGCTCTTTATCAAACCTATTAACAAGCTTTTTCACAAGCTTGCTCGCGAGGCTTAATCGATCGTGTTCACAAGCTCAAATGAACGAGCCGAGCCTAACCTTTATCGAGCTGAGCTTCGAGTCCTTGTTGAACGGCTATACTCGTGTCCTCCCCTACAACCAAGACTTCTACATATCTACTACTTGAGGTGGGCTCGGCTTTGTGGCCCACATTGATAATCAAGTGGGCTGGGATAAGGATGGAGTTGTGGGTTCCAAAGGGACTCGGCCAGAAGATAACTATCAAAGAATTTCATAAACTCTGCACTGCGCCACAACCCAGCTCAGTCCAATGCTGAGTCTGTCCTTACCCCACCGTCACATCAATTAGAAAGCACTTTTGGGATAAAAATTTGGGAAATATATCATTACTCTTTCTTAATTCTCGGCGTGTTGGCGGTTGTGTTTTTTTTTTTTTTTTTTTTAAAGTGGTTTCAAAGCAGACCAATTGGTTTCGCTAGATTGGTTTTAGGCAGTGTTGGCGGTTTTAGCTTGAGCACTACTTTAAAAAATCGACAAATAGTTGTTTGGCTGGTTTCGATATTTCAATTTTCTTGACTCATACTTAATTCTATGACTTCAACTTTGTTGTGAATTTATAATTCGCAAGATTATTGCTATATAAGAGAAAAGGACAATCTATTTATTTTTTAAAAAATATATATATATATATATATATTTTGCAATAAAAAGAAAAATCTATCATTTAGTATATTTTATACCCAATTTTGAGAGTAGTTACATTTAAAAGTTTTGTGAAATAATACTTTTGGGATTCATAGTATTACGTATAAATTAAATAGAAATTAAGTAAAAAGATCCTATTTTAGACTTATTAAGTTTAAAGGACTATCCATTTTTTATTTTGGTCAAAACTCTTTGACTGGTGAAATTTAATCAGATCAAGTCCCTCTGTTTTAAAAGTTATGTGAAATTTTACATAACTTTTTTTATGTGGAATTTCACATAACTAGTTCAATATTTTGCAGAAGTTGTGTAAATTTTACATAACTTTTATAACATTTGAAATTTTTACTAAAATAAAAAAACGGATTGAACCTAGTACTAAAAAAGTCTATTTTAGATGACTTTTGACTAAAATTTTCTAAATTAAACTCAGATTGATCGTTATTTACTTATTTATTTATTTTTATGGAAAATTGCTCGTTATTATTTTCATCAAATGATTTGAGGTTCAATCTTCAGTCTTGGTGGGCTTAATGGATGGGATAAAGTCAGGCAGAAGACCAAACCGATGAGCATTATGTTCCGTTTGTTATAAAAATAATTTTTTTTCGGTGTACATGTATAATTTAGGGAAAATTGGTAAAAAGGGCATTAAGACAAGCTAAATTGGAATGAAGGACACTTAATAAAACAACTTGATTTTTACTCATTTTTTTAGACCAAACTATCATCATCTTCATTATCTAACCATTACTATCAAACCCTAGCTACCATTGCCACTACTCATACCTAGCCTTCGGCCGCCACCACTTCTACTCCGGCGACCACCACTACCATCTCCGGCTACCTCCGACGACCTCCAACGATCATCACCTATCATCCCACCATCATTCAACAATCTGACCATCTTAAGAGAAATTTCTCTTAAGATCAGTCATATTAAGAGAAATTTCTCTTAAGATGACTGATCTTAAGAGAAATTTATCTTAAGAGCAGTTGGCCGTGGAGATTTGTGTTGGTGGTGGCCGGCGGTAGTGGTGGCAATGGAGGGGGAGGAGAGAGAGATGGTGGTGGTGGTGGTGGCTATGGAGGGGGAGGAGAGAGAAAGGTAGAGAGAGAAGAGAGTTGGTGGTAGTGGCGACGGCAATGGCGGGGTTCCGACGACGATAGTGGTGGCTACGGTGGTGGTGGTTGTGATGGTGGTGGCTATGGAGGGCGGAGGAGAGAAGGTTAGAGAGAGAAGAGAGATGGTGGTGGTGGTGGCTATGGAGGGGGAGGAGAGAGAAAGTTAGAGAGAGAAGAGAGTTGGTGGTAGTGGCTCCGGCGACGGTGGTGTCGGCTCCGGTGGTGACTCCGGTGGTGGTGGTTGTGATGGTGGTGGCTATAGAGGGAGGAGGAGAGAAGATGGTGGTGGTGGCTATTGAGGGGGAGGAGATAAAATGGTGGAGGGAGGAGAAGAGAAGATGATGGCTATGGTGGCGGTGGTGGTGGCTATGGAGGGGGAGGAGAGAGAGATGTTGGTGGTGATGGCTATGGAGGGGAGGAGAGAGAAAGTTAGAGAGAGAAAAGAGATGGTGGTGGAGGTCTCTTAGGATTACATGGGCAATTTTGCCATTTAGAGTGAAATTTAAAATTTTATAAGACTAAGAGGAATAGTTTAAATTAGAAAACTTTGGAAGGGAAAGTTTTTTTTAGAGTGTGTCCTTGTGTGGGTGTTTGATTATGACTTGTCTTTTAGTCCAATTTAGCCCAACTTTAAGAGCCTTACACCAAGTCTCCCAATAATTTATTATGTATATTAGATATATATAGCCAAAATATATATATATATATATTGAAAGTAAGGTCTAGATGGAGATGAAATACATGGAGATGAAACCATTATAGTCATGCACCTTCTGTCCCATTTTATGTGTTCATCTTTTCTTTTTCGGACATCCAAAACTACTTTCCACTAAGAATATACATGATCAAATTTTAGTTACTTTCCATAATTACCCCTATTGATTTTGAAATTACCAATAAAAAATCAAAGGGAAAGAAAACAACTAAGGGTATTTTGGAGCATTTGCATGAATTTCATAGCATATGAATGACAATTATTATGTCCCCTTAAAAAGTTGAACTCTCAAAGGTGGACGCATAAAATGAGACGGATGTATTAGTTATTTATTATGAAAGTGAAAGAGTATGGAGTTCCATCAACCCCCAACTCATATGTGGAACACCTCCTCCGCTTAAAAGTAGAAGCAAGTAAGATTTACTTTTTTGAAGAACCAAAAATGTATTAGAATGTATCTTGTAAATAAATAGAAAATGATAAAGTAACTGTAATTGGCGAGAATGCATTCGGCAAATATTATTCCAAATGGACCATTAGTTGAGATAGAAAACTATTGGTGGATGAGCAAAAATGCATTCATATCGATAGGGTATGACGTGATTATGTGTACAAGACGTAAATCCTTCACAAGTGATGTTGAAAAGCAAAAAGATGAAAATTAATACAAATAAATTCTCAAAAAAAAAAAAACCCTTGATTGCATTATATTTTCAGAGATTTCATTAATGAATATAATATCTATGAGGCCTGGAGAGAACTAGATGTATACAAATTATACAATATTACCTTACCAATAAAATATAAAATTGGGGCTTAACTACTTAAGCAAGAGTTGATAACGCCTTTCCCAAGTTTTTGAATTAATTTTCTCATAATTCTTTTTTGACGACGTCCTCGAGAAAAAGCAGTCAATATTTATGAAGAAAAAAAAAATTGTGTTTAGAAACAAAAGTATGATAAAATTGTCCAAGAAAGGGCATCAGTATTCTATTCCCAAAGGAAGGTCAACTATAGAGCAATTAGTACACATGATATTATTTATTGGCTTGTATTATTAATTTGTTATAATTAATTTAAAGCATTTGACAATAATGAACCTTGAGTGAACCTTCTTAGTCTTTGATCATAAGAGTATTGAGCAAGACTTGTAAACTTTACTCAATTCTCAAACACCTATAAATATTTTTCTCCTTGCAACTGAGGTTGATCCACAACCACAAGTAGGTTGAAACAATCAGAAAGAGAACCCACAGATCTGCTTGCCGATAAATTGATCCAGAGAGAGAGAGAGATTAATGGGAAGGGGCAGGGATATGTGTCTCAATTCCTTCTTGGGGATGTTGAGAGGGTGTAGGCTACTAAAGTGCCACAAACTAATGACTATGAGCAGGGCCATATTTCTCTATGGGCTCTTGGGGGTATTTGTGTTTGTCACTTTGAACAAGTTTCTAAGGCATTTGGATGAAGAAAAGAGAAACCACTTTGATGATAAATTTGGTTAGTCGGATTTGTCCCCCACCACATTAGCTTATCTATTTGTGTGTGCGCGAGCGCATTGGCCATCTTTTTTCCGCACATTACACTTTTCACACATTGTCACAAATCAATATCAAAATTTCTTCTCCTATAACACATGTACTAATCTTCATATGAGAAACCTATCAATACTCAAGTTCACTATTAAGTCATCGAGAGACACTCGAAACATACATTTAGACTGAACGCTTATCATAATCCCTCTCCTAACTATATTCTTCACTTCTAACTCTAAATGTGCAGTTCAATTTGGAGGCAACGTGGCATGGAGTGTTCTTGATGACTTTGTCACTATCACAATCAAGTTTCTCAATTTCTGCATTGCAAAGTGTATAGAGTTCAGATACACTACTTTGGGTTGTATTGAATCTACTGGTTTCTTCTTTGTATTCTCTATATTTAGTATCATTCAGCCTCTATTTCAAACTTTCTCTTTTTGGTTCAGCAAAGAATGTTCATCTATCAATTATTGGTAAATTTTATACATATAACACCTTATTGTGTTACCACTTACCAGACTAATGCTTCATAAAGGTCTTTGCAGACATGTATAGGCTGCCTTACATAAGTATTGTTCCAACATAGCAGTCCCTTGACATAATTAAACGATGTCGTTATGTGAAATTTCACACAAGTAAAAATTTATGAGAAACTGATTAGTCATGAAATAATCTATTTTAGAAATTTTATTTTCCCTTCAAGAATCAAGATTTACTCTTTCCTAGATGCTCTCACAAACTATGAATTATAGTTCAAGATTTGACAAATTTGATTAAACGAGTGATGCTCATGCTTGCATTACAAGGGCACCACCAAAGCCTTTTCTTTTGTTCAATTGTCTAGGGCTGCGACCTTAAAAAAAAGGCTTCAACCTCTACATGTAAACTAAGAAGGTACCTAATTTAATTATTTTTCAGTTGAATCAGAACCCTAGAAGGCATGTATAATTATTTGAAGCACAAATAGGAATATAAAAGAAAGCTCAAAATGAAATGCAGTAAAATGAGTGTCACATCCAAAACCAATCAAAAGTCAGATTTTTTAACATATATAAATCGCAAAAACCGTGTACTCATATAACAGTATTCCAACTTTGCCAGTATATGCAAGCACAAGCTGGGCAATCATGGTGTCGCTATAGCAGAGTAACCTCTAACCAAACAAATGGCCAATCAGAATCTACAAGAAACAAGTTTGAAGTCTTAAAAAATGTCTCTTAAACTCTTTTTTTTCTTCTTTTTGTTAACTTATTTTACAACCCTCTCATGCATGATTCTCCCTAACCAAATAATTCAGACAAATCTAATAACCAGTAAATTCTGGTTCTAACCTTGGTTTGAGCCGGCATTGCCTCTGTATGCGATTTGGTTCAAGCCATCCATGACGCTTGATACTTCTCCTTGGCACGTACTAGAATGCCCAACTCCAGGAATCTTATTCACCTCCCTAACCAAAGCAGTTAAAGCATCTGTAGAAAATATTGCGGTGATTCCAAGTCTAGGGGTACCCTGGTCATTTTGGCAAAAATTCGGGGTTAATTGCCCCTCTTTCAAACCAGTGCCATTGTAGGGAACCAAAGCACCTTCCATATTCGATACTTCTGTCTCATTTCCCTCAAAATTAGGTTCTTGATACCGGGGATTCTTCACTCCTTCAATGGCCAAGACTCCTGAATTTTCTGGTCCAGCCTGTCCATCCATATTAACTTCCATTTTAGGCGTTGTTTTAGATCGGAATTTTTTGCCCCTATCTCCGGCACGTCTCTTCTTAAAAGTTCTTTTCTTGAACTGCCCTTTTTTGGGTTTGAGACCTTGATCTGTTTCTTGAGGTTTAATACCTGAATCCATTGCCTTCTTTTTGCATGGAAGTACTGTGTACACAGAGTTGCTAATGTGTTTCTCAGAAGACTTAGAGGGGGCAGAACGTATGGCTAATAAAGCAGTTCTAGCAGCTTTGATCTCCGCTTCTTTTTTTGTTTTTGCTGAAGCTCCGATATATTTAATTCCTCCAATCTCCACGGTACAAGAAAAGAGTGGCACTCGGCCCAGTGTTCCAGCCTTTTGGCATGTGTACGATGGTATTGCATAATTCATCTTCTGAGCATACTCTTGGAGTAAATTTTTGCATAAGCCTGTTTCATGCTGCAAAACACACCAAAAGTCATGTAAATGGTTCCCATTTCCACAGTGAAAATCAGCAAATCTCAAGTGATTACATGCCATTAAGTTAGATATTAAAATCAAGGAAAGAGAGTTTTCACTTTAGTAGAATAAGAGTCCATTTGGATCAGTTTTGGCTAACTTATTTGGGATTATTGAGAGATTTGAGTTGGTTTGGCAAAAAAACATAAAATCAGATCGTTTTGAATAATCTGTTCCACTTAAAAGCTGCAAAAAGAGCTTAAATCAGATGGCAGCTCTGTTGCGTTTTCAAAAATCTACTAAAGGGAAATCTCTTGTTGCCAGAGTAAATACCAAACGAGCTCTCAAAAGGAACTATCATGATGATGACAACTAAAAAAACATAATGAGCACCGCGGGGCAAGTATATTAACCATTGCTTCGGGAGACTACAAAAGTTTCTTGCCAAATTTATAAGTGATTCTCGATATGCTCTACAGTGCCAATCACAGCCAAACACGAGAATCTTACTAATTCTGTTTGTTGGAACTTGGAATAAATGATGACATTCAAAATTGTGAAATGGGAAGAGGGGGATAAAACTAGAATGTGAGAGCTGAGAAAATAGGAACAGAAGCATGATAAGCCGTGATTCCTTCAACCATGTTCAGCTTTTGTTCTGATGGGCGATCAAAACTATAGGATCATGTGAAAACATAACTATAACCAATAAATTCAAAATGTAGACCATTAAACTGGTAAATGAATCAATCAAATAGTACTCCACCAAGCCATGTAATTCCTCGTGGTCATAATTTGCTCAAACCATGTCCAGTGTTAAAAGGTTTCATTGCTCTCCACTACAATGCCGGTACTCTACTTGGGCATCTATCATTATGGTCTATAAATGCTCGTGGCATATCAACCATGATGCACCACATGTCAATACCTTACTCACACAGAAAACAACCTTTGTGAATTCAGTTCGTGTTATGTTAGAATGGGAATATTGGCAGTTAATTCCATGATACAATTCATAAGCACCAGAAAATCCACAAGAATGGGGAGAAGCAAACACTAGTAAGCACCACAATGACTATAAAACCGCCTTTAAAATATGAACTAAGCACTCTACTAATCAAATGACAAATGGTCACTTGTCAGTCTCATCGTTAATTCAAAAAAATTTACAATAAAAGAAGGTGCTTTCTTATACCAATATTGCTTGTTTTCTCTTTCCCTTTTAGGATACGCAACACACGGGTTTATTATGCCCTGCATCTTGGGGTTCATTAGATGTGCCCGTTTTCTTCCACTTGATAACTGATCTTTCTTATTGGGGAGAGGGGGTGGGGGAGATTTGTTTGGTGCAATGGTAAAGGCTTAGGATGTCAAGCATGAGAAAATGACTTTTAAGTTTAAGACCAGCCACTTTGTGCAAAAATAATACCAAAAGTTGGATCTGTGTAAAATCCAACTCAACATCCCACGAAAGGGGGATCATCGGTGGTGGGTAGTGGCTCTTTTTTTAATGGTCGCTCCTACTTCTTGTAACTAATTTTGCAATTTAAAGTTCGATAAAAGTTTCATCATCTCGATAAAAGCATATAAATGTTCCCGCACAATTGATTAGCTTCAAGAATGGACCCATTGGGAAAATAGGATATAAAGACTTCTGGTAAGAGAAAAAAAAAAGGGGCAGGCCATTTGTATCTTTTGGTACCACGTTAACTAAATGGGTCTTTCCTTCTTTGTCTCTTCCGCATAGTTGAATGAAATAAATATTACATATATATATATATATCGCAATGTATATTTCATGGACAATTCAGGCAGATCCTTGGAGCAGGCATATCAAAGCATTTGGTCCTTAGAAATTGTTATAGCTGAAGATTGTTTGATCCATAAATCAATTGGTGACGCCATCTGGAGTTGGCAAGATTAGTCACTTGGTTCTAGAGAAAGCTCATATAGAATCTCTTAGACCTTTGTCACTCTTTTGAGTACATGGAAGGAGGAATCTTAGGGGTTATACAGTTAAGGAGAGAATTGAACAACGAATTGGGTCATCCTTGGATCTTGTTTACGTGGCAATCTTTACACTCAGTTTCCCCTTTCCTATAGCATCATCCCATCTCATGGGGCATCCCAGATTCACAACTTAAGTAATCATTACGTAAAGCAGGAGATTGGTAATCTAACCGAGTGGTTAGTAATTTTATGTAGACGAAGATGAATATAGTGCTTAAAATAAATGAGTAATGCCTTGGGTAGGATTAGAGAGAATGGTGGGAAAAAAAAAAAAAAAGAAACAAAAAAGACATAATTACCAACTTACTCAAACTCGTATGAAGAGCTCTGCCCCAAAATTAAATGAGTTTTTGACTACACGAGACGGAGTTTTTGTTTTTTGTGGTGTGTATTTATGTATGTGTATTTTTTTTTTTTTTTCAGAAACACAATGTATAAAAGTAAGATTTATTCCACCCAAGGATTGACCACCCTAGAGTTCAACACTTCAACAGCAATGGAAAGTGAGTCCAAGTTTCCTTCCAACAAATGTAAAAGAAATCCCAAAAAACTTGTTCACTTAATTGGGGAAAACCCCATGAATGCACCGAATATTGCAAGCCCCAAAAATGTAGTCATGGCTTGCAAAATATTGCACTTGACTAGAGTAGAGAGAGAATAGGTAGGTAGCCCACATGAGAGAATCAATCAACCCCTACTTTATGGTAAAAGTTTTGACCTAATGTACTGCGATAAGGAAGCTCGAATTCTTCTAAAGGCTGAAGAATCTGCACCAGATACGCACTTGCGTACACCTAGGTGTGCCATAGTGTTTATTCTTTATTTTTTTTTACCAGAAAAAAGGGGTCTATAACACAATTCTAAAAACTTTGTGGTCAATTTAAGAGTGTTGGGAGTTGGATTACATGTCCAAAAGGTAGTGTTGCCTATGTAGCTTTTAGGCTTGTTATTCATGTCCTAATAATATTCAAAATCAAGACACTGAAGTGGTAGAATAATTTATAATTAATTAAAGCAATACAGGTACCCCGGTAACCCCAATTACCATGGAGTTGGCAGCTTGCCATGTACAGTGTGGAATAATATATCTCCGGCCAAAACACCCGGACTATAGTCAAACAGTCCAAACAAGTCTAGACATACTATGCTCCATTTCTCTGGCAATAAGGTATGTTCCAGTTTGTTTCAGCTGAAGTTAAACATGAGCAATCAGATAAATATGATGAGGCACTAACAACTCAAGCATGCTACATTTGTTTATATTTTTAAGTTCACTACTTCAAGAAAAATTTAGGGAAAAAAAAGATCATAAATATCACTCGGAAACAAGAAAGCTTCATCTCATGATCTGAAATATTGCCATTTATATTTAGATATCTAAACACGCACTTATATAAGCCACAATGCCGAAAGAATTACTTCCTTAACATGTAAACTCAAAGCAAGAAACTGAAATGATAGAATCAAACAAGAAGTTCAATTTCCACTGCACTTAAGTAGAAGCATAAGATAATATTACCACAGGTTGGGAGATACATTGATCAATCTCCCCGGAATTAGCCAATTGCACAAGAGCAACTTCAGCAGCTGACTGTTCTGCCGCCTTACGATTAAAAAATCCGAGCAGAGAGTCATATCTGACATTGTTTACAATCACTGTTGACCTAAATGAAGGCTCATGGGAGGGACCTTCCTTAATAGTCTCATATACAGGCGTAGCGATTCCTACTTTCTGAGCATACTCCTGTAACTGACTCTTGAACACGTAGCAATTTGAAACCCCTGCAAAGTGTCATTGAAAACAAATTAGAATTGAAGCTTCAAGTTAAAACAAACGTAAGCCCGTAAAGGTTAAAGTAAGTTGATAATTAAGAGTAAGAGTTACTAGATATCAATGTTCACCAATAACTCCAAGACTAGGTATTGAGAAACAAAATAATGGAAACTGCATTATGAGAATTCATATTTACTAACAACTCTCTCTTTTCCTTTTTCTTTTTTCTTTATTGAGTAGGTAGGCAGTAGGCCAGGTTGGGGAAAAATCACCCCCCATCAGTTCATGGTCCCCTCATTGCCTGTCTTCAAAGTTTTGGCTCCAATATCAATATCTCCATAATCTCATCATACACTTCGTCAAACTTTAAAAGCCAAATTTTTATTAGCTTCGCTCTTCAAATAAAGCAAGAGAAGTCTCTTTTCTTGATTAGTTCCCAAACTGGATTGCTAACAACTAACATATGTCCATCAAATTCTCCATTATTATCTCATCTTACAACAATAAACTCAATCAACACTCAGCTCATTCTCTTCATAGCTACATAGCCTAGATTTTAACCACCAACCACAGTACTCAAACACGAAATCCCTCAAGTTCCAGCATAACCGAACTGCTAAATGAATACAACCACTTACAATTGCTATCTCTACACACCTTAAAATTTACTGAAACACACACACACACACACAAAAAAAAAAAACCCCAAAGCCCTTTCCCTTCCAAAGGTGTGTATAATCCCTTTCATGTCAAATCAGATTAAGCGATAGTGAAATTAAAAGCCTATAAATCCTTCTTGTTTTTCACTTCTATTCTTTTGTGTTCACAACCATCTTGAGCTTTGAAAATTATTTATTAAAAAAAAATATAATAAAAATAAAAACTTTGAACAATTAAAATCTCGACAAGCAAGCAACTAAAATATGTGAGAGAAAATCAATAGTCCAGTGCTGATTTGGGAAAATTTCACTTTGAGGTGCATCAAGATTACATTTTTATATATGCGCACATACATATATGACATAAAGAAAAAGCCTTTTTTAACTACGAAATGGGAAATCTATCAGCAAATCACAAACCAAACCCACAATTCTTGATAAGAACAAAGAACAAACCTAAACCAAAATTAAATCATCAATAACATGCAGTTCTTATCATAAAACCCCAAATACAAGCAAACAAATTGTACATATATTCACGCAACCACACATTTATACACCAACATATATATATATATATATATATATAGAGAGAGAGAGAGAGAGAGAGAGAGAGAGAGATGGTGAGAAATACGATACCATCGTTGGAGGACATATCGGCGATGGGTCTCCGATCAAAAATTAGGGATGAGAAAGATCTGAAGCAACTCCAAATCGAATCTCACACTCCGACACACCAAGTGAGTGTGTGTGATGGGCTCGATAACCAACCGCCTCCAAATGTAGTACCCACCGGTGAGAACCCGATGAGTCGGACCGTGTGAAATATGGTTCATCTATTGCGACCCAAAGGAATATGAAAATGGGCAGTGCAGTTTCGGGTGGGTTAGATTTAACGGGCTGCTGTTTTGGGCGGGTCGAATTTTGGTTTTCATGTCTGTCCTGTCCAGGAATACTTCTAAAGCTCCATTTTACAACATTTTTTGATGAAAATTTTTCATTTCAATAATGTTAGGAACGCAAACAATTTCAGTGAATTACACGGTGTCACTCGAGAGATATAGAATGTGTGTTTTAAGTGTTTGTGTAAAGTGTTTTACAGACTATATGAAAATTGAAAAATAAGTATTAAAAATTATGTGATGAATTTTATGTACTTAGAATTTCAAGTGATTGAGTTGTAATACTGAAAACAATGCTTCAAGAATTGGAATAGACTGCATTTAGCGAATATTTTCGGTAGAATTTTTTCACTTAAAGTTTTCAGTGGATTTTTGGCTTCTTTTTCAATTAAGTGGTACATTATCAAACGTACTGAAAATAAAAAGTGCTGAAATTTTTTATTTTCACCACTTAATTGAGTTATCAAACACAATTAAGACTCTATTTGATAACATTGCGGTTTTTGATAAGACAACTGAAACGTATTTGTTTGTTCGTTCTTTTTAATATATATATATATATATATATATAAAATATTTTTTTAAAATAAAAAAAACCAAAAATGTGTTTGATAATCATTTTCGTTTTCTTCCCCTTTCCAAACCTAAAAAAAGGACAACAAAATTAAGCCAGATAACGAAAGCAACAAAAAAAAAGACATTTTTAGTTTTCACTATTTCTGTTTTGTAAAATGACAACAAAACTTAGTTTTCATTTACAGAATTTTAAAAAGTAAAAAAGTGAAAATTGGAAACATTACCATACAGGTCTTAAAATAAAATTCTTTGACTAATATGTTTCTGCAATTCAATTACAAAAAAATAAGTCAATCGCATAAATTTACAATTATGCAATGGAATCACATGAGCAAAATCTGTTGCCTAACACAATCTCTCTATTGTTACCGGAGATTCAATAGATGTCACAGCCCGGTCCCACAATAGCGGAACCGGAGCCCGTGGCACGCCACCGAGGCTAAACCAATTCATTAACGTTCCCAAAATTAGGTTTGAAGAACCCACGCAGCGGAAAAACAAAACACATTTAAAACCAGAGGTTCAGTCGACGGGAGAAGACAGGGAGTTTTCACAATGTTTAATAGCAATTCCAGTCGACTGAGGCTGGGGGTCTAGTCGACTGAGGCGGGGCCCAGTCGACTGCTTTTGCTATAATAAGAAACAGTAGCTAACAGATACAAGGGTCCAGTCGACTGAACACAGGACCAGTCGACTGCTCCCCTGGCAGCAGCCCAATCTACAGAATTTCAAGTTTAAAAACTTTCTAACTTTCACCAATGATCAACCACTTCATCCAAACTCAACCCAAAGTAATCCTAGCTGTATTAAAACATTTCTAAAGCAGGATTACAACATGTTACTAACTATTACAACGGTTTAAAATCCATTCTATCATACGAAGTTAATCATAAGTTAGAACAATAAAAAGTCTTATTACAACATCCTATTGTCCCAAAACTACAAAGTTAACATTTAAGTTGCCTCCCAAGCGAACTCCCAACCCTCGTGCTTACTTCTGCGATTCCTCGCCAGCATTTACACCTGAAATGGTTATTTGAATAACCACACATATTTCGATTTGTTTAAGCTAAAGCTTAGTGAATAAATCAACATATGTACATGAATGATAAACATGTCCGTATTCACATCTCTACATTTCATACTAGTTGCCGGAAACTCACGTGCCCGTCCATACTCCCAATCCGCGACTCCTCACCAATAAGTCCACGCGAAAGGGTAAGACCCACGATTCTTCTCTTCAATCGTACGACCTTAATGCCTATATCGGCTCCACAAAATGGCACGGTGACCACGTGCTCCTTCTAACCCAAATAAGCAACTTAACATGCTCAAATACATATCACCATGCTCGCGGTAATCAAAACATATCACCGTGCTATTGAGCCTACTTATCAATAAAAATGCCCAATATGAACTACACAATATATCTCTAAGAATTAATACATGTTATTCACACAAAACATGAATACATGTCAAGAAATCATTCCAAAGACATAGTTGAATCACTCACCTCCGAATAACGCTCCTATAATTCAATCTGAAGAAAACCCGTGCACAAAGAACGTGCCGAAGTCCGTCTAGTACAATTCCTATGGATCAAAATTCCATTAATCAACTTTTATGAAAAATTCTAGAAAATAACTTTTCGGAAAACTTAGCCAAACAGGCCCTAATAGGTATCAAAACGAAGCTCTTACCTCGAGGAGCTCGAATATGAAATCTGGGAGAAAACAAACTGACGGAAGGTCGTCGTTTGGCGTCGCAAAGCTTGAAGCAACAAAATCTCCCTCTAGCCCCCTTTTGGCCTCATTTCTTGAGCTTTAGGTTAAGCTTTGTGAAATATCTCAACTCATCTCTATCTATATATATAGGCAAAACTATTGGGAATTACGTTTACCTCCCCACGAGTTTTCCAAACTCCTAATTAGTCTCTGAAACTTTCTATACAGCTTATTCATAGCTTTACGAGTGAAACCTCAAAATTATAAAAGTTTTCGACTAAGTTTCGTTTGGTCGCTAAAACACGAATTTCTACATGACGTTTCCGAAGTTGCTAATTAGCCTACCAAATTAATAGCGTGTTCATTCGTCCTCGCTAGGATACTAAATCTAACGACAGAAATATATTCTAGGCCAGAAAATAATACAGATATTGCAATACACAGGTAAACATTTAGTTCCAGATAAACATTTAAAATGTTCCACAGTGACCGTCTCATACTCGGAGAGACTTCACAAACAATAAATCCTCAATCACAACAGTTTCAAAGGGTTCTCTAATACAGACACCCAAATTAACTCGTGAGTCAAAACTCACTCAACCATGTGTCATAAGACACGCCACATCACATTATCATGCATGACAATGTAATGCAAATGAAATAACACAAATGTGGGTGTTATAATAGAGCCTGCTCAAACCCAAACCCGAGTGGAATATATAGGTTGTCATACTAAAATGTATACTCCGTAGTATGTTATTATACTTGGTTTGTTGCTTGATGTTGCCACCCAACCTTACTTCGAAAATCAGATCCAACTTGTGATTAGAGGAGTAAGTCAAAATCGAAAAACTAAACCGATCGATCGAATTGAATCGAAATTGATCGCCCAATACCGATTAAAATTAAAAAGAAAACGATCGAATCGACCACTTCAGTCGATTTACAAAACACCAAAAAAAAAATCAAAAAATTGACTGAACCGGCCGATTTACACCCCTACTTGTGATATTTCAGAAGTCTTTGTTGTTCATAACTCCAATGAAGAGAGAGATTTTATAATGGAAACGTATTTTTCTATGTTTCTTACTTAAAGTAAGTTTTAAAATGTACTATCTAATTTTATTGAGTAATGTTATGGTTGCCAAATGTTGTAATACAAATGTGGCGCTCAACCTATGTGGCAGTGAGACCGCTTTCAATAATGATGTGACCAATTTAATATTTTTTTCATCAAAATTAAGTGGACCCATTGTCAAAAACTACATTTGTTTTGTTCCCATCACTGTCTTTTAGTACTTTTTTGTTTATCTTTTCTCTTTCTCACTAAAATTTGTGCATCAAAAAGTCTTATCAAGAAAGATTTTTACATCAACAATTTTAAGGGCACTAACAAATTTCACTTACAGTCACACGGTGTGTGACCGTGACTGTAAGTGAAATTTGTTAGTGTGGGTGTGAGTGTAAATATAATTTGTTAATGCCGCAAAAATTACACTTTTTACATTAGGGATTTAGGGTGTTTGGGTTTGTTATTGAAACAAAAATCAGCTTAGATGTCAGTGTATGACTTAAAAAAACTTACAGAAAAGCTTTTCATCAAACTAACAAAATTCCAATTTTCATAAAATTAGTAAATTACATAAAACTGACACTAAATTTGATCCTGGTCCAATTCTGAATATTCCCAACTAGAAAGTCCCATGAATCATAAATGGGACGAACGTTGAACATCTATTGCGGCAGTTTCAACTTCCACTAGTCATTAATATGGATAATACTTCACTCACAATTTTCACACAATCTTTTGTTTACAATTCATAAAAGTGTATCTATCTTTCTATTGTGTCACTGTGGGATCCACTGACATCACGGGATGACACAGGAAAGAGATAAACACACTTTTAACAAAAAGTTGTGTGAAAGTTGTGGGTGAAGTATTACTCCATTAATAAGTAAGTGTCACCTATTCTAAAACAAATTTCAAGACAATCAAACTGGTGACACATGGAAAACTCTATGATACATCTTACTGGTAAAGTTGTATCATACATAGGGGTGTAAACGGTTCGGTTCGGTGTGATTTTTTTACTAACCGATCGATTTTGGGTCGGATTGTTTAAGTGTGTTTTTACAGTTCAGTTCCTTTTTACACTAGAGAAAATTTCTAGAAACAGACCGAACCGATCGGTCTGGTCAGTTTGCATATGCCCCTAATCGAACATACTAGTGATTTAAATCCTAAAATGCGCAACTAGGTTCCAAAAAGTTGTATATTTGAAAACGACTTGCTTTTAAATGCAAAGTAATTTTCAAAGTTTCAACTTTTTTTATCTCATTAATTACAATATTTTGGGACCTAAGTTACAATAGTTTGACGCCAAATTGAAATATATGACATATCTTAAACCACTAGCATGTATCGTAGAAAATCCCTATACACATATTGATAAAGAATATATATATATATATATATATATATGGAGATAAAGCCATGGCTTGAATGCCCAAAAGTGGATACCCAGTATGACACCAAGACTTAATAAATTTGGTGGTTAGGTTGGAGAGTTTTAAGGGTGTCCTTGCAAGGTCATTTATACAAGGACCCAAATTGTAACGCTTCCAAAGTCCACAACTTTCCAAATGATTTAAACACACACAACTAGAAAGAGGAGTGAATTAACTAAATTTCCTGTAGGAGATAAATGCATGACTTGAATGCCCAAAAGTGGATAGCCAGTATGATACTATGACTTAGTATTTAGTAAATTGGGTGGTTTGGTTGGAGAGTTTTAAGGCTGTCCCTTGCGAGGTCATTTAAGGACCAAATTGTAACGCCTCCAAAGTCCACAACTTTTCAAATCATTTAAAAACACTCAATCAGAAAGATGAGTGACTTGACTAAATTTTCTGTAGTTCAGTAGTAGGCGGATCAAGTTATGGGGTGATCTATATTCTGAGTTTTGGGTTTGAGACTTCGAATAAATAAATACTAGAGGTTTAATCAGGGCCTTTAGCTTCCATAAGGAAGGTAGGGGTTCGAAACCCCCAAGGATCGTGTAAGCTAATTTGAGGGATAGATCTCAAAATAGGTAAAGTCCAACTTAGTATGGGTTTAGATCCTACCGCTAGCTCACCTCCCTGATTTACCTGGTGCGTGTGTTGTGGGGTCGGTGCACGTGCCTGGGGTTTACCCTATGTTCTACTCCACTAAAAACGACAATAGACACTCATCCCAAACTCGCGGACGACAAGCTGGGAGGACAATTAGCTGGAGGATTTGTCATCGTATCCTGAAAAAAAAAAAAAAATAAAAAATTTGAAGGTGCTGGTTGTGAACAACTTTATCTCTTCAGGGTTGTTTGGAAATATGGTTCAGTCCAAGTCCACATTTTTATCCAGCATTACCCCCCTCCTTTTTAAAAAAAAAAAATTTATGCATGCAACTTAATTTCTAATTATAATCACCACTATTTTCGAATTTCTTTTCCGCTTCATAATTTTTCGTGTTCAATATGAAGGTAACCGGGTGTTCCACTTCAATTACATGAGTGTAAATACATGTTTTCAAATGCAAATTTCAAATTTAGTTATCAAATACTTTGACAATGGTATACATACGATAGTCGTAGTATCATATATCAGTGCATGTAATACCACTATTATAGAATTTTTGATATTTCAAATTTAGACATCATAACATACTCTAATTACATACATGATCCCAAGTCCTATATAATGTTAGGGAAAATTAGTGTAAAATCTCTCAAAGTGACTCTTAAGAGTTTAGGAACTAAAAGATTTCTTAGTTTGTCAAAAAGTCCCTCTAGTTGAAACTTATATTTGGTAAATATCCCTAAACTAAAATTTCTCTCTCTCCCCCCTCTCTCTCTCTCTCTCTCTCTCTCTCTCTCTCTGAGATTTGCCTCCACTATGATCGATCTGCTGCCATCACCACAGAGCCACCACCACCACGATCGTGAGCCATCGCCAACCACCATCACTATCCCCAGTCACCACCACCACTACTGCCATTGTTGCAGCCAACACATCCGGCCATAGATCTGGCAATATCCGACAAGCTCGAACCAGATCCGGCCATCTCCAACGAGCTCCGACCATCTCCATGTTAGTTGCAGGTTTTGCAAATATTAAGTGAAATTTCACTTTAAAGCAAAAAAAAAAAAGTGAAATTTCACTTGTTATAGGAAAAGTTAAGCGAAATTTCACTTTTTTTTTTTTTTTCTCTATATCAAGTGAAATTTCACTTAATTTTGACTATAACAAGTGAAATATCACTTGTTTTTTTTAATAGCCGGAGGTAGTGGGGTGGTCGCCGGAGATGGCAGGGGTGGTGGTAATGGTGGTTAGAGTCAGATGATAAAGATGAGAGCATTTTAGTCTAAGAAATAAATGGAAGACTTATCCTTTATGATATATTTAAGTTATTCTTAATAGGGTTTTGTTAACATGTGCGGTGTGCCTTTAGGGCGTATGTTAAAAGTTCTAAAACTGGAAATAAACAAGGGAGACAAACACCGAATCCCACACCGGACACTGAAACTCACACTATACGTACTACTTGTTTATTTTCACTTTTAAAACCTTAACATTTATCCTAAAAACACATATTAACAAAAAACCCCTTCTTAATATTAAAAAATTTCATACATTAACTCTTTCCGTCCCTATATGTTAACGTTTATGACATTATGTCAATCGTGATTCGTGTGTCTCAAGGCATTAGTCGATGTGTCATGAGTCTCATGACTCATAATCCCAAGCATTTAAACTCTTCACCTATTTTGATGGCCTCATATACCGAACCTTTATTTTGCTTCAATGCAAGGTCCACAACTCCTCTCTCTCTCTCGATCTCTCTCGATCTCTCTGTCGATATCTCTCTCTCATCTGACACACACTTCATTAAAAGTAGTTAGAAAAAATCAACACGTACCCCGAAGATGAAAACATGAAAGTCAATATAAAGAAAATCATACAAGTTCAAATCTTGCCCCTACCCCGAACTCTAGTATTTATATTATCAATAATTCTAGACACACTCCAAATCACATCTCAAATCACACCATTGCTTTAAATACATGTATTCTGTGGTGTGTAAGTGGTGCACAGAAAAGTCTGAAAAATTCAAACATCACAGAGTACATGCATTTAAAACATAAAATGTGATTTGGGGTGTGATTTGAAATGTGTGTCTAGCACCTCTCTTATATTATTGCACGAAATTAGTATACTAAATGATAATATTATATATATATATACGGTTAAGTTCTAAAGTAAACATGGTAGAGTGAACTTATTCAATGAATATTTTTTTTCTGCAGAGCAGTGGGGCTCACACGGGTCAGCGGGTTAGCAGAGCAGCCCGCGGGTTTTTTCAAGCAAAAAAAATAATATTTACTGAATATGTTCACTTTACCCTGTTCACTCTAGAGCTAACCGTATATATATATATATATATATATCAATTTAATCCAGTGCCTTGACTGTAAAATTAATTAATTTCGACACTTTATTTTATCCATCAATATAAAAATGAAAACAATGCTAACTACATATCAAATATATATACGTACACACACGGTCGTATATTTATACACATTGAACTCCCTTATATATGTAACTCTTCATATATTCCATTTAAGTTTGTCTTCCTCCCAAATCCATAGAGCTCTCTTAAAGAAATCTCTCTCTCTCTCTCTCTCTCTATATATATATATATATATACACACATACACACACGTACATATATATATATATATATGCACACACTATGGTATCAACTTCCAACATAAGACTATCATCGGTGGTACCGGCTAGCGTGACAGGAGATGACAAGGTCCATCGTGAGCTCACCAACATGGACTTGGCCATGAAGCTTCACTACATAAGAGGCCTCTACTTATTCAACTGTGAGTCAGTCCAAGGACTAGACATCATTGATTTGAAGACACCCATGTTTCAATGGCTAGATCTTTACTACCAAGCCTCCGGGAGGATCCGACGGTCCACGGACACAGATCGGCCGTTCATTAGGTGCAACGATAGCGGCGTACGCATCGTGGAGGCACACTGTAACAAAACTCTCGATGAGTGGATGGTTGCTATGAAAGATGATTATTCTCTTGATGGTCAACTTATTTACAATCAAGTCCTTGGTCCTGATCTTGGATTCTCTCCACTTATTTTCATACAGGTAACTAATTAATAATATATATTCTCACTTATTCTTACAATTATTAATTACTCTCCCTGCTCCAGTTTATGAAATAACTATATTTCCATGCATCTAACTCATGTGTAATTGTGTATGTAGGACTCGTAGAATATTCTAATTACATATGTTTATTAGCCTTCTTATATAACTGTTACATATTTACACATACACCCTTTTTGACATCCTGCAGCTTTAAATGCATGTACTATATGCTGTGTAAGTATGGTGCACAGAAAAGTGTGAAAAATTCAAACAGCTCAAGGTACTTATATTTAAAACATAGTGTGTCAAAAAGTGTGTGCCAAAAATTCCCTTACATATATGAGAGGTTATACATAGGTCGATTGCAATATATATATATATATATATATTTAGGTTTGTTGAAATTGCAAAGAATTTTTCATCACTAGTGTCTTCTCGCTAGAGTGTGCACCTTGGGCAAGGTGATGCGATTTTGGAGACTGTAATCTCACGCATGGTGACTATGTGCACGAAATTAATTCCATCTGCGTAGGACCCGTCTAGAATGAACAAACTACATATATATATATATATATATATGTGTAGCTTTTTCAGACAATTATATATATTTATATATATATATGTATATATATATAGCAATGTGACCACATTAAATTTGGTGTAACAATATGTTTTTCATTAAAAGTTGTACTTTAGATGATCTCACAATACATGAGTAAAGATTGACCGGGACACATCCAAAGACATAATTTTTGGGACACAACTTAAAAGATGTGTCTATATCTTTCATGTGATGTCACTGGACCCCACAATGACACAAGAGAGAGATAGACACATCTCTTAGGTTGTGTCCCAAAAGTTACATCTTTTGGTGTACCCCAAGTATTACCCCGAGTACATATATAGGTGCATGGTGGAAGTCATGGCATTAGTATATACTTTATCAATTGAAGTAGCAAAACTAGACCAGGAGCGGTTTAATTAAGGGTAAATATCACCTAGACCCCTTGAGGTTTGCCCCGATCACAGACGTCATCCCTCACGTTTCATTAATATCACCTACACCCCCTGAGGTTTGAAGTGCGTATCACCTAGACCCCTCCGTCAATTTACCATTAAAAAAGTGACGGACTAACATAAATAAATACAAAACATACCCCTAAAAGTTTGGTCCTTGTGTCATTTTAGTCCATGTAGTTTCAATTGGGTCAAGTTGGGCCCTGAAGTTTTAAATTGAACCATTTCATCTAAATGTTCAATTCTGTGAGAAAAATTAAGAGAATTTACTCACATACTATGCATTGTCACACTTTTTAAGGGCAAAAATGGAACACCACAAATCTCTCAACCGGCTTATAAGCGTAATTGTGCATAACAGTGGGTAAATTTTGTCAATTTTTTTCTCATATAAAGGGGCATTTGGATTAAATTGACCCAATTTAAATTGTCGGGACCAAATTGACCCAATTAAAATTACAGGGACTAAAATGACACAATGACCAAACTTTTAGGAGTATGTTTTGTATTTATTTATGTTAATCCATCACTTTTTTAACGGTAAATTGACGGATGGGATCTATATGATACGCGCTTCAAACCTCAGGGGGTGTAGGTGATATTACTGAAACGTAAGGGGTGGCGTCTATGATCAAGGCAAACCTCAGGGGTCTAAGTGATATTTACCCTTTAATTAATGATACAATTGTGACAATTAATTTCCATCTCAACCACCCATCATTCTGTCTAATATATATCTAATTAATGCTTTCCCTTCAAAGTTGGCACTTAGGTAATAGAAGCTCTGACATTACTCATTAATTGAAGTAGGAAATTGGCTTGAACTAGAAGGATGAAGTACTGTGGTTTAATTCTCACAATTAATTTCCAGAGTAATGCTATGACTTTGTAGCATGTTAAAGTGCTATATATATATATATATATATATTTCTTCCGTGCAATTTATTACCTAAATTCCCATATACTACTATAAGAGGAATAATTTTGCTAACTAAGACATTTTGGACACTTGATATGTGTCATTGTAAAGTTGTTGTTAATTCCCACCTTATATACCTTTTTAAATCTAAAATTTTGAACAATTTGAAACTCCCCACACTTTTTACATCTTTTGCATTGCCTTCTCTCTCTCTCTCTTAACACTCTCTTTCTCTCTATATTAAATAAATGGCTAAATATTATTTGAAAATTATTTTCATAAAATGTAATTAATTTAAGTTTAAACATGCTAGCTTTTCTTTTATCCCCATCGACAAGGGCAAGTTCTAGTGTAGATACAAATTCTCACACAGATACACTATTGAAACATTATCATGTTAACCGAACTCAAGCACAAATTAATATGGGTAATGCTTGAGACACAACCTTCATACAACTTTCATACAACCTCCCCAAAAGATGTGTCTATCTCTTTCCTGTGTCACTGTGGGGTCCAGTGACATCACAGGAGAGAGATAGACACATCTTTTGGGGAGGTTGTATGAAAGTTGTATGAAGGTTGTGTCCCAAATATTACTCAATTAATATTCATAGTCGTTGCATCTGTAGTGTCACTTTCTTTCTTTTTTTCTTTTTTATTTTAACTATCTCACATAGTTAGATCACCCAATTTAAGGTTCAAAAATGGTACACATACTACATTTTTTATAACGATTTGCACAATAGGGGTATCTTAGCAAATAAGAGAAAGATTGTGGAGCCCCACTTTTCACTCTCCTCTCTCTCTCTCTCATTTGGGATTTTCATTTCCCCCAAAATTGGGTCTGGAAGAAATTGAGAGAGAGAAGCCGCACAAAGACCCCCGCCGATGGCGACCCAAGCTTCAGTGTCGACGGCGAACCGTAGTGCGTGTACCAACCTTTGATTTACTATGGCAAAAATCGACAGACAAAACTACACATACTAGCTGCAAATATATAGACAAGACCACAATATAAAAAAACGCTTTTGATTAATTAGTCACTATTACCAAGTGATGAATATAGCCTATCGAACTGGGTGGGCAGTGGCAAGTGTGGACAGATTAGGGTGTGTTTGATAATTCAATTAAGTGTTAAAATTTATTTTTTAATATGCTAATAAAGTACCACTTAATTGAAAAAGTACCCAAAAAACTAAGAAAAAGCGTTTAAGTGAAATTTCTATTAAAAATAATCATTGACTTCAGTCTATTTCAGTACTTTTCATTAATGCAAACTCAATCGTTTAAAATTTTCAGTACTTAATTTTCAAATCATAATTCAATTTTTATTTAATTAATGAGAATATACCAAATCAAATACTACCAAAAATGGCAAACAATGCATAGAAGTGGCTTGAAAATGCATTAAATGGACTTTTTTCGGGCCAAAATTTCTGATTAATTTCGATCATGTTAAACTTGGAGGAAAGTTATGTCCAAATTAGTGAGCAGGGTCAAAATTCTAAATGTCCGGTTCTAACTCCTAAGCGATGTAATGACCATGGACAACGTGTACTGCATCACAAAGTCACATCTTATTAGGAGTTCCACCCCTAGCCACCCCACCTCTACCCTTCTTAGCTAAGCAAAAAGTACATTCTTCTTTCTAAATTAAGTGTCATTTATTTTGTCACAGCCCGGTCCCACAATAGCGGAACCGGAGTCCGTGGCACGCCACCGAGGCTAAACCAATTTATTAATGTTCCCAAAAATTAGGTTTGAAGAACACACGCAGCGGAAAACAAAACACATTTTAAAACCAGAGGTTCAGTCGACTGCTCAGTCGACTGCTCAGTCGACGGAGTTAGGCAGGGATTTAAATGTCAATTCCAGTCGACTGATACTGGGGGTCCAGTCGACTGCTCAGTCGACTGCTCAGTCGACGGAGTTAGGCAGGGATTTAAATGTCAATTCCAGTCGACTGATACTGGTGGTCCAGTCGACTGCTGAGGGGTCCAGTCGACTGCTTTTGTTAAAATAAGAAGCAGTAGCTAACAGACACATGGGTTCAGTCGACTGCTCAGTCGACTGCTGTCACGCCCCGGAACGGCATAAATAGAGAAAAATAAATTTCCTTTATGGGTCCATAGGGAATGACGGGTGAAGTCACATGATTGTCCACACCACGCAGTACTAAGCAACAAGAAGTAATAGTGTAACAAGAATGAAGTCTAGGTTCTAATCACAACGTAACATAAAGTTAACAGAAGTTACTAACTATTACATATCAGAGTCTCGAATCAAATATAAAGCAGCGGAAGTACAAATGCCAAGGCAACATATGCCTGACTACAAAAAAGTTCTAAAACGGTAAGGGCAATTAGCTACAATTCTAGTCTAGTCTTCAGTTGGCATAAGGGTAGTCCTCGGCGTAGTAGTCTTCTTCGATCTGACCTCCATCGGGGAAGTTCTCCACAGGAACTCCGTCACCGGCATAGTAGTCTTCTTCTGCAGGCCCTTCACCTGTATAGTCATAACCAGGATGCGCTGGAACGTAGAAATGTCCAGCGGCATAAACGCCGTCAGCTTAATGAAAGCCGAGTGAGTTAGATACTAACAGGGTATCAACTATTGAAGTTATTACAAGTTATAAGCCGCAACAAGTTAGAGTTCTGTGAGGGTAACTTCTTTACATCAAACCGATTATCCGATTACTAATGTTTTACTCATTATAAGACCGATAACACGTCTTGATAGGGGAACAGACTCGACAGTAGTTCAACTCTATAACATACCATTGCTCATCCACCGCTTTTAAGAACATATGCACAGTTCACCGCATGTCATGGATACCACGTTAGTCCATCCCCCGCTTTTAAGAACATATGCACAGTCCACCGCATGTCAGGGATATAACGCTTTAAACAACAGTACATCATTCTATGCCACGACTTAGCGACGTCTACCAGTGATCACGGTCCACCGCATGTCATAGACACCTTCGTCTGTCTACCGCTTTTAAGAACATATGATTAGATCATCTGGCTATCTTAGGGCAAATGGTCCGGTTCACCGCAAGTCATAGACACCTTCGTCTGTCTACCGCTTTTAAGAACATATGATCGACCAAAGCCCGCCCACGCAAGGTTCCCGAATCTTAGCAAACCTACTTAAGTTCAACTCTATTTCCGATACATGACAATCCCAATGTGGCCCGACTACTCTGAATGAAATGAACGTTAACTCCAAAGGATTCACAACTATTCCGTTATCTAACATTATAAACGTTATTCGATAGTCTTGTTATTACTACGATCCTATGCTGCATTAACTCGTTATCATGTCTGTATTACAATAGTAAAGCATGCTGGGAAGTACTGAACAGTAAATAAACAACTAAACAGTTATTACATTATCTAAACAAGTAAGACAGTAAACTGCAACATCCAATCGATTGATATAGATGTCAATCGATTGGTATAGTGTCAATCGATTGGAACAAAGTTCAATCGATTGGATCACGATCCATGTCAATCGATTGCATAAAATGTCAATCGGTTGAGACATGAAAGATGTCAATCGATTGATATAGTGTCAATCGATTGGAACATGAAAGATGTCAATCGATTGGTATAGTGTCAATCGATTGACACTTCGTCTTCTTCGCAGAGAAGACTGCCCAGCAACATATAAACGGGAAACATGGTTTCTTCTCCATTTCTTCATTCAAAACATGTTCTAACATCAATATCAAGCTACCAAGTGAGTTTAGAACTCACCTTAAGTGTCTAGGGTGTGTTTGGGAATGTGTGTTTGAGCTTTGGAAGCTCTAATGGTGGTCCTCCTCTCTTCCTCTGCTCTCTGTCTTCTCCCTTCTCTTTCTCCTTCTTTCTGGTCTCCTTCTCTTCTCTCCTTTTCTTTTCTTTCAGTCCATCTGTGTGTGTGTGAATAAATATATGTATATATATATATATGTGTATATATATATATGAGTGTATATATATATATGAACACACACAAAACACTCTCTCTCACTCTCTCTGATTTTTGTAAACAGAAATACGCCCAAAATGGGCTGGTATATATAGGGAGAGAGTGTTCACGTGGCTTCTCCCCAGCCAGAGCAAAAGAATCTGCCCAGCTGCCTCCAATCGATTGACATAAGTGTCAATCGATTGATACAATCAATCGATTGGTATAAAGTTCAATCGATTGTAACAATCAATCGATTGAGATAAAGTTCAATCGATTGGTATGTAAAATATACCAAGGGTAAGGCCAAGCTCATAAAAGTATTTAAAAGAAACATACAATGTCTTAGTTATATAATACATTACAAGAATACAGGGTATTACATCATCCACCACTCACAAAAGATTTCGTCCCCGAAATCCGAAATAAACTGGGTTAAAACAAAAATGGAAACTTCTCTCGCATCTCCGACTCCAGCTCCCATGAAGCTTCTCCTTCGTCGTGGTGCTTCCACTGAACCTTCACTAGTGGAATATCCTTGTTTCTGAGCTTCTTCACTCCTAGGTCTAGAATACGCACTGGTCCTTCGTTGTAGGTCACGTTCTCGTTCACCTCGATATCTTCAAAACTGATCTCGTGCGCTGGGTTGTGGGCACACTTCCTCAACATGCTGATGTGGAAAACGTTGTGCACTCCTGACATCTTTGGCGGCAACGCAAGTCGATAAGCAACCTTCCCAACACGTTCTAGGATCTCGAACGGTCCGATGAATCGCGGCGACAACTTGCCTCTTTTCTGTCCGAATCTGACGATACCTCGAACTGGCGAGACTTTAAGTAGCACATGATCTCCAACTGCAAACTCTAGATCTTTCCGTCGCTTGTCGGCATAGCTCTTGTATCTGGATTGCGCTGTCTTCATCTTTTCTCGTACAATCTGGATCTTCTCGTTGGTTTCTCGAATCATCTCGGGCCCAAGTAGTTGAGTATCTCCGACTTCGGCCCAACACAGCGGCGATCGGCAAGGTCTTCCATACAAGGCTTCATACGGTGCCATCCCTATGCTCGTGTGGTAGCTGTTGTTGTAGGCAAACTCGATCAAAGGTAGATGTGTCTCCCATGAACTCTCGAATTCAATGACACAGGCTCGCAACATATCCTCCATCACTTGATTGACTCGTTCTGTCTGACCGTCTGTCTGTGGATGAAAGGCTGAACTCAAATTCAATGAAGTTCCCATTGCTGTCTGAAGGCTCTTCCAGAATTCTGCGGTAAAGCGTGAATCTCGATCTGAAACTATTGAGACGGGTACACCGTGCAGTCGCACAACTTGCTCTAGATACATCCGGCTCAATCTTTCAACAGGGTGCGTCATGCTGTAGGCGATAAAATGTGCTGACTTGGTGAGTCGATCTACTATTACCCAAATAGCGTCGTGGTTTTGCTGAGACTTCGGCAATCCAACCACAAAATCCATGGTGATATGCTCCCATTTCCATTGGGGAATTGGTAGCGGTTGTAGGAGTCCAGGTGGTTTCTGATGCTCTGCCTTTACTTGTTTGCAAATAAGACATTGCGATACATACTCGGCCACTTCTCGCTTCATTCCTTGCCACCAGAAGTTTCTCTTCAAGTCCTTATACATCTTGTTTCCTCCTGGGTGGATAGTCATCCTTGACTTGTGTGCTTCGTCCAGAATGTTCTTCCTGAGTCCATCGTCATTTGGCACACAGAGTCTACCTTTGCATCTCAGTGCTCCGTCCGTACTAATACTCCATATCTCGGGTTCCCTTGCGGACATCTTGGCAAACCATAACTTTAAATCCTCGTTTGACTGTTGAGCTTCCAAGATGCGGCTGATGAGAGTCGGTTGCACGACAAGACATCCAAAGTGTTGTCCTTCTCCTGATTCCACTGGTTGAAGGTCGAATTCGGCTAACGTCTCCAATGCTCGCCATTCTCTAATCAAAATCAAAGAAACCGAAAGGCGCGGCCTCCGGCTCAGAGCGTCGGCTACAACATTTGCTTTACCCGGGTGGTATTGCAAAGAGAAGTCGTAGTCCTTGAGTAGTTCCATCCATCTCCGTTGTCGCATGTTCAACTCCTTTTGAGAGAACAGGTATCTTAAACTCTTATGATCTGAGAACAGGTCGAACTTTTCTCCATACAAATAGTGTCTCCAAATCTTCAGGGCGAACACGATTGCGGCTAGTTCTAAGTCGTGCGTCGGATAGTTCTTCTCATGCGGCTTCAATTGTCTCGATCCGTATGCGATGACATTCCCCTCTTGCATTAGTACACAACCAAGTCCTTGGTGTGATGCATCACTATAGATTATGAATTGTTCACCACTCTTAGGTATTGCAAGCACGGGTGCTGAGGTTAGTCTCTCTTTCAATTCCCGAAATGCATCCTCATGTTTATCAGTCCATTCGTACTTCGTCTCCTTCTTAGTCAGGCTTGTCAATGGTCCTGCGATTCTAGAGAATCCTTCCACAAATTTCCGGTAATATCCAGCCAATCCAAGAAAACTCCTAACTTCGGTCGCGTTGGTTGGCCTGTTCCAGCTCAAGACTGCATCGATCTTAGATGAGTCTACAGAAATCCCATCCTGTGATATCACATGTCCCAGGAATTTAACTTCCTGAAGCCAGAATTCACATTTACTGAATTTCGCATACAGACTGTTGTCTCTAAGGGTCTGTAGAGCAATTTGTAGATGCTTCTTATGTTCTTCTTCCGTCCTTGAATAAATTAGAATGTCGTCGATAAATACTATAATGAATTGATCCAGATAGGGTCTGAATACTCTATTCATTAGGTCCATGAATACTGCCGGGGCATTAGTCAATCCAAAAGACATCACTAGAAATTCGTAGTGTCCATATCTCGTCCTGAAGGCAGTTTTCGGTATATCCTTCGGTCGAACTAACAATTGATGGTATCCTGAACGCAAATCAATTTTTGAGAATATCCTTGATCCTTGTAGTTGATCGAACAGGTCGTCTATCCGGGGAAGTGGATACCTATTCTTGATCGTGACCTTATTCAGCTCCCTGTAGTCGATACAGAGTCGTAGCTCTCCGTCCTTCTTTTTCACAAATAAAACTGGTGCTCCCCAAGGTGATGTACTCGGGCGAACAAAACCTAAATCTTCAAGTTCCTGAACTTGCTTCTTCAATTCTAGCATTTCTATTGGCGCCATCCGATACGGGGTCTTGGAAATCGGCAATGTTCCGGGTGCTAACTCGATGCAGAAGTCTATCTCTCTCTTCGGCGGAAGTCCTGAGATACTTCGGAACACATCTTCAAAGTCTTGAATAACGGGGATCTGCTTGATAGTAAGCTCCGTGCTTGAAGTCTTGATCGTGGCTAGGCAGCTTGTGATAAACATGTCGCTCAACGGTTGGCACTGAAATCTAATCTGCGGGCAACCAGGCGTCGAAAAGACAACGGTCCGACTAACACAATCCAGGTTAGCGCCATACTTAGTAAGCCAATCCATTCCTAGGATCACGTCAAACTCAGACATTGACAGGACTATCAAGTCTGCTGGGAGATTCCTATCCTCTAGTGTCAAGGGACAATCCTTGCACACCTTACCTAACTTAACGGATACTCCCAAGGGCGAAACGGCATTAAGGGTCGGCTCAAGTGTTAGGGGTAACAATCCCAAATCACGTACCATGTTAATAGCTATGAAAGAACGGGCGGCACCGGTATCAAACAAAGCTCTAACTTGACAGTGAAATAAAATGAGTGTACCTTCCAAGTTTTGTTGTTCCTCTGCATTATACCCTGCATTGTCAGGGATGATGGCATTCACCCTAACTTGTCCTTGCTGTCCTTGAGCAGGCGCTCCATAGTAGCCTCCACGTGGTGCTCGACAATCCTTGCTTATGTGACCAGGCTTGTTACAGTTGCGGCAAACGAGGTCATTACGCCGGTTGGTCTTGGGGGCTGTGCAATACCTTGCAATATGTCCGGGCACTCCACAGTTAAAACATCCATCAGTGTTTTGTCGCTGGGCGACGGGCTGTGCCTGAGGTGGTCCTCGCTGTTGATTCTGTTGTCGAGGAAAATTTGCTTGGGGCTTCCTTGTCCCATCCCATGTGCGCTTAGTTCCCTGATAGTTGTTGGTCTGGGGTTTCCATCCTTGATTGTTCCTTGATGATTGCACGGGAAAGTTCCTTGATTGGAAGGTCCTGGGTGGAGGTCGATTCACTGGTGGTCCTTGCACAGGGTAAGCATCCTTTTCCAAACTTGAAGCAAGACGGACAATCCCTTCAAACGACTGGCCCAGATGGCCTATCATCATGTGCCGGAGGTGTGGGTTGAGTCCTTGGTGGAATCGCTTGACCTTCTTGACGGAGGTGTCTATCATATGTGGAGCGAAACGGGAAAGTCGCTCAAATTGTGTAGTATACTCTCTGACTGTCCAGTTTCCTTGGGTTAGACTCAGGAAATTCCTCTCTTGTTGGTCTCTTTCATCCTCAGGGAAGTACTTCTCGAGAAATCGAGTCTTGAATGCTTCCCAAGGCATTCTCCTTGCAGCGTCAATCCCAATCGTGGCTCTCTCGGCCTCCCACCAGTCTGCGGCAGAGTAAGTCAGTTGAAATGCGGCTAGACGTCTCTTGTCCAGCTCACTGCACTCCAGGGCTTCAAAGATTAGCTCCAACTCTCGTATCCATTGCTCTGCTTTCCAGGACTCTGCCATGCCGTCGAACTTCTCAGGTCGCAAGCCACGAAATCGTTCCAACAGTTTATCGCCTGTCTGCCTTGGAGGGACAAAGTGGTTGTTGCCATTGTCGTTGGTGGCATGATTGTAGGTATCGCCGATGTGTTCCATCCGTTGCATGAAAGCTTCGAAGACTCCAGTTGGGTCCATACCCTCGGGAATGGGTGCTCCCAGTCGTGCTTGGTTCCTTGTGGGTCCCACCATAGTGATCCGTGTGAGGTGTACCTATGAAGGATCTAACGATTAGCTGACAATCTTCTCGGGGAAATGATCATATTAAAATAACAGGAAGCATAACATGAATCAACATCACAACCATAACATAATAATGAGATGATAACAGAAATAATCAAGAGAAACGATCTGCCATATATATATATACCCAAAAGATGTACAGCGGAGTACACAATGGATCATCTGTGTACCGCGTAGTACATGATCCTATACAAGATCTAAACAAAAGAAAGATATATACAAAACCACTACTGGTGGCTACCTATACAAAAAGGCTACGGTCAATAGCTGTCTATGTAAGCGTCAAAAGTAAGTGGACAACATGTCCTAAAGTCAGACGAAAAAGTCTAAGTCCTAAAGGTACTGGACTCAAAAGTTGTCCACATCGGATCCATAGATGGAAGCCTCGTCCTCTGGGGCAACCTCAGACAAAACATCATCCTCATCCATGTCATCGTCATCCATCATGTCCTCATCCTCTATCACAACATCCTCGATCAGCTCGGGTCCATCATGCTCCACAACAGCTCCCAAATCTCCTGCATCAGCGGCCATGTCAGCCTGGGCTGCATCAAATGCGGCTGCAAGTGCCTCAGCCTGTACCATGGCCTGTGCCAACTCCGGTGCTCCAATCTCAAATCCATGGGGATGTGCAGCCATCTCTGCGGCCCACTCAGCTGCTAGCTGTGCTATAACTCCTCCTGGTAAGACTGGTACCACTGCATCATCGTCTGCGGCTACCTCCTCTTCCTCTATCGGATAACCCTCTGCAACCACAATATCTATGCCAACTGGCACGTCCATACCGGCTGGGTCCACGGGGTCCTCCTCCTCTGGATCATACTCCGGCTCCTCGTCATCAGTGTCCTCGTCCTCCTCATCCTCCATCTCCTCGTCGTCATCCTCTGGCTCATCGTCGTTATCGGGCTCATCATCATCCTCCGGATCCTCATCTGCTGGGGGTGCATCAGCCATGTCTTCCTCCGGTGGGGGTGGAGGTGCTGCTCTAACCTGTGCAAGTAGAACCTGGTACGAAGAACGGTCTCGTAACATCAGTAGAGAATCCTCCTCGATGCGTTTGAAGGTCTCCTTGCGGTAGATCATCTCCTGACGTATCACTTCTGGGTCCTGGGTCCCAAATCTCTGCTGCTCGATCTGCATGTCTCGCTCTGTCTCTGCAATAGCTCTCTGTCTAACCTTCCAGGCATAGTACTCTGGATCGGCTGGCGCAATACTACTCTCATACACATAGTGTCCTCCGAACTCGTCTGGAACGAACAGCGGCGATGCCATGCTACCTGAAAAGGGACTACCTTAAGTCAGAACTAATCTTAATACTCATCTATAGAATCTCAAGGTTCTAGGACCAGATGGTGTGGGACAATCTGTGAGCGAAAAGGTATACAACCTAGGCTCTGATACCAAAAATCCTGTCACGCCCCGGAACGGCATAAATAGAGAAAAATAAATTTCCTTTATGGGTCCATAGGGAATGACGGGTGAAGTCACATGATTGTCCACACCACGCAGTACTAAGCAACAAGAAGTAATAGTGTAACAAGAATGAAGTTTAGGTTCTAATCACAACGTAACATAAAGTTAACAGAAGTTACTAACTATTACATATCAGAGTCTCGAATCAAATATAAAGCAGCGGAAGTACAAATGCCAAGGCAACATATGCCTGACTACAAAAAAGTTCTAAAACGGTAAGGGCAATTAGCTACAATTCTAGTCTAGTCTTCAGTTGGCATAAGGGTAGTCCTCGGCGTAGTAGTCTTCTTCGATCTGACCTCCATCGGGGAAGTTCTCCACAGGAACTCCGTCACCGGCATAGTAGTCTTCTTCTGCAGGCCCTTCACCTGTATAGTCATAACCAGGATGCGCTGGAACGTAGAAATGTCCAGCGGCATAAACGCCGTCAGCTTAATGAAAGCCGAGTGAGTTAGATACTAACAGGGTATCAACTATTGAAGTTATTACAAGTTATAAGCCGCAACAAGTTAGAGTTCTGTGAGGGTAACTTCTTTACATCAAACCGATTATCCGATTACTAATGTTTTACTCATTATAAGACCGATAACACGTCTAGATAGGGGAACAGACTCGACAGTAGTTCAACTCTATAACATACCATTGCTCATCCACCGCTTTTAAGAACATATGCACAGTTCACCGCATGTCATGGATACCACGTTAGTCCATCCCCCGCTTTTAAGAACATATGCACAGTCCACCGCATGTCAGGGATATAACGCTTTAAACAACAGTACATCATTCTATGCCACGACTTAGCGACGTCTACCAGTGATCACGGTCCACCGCATGTCATAGACACCTTCGTCTGTCTACCGCTTTTAAGAACATATGATTAGATCATCTGGCTATCTTAGGGCAAATGGTCCGGTTCACCGCAAGTCATAGACACCTTCGTCTGTCTACCGCTTTTAAGAACATATGATCGACCAAAGCCCGCCCACGCAAGGTTCCCGAATCTTAGCAAACCTACTTAAGTTCAACTCTATTTCCGATACATGACAATCCCAATGTGGCCCGACTACTCTGAATGAAATGAACGTTAACTCCAAAGGATTCACAACTATTCCGTTATCTAACATTATAAACGTTATTCGATAGTCTTGTTATTACTACGATCCTATGCTGCATTAACTCGTTATCATGTCTGTATTACAATAGTAAAGCATGCTGGGAAGTACTGAACAGTAAATAAACAACTAAACAGTTATTACATTATCTAAACAAGTAAGACAGTAAACTGCAACATCCAATCGATTGATATAGATGTCAATCGATTGGTATAGTGTCAATCGATTGGAACAAAGTTCAATCGATTGGATCACGATCCATGTCAATCGATTGCATAAAATGTCAATCGGTTGAGACATGAAAGATGTCAATCGATTGATATAGTGTCAATCGATTGGAACATGAAAGATGTCAATCGATTGGTATAGTGTCAATCGATTGACACTTCGTCTTCTTCGCAGAGAAGACTGCCCAGCAACATATAAACGGGAAACATGGTTTCTTCTCCATTTCTTCATTCAAAACATGTTCTAACATCAATATCAAGCTACCAAGTGAGTTTAGAACTCACCTTAAGTGTCTAGGGTGTGTTTGGGAATGTGTGTTTGAGCTTTGGAAGCTCTAATGGTGGTCCTCCTCTCTTCCTCTGCTCTCTGTCTTCTCCCTTCTCTTTCTCCTTCTTTCTGGTCTCCTTCTCTTCTCTCCTTTTCTTTTCTTTCAGTCCATCTGTGTGTGTGTGAATAAATATATGTATATATATATATATATGTGTATATATATATATGAGTGTATATATATATATGAACACACACAAAACACTCTCTCTCACTCTCTCTGATTTTTGTAAACAGAAATACGCCCAAAATGGGCTGGTATATATAGGGAGAGAGTGTTCACGTGGCTTCTCCCCAGCCAGAGCAAAAGAATCTGCCCAGCTGCCTCCAATCGATTGACATAAGTGTCAATCGATTGATACAATCAATCGATTGGTATAAAGTTCAATCGATTGTAACAATCAATCGATTGAGATAAAGTTCAATCGATTGGTATGTAAAATATACCAAGGGTAAGGCCAAGCTCATAAAAGTATTTAAAAGAAACATACAATGTCTTAGTTATATAATACATTACAAGAATACAGGGTATTACAACTGCTCCCCTGGCAGCAGCCCAATCTGCAGAAATTCAAGTTTTAAAAGCTTTCTAACCAACACCAATGATCAACCATTCAATCCAAACTCAAGCCAAAGTAATCCTAGCTGTATTAAAACATTATCAAACATAATTACAACATGTTATAATCTATTACAACGGTTTAAAATCCATTCTAACATACCAAGTTAAACATGGTTTAAAACAACCAAAATCTTATTACAACATTTCTATTTCTCCAAAACTACAAGATTATCTTTCAAGTTGCCTCACAAGCGAACTCCCAACCCAAGTACTCACTTCTGTGATTCCTCGCCAGCATTTACACCTGAAATGGTTATTTGAATAACCACACATATTTCGATTTGTTTAAGCTAATGCTTAGTGAATAAATCAACATATGTACATGAATGATAAACATGTCCGCATTCACATCTCTACAATTCATACTAGTCGCCGGAGACTCACGTGCCCGTCCATATTCCCAATCCGCGACTCCTCGCCAATAAGTCCACGCCAAAGGGTAAGACCCACGATTCTACAAACAATCGTGCGACCTTAATGCCACTCTATCGGCTCCACAAAATGGTACGGTGACCACGTGCTCCTTCTGACCCAAATAAGCAACTTAACATGCTCAAATACATATCACCATGCTCGCGGTAATTAAAACATATCACCGTGCTATTGAGCCTACTTATCAATATGAATGCCCAATATGAACTACACAATATATCTCTAGGAATTAATACATGCTATTCAAACATAACATGAATACATGCCAAGAAATCATTCCAAAACATAGTTGAATCACTCACCTCCGATTTACGCACTTATAATACGATCCAAAGAAAACCCGTGCACAAAGAACGTGCAGAAGTCCGTCTAGTACAATTCCTATGGATCAGAATTCCATTTATCAACTTTTATGAAAAATTCTAGAAAATAACTTTTCGGAAAAACTTAGCCAAACAGGCCCTAACATATATCAAAACGAAGCTCTTACCTCGAGGAGCTCGAATATGAAATCTGGGAGAAACCAGACTGACGGAAGGTCGTCGTTTGGCGTCGCAAAGCTCTAAGCAACTAATCTCCCTCTAGCCTCCCTTTTGGCCTCCTCTTTATGGAATTAGGTTTAGACTTATGAAAAATCTAAGTCATCTCTATCTATATATAGGCAACATTCTCGGGGAATTACGTTTACCTCCCCACGAGTTTTCCAAACTCCTAATCAGTCTCTGAAACTTTCTATACAGCTATTTCTTAGCTTTATAAGTAAAACTTCAAAATTATAAAAGTTTTCGACTAAGTTTCGTTTGGTCGCTAAAACGCGAATTTCTATATGACGTTTCCGAAGTTGCTAATTATCCTACCAAATTAATAACGTGTTAATTCGTTCTCACCAGGATACTAAAATCTAACATCAGAAATATATTCTAAGCCAGAAAATAATACAGATATTGAAATACACAGGTAAACATTTATTTTCAGATAAATATTTAAAGTGTTCCACAGTGACCGTCTCACTCTCGGAGAGATGTCACAAACAATAACTCTTCAATCACGACAGTCTCAAAGGGTTCTCTAATACAGACACCCAAATCAACTCGTGAGTCAAAACTCACTCAACCATGTGTCATAAGACACGCCACATCACATTATCATGCATGACAATGTAATGCAAATGCAATAACACAAATGCGGGTGTTATATATTTTATTTTGGTATGTCCCACTAAAGATTTTCTTTTATAAATCAATGTATTTAACTGCACATTTTTCAAATTTATCATCAACATATATTATACAAACTCTCTCTCGGGGGTGGGGGTGATTTGTTGAACTTCGAATCAATACTTTAAAGGGGACTTAAATGCCAAATTCTTTGTTAATTGAGCTATATTTCACTTGGTATTATACAAAGTCTCTCAATTGTTCTTTGATGTATCACTGTAATTTTGAAATTCAAAAATATAATAATAGAAAGTTGATTTTTTTTATCACAATTAATTAAGAAGGTCCTTTAAAAAGCTCTAGCTTCGTCAAAAAGTTAATTAGGGTCTATTTGGGAATTAAAAAAAAAAACATAACCAACGACGACTAAGCCTAATTAATTTAAAAAAGTTATTTATGTCAATGCACGCTCATACTAGAATTCGCATCTTGCCCTCTCACTAGACCTTGAAACTTATGTCCTCAATCGCACGAGACAACTATACCAAATGGTAATATATGTTAATATGTGTGTATATATATATAGGAAATGCTAACCTACTACATAAACAAACCTATAATATTTTTTTCGACAAAAACACCCATGCCACGTCATTAAAATAGGGGTATTAAAGTAATCTTACATAAAATTTGAGGTAATGACCTTTGTGCCTTCATTGTAAAGTACTATAATACCTCCACTTAAATGAGGTGGCATGGACCAAGGCCGGTCCTGAGTATTTGGAGGTCTGGGACGAACTATTAAAAGGGAGGCTCTTATATGGGGGTTCGGTGGCAGCGCCCCCGAGGCGATTTTTTTGGGGGTCTACTCATACATAATTGACAAATTTTTTAGGGTTTATTTATACATATTTGGCAATTTTTTCGGGGTCTACTTATAATATGAATCTATTTGTGAAACTTAAACATTGTATGGTATCTTTTGAAATTCTAGAGGGGCCTATTTCTAAAACTCAAAAAATTCTTACACTAAAAATGTAATTTTCAAAATTCTAAAACCTTTACTTTTGAGTTTTATATACATGTATATCAACATATATGTAGTTGATGACATTAAACTGGGCTTGGGGAGTCTTAAATGTAAAATACTAAAAATCTCAAAGTAAAAATGTAATTATGAAAATTTTATGGGAGCCTTCAAAATTTTGTGAACTTTAGTGGCCCGGGGCGGTTGCCCCTTTGCCCCCCCCCCCCCCCCCCCCCCCCCCCCCCCCTTGGGCCGGCCATGCATGGACCATTGTGTACATTTTGAATTTGTACACAATGCTATCCTACAACCTTCATATTATAGGATAGCAGTCGATCCCCTATATAAATATATATACACATATATAGGTCTACTAATGAAGCACGGAATCAATTCGAGCCTTCTCAATCACCTTTAATAGAGTAATGCTAGATGTACTCACAAATGCACAATCAAATGTACAATTTTGTTTAAAAATATTAGACTTCATGTTAAAAAGTTTGTACACAAAAAAGGGAGTGTGCACAGATTTTTCAACACAAAGTCTAACATTTTTAAGTAATATTCTGCATTTAATTGTGCATTTAAGAGTGCATCTAGCATTACTCCCTTTAATATTGCATTGGAAATAGAGGCTGGTGGACCATTCTTCCATTATGGGACATTTACTGGTTCAGTTATTGCTGGATCACGAAACTAGGTCTACGGTCCCACCAAGAAGAATCCAGTTGCCCCTTTCTTTTGTTTTTGTCTTCTCTCAAAAAAAAATTTAATTTTTTTTTTCCGAATTACTCTTTTTTTTTTTTTTTTTTTCTTTCTAAAAAACATTCAAAATTATTTATTGTTGAACTTTCAACCTACAAATGTGAAAGCAAAATGGTAAATTGCGTCCCTATGCTATACTAACTGCCTTGTCTTTTTTTTTTTTTTTTGCTAAAAGGCTAACTGCCTTATCTGATACTGATATCAATATGATAAATACTGAAAACTTACTAGAATTGTATTTTATAATTAATAATTAGATCAAAATCATTAGTACAATTTTCACTTGCTTTTTAAAATACATCAGAAGTGGATGATATATATAATCAACGTTGCTTGAGCAAAATTAGCAAATGGTGAGAATAAAATTTGCATATACATAGTAAAATCTGAAGCTACCTTAGGAGCCAGTTTGGTATTTTGTCATGAGAATAAGAGAGATTTTTTTTTTCCCCCCAATAGATTTTAAAAGCAGAAAAATTGTTGCTAGTTTTTTATGCTTTAAAATGGATTCTACTTTTTCCCATAAAAAAAATTGATACAGTACGATTTTTGAATAGTAATACAAAAGCGATTGTCAAAAACTCAAATCTCTGAATAATTTCAAAAAGTGATAGTCGGTCTCAAATTAACCAATCCAAACGGACTCTAAGTGTGACTACGGAATGTATCACTCTCATTCTCTCGAACGCCGTTCTTTATGAATAATGTGATAAATTAGGCATTATCATTTCAACATATAGCATTACTAAATTAAGCTAATACTATTGAATAGAGATTTACTATCTCTTGTACTAATACTGCAAGGTGACCTTCCTAACTATGATTAGTTGATTAGATGTGATTGGTGTTGTTTCTCTCGTATGAACAGTAAAAATAGTGTAAAATTACAATTTTATCCAAACTATTTTTACTGTTAATAACTTAATGTGAAGGAACATCACTAACCACATGCACCCAATAAACTATATTGAAGTTTTTTCCATGCAACTCCATGGACCATTGCCACTTAAAAGAGTGTTCTTGGCCTTGCCTTCCTCTCAAGTCTCAAGGCCTCAAAGGACTATGGTCCTTATTAATTGGTCATTATTAATTAGCCCCCAAGCTGAAGCTCTAACTAACGAGTTTTTATGGTGCATTTGGAATCATATTTTTCAGAAGGTAAAGACTTGGTTACTCTTCGTTTTCTTTTTTTTTTTTTTTTTTTTTGTAAAGTGTGGTTGGTCCATATATATGAGTGTGCTCCTGTGGTATACAGGTGGACTAATAATTTATTAAAATACAACAATGCTACACTCACTCCACCCACACCCCAAACCACATCCTTGTTTTAAATGCAAGTACCCTATACTGTTTGAATTTATCACACTTTTCTCACATTTTTCTGTGCATCACTTACACACAGCACATGGTACTTACATTTAAAGAAAGGATGTGGTTTGAGGTGTGGTTGGAGGAGTGAGTATAGCATTATTTATTAAAATATGACGAAAAGTACCCAAGGAAAATCAGTGAAGTGTAATCCTTTTTTTTCAGAATGTATTTCTGTCGATTTTATTGTTTTAATTCAGCTGATCTTAAAGATAAGTTGTAACACATTTTAGCTTTTCTTGAAGAAAAAAAAAGTCCTATTTTTTTTTTTTTTTCCACTTCTAAGTTTTCAGCCCTTGGAACTCACATTCCTCAAAATTTTGGGTGAATATAATCTTTTTCAATATATTTTCATCTCAACTCTTACCTATCCCTCTCTACACTTAAAGCTTATTTATATTAACCCAAAAAAGGCATATTGTGTCCAAACACATCCTTGTAAAGCCTATTTACAGAAAACTGACTCACCTAAGCGTGCGCTTGATAATTCATTGAGTAATTCTTTGGTGACAACTTTCATACAACTTTCATACAATCTCCTAAAAAGATGTGTCTATCTCTCTCCTGTGATGTCACTGGACCCCACAGTGACACAGGAGAGAGATAGACACATATTTTAAGAAGTTGTGTGAAAGTTGTATGAAAGTTGTGTTCCAAGAATTACCCTAATTCATTCAGTACTATAAAATCAGTTGTTTAAAATTTTTAATATTAAAAATTCATTACTTAAATTTTAATTTTATAAAAACATAATCTTACATTTTCTTGTGGATGCATTCCAGTTCACACGGTTCAAATGTGGAGGACTCGCGTTGGGACTCAGCTGGGCCCACATCCTTGGTGATGCATTCTCAGCTTCAACCTTCATCAACATGTGGGGCCATATCATGGCAGGTCATGTCCCACCTAAGTCTCTCAACATGCCTAACAGTGGAAATTACCCATCCCCTCCAACAATTTCAAAGAAACCACTTTCCTTGAAAATGGTAAATCCTGTTGGGGATTATTGGCTAACTACCAATAACTGCAAAATGGAAACACATTCTTTTCATATCACAACAAAACAAATAAATAACATATTATTCAAAATAATTAGTGACTTAAACCAAGATGCCGGAATCCATCCTTTCGAAATCCTTTCCGCGTTAGTGTGGAAGTCTCTAGCCAAAGTTCGAGGAAAATCAGAGCCGAGAATTGTCACAATATGCAACGGAAATTCTTGTGTGAGAGAGAATGAAGTCCCTACGAATGGCCAAGTGATTAGCGCAGTTGAAGCAGATTTTGAAGTTGCAAATGCTGACTTATTAGAATTGGCGAAGTTGATTGGTGAAAAAAGGGTAGACGAGACAAGAATGATCGAAGAATTTTTGGATAGAGAGAATGGAAAATCAGACTTTATATTATACGGTGCAAACCTAACGTTTGTAAATTTGGACAACGAAAATATTTACGGGCTAAAATTGAAGGGAAGCAATCCGATTTTGGTGAACTATACTATTTCTGGGATCGGTGAGGAGGGAGTTGTTTTGGTGCTTCCAGAGACAGAAAATGGCGAAATGGGCAGTGACGATGGAAGGAAATTGACGGTGACCGTGCCAAAAAATCAGATTTTGGAGTTCAAGAATGAGCTCAGAAAGGAGTGGGGTATTATTTGAGAAAGGGACACTCTTTCTTCAAAGTCTTTGGATGAAATTATGTTGTACTTTATTTTATTTTCTCATTGCATGCATTTGTTATGTTGTATATATTGGCTAGTAAGTTCATTTTGTAACTAAATAAATTGTATGAGGGTAGACCATTAATGGATTGGTCATAAATATTGATTAATTTTAGTATATTGCTATGTTAAACTTTCATAATCAATTACTCCATGAGTGCTACTTTATCTACCGGGTTTCATTTTGTAACTAAATAAATTGTATGAGGGTAGACCATTAATGGATTGGTCATAAATATTGATTAATTTTAGTATATTGCTATGTTAAACTTTCATAATCAATTACTCCATGAGTGCTACTTTATCTACCGGGTGGGAAGTATCGAAATTTGCCTCCTGGTGACATGGCTAGTGACATACCACTCCAAATTTTCAGTACTAAATAAACAATAGTGTTAGGGGTACACTCTTATACACCGAAAAAGTATCCACACTCTGAAATGGACCAATGAAAAGAGATTAATAATGAACCCCGCAGTCTCTATCTCTCATTTTATAGGTTCACCTCAGGGCCTAAATGCTTTTTAATTGGGTGTGTAAGGGTGTGCCCCAAACATTTCTCCTAAACAAACATAGTTGAGAGAGAAAAATGCTAAAACAGAATTGTTATTCAAAGAAAATGTATATCGATCCAGAAGGAAACTTTCCTCATGCTCCAAAAGGTCTGATTCTTATTCCAGCTTTGTTCTTTAATTTCCTGTGGTAAAATTGAACTGTGTGCTAGTTTTCCTTCCATGATTAAACTTTGAATGTTAAATAATTTCATAGAGAAACATGTTTATAAGTAGTATTGCTTTTATTTTTTTTTCATCTGATATTGGTTTTAGGTGTGCTGGACACTTAACTCATTTTTTGGTTTTATTTACGTGCTTTTATATATATATATATATATATATTATTTATAGTGTTTAATTAAATTACATTTAAAGATTGTTCTAGTGTATTAAAAAAAATTGATCAACTAACTCTAAATATATATACATGATTTCTCAAAATTACAGAATAATGGCAGATCATATTCTAATGCCTAGAGGACCTGTTGAGGATTTAGAATATGATTCCGACAAGGATATATATATATATATATGTATATATACACTGAATATCATGAACTCAGAGATATAGCTAATAATGAAACTATCCAAGACTTGAGTAGGGATGGCACTGACAGCATATTAATTAGATGAGAATAAACCTATACTTTGGTATGATGTTTAATTCTTTTGAGGATGTTTAAGAATTTTATAAGTAATAAATATGCATTCGATACCGGATTTGGCGTAACAACAAGAAGAACACAAGCCGGAAAAGATGGAAAGTTAAGGTACTTCAGAGCCACTTGTTCTCAGGCAGGAACGACCTAAAAAGTATCCACACCTTGAGGTGGACTAATGAAAAGAGAGAGATTGTAGGGTTCACTGTCAGTTTCTTCTCATTGGTCTCACCTCAGGGTGTGTCAGTCTCTTCTCATTGGTCCCATCTCAGAGTGTGGATGCTTTTTAGGTGTGAATGAGTGTAACCCTAGCATTGTTCTTCAATTATCTCTTGTTGTATTAGATCATAATCATGTTGTTAGTTCAAGAAAGTCACAATTTTGTCCGTGTAACAACAGGTTAGGTTAGCATTTTCCCAAAAAAAAAAAAAAAAAACAAGAGGTTAGGATTACAAGTGAAAAAATGTCTTGAATTGACGGCTTATGAATTGAATGATGAAGCAAGGATAAGGTTAAAAGGGCGGGGTCTGGGGAGAGTGAGATGTATGCAGCATTACCCCTGTAAACAGAGAGATTGTTTTTAGATTAGAAATCGTGACCTCCAAGTCACAATGGAGCAACCTTACCGTTGCACCAAGGCTCCCCTCTGAAGCAAGGATAAAGTTGATACATACAAACATGCTCAGTAAGAGCAAAGCTCACCCACCATACTGGGAAGAGTGCCTGGTTCATCTAGGAACTGATCGTGTCATCTCCAAGCTCGTCCCGAGAGGTAGACCAAACGTCCCGAGGCCCAACCAACAGGTTTGGATTACAGTACGGGCCCGACCCGCCACGGATACAGCACGACCCAGCCCTAAGATGTGATCTAGAACGCACCAAACGGTTTCCTGCCCCAGGTAGAAAACCAATTGGATGTTTAGAAAGTTTCCTAAACTAATTAGAAAACTCACGTGATTTATGCTAATCAGTCTTAATCGGATTGTGTTACCCTATCAGTTTACTTGCCATGTATGAGAGGGTTTCTTAAACTATAGAAGGAACCCCTCACCCCTGTGAGGAGGGATCGCAACTTTACCTTATACGCACATACACATTGCCCGGCCGGTCTCTAGTAACTCCATCCCTTTATTGGTTCACCAAAGGACACCGACGTTTTCATATCATAGTGCAAGTACTCTAACACACAAGTGGACGTAGGTCTCTTCATTAGCAAGGCCGAACCACACACAATTTCTCTTGTCTAATTCTTCTTATCTCTAATCCAAATTTCGACATCATTAAAAGTTGACTAAGAATTTTCAATCACTAGTTGTAGAGGTAGGGGGTTATGAAAATTTGTCATTCGGTGAAAAAAATTTGCTTGTAAAGCCATGGTTGTTGATGCTTCTATGCGTAACTTCTAGTGTTGAAAAATATTTAGATATCTTAAGGTACCACATACAAACCGTAGTCAATAGAAATGAGTATTTTAGATGAAACCCACCACCGGACACACAAAAAGTACAACACAGAAACACAAAGTATAACTCTTGCACATAAAGGTGTGAGTCTCAGACAAAAGACTCGCTCTCATTTACAGAGTACCACGAGACTCTTATTTCCTGTAGAATACCACATGGTTACCTCAATGCATCCAAAAACTTTTAGGGTCCGTTTGGGTTTGCTGAAAATTAATAAATTTAAGTGATGAACTACAGATTTTGAGAAAAAAAAAAGTGTAAGCTTTGTAAAATAGAAGTGTTTGGATTAGTTTAAAACTTAAGCACTTAAAACAAATCAACTGAAAGAAGTAGATTTTTTTTCAAACAATCACTTAATTTCACTTTTAACATGCTAAAAGACAAAATTGCCTTTAAATAAGAACTTTAAAATTTTACATTTTGGCATTTTTGGCCATTTTTGACAAACAATCAACTTGTTTGTCAAACACTATTGTATAGAACAGTCACTTAGAGCCCATTTGGGATAGCTAAAAAATAGAAATTAAGTGATGCATTGCAAATTTCGAGAAAGAAAAAAGTGATTGTGTTATAAAATGTAAGTATTTGGGTTAGCTTAAGATTTAAGCACTTAAACATACTAGTTGAAAAAAGTAACTTGTTTTTCAAACAATCACTTAATTTCAGTTTTAAGCTGTTTTGACAAAAATGCATGAAAACAAAAGAGTTGAAAAATATTTACATATCCTTTTTTGTCATTTTATGGAAACAATCACTTTTTTCAACTTGTTTGCAAAACACTCTTATTTTTTAAGTGATAAATATTCCAACTAACCCAAATACCTAACAGCTTAATATTTCATTTCTTAAAATTTCAGATTTAAATGTTTCATCACTTAAAATTTCAGAGCTATTGAGCTGAATGCCACAATTGTTGTGTTAGTGTATGTACCATACTTGAGCTCCGATGTACTTGTTTAAGCAATGAACTATATTAACTGCAAGTCAGTTCTGTCCATACCCCGGCACAAGTACCTCGCCATAGTCATACTCATACATATCAATTTCAAGAAACTCCAGCCTTATTAGTCTTAATAAAGTTTTTCACCTTTGGAATATAGTTTTCACACATCAAAATGATCAATATGCAGCATTGAAAGCAAATTCCTTTACACTGGGTATTTTAGATGTTTCATTACATTATTATAAGATTAAAATACAAGAACATACTGAACTTTTCAACCGTCCAAGGTAGGAAATCAGCAAGCTTATTGGACAGACCCTTATTCCATATGAACTCTAAAACACAGACACATAAAAACTCTGCATTTACATTTACAGGCTTGCATTTAATGGGTTAGATAAGCAAAAACATAATTTGAAGAAGTTGCCTAAGACCAGATCAATGTTCTGCAAATATAAGTAAATGAAATTAAATTAACCAGCATCTCCGAACTATGGCTTCCTTAAAATCTTCATAATCACATGATGTCTGGATATTTATGCCTGAAAATACTGTATCGACTAGTATGAGACTCCGATATGGATCAACTATGGTGAAGTTTTCAGAAACTAGTTTACGGCACTCCCATCTGTATCAACGGCAGTGGAGACTTCATTAACTTCTTAAGTGTCTCAACAATGCTACGAAAAGAAGGGCGTTGATTAGGGTCACTGTGAAGGAAAATTAGAAACTGTCAGAAAGTGGATGTGCAAGAAACATTTCCAGAGTATTATTCGCAAAAAAAATAATAATAATAAGAAGAAGAAATTTAATAACAAAAAAAATATATATATATATATATATGCCTTCTGTACATTTAACTTGGGTCAAACACAACATTACAAGCATCCTTATAAGACATGCTTAGAACAAAAGAAAATATGTTCCCAAATCAAAGCCCAAATAATGAATCATTAGAGCAGAAAAATACTGTAGTCCAATCTTTAGCAAGCCTCATAAACTGAGGAAACCTAACCTCTTGAGAAATAACAACCAAGAAAAAATTCAAGTGAAACATGGGCAGTATTGACTCAGTGACAAGGAGGCCTGTTTCAACTTTTAACTAATAAAGAAGATTCTTACTCTGCCCAGCAAGATTCCATGAGCGAAGCCAATACGGGGGAGGTATTTGGCGGAATAGAAAGCCTTCTGTTCTGGAAAGCAATAGCTCCAACCACCTGAAAGTTTGCAATCCAAGTAATGTCAACCACAAAAAATCAGAAAGCTACGTTTCAATATGCACCACAATTATCAATTGGTATACAAATACACTTTTTGAATAAATTTATCACCTGCAGCAGCAACAAGAAGATGAACAAGTTTCTGAAATAATAATTTAATATATATCTATATATACCGTACCTGGGCAGGGCCGAGTCCATTCCAAGGCTGTTGCAAGGTAATGAGTTCCCATAATATCACTCCAAAACTGTAAACATCAGACTTCTCGTTTGAAGGCTCTCCACGGAGGAACTCGGGGGCCATCCACTCGGGCTGAAATGAAAAGCAAGAGAGTTACATGCCTGATTGATGCACCGAGAGGAAATATTCTACCAGCAAGATATTGGTCATAATTCTGGTTTTCTATTGAGGATGGAGAAGGAGCATGTTTTGATAATAGAAACATCTAAATGTAAAAAAACACTAGAACAAGATGGTGGAAAAAAAAACACTAAAGAAATTCCAATAAATGAGAGTGTTACTGTCTCTTAAAACTAGAGAAAAACAAATGACAAAAGATCCAAAAGGCTTGATTGAAGTTGTTGATTGCACTCGGAAGTGATCAACCAAATCTTATATCGAACTATTCCTGACAAAAAAGATCTGTTGCTTTTGATCAAATTGACCTCCTCACCGCAAAATTTGTTTCATGTTCAAGTTTGTGTCATAATACTGCAATGACAGAGAGAGAGAGAGAGAGAGAGAGAGAGAGAGAGAGAGACTCACTGTTCCAGCAACAGATTTTGATGATATGAAAGTATTTGCTTTGAATCTAGACAATCCAAAATCACACACCTGAGCATGATATGTAGTATCGTGTCAAGTTTGCGAAAGAGTACAAACAAACTTCGGGAGAAAGAAATAGTAGCCTTGTATATATAAAATATGCATATGTATATTCACACAAGTATTTATACCTTCACTGTCCAATTCTTATCAACCAAAAGATTCGGAGACTTAAGATCCCAGTGAACTACAGGAGGGTTAAGACAGTGAAGATAGTTAATTCCCTTGGCCTGCATCCAGTAAAGATTGTAGAATCCTTAACATAAAACTCTAACAGCAGATGAAAAAAAAAATTATAAAATGGGCAACAAAAAATCAGTACAAACCACATCCAGCGCCATTCGTAATCGCCTCCTTTTATCTAAAACTTCTCCAGCAGTCGGCCTGTGTATGAGGCGGTACAAGCTACCTCTGTTCCATGAAAGTCGGGATTTGTAGAGGTTAGTATGCATTGCTACGCTACGTATAAAACCAGTAATACAGGAACCATAAGAAACAATTACCTAGGAAGATATTCTGTGACTATCGACAAATGTGGATGTTTCGTAACAGCACCCATAAAGAGAACCACATTTGGATGACGAACACGTTTCATAATTGCAACCTTAGTAAACGCAAATCACAACTTAGCATTATTAGCTATACAGAATTACATAGATACTCAGCTAAACAAACTGCAAGCAACACCTCAGAAATAAATGGCTCCAGTTAACTATTCATGGATTAAAATAGACAAAGATGGAAGATTCAAAAAACAATTTATGCAAATATCCCATGTTTGTTGAACAACTCATGTATCGCACTAGATAAATTTTATAATCACCGAGACTCACCAAAGCAGATAACAAATATAAGTACCTTGGCTACCAGAAAGAAAAATACCAAAGATCGTTTTCTGTTCTTTTTTCCTTGTAAGGGCAAGGAGAAGAATTTTTACTTTGAAGCTTAAACAGCGAAGGAAGGAAACACACAATATTAATATGGACAAGTATTGCTAAGAAAATAGAAGGTTCAATGACAGTGAAGATGATATGAAGTAGTAAACAATCTAGTAAACTTTGATCATTCAAATCACTATGTCCATACCTCTCTTAAGAATTCCTTCAACTGATCCTCGTGAAAATCCTGGATGCTGAGAACCTTGACTGCTACATCCTGGGTATGGTAAATATATCTTAACCAAGGGTAAAATTATATCCAACAAACAAAAAACAGGAAACCAAATATCAGATTGCCAAGAATAGATTTTGCATATTACATGCAAATGAAAGTTGGAAGATCCACGGAATATGAATGTTATTTCTCCACTAGATATAAAATGGGTCTTGCAAATATATTTACCAACTCAAGAATATTGATGTCATTAGTCAAAATATGACATGCACGATGCAATGATACAAAAGGCATACGTACCTGTACATTTTCATGCTAAAAATCAATGTTCAACAGGTGTTCCTAAAAAAAGTTCTCTCAATAATTAAGCAAAGAGCTATTAATTATCTTCCATGAAATCACTTTGGTTCCTTACAATTTTTAAATACTAAAGTTACAAACTTGCTGAATATTTAATCCCACAGAAATGCAATTCAATGACTAAAAGTTATTTGCTGTTTAACAGTTAAACGTTAACTTCTGATGATTAACATAAATGTCTGATCTAATACAATACTCTTTCCTTATCAAGGTGTGACATAACATAGAATTTATAATCGCGTCATATGAAAGGAAGATCAATTTTGCTGCATTGCTAAAGCAGAAGACGTGAACTCAGGTAAGTGACTTCGTGTCTCGGTGGCATGTCAGTTAGGATTACTATTCTGAAATTAAGCATTTTTTCCTAGTCATGTCTCTGTCCACAGTCAATAATCATACCATAACATATTGTATCTCCCATGATAAGTCATAACAACGAGGTAGACTTTAAATATTCTACAAACCCTAAATATATACTCATTATAAAAAATAAAATAAATAAATAAATAAACAAAAAAACCAAGTGGAAAAAATAAACAAAAAACAAATACAAACATCATTCGTATTTCGTAAACAATAAGGCCTCAGATGCTGCATCTATTGAATTTCCCAACAGAATCAGACTGAATTTGATCATCAACAGACATGATTGTTGAGGTGAAATGAAAAGGTTTAAAGTACTTACCGATCCATGCCATTCAGCACGATGCACTGTGCCAAATGATCCTGAGAGGGAAATAGGGAGTATGTTACTAGTAAGAATTGCTTCTGGAGAAGAATACAAATAAAAGTTTTCAGCTTAGTACCAGCACCAACACGCTCCTTGATTTGCAACTCATCCCATGAGATTTCCAGCCAATCCATTGCAAGAGAAGGCTCAATGTTCAAGTATCTTGGGATGGATACGTTAGGAAGTTTGCCTCGATTCTGGAATCTGCCGTCGACCTCCATGAGGTCTGATTGACCAGATAAATTTACTTCAGGTTGTTTGACAGCACTGTTTATAAATGGACTTCCGGCTACAACAATCTCCTTCCTATATGTCTGTCTAATAACAACTTTGTCTCCAAAGGGTTTACGATATTCATCTCGTAATATTCCAACAGCACCATCATCCAGAGCATCAGATGATTCAGTTTCTCGACAAAATTGATCACTTGGACTGTCAATGATCGCATTTGGATTTTCAAGCGACCCAAGTTCCTCCACAAGAGTACCACCTTCCCTAATGTCTGCAATGGATCAATCTCAAAAGTCAGTTTGACCATTGAAAGTAGCAGCATCTCAACAGACAGACGATTTCTTCAAAAACCGTATTTGTAATAACCCAAACTGCGAAGTTGGAACAAATTATTCCCTCCGTTCCATTTTGTGAGTCCATCTTTGGGAACTCAACTTATTAAGGGGACAAGAAGAATCTACACCTACTTTCCACAATTGCCCCTAATCAATACAACTACTTTTTTAGTTTTGTCTTGGTGTAGATTTCAATGAAGGGTAGTTTTGGAAAGTAAGTAAAAATTATATACCAAATTAGGAAACTGGACACTAATTTTGGGACATTCCAAAATGGAATACAGGACTCTCAAATTGGGACGGAGGGAGTAACATATTTAAACACAGTTAACAATCATTGATACTTGCCGGGTACACGTGTTTTTGTGCATAAACAAAAGAAATAGATTCTTCTATCTTTTAGCAAAAAAATAAAAGATTCTTCCATCACCAAGTAACCCCAACAGCACATAGTTCACTGCATACATAGAAGTCGTTGGAGATTGTCTGGTTATCTATAATACCTCTCAGCTGGATTTGAAATATCCCGCGAGTATTCAAACTTTAAAGGGACGATCATGGTATTCAAAATTGGGATCTCTTCAGAGAGAATCATCTAACACGTCATAGATTTTGTTCGAAAAGCACCAGTCGGCCGTCGCCATTGGAAACTAAATGGTGTATGTGAAGCTTTTGATCTATTTTTAGTGATCCACCCAATATCGTTCAACCCTAGATGCCCTAGATGCACAAAGAACTTGAAGACAAATTTCAAGGTACGGAAAACATCACATACCTGAATATCGAGAATTTTCAGGAGGGGCAAAAGTGTGCTTTGAGTTTAGAGTTTTACAACATGATGCACTATCTATGTAAGGTTGTTGAAATTCTTTTAGATGAGAGATCTGGAAGGGTGAAGGCACTGAATAATGAAGACCTCCATTGATTGAGGAATCTGGACAATGGACATTTCCGGGTTCCCCAACTAGATCAACTATATACTCCCTGTTGAGAAATATATACAAATATAAGCCACAATGAATGAATACGGGACGTATATAAAACAATTTGAACAGAGAGCTGATGGAGATTATCATATATGAAGCCATATTTAGCATCAACTAGAACCAACGTCCAGACCTTAGAACAGCATCATAGAAAAGAGATGATGACACAAATTGATTCTGATTTACTTCTTCAAGTCCTATCGATTACATCAAAGTGACCAAGTGTCCTTTAATTTACTTGTTCAAGTCCTAATGTCCTCATGAAATCTTGTGAGAAGCAAATCCCTAATCCCATGTTAAAGCTCAACAAATGCATGATTGCAATCACTGGATAATTCCTCAGACGACAAGTGTTATGCAGCAATTCAATGTTACACTAAATATCACCAAACAAAAAATAATGGAATCATCATGTATGGCAATTGACGACAGCACTAAATGGACTAAAGTTGTTTTTTTTTTTGTGTGTGTGTGTGTGTGTTTCGGATATGTGGTTGGAGTATCCAGAATAATCAAATACTAAGAAACACGAAATTTTTTTTTGCAATAAATTTTTTGGGCAACAAACAAGGAAGACAATGAAATCAAAAAAGAAAGGGACAGAATATCTGACCTTGACAACTTCCTGTCATCCTCAATTGTGACAAGACAAGAAGATCGATGGTCTGCAACACAATACTTGCAACCTCGAGCTATCCGGCATGGCAGACCTATATAGTCTGCCAATCTCTGGATCACAAAGAAATGATCTGTTAATACACTGTTTCCTTGCAACCGCAACTTTACGCTAATCAGAACCAACGTGCAAACACACAATGATGGAAACAAACCAGGGATAATCAAACAAACACAATGATAGAAACTAACTTTAGATCTTAAATCCTACCAACTGCAAACTCCGCCGATTTTTACTGCAACATAAAACAGTCTTTCAACCATAACCCTGCCAATATTAATTCCATTTATTCTGAGGCAAGGATTGAACAATCCCTTCACCAAAATTGAGGAACTACTCATGCGTTGTTGAATAGACAAGAAGGAAGAAAATAAAAAATAAAATAACCGACAATCTTTGATGATTTCGTCATCAGTCAATTGTTCTCGAATGCACCATTCAAAAATGTTAAATAGCGCAATGTGATGAGAGAAACAAAAGAACGCAAAAGCGTTGTATGTAATCACCTTGAAGAGAATAGCACGATGCCTACAGAGCCCCATAGACAGGCTGCTAATTGGGAGCACAATGCACTTCTGGTTATCCTTCAATCTCTTGCTAACCAGTTTCCAGCGATTGTGGAGATCACCTTGCTCCACCGAAAAAGAACCCCTTAAATTTCCAAAGAAACTGAAACTCTTACAAGAAAACAAACAGAGACTCAAACAACAAACTAAAAAGGATGTTGCAACCTACCCCATAGATATGGCAACAAGTTTTCCAAGTTTCTCCACTAACACTAAGGCATTTTCTGAAGCAAAATATAGTTCCTGCGCTTTGTCCTCTAGCTCCTTAAGTCGAGCATCCTGATGTTTATCAACAAGAACCACCTCCATCAATGTATCACTAGGTTCAACATCTTTAAGTGCCAGTAAAGATGGCAGCCTCCTACCTTCATCTAAGTCATTGCACATAACCCAGAGATATGGATTCATTCCCAAAATATTATAGAATCCATCAGATATCTTGTCAGTATATGACAGACACCCATTGACCTGAAAAGGTAGAGGATTGTCAGAATAGGTGAGGGGACAAATTTAAGAAGCCAAGAACAAATCGATTAAAAACCATCCTAAGCCTTTATTTAAAACTACTAAAGAACTTGCGCATCAATACCAAATAACGTCGAGGGTTGGAGATTACAGTCCATTAGTCACGGCTCGTTGAGATGTAATTTTAAAATGAGTTAGAATGAATGTACCGAAAATTCTTGACTACGAATGATCCCTAAAGCCAGCTTGAACATAAAAACGGAGAACTAATTAATTAACGAATAATCTTGTGGAATTCAATAGAATTCTTCATAGAGAATTGATTCAAGAGGGAAAGCAAGTTTATGTGTGCACGAATGTACGTGGTCACCAGTGGGTAATGGTCCTTTGGGCTGAAGATGTTGCTAGGACAAATCAAAGAAAGACACTGCAAGGATTGATTGAACCAAGTAAAAGCAACAAGATTAGCGAAAAAAAATGTTTCAATTAAAATAAACTCGTACACTTCAAATTGCCAGCGTCAATAATATTTTTAGAAAATGGATAGGTTACTCTTGTTGTAGAAAAAAATATCTTAAGGTCATGAACATTGAACACCACTAGGGGGAGCAAGTTGGAACGGAAATTCTGATTCCTTTCCGATTTTGGCAACATAAAAGATAAAAGTACTTCCGAATTCCAAATTCCGAAAATTCTGAATTGGAATTCTAAAAATCCCGAATTTCTGGTCCGAAAAATCTGAAAAAAAAAAAAAAAAAAAAAATTCAAATCCAAAATTTTCCAACTTTTTTTTTAATGGTAGATATTATACATATATATTCTAAGGAGTTTATCACAATGGTGGCTTATAAAATTTTAAAAACTTTTGTACTAAAATTAAATTTACAAAAAACTTGCTATTAAATTTTGAAACAATGATATGTTAATTTTTTATTTCAATTCCACAAATTCTGGTATTTTTGAAAATTCGGAATCTGAACACAATACCTTAATTACGAAAATTCGGAATTGGCATTGGAAAGCCTATTTATATTTCAAAAATGTTGAATTTTTTTTTCTTCGTGAAACCGTCATTTCCGATCAAATCCCTCGGAAAAACACCCCTACCATTCAGACTCGTGTGTGAGTCTCTGTATGTACACGCGAAGGAGGGGAGGGGTGTGTTTGTGGAGTCCGGATCCGCAGCCGCTAGCTGCCCGGGCAGCGCATACATGGCGCTGGCAGGACCACACCATGAGTTTTTTGTTTTGTTGTTGTTTTTTTTTTTTTTTTTTGCATTTTTAAAAATAAATAAAATAAATAAATAAAAAATATAAAAAACCTCATTACCTCATCTTGTGTTCCAGCCAGCGCTCGGGAAGCACGCTGGCGAGGATCCTTAGACGTGTTTTTGTGTGTGTGAGGAGAGAGAGATGTTACCCAGAGTCGATATGACACAGTTTCTGCATCAGAAGATGCACCAAGACCCTCGGTTCCACACTTTTGGAGTAATAAATGTTCACTACCAAGAGATGCTAGTTCAGTTAGCCGTTTCGCGAGCGTGAGCTGCAAATAATAGCTCTCTCGCGTCCTCTGCGCCATACGATCTCTACGTTCTTCCTCATCCTCTTTCGTCGTGGTGGTGGTCGTCGTCGTCCTCGTGTGCGAAAACTTAACACCACTCGAAAACAAATCCCCATCCAATGTCGTCGTCGTGCCCGAAAACAGACTCCCACCATAACTACTCCCACTTGACAACCTTTGTAACGACATCTGCCGGTCAAAACCTCGATTCTTACCGGCACCAACCGGCGACCCGCCATAGCTACTCTCAAACGACGATCTCTGGAACGACACCTGCCGGTCCAACGCCTGACCTTGACCACCGGCTCCGCCGACCACTTCCGCCACCGAAACCTGACTTTTGAAACCTCGGTTTTCACCGGAAACCGTCGCCAGAGGCTCCGGAGAGAGCAAATGCTCGTGATCATTGTCGCAGCGGTCGCCATTTTGCAACTTTACCTTCACGTGACCGGATTTGCCGCCTTTTTTATCGTCTAACCAATTGACAAAAGCGGCCAACTGTTTCGCGTGGATCTTATCACCCGTGAAACGATCCGAAACATATGAAGTTGAACTACTCTTTGACGCTTTTTTATCGGCTAACCAATTGACAACAGCGGCCAACTGTTTCGCGTGAGTCTTATCACCCGTGAAACAATCCGAAACAGTTGAAGTTGAACTACTCTTTGACCCTTTTTTGTCACCATCGCCATTAAAGCTCTCCTTCACGACCTCCTTGATCTCGTGATCGAACACGAACTTCGAAGATGATGAATCGAATCCACGATCCGGAAATTGCCTCGGGAAGAAGTAAGTCGTTCGATGAGGCATTTTTTTTTTTTTTTTCACGTGAAGTACAACAAATCGAGACCTAATTGACCGTACGATCGCAGCAGATTTTTACGAATCGTCGACTTCGTGAAACGAAGCAATGAACGCATTTCCGTTTTGCTCTTTGAATTCAATCAATCAAAATCAAAATCAAAATCAAACAAACAAATAAATATTCTTTGAAAGCTCGCAATAGGTTTGTGGAAATTCAAGGACTCCAAAGCTTCAAAGCAGCTTCGAATTTGATGAGAATCAATCAGTACTCAAACCTTCTCAAGTATATAGATTATAAACGCAGACTCATAGATCATTTTGTTTTGAATAAATCCAAAGGAGGTGTTTGTGTTGGGATCGGAAGAGACTAACAGAAAGAGAGCAGAGCACAGATAGACACAATTATGAATTATTATGTATACGTATACAGATAGAGAGAGAGAGAGAGAGGGCGGTGGCGAATGGGGATTACGATTGCGTGCAATGAACAGTTTTTAAATTTATTTTATTTTATAAGTTAAGTGTGCGGAGAATCGGTGGGAAATTGAATAAAAAAAATAAAGCACGAAGAGCTATTAAGCGCAGACTGTGTGAGTGCGCACCTTTTAGGCTTAGTTTGTGTCGCTTTTCTTTTTATTAAAATATAATTTTATGTTAATTTATTTGGTAACTAGTTTTTGAGTTTTACAAAAAGGGAGTTGTTATTTCCACTCTATTATTGAACCAATGCACTCCATGTTACCACTATCAGAGCATGTAGTACTATGTATGTAATGCATGACATGCATGTACCACATGCTTTAAGAATGGTACCATGGAGTACCTTGGTTCAATGATGGAGTGGCAATGGTATTACCCTACAAAAATTGAACTTATAGCTTTTTTGTGAGAGCTTTTAAAAGCTCTCTAGAATGGAGCTAAGCTCAAGGTTTTTTTTTGGTTTCATAATATTTTTTTGAAGAGTAATGTCTCATTTATACAAAATTATCAAACAACTTAATAGTAATAAATTTCATATGCTACTTTTAAAAACTCACGTGGAGGCCAAACGAAGCCTTAATGAGAGACAACCAGTGGGCATCGGGTGCACACTTAGCACCCATGCGTACTTTTAATAAGTTTTGGGGGAACACTGGTTTAAGAAATTGTTTGGCAACTACCAAGGGGTGTACCGTGTATACGAACGAAATTCATGTTTGTTTCACATTAACTTTTTTATTAAACACTCTGGATTCAAACTTGAACTTGACTTCTTTATTAAATAATTAGAAATATACGTTTTAGTCCCCCAGTGTATAGTCAAAAGTAATTTGGTCACATTGACTTATTGCACTCTTAAATTCATCCTTTAATTACAAGATAAAATTGAAATTAGTCCTTTCCCCAATTTTTTTGCATTTTTGTTGGACATTTATACCCTTATTAATGATATTTAGTGTGTGTTTTATATTTTATGATCATTTATATTCCTAATAGACCCCTTGTTTTGAGGGGATGATTAGTCATGATTCACGAAATCAACTTCATTTCCTATAAATGTGGGTAAGTGGATTGATTTACTTTCCTTTTGAAAACATTCAATCATGAACTGATTCATTGGTTTGATATTGTATATTCTGTATGTATATTATATGATTACTATTCCATTGCCATTCTTATTGCATAATATTCATCTCCTTATGATCATACGAATCAGTCTGTCAAACATCGATGTGATTTTTCTTCAGAAATTTATGAAAAATAACAAGTGAGGAATTTCACATTCAGTTCGTGGTTAATTTCGTTTAAGTTGGTGATTGATTTCGGTGCACCCAAGTTTCGTGCATGTTAACGAGGCGGATTTGATATAAGAGTGATGGATGGTCAAATTTGTCACTGATCCTTGTGAGTAATTTTTATAAGTATTTAACATTTTTTTTTGGTTCGATGATTTTTATGTTTTAAAAGCCATAGGATCAGCAGGTGTAAGATGTTAACAGAATGTTTTAGGATTATTGTAGAATTTATCACCTATATATGTGAGTTATTATGGAAGTTGTTAACAGAATTTATAGATAATCTCTAAGTTTGTCACCGATCATTGTGAGTAATTTTTATAACTATTTAACTTTTTTTTTGTGCTTGGATGATTTATATGTTTTAAAAGACATTGGATCAACAGTTGTAAGTTTTTTAACAGACTGTAGTAGGAATATTGTTGAATTTTATCACATACAAATGTGAGTAATTTTGGAAGCCGGTTTAATTGCTTATGCATAAGGATAAATTTTTATGGATTTCATAGTTAGTGAGAATTTTGGTGTTATGGTCAGTAATAGTTCTCTTTTTGTGATACCTGATATGTATCCTTATTAGTTGGTTCATAAAAGTAATTGTTGTCTTGTATGATTTGTATGCAGATTGCTTCTGTTAGACGATGGATGCGGAAATTACAATTTTATGTTTATTTGGAGGTGAAGCTTCGGCTACCAGTTTGATGGAGAATACAGGGTTTGATGATTTGTTATCTTTTGTTTCTAAAAGATGGCCTAGTCTCAATGAAGATGTATTTACTTTGACATATAGGATTTCATATCATGTTATTGAGAAATTTCTCACTTTGCGTTATTTTAAATTGAGAAATTTCTCACTTTTCATTCTCTATTGTATAATTTTTCTCTGTTATTTCTCTCTATCTCTCTCTCTCTCTCTCTCTCTCTCTCTCTATATATATATATATATATAACAAATTTGGGTTTTGAATTTCAACACCCTGATTTATGGGAGTATTTCTCTCTCTCTCTATATATAGCTATATATATATAAATATATAACAAATATGGGGTTTGATTTTCAAAACACAGATTTATGGGAGTAGGGGTATTTTGGTCATCAAAATAGGTGAGGGACTAATTTTTAAGTTGACTTATGAAATGGATTAATTTCTAGAAACGGCTACAATAAAGGTCTGAAATCTAAAGAACCCTTAAATAATTTGAACTCATCTATACTTGGGTTTTGACTTATTTATTACATACTTGGGTTTGACTTATTTATTAAACGAGCATAAAAATAAAGAAAATGTTATATTCACACACTTTTTCATATACTATGCTTTAAATGCATGTATATTATGCTGTTTAAATTTTTTATACTTTTTTGTGCACTACTTACACAGCACAGGGTATATGTATTTAAAGTTGAGTATGAAAAAATGTGTAAAAAAGTGTGTGGGTGTAGTAGTGCTCTAAAAGTAAAGCTTATCATAACTCACAAGCCTTATTTGTTTTATGGGAGAGGCTTCTAGGTGCACTGGATAAGTGTACTGACCCAGTGTACTGAGTTTTTAACCCTAAATAATTCACAAATCAGCGGGACGGCGAGACAGGATGTGGGTCAGTGGAACAACTCGCGGGTTTTTTAGGTATAAAAGCTCAGTGCACTTATCCAATGCACCTAAGAGCCTTTCCCATTGTTTCCCATTGTGTGTGTGCGCGCGTAACCCCATGTAAGTGATCACAAAAAATAAAAATAAAAAATTTGTTTACGGAAAACAAAAAATCATTAAAGATACAACCCGATTAAGTCAATGTCACTAAAAACGACTTTGTTACTGGAACCGACTTTAAAATGATATTTTCAAAAATTGCGTTATAAACGTAATCTTACTAGCTAGGACGACTTTAATATAGTCCTAGCAATCTCATTTGGGTTCTTAAGTGATTATACTGCACTAAATGCTAATAAAACTGTTTGGCAAGCCAGGTTCGAAGATTCAAATGTTGAAAAATGTGAGTGAAATGCGTAAATTTGTGATCGGTCAAAGTTATTATGCACTGCTTTTTATCAAAAGCAAATTTAATAACAAGAAATCTAAATTAGTGCCAAACGGTAGCCTCTTTGGGAAAGAGAGTGAAGAGTTAATATGAAATGACGATAAAGCCCTTGTGTTTGGTTTTAATGACAAGATGGGGCTTTTCTATTTTTTAGTGATATATTCTAAGGTGTGATTTGGTGGTGATCAGGTGGGTGGTAGTTGTACGGTTGGGGCTTTAGTTGTTAATTGTTGTGGCCGCTTCCTTAAGTCCAACATACTTTTTCTATCAAAATGCGACACTCACACCAAATATAATTTTTGTGGGTCTCGTGTAAGATTTATGTGGGACTTTTATGAGATCAATTGAAATCTAAAGTTAGGATTATTTGGTGTAAAATTTGGTACTCTGTATGAGTATATATTGTCTGTTTGTGACACTGTTTGTTTGTTAGAGCCTGTTGGGTATTCCAAGGGTTAGTGTTTTTTTTTTTTTTTTTTTATCATTTAGTGTAGCCATCTTATAGGAGGACATATATAATTGTTAGGGTTTAGGAGAAGAGCAAAGGTGTTTGCTAGTAGTTTTTCACAGGCGTGCCAGAGCTGTGTGTGTGTGTGTGCAAACTAATTTCCTATTTCGCTTGAGTAGGGCTATCCAACCAAACCCGAGACCCGTCAAACCCGACCCCACCCGACTGACCCGAAGGGAGTTGAGTGGATTAGATGGATTGTTGGTTGAGTCATGGATCTTGCGAGGCACACCCGAGTGCTTACGGTTCGGATGTCGGTTCCTCTAGTCCAAACCCGATATTCACCCGACCCGACCCGCAGACCACACTTGCATATGTGAGATATATTGTTAATACACGTTCAATCTCTCAAAGCCCTAAGAAATCAGAAACTCAGAAACGTCTTCTCGTCTTCTTCTTCGTCTACTTTCAGAAACTCTAGGTTCTCTTCTTCTTCTTCTTCTTCTACCCTTCCTTATACCATATGACTGCATCAATCGCAGTTCCTTTCCCTCTATGGCGCGACGCCCACCACACACCGAGGGTCTGAATCTCTCTCTCCATCTCTCTCTTTTGCGTGAAGATCACATGGCTTCTGAAGCTCTCTCTTTTGCGCGAAGACCACATGGCTTCTCATTCTCTCAAATCCAAGGTATGTTTATGTCCCTTGATTCGCTCATCTCATTCTGAAATTGCAAGTCCTCATCTTTAGTAGATCTAGGGTTTCTCTTCTTTATATGATTAATGACTAGTGGGTGATGATAGGGCTAGAAATCAGTGTAGAAGAGATAAAAACAAAATTCTTGATATTCTAATCCACTTTCTTTCAATGATTATTTTGTTTGTATTTTGAAATTGAGCTTTGAATCTTCAAGTTCAGTCCATGAACACACACTGTTCTATTTTCTTGTTTTTATCGGGCCAACCCGAGACCTGACCGACTCAACCCGAGCCCGACGAGTCAGTTCCACCCGACTAGTTGGATGGATAACGGGTGATAGATTCCAAACCCGATAGGATTCGGGTGGATGAGCGGGTGGGGGTCAAACCCGACTCACCCGACTCGTGGACTCCCCTACGCTTGAGTGAGTGATACTCAAGACTTTCTAGAACGGACTTCTAAACAGAGTGATTATGTATGATGAGTAGGAAAGTACCATCATCAAAAATCCATTGGCAGTACTGAAATGCACAAGCCAAATAGTGCTCAGTTTACTAGGTAAACAATCACAAACGGTTCAATAAAATATGAAGATATTTTATTTAATGTTTGGAAAAATGAAACATACGACCAAAGAACAAGACCAGAACATGCTATGATTGTTTAAAGAATGAAAAAGTAAAATAACAAAAGGACAGACCTATTTGCTACGGATGCAAGACAACGAGAACAGAAAGGTTTGAATACTTTGAATGATTGGAATGCTGTGTATGAATGCTGTTGAGTGCTGTTTTTCGAGATGACGCGGAGTGCTTTGCATGGTTGGCCTGCTTCTATATTTATAGCGGCCCTGAACAAGTCTGATAAGGCAAGGACACCTTGACTTGCGCTCCAAGGAAGTTGATTGATTGTAGAATCCTTCTAATCTCCAACTCCTGCCTTATCTGAAAACCCTGATTGAATCAATCCCTATATTTTAGGAATTAGTATTTCATATCCACTGGACGTGATCAGATTCATTTCCCAAACGGGCTGTTTCCTAAAAATTAATATGACATCACCATGACAGCTAAGAGTGGAACGCCTTCCACATTTAGCTCATGGGGCCCAAATAATCATGTCTTCAGCCACATCGGGCCTGTATCTAATTGTCATACCTCATGGTCCCATGCTCGATGTCCGTCTTGTGCATGCTTATAACCAATCGGGCTCGTGCAATCCGCTTTTATCACCCCCTTCGAATATGGTCCCCAATCATTACGTACACCGCCAATATCACCCATCGGGCATACCCTGGCATTAACTTACACTCTTCTCACGCCCGATGAACTTTATCCACGCTGAGCCTCCTAATCGGGCTCTCATACCTGACATAGTGCCCGATTGGTCAACACGCAACCTAATGCACCCATCGGACTCTGCCAACTTAAAACAACAGTCTCGTCTTTCTGAACCACATGACGTTCACCTCTTGAGCCCGATAGTTTTGCAATTCCTGAGCCGGCCTCTCCATATCCACTATAGGCCGGCCATCCTTAAACCTATTTCATCACTCCATTCGGGCTCAAAAATCTTTGGCGTTTTTTGGTTGCAAACACAAGGTTCAAACTCTCGTACGAGCATGGCATAAGTAACTTTTTTACCTGCAAGGCTTAGGTCATTGCTCAATGTTAACAGTTTTTAAGTAGTTGATTTGTGTATCAAACTGATAAACCAGTCAAAACGAAGTGGTTATAATACTCCTTTCTCCGCTGTATGTTGAAACTATATGTTGGAAATATGAAATATTAAAGTATATTCTTTTTTATATCTTAACATATATTATAATTTGAAAATTCTAGACTCACACACTTTTCTATACACTTTTTGACACACTGTGTTTTAAATGCATATACCTTGTACTTTTTTTTAAAAAAAAAATTATATTTTTCTGTACACCACTTACACAACTCATGGTACATACATTTAAAATTGTGTGTAAAAAAGTGTGTAGGTATAGTAATGCTCTTATGACTTATGAGCAGGGCGGTGAATTCAGAATTTGATATTGAGAGGCACAAATTCACATGGGTTCGAGAGAACTGTTCCTAATTATTTTTTGTTAATGGAGTAGTTTATTTAGGGTATGAATGACATAGTATGGGTTTTTAGACTTTTAAAAATAGTGTGGTTTTCCCTTGGGTTCGCATAAAATAAAATTGATAATTAAAACATATTTATTCAAAGACGAACTATCTCTCCGTCACTCTTTTGAAAATATTGTAATTCATATGTTTATTTCCTTTTCTTGCTTATACTAGTTTCACTTGTAAAATAATGCATTTTGAAATATGTGTGTATTATTTCCTTTTCTTGTTTATACTAGGTTTACTTGGAAAATAAAGAATTCCTAATAAGAACTTATAAATACTTTAACTGGTTACTTAAGATGTTTACTTGGATAAGAATTAAAGGAATTGGGCCATGTTTGTTTCATAAGACTAATGAGTGATTGAGGCGAATTGGATAATTTCAATTAAAATTGACTAATTGGATCACCAAAAGGGCACAAGACTATTAGCCCATTTCTTTTATGATTTACCTCAATGTATTCAACCTTTGGTCCTGTCTGAACTTGTAACTTCTTGAGTTATGCAATGATAATTCCACTTCTCTATAATAAAAAAATACTCCGTAAATAATATTCTCTTTGTCCCATTTTATGTGTCCCTCTTTGGGAATCCAACTATTTAAGGGGACAAAAAAAATCTACACCTACTTTTCACAATTGCCCATAATCATTGCACTTTCTTTTTTGTTTTGTCTTGGTATTGATTCTAAGGATGGGTAGTTTGGAAACTAAATAAAATTTGCATACTAATTTAGAAAAGTGGATAACAATTTTGGGACATTCCAGAAAGGAAAGGGGGACACATAAAATGGGACGGAGGAAGTAATAATAATTAAAAAAAAAAAAAACAGTACTCTATATGGGGATAATTGTCACACCCGTTCCAGGAATTTATAATTATATCATGCATATTTGTAATTTGGGAGTTTATCAATGTTAGTTGATAATGGTGTTGAGGTTGATTGTGAGTCAACGATAAGGTGTCAGTGAGGACACGGGAACATGATAGTTCATATGGCATGAGCATGAGTAAATGGCATTTATATGATTTAAATGTTATTTGACTTATATGGTATTTTGTGAATAGTAATTATACCTGTGTAGTATAATTCTGGTATTTGGATACTTTAGTATATCATTTTGAGAACTGTGGTGAGAACGTGAGTGATACGTTAATTAAAAATAGGTAGGTTGTGTAGAGATTCCACAGAATATAGTTTTCGGACGTTATTTTGACCCCAAACGAAACCTAGTCGAAAACTTTGGAAATTTATAGTTTTCACTCGTAAAGGTATAAAATGAACGTGTGCGAAGTTTCATGGGTTAATTAGAAGTTTGAGAAACTTGCGGGAGGTAAACGTAAATTCCAGAACGTTTGTCTATATATATAGATGAGGATGAGATTTCAATCTCATCCAAATTTTATAAATATCTAGAGAGAGGAGAGAGAAAGGGAGATTGAGCCAACGGGCTTTGCGACGCCGATCGACGACCATTCGTCCGTCAGTTTTTTCACCAGATTCAAGATTTGAACTCGTGGAGGTAAGATCTTCGTTTTGATACTACTTAGGCCGTGTTTGGCCAAGTTTTGTAAAAATCTTAATTTTAGACTTTTGGGAAAAACAGGTATAAACTTGTAAGAATTTTCTCAAATTCGAAATCCGACGATTATTTAGTCTCCTAGTCGATCCTTCAAAGTTTGTGGGAAATCGCACGAGGTATGAAGTTCTAACTTGTGAAATATAGAGAAATACATGTTTTATATTTCGACGACGAAATTGAGATCCGAGCGAAATCCATGTGTTAATTGTAGGCCCGTTACTTATGCACGCGCTTAATTGTGAAAAGCATGTCTACTTTTCCGCGAGCACGTTGAGTTGTCTATGTGGGTCAAAGGGGAGTCTTATACAAATTCATGCCAGAGTAAGCTTCTCGATGTTTGAGAATTTGAGTAGTGACGGCTACTGTGCATGGTTGTAGGCTTGGACTTGCCCTGGCACTTGTGGGATGTAATGGTTGTAGGCTTGGACTTGCCATTGACATCGCGGTTTAAGGCTTGGACTTGCCGCTACCGGATGAAGGCGTATTTTTCTTCCTAGAGACTATTGATATGACTTATGAGATTAAAGCATGTTTATCATATATTGCATATGTTAGAACTTGTACGCTCAGCATATAGCTGAGCAGTGGAGATGTACTCCATTGCAGGTAAAAAGAAAGACAAGAAGAAGCGTGATGAGTGAGGACGTTAAAGAACGCCGGGGGAATCACTTGTATATGTTTTTGTTTAAATCCTAAAACTTGTATAAGGATTTGAGTTTTCATAGTATGTTGTAAATTAATCTGAACTTAGATTTGGTACTTGTAATCCCTAGTAAACGCTCTTGTATTTATGTTTTGAATGATGGAATAGAGTGGTTATATGATGTTTGGATGAGCCTCGGTGGCGTGCCACGTGTCCTATTTCCACGCGTAGTGGGATGGGTCGTGACAATAATATACTCCCGGGGGTGTGATATAAGAGTAATGCTATGCTTTTCAAATCATAATTCTAAATGATGTGATAGTGAAACTACATTCAATAATGATGGAACTACGTCAACATCATCCAATAAAATTTCAGTGGGACCACTGCCTCATGGCCAACATCATTTGGGATAGTTAGAGTAATATTATCTTCCCAAATCATAATTCCAAATCCTTATTCCAAATGATATGAGAATGGACTCACTGAATTTTGATTGGATGATGTTGAAGTGGTTCCTATCATTATTGTCAGTAGGCCCACTGTCACATCATTTTGGGATTGGTATTTAAGATTAAGATTTGGAAAGCATAGCATTACTCTATAAATAATCCCTGAACTATTCAATTAAGTGGACTAATTGTCAAATTCCACCATTGGCAGCCAAACATGGCCTTAAAAGATCAATGTAAAATTTCTAAGTTAAAATATTGAAAAATTCATGAGGGAAACAAAAGCATATAATGTAAAATACATATGGTAAATGAATAAACTTCACTAGTTTAAATGAATACCCCTCCCCTCCCTATGTAGTGCTAAATAATTAGGGTAAATATCATCGTAGACCCTTTGAGGTTTGCTCTAATTACATTTAGACCCTCTTATCCTTGAGGGTTGCTCTAATTATACTTAATTAGACCCTCTCATATTTCAGTAATATCACCTACACTCGTTGAGGTTTGAAGCGCATATCATCTAGTCCCTCTCTGTCAATTCACAATTAAAAGTACGGACTGACATAAATAAATATAAAAAAATACCCTTGAAAGTTTGGCCCTTGTATCATTTTAGGCCATGTAGTTTCAATTAGGTCAATTTGAGGCCTAAAATTTTAAATTGAACCAATTTGATCCAAATGTTCAATTATGTAAGAAAATTGACAGAATTTACTCACATACTATGCAATGTCACACTTTTTAAGGGCAAAAATGGAAAATCACTAACCTCCCAACAATGGGTCAATTATGTCAATTTTTCTCACAGAATGGGACATTTCGATCAAATTACTTTAATTTAAAACTACAGGGACCAAATTAGCCCAATTGAAAATACATAAACTAAATGATTCAAGGACGAAACTTGTAGGGGTATTTATGTATTTATTTATGTCAGTCTGTTTATTTATGTCAGTCTGTTACTTTTTTAACAGTGAATTGACGGAAGGGGTCTAGGTGATATGCGCTTCAAACCTCAAAGGGCGTAGGTGATATTATTGAAACATGAGGGGGTTTAAGTGTAATTAGAAAAAATCTCATTGAGTCTAGGTGATATTTACCCAAATAATTAATACTCAAGTAAACAATCAACAATGATAGGGTACAACTCATTTTTTTTTTGGTAACCGTGGGTGTCCGGGCCAGCTTGCGCGCACCTCGACTAATCCCACGAGGTCAGGGCGTCCGGGTGAATCACATGTGGCCACTCCCTTAAGATTCGAACTTGAAACCTCTGGGTATAGCACCCAGAAGTCTTGCCATCAGGTCACAAGGAAATGGTTGGGTACAACTCATTCTTATAACTAATTTACTATCATCACTATCTCTCTCTTAAGTGACAACTAGTCGATACCCCGTGCTATGCACGGGCTGTAAGGTATGTAAATTACTTGCTAAACATTGGCACTTGAATAGCCTAGATGCACGGTTCAAAGTAAGTAATAGAATGACCTTCCATTACCAAGAATAGCCACGACAACAAATTATCTTGTGACAATTTTCGCACTACACACACACAGAAGGAGTTCACTACCCTTTTTCCTACGACTTTTGTGGCAGCCAGATCTGCTTTTGGTCTGATTTTCAGTGCTAATATTACAAACTGATTAAGCTTAACTAATGGACACTTCCAATGGCAACGAATTAACAATACTTATGAGATGATCACTGCAAATTTGTAGTCAGCTTAAAATACTTAAAACGCACTGCTAAGTATAGACATTGTGACCATATTTTATCTATATATTTGTATACCAATTTGACTCATACCAGGTGAACCCACTATGTATTCCACAATGAATTAGCAAAAAATCCTGTAAACCTGCAAAAATAACACAATACGAAAAGTAAAAGGTTTAGAATTGTATGAAGCTATCTTCCACAAGTAAATACTGTAAGTAGCTCTAGAAAGAAACAGTTAAGTATGTTCATATTTGCAAACTTCCAAATCCAACAAATACTGAAATGCTTAATACTAAGCTTAGAACATCAGATTAAAGAATATTCTTTGAAAGTGTACTATCCCAACAATAAAATAAGATTTCATAGGTTCTTCCTATAATTGAAAATCCATTTTCTAGATCGAAAAAGGTTAGGCTTTTAAAGTTATAAGAATGTCACTTTATAATTTTTTTAAAAATTATAAAAATCTTATTTTTTTAAAATAGTTTTTTTATTTCTTTAAATGTTAAAAAGGGTTTTTAAAAAGTCTACCACTATTGCTTTATCAATCGTGCCTATTGCCAAAGCAACTACCACATTTCTATAAGTAAAGTTGCTCTCGACAGCCGGTTTGCTTTGGTAGTAGTCGTAGCCTTTCAAAAAGGTTTTTCGAAAATAGTCTGAAAAAGTGATTTCAAATTCGGGCTGTTTTCAAAAACAAAAAATATCAACAAAAAACATAATTTTAAAATATTTAGTAACCGAAAATCCAACCTAAAGTAACAAACCTTTTCTTTGGAAAAGGTACCCAACACTCTAGCAAGAAGTACCCATCTTTATCTCCATTATAGTTTTCAATAACAATCTTTAAGAGATATGATTTTCTGAATAAGGGCAAAAACAAAAGTTAAGCTAAATCAAATGAGTCGGCCAAAATGTACCATGGCTAAGAATGTATTTCTACAAAAGAATTGGCCAAAATTCTTTTCTTAACGTGCACCCATTATGATCAATGACTAAGAAGAAGAATATGAATGGCAAAGACTAAATAATTAGTTTACAGATAGCTTTTGAAAGAAGAATACGAATTGGCAAAGACAAATTACCTATCAATTCCATAAATGTAGTCATGGTCTCAATGTTTAGATGTACAATATTTCATTCAAATGCACTTGCAACGAAACAAAAACATAATCTTAGTCAAAAAGTCATAAATCTTATACCAACGACAAATGAACCATTTAAAAATAAGTCACTAAGAAATAACCAAGACCAACACTTTACCTAGCTGTGTGAAACTTACCATGTTGGCATATTGTTTATTGTCACACCAATTCCAAAATTCTACCTGCAAAGTGAATTTTTAAAATAGCATAGACGTGCAATACAGGTGAATACATGGCCTATATTACATCGCAAATAATCCATAAAACGAACCATAAGAAGCAATCCATGCATCATGGACTGGTAAAATGCACCTGATCAATCAAAAGGAAGCATCTCTCACGATCAGCCCCATTGTTGTCCAAAGGTTTCTAAAATAAGAACTGTATCCCTCAAAAATCCAAATTTAGAACTCAAATTTTGGGAGCATAGCATTATTGACACAAACTTAATGGCTCGAGCTAAATTTGGCAATCAAATTTGGAAATCTTCACTGAATTTCAATGACAAGTTTCTCAATTTCTCTCCAAGAGCAAGTAGAGAGTTGATTAAGTATACCTAATATATATATATATATGTATATGTGTGTGCATGTGTATATCATCCTTTACCCAATCCAACTCATGAACATAGGTCTATCACTTTTGATCATGCATATACAACGAAAATTGAAATATACAAACCCAAAACTATCAAAAGAACAACCCATATTGGATTTACTGAATCATGTGATTTAATTGACAGCAATAGGACATTGTACTATTCAGTACCAAAATTGCAAGAAATTCCTATCTAAAACCCTAGAAAAAATAGAGAGATTTGATACCTCAAATTACTTCTTGCCCACAGAAAAATGCGATAAGGTGATTCCTTCAGGAATTCAGATATTTCATCTGTAAAAAAAATTTAAAAAAAAGGGCAGATCAAATCTGTTAAAACTTATAACAAATAGAGAGAGAGAGAGAGAGAGAGAGAGGCAGTGAAAAATTCTGATCTAATGTATGTGTGTGTGGCACCAAACCTTCTCTTGAAATTCAAGCTTCAAGAATTGAAGATGAAGAAGAAAGAATGCAAATCTTGACATTGAAACGGCTAGGAAGTGATGGTGATGGTGGTGGAGCAACGGTGGCGGCGGCGGTCACTGGTGGTGATGGTGGTGGCGATCGCTAGTGGTGATGGTGATAGTGGCCGAGAGAGAGAGAGAGAGGCCAGTTGGGGTTGTCGATGGATACTAATTAATGGCCATAGAGAGGAATCGAGGAGGCGAGGAAGTTAAAAGGGTTTACGTTGGAAGAGAAAGAGAGTAAAATGGTAAATGCTTGGTATATCAGATTTTTTGTGCAAAAAGGGAGGAATAAGGAAGGCTTGCCACATCAGTTTTTTTGTGTGAAGAGAGGTTGCTGATGTGGCAAGTTGTAGAAGCTTGTTTTGCTTCAGCAATTATATATATATAATAGATGTCTATCACTTTTGATCATGCATATACAACGAAAATTGAAATATACAAACCCAAAACTATCAAAAGAACCAACCATATTGGATTTACTGAATCATGTGATTTAATTGACAGCAATAGGACATTGTACTATTCAGTACCAAAATTGCAAGAAATTCCTATCTAAAACCCTAGAAAAAATAGAGAGATTTGATACCTCAAATTACTTCTAGCCCACAGAAAAATGCGATAAGGTGATTCCTTCAGGAATTCAGATATTTCATCTGTAAAAAAAATTTAAAAAAAAGGGCAGATCAAATCTGTTAAAACTTATAACAAATAGAGAGAGAGAGAGAGGCAGTGAAAAATTCTGATCTAATGTGTGTGTGTGTGGCACCAAACCTTCTCTTGAAATTCAAGCTTCAAGAATTGAAGATGAAGAAGAAAGAATGCAAATCTTGACATTGAAACGGCTAGGAAGTGATGGTGATGGTGGTGGAGCAACGGTGGCGGCGGCGGTCACTGGTGGTGATGGTGGTGGCGATCGCTAGTGGTGATGGTGATAGTGGCCGAGAGAGAGAGAGAGAGAGAGAGAGAGGCCAGTTGGGGTTGTCGATGGATACTAATTAATGGCCATAGAGAGGAATCGAGGAGGCGAGGAAGTTAAAAGGGTTTACGTTGGAAGAGAAAGAGAGTAAAATGGTAAATGCTTGGTATATCAGATTTTTTGTGCAAAAAGGGAGGAATAAGGAAGGCTTGCCACATCAGTTTTTTTGTGTGAAGAGAGGTTGCTGATGTGGCAAGTTGTAGAAGCTTGTTTTGCTTCAGCAATTATATATATATATAATAGATGTCTATCACTTTTGATCATGCATATACAACGAAAATTGAAATATACAAACCCAAAACTATCAAAAGAACCAACCATATTGGATTTACTGAATCATGTGATTTAATTGACAGCAATAGGACATTGTACTATTCAGTACCAAAATTGCAAGAAATTCCTATCTAAAACCCTAGAAAAAATAGAGAGATTTGATACCTCAAATTACTTCTTGCCCACAGAAAAATGCGATAAGGTGATTCCTTCAGGAATTCAGATATTTCATCTGTAAAAAAAATTTAAAAAAAAGGGCAGATCAAATCTGTTAAAACTTATAACAAATAGAGAGAGAGAGAGAGAGAGAGAGAGAGGCAGTGAAAAATTCTGATCTAATGTGTGTGTGTGTGGCACCAAACCTTCTCTTGAAATTCAAGCTTCAAGAATTGAAGGTGAAGAAGAAAGAATGCAAATCTTGACATTGAAACGGCTAGGAAGTGATAGTGATGGTGGTGGAGCAACGGTGGCGGCGGCGGTCACTGGTGGTGATGGTGGTGGCGATCGCTAGTGGTGATGGTGATAGTGGCCGAGAGAGAGCGAGAGAGAGAGAGAGAGAGAGAGGCAAGTTGGGGTTGTCGATGGATACTAATTAATGGCCATAGAGAGGAATCGAGGAGGCGAGGAAGTTAAAAGGGTTTACGTTGGAAGAGAAAGAGAGTAAAATGGTAAATGCTTGGTATATCAGATTTTTTGTGCAAAAAGGGAGGAATAAGGAAGGCTTGCCACATCAGTTTTTTTGTGTGAAGAGAGGTTGCTGATGTGGCAAGTTGTAGAAGCTTGTTTTGCTTCAGCAATTATATATATATAATAGATGTCTATCACTTTTGATCATGCATATACAACGAAAATTGAAATATACAAACCCAAAACTATCAAAAGAACCAACCATATTGGATTTACTGAATCATGTGATTTAATTGACAGCAATAGGACATTGTACTATTCAGTACCAAAATTGCAAGAAATTCCTATCTAAAACCCTAGAAAAAACAGAGAGATTTGATACCTCAAATTACTTCTTGCCCACAGAAAAATGCGATAAGGTGATTCCTTCAGGAATTCAGATATTTCATCTGTAAAAAAAATTTAAAAAAAAGGGCAGATCAAATCTGTTAAAACTTATAACAAATAGAGAGAGAGAGAGAGGCAGTGAAAAATTCTGATCTAATGTGTGTGTGTGTGGCACCAAACCTTCTCTTGAAATTCAAGCTTCAAGAATTGAAGATGAAGAAGAAAGAATGCAAATCTTGACATTGAAACGGCTAGGAAGTGATGGTGATGGTGGTGGAGCAACGGTGGCGGCGGCGGTCACTGGTGGTGATGGTGGTGGCGATCGCTAGTGGTGATGGTGATAGTGGCCGAGAGAGAGAGAGAGAGAGAGAGAGGCCAGTTGGGGTTGTCGATGGATACTAATTAATGGCCATAGAGAGGAATCGAGGAGGCGAGGAAGTTAAAAGGGTTTACGTTGGAAGAGAAAGAGAGTAAAATGGTAAATGCTTGGTATATCAGATTTTTTGTGCAAAAAGAGAGGAATAAGGAAGGCTTGCCACATCAGTTTTTTTGTGTGAAGAGAGGTTGCTGATGTGGCAAGTTGTAGAAGCTTGTTTTGCTTCAGCAATTATATATATATAATAGATGTCTATCACTTTTGATCATGCATATACAACGAAAATTGAAATATACAAACCCAAAACTATCAAAAGAACCAACCATATTGGATTTACTGAATCATGTGATTTAATTGACAGCAATAGGACATTGTACTATTCAGTACCAAAATTGCAAGAAATTCCTATCTAAAACCCTAGAAAAAATAGAGAGATTTGATACCTCAAATTACTTCTTGCCCACAGAAAAATGCGATAAGGTGATTCCTTCAGGAATTCAGATATTTCATCTGTAAAAAAAATTTAAAAAAAAGGGCAGATCAAATCTGTTAAAACTTATAACAAATAGAGAGAGAGAGAGAGAGAGGCAGTGAAAAATTCTGATCTAATGTGTGTGTGTGTGGCACCAAACCTTCTCTTGAAATTCAAGCTTCAAGAATTGAAGATGAAGAAGAAAGAATGCAAATCTTGACATTGAAACGGCTAGGAAGTGATGGTGATGGTGGTGGAGCAACGGTGGCGGCGGCGGTCACTGGTGGTGATGGTGGTGGCGATCGCTAGTGGTGATGGTGATAGTGGCCGAGAGAGAGAGAGAGAGAGAGAGAGAGAGAGGCCAGTTGGGGTTGTCGATGGATACTAATTAATGGCCATAGAGAGGAATCGAGAAGGCGAGGAAGTTAAAAGGGTTTACGTTGGAAGAGAAAAAGAGTAAAATGGTAAATGCTTGGTATATCAGATTTTTTGTGCAAAAAGGGAGGAATAAGGAAGGCTTGCCACATCAGTTTTTTTATGTGAAGAGAGGTTGCTGATGTGGCAAGTTGTAGAAGCTTGTTTTGCTTCAGCAATTATATATATATAATAGATGTCTATCACTTTTGATCATGCATATACAACTAAAATTGAAATATACAAACCCAAAACTATCAAAAGAACCAACCATATTGAATTTACTGAATCATGTGATTTAATTGACAGCAATAGGACATTGTACTATTCAGTACCAAAATTGCAAGAAATTCCTATCTAAAACCCTAGAAAAAACAGAGAGATTTGATACCTCAAATTACTTCTTGCCCACAGAAAAATGCGATAAGGTGATTCCTTCAGGAATTCAGATATTTCATCTGTAAAAAAAATTTAAAAAAAAGGGCAGATCAAATCTGTTAAAACTTATAACAAATAGAGAGAGAGAGAGAGAGGCAGTGAAAAATTCTGATCTAATGTGTGTGTGTGTGGCACCAAACCTTCTCTTGAAATTCAAGCTTCAAGAATTGAAGATGAAGAAGAAAGAATGCAAATCTTGACATTGAAACGGCTAGGAAGTGATGGTGATGGTGGTGGAGCAACGGTGGCGGCGGCGGTCACTGGTGGTGATGGTGGTGGCGATCGCTAGTGGTGATGGTGATAGTGGCCGAGAGAGAGAGAGAGAGAGAGAGAGGCCAGTTGGGGTTGTCGATGGATACTAATTAATGGCCATAGAGAGGAATCGAGGAGGCGAGGAAGTTAAAAGGGTTTACGTTGGAAGAGAAAGAGAGTAAAATGGTAAATGCTTGGTATATCAGATTTTTTGTGCAAAAAGGGAGGAATAAGGAAGGCTTGCCACATCAGTTTTTTTGTGTGAAGAGAGGTTGCTGATGTGGCAAGTTGTAGAAGCTTGTTTTGCTTCAGCAATTATATATATATATATATATAATAGATGTCTATCACTTTTGATCATGCATATACAACGAAAATTGAAATATACAAACCCAAAACTATCAAAAGAACCAACCATATTGGATTTACTGAATCATGTGATTTAATTGACAGCAATAGGACATTGTACTATTCAGTACCAAAATTGCAAGAAATTCCTATCTAAAACCCTAGAAAAAATAGAGAGATTTGATACCTCAAATTACTTCTTGCCCACAGAAAAATGCGATAAGGTGATTCCTTCAGGAATTCAGATATTTCATCTGTAAAAAAAATTTAAAAAAAAGGGCAGATCAAATCTGTTAAAACTTATAACAAATAGAGAGAGAGAGAGAGAGAGAGAGAGAGAGAGAGAGAGGCAGTGAAAAATTCTGATCTAATGTGTGTGTGTGTGGCACCAAACCTTCTCTTGAAATTCAAGCTTCAAGAATTGAAGATGAAGAAGAAAGAATGCAAATCTTGACATTGAAACGGCTAGGAAGTGATGGTGATGGTGGTGGAGCAACGGTGGCGGATGCGGTCACTGGTGGTGATGGTGGTGGCGATCGCTAGTGGTGATGGTGATAGTGGCCGAGAGAGAGAGAGAGAGAGAGAGGCCAGTTGGGGTTGTCGATGGATACTAATTAATGGCCATAGAGAGGAATCGAGGAGGCGAGGAAGTTAAAAGGGTTTACGTTGGAAGAGAAAGAGAGTAAAATGGTAAATGCTTGGTATATCAGATTTTTTGTGCAAAAAGGGAGGAATAAGGAAGGCTTGCCACATCAGTTTTTTTGTGTGAAGAGAGGTTGCTGATGTGGCAAGTTGTAGAAGCTTGTTTTGCTTCAGCAATTATATATATATAATAGATGTCTATCACTTTTGATCATGCATATACAACGAAAATTGAAATATACAAACCCAAAACTATCAAAAGAACCAACCATATTGGATTTACTGAATCATGTGATTTAATTGACAGCAATAGGACATTGTACTATTCAGTACCAAAATTGCAAGAAATTCCTATCTAAAACCCTAGAAAAAATAGAGAGATTTGATACCTCAAATTACTTCTTGCCCACAGAAAAATGCGATAAGGTGATTCCTTCAGGAATTCAGATATTTCATCTGTAAAAAAAATTTAAAAAAAAGGGCAGATCAAATCTGTTAAAACTTATAACAAATAGAGAGAGAGAGAGAGAGGCAGTGAAAAATTCTGATCTAATGTGTGTGTGTGTGGCACCAAACCTTCTCTTGAAATTCAAGCTTCAAGAATTGAAGATGAAGAAGAAAGAATGCAAATCTTGACATTGAAACGGCTAGGAAGTGATGGTGATGGTGGTGGAGCAACGGTGGCGGCGGCGGTCACTGGTGGTGATGGTGGTGGCGATCGCTAGTGGTGATGGTGATAGTGGCCGAGAGAGAGAGAGAGAGAGAGAGAGGCCAGTTGGGGTTGTCGATGGATACTAATTAATGGCCATAGAGAGGAATCGAGGAGGCGAGGAAGTTAAAAGGGTTTACGTTGGAAGAGAAAGAGAGTAAAATGGTAAATGCTTGGTATATCAGATTTTTTGTGCAAAAAGGGAGGAATAAGGAAGGCTTGCCACATCAGTTTTTTTGTGTGAAGAGAGGTTGCTGATGTGGCAAGTTGTAGAAGCTTGTTTTGCTTCAGCAATTATATATATATATATATAATAGATGTCTATCACTTTTGATCATGCATATACAACGAAAATTGAAATATACAAACCCAAAACTATCAAAAGAACCAACCATATTGGATTTACTGAATCATGTGATTTAATTGACAGCAATAGGACATTGTACTATTCAGTACCAAAATTGCAAGAAATTCCTATCTAAAACCCTAGAAAAAATAGAGAGATTTGATACCTCAAATTACTTTTTGCCCACAGAAAAATGCGATAAGGTGATTCCTTCAGGAATTCAGATATTTCATCTGTAAAAAAAATTTTAAAAAAAGGGCAGATCAAATCTGTTAAAACTTATAACAAATAGAGAGAGAGAGAGAGAGAGAGAGAGAGAGAGGCAGTGAAAAATTCTGATCTAATGTGTGTGTGTGTGGCACCAAACCTTCTCTTGAAATTCAAGCTTCAAGAATTGAAGATGAAGAAGAAAGAATGCAAATCTTGACATTGAAACGGCTAGGAAGTGATGGTGATGGTGGTGGAGCAACGGTGGCGGCGGCGGTCACTGGTGGTGATGGTGGTGGCGATCGCTAGTGGTGATGGTGATAGTGGCCGAGAGAGAGAGAGAGAGAGGCCAGTTGGGGTTGTCGATGGATACTAATTAATGGCCATAGAGAGGAATCGAGGAGGCGAGGAAGTTAAAAGGGTTTACGTTGGAAGAGAAAGAGAGTAAAATGGTAAATGCTTGGTATATCAGATTTTTTGTGCAAAAAGGGAGGAATAAGGAAGGCTTGCCACATCAGTTTTTTTGTGTGAAGAGAGGTTGCTGATGTGGCAAGTTGTAGAAGCTTGTTTTGCTTCAGTAATTATATATATATATATAATAGATGTCTATCACTTTTGATCATGCATATACAACGAAAATTGAAATATACAAACCCAAAACTATCAAAAGAACCAACCATATTGGATTTACTGAATCATGTAATTTAATTGACAGCAATAGGACATTGTACTATTCAGTACCAAAATTGCAAGAAATTCCTATCTAAAACCCTAGAAAAAATAGAGAGATTTGATACCTCAAATTACTTCTTGCCCACAGAAAAATGCGATAAGGTGATTCCTTCAGGAATTCAAATATTTCATCTGTAAAAAAAATTTAAAAAAAAGGGCAGATCAAATCTGTTAAAACTTATAACAAATAGAGAGAGAGAGAGAGAGAGAGAGAGAGAGAGAGAGGCAGTGAAAAATTCTGATCTAATGTGTGTGTGTGTGGCACCAAACCTTCTCTTGAAATTCAAGCTTCAAGAATTGAAGATGAAGATGAAAGAATGCAAATCTTGACATTGAAACGGCTAGGAAGTGATGGTGATGGTGGTGGAGCAACGGTGGCGGCGGCGGTCACTGGTGGTGATGGTGGTGGCGATCGCTAGTGGTGATGGTGATAGTGGCCGAGAGAGAGAGAGAGAGAGAGAGGCCAGTTGGGGTTGTCGATGGATACTAATTAATGGCCATAGAGAGGAATCGAGGAGGCGAGGAAGTTAAAAGGGTTTACGTTGGAAGAGAAAGAGAGTAAAATGGTAAATGCTTGGTATATCAGATTTTTTGTGCAAAAAGGGAGGAATAAGGAAGGCTTGCCACATCAGTTTTTTTGTGTGAAGAGAGGTTGCTGATGTGGCAAGTTGTAGAAGCTTGTTTTGCTTCAGCAATTATATATATATATAATATATAATAGATGTGTGCCACTTAGGAAAGGGATATACATGATTATAAATAAATCATAAGAATGAGTTGTACCATATATCATTTACTCAATAAACAATACCATCTAATACTCTTTTTACCTTACTTATAATATGGTGAAATCAATTAAGCGTTTCATTTTAATTCTGTTGTGAAATAAGTGGAAAGGGTGAATGGCCACTAAGAGATATTGCTTCACACAATGGACACTAACCATTGTGGAATTTCACTATACAAAATCATGGCTATATATAGCCATGATTGTTAGTAGAAAGAATGCGGAAGAGAGAAAGAAAGAAAAGAAAAGAAGGAGGAAAGAAAGAGAGAAAAGAGAGTTATAAATATCACTTGTGTAATTGAGAAATTAGTGCTTGGGTTGTAAAGGTTCAATCAATAATCAAAGGTGATCCCCCTCCGCAGTGGACGTAGGCAAATTGCCGAACCACCTGAAAATATTGGTGTCATTAATTGCTTATTTGCATGCATGTTTATTATTAGTTTTATAACACGTTATCAGCACGAGCCTATACCAACTGGGCTCCTCATATCAAATGGTATAGATATTAATATAGATAATATATATCTGTTTAGTTTTCTTTATATATATATATATATATATATGTGTGTGCACCCTTGAAGAGGTTATAATTTAAACTCCTCTTGATCAAAGGAATTTATTACAAACTTCCTGAAGAAGTAATTAGACAGTCCTCTTGAAGAGGCAATATTTTAAATGCTCCCGAAGAGTTAAAAAAAAAAAAAAAAAAAATTGAACCTCTTGAAGAGGTAATAGATAAAACTTCTGCAGAAGTACTTATTATACTCCTGAAGAGATACAGATATATCTATTTTTACTTGTAGATGCATATACTCTTGAAGAGTTAGTCTCTTAAAGAGATTATGGAGAATCAAACTAATTATCCTCCCGAAGAGGAAATTCTTATATTGTAGTATTGCATTATTTACTTGACATTAACATGTTTATTTACATGCATATGCATTTACTAGATTCTAAATATTATTATTTTTATATATATAGTGTTCTACAATATGTCAAATCTTGCCAAACTTGATATTGTGGCTTTGGACATTTCTGGGAACAATTATCTGTTGTGGGCTCACCAGGCTGAAATCCGACTAAAGTCAAAGAAACTTTGGAAAATTGTTGTAGAAGAAAATAATGGATTAGTACAAGATCAAGATAAGTTAGAGGAAGATCAATCCACGGCAATGATTTTCCTTCTCCACCATATCCATGAAGGTTTACAAAATGAGTATCTTACGGTCAAGGATCCTTTTATCCTTTGGACTAATTTAAAAGAAAGATTTGAACACATAAGATTGATCATTTTGCCAAAAGCTAAATATGATTGGATCCACCTGCGATTCCAGGACTACAAATCAGTTAGAGACTATAACTCTGCTTTATTTCAAATTAGTTCTCAACTGATGTTGTGTGGGGAAACTATCATTGATCTTCAAATGATAGAAAAAAACATTGTCAACATTTCATGCCTCAAGTGTGCTCCTGCAGCAGCAATATCGAGCACAAGGATTCACAAAGTACTCCGCATTAATTTCATGTCTTCTTGTTGCGGAACAAAATAATGAATTGTTGATGAAAAATCATAATATGCGCCCCACTGGCTAGACACCATTGCCCGAAGCAAATGGAACCGTATTCCCTGAAGTGAATACAACTCCACACAATAAACATAGGCATGGACGTGGGGGAAATCATGGATATGGTCGTGGTCGTGGAAATAATCATAGTCGTAATCATGGTAGTGGTCAGAATCGTGGCCGTAACCAAGGAAAGAATAACCATTGGCATCGTGAGGGTTATCATCCATACAAGAACAACACACCTTACCACCCGAAGTGGAACAAAAATGCTAAAGGCAAAGGTGTACAAAGAGCTGTCAAGAAAGACGAAGATGGTTGCTACAGATGTGGCATGCAAGGGCATTGGTCACGTAAATGTCATATACCAAAACACTTAGTAGATCTCTATCAAGCATCACTAAAAGGATTGTACGATGAAAGAAGGAGATATATGTCTGGTTGATAGTGCAACTACACACACCATTCTTCAAGACCAGAGATATTTCTGGAACTTGAAATTAGCAGAAGCTAATGTGAGCACAATATCTGGTACTACCAGTCTCATTGAAGGCTCTGGAAAAGCAAGCATTATTTTATCAAAAGGAACAACGATTCATTTAGAAAATGCTCTATACTCTAGCAAATCCCGAAGAAATTTGCTCAGTTTCAAAGATATCCGCCGAAATGGATTCCACGTTGAAACCATTAACGAGGGTAATATTGAGTACCTTTGCATCACTAAAGTCGTTTCAAACAAAAAACATATTTTGGAAAAACTTCATGCACACTCCTCTGGATTGTATCAGACAACGATAAGTGCTATTGAATCACATGTTGTGGTGAACCAAAAGTTTTCTGACCCAAAAGTGTTTGGACTTTGGCATGATCGTCTTGGTCATCCTGGAGCTATTATGATGCGTAGGATCATTGAAACCTCAAATGGACATCCTTTAAGAAATCAGAAAATCCTTTTACCTCGTGATAATCCTTGTACTGCTTGTTCACAAGGAAAATTGATTGTGAGACCATCTCCAACAAAAGTGAAAATTGAATCCCCAGTATTTTTGGAACGTATCCAAGGGGATATTTGTGGACCTATTCATCCACCGTCTGGACCATTTTTCTACTTTATGGTCTTACTAGATGCTTCAACTAGATGGTCGCATGTTTGTTTACTCTCATCTCGTAATGCTGCATTTGCCAGACTTCTTGCTCAGATAATTCGATTACGAGCACAATTTTCTGATTTTCCTATCAAAACTATACGTCTTGATAATGCTGGGGAATTCACATCCAAGGCATTTGATGACTATTGCATGTCAATAGGAATTCATGTTGAACATCCCGTTGCTCACGTGCATACACAGAATGGTTTAGCTGAGTCGTTTATCAAACGTCTCAAGTTGGTTGCTAGACCCTTACTTTTGAGAACAAAGCTGCCTACATCTGCTTGGGGTCATGCCATATTACATGCTGCATCATTAATTCGGATTAGACCAACTTCTTATCATGAATACTCCCCTTTACAACTTGTATTTGGACAACCACCTAATGTTTCCCATCTACGAGTTTTTGGTTGTGCTGTGCAAGTTCCTATTGCACCCCCACAACGCACAAAAATGGGTCCTCAGAGACGCCTTGGAGTTTACGTTGGTTTTGATTCACCATCTATAATAAGATATCTTGAACCCCTAACTGGTGATCTTTTTACTGCACGGTTTGCAGACTGTCATTTTGATGAGACCGTATTCCCACCATTAGGGGGAGAAAAGCTGAAACCTGAAGCTCAGCATGAAATTTCTTGGAATACATTGGCAATGTCTCATCTTGATCCTCGCACCAATCAATGTGAACTTGAAGTTCAAAGGATCATTCATTTGCAAAAGGTTGCAAATCAATTGCCTGATGCATTCACTGATGCAAAGAAAGTGATAAAATCACATATACCGGCTGTAAACACTCCAGCAAGAATTGAAGTCCCAAGAGGACAATCTGGTAGTGCAGCGGTAGATGAGTCTACGGCACGATTGAAACGTGGTAGACCTAGTGGTGCAAAGGATAAGGTTCCTCGGAAGAGGAAAATAAAAGGACATATTAACAAAGTGGAAACTCATACAGAGATCTCAAAAGGCGCTATAGAAATACTTGATAAATCCAACGTTGGTCAACAGGGTTCCCCTGGAGAGGAACAAGTAGCCCATGAAGAGGCACAAGTATTTGAGAATAAAGAGATCTCGATAAACTATATGTCCACTGGAAATATGTGGGATCGTAATGGCACGGTCATTGATCACATATTTGCCTTTACGGTAGCACTAGACATCACCCAAAGTGATGAGGATCCTGAACCACAAAATGTGGAAGAATGTCGACATAGAATTGATTGGCCAAAGTGGGAAGAGGCCATACAAACTGAGTTAAACTCATTAGAAAAACGGGAAGTGTTTGGGCCTGTAGTCCCTACACCTGAAGATGTAAGTCCCGTTGGGTACAAATGGGTATTTGTACGGAAACGTAATGAGCAAAATGAGATTGTGCGATACAAGGCTCGACTTGTAGCACAAGGTTTCTCACAGAGACCTGGCATCGATTACGATGAAACATATTCCCCGGTAATGGATGCAATTACGTTTCGATTTTTGATAAGCCTATCAATGTCTGAAGGACTTGATATGCGCTTAATGGATGTGGTTACAGCATATTTATATGGATCACTAGATAGTGACATACATATGAAGATCCCTAAAGGATTCAACATGCCCGAAGCATGTAAGTCAAAACCACGAGATATGTACTCTATTAAATTGCAAAGATCTCTATATGGATTAAAGCAATCCGGACGCATGTGGTACAATCGCTTGAGCGAATATCTATTGAAAGAAGGATATATAAATAATGCCATATGTCCATGCGTTTTCATTAAGAGATCAGATTCCGATTTTGCAATCATTGCAGTATATGTTGATGATCTTAATCTTGTTGGCACTCCCAAAGAGCTCACAAAAACTGCTGATTATTTGAAAAGGGAATTTGAGATGAAAGATCTTGGAAAGACAAAATTTTGTCTTGGATTACAACTCAAGCATTTCCCCGAAGGAATTCTCTTACATCAATCCTCATATACAGAGAAAATTTTGAAACGTTTCTATATGGATAATGCTCATCCATTGAGTACTCCTATGGTAGTCCGGTCACTTGATGTAAAGAAGGATCCCTATCGTCCTCGTGATGATAATGAAGAGTTACTTGGTCCTGAAGTACCATATCTGAGCGCTATTGGTGCTCTTATGTATTTGGCAAATTGTACCCGACCAGATATCGCTTTTTCTGTCAATCTGCTTGCAAGATTTAGCTCAGCACCAACTCGAAGACATTGGAATGGTATCAAGCATATTTTTCGCTATCTTCGTGGTACAATTGATTTGGGATTATTTTATCCAAAAGGATCCAAATCACCATTAGTTGGATATGCCGATGCTGGTTATCTCTCTGATCCACACAAAGCTCGATCTCAAACAGGTTATGTATTTACTTGTGGTGATACTGCTATATCATGGCGATCTGTAAAACAGACATTAACAGCCACTTCTTCAAATCATTCTGAAATTCTTGCACTACATGAAACCAGTCGTGAATGCATTTGGTTGAGATCAATGATCCAGCATATTCAGGAATCTTGTGCCTTATCTTCGATCAAAGATAAACCGACAACGTTATATGAAGATAATGCTGCATGCATTGCACAAATCAGAGGGGGATTCATCAAAGGAGACAGAACCAAGCACATCTCACCAAAATTCTTCTATACACATGAGCTCCAAAAGAAAGGTGAAATCAATGTTCAACAAATACGTTCTATTGATAATCTCGCAGATTTATTCACAAAAGCACTACCAACTGCAACATTCAAGAAGCTAGTACACAACATTGGAATGCGCAAACTCAAAGAAGTTTCCTTGTGAATTTTCTCATGTTACAATGAGGGGGAGTAATTGATGGGTAATGGTATTATTCTTAGATGGACATTCAAGGGGGAGTGTTGTGAAATAAGTGGAAAGGGTGAATGGCCACTAAGAGATATTGCTTCACACAATGGACACTAACCATTGTGGAATTTCACTATACAAAATCATGGCTATATATAGCCATGATTGTTAGTAGAAAGAATGCGGAAGAGAGAAAGAAAGAAAAGAAAAGAAGGAGGAAAGAAAGAGAGAAAAGAGAGTTATAAATATCACTTGTGTAATTGAGAAATTAGTGCTTGGGTTGTAAAGGTTCAATCAATAATCAAAGGTGATCCCCCTCCGCAGTGGACGTAGGCAAATTGCCGAACCACCTGAAAATATTGGTGTCATTAATTGCTTATTTGCATGCATGTTTATTATTAGTTTTATAACAAATTCAAGTTTCATACTAGTGTTATTACATCTTTTCGTTCATCGGTAAAAGAGGAAAGATTACTTCAGCTTTAAATAAGTCAAAACAATTAGCAAAATTTAAGAATTCTGAAAGTATAAAGATCATTTTGCATGAATTAAAACAAACTAGTTCCAAATTTGAAGGGTAATTAAGAAGTGCACACTTTTAATTTTGACTATGGCTTGTGGGACAATTTGGATTCACGACTCAAATGACTTAAATTCTTGAGAAAATTGTGCTCTTCTTCAATTAATGCGATAAGAAAGGAATATTCGCTTATTAACAAAAACTACATCACACAACATAGCTGGACCATAAAAAAATCTATAAGATAAAGTTGAATAATTGACCCTCCAACTAATATAAATTTTATTTTACGGGTCTTTTTTTTTTTTTTTTTTTTTAAGTGACTCCAAACAATGTACTAATTAAACACTAATGCACCGTTCAGGTAGATTAAACAAAACTGAGAATGTGGTCCTTAAAGTCAATTGTTGTATGAGTACAATAAACAAAGAGTAATATTTGGGACACAACCTTCATACAACTTTCATACAACCTCCCCAAAAGAGAGAGATAGACACATCTTTTGGGGAAGTTGTATGAAAGTTGTATGAAGGTTGTGTCCCAAGTATTACCCGCAAACAAATTTCCTACTAGGATCCATCAACCACATTAAATAAGTTTTGCATTAACAATTATAATCTGTCGTTAATTGGCCATTAGTTGGTCTATTGTACCAATCATAGTAGAGTTTAGTGACCCTCCTAAGTGGAGCATAATATTGTTTAGTTCTTCATTGTTCGATTTCCTAACTCACCACTCGCACATGCACATGTAGTGATGGGTTTTGGAGAACCCAAAAAAAAAACAAAAACAAAAAAGTAACTGGGGGACTTTTCCCTATAAAAGAAGGCATTGCCATAGTATATATTTGAAGAAAGATATATAGGAATAGATCTCAACCACTATTTTTTTCCTCCAAAAGAGAAGGAGGGGTGCTTTTATATATATATATATATATATATACAGAGATTCTCTAAAGAGGGCGTCCTCTTTTTATTAAATAGAGGACTTTTTTTGGCCGTGTAAAAAGTGAGAATTTCTCACATGAGAGATGTGAGAAATTCTCACTTTTTTGTGAGAAATTCACACTTTTTACACGGCAAAAAAAAAGGTCCGCTCTTTAATAAAAAAAGGACGCCATCTTTAGAGATGTGAGAAATTCTCACTTTTTTGTGAGAAATTCTCACTTTTTACACGGCAAAAAAAAATGTCCGCTCTTTAATAAAAAAAGACGCCCTCTTTAGAGCCTGACTGTATATATATATATATATATATGTGTGTATAAAGTTAAACTTCATCAATTGCTTCAAGTGTAAGCCAATTACAATTGTTTTAGTATATGCGCCATTGACACATGGCACGTATTTTATAATATTCCATGAAGGATATCATGGACAGCACTTCAGTGCTGTTAGTATAGTGCTATTGGTGTTGTCTCTCTCACAAATAAATAGTAAAACTCTGTTCATTTGTGAGAGAGACAGCATCAACAGCAGTGAAATATTGTTCGAATATCATTAGTTGCTTAGTATTTATATATATATATATATATTTGTATATGTAAGAGAATAACTAGATACAATTACTTATGCACATTTATCTTCTTTTTTTTTTTTTAATGTGATGTGATATCGTGTGCAAGTATGAAGTATTGGTCTATGAGAGGATTACATTTTTCATTTGAGAAATTTTGTGATAAACCCTTTAAAATTAGTGTATAGCTTGTGAAACTCAACAAAAGTTATTTTTTAATATAAACACAAAATGCTTATTTGTTTTAAAACTAAACCCCTGTTATAAAACTAATAATAAACATGCATGCAAATAAGCAATTAATGACACCAATATTTTCAGGTGGTTCGGCAATTTGCCTACGTCCACTGCGGAGGGGGATCACCTTTGATTATTGATTGAACCTTTACAACCCAAGCACTAATTTCTCAATTACACAAGTGATATTTGTAACTCTCTTTTCTCTCTTTCTTTCCTCCTTCTTTTCTTTTCTTTCTTTCTCTCTTCCGCATTCTTTCTACTAACAATCATGGCTATATATAGCCATGATTTTGTATAGTGAAATTCCACAATGGTTAGTGTCCATTGTGTGAAGCAATATCTCTTAGTGGCCATTCACCCTTTCCACTTATTTCACAACACTCCCCCTTGAATGTCCATCTAAGAATAATACCATTACCCATCAATTACTCCCCCTCATTGTAACATGAGAAAATTCACAAGGAAACTTCTTTGAGTTTGCGCATTCCAATGTTGTGTACTAGCTTCTTGAATGTTGCAGTTGGTAGTGCTTTTGTGAATAAATCTGCGAGATTATCAATAGAACGTATTTGTTGAACATTGATTTCACCTTTCTTTTGGAGCTCATGTGTATAGAAGAATTTTGGTGAGATGTGCTTGGTTCTGTCTCCTTTGATGAATCCCCCTCTGATTTGTGCAATGCATGCAGCATTATCTTCATATAACGTTGTCGGTTTATCTTTGATCGAAGATAAGGCACAAGATTCCTGAATATGCTGGATCATTGATCTCAACCAAATGCATTCACGACTGGCCTCATGCAGTGCAATGATTTCAGAATGATTTGAAGAAGTGGCTGTCAATGTTTGCTTCACAGATCGCCATGAGATGGCAGTATTGCCACAAGTAAATACATAGCCTGTTTGAGATCGAGCCTTGTGTGGATCAGAGAGATAACCAGCATCGGCATATCCAACTAATGGTGATTTGGATCCTTTTGAATAAAATAATCCCAAATCAATTGTACCACGAAGATAGCGAAAAATGTGCTTGATACCATTCCAATGTCTTCGAGTTGGTGCTGAGCTAAATCTTGCAAGCAGATTGACAAAAAAAGCGATATCTGGTCGGGTACAATTTGCCAAATACATAAGAGCACCAATAGCGCTCAGATATGGTACTTCAGGACCAAGTAACTCTTCATTATCATCACGAGGACGATAGGGATCCTTCTTTACATCAAGTGACCGGACTACCATAGGAGTACTCAATGGATGAGCATTATCCATATAGAAACGTTTCAAAATTTTCTCTGTATATGAGGATTGATGTAAGAGAATTCCTTCGGGGAAATGCTTGAGTTGTAATCCAAGACAAAATTTTGTCTTTCCAAGATCTTTCATCTCAAATTCCCTTTTCAAATAATCAGCAGTTTTTGTGAGCTCTTTGGGAGTGCCAACAAGATTAAGATCATCAACATATACTGCAATGATTGCAAAATCGGAGTCTGATCTCTTAATGAGACACATGGACATATAGCATTATTTATATATCCTTCTTTCAATAGATATTCGCTCAAGCGATTGTACCACATGCGTCCGGATTGCTTTAATCCATATAGAGATCTTTGCAATTTAATAGAGTACATATCTCGTGGTTTTGACTTACATGCTTCGGGCATGTTGAATCCTTTAGGGATCTTCATATGTATGTCACTATCTAGTGATCCATATAAATATGCTGTAACCACATCCATTAAGCGCATATCAAGTCCTTCAGACATTGATAGGCTTATCAAAAATCGAAACGTAATTGCATCCATTACCGGGGAATATGTTTCATCGTAATCGATGCCAGGTCTCTGTGAGAAACCTTGTGCTACAAGTCGGGCCTTGTATCGCACAATCTCATTTTGCTCATTACGTTTCCGTACAAATACCCATTTGTACCCAACGGGACTTACATCTTCAGGTGTAGGGACTACAGGCCCAAACACTTCCCGTTTTTCTAATGAGTTTAACTCAGTTTGTATGGCCTCTTCCCACTTTGGCCAATCAATTCTATGTCGACATTCTTCCACATTTTGTGGTTCAGGATCCTCATCACTTTGGGTGATGTCTAGTGCTACTGTAAAGGCAAATATGTGATCAATGACCGTGCCATTACGATCCCACATATTTCCAGTGGACATATAGTTTATCGAGATCTCTTTATTTTCAAATACTTGTGCCTCTTCATGGGCTACTTGTTCCTCTCCAGGGGAACCCTGTTGACCAACGTTGGATTTATCAAGTATTTCTATAGCGCTCTTTGAGATCTCTGTATGAGTTTCCACTTTGTTAATATGTCCTTTTATTTTCCTCTTCCGAGGAACCTTATCCTTTGCACCACTAGGTCTACCACGTTTCAATCGTGCCGTAGACTCATCTACCGCTGCACTACCAGATTGTCCTCTTGGGACTTCAATTCTTGCTGGAGTGTTTACAGCCGGTATATGTGATTTTATCACTTTCTTTGCATCAGTGAATGCATCAGGCAATTGATTTGCAACCTTTTGCAAATGAATGATCCTTTGAACTTCAAGTTCACATTGATTGGTGCGAGGATCAAGATGAGACATTGCCAATGTATTCCAAGAAATTTCATGCTGAGCTTCAGGTTTCAGCTTTTCTCCCCCTAATGGTGGGAATACGGTCTCATCAAAATGACAGTCTGCAAACCGTGCAGTAAAAAGATCACCAGTTAGGGGTTCAAGATATCTTATTATAGATGGTGAATCAAAACCAACATAAACTCCAAGGCGTCTCTGAGGACCCATTTTTGTGCGTTGTGGGGGTGCAATAGGAACTTGCACAGCACAACCAAAAACTCGTAGATGGGAAACATTAGGTGGTTGTCCAAATACAAGTTGTAAAGGGGAGTATTCATGATAAGAAGTTGGTCTAATCCGAATTAATGATGCAGCATATAATATGGCATGACCCCAAGCAGATGCAGGCAGCTTTGTTCTCAAAAGTAAGGGTCTAGCAACCAACTTGAGACGTTTGATAAACGACTCAGCTAAACCATTCTGTGTATGCACGTGAGCAACGGGATGTTCAACATGAATTCCTATTGACATGCAATAGTCATCAAATGCCTTGGATGTGAATTCCCCAGCATTATCAAGACGTATAGTTTTGATAGGAAAATCAGAAAATTGTGCTCGTAATCGAATTATCTGAGCAAGAAGTCTGGCAAATGCAGCATTACGAGATGAGAGTAAACAAACATGCGACCATCTAGTTGAAGCATCTAGTAAGACCATAAAGTAGAAAAATGGTCCAGACGGTGGATGAATAGGTCCACAAATATCCCCTTGGATACGTTCCAAAAATACTGGGGATTCAATTTTCACTTTTGTTGGAGATGGTCTCACAATCAATTTTCCTTGTGAACAAGCAGTACAAGGATTATCACGAGGTAAAAGGATTTTCTGATTTCTTAAAGGATGTCCATTTGAGGTTTCAATGATCCTACGCATCATAATAGCTCCAGGATGACCAAGACGATCATGCCAAAGTCCAAACACTTTTGGGTCAGAAAACTTTTGGTTCACCACAACATGTGATTCAATAGCACTTATCGTTGTCTGATACAATCCAGAGGAGTGTGCATGAAGTTTTTCCAAAATATGTTTTTTGTTTGAAACGACTTTAGTGATGCAAAGGTACTCAATATTACCCTCGTTAATGGTTTCAACGTGGAATCCATTTCGGCGGATATCTTTGAAACTGAGCAAATTTCTTCGGGATTTGCTAGAGTATAGAGCATTTTCTAAATGAATCGTTGTTCCTTTTGATAAAATAATGCTTGCTTTTCCAGAGCCTTCAATGAGACTGGTAGTACCAGATATTGTGCTCACATTAGCTTCTGCTAATTTCAAGTTCCAGAAATATCTCTGGTCTTGAAGAATGGTGTGTGTAGTTGCACTATCAACCAGACATATATCTCCTTCTTTCATCGTACAATCCTTTTAGTGATGCTTGATAGAGATCTACTAAGTGTTTTGGTATATGACATTTACGTGACCAATGCCCTTGCATGCCACATCTGTAGCAACCATCTTCGTCTTTCTTGACAGCTCTTTGTACACCTTTGCCTTTAGCATTTTTGTTCCACTTCGGGTGGTAAGGTGTGTTGTTCTTGTATGGATGATAACCCTCACGATGCCAATGGTTATTCTTTCCTTGGTTACGGCCACGATTCTGACCACTACCATGATTACGACTATGATTATTTCCACGACCACGACCATATCCATGATTTCCCCCACGTCCATGCCTATGTTTATTGTGTGGAGTTGTATTCACTTCAGGGAATACGGTTCCATTTGCTTCGGGCAATGGTGTCGAGCCAGTGGGGCGCATATTATGATTTTTCATCAACAATTCATTATTTTGTTCCGCAACAAGAAGACATGAAATTAATGCGGAGTACTTTGTGAATCCTTGTGCTCGATATTGCTGCTGCAGGAGCACACTTGAGGCATGAAATGTTGACAATGTTTTTTTCTATCATTTGAAGATCAATGATAGTTTCCCCACACAACATCAGTTGAGAACTAATTTGAAATAAAGCAGAGTTATAGTCTCTAACTGATTTGTAGTCCTGGAATCGCAGGTGGATCCAATCATATTTAGCTTTTGGCAAAATGATCAATCTTATGTGTTCAAATCTTTCTTTTAAATTAGTCCAAAGGATAAAAGGATCCTTGACCGTAAGATACTCATTTTGTAAACCTTCATGGATATGGTGGAGAAGGAAAATCATTGCCGTGGATTGATCTTCCTCTAACTTATCTTGATCTTGTACTAATCCATTATTTTCTTCTACAACAATTTTCCAAAGTTTCTTTGACTTTAGTCGGATTTCAGCCTGGTGAGCCCACAACAGATAATTGTTCCCAGAAATGTCCAAAGCCACAATATCAAGTTTGGCAAGATTTGACATATTGTAGAACACTATATATATAAAAATAATAATATTTAGAATCTAGTAAATGCATATGCATGTAAATAAACATGTTAATGTCAAGTAAATAATGCAATACTACAATATAAGAATTTCCTCTTCGGGAGGATAATTAGTTTGATTCTCCATAATCTCTTTAAGAGACTAACTCTTCAAGAGTATATGCATCTACAAGTAAAAATAGATATATCTGTATCTCTTCAGGAGTATAATAAGTACTTCTGCAGAAGTTTTATCTATTACCTCTTCAAGAGGTTCAATTTTTTTATTTTTTTATTTTTTTTTTTTTTTTTTTTTAACTCTTCGGGAGCATTTAAAATATTGCCTCTTCAAGAGGACTGTCTAATTACTTCTTCAGGAAGTTTGTAATAAATTCCTTTGATCAAGAGGAGTTTAAATTATAACCTCTTCAAGGGTGCACACACATATATATATATAAAGAAAACTAAACAGATATATATTATCTATATTAATATCTATACCATTTGATATGAGGAGCCCAGTTGGTATAGGCTCGTGCTGATAACGTGTTATAAAACTAATAATAAACATGCATGCAAATAAGCAATTAATGACACCAATATTTTCAGGTGGTTCGGCAATTTGCCTACGTCCACTGCGGAGGGGGATCACCTTTGATTATTGATTGAACCTTTACAACCCAAGCACTAATTACACAAGTGATATTTGTAACTCTCTTTTCTCTCTTTCTTTCCTCCTTCTTTTCTTTTCTTTCTTTCTCTCTTCCGCATTCTTTCTACTAACAATCATGGCTATATATAGCCATGATTTTGTATAGTGAAATTCCACAATGGTTAGTGTCCATTGTGTGAAGCAATATCTCTTAGTGGCCATTCACCCTTTCCACTTATTTCACAACAACCCCTTCTTTTTAAATTTTTTTTTTTTGTTTTTATGACAAATCTACCCCCACCACTACCACAATCGTCATCTTCATCACCAGCACGATCGCCACCGTCGCCGCCACCATGCCATTCCATCGCCACCGCGCCACCACCATTGCCATCACAGCACCATTATCACCACCATCGCAGCACCACCATCGCCACCATCGAAGCACTACCACTCTCGCCACAGTGTCCACCATTGCAGCACCACCACCATCGCCACCATCATAGCACCACCACCACCATGTCCACCAGTGCAGCACCACCACCATCGCCACCACGTCTACCATCGCAGCACTAGCACCAGCACCACCACCATCATAACAACACCACTACCATCGTCGTCACCATCACCATCACCATCACCATCGCCACCACCACCACCACCATTGTCACTGCCATCACCACCACCATTGTCACTGCACCACCACCACCACCACCACCACATCCCCCTTAACAGCACAGTTCATAACCACCATCATCACAGCACTACCATGACCACCACCAGAGCACCACAATATTATCTGTTTTTGCAAACATATAATATTATCTGTTTTCAAAAACTGAGAATTTTCCATCACAACCTTCACCATCGGAGCACCACCACCACCTCCTCCCCCTTAACAACACAGTTTATAACCACAGCCATCACAGCACCACCATGACCACCACTAGAGCACCACAATATTATCAGTTTTTGCAAACAGATAATATTATCTGTTTTCGAAAACTGAGAATTTTTCACCACAACCTACACCACTGCACCACCACCACCACCACTGCACCACCACCACCTCATCCCCCTCAATAGCACAGTTCATAACCACAGTCATCACAGCACCACCATGACCACCACCAGAGCAGCACAATATTCTCAGTTTTTGCAAACAGATAATATTATCTGTTTTAAAAAACTGAGAATTTTTCACCACAACCTCCACCATCGGAGCACCACCACCACTGCACCACCACCACCACCTCCCCCTTAACAGCACAGTTCATAACCACCATCTTCACATCACTACCATGACCACCACCAGAGCACCACAATATTATCTGTTTTTGCAAACAGATAATATTATCTGTTTTCAAAAACTGAGAATTTTTCACCACAACCTCCATCATTGGAACACCACCACCACCACCACCACTACCTCCCCCTTAACAGCACAGTTCATACCCACCATCATCACAGCACTACCATGACCACCACAATATTATCTATTTTTGCAAACAGATAATATTATCTATTTTCAAAAACTGATAATTTTGCACCACAACCTCCACCATCGGAGCACCACCACCACTGCACCACCACCACCACCACCTCCCCCTTAGCAGCACAATTTATAACCACCATCATCACAACACTACCATGACCACCACCAGAGCAACACAATATTATCTGTTTTTGCAAACATATAATATTATCTGTTTTCAAAAATTGAGAATTTTTCACCACAACCTCCACCATCGGAGCACCACCACCACTGAACCACCACCACCACTACCACCACCTCCCCCTTAACAGCACAGTTCATAACCACATCCATCACAGCACCACCATTACCATCACTAGAGCACCACAATATTATCAATTTTTGCAAACAGATAATATTATCTGTTTTCAAAAACTGATAATTTTTCACCACAACCTCCACCACTGCACCACCACCACCACCACCACCACCTCCTCCCCCTTAACTGCACAGTTCATAACCACAGCAATCACAGCACCACCATGACCACCACCAGAGCACCACAATATTCTCAGTTTTTGTAAACAGATAATATTATCTGTTTTCAAAAACTGAGAATTTTTCACCACAACCTCCACCATCGGAGTACCACCACCACTGCACCACCACCACCACTACTGCAATCACCATTGTTGTCATCGTTGTCGTTGTCATCGCCGTCACCGTTGTCGTTGACATCACACCATCGTCACCTCCATTACCATCATCATCACCACCATCATCACAACACCACCACTACCATCGCAGCACCACCACTACTACCATCACAGCACCACCACCACCATCGTCACCTCCATCTACAATTGCAGCACCTCCACCACCATGTCACCCTTATCACTATCGCAACAACACCACCGCCATCGTCATCTCCATCACCATCGCTACCTCCATCTATAATCACAACACCTCCACCACTACGTGACCTCCATCCTGATTTTGATTTTCTGTCTCGTGTAAGAGGAAAGGTCATTTTTGATTTCTTAGTAAATGGGTTAGGTTATTTTGGTCTTTTTGGTTAGGGAAGGGGTTATTGAGTTAGATATTTGAGCATTGGACTTTTTGTAGTATTGTATTGATTTTAGGGTGCTATGGCGGAGTGCCCCTTTTCATTTCTCTTTGAAAATATTGATTCACAAATTCAAAGCATTACATTTTTTTTTTGCATTTTTCTCATTGATTTTCTTACTAATCACAAAATTGTTTCCTTCGTGCTTTCTATTCATTACTCCCACAAAATCCATAAACCAAGAGCTTTTAAAAATTATTAGTGGGCAACATTTCTATCATTCATCCATATGATGTGACTACAATTCATTTGGTTTATCAAATTATTATACGCATATGTACATGTGGGTGTAGGCGTGGGCATATATAATTATAGGCGTGTAAAAAAAGTTAATATTAGTCAATTAGAGTGAGGCGAGTAAGATAGACTCATTTGAACTAATTAATAAGAATTTGGACCTCAATTATGAGTGCATTATATTGGAGATTATCAACTGTTTAAAAATGGAGTCATATGTCACTAGTGGCATTAAGTGGACCAAAATAAGAAAGTTTTTTTTTTTTTTTTTGGGTAATCGGGGGTGCCCGGGCCAGCTTGCGCGCACCTCGACTAATCCCCCGATGCCTGGAGGCGCCGGGTGAATACTCCAGTGGCCACGCTCTCCGTGACTCGAACACTAAATCTCTTGGGTAGTACACCCAAAAAGCTTACCACTCGGCCACAAGGGACTTGGTTCAAAATAAGAAAGTTGATTGAAAGCATTCCAATGTTTTTAATTGTGTAGAGAATTGAATTAGCAATTTTTATGATGCACATAATTACAAATTTTGGTGAAGTAGTTGCATTTTTTTTTATTATTTACTAGGAAGACGCCCCGTGCAATGCACGGGCGTTGGATTTTGTAGAAAAAATACAATGCACATATTTTTTTAATGTGGACAAGAAAGAGAAATAAGTTTTATTAATTCTTAAAATGGTGTTTGAAAAATATGGTTTAACAACAATTATATCAATTGATGTTAACCTACAATTTAAGGCTCTTTTCTTTAACGTATAGATAATAAATATATAAATGTATATATACATACATATATACAAAAAGGGTAATATAATAAAGGCAAAAGGGTAATTTGGATATTCGATTTAACAAAATAGTAATTTGCAAAAAGCTTAAGGGTAATTTGATTATTCAATTTGTAATTGTACGTACTTTAAACTTTAAGGCTATTTTCTTTAACATATAGATAATATATATATATATATATATTCACACACACACACGCACGCAACCTCTTATATACAAAAGGGTAATTTATGAAAGACAAAAGGGTAATTTGGTAATTTGATTAAACAAAATGGTAATTTGTAAAAGGTATAAGAGTAATTAGATTATTCAATATATATATATATATATCGTAATATAATAAAAAGATTTTTGGTAATTTTATTTAACAAACGGGAATTTATAATTGTAAATACTTTAAAGTTTAAGCTCTTTCCTTTAAGGCAAAGAAACAAAGGGTAATTTGCATGAGGCATAAGAGTAATTTGGCTATGCAATTTATAATTGTACACAGTTTTATTCAATTTTGGTATATAATATATTCAATATATATAATATAATATAATAATATATGTGTATATATATATATATACACATACAAGGGTAGTTTACAAAAGGAAAAATGGCAATTTGATAATTCAATTTATAATTGTACACTTTAAATACATAAGTACTTATAATAATAATAAATTATAATATGTATATATATATATATACATATACACATATATACAAAAGGGTAATTTACAAAAAAAAAACAAAAAAAGTAATTTGGTAATTCAATTTAACATGGGTAATTTGGTTATTCAATTTATAATTATACACACTTTAAACTTTGACAAAATGGTACTTTACAAAAGGCAAAATGGTAATTTTAATAATATAATAAAAAATAGTATATGTATATATACACACACAAGGGTAATTACAAAAGACAAAAGGGTAATTTGATAATTCTATTTAACAAAAGGGTAATTTGGTAATTTTCTAATTGTACTCACTTGAAACACATAAATAATAATAATAAATTATAATATGTACACACACACGCGAAAAGATAATTTACAAAAGTAACTTAATGCTTGTTTGGTAATTATCGGATTCCTTAAAAGTTGTCTTAAAGCTCAAACAAGCCTTGCCAAATAAGCATTAAATTTCAAAAGTAATCTAAGACTTGTTTTAGAAAAGTGACTGAAGGTTTGTTTGGTAATTCAAAGATTCCTTAAAAAGTTGCCTTAAGGCTCAAACAAGCCTTGCCAAACAAGCATTAATTTGTAAAAGTTATCTAAAGCTTGTTTGGTAATTCAAAGAAACAGTACAAAAAACACAACACAAAAGTTGTAACTATTTGTAAATATTTGTAACTATTGCTTGAAAAGTTGATTGAATAATTACTTGTAGATTAAATAATTTTAAAAATTAAATCAAATTGTAAATTTTTGTAATTATTGGTTGAAAAGTTGATTGAATCATCATTTCTAGAATAATTTAATTTTAAAAGTTGACCCAATAATAATAAGGGTTGTTTGGTGAGTGAAATGACCAACCTACCCTCACAAAAGGACAAATACTCAAAGTAATCATTAAAGGAAAATGGAACAAAAGATAAAAGTAAGGGTAAAACCATCATTTCAAACAAATCAAGAAATACCAAAATTGGACAGAATTGAAATTGAAACCACTCTAATCTCTTTTATAGTATAGTGTAGATATATATATATATATATATATAGCAGATTAGTAAAGGCTATGTAATATAAAGACAAAATGACATATAAGGATAAAACAATTGATAAAATTACAACTAAGGACAATTGAAATTGAAACCCCTTAAGGTTCTTTTATAATATAGTGTAGATTATTATTATTATCATAAGTTGCAATTTTCTGTCACATCCGATTACATGTAGCTATTTTCCAGTCACTCATTTTTCATTTTCTCTTGCGCACAAAACCACTTGTGCGCAGTACGGAATTTCCTTGAAAACATGAAGTCCACCAAGTGGTTTCTAGTTTTCGGTGACTAAAGCAAGTTTAGAAAAGTTGGAAATTTCACGACTCCATGCAAGGCATAAGACAAAAGAATGAGAATCCAAACTTATTGGCATTCTGATTTGAGAAATGACAAGGGGAACATGAAGGATTGGTATTTTCAATTTTGTAATTCCTACCCATGTCATGGAGTTGAGACTGTCATATAATGTCATTACATGAAAGTTTGGGTTCTAAAAATCTTTTGCTTTAAATAGTGAAATATTTAGGTTTAGTTTGGTCCCCACGTGGCTTTTTAAAATGAGCTTATGAAATTTATTACTAAATTCTTTGATAATTTTATACAAGTTACACACTACTCTTCAAAAAGATATCATGAAACCAAAAAACAACCTTGAGCTTTTAAAAGCTCTAAAAAGTCATAAGTTCAATTTTTGCAAAACTCATAAACTAATTACCAAATGAATTAACATGAAATTAGCTTTAAAAAAAGGAGAAGTACCACGTAGAGGCCAAACTAAGCCTTAGTTGGTTGAACTGCTTCGTGTAGTGTAAGAATTAAGCTAAATGCAAAAAAAAAAAAAAAAAAAAAAAAAAAAAGGGATCCACAGTGACGCAAGTAGGGCGACCGACCTCCGTGAATTTGAAAAAAAAAAATGTTTGTCTATGTTAATTAGTAGGGTTAAATACACTTACACTTCATGTGGATGGTCTAAATTTTGGCACTAATAACCCATATGTGGTTAGACAAAGGTGTAATCGTGAGTTTTTTTTATCTAATTTAATGGTTTAGAATTTGGGGGCCCTAATTTGAAGGACAAAATGTCTCTTTTGCCCCCTAAAAGTCACATTAAAAGAAAGATAGACCTTAAACCATTTGTTTTGAGTCAAGCACACAACCTATACTAAGAAGACCCTCAAAAATTTCAAAGGTTCTTCCTGATTACCCAATTTGAAACCCTAAGTTTATCCTCAAATGGATCGAAGCTAGTAATTAATGGTTTATGTTCTCAACGCAGTTGTGAATAATTTTGGGATAATTTGGTCATTTCAGCTTACTTTGTTAGCAATTTTAATGATTACACTTTGGTCTGAACCATATGGGATATTAGTTCCAAAATTTAAAGTACAAGGGGTATAAGTGAAAATTAACAAAACCACACGGTGTATAAGAGTATTTAACCATTTATCTTCCAGATAATAAGATGCAGACTGTGAGTAAGCAAATCAGCTCAGAAATTTCTGCATCTAGTCCATCTATCTTCCATATAAGAAGATGCTTGTCATCTTCGAAACTTTTTATTAGAGGTGCACAAGCTTCCCTTTTGAAGTAGCGCATGGTAGTAGTTGTATTTTTTTTTTTTGAAGCAATGTGTTAATTTAACTTTGACATTCAACCACAGTCATGTCTCTTTTAAGAAATGCAATTGAGCGGATATTTGGTGTACTTAAAGACACGATTTTCTAGTTTAAGGATGTCACGTCTATATCCATTTACCACTCAAGCCAACTTAGTAATTGCACTTTGTATTTTACACAATTATATTAGAGTTGAAACTATGATTGGGCTTATGCAGAAGAATACGTTCGCAAAATATTAAATGAGACACAATCAGAGACTCGATCACATGGATTGGTAAATGAGTAACTATAAGTTAGAAGACAAGATTGGGGGGCAAAAAGAATACGAGATTCTATTGCTCAGATCATGTGGGCTGATTATGTGACTCAGCAGTGCTCATGATATTTTGTTTTTGTTTTTTAATTTCTAATTGAGTATGAGAAACTATTGTTCTTTATTTATTGTTCGTACTACTCTAGTAAAAAAAAAATTTGTCACTGGTATGACATGATATTTACTTTTATTCTAATTGGGTTGTTTGACTTTTTGTGTTTTTCTCATTTATGATATGTATGACTTTGATGTGCTATTAATATGTAGCTAGCTTTTTTTTTTATACATGGGGGAGGAGGGATTTGAACAGTACTCACCACTTGGGTGGGGATGGTGGGCTTTTGTCACCAGGATAGGACCATGGTCCTAATATGTAGTTAGTTGATAACTTGGTTGCATTGAAGAGAAAAAAAAAAAAAAAAAAAAAAAAAAAAGGAGGCCATAATACCCCTAAAGTAAATAAGAACAGTTTTCATTATTTCACACCATAAAAACTAAAAAAGAGTTAAGCATAATATTTAAATTTGATATGTTTTTAATTTTAATTATTGCTACCAAACACCTTAAATTAGATAATTTAAAATGAAACAGTTTTTTCTTTGACCAACCAAACAGACACATGAATTATAATTAAATCATTTACGAATAGGCAAATTCCAAAATGAACCAATTCAAAATAGAATGATTCAAAAAAAAAAAAAATGGGACAATTTATGCAACTAAACAGGCCCTTAATGGATTAACTTATTTACTATCAGCATTCTTGTTATATAAATAACTTATGTGCATCAAACCTTTCCTTGTATAAATATATGATCTAATCATTCAAAACTTACCTTGCATTTTTTTGTGTGTCAACGTATATTATTCGAGACAATTAACCCATTTAGGAACATTGAAAATATTAGTCTCCAATGGTATATATGAAAGAAAAATTGTATTTAAGCCAGACAAGGTGGAGTGACCAATTTTAAATGAAGTAGGAGATGGTATTTCTCGTTAAATGGGACGGGATAAAATCAGACTAAGTATACATTTAGACTTATAAAGTTGGTAAAAGGGGGAGAGTCCGACTAAGTATAGTTGTCTTGTAGGATGACATGATTGTCAGGGCCAGAGAAGAGCAAGGTTCGAACCCTAATATAAGCATAACATAAAGAGTATTTTTACCAACTAAGCTAAGTCGTTACTCAATGTTAGCCTTTTTTAAGTAATTGCTTTGTGTATCAAACAATAAACTAGTCAAAACTCGAGTGGTTGTCATACTCTTTCTCTAGTGTAAGTACCAATATGTTCGAAATAAGTTGAACTAAAGTAGTTGTTGGCCTAAGGAAAACATAAAGATGATATATTGATCATGTAGTTGATGTTGGTCAAGTATCATTTACGAGTACATCATGTGTATTTACATATAGAAACCATAACTATCAATAACTACCTATTTGAATTTGAATTACATTTGCACATGTGTTTCTTCCAAGCGAAGCTCCGTCCAAAATAACTATCATCTTCATTATCACCATTGATCTTCAAGTAACCAACTTTGATCTTCCTTTGTATTGTCAAGTGTCCTCCAAGTAACTTCCAAATAACTTCTATGTGACTTCCCTTGGACACTTCCTATTTGAATATATTACATGTGTAATTAATACTTAACCACCTTAATAACAACCAATTTGAATTGCTTTTCCATGTGGTATATATAATAATATAATATAATATACATGGAAAGAGATCCTATTTGCCCTCTCCAAAAAATAGAGGTTAAGAAGAAAAAAAAAACTTCCTCACACACACACAAAAGGTGAGAGAGAAAAAGACAGTAATATCAAAATTATGAAAAAATCTGTGATACATACTCGTGATTTTGGATGTATCATACAATTGTTCCCAAAATGTTGTAACTTGGTCCGAAAATTAGTAACATTGGAAACCAATTTGGTTTTAAAGGTTGAGATTTGCTTGTAACATTTTCGGACCAAACTATTGCATTTTGATTTGCACGTTAATGTCAAAAAGATATGGTAGAAGATATTTAAGTTTTAGGGTGCGTTTGATAAAACTGAAAATTAAGTACTGAAAATTAAGTGCTGAATTTTAGGTACTGAAAATTTTAAGTGATTGAATTTGTAATACTGAAAACAGTATTTCAACTACTGAAATAGAATGCATTCAGTGATTATTTTCAGTAGAAAATTTTCACTTAAAGTGGTTTTTTGACTGCTGTTTCAATTAAGTGATATGTTATCAAACGCACTAAAAAAAGAATAAGTGCTTAATTTTTTCATTTTCAACACTTAATTGGGTTATCAAACATACCCTTAGTGTATTTTTCACTAGATTCCTTCGGAAAGGAAGCACACTACCACCTCTAAATAAGGAATTAGTTTCCTTAATTTTTTTTTTTTAAGGAATCTATTAGTTTCCAAACTCAATAAGTATACCTAACTCAAAAATCTAGTTCCGTGGAAAGAGATTCCTTTCTTGGGTTCCATTTCGTGCAAACCAAACGGGGCCTTAGTGTTTCAAGGAAACTCTGAAATCGGACTCAAACGACAGTAAATTATACAGAGAAATCAAACAAAAACTTAAACAAATACACACAAGTCTGATGTTAAAGATATATCTTGAACCTTTAAATTTGATAGTTTATGGAAACCACTTCTGAAACTATGTGGCTAGGCTAAGGAACAATGTCTGATTGCTACCCCTTCAAATAGCTTTGAAAGAAGCCCGAGACTCTTTCGATAAAATCAGGGCGATGATTCGATGAACATTTAAGAAATTGTCTCTCCAAGCACACCCTTAATTCCCAAAACAAAATCAGTTTGTTGACAACATTCCTTGCAACAATGTAGTAATACTCCAATAGTACTAAATATCTCATGCAGGACAGTGTTCAAGTAATTCCAGTTGTGAGTGAAATAAAAAAAAACTAGCATCAACGGACATGATCCAAAACAGCTTCCAAGAGAAATTCAATTCGATCAACCATATGAAAGTATGAAACTTGATTTTCTAAATTTTTATTAGGAAAATAAGAATAAGCTTTTGGATTTGTTACCATCTGCCTTATATGTTTATCAGTCAGCATTCCTACAATGACCAGAAATGACAAAAAAATAAGAATCTGTAGCTTTTCATGTTTACCAGTCAGAGGACTTGGTTGTGGATGAGCAGGGAAGCACAGACTAGGGAGAGAGAGAGAGAGAGAGAGAGAGAGAGAGAGAGAGAGAGAGAGAGAGAGAGAGATGTCAAAAGCTATAGAATCACAAAACTTGAGAGTACTGTCATAAGGAGAGCCTAAACATGCGCAAGCACATAGATTCTCACCATTTCAACACTACAACTCTTAGAATCTAAAACATTTTCTCACAAGTACATAAAGTTTGTTCCACATGTTCTCAAGAAATTGAAAATAGGCACACCTAAAACATTGTTACAAATTGCTATGTCTATCAGTCAGCTTTAGTTGGAGGACTTTGTCTGCCACAAACCGGCAAGCATTCAGGAGAGAGAGAGAGAGAGAGAGAGATATTCACAAAAACATTGGGAGAGTGTTGTCATAGGAAGCCTAAGCGCACAGTTTTCTCATAAGCACATAAAATCAGTTTGATGACAACATTTCTTGCAACAGTATGTTACTTACGAGTCGGGAAAAAAAAAAGGGACAAAAAGCTAGCACTAATAATTCATATTTAATGGACGTCATTAAGCTCTAAACAAGTTGATGGTTCTAAAAGAACACAATTTGGCATTATCAAAATTGCATCACCATAAGGAATTATTTTCACGGTGTCAGTCGACAGCTTAACACCATATCAAATTAAAAAAAAAAATTCTAAATCTTAAAATTGCATACAAAGAAATTAAAGAAACTTGAGTACTTTAATATCATTACTTCAACAAAAAATGCCATCATTGTTCTTCCGCTAATGGCATATCTGTGGCTTTTCCCAACTCATTACTCAAATCTAGGTGTTCCAAAGAGGAATGACCAGTCACCAGAGAGCCATTGAAGGTTCTCCACATCCAAACTCAACATTAACATAAGAAAATGGACCTCCTATACTTATTAGAGAGTGCAAGTTTGAGAGATTTGCCAAGTTCTTGAGGAGTCCTTCCCTTAAATCTGTTTCAGACAAGTTAGATAGCGTAGACTTATAAGAGAACCAATGAAGTTTGGAATTGAGAGTTGTTCAAAATCATTTTGACCAAAATTGAGCAAGGAAGGATTTATTGCTCCACCCAACTTTAAATCTGACATAAACTTCATATTCAGCCAAAGTTTCATAATCTGCTGTGCTGCATATGGACCTCGAAGGAGAAGCTCAAGAACATGGCCAGTTGAGTTGTCGTCCATTTGCAACAATCATTATCAACATCCCAAGTTGATTAATGGCTGGGCAAAGGCAGAAATGCCAACGCGGAAATAAGCACTTATAGTTTTCTGTTTCCGGGTATTTAAGTATTTACAGGAAATTGATTGATCATCAATTCAGATTAATCAATTGAATTTTGTTTGCTTTACAATTTTGTAGCTTTTAGTTTTTCCGCTTTGCCAATAGGATGTTCTCTGTCGTATTCATTTCCAGATTTTACTAGTCATTTGGCTTTGATCAATGGCAGATCCTAAATCTCTTACCTCTTTCTCTCTAAGTATGACTACTATTGACTACACATAACATGGGATTTTCCATGTTATATCCTACTAGTGCTTTGCTGGTTTAGGATGTGCCATGCATCCCAATAATTTTATGCAAAAATATTGTAATCAAATCCCAAAATAACTTTGAAAACCAACCTTGAGTTTCTACACTAGTTGTGTGTGTGTGTGTGTGTGTGTGTGTGTGTGTGTGAGAGAGAGAGAGAGAGAGAGAGAGAGAGAGAGAGAGAGAGAGAGAGAGATCACAAAAAAGACTTGGGAAAGGATAACATCCATTCCATAAAAGATGGATTTATTACATAAATTAGGGAAGCATAAACAGGACTAAGCACACAAATCTCTAGTAATTTCTACATCAGAACTTTTAGGATCTTGTACATTTTCTCATAAGCACATAAAGTTTGATCAACATGTTCTCCAGAAACTGAAAATAGGCAATTCTCCATAGTTTGTTGAACAACAAAGGACCCCATACACCCCAGAAACCCACAACAAATCCTAACGCAATGGTCAAATAAAACCAATACAACTCAGACTTGGAACCTTCGTTCTCTCCTTCACTTCCATTACTGGTTATTACACCTTCAGCACTACAATTTTCCAAGACCGGAGGTCCGCAAAGTCTGTTTCCGATGAAGCTAGAAGCATTAAAGCTCTGTAGCTGGGTGCTTGATGGAATTTTTCCCGACAAGCTATTGTAAGACAGATTCAAATACGCCAAAAAATTCAGTTCTGACATGCTTGGAGGAATTTCACCTGAAAGTTGGTTTCTTGAGAAATCAAGAGATTCCAACGAACCCATATCACCGATCTTCTTTGGTATTGTTCCAGTCAAATGATTTCCAGACAAATTCAACCATAGTAATCCGAAGAGATTCGTTATTTCCTCAGGGATCTCACCAGATAGGTGGTTGTTTGAAAGGTCCACTCCAGTCACAAGTGCAAGTATGGTGCTATACTGGTCCTCTCTTCCTTTTGTCATCAAAACTGCACTCTCTAAAAAATCACCAGTAAATATGCCATAAGATATCCTTTTTTCTGAACTTTGTTTAATGGTCATGACTTCGAACTTGTTGAAGCATCCCGGTATTTTTCCAGATAATTCGTTATTTGACATGTCCAAGATCTGAAGCGATGTCAGGTTACAAAGTTCATGAGGAATATTGCCAAGAAACTCATTTGAGCGAAGCCCTAGCACTTTCAAATTCGAAAGAGTTTTACCAATCCATTCGGGTATGCTTCCAGAGAGCTCATTCACACCAATATAAAAGCATAACCAAATCTGTGCAGTTCTGCAGAGACAAAGGCACTTCACCAGATAGGCTGTTATTTCGCAAGTTTAATGAACTTAGGCTACTTAACAATCCCATGGAACTTGGGATTGTCCCCATGAGATTGTTGTTTCCCAGCTTAATAACTACTAGTGATTGCCAATTCATCCAACAATCGGGTATTTCTCCTGATAAACGATTTCCCCCAAGATGAACAAACTGCAGTTGATTTGAATCTTCTTTTGTATCACAAAAGAAATGGTGAAGACCGCCAGAAAATAAATCGTTGGAAAGATCTAAATCAGTTGTGTTAGAAGGGACTAGGGGCAATGGACCACTGAATCGATTGGAATCTAAGTGAATCACCAGATAAGTCTTGACAACTGTTCGAAGATTAGGAATCTGTCCATAAATTTGGTTGTGAGAGAGATTCAAATAAAGCAGTGTGGAAGACCAGTCCCAAAACCATGCTGGAATCTCATCTGATATTCCCGTGCACGATAGGTCCAGGTACTCCATATCCTTACTCATGAACGGGAGCCACATGGGAAATTGACGACCCAATTGCCATGATCTCAGTGATAATCTGACAAGCTGAAAGGGAGGAATTCAATTAGAACTCACATTTAAAACTAATTGATTTCCTGATGCATAAACTTTCCTCAAACCTGCAAGATTGGCAAAGTGAACTTCAGAGACTACCCCTTGAAGATGATTATATGAGATTCGCAGTACTTCCAACTTTGAAAGCTGTCCAAAACTTTCTGGAAGAGTGCCATTTAATTGATTTCCATCTAAATGCAATACTTCCAAGGATGACAATCTTCCTAAGCTTTCTGGGATGGGACCAGATATCGAATTAGACCCTATATTTAGGAAGCTCAGATTTTTTAATGCTTCGAGTTCATCAGTTAAATGACCAGAGAATAGGTTCTCAGCTAAATCCAAACTCTTTAAAGAATGTACAGCGCATGGAGACAAAGTTTTAAACAATTCTGAGACCTCTCCCTCAAATTTATTACCAGATAGAGCTAAAATCCTCAGGTTGCAAAGATTTCCCATTTGTGTTGGCACTTTTCCATTCAGTTCATTGTATGACAGGTCAAGGTTTGCTATAGAAGTCATGTTGTCAATGGCACTTGAGATTTTCCCATGTAAATGATTGCCCAAGAGGTTGAGTGTCTCTAGATGGGTGAAACTATATAACCAATTGGGTATTGTAGAATTAATACCACATCCAGACAGACCAAGACTCCTAAGACCACCGGTCATGTTCCTGAGACCACTTGGAATAACAGATAATTGAAATGGATTGTTGCTTAGGTCAATAGAAACTAGACTAGTAAGAGTGAATACCCAGTTGGGTATAACAGATAATTCATTCCTAGAAAGATCAAGAACAGCTAGAGAAGTGAAATTAACATTAAGCAGTGGAGGAATGACATCAAGTACACAATTAGACAGATTCAACTCTGTCAACAAAGGGAGTTTATTGATTACCGGCAACCAATCGGGAGGCGTATTAAGGTTCAGGGAACTCAAATCTAGGTGTTGTAAAGAGGTAAGACCAGAGAGCCATTGGAGGTTGTCCACATTCAACGTATTTTCACTGTAATAGAAAGTACCACTGAGACCCAGAGAGTGCAAACCCGAGAGATTTCCAAGTTGGTTCGGAATAGTTCCCCCAAATTCTGCTTTAGATAAGTTAAGATATTGCAGACTTACCAGAGAACCCATGAAGTTTGGAATTGGAAGTCTTTCAAAATCGTTTTGACTAAGATCTAGATAACTCAGGTGCTTCAAATTGAGCAAAGAAGGATTTATTGATCCACCCAACTTGGATCTGACATAAACTTCATATTCAGATTGAGTTTGATCAGGATCATAATCTTCATTTGGACCTCGAAGGTGAAGCTCACGAACATGGCCGGTTGAGTTGTTGCAAACAACCCCTACCCATGTGCAGCAATCATTATCAGCAACCCAAGATGAGAGTCGGTTTGAAGGATCTTTTAAATCTTTCTTCAAGGTTAGAAGAGCTTGTTTCTCACTTTCCATGCAATTTATACTAACATCTTCTAAGTTTCCATTGCAGGGGCTAATAATATTAATATCAACGGCTGCCAAACATAGAAATGCAACAAAAAGAAAAGCAATAGCTCTAGCTCGCACCAACCTATCCACCATCATAATGCAAATTAAGTTGAAAAATGTACTACTCCACTAACTAACTGCTTTTAAATAAACTAGGAAGACAGCCCGTGCAATGCACGGGCATTGAATTTTATAGAAAAAAATATAATGTATATTTTTTTAACGTGGACAAGAAAGAGAAATAAGTTTTATTAATTTTAGAGATAGTATTAGAAAAATATGGTTTAACAAAAACTATATTAATTGATGTTGTAAGAAATATGTGGCCGGGCCATACAGGCACCCACATATGTTGGACCGGGTCCAATGGGCCCTAGGGTTTGGTGAATGTGTGTGACTATATATATATGATATATATCACATATAGGCTGCCCTAAATATAGAGTTTCCAGCAGCCTCTCTCTCTATCTCCCTCTCTCTCTCGCGGTTCACTCTCTCTCTAGGACATCACCATAGTGCCATGGGATTTAGAAGGTGACTATCATGTGGATGGCTCAAGTAGCATCCTCTACGACCTAGGCGATGCATAAGAGAGTACACGGAGGCAACAAGGAGCAGCCGTTCGTGGGTGAAGACGCCGGGCTTGTAACAACACCGTTTGGCGATCCGTCGGGTTATTCCGCTAGGTAAGTGACCTAAACCTGACACGTATGCTTGCGTGCATATTATTATCTACATTGGTATCAGAGCCATTAAGGTGTTGATTCGCCCGTAATTCTGCCCATATAGAATCTGCCATTGTTGATTTTTTTCAAGCTTTTATCAAAATTTTCAAAGTTTTGATTTTAAAGTGGGTCTAATACCAAACTCCAATGTGGGTCCAATTTCTGGGCATGGTTGTGTCCCATATGATCCCTAGAGTCCCCCCTAATAGTCTCATGGCTTGATTATCTCAAACGGAGAAGAATATTGAAAACCTAATTTTTGGGTTTTTCAAAAACGAGATTTTTTCAGCAACTTTTAGCCTCTTTTATGGATGATTTGCTTGTCCAATACCTCTGTTTTTTGGCTTAAAGTTGTAGTACTCCGCGAGATCTTTCCAACCATATATAATACGCATGATTTGGATCAATATTGAAGGAGATATAAGCCCGCAAACATAGCCCCCCGCAGCCCCTTGTTCTGCATTTTTTAGGGTTATTTTTGGAGAAGAAGGAGACCCAGAAGCCTCGCCCACTCGCGGAGGGGAGAGTGGATCCCACTCGCCGGCTTGTGGTGGTCCGGCGACCATGGTTCCGGCGAGTGTGGGTCCCTCTCGGGGTCCCGGTCATTAATATATTTTTTATTAAAATATTTCAGAACAAAAACTAATTACTTTCTAATTAAAACAGTTTCTGGTTATTAAAAATTGTGTTTTTTAATAGTTTAAATTGTTTTAAATGCTTTGAAATTCTGGAAAATTGGGGAAAATTAATTTTTTATTTTTCCTATCTTATGGACACTATGTGGGACTAGAAATAATTTTATGGTAAATTATTTCATTGATTTTTGGTATTTTAGAGCATAAAATATGTATTTTATATATGTTTTTAATTGCTTAAAATATCCAAAAATACATGTTAATTTTAGAAATTAACATATAGTGTCTAGTATACTGTAAGGGACTATAAGATAATTTTTGTGTAAATTATCATGTATTTATGGCGTTTTAGAGCATGTAATTTATGTTTATGGACGTTTATTTAATTGCTTAAAATGGCCAAAATACACTATTAATTTTTGTAATTAATATAGGACATAAGGGACACTGTTTCAAGACCATGTAAAATTTTGTGAGACCCATAGATAATATTTAGTAAATTATCTCAATCATATTAATATTTTAGAGCATATAATTGTGTGTTTTTGTACACATATTAAATTGCTTAAAATATTTTTATTGATTATAAGTTCAGAGAATTAACACAATGTGTTTGGAACACTATTGGTAGCTTGAGAAAATTATTTTAGTGTATTTTCTCGCTCTTTGGGACGTATTTTAGAGCATATATGTTGTGTTGAATACGCAATATTAATTGCTTAAAATATAACCAATGAAGTTGTTAATTCTTGAATTTAATATTTAGTGTTTTTGTACACTAATTGGAGACTTGAGAAAATTTTATGAATTATCTCACATTTGTTTTGGTATTTTAGAGCATAAAATTTATGCATATGTGCATTTATTTAATTGCTGAAAATAGCCAAAATAAATTATTAATTTTTGAAATTAATATGGGGTGTTTAGAACACCATATTAGACCACTGAAAATCTTTCGAGAACAAATTCTTGAAAATTTTTGTATTTTTGGGAATTTAGTTGCTCGTAGTTAATTTTTGTTTAACTAAATCAATTTATTTCGTTAAATTGATTCAAAAAAATTTTTGGGCCTTGGTGAAATTCCGAAAATTTTTATTCCTAATGAAAAATCTGTTTTTCAGTTAATGAAATTTTCCATAAGGTTTAAATTAATTTGTTAATTTAAAGGGCCCTTAGTAAATTGGTTTTAAATTATGTTTTAAGACCTAAAATTGGGTTAAAATTAATGAAAAATCCAAGATTTTTTCATTGATTTTACTTAGCTTATGGGAGCTATCCGGGCTGTGCAATAATCGTTTTATTGCACATTTTATTATTTTAGAGGCTCATTGCATTGTTGGTCACGTTTAATTACTGTTGTTTGTGATTGGTTGACCCTATGACCTCTTATTCCCCCTCCTTAAGTGGAGTGACGGATGAGTCCATTCATTTTATAATAAGACCGCATGAGTGCTTGGAGTATGTGATTAATATAGATTTTAATCTGGCTTAAATGAATGGACAATTAATTGACAATTTATGGAGCTTGTGTCCTCACGATGTATGTTTAAGGTTGTTTCTGTGTATGTATATGAACAAAGCATCCCTATTTTTATGGGCTATAAATGTAATGTGAGGACGAGTGTTTACATTTCTTGTATTGGAAAAGCCTACTTGTAAAGGGATGGTTTTCTTTGTTCATAAATCATACACTTGAATTACCTTAACATGAGCTCTAAGTTGTCAATTCGGACCCATGTGGGGGTCCATGCGCATTTTTGTTGTATGGCGCACTTAATATCTTGTGGATGATCTTAGATAGGTATTTAGTACCATCTAATTGATGTTTGTTTAGAAAAATCAATTATAAAAGGTTTTTCTTGATTTACAAAATTAAGATTTGATTAATGAGCAATAGCGAATTTTTTGGTCTTAAATTGTAGAAAGGGGAAAACTCATTTGTAATTGGATTTTAAAACAAACCTTATGAAATGTGCAAATAATAATGTCAATCCCTTGCGCATGTTCTCAAATATTATTCTTCAACTTTTTTTTTGGATTTACAAAAACAAATGTTTTCCAAACCACACTTTGTCGAACTTTATAAAAGTAACAAGTTTAAAAGGGACTAATTTTTTGTAATATGGCACTACAAAGTAACACACCAATAGAATGAGTAAGAGCTTATGGGCTTTAGGCTTATTCTATGGTCCAATCCATTAAACCGAATAATAGGCCTCCGGCCCAATTTCATTATAAACCTTAATAGTCAATAATACTTGGCTCGAGAAGGATCATAGCACGCGCTTTGTGATAAGCAGCATGCACCATGATCTTGTTGGGAAGTATATGTACTACCCAATAGCCAAGGTATTATAAGATCAGCTCAAATTTGTTTTCGATGGTACATTCACTACTAGATTAAGCATCTAGTTATGAAGTTCGGGAAAGTAAAGGAAACGTTCCAAGTACACGATGACTGGACATCTAAGGTCGATGACAGGTATGATTCGTGATTTCAAAATACTCGGAACATCTTTACTGGCGAACTGCAGTTTCAGGCTAGGATTAGTTCTTTGTCTGATTCGCGGGTCCATAGAAAACAAATCATGATCCACAACGGAAATGTTAAATTTTTGGTTTTGACATTTTCTGACATGATTGAGCTGAGTACGGAGCGCCAAAAGGTTAGGCGAACCGTATAGCTGCACTCTTGACCACTACTTCCATAAGTGGAAGCAAGCGCAAGGCCAGTGGGCCTAAATGCAATGGTAAGGGTAAACCCGCCTAGAGGCAGGGTGGGGCTAGCAAGTTTGCGCCCAAGGCTAATAAGGTGGAAGAGCGCAATCGAGGGCGTTTTTCAATTCGGTGGTAATAGGATGGATACCTTTGGGTGGTAGTGTTACTAGGACATAGTTATCTAGGGATAGCTGCTTAAGAATTATTTTTTAATAATCTCTAGTTTTCTCTGTTGTTCATTTATTCTGAGACATGACATGCTTGACTTGAACACATAGGATGTGATTGGATGACTTGATTAGCTCGAGAAGCCCTTTTTGGGCCCACTCGCTAAGGTTGACCTACCTATGTGTGAGTCTTGCTTAGTTGGCAAAGCATGCCGAAAGCCTTTTAGAGAGGCTATTAGAGCTACTCAAGCATTAGAACTAGTTCACTCAGATATCTGTGGACCTTTGGTTGTAAAGGCACGTCATGGCGCCTCTTATTTTCTCACTTTTATAGATGATTTCGCGCGATGTGAGGATCGCGAGTATTTATCTAATCAGTTCTGGGAACTGTGTGAGGAAAAAGGAGAAACGCAGGCAACTTTCTGTTCCGGAAACTCCGCAACAATATGGTGTTGCAGAAAGAAGGAATAGGACATTCCTAGATATGGCTAGGACTATGATGGCGCAAGTCATCCTCCCAATGTTGTTTTGGGGAGATGTACTCTTGATTGCTGCCTACAAACTAGAGTGCCTCTTCTCAATCAGCTCCTTCTACCCCCTTATGAGCTATGGAAAGGCGAAAAGCTTATTTTGGAGCATTTGCGCCCGTGGAGCTCAGGAGGTTATGATCACTATACCTCGCATAAGTGCGAGAAACTATGCTCGAGAGCTAGAAAGAATTCCTTTATAAGGTATTCTAATAGCTCGACAGCCTATGTTGCGTATAATGAACAAACGGGTATAGGAATGACACAAATGGTGCCACGTGATATTGAGAATGACTTCCCCAGATTTGTATTACTAAGAGATATCTTGACCTCTATGAGCTGGAGGATGTTGAAGACAACATACCATCTTTAAGCGAGGGTGGGGAGATTGAGAATCCACATCCAGTAATCGCTGAAATATGGTACTAGTCTCCAGCCGAGTGGGAGTACACCGCTAGACGCTAGTGGGAGTGTACCAGATAGTGGGAGTGCACCACTAGGCACTCAAGATTCTCAGGTAGTACACTATATGGTGATGAGGAAAACGTTCCCTATCGCTGTTTTGAAATTGAGGAAGACATTTTCATATGTGTGCAAATGTGTGCACAAGTGGATGAGGATGAGCCTGCTTCTTTTGTAGAAGCGTTTTTCTTCGTCTGCTGAAGTTGAGTGGATAGTTACTATGCTAGACGAGATGAGCTCTATGGACGCAAATAAGGTCTGGGAGTTAGTTGACAATCCGCCTGTGCGTAAGACGATTGGAGACAAGTGTGTTTTCAAAATCTAATGCAAGGCAAATGGTTCAATTGACAAGTATTAGGCGCGCCTTGTGGCGATAGTTTGTACCCAGAGGGGGTATAGACCATGGAAACATGTTCTCCCAAAGGGTGAGATCTGACTCCATTCGCCTTATCCTAGCAATTGTCGCATATTTAGTTTTTTGAACCTTTTTAGTTGGATGTTTAAACTGCTTTTTTCTCAATGGAGAACAAGACAACGAGATAAATATGGATCATCCCATTGGTGTTGTGACCAAAGGGAATGAGCGCAAAAGTGTGCTGTCTCAAACGATCTATTTATTATCTCATGTTAACAATCGTCTAGGCAGTGGTACAATGTGTGTACATTAAATGGTCCAAGGAAAACGTTCTAATTCTTTATATGTTGATGACGTCCTTTTAGCTGGGAATGAGATGAGTTCCATTGTTGCCATTTGATAGTGGTTGTCCTCTCAGTTTGAGATTGAGGACATGGGTGATTCCAACTATGTGTTGGAAGTTTAGACCGTGAGATATTGTTCTCAGAAGCTCATCTATTTGTCTTAAGGGACTTACAAGATGAAGGTTCTTGAACATTTTCACATGAAAGGCTGAATTACCCATTGACATCCCAAAAGGGACTCACCCTGACCTTACTTCATTGTCTTAAGAAAAATGAGAAGAGGAAACAAATGTCCAGTTTTCCATATGCGTCCGCAATAGGGAATCTGAAGTATGCTAATGTGTGTACTCGGTCAGATGTCTGCTATGCGGTTGGTTTAATTAGTCGTTGCCGTAGCAACCATGGTCCTGTCACTAGAGAGTAGTGAAGAGTATCTTGCGATATGTCTGCAGGAGTACTGTGGACCTTGCCTTATGCTGTCCATGATGGAAGCATAATATGTGGTGTGCTCTGCAGCTGTTAGAGAAGCTGTTTTGGTTTAAGAGTTTTTGCAGTGGCTAGGCTCTTTATCTCATAGTGATGAGGTTGTGCTTATCTATGGTGATAACACATAAGCCTGAGCATATGCAAAAGATCTCAAAAATCATTTTAGCACATAGACATTCGTTTTTGTCACATTTTGAGATGTAGTTTGTGCAAAGGGAATTTGTCTTGAGGCATATCTCCAATTGGGGATTTGATGTGCTTAGACATTTTATTGTGATATTGACATTATTATTCAAGTTTTTACAAACTAGTTGGTTTCCATATATATATTTGTTATAAATGGAACGAATGCACATTTCTTATATGTCACCGGGCTTGAATCGACCTGCTCACACGGGTGATTCACCTTGGCGCCGAGATAGCGAACTAGGACATGCGTGTCCATGGCACTTAGATGGCGAGCAAGATGAGACATTGGTGTTCGTGGCGCTTAGATAGCTAGCTAGGACATATGTGTCCATAGCGCTTAGAAAGCGAGCTTGAACACTTATATCTACGCAGTATAAGAACAGCGAGCTAGATATAAACCCTATTATTTCTATATGTCGCCTTAGATGGATCTAAGATGAGACCTTATACTTGGTCGAACATAGAGATATCCCACGACTCTATGTAGCCTATTTACAGCCGAATGTGAGTTTTCAGATGGGCGCTTAGAGGAGCGACTATGCTGGGAGACTCAGGTTAGACGTTTTGTGTAACGTCTAGACTAAGATTCGTATGGCGTTACTTGTTTTTCCAAACATAGAGTGACATGCCCATTTTTATGGAAGAACGCCATAGCATACATATCATACTGTATGTGCTTTTGCGATCGACTGTGGAGCAATGAATGGATTCCTCTTCATTGCTGTGTGAGCCATGTAGCATATCCAAGACATTGGTTATCCTACAAACTGGTTGCCTTCACGACTTGAGACTATGTCATGAAGAGGACGCTTGATGACAGCTACTTTAGCATGCTATCCTAGGACGATGAGATAATTCCGTTCTATGGGGTGTGTCTGGGCAAGCGGTCGAGTTAGTCGGATTGACATGTGGGCTCAGGGAAGACCATTCAATAACACACCATGTTTTTGTGACTCATTAGCAGGCCTGCGACAATCGTAATTTGTTACTGATATGTCATGAGTACATTACATTGAGGTGGTGCAGCAATTCTTTTCACCGAGGGATTGAGAATGCTGTGTCGGGTGTGGTTGAATCGTCTAAGGCATATACGAGAAGCTTCCGAGTGATGTGTCTTGCTGGTTATGGTGATGATTTGGCATTACACTCCTGTCGCTGTACTTTCTTTTCGTAAGGTCGCACGTTCTATTTCCCTGTATGAAGAGATGAGAAGTTCTGTTTGGAGAGATTGGTTTTAGTACTAACCCTATGTGGGTGAGTGGGAGATGTAAGAAATATGTGGCCGGGCCATACAGGCACCCACATATGTTGGACCGGGTCCAATGGGCCCTAGGGTTTGGTGAATGTGTGTGACTATATATATATGATATATATCACATATAGGCTGCCCTAAATATAGAGTTTCCAGCAGCCTCTCTCTCTATCTCCCTCTCTCTCTCGCGGTTCACTCTCTCTCTAGGACATCACCATAGTGCCATGGGATTTAGAAGGTGACTATCATGTGGATGGCTCAAGTAGCATCCTCTACGACCTAGGCGATGCATAAGAGAGTACACGGAGGCAACAAGGAGCAGCCGTTCGTGGGTGAAGACGCCGGGCTTGTAACAACACCGTTTGGCGATCCGTCGGGTTATTCCGCTAGGTAAGTGACCTAAACCTGACACGTATGCTTGCGTGCATATTATTATCTACAGATGTCAACCTACAATTTAAGACTCTTTTCTTTAACGTACAAATAATGAAAGGGTAATTTGGTAATTCGATTTAACAAAAGAGTATTTGCAAAATGCTTAAACGGTAATTTGATTGTTCAATTTGTAATTGAACATACTTTAAACATTTAGGCTCTTTTCTTTAACGTATAGATAAAAGGGATACTTAATATATAGTCTATTATAGTCATCCTATTTAGAAATTGGTCCCTAGTATAACACAACTTAAGAATTAGTCCCTCACCCATTTTGAGGACCAAAATACCCCCATATTAAAAAATATATATGTTTATATATACATATACATGTACATATATATGGTAACTATCATCCAAATCTTCCTCCAACTCTTTCTCTCTCTCTCTCTCTCTCTCTCTCTCTCTCTAACAAATTTGCGACCCAGATGGACCACAACCTCAAGCTATTTCTTGTAAAGATGCAGAGAAGGTGAAGAAAGAGATCGGGTGCCATGAACGCGGTTGTTTGTTCGGTGACAAGAATGAGATCGGGTCTCATGTGTGTACACTGTTGGGAAACTCAAGCATGTTGTTGATTCATTGTCATCTTACTCAGATCGTATTTGTTGTCATCTCACTTCTATGCAGGTTGCAATTGTTGTCCCATATTCATGGCTCATATTCAGGAAACCAATTAATCTTAGTCTTATCCTTCTACTTCTTCTTCTTCTTCTTCTTTTCTTTTCTTTTTTTTTTCTTTTTTTTTTTTGTGTGTAAACTTCAATTAGACCCATCAAACGAAAATTTTAATATATCTTCTAGATAAATCTGTTCTTGTAATCAGAACTGTGATAAATTGTCACTAGTTGTTGATAAATCAAATAAGTTTGTTAGAAATTTGCATTATTTAGACTAGAATATTGCCACAATGTTTTATGAATTTTACTGGTTAAATAGTGAAAAATTTTCAATGGTATGAAAAGTATGTGAACTTCCCATCAATTGCAATTTTTTGTTGATATTCAAAAAAATCTGTATTTATAAAACTTCTTACAAAAAAGTGAGAAATTTCTTTTTGAAAATGAACAAAAAAAAGGTGAGAAACTTCTCACAAAAAAGGTGAGAAACTTATCACAAATATCTGTTATAGTATCCAGAACTGTGAGAAATTGTCACTAGTTGTTGATAAATCAAATAAATTTGTGAGAAATTGGCATTAATTAGACTAGATTGCCATAATGTTTTATGAATTTCACTGGTTAAAATAGTGGGAAATTTTCAATGGCATGAAAAGTATGTGAAATTCCCATCAATTGTAATTTTTTTGTTAATGTTCAAAAAATCTGTATTTGTAAAACTTCTTACAAATAAGGTGAGAAATTTTGTTTTGAAAATGAAACACAAAAAAAAAAAAAAAAAAAAAGGTGAGAAACTTCTCACAAAAAAAAAGTGAGAAATTTGTCACAAATATGTCACAACCAAAAGAGCATATCAAATGAATCTGACTTTCCATAATAGACCACAGTAACCAGCAATCTGCATGTACAAGCAACCACTCGATAATACATTTACTCAAATTCACTATTCGTATATGTGATAAATTTGTCACAAACACACAAGTAATATTTCATACCTGCAGATCAAAACTCCAACAACAGATTCTGCAACACCAATAACTAGAAAGGTGATAAGAACAAGTATGAAATTCAATTTTAAATCAAAAAAATTTGAATTACGTTTATGCTATATCTGATACATGAATCAATTTTGAATTGGGTTTAATACTCCCCAATCATCTTCCAATATTTTAGGGATCCACTATCCCATGACTCCTAAACTTCAGTGTATATGAGTAATATCTAAAAATAATACAAATTCAAACAACTTTCCAAATAAAACAAATAAAGGTTATAATTGTAATAAAAAAAATTGAAAATTAGGGGAAAGGACTAATTCTTGAATTATACACCAATTAAGGGATAGATTTCATAACTACCTAATTTAGATGCACTCAATATACAAAAACTATATATTAAGGGACTAAACAATATATTTCTATAGATAAAATACACACACACACTCATATATATAGAAGGGTAATTTATGAAAGGCAAAATGGTAATTTGGTAATTCGATTTAATAAAATGGTAATTTGCCAAATTTATAAGGGTAATTAGATTATTGAATTTATATATATATATATATATATATCATAATGTAATAAAGGGTTTTTGGTAATTCAATTTAACAAACGAAAATATATAATTGTAAACACTTTAAACTTTAAGCTCTTTTCTTTCAGCATAAGAGTAATTTGACTATTCAATTTATAATTGTACACACTTTTATTCAATTTTGGTATATAATATATTCAATTTATACATAAATATAATAATATAATATATGTATATATATATATATATAAAGAGAGGATCTTAAGTGTACTGGGTAAATGCACTCTACCCAGGGCACTGGCTTTTTATTCTAAAAAGCGGGCTGCCTCACTGATACGCGCCCCGTCTTGCCACCTGGCTGACCCACAGATTTTTTAGACTAAAAAGCCAGTGCACTGGGTAGAGTGCGCTTAAAATCCTCTCCCTATATGCATATATGCACACAAGGGTATTTTATAAAAGGAAAAAAAGGGTAATTTGATAATTCAATTTAATATGTATATATACACACATATATATATATATATATACAAAAGGTTAATTTGCAAAAAATAAAAGGGTAATTTTGTAATTCAATTTAACCAAATGGTAATTTGGTTATTCAATTTATATTTTTACACAATTTAAACTTGGATGAAAGGGTATTTTACAAAAGGTAAAATAGTAATTTTAATAATATAATAAAATTATTTATGCATACTTATACACCCAAGGGTAATTACAAAAGGTAAAAGAGTAATATAATAATTCTATTTAACAAAAGGGTAATTTGGTAACTCAATTTATAATTGTACACACTTTAAATACATCAATAATAATAATAACATATAATATGCATGCATATATATATATACTACACACACATATATAAAAAGATAATTTACAAAAGTTACTTAAGGCTTGCTTGGTAATTATAGGATTCCTTAAAAGTTGTCTTAAGGCTCAAACAAGCCTTGCCAAACAAGCCTTAAATTTCAAAAGTAACCTAAGGTTTGTCTAAAAAAGTGACTTAAGCCTTGTTTGATAATTCAAAGATTCCTTAGAAGTTGCCTTAAGGCTCAAGTAAGCCTTGCCAAATAAACATTAATTTAAAGTTATCTAAGGCTTGTTTAGTAATTCAAATATTCTTTGAAAGATGTCTTAAGGCTCAAAGAAGCATTGCCAAAGAAGTCTCAAGTTACTATTGGATAGTAATTTGATGTAGATTGATTGATGTGAAATTACCAAATAATCAAATTATAAACCCAAAATGACCATTGAGGCCAAATTAATTTGGCATCTAAAGAATATTTCATTTTAGCCTCTTTTATATAATAGTATAGATATAGGGGTTAGACGAATTGTACAATGTAATTAATAGAGTACTATGAAATTAAATTTGTATGTGTGTGTAAATGAAATTATGTATGTGTGTAATAAAATTAAATTTCTAAGGAATGTGTACAATTGTTGACTTTTGGGTTTTTTGAACCAAATGGTAAATATTTGTAATTATTATTTGAAAAGTTGATTGAATCATCATTTTTAGATTAATTTAATTTTGAAGTTGAACCAAATTGTAAATATTTGTAATTATTATTTAAAAAGTTGATTGAATCATCATTTATAGATTAATTAAATTTTAAAAGTTGACCTAATAGTAATAAGGGTTAATTTGTTGGTGAAATGACCAACCTACCCTAACAAAATGACAAAAAAAAACTCAAAGTAATCACTAAGGAAAGTGGAACCAAAAAGAAAAATAAAGGTGAAATTGTCATTTGAAACAAATCCAAAATACCCAAATTGGACAATTTCAATTGAAGATAGCCTCTTTTATATAAAGTGGTTGATAAAGGAAACACCGTATTATTATATATATGATACAACCAAAATTGGCTCTACTGTATGTCCGATTGGTTCCCTCTAGGTCTGACCCCGACCAATCGACCGGATCCGACTCCGACCGACCGACCGGTTCCTACCCCGCCCACTCGACCAGGTCCGACCCCGACCTATGGGTCAGAGTACGCAGTCCAATTACAATACAGTTAAGGTCCAGGTCAACTAAATCAGAGGCGCTTTCCAAATTGCTCAGACTCCAACAGTTTCCTATCTCAGCTAGAAAACTACTCAGACTCCATAATTAATGTCAATTAATCCTAATTGGATTGTATTTCCTTATCTATTTAGTTTTCTTGTACGAGTAGGTCTCTTGCATCTATAAAAAAAAAAAACCACTCACCCCCATAGAAGGGGTTCAACTTTTTAGTCTCTACAACACCTTTATAACGTCACCATCACGCCCGGCTGACCTACGGTAGCTCCAAACTGTTGTTGGCTCACCACAGGTCCCCGACATTTTACAGTATAGTGAACGTGCTCAGACACACACGTGGATGTAGGTTCCTTCATTAATAGGGCCGAACCACATACAAAAACTTTGTCTCTCACTCTCCCTCTCCTTAAATGGCTCTCAATCATCTTAACCAAATTTTGGCACCATCAGCTTGGCGCCGTCTGTGGGAAACGATAGTTTTTCATCCAAAACAAATCATGTGACTGATATGTAATGGCTGTAAACATAGTCGAGCAGCTCGAGCAGTTCTGGAAAACCAGTAGTTTGAGCAGTCCTGTGAAACCAGCAATTCGAGCAGTTCTGAGACCCGCAGCCCAACAGTTCGAGCAATCTTGTGAAACCGACAGCCTAGTGGTTTGAGCAGTTCTGAGAAACCCGCAGCCTAGCGATTCGAGCAGTTCGGAGAAACCCGCAGTTCGAGCAGTCCTGTGAAACCGACAGCCTAGCGGTTCGAGCAGTTCGGAGAAACCCGCAGCCCAACAGTTCGAGAAGTCATGTGAAACTGACAACCTAGCGGTTCAAGCAGTTCGAACAGTTCTGAGAATCCATCAGCCCAGTAGTTCGAGCAGTCCTGTGAAACCGAAAGCCTAGCGGTTCGAGCAGTTCGAGCAGTTCTGGGAAACCAGCAGCCTAGTAGTTCGAGTAGTTCGAGCAGTCCTGTGAAACTGATAGCCTAGCAGTTCGAGCAGTTCTGAGAAACCCGCAGCCCAGCAGTTCGAGCAGTCTTGTGAAACCGACAGCCTAGTGGTTCGAGCGGTTCGAGCAGTTCTGGGAAACCAGCAGCCTAGCAGTTCGAGCAGTTTTGGGAAACCAACAACCCAGCAGTTCGAGCAGTTTTGGGAAACCAGCAACCCAGCAGTTCCAACAGTCCTGACGCCAGAACAGATTATTGTTGTGCTCATTCAACTCAACGAAGGACAAAGTCATACACATCTAGTGGTGTCAAACGGGCCGGGCCGGGCTCGGTCAAAGCGGGCTTGACCGGGCTTCGGGCCGGGCCGGGCTTTACTTAAAATCGGGTCGGGCCGGGCCGGGCCGGGCTTGGGAAGGGAGGGGGGATGTCCGCCCCGGACCGGTGGCCCGGGCCTAGCGGGCCGGACATCGGGCCGGGCCGGACGGGCTAGCGGGCTTCCTTCGACTTTTGGCCTTAAAAGTGGTGGGCTTCGGGCCGGGCCGGGCATTTTCTTCATTTCGGGCCGGGCCATGGACGGGAGAATGTGTGTCCACCCCGGCCCGGGGTATGTGAACCGGGCCTAGCGGGACGGGCCTTGTGGCGGGCCGGGCCGGGCTATTAGCCCGAAAAAAGCGGGCCGGGCTCGGGCCGGGCCGGGCCAACCCGGCCCGTTTGACACCTCTATACACATCAACAAATCAATGACTTATGACCACACAGCGAACAGTCCAGCCTAGTCAGGAAGTTCCATTCACTGCCCAAATAATTATGCAAGCAACGAACAGGGTGGAGTACAGATAATGATCAGAGATCTAGAAAGGGGCTCGACCTCACCGACTTCCAGTGCTTCCGGCCCGACCTCTTGAGCTCTCAGCTCGACATTCAGTGCTTCCGGCCCGACCTCTCGAGCTCTCGGCTCGACCTCTAGTGCTTTCGGCCCGACCTCTAGAGCTTCCAGCCAGACCTCTCGAACTCCTGGCCCGACCTACAGTGCTTCCGGCCCGACCTCTGGAGCTTCCAGCCCGACCTCCCGAGCTCTCGGCCCAACCTCCAGTGCTTCCGGGCCGACCTCTGGAGCTTTCAGCCCGACCTCCCAAGCTCTCGGCCCGACCTCCAGTGCTTCCGGCCCGACTTTTGGAGCTTCCAGCCCGACCTCCCGAGCTCCCAGCCCGACCACCAGTGCTTCCTGCCCGAGCTCCCGGCCCGACCTCCAGTGTTTCCGGCCCGACCTCCCGAGTTCCCGGTCCAACCTCTGGAGCTTCCGGCCCGACCTCCCGAGCTGTCAGTCCAACCTCTGGAGCTTCCGGCCCGATCTCTGGAGCTTCCGGTCTGACCTCGCCGACCTCTAGTGCTTTCGGTCTGACCTCCCGAGCTCCCGGCCCGACCTACAGTGCTTTCGGCCCGAGCTCCCGAGCTCCTGGCCCGACCTCCAATGCTTCTGACCTCACCTCTGGAGCTTTCGGCCTGACTTCATTGACCTCCAATTCACAGCAATCGGGGACCGGCAGTCCCGAACCGACCTCCGGTTCATAACAGTTAGTAGATCGGTGATCCTGCCTCGACCTCTGTAAACACCCCATTTTGTCGGCTATCAGATTTTGGAGACCCATAGCTTGGTGGTTCACAATGATCAAAAAAGACTCAAAATGACTCCTGGAAGTTAGTTCTATTTCTCAAAAAGCTCAGAATGACCAAAATACACCTAAAAGCCCGAAAACTCCCCGATTTGGACCAAAAGTTCTGGAAACATGCCATGTCATAAGAAAAAGTAAGAAAATGAGTTTTTAAGTAAAATCAGATGAAATCGTCAGCTCCCAAAGACCCCCAGAAGTCCCGGAAGTTTCCAAAAAGTCCCCGTTGACTGGTTTGTCCTAGGTTTGACCGGTTAAACCAGGGTTTGACCGAAATAATCCGAATTCGCCAAAAAAATACCAAGATCATTCTGGATCATATGGAAATTATTAAAATAAGTTCTAAAATAAAATCGAACGAAAACGTCAGCTCCTAGGAGCTCCTAGAGGTTTCTAGAACTTCCCGGGAATCCCAAGTTTAACCAGTTTGACTAAAAGTTGACTTTGAAACCGGAGCATCATAATAATTTTCAAACATTTTTCATGGATACTAAAGGTCAATAGCTTTCCAACGGTATATTGCACATAATTTATGGATTTAAAACGGATTTATTATGAATTTCCGAAGGTGAAAAAGGCGATCAAATTGGCTTTTATCGCGAATACCGTAAAACTATTCAAAGTGACCTAAATCCAAAACATTTTATATAGAAAGTAGAATCCGATACCTTTCTAACGGTATATCACAAGCTCAGTTTGGAGTTCGTACGCATTTTCTGTGAATTTCGGACAAAATAGGGCATTTTCGAGAATATTGGAACCTCTGGGGGTCTAAATACAATTTTCTGGGCATCTGAGGAGCAGTGCCGCGGCGGCACTGGGCCACTGCTGCGGCGGCACATGGCCAGTGCCACGGCGGTACTCAAGCCTCGCAGAGTCCATTTTTGTAATTTATTTGGGGGTCCAATTTGATTAATTAAAAACCAAAACGATGTAGTTTTATGTTCACAGATGTTTTGGACCAATGGGAACACTTTCTAAATCCCAAAACCTCCCAAAATAATAGTTATTGAGGAAGTTTTAGAGAGAAAGAGAGATAGAGATAGGTTTAGAAGAGAGAGAAAGGGAGCTTCTCCCACTGTTTTTCTATAGAAAGTGAGTTCTAAACTCAAGTTCTTCCATCATCCTTTTATATACTTCATCATCAATACACCCAACCAGCATTTCTCTAAGTATTCATAAGTTAGGGAACTACTTCCATGTCCAAATGTCAATATCTATGAGTGAAACACCAAGCTACAAGTTCAAAATCACATTGATTATCATCTATTGATTGTTATTTACTTACTTGTTCATATTATGTTCATCTCTTCTTAATCTCATTTCTTTCTTTTATTTTTTTTTCTTTATTTACTTACTTGCTCTTCATCATCTAAATGATGACATGAAGTTTGAGGTGAGTGAATCCTTATGGATAGTAGCTCTTGACCTCAAAAACATGTTTAATAGATGATGATTATAACTTCAATACCTCCAAGGTATCCTTGAAGTTATGTTCAAAATAAAAATGAACCTCTCCAATAATATTGGGGTTTCTTGATGTTGATATTTCAAGAGGTCATAATCTCTATTTGATGTTGAAAATATACTTTCAAAACCTCTATTTTAAAACCCCTCTCAAACCCTCTGATCATTTTGATCTCAAGAAAGAAAACTCAAGTTTTTTCCAAAATCTTTAAAACAGTGAGTCAAAACAATGAATGATCTGAGCTCAAAGATTTCTTTAGAACTCAATACTCAATGTATGGATGCAAGACCACTTGGAAAGTCTTCCTAACTCATTAGAGAACACCCATGATTTTTGGTTTGACTTGGAAATACTTGAAAGTGGTCCATTTGGACCCAAACATTCTCTCCAGATATTCTGTTTTTGCTGTCACAGCAGCTTGGTTGACTTTCAACTTGTTTTACAGAAAACTTTTCCAAAAAGAGTGGTCTCAACTCATTTTTTTCCTTGAACTTCAGTGTCTTAGGAACTTTCTGCATAATATAGGCCTCTAGATCTTTTGGCTTCATTTTATAATATTTTTCAACATTTCAGTCGACAGTACAGACTCTGTTACTGAGTAACCTCTATTGTTTATATGATTTCTCTCAATCTGTAATAGTTATTGAGGATTAGCTTTTTTATTTGTGTTCTAGACACACTAAGAATGATCTCCATAAAAAAAATCATGCATTGAAAACATTCCTAATCCTACTTTTCATTTTCCACAAGATCAAGTCACTGTTCTGTCCACTATTCACAGCAAACATTATTTTACTTCCATCCATTGATTTGATGCTTATATGTACTTTAAATTTGTTCATATCTTAAGTAGTCCATACTACATTTGTACATATCCCATGATGATTTCCCCCATGCATGTATTCATCTTTTTAGACTTCTAAGTCACTTTAGAAAGTCCATTTACACAAACACACAACAACCTTTGCACATTCTAGGATCATACATTGCATTCACGCAAGATTTGAGGTTTTTGTAACTCCTAATCTAAGAAGATTATGAGGAATGATCATGATCACACGTTCATGCTTCCCCTTGATCTAATCCTCCTTTCTCATCCGTCCTGGGGATTAAGATGTCTTCTTTTCCCAAAGATTAACATGCATCACTCTAGCTTGCTACGCATATTTTGATCTCTTTGATTGTTTGTTTCAAGAACAATTCATGTCCCCTTTAGATTAGGGAAACTTAATTACTTGATATGTGATTAGACGATTTTTCCTGGGTTTATTTGTGTGATCTTTCACTTTTGCATCGTGTGATATTTAGCTTAGATCTTTTGAATGATATCTTATATTTCGATCTTCCATTTTAAAATTCTTATGTGATGTAATATGCTATCATAGTATTATTTGTCGAACCAAACATAGTATAAGATGATTATTGGGATGCTAATTGAGGCCCGTCGAAAGACGAGGCGAGTTGAGGGTTTTTTACTCACGACAAAGGCTCCTTCCTCTCTCGTACCAAAATCCCGAGCCAAGTTCTTTGGTTATGAAGGGCCGGTGCCCTTTATCCATTTGGGTGAGTCAAAATTAGGTTTCTTGGTTCCTTAAAGACCAAGTGGCGACTCTGTATCTGTTTTCAACATAACTTCTTTTTCCTTTCCTTTTCAAAAACAATATAAAAAAAAAACTAAAAAAGTGGATGAGCGATTTCGCGTGTCCACAATCTGACGACTCTGCTGGGGATTTTTATTTTCAAAACAAAATAATACAGAGGTCTGACTCATAAGAAGCATCCTTTAAATCATCTTTTTACTGTGTTTGGTTCACCGCATTGCACTCCTGCATTTCCCCCTCCGACTGTGTCTGAAACGCGGCGCTGACATTGTTCAGGTCTTGCTGTGCCAGGGCATAAGTCACCGTTGATACTGTACCTTCCAAGGTATATCAAAAAGAGTAAAACCCTCCGTAATGTCTCTCCGACGGTATATTGGAACTCTCGTCAACGGACCCTCTTTGACTAAAACTCAGCCTTTGCATATAGATTCATGTAGAACCTTTCATAGGACCGTTCATTTATCTTTTCAGATAGGACAATGTGATATAACTGTTGTATGCCCTTACGAGATTACCTGCGCGGTGTAGACGCTTATGTGGCATAGAACAGAACCTCTTTCTTATGATTCCCAAGGCAATCACTCACATGTGATTACATTGAGTTGACATGTCTAAGCACCATGATAAGGATGGCTGCTCCATGTTTACAAAGATATACACCGCAAATCTTGTTTGTTGGTCCTAAGACATAGGAGTATGAAAACTTGCTAGACAGTATGATCACCATCATCACATGCTCTTGTTGTATACACATGTTCTCCTAGAAACTCTGCCCCACTCATTCAGATATCCCAGTTTCTCTCAGAAACTTTGTCTAAATTTCCCAGAAATTCCCAAATGTACCAGTTTCTCCCAGAAACTCCACTTAGATTTCCCAAAAATTCCCAAAACACTCAGAAATTCCCAGGTATACCAATTTCTCCCAGAAATCCTGTCTAAATTTTTCAGAAGTTCCCAAAATACCAGTTTCTCATAGAAACTATGTCCAAAGTTCTCAGAAATACCCAAAATAACAGTTTCTTCCAGAAACTCTGTCCAAATTTCTCAGAAATACCCAAAATACCAGTTTCTCCCAGAAACTCTGATTTCCCAAAATGCATCAGTTTCTCCCAAAAACTCTGTCCAAATATCCTTGAAACTCTACCCAACTCCCAGACATAACCAGAAACTCTGTCCGGATTTCCCAGAGATACCCAGATATAACCAGTTTCTCCCAGAAACTCCATTCAGATATCCTAGATTTCCCAAAATCCCTATTTCTCCCAGAAACTCTGTCCAAAAATTTTGAAGTATCCCGGAAATCCCTGTTATCCCTTGGTGATTGTATTGAAAAGTAAGGTTAGCACACTCTGTATGGCTAGGACCTTATTTGTTTAACTGCTATCTGTTAAAAGTAGGGGCATCATATTGATCAGTGCTTACATCTGCATGCTTGTCTCATATGCATACACAATTCGTGTTAATCTACGTGCACGCATATCTTGTCAGTCTCTCACATGTCAGTCTCTACACATCAAATGCATATGTATCATCATCCTCACCCATCTCAATCATTGTATAGAAGTCATATACTTACTGCAACCGTCCTCAGTTCGCATCGTTAAATCCTTCAAAATTCTGATCATCTCCTCCCACTAGGAGTCCATAAGAAGTATTTTTGCGCCTCTGCTAATTTGGGCTTTTACCTCTATTTGCAGAAAACGTAGCCCCGGGTAAGGACACTATTGTACCTCCCCAAATTCATTGTCGTGATCGCGAGCTAGCCCAGGCTACCATAAACCCACTAATGGCCTACCAAGCTCTCGAAGGAAAAGTGAACAAACTATAAACCACTATTAAACATCTAAGTTTAAGGATAAGCCGATTTGAGAAGATGGTGCAGAGCATCAATAAAAGGAAGTATGGGTTATCCGACGCCGTCTATCCAAGCCCATTTCCACATCCGAATCCTTACTCATGTCCAAGTCCACACCCCTGCCTGGGTAATTCTATTTCATATCCAAACACAAGAGCCACTTCGAGGACCCACTTGAACTCAAAGTTTAACAAAGCCCGCAACCCAAGAACCTTTACCAACATGGGTATGCCGTTGTCCGTTATCCTTGATAACCTCATCACAAAAGGGCACCTCCAACTTCTTCAGCCTCATACTGGTATCCCTTCGCCTAACTGTAACCTGTCCAAATATTGTGCCTACCACCAAGGCCCAGGTCACGACACCGACAGTTGCATTCGCCTTCGCCATGATATCCAAGACCTCATCGATCAGAAAATCATTGAGCCTTCACCCATCCAACCCTATGTCAACCAAAATGTCAGCTTTATCGAACCTAAAGCCCCTGGCTCATCTGTTCAAATGATCCCTTTTGCTGATACCCATGAATGTTGAACCTGTGCCGGTGAAGCGCTGGTGTTTGGGACTTTTACTAGCAAAACAAATGAGGATGCTCTTTCAAAAAAAAAAAAAGAATAAGCGAGTCACCGTAACAGTCCATTTGAGACCAAGCCGAGTCTAGTCGAGCATGTCCTATGTTTTGAATCTATTTCAAGTTTAGTCTTGTTGTCGAGTCTGTCAGTCTTCAAGTTGTTATGAGTCTGTGTCGAGTAATGTAATCCTTCTTCTTTTGATGGAATGAAATCTCATTTTTGTCTAATTTGATGTGTCTAGTCATCAATGCACGAATCATCGAACTAGAATGTCACTTTTCAAATTACCATGGATATTACTCTACTAATAAATTTTTGCATCAACCAAAAAAAGAAGAATCCTGAAAAGGTCAAAGCCGATTTCACGCTGACACCGATGAAGAGTCGAGAATTGAATAGTCTTACTTTAAGAATTTAAAAGATGCTTTTACTCAAATCTCAAAAAGACATACTTGAAACTAACTTGGGGCTTGTCCAACACCCTTTTTCCACCATTTCGAATCCTTAAGCCCAATCTAATTAGGAGCCATGCAATCTGTCTGATTGGAAGCAATGCAGACTTAGTCCTTGATGGTAGCCAAACATTTTAGCGAGTTTCATCTCCACTTTCAAAAAAAGAAAAAAAAAGAAAAAAAAAGAAAAGAATAAAATAAAAGAAAAGAAAAGAAAAGGCTCGCTATGTTGAAAACCTGAAAGGGCTCTTAGGCAAAAGGTAGAGCTGAAAAGGGTGTTGATTTCCAAGATCTGACCTTAGCCAGTCAAAATGACGGGAAAAATGAAAGGAAGAAAATTTTGGTGATACAGAGAATTGTACACTTCAAGGTATATCATGATAACATGCCTAGATCACATTTCAAAAGGTTCGGAACAACCACAAATAAATTTCGAGAACTGATATGCACATTCTGGAATTCTGAAATTGTAATCAAAAGATCTCACAAGAATCAACTACATGAAAAGTAAAATTGACTGGCTAGGCGAAAGTGAAAAGGATCAATCCTTAGAAAGAAAAGAAAAGAAAAGAAAAGAAAGGGAGATCGAAACTAAATCCTTTTATTCAAGGCTACCATAAGTGAGCTAAGTTTAAACTTCTTTGACGATTAGTTAGAAAAACTCCCAACCAATTTCTTTCAAGACCTTGCCCTGAACTAAGCTCGACCTGATTCCCACTCAGGGGATACGTAGGCAACTGCATCGATTCGGTGGACATCATCATAATCAAACCAATTTCTTTCAAGACCTTGCCTTGAACTATGCTCGACCTGATTCCTACTCGGGGATATGTAGGCAACCGCATCAGTTCGGTCATCCCACCTACCTAAAAATAACCCAACCTTCTTTCAAGGTCCTTGCCCTGAACTACGTTCGACCTGATTCCCACTCAGGGGATACGTAGGAAATCGCATCGGTTCGGTCGACATCATCATAATCAAACCAATTTCTTTCAAGACCTTGCCTTGAACTACGCTCGACCTGATTTCCACTCGGGGATACGTAGGCAATCGCATCGGTTCAGTTATCCCACCTACCTAAAAATAACCCAACTTTCTTCATGCCTTGCCTTGAACTACGCTCGACCTGATTCTCGCTCGGGGATCCGTAGGCAACCACATCGGTTCGGTCATCCCACCTACCTAAAAATCACCCCTCCTTCTTTCAAGGTCCTGGCCCAAACTACGTTGGACATGATCCCCGCTCGGGGGTACGTAGGCAGACTTTCAAAAAGAAAAGAAGGATGGCTTGCTAGGTTAGAAATCTGAAAGGACGCCTTGGCAAAAATTAGAGCTAAAATCCAAAGTGAGCAATAACAAAAGAGAGAAAAGAGTTCGCTAGGTAACCTCACTAGTGCCTAGGCAAAAGTTATGAGCATTTGAGAGATTAAAGTCACGGTCCTTGCCTCAAGCTAGAGAATCACCTTCCACACTAGGGGAAAACTTTGGCTACCCGCCTCGTTTGCCTGAATTTTACTATCTACCCTTCATACAAGGGGAAAACTTCGGCCACCTACCTCGTTTGCCCAAAACCTCCAATAAACCATCATTCTAAACTAGGGGCAAACTTCGGTCACCCACCTCGTTTGCCTATAAATTCCACTTCGTACACCTCAAACTAAGGGCAAACTCCGTTTACCTAACACGATCCCTTCACACCAAGGGCAAGTTTCAAGTCACCAAGTTGTTTTGAAAATTTTGAAATAGAGCATCTTTTATTCTAAAAGCTAAGGTACTAATTCAAAGCACTTCCTAGGAGAAGTAGAGAATTGATTAGATCAATAGGGAGGAGTTTTTAAAAACCAAATTTATCAACAAAGTACTATCATATTAAGACGAGGAGTGAACATAAAAGATGAGCAGTATTATACCATTTATGACAGAGACACATTTAATTATGCTACTTTGGGCATTTTGTGTCATTACTTTTGTCGAGTCAATCCTTCTTTAGTTGAGTCAGTAATAATCTAATTGAAACTGTATCAGAGTTCAAGGTTCATACAAACCAATTCAATTTTCCTTGTCATCATTGTTGTTGTCAAGTCCATTTGTCCTAATGGTCTCAAATGTGTGGGTTGAAAGTGATTACCAATTATAAAACCTGTGGATACAAGTAGAAATTCCAAACACCATTATTGCACTTGTCAAGTCTACAACATGATATGAGTCCCAAGATCCTCGAGCATTGGTGATACCCCCATCTACAGTGATGCATCACACCAAGGACTTAGTTATGTGCTTATGCAAGACGGGAACGTCATTGCGTATTGCGTATGGATCCAGACAATTGAAGGTGCACGAGAAGAATTACCCTACTCATGATCTGGAATTAGCACCGATAATGTTTGCATTAAAGATTTGGAGACACTATCTATATGGAGATAAATTTGATCTATTTTCCGATCATAAGAGTTTAAAGTATTTGTTCTCTCAGAAGGAGTTGAACATGCGACAACGAAGATAGATGGAGTTACTCAAGGATTATGACTTTTCATTGCAATACCATCCGGGGAAAGCAAATGTCATAGCAAATGCTTTGAGTCGTCGACCTCGACTAGTAATCACTATATTATTGATACAAGAATGGCAATCATTAGAAGTTTTAGCTGAATTCAATCTTCAACCAGTAGAACCAAATGAAGGACTACATCTTTAGTGACTTATGGTACAACCATCTTTGATCAGCCGTATTATATAGGCTCAACATACAATGGAAGATTTGAAGTTGTGGTTTGCCAAGATGTCAAGAAAAGAACCAGAGGTCTGGAGTATTGGTTCAGACAGAGCCTTAAGATGTAAAGGTAGACTCTGTGTACCTGACAAAGATAATCTCCGAAAAGATATATTGGATGAAGCACACAAATTGTGGATGATTGTTCATCCTGGAGGTACTAAGATGTACAAGGACTTGAAGAGATATTTCTGGTGGGAAGGAATGAAGAGGGAAGTAGCTGAGTATGTATCTCAGTGTCTTAACCTGTAAACAAGTAAAGGTGGAATATCATAAACCACCCGTACTACTACAACCGTTTCTGATTCCCCAATGAAAATGGGAAAACATAACCATAGATTTCGTAGTAGGTTTGCCAAAGTCTAAGCAGAATCACGATGCTATTTGGGTAATCGTGGATCGACTTACGAAGACTGTACATTTTATCACATACAACATGATGTATCCAGTAGAACGCTTGAACTGGATGTATATTTAACAAGTTATACGACTACATGGCATACCTGTTTCTATCGTGTCAGATCAAGATTTGTGCTTTACTGTAGAATTCTGGAAGAGTCTCCAAACAACAATGGAAACAACAATGAATGTGAGTTCAACTTTTCATTCGCAGATTGACGGGAAGATTGAACGAGATAACCAGGTGATGGAGGATATGCTACGCGCTTGCGTCATTGATTTTGAGAGTTCTTGGGAGATGCCCACCTGCCGTTGATCGAGATTGCCTACAATAATAGTTACTATACAAGCATAGGGATGGCATCGTTTGAAGCTCTATACGGAAGACCTTACCGATTGGTACTATGTTGGACCGAAGTCAGAGATACTCAACTTCTTATGCCAGAAATGGTACAAGAAATAAGTGGGAAAATCCATATCGTACGCGAGAAGATGAAAATAGCTTAGACCCGTCACAAGAGTTATGCCGATAAGCAACACAAAGACTTGGAGTTAGCAGTTGGAGACCACGTGCTGCTCAAGTTTTCACATGTTCAGGGGATTGCTTGCTTTGGGTAGAAGAGATGCAAGCTATCGCCTTGATTTATCGGACCGTTTGAGATTCTAAAACGTGTTGGAAAGGTTTCCTATTGACTCGCGTTGTCACCGAAGATATCAGGAGTGCACAATGAAAACCACAATAGTATGCTAAAAAAGTGTGCTCACAATCCGGCACATGAGATCAACTTCGATTATATTGAAATCAATGACAACGTCACATTCAACGAGGGACCAATGCGGATCTTAGATCGGGGAATAAGAAGCTCAGAAACAAGGAGATTCCGTTAGTAGAGATTCAGTGGAAGCATCATGATGAAGGAGAAGATTTATGGGAGCTAGAGTCAGAGATGCGAGAGAAGTTTCTATTTTTGTTTTAGACATTGTTCACTTTCGATTTCGAGGATGAAATTTTTAATTAGTGGTGAATGATGTAATACCCTGTATTTTGAGTGTATTAATAAATAAGATTTGATATTATTTTGCATACATGTATACCCTTACCCTTTATTTAATAAATTTTGGTTACCAATCGATTGCCATGATTTTCCAATCGATTGCTTCTTTTTATATACCAATCGATTGCCATTTTTCTCAATCGATTGTCATGCTGCCAACCTGAATTCATTACATGGTACTATACTAATCAATTGCCATTCTTTCTAATCGATTGCCTTAAAATATCTAATGCCAATCGATTGACATCAGTGCCAATTGATTGTCACTTGCAGTGATAAGTTTCCAACTTTGCTTCGTGTTTTGACGTATGGCACTCTCATTTTCTATATATATGGGTTAATTTATGGCCCTTGGCTTGGTTCACAGATTTCTTGAGAGAGGGTGAGTGATATATACTCATGTATATGCACATATATACATATATCTCTACATATACACACACAAGCATACAGACAGAGAGGAAGAATAGAAAGAAGGAAAGAAGAATAGAAGAAAGAATGAGAGGAAGAAAAGAGACTGAGATACAGAGAGTAAGAGGAGAAGAGAGAGAGAGAGAGAGAGAGAGAGAGAGAGAGAGAGAGAGAGAGAGCTTGAAGTTTTAAGCCAAACATACCCCCACACATATCTAGGTGAGTTTTTACTCACTTGGTCTCATTATATGATGTTTTTACAAGCTTTGATATGGATTAAACGTATTAAATACGTCCTTAAGATGTTTATATATACTGATTTATGTTTCTACTAGAGAAGAAGAAGTACCAATCGATTGGACTTTTCACAATCGATTACCATCAGTTGAGTCCCAATCGATTGGATAAATTTCCAATCGATTGCCATTATTTGTAACTCAATCGATTGCTAACATTAGAAATCGATTGGCATTGTTTTGGATCCAATCGATTGACATGTTTTCCCAATCGATTGTTCCAATTTTTACCCCAATCGATTGAATTCTTGTCCCAGTCAATTGGCATTAGCAAAACATGGATTGGTTCTTTTGTTTAGTATATAAAGGGCTCGATAGCTCAATTATAGATTTGTACTTTCAGTATACGATTATGGGTAGATCAGGGATAGTGTAATAACAAAGATAACTACGATTCAGAATAATGAATTAACATAATGATGATAGATTCTATGTGGTTCATGTATGAGTTCGATATCCGTTCATTTCAATTAGAGTAGTTAGGCCACAAAGGGAATGTCATATATCATTCTTGGTACGAAATTTAGGTAAGTTTATTGTATGCATTGCACATTTTCCATTCGCAGCTAGATCCCGAGTAAGTTATCTTCTTCTTTATTACATATCATTCGCTTTCTAGATTAACTTATTTGGTTTCGTATGCCTTTTTATCGTTGGCAATCTTACACCCTTTCAACATGCTTTTGAAATGTATATCTAATCTATGTATTATTTGAGGGTACATTTTAATCGATTATAAGGATGTTGAGTAGAGGCCTATCACGAGATAGGATGAGAGGGGGTGCTTTAGTCCTCAGGATCCTTCCCCTTTCATTCTATAATCCCTGGACCTAGTTAAATCTATGGTTTTCAAAAGAACAGTTCCCTGTAAAATGATTTCTTAATTTATTTCCTTAAAATTAAGTGGCAACTCTTATTTGTTTTGAAAAGGCAAACGTGGGCCTAGTATCCATAATCTGCCAAACAGTGCAAGGGTATGTTCATCTTGCCCCATCTTTCCACCACCAGATTTTCAACTAACTCTTGAAATACTAGGTCACTGATCAATGTGACTTTAATTAGTCCTAATGTTGTGTCCATTTTCCCATAAATCTCTCCAATAACGACTTTATCAGAATCAACAAATCTTATCATCGTATAAATCAGCTTTGTAATTTTTATTACTTTTGTTGCACTTCTCCAAAAATCATCATCCATTATAGTTTTGTGGACGATGTCATGTTGCTTAGCATATGCAGATTTCCTCAAGTTCTCCCATTGCTTGCTGAGTGCCATAAACACTAAAGCAGCCCTGACTTTTACAAGTCTATGCATGACAATATAATGGGACCCAAATCTGGTTTCCTTTGCTTTCAAAAGTTCCAAAGACAAAAATGTCTTAAATAAAAACTGATTTGCACAGTTATTTTTTATTTCTTTAACCACTGCCTTACATCTTTTGTAGGTGTCACTAACAAATGAGAGAGTTGGATGGCTACAACCAGATATATCTTTCATAGGTAAATTCATTGTATGAGCCAAACCTGACCAGAAAATATGTGGGTACCTTTGTTGTACGATTCTTCCTACAGCCTTGCAATTGGATGCATTGTCAGTGACAACCTGCACTACATTCGACGGCCCAACATATTCAACTGCATTGAGAAGTAGTTCAGCAATATTTTGGCCATTCTTCTCTATTGATGAAACATCGTATGCATTGATAAACATTGTCTTACCACCCGATATAACCATTATATTGATAAGAGAGACATTATTCAAATTTGACCACCCATCATAAATTATTGATACTCCATGTGTATTCCAATCTTCCATTAGCGGACTTAGGGCTTGCTTCATATTGCTTTGCTCCTTGTCTAATAAGACGGTTCTTACTTTTTCATAGTTGGGAGATTTATTGCCTTTTGGTGCATTATTAATGGCAACCACCATGTTTGCCCAAAAAGAAGACCTTAGAACATGAATGGAATTCCATTTACATAAAGGCACCTTGCAATCTTCTGGTCCACTTAGTGGTGTCAATCGGGCCGGGTCGGGCCGGGCCGAGCTCGGTCAAAGCTGGCCTAACCGGGCTAGAGGGTCGGGCCGGGCCTCACCTAAAATCGGGCCGGGCCGGGCTGGGCTTGGGAAGGGAGGGGGGATGTTCGCCCCGGACCGGTGGCCCGGGCTCACTAGGGCCAGGCTTAGGGCCGGGCCAGGCCGGGCTAGTGGACGGGCTCATGGACGGGTTCGTGGACGGGTGCATAGACGGGCCGGGCCGGAGTTTTGGGGGGGGGGGGGGAGTTTTAACTTTTAAAGTTTAATGTTTGGGAATTGGGGAGAGTTTTTACTTTTACTCTTCTTTTTTTTTTTTATATATATATGTTTAGTTTATGCATTAGTGATTAGTGATTACTAAAAAAAAGTTTGTTTAACAAAAAAAAAGTAAATAATATTTATTATTCAATAAAAATTAATGAGATTACTAGTATTTGATATTTAAAAATTATAGTCTAATAAAAAATAAAGATTACTTATCATAAATTGTATAATCAAAAGTAAAGATTTATTCATTAATGATTAGTGATTACTAAAAAAAGTTCATTCAAAAAAAAAGTAAAGAATATTTATTATTCAATAAAAATTAAAGAGATTACTAGTATTTGATATTTAAAAATTATAGTATAATAAAAAATAAAGATTATTATCATTAATTTCAATAATTTGTATAATAAAAAGTAAAGATTTATTTATTTCATTAATGATTAGTGATTACTAAAAGTCTAAAAAAAGTTCAATAAAAAAAAAAGTAAAGAATTTTTATTATTCAATAAAAATTAAAGAGATTACTAGTATTTGATATTTAAAATTATAGTCTAATAAAAAATAAAGATTACTTATCATTAATTTGTATAATAAAAAGTACATATTACATTTTACAGAATTGGATTTTTTTTTTTTAAAGCCGTTCACAGTTTATACTCATGCGGCCAGGAGTATTACAATTGATTTGTTTGGAACTAAATGATCTTCAACTCTCATATTCATTCTTCTATTCTTCATTCTTCAATTTTCTTCCGTAACTTCCAAATTTGCGAAGTCTTCAAGAATAGGATCTTGGCGGTTTTCAGTTCGATATTGTGCACGGTCTCAATCCTTCAAGCACATCAAGCAGTCAAGCATATCAGGAGATAATCTGCTCCTCCTTTCCTCTAGCACCCTTCCACCTACACTAAAAGCAGACTCCGATGCAACTGTGGAAGCCGGAGGAGTTAGTAGATCACGATCCATGATGGAAAGAATAGGAAAAGCTCTTACATGTTCTTTCCACCATGTCAAAATATTTAAATCGATCATTTCCTCGTTGGTTAATCGGCTTTCCCACTCGGTTTCTCGATACTTATTTAATTCACCAAGAATGTTAGAGCTACTTACAAATGATTGACTAACACCCTTTTGTTTCTTTCGACTGAGAAACTGGCTCGCCCAAGAACCACCTGACGCTCCCGAACTTAACTCAATATTAGAAGTAGAAGAAGAAGTAGCACTTTCTTTAATTGTATATTTTTCATAGTAAATACGAAATAAAGATTCCAAAGTATTTTCCATTTCAAAAGTAGTTATTTCTAGACCAGGCTCACCATCTGGTCCTTGTATCAATTCAGATATTTGTTTAACCATTTCACAAACACCATCAAAATTGATTCTAGGATCCAAGATTGCAGATAAGTAAAATACAAGTGGAATGTTAGACCAATATTTTTTAAACTTTTTTTCCATTTTCTCGCAAATATCAATAAAAATGTCATTTTTTTTGTTTATAACTATGAAATGTATGAGCCATATTATATAATTCCATAAGAACTAAACAAGAAGTAGAATAGTAAACACCGAAAAGTTTATTTGTAGCATTGTCAAATACTTCTAAAAATCCATGAAAGTCAAATGACATATCCCAATCGTTTGAAGTCAAGTTTAGTAAAGGATAATTAACATTAACAAATTGAGTAATAATGCCACTATACTTTTTACAAGAATCTATCATAAGATAAGTAGAATTCCAACGAGTTTTAATATCAGTTTGCAATTTCTTTGGATTAAGACAATTTTGTTTACAAACACCATAAAATGCTTGTAGACGGCTAGGCGTTGAACAACAAAAGACCACTGCCTCTCTAATTTTAAGTATGTGATCATTAATTTTTGTTAATCCATCTTGGATAATCAAATTAATGATATGACATACACAACGACCATGAAATAATTTTTCATTCAACATTGGGCGCATAAGATCTTTAAACATATTAATAGCATTTGTATTAGCACTAGCATTGTCAAAAGTAATGCTTATAATTTTTTTTTTCATAATATCATACTCATTAAAAACATTGATTATATACTTATATATATTTTCACTAGTATGAGGATAGTCTAATGCACGAGAAGCAATGATACTTTTATTCATATTCAAATTTTCATCTACAAAATGCGCCGTTATACATATATATCCCGTTTTATTACAACCAGTCCATAAATCAGAAGTGCATGTAATTGTACAATTAAAAGTAGAAAAATCCTCAATTAATTTTTTTTTGGTTTGTTGAAAAACAGATTGTATATCACTTCTAAGAGTATTTCTGGTAATAGGTTAGTAGGCGGGTTGTAAAAAAGTTTGAATAAAACGTGTAAAGCACTCTTCTTCAACTAAAGTAAAAGGCATATCGGATGCACAAACAAATTTTGCCAAGCCTTCCCTCATTTTTTTTTATTATAAAGAAAAGTTCCAACACTTGTGCCAGTAGAAGCAGAAATTTGGGATTGTACTAGGTCGCCCGCTTGAGCGGTACCTGCTTCCCATGCGCATTTATGCTTGTTTATGATGTGCCTTTTAAGTGTATTATTTCCTCCACCTTTGTAAGAAAATTTGAGTCCGCATATTTTGCAAATAGCTCCATTTTTTTCGTCATTTAATTTAAAAAATAACCAAACAGGTGATTTTAATTTTCTTTCAGTGGTGGGACTGGGATGATTAGGATTTGAAGGAGATGGTTTAAATGGATTAGACCCCATAATTTCAACGTCGTCATCATCCTCCAATTCCAAATCATTTATCTCATTTCTTTCCCCATAATCTAAATTTTCAAAGTCATAAGTTGGGCCTTCCTTAGTTTTTGAAGATCTTGAATGAGATGCCATTTTTTTTTAAATAAAAAAAAGAGGGGAAAGAAATATAAAAGATTAAAAATACTAACAATTAAATAAGGAACTAATAAAGCAAGAAGTGGAACAATAAATAAATTTACCTCAACTTATAGTAGTAGAAGAAGAAGTGAACAACTATAAATTATAATAAGACTTGAGACTTGAGAGCTTGTAAGTTCAAGTTGTAGAAGACTAGAAGTGCCTTTACAAATTAGAGCTTTGATAATTGAATCACCAACTTGTAGAGTATAAGTGCTTGAAGACTTGTAGTTTATGCAGTAGTATAGAGAAAGTAGAGAATAGAGAGAGATAATTGATTTTTGTATGAGAAAATATGTTGTGGGAGGTTTGGTATTTATAGAAAATGGGCTAAGGGGCATTTTGGGAAGTCAAAAAGCACATTTATATTTTTACCCCCAAAACTAGCCGTTTTATAGTCGTTAGAGGGGTAAAAAGTGGAAAAATATTTGAAAAAGGGCCAAACTAGCCGTTATGGGCTCGGGCGGGCCTACCGGGCCGGGCCGGGCCACAACGGCTAGTTTATCCGGGCTTTTGGGCCAGGTTAGCGGGTTAGCGGGCCGGGCTGGGTTTCGGGCAAGGAAGCGGGCCGGGCCGTGGACGGGACTAAGGGTGTCCACCCCGGACCGGACAAAAGTGCTCGGGCCGGGCTTTTAGCCCGAAAAATTTGGGTCGGACCAACCCGACCCGATTGACACCTCTAGGTCCACTTCTTCTTTGCCTCTAATGTGAAACATTTTGTCAATTGTTCCCTTGAAAGTGGATGCTACATTATTGGCCATTGTTGATTGAGGAAACCCTTGTGGCCTTGAGTTGGGCAAGGGAAGTTTTCGCACCTTAGAATTTTTCCTGAACAAACGTTGTGCGTCGAGTTCTTCTTGTTTTAGCAATTCCTTCTCAGATTTGTTCACATCTGTACATGTCACTATGCCTGGACTCTTTTGACTCGGTAAGATGCCAATTAAATGTGCACAAACTCGTGAGTATTATCCTGTGTATGGCTATGTTCTACATCCAAAGTTGCATACAAACTTTTCTGATCCACCTTTCTGCTTTAAACTTAGACCCAGACCCAACAGCTTCATTGGCAACCTTGGTAACATATTTCCACAATGGAGTTGCAGTTAGCTCCTCTACCTTATCCACTTCAGTGACTTCTTCTTCTCAAGTGCTTCTATCCATCTCCTGAGTTGGTGAGGTTGTTTTGAAGAAAGTGTAAGGTATTTTGGAGGATCACAGAGGTTTGTGGGATTTTTTATTTTTTATTTTTTGGCTAAGAAGGTTTGTGGGATGTGGTCACAAAGGTTGGTTCCTTTAAATTGACCACCACGATTGTAGAGAGAGAGATTTGCAAGTTTTTTTAATTTTTTTTAATAAAAAATTTCAAGTTTTCACAAGCATTAAATGCAGTCATGCATACCCTTACTTGATATATTCTTGAAGAATAATTCTTCTGTACAAATTACTATTGATTTGACTTCATCTTTTACACTTCTAATCATTCCACTCTTTTGATTGAATTATATATATATATATATTGGACTTAATGTCTATACACGTATATGTGTATATCCATAATATGTTTGTGTGCGTGTTTTTTTTTTAAATATGGTATGTTAAGTGGCCAAAAATACTAGAGTAATATACCCCTTGTCACATGGTTGGGAACTATATTTGTGAAATAAATTGGAAAATACAGTACTTACTAAAACTAATAAGACACCTAGGATGTGTTTGATAACCTAATAGTACATGTGTCTAAATTAACTATCCAAAATATTGCATTGTACTAATTCAGTAAGACATTTGGTTTCAATCATTGAATCAACCGATTAAACTACTTAGGTTCGTGTGTATGTTAGTAGTCATGTCTAAATTAACTATATAAAATGTTGGATTGCACTAATTCAGTAAGACATTCGGTGTCAACCGTTGAATCAACTGATTGAATTACTTAGTTCGTGTGAATGTTAGTACATGTGTCTAAATTACCTATCTAAAATGTTTTATTACACTTATTCAGTAAGAAAATTGGTGTCAATCGTCGAATCAACCGATTAAACTACTTAGGTTCATGTGTATGTTGTTGCAATATATCATCTATTTCAATTATTATTTTTTGACATTTTAATACATTGTAATATTATTTACAATTTTTTTTAATCGTTTAGTTATAAATATTGGTGATAGACCAAAAAAAATGGAGATGTTATGTTTACAATTTTAATTGCTTGTCTATAATTATAAAAATTGCACCTCTATAATTTTAATTTTTTTAAATTGTCACTCATGATTATTGCATTCCTTTTTAAGATTAGATGTAATTTCAAAATTGTCACTCATAATCTTTACATGCCTTTTTGGGACGTAGTAAGTATTAATTTTTAAAACAATTGGGTATCCTAAAATGGCTTCACCTTTAATAATGGTACGACTATTGTAAAATGCAATACACTCTGATACATGTGTTTGTGTCTTTTATGAAGCATATGTGAGATATAGTCATTTGCAATACATTGCATTATTTTTTTTATGAGAAAACACAACATCTTTACTATAATATACATATACAATCCATTTGGTTTGATTGTAAAGTATAATAGAATTGAATTGGAGAGAATAAAAAAGGAAAAAAATTGAATTGATTTGCAATTCTAATTCTCATGTTTGGTTTAAAACATAAACATAAACGTAAACGAAATGAAATGAATCATAGTCATTTACTATATTACCCATATAAAAAAGAGAAGGTGTGATATATATATATAGTGATAATTTTGGTATATTACGTTATATCACTTAAAGTGAAATCTTTTCTCACCAAATCGGTAAATACTATCAAAAGTGGTAGGATTTATTTTTGGGTTAAAACAAAAATTGGTGGGAATCGGCTAGAATTGAAAATCAATTCTTTTGTCAAACCAAACACAAAATTTGCTACAGACAAGAATTGCATATCATTTATTTTCTTGAATAATGGCAAACCAAATAGACTGAGTAAATTTTATAATGCACATAAAATAAGTAATGTGTACGTAGAATATATGTACACATTTGCATAGATATGCATAGATGATTTACATTGTTATCTAGATGTCATTCATTATTCAATTTTATACAAAAAAAAACATAAAATATAGTAATTTTTATCTAGTTGCAATTATATTTAGCATTAAAAACAAACCTTGAAATATGTGAGCCATAAATTCTCAGAATGATCTTGAAATAGTGAAAAGAAAATAGGTGGGAAGTACTGCATTTAATATTTTCTACTTTAGCGGAAAAAATAAAAACTCATTTCCCAAAACCAAAAGCACTCTTCCCAGTCCCAGATATTCTCCTATGTACGCATCCTCATTTTTGCTTTAAGTTCCAACCCAAAAGCTTCTCCTCCCTTCTCAGTCACTTTGCTCCATCTAGGGTACCAATTTTTCTTGCTCTCTTTAACTCTTTCTCTCTGTAACTTGCCGCATCTCTGAGCTTAGATTCTTTATTTTCTCTCATATCTTCTGTTCGATTGATGCTCTATCCTCCATACTACTGCCATGGCGAATAAAGATATATATCGATTGAAGGATATGTGGCGAATAAAGATATATTTCGCCCGAATCCAAGAATATCAAAAATGATGTTCAAAACATGAAAATCCATATATTTCATAGATCTAGAATTCATACCTCGTGCGAATTTCTTCAAACTTTGAAGGATCGTCTAGGGAGCTAATTAATCGTCGGATTCCAAATTATACGCGATTCCTACGAGTCTTACCTGGTTTTCCCCAAATTCTAGAAATTAGAGTTTTTAGAAAAATTAGCCAAACATGGCCTAAGTAGTATCAAAACGTAGGCCTTACCTCCACGAGTTCAAATCTCGAATTTGAAGAAAAACTGACGAACGAACGGTCGCCGTTTGTCGTCGCAAAGCCCGTTGGCTCCAATCTTCTTTCTCTCTCCTCTCTCTAGATATTTTTGGAAAGTTTGGAAAATGAATTCTTATCCTTTACTATTTATAGAGGTGTCAAACGGGCCGGGTTGGCCCGGCCCGGCCCGAGCCCGGCCCGCTTTTTTCGGGCTAAAAGCCCGGCCCGGCCCGCCACAAGGCCCGGCCCGCTAGGCCCGGGTCACATACCCCGGGCCGGGGTGGACACACATTCTCCCGTCCATGGCCCGACCCGGCCCGGCCCGAAATGAAGAAAATGCCCGGCCCGGCCCGGCCCGGCCCGAAGCCCGCCACTTTTAAGGCCAAAAATCAAAGGAAGCCCGCTAGCCCGTCCGGCCCGGCCCGATGTCCGGCCCGCTAGGCCCGGGCCACCGGTCCGGGGCGGACATCCCCTCTCCCTTCCCAAGCCCGGCCCGGCCCGGCCCGAAGCCCGGCCAAGCCCGCTTTGACCGAGCCCGGCCCGGCCCGGCCCGGCCCGTTTGACACCACTAACTATTTATAGAAAAACTTTCAAGGAATTGCGTTTACCACCCCTCGAGTTCTCAGAACTTCTAATTAAGTCTCAAAACGTCGCATACGTCCATTTTATAACTTTACGAGTGAAAACTATAATTTATAAAAGTTTCCGACTAGGTTTCGTTTGGGTCTAAAAATTACGTTCGAAAACTAAATCTCCGTGGAATCTCTAGACCAACTACCTTTTTATATCACGATCACTCACGTTCTCACCACAGTTTTCAAAATGATATTACAATATCAAAGATTACCAGAATTCCCACAACACAGATAAAATTACTATTCATCAATACCAGATAAAGTCAAATAACATTTAAATCATATAAATGTCATTTAGTCATGCCCATGCAATATGAACTGCCATGCTCTCGTGTCTTCACTGACACCTTACCGTTGACTCACAGTCAACCTCAACTCAAATTATTAATAACATTAATAATTTCAAAAATCTCAAATGATGCATTTTAAAAATCACAAATTTCTGGAACGGGTGTGACAACTCTCCCCTCCAAAAAGGAAGTTTGTCCCCAAACTTTACCTCATGCGTCGAATAAGTACGGATACTCATTCCTCATGTCTTCCCCACTTTCCCATGTAGCCTCTTCCACCGTGTGACTACGCCATAATACTTTTACCATCGGAATCGTCTTAGTTCTTAAGACTTGTTCCTTTCGATCTAGAATCTCTACTGGTTGTTCCACATAAGTCAAGTCCCCCTGAATTTGCAGCGGTTCAGGTACAATGATCTTACTCGTATCAGTCATACAACGTCTCAACATTGATACGTGAAATACGTTATGCACATGTTCCAACCCTGATGACAAGGCCAATCGATAAGCCACTGGACCTACTCTCTCTAGGATCTCAAAAGGTCCTATAAATCTTGAATTGAGCTTTCCCCTCTTTTCAAATCGTATAATGCCTTTTGAAGGCGATACTCGCAAGTATACGAAATCTCCCACTTCAAAATGCATCGGTCGTTGTTTAGAGTCCGCATAGCTCTTATATCGACTCTGAGCTACCTTAAGACGTTCCTGAATCAATTTCACCTTCTCAGTAGTCACCTGTATTAACTCAGGTCCTAACAACTTTCTTTCTCCCACCTCGGTCCAACAAACTGGCGATCGACACTTACGGCCATACAGAGCTTCATATGGTGCCATACCAATACTGGAATGAAATCCGTTGTTAAACGCAAATTCAATTAATGGCAAATGGTGCTCCCAATCACTCCCAAAGTCTAACACACACAATCTCAACATATCCTCTAGCGTCTGAATCATGTGCTATGACTGTCCATCGGTCTGAGGATGAAATGCAGTACTGAAACTCAATTTCGTACCCATAGCTTCTTGTAAACTTCCCCAAAATCTTGACGTAAAACTACTATCACGATCTGATACAATCACAACTGGGACTCCATGTAGTCTTACAATCTCTTTCACATACAACTCTGCCAACTTGGACGGTTTAGTCATCTTGATCGGTAGAAAATGAGCTGACTTGGTTAATCGGTCGACTATAACCCAAATCTTGTCATTCTTGTTGGATGATCGGGGAAATCCAGAAACAAAGTCCATCGTGATCTCGTCCCACTTCCATTCTGACACTGGCAATGGTTGTAGTAACCCCGCGGGTACTTGTCTCTCTGCTTTGACCTATTGACATGCCGAACATTCAGATACAAATTTAGCGACTTCACGCTTCATACCCTTCCACCATAAGTTTTCTCTCAAGTTTCTGTACATCTTATTACTTCCCGGGTGCACTAAATATTTCGTACTATGAGCTTCTTCTAGAATTCTCTCTTTCAATTCTTTCACATTCGGTACACATAATCGATTTTCCAGTTTCAACGTCCCTCGTTCTAATACAAAACCAGGTCGCTTTCCCAAAGGTATCTCATCCCTCATTTTACACAAATAAACGTCGTTAAATTGTTCTTTCTTGATCTCTTCAATAATATCTGGGTGTGCTACAATCGCCATCATCAATCCATCATTGGTCCCTGGAATCACATCCAATTCTAAGCGTTCCATCTCGTTTATCAACTCCTTTTGTTGTGTTAGCTCGTCGGCTAAATTCCTCGGCGTCTTTCGGCTTAATGCATCGGCTACTATATTCGCCTTTCCCGGATGGTACTCAATCGAAAGATCGTAATCCTTCATCAACTCCAACCATCTTCGCTGTCTCATGTTCAAGTCCCGTTGGGTGAAAATGTATTTCAAACTCTTGTGGTTTGTGAATATCTCACACTTTTCCCTGTATAAGTAGTATCTCCAAATCTTCAATGCATGAATTACAGCGGCTAATTCCAGATCGTGAGTCTGATAATTAATCTCATGTGTCTTCAACTGTCTAGAAGCATATGCAATTACTTTTCCACCTTGCATAAGCACACATCCCAACCCTTTGTGTGAAGCATCACTATAGATTACAAATCCTTCGGTTCCGGATGGTATTGTTAGTATCGGTACTCTCGTCAAACGTGACTTCAACTCTTGGAAATTGTCTTCACACTCCTGACTCCATTAAAAAATAACACCTTTTCTCATTAACTTTGTCATCGGTAATGAAATCTTCGAGAAATGTTCGAAAAAACGGCGGTAGTATCCTGCTAATCCCAAGAAACTTCGAATTTCGGATACGGAGGTCGGCCTTTGCCAATTAGATACAACTTCTACTTTGCGAGGATCAACTGATACTCCATTCTTGTCAATCACGTGACCAAGAAAAGTAATACTAGATAACCAAAATTCACATTTCTTGAATTTACCAAATAATTGTTTCTCTCGTAATCTCTGAAGTATCAACCTCAAGTGGTTCTCGTGTTCTATTGCACTCGGTGAATAGATAAGGATATCGTCAATGAATACAATCATAAAGTCATCCAAATAATCCTTGAATACTCGATTCATGAGATCCATGAACGCGGCTGGTGCATTGGTAACTCCAAATGGCATAACTAAGAACTCATAGTGTCCATAACGCGTTCTGAAAGCTGTTTTCTCGACATCTTCGACCTTCACTTTCAACTGATGGTAACCCGATCTCAGGTCTATCTTTGAGAACACTTGTGCCCCACGAAGTTGATCAAATAAGTCATCAATTTTGGGTGGGTACTTATTCTTAATCGTTAACTTGTTCAGTTCCCGGTAATCAACACACATACGCATGGAGCCATCTTTCTTCTTTACAAACAATACTGGAGCTCCCCACGGCGATACACTTGGTCGAATGAAACCCTTGTCAAGTAACTCTTGTAGCTGAACTTTCAGTTCCTTCAATTCTACTGGTGCCATCCTATACGGTGCTTTGGATACCGGTCTTGCGTCTGGCATAACCTCAATAGTGAACTCAACCTCTCTCTCAATCAAGACGTCTGGTAAGTCATCGGGAAATACATCTGGGTACTCTCGCACTACCAGAATGTCTTCTACTTTTAATTCGGTCGCTGAGACATCAGTCACTGAACATAGGAATCCTTGACATCCCTTTTTCAATAACCTTCCCGCTCGGATAGCTGAAATCAAATACGGCGGCGATATAACTCCACTCCCTTGGAAACAAAAGTTCCCATGCACCGGTGGTCGAAAATTAACCTCTTTCCGTTCACAGTCTATTGTGGCTTGGTTAAGGGCTAACCAATCCATTCCCAGTATCACATCGAAATGGTTCACCACAATCGGTATAAAGTCTACGGTCATTAACTTCTCACCTAGTTTGATCTCACAATCTTTATATATAGTAGACGCCATTATCGATTTACTAAGTGGCACAGCAATAGACAATTCATATCCTAACGGTGCCGATTTAACATTCAAATGTTCAACAAAGGCGTGCGATACAAATGAATGCGTAGATCCCGAGTCGACAAGTATGCGTGCTAAGTGTGAACATACAAGTACCATGCCTGAGACCACTGTATCAGTAGCAGCCACGTCTCCAGGGTTCATCTGGAATGATCTTCCCTGACGTTGCTCCGTCCTTTGTCCTCCATCACTAGACTGCTTAGGCTTCGAACCACTAGAAGCCATAGAACTTGCCCCTTGTTGAGATCACTTCTTTGGGCAATCCTTCGCTCGGTGTCCCAAGGTACCACAATCAAAGCACTTGAGTTGCGGATAGGTCGCAGAACTCACACTGGTTCCCCCTGTAGATCTGTTTTGAAAGTTGGTCAGAAAACATCGACCGGTGTGTGGTCAGTTGCAAAGCGGACACAACGGTATATCACTTGGTACTCTCCTGGAATCATTAAAACCAGAACTAGAGCCTCGTGAAAATGATTTCTGAAAAGATCTCCCTTGACTTCGGTCACCACCCTCATGACTTCGCTTTCCTTGGTGATTTTGTCTCGATCTCTCTATTCCACTTTCGGCTACAAGCGCCGTCTGCTGTACTGCTACAACAGTCGAATGCTCGTAGGTCTCTACTCTCAACCGGATATTATCCCTTAAACCCTCTTCAAATTTTTTTGCCCTATCTTCCTCTTCGGGCACTGAACCCTTACCAAACCTCAACAACGCGTTATATTTAGAAGTATATTATGTTACAGTCATGTCTCCTTGCTTGAGATTATCAAACTCTCGCTTCTTTGCATTGTAGGCAGCTCGCGGAAAGAATCGACGATTGAATTCTGCCTTAAACCCTTCCCAAGTAATCGGTGCTCCTTGATCTTAAACGTTTACCCACTAGTTCTGAGCTTCTTCCCTCTGCACATCACTTGCATTTTCAATCTTCTCCCCATCTGTCATCGGAATAGATCGGAAAATTAGCTCCATATCCATTATCCAATGTTCTGCTAACGTCGTATCGGGTGTTCCATGAAATTCCATCGGTTTCTTTCGAGTAAACTGTTCAGATATTGATCTCATACCCCTATTTTCGGGTGCATGTACTACAATTATTGGTTCCACTTTGATGTGGGGTGTGGGAGGCAGTCGCTCCGCTATATTCCGTATCATTTCCCCCATATTTCCCATCATCTCTGCCATTTTATTCATTCGTCGGGTATGGGGTGATAACTCTCGGTCATCCATGATTACAATCCTGTAGTTCTCAATGCATAAACACTATGCATGTACTACAATAACAATAGCATGTATGTAAAATAACATACATATGCATCAAACATCTCTAATATGTATGGATGCAATTTAAAACATGTGACAATCACTCAACACTCCACTCGTCGTCGAACGTTTCCAAAGTTTTGTTACCTCTAGCTCTGATACCAATAGATGTCATGACCCATCCCACTACGCGTGGAAATAGGACACATGGCATGCCACCAAGGCTCATCCAAACATCATATAACAATACGTAGCGGAAAGAACTTTAAAATAACCCTGGGTATATAAAACTTAGGGAACATTACCCTCTGAGTTTGTAAAATACATTGAAAACAGAGTTATATAAAAAAAAAGTTTTGGCCAAATGAAAATACATTCAAAAGAATCAGTTCTGAAAACAGGGGTTCAGTCGACTGCTCCTAGGGTCCAGTCGACTATACTGAGCAGAACCCAAAACCTAAAAATCTCATCCGAGGGCCAGTCGACTGATCAAGGAACCCAGTCGACTGCACAAGTTACTATTTGAATCAGTAGCTAAAATCTACAGTGGTTCAGTCGACTGATCACTCCCCTCAGTCGACTGTGTTAAGCAGAACCAAAAATACAACATTTTACAAATGGGTCCAGTCGACTGATCTGGGGACCCAGTCGACTGCTTTTCCATTATTAGAAGCAGTAGCCAAAAATCAACAGTGTCCAGTCGACTGATAAAGGGTCCAGTCGACTGCTTCTCTTACTATTCACTTTCAGTGTCTCAATCCCAGGAGATCTAGTCGACTGATCCTGGGTCCAGTCGACTGCTCCCCTGCTGGGCAGCCTGTAATGAAATATTAACAAGTCATGCTACTCCACCAACCACAATCACAACCATAACTGATTTCAACATATTAAAACACAATTATAGACGTTCAATTACAAGATTACAATACTGCGAAACTAATCCATGTTTATATTACATCATATTACAAAATCCCAATCCTTACACCAGTTTTGGGATTAAAACAAAAACATATACAAAGGTGATTCCCCGGCGTTCATCGGCCTTACTCAACACACTTCTTCTTGTCTTTCTTCTTACCTGCAATGGAGTACATCTCCACTGCTCAGCTATATGCTGAGCGTACAATTCTAAATGTATGCTTATATGACAATTCATGGTTTAAGCATCTAAAATACATAGAAATAGTCTCTAGGGTGAGTGGTACGCATTCATCCGGTCGATGTCGTAGGAGGCCCACCTCTCCCACGCATCTCGTACACTGGTTGGGCCTTCCTCCATACCAGGTACCGTGTCCTGGTTGGGCCCACCTCCAATCCAGACACAACCACAATTCCAATTCCATCACAATTACAATCCTCAAGGTTCGAGGAGCTTACCCCGGATGAATTTGCACCAAACTCCCCTTTGACCCAAGTAGACACATAACATGCTCACAGAAACAGTTATATGTGCTTTTCATATAATTTTACGTGCATAATTAACGGGCCTAATTAATACATGAATTTCGCCCGGATCCAAGAATATCAAAAATGATGTTCAAAACATGAAAATCCATATATTTCATAGATCTAGAATTCATACCTCGTGCGAATCTCTTCAAACTTTGAAGGATCGTCTAGGGAGCTAATTAATCGTCGGATTCCAAATTATACGCGATTCCTATGAGTTTTACCTGGTTTTCCCCAAATTCTAGAAATTAGAGTTTTTAGAAAAATTAGCCAAACATGGCCTAAGTAGTATCAAAACGTAGGCCTTACCTCCACGAGTTCAAATCTCGAATTTGAAGAAAAACTGACGGACGAACGGTCGCCGTTTGTCGTCGCAAAGCCCGTTGGCTCCAATCTTCTTTCTCTCTCCTCTCTCTAGATATTTTTGGCAAGTTTGGAAAATGAATTCTTATCTTTTACTGATCTTGTCAGAATCAAGATATAAAAAGTGTTCTTTACTTTTCAAAAGATTTGCAGTGTGGAAGTAAAGGTCGAACCCACAGAGATTGATTAACTACAGCAACTTAATTTTAAAACCTAACTTTAGTTAATTATGAAAACGGATTTTGATTTGGTTTGAATTAAACTAATAACAATAAAAATAAATCTAAACTATGAAAGCAATTAAAAGTGTTTTTGTAAATATGTAAAGTGAACCTAGGATTGCAACTCCACCACTAGCTTCATAATAAGGAATATTTATGAATTACTTTAGCTTACTAAGTTGGATGATAATGGGGAATTGTAGCTACAAGCCCAATTACTCCGACAAAAAGATAATCATGGTTCAAGCACCAATATAATCCATCCTCGGTTAGCACGAATTATCCCACACTAAACTAGGGTTGTGATCTAATCCGTCTAACCTAGGCATGGACTATTCGGATACTTGATAGCACAAATCAATAAAGCACCATCACATGTAAACAATCTAAACAAGCACAACAAGCATAGATCGTTGAGCACATCACAGTCAAAATAGATCTAAGACAAGAATAAATTCTGAAAGCAATGATTTAATCACTAGATGTACGATTTATTTATAAAAATCCCCTAAACATGTGACTGTCATCCATACATAATAAAACTAAAATAAAAACATAAAATACTCCCTATTACTTGGCTAGGGTTTCATTGGAACCCTAGATCTTGGTTGTATGTAGGATGATCTATCAATGACCAACCCCTAATTTTGAAATAAAATAGGGTATATACAGATTTACAACAAGTTTTGGAAGCTTTTCTAACCCGAAACGAACTAAAACTGATATATTTTACAATCTGGACGCAGTTAGGAAGTCTCGTTTGCACAGGAGTCTTCAGTATACTGAAATACGTATCTTTGCTTTTTGCACATATCGCGCGAGCGGTCCGCGCGAGCGCGTAAATGGGAGGGTCGCGCGCGCGGATCGCGCGAGCGAATTCTGGATTCTCGCGCGAGCGATTCTCTGTTATTCGCGCGCGCGGCTCGCGCGCGCGACTTGGCTTTTTCAGCTTCTTTCTTTGTGCTTTTTCATCCTGTTTAGCCTGGTTTAGGTGATTTCTTCCAAATCCTGTCAAAAACTAGAAAACAAAGTAAAAATATACAAAAACAGGATAAAAAGTACTAACAAATGTGAATTAAGGCGTATAATTAGGATTAGTTCTCTCCCGATCACACCCCCAAACCTACATTTTGCTAGTCCTCGAGCAAAACTAAAATATAAACTAACTACTAATAAAATACTACTCCATTTTTGCATGGATCGCGATTGCATTTAGCGTATGCAACAAGCCTTTTAAACCTCTAGGTGTCCCTAGTCGGACGAGTGAAGTCTCGTGAGGGTTCTCGTCAACAAGTTACCCACAACCATTTTTATTAACTTGAAAACTTAAAAAGTTTTATAAAAAACAAAAACATAACATCCAATACTCCTTATTATAAAACAATGATTCGAAATAGAATAATGAACAAGAAGAAACAGAATCAAACGTTCATATATATCATGAGAAACAATCAAGTGCATGCAATGTACGAATCAATAGAGTTCCTCATACAATTGCACGTGTGTGATGTGGTAGTGAAATGAACACGCGTATGTCATCAACATGGAATATAACTCGGGTAACCATCCAACTATGCTTCGACTCCGAATCTCACAATGTTAATTACACTCTCAAATGAAACACTCAGAAACAGGTGTAATTTATCTAGTATATGCGAGCAAAGGAAATATGTTTTCAAAACGAGAAATGCTCTCATATGACTCGAAAAAGACGCATGACACAAAAGAATAATCGTCTCATGGATAGGATGCCAACAATCAAGAAAAATTAGTCATTACCATGTTTTAATCCCCTCCCATTGTTTATATATCCAAAGTCCCAAAGTCCCAAAATTTTCAACTCAAAAACAAAGTCCGACTTATACATGTGGTTCAAACTGTGGCCCACAATGCTAATAAAATAAAGTAAAATAAATAGACTCCCAAATATAAATATTGTCTACTAAAACTAATAAGCAGTAAAACTCCACACACCCCTTGATCAACACGGCTATGCCTCCAATCAACTTTACTAATCCTGCAAATGATGATTGCTCATTGAGATGAATATGCATTTTAAAACAATTGCATTTATGGGACGGGTGTGACAATAATGCTTCACAAAATTGACAAGGTTGTACCTCAATTAATTACCAAAAGCAGTCCACGTTTTTTATATCACGACGACAACAGATGTCCAGTGCATAATATATATGGGTCAATATGGCGGACCCCCAATCAAAATCTGCGATCTTACTCACGTCATTCACGTACAATAGCCATCCAACAGGAATCGTAGAATTCCTATTATGGAATAACATAAGCGATTTCTCAGTTGCAAGATATTTAATAACACCTTCAATGTAGTCCCCACGTCAGACAATTTTAGAGCCCCGAAATTGTACTTATCAAACGATGCTCCGGGAAAATAACACTCGATAGTGGGTGATGCATCTCTAAATGCTGTGTCGCTATAAGAAGGCAACGGAACACCCTGCCTAATAGTAATGCTTGCAATTATAGTAAAACACAAATTGTAACAAACTTCTAAACTCATTTGAAACATGCAAGATGTTTCACATACGCATATGTAATAAAAGTAAAATCGTGAGGGGTGATGCCTAGCTTAACTAACGGTAAATGAAACGTGTGAGTCATGTCCCACCACCGTTCAATACATGATTCCACTAAATGTTGATAAGAATTTGACATATTCAACGTGAGTAGCTGAGACCAAACAGCAAGGTCAATGACACTTTTGATTTGTTAGAAGTGTGACAGACGGTTGTAGAATGAGTGCACACTCTTCCAATTCCCGCGCATTTTGAATATGTGACTTTGTTTGTTGATCCCGGTTTTGCCATCAGAGGCATGGGGCTTTCATTGACAACATGCGTATACTATTCAGTTGAGTGTTCTTTATTACGTGATTGTGTTGTGTTTGTAGAATGATGGCGAGTATTTTATTTCCCAAACAATCGATGCATCATAACTGTTTATAACAAAAAATTTAAATAAATACCAAAACGAAAAGAAAGAAAATGAAAAAATTTATTGGTGGTGAGATAAAATAAAACAATTAAACAACCAAAGAGTACTCAAATAATTGGTGGAGAGATAAAAAACTTAACAATTAGACACAAACAATTGGACGGAAAAACTAACAATTAAAAAAAATCTAATAAACTGTCAAATGTTTATATGGAAGGATTATGGCTGTTGGAAACTAGCCGTTGGGATTATGGTCATTGGGAACTAGTCGTTGCACAAATACGGTGCAAAGAAAGTCGTGTACTTTCACACGACACATAGTGTGTCACAACACTACAATGACACAAAGTGTGCTACCCCATTTCACACGACACAGTTAGCACCGCCTCATTATCTACCCACTGCTAGCACCCTCGACCCTGTACAACAACTTAGCTTAAGTTTGGGTTAAGCTTATATTTTGCACTCTGGATGCTCTAAGACTACTTAATAAGGCGAATGCAAAATACAACCAAGTGGTTTGGTTGTATGGTACAACCAAACCACTTGACATGCAATGGTAAGAAATGCTTGTACCACAGATATAATGTTCCTTACCACTTACCATAAGTATTAAGGTTTCTTATCACTGGTACAAAGTTCCTTATCATACGTACAAAGCTCCCCTTACCATAATTATAAAGATTTCTTATAAAGGGTAATACTTGGGAAGTTGGGACACACCCATTCACACAATTTATTGGACACAACCCAAAAAATTATGTCTATCTCTCTCCTAATGTAGGTCTCCAAACTTTATCCAAAGCACAAGTGATTTTGATTTGGTACAAACTTTTGGTATAAGGGTACGAACCCCGAAACAATGCATTGAAGAAGATTTATAAATACCAAGATCTTTGTCACTTGAACAATATCAACCCATGCGGTACAAACATTTCTTAAAACGGTATAACAATTTTTTTATATTGTTACAAATAGGGGTGTCATTTGGAACGGAAATTCCGATTTCGACTGATTCCGATATGAAAAATTATGATTTTGGCAACTAAATATGCATTCCGAATTCCGAAATTCCGAAAAAAATCGGATCGGAATCGGAATTATTTTCAGAATTCCGAAAATTCTGAAAATTTCAAAAAATTTCCGAAAATATTCCGAAATTGTATTTTCCGAATATATTCCGAAATATTTCCGAACATATTCAGAAATTGCATTTTCCGAAACTTTTTCGAAAATATTCCGAAATATTCCAAAAATTGTGTTCATCCCACATCGAAAAAACACAAAAAATGGGATGTGATGTGCTTCTATAAAAGGCCTACAAGTCTCAAGTGAAATCTCATTAAGCTTGAATTATGAATATTCCGAAAAATTTTGAATATTCAGAAAAATTCCGAATCTGATGAAATTCCAAAAATTCCGAAATTTTCAAAATTTTGGAATCAGAAATAATTTTGGAATTTCTGAAATTTCGGAACGGAATTTGGAATGCATTTTTGACTTCCAAAAATTTTAATTTTTTTTTCTTCAAAAGGGTGTTTCCGATCCATTCCGGCCGAAACACACCCCTAGTTACAAACATTTGTTATAAAATTATAAATATTTCTTACTTTACTTTAGCACAAACAAAAAATAAAATAAAATAAAATACAACTCTAATATATGAGATACAGAGAAGAGAGAGGAGACTGGAGAGAGGAGACCAACCAGCGAAGGCAGAAACCCTAGGCGAGCCTCCATCGACGACCAAGAAGAAGAAAGAAGAGTGTCTGCAAGGGAAACCCTAGTCCCTAGATCGAACGAAGAGGAAGAAGAAGACGAAGACTGATGGAGAAGAGTCTCCAGGTAAGTGATTTATATTATAACTCTCAAATCAATTTCATGGTTTTTCAGAGAATCTCTCTCTGGTTATCCCCAATATTGCATTTATTCATTCCCATCCATTTTGATTTGATTGATTGATTCCAAATTGATTGAAATTTGAAACCCACTTTTTCAGTTTTTCACATGGGTATCTGAACATGATTCGACGCATGACTCGTTTCCTTGGAAACATCTGTGTTTCGGACGGACACCGAAACGACTTCATTTCGTGCGAACCACTGGAATTTCGTGATTCCTTGTGGGTTTCGTATCGGTCCTTTCGTTCGAAACAAAACGAAATTTTGATCCTTAGATTGGAGGGATATGGAGAAGAAGAATTAGAAACTTAGTTTGTTGATAATGTGAGTTTTGTTATATGAGAATTGTCTCTATATTATTAATTTTGTATGAAAATTAATTTTTCGCCTAGGCCGCCGCCCCCCCCCCCCCCCCCCCCCCCCTCCCTCCACTGCCCGCCAACCGCCTGGCGATATTTAGAACAGTGATTGTTTCCTCTCTTCTTTTTGAAATATGTATGTGCTATTTGAAGTTGTGGGTAGTTATTTCAAACTTAATAGTGGGTTTACGTGCAATTGCGGCAGAACAATTAGCTCAGTGAAATTGATGGGCCGGAATGATTTGTCTTTCATGCACTGAGAGCTGGCTTCTGAAGTCTTGATTGTTTTGTCTGGCAGAACAATTAGCTCAGTGATATTGATGGGCTGGAATGATTCGTCTTTTATGCACTAAGAGTTGGCTTCTGAAGTCTTGATTGTTTTATGTCTGGCGGGTAAGCATGAACATCGTAAAGGGTGTTGCTGACCTTATTCGGAGGACATCAAGTGGCAGCAATGCGGAGTCTGGTGCCGGTTCACCATCAGAGAGGTTCCCTGCTCCAACTCCCAGAATCTGCTTCAGGTATTTACGGATGTTGATTGTGTCCTTGATGCTAATATCATGGTTTATTAATTGCTTTTTGAAAGTTCAGTTGTCGTATGTGAGTTTATGAAGTGGATTGAGTAAATGGGTGACTATTTAACTGTTGTAGTGATAGTCTATGGATAGTCATCATTGATAAAAACAAATTTTCTAATATTTGAGAAACCCCTTTCAACCAGACTGTGCCAAAGGCTGCTGGTCAAACCGTGATGGTACGGGAATTCTGTAGTTTGATCTCACTTGTCAAAGGTTGTCTGCATTTGGATTAAACATTTTCTGATGTTTTATTTCTTTTATATTTATTTTTACCAAGCTTTGCTAGAGTATCTGTTTTCTGATGATAGGACGAAATTCTATCAGGCTTTCATCACGTGAAGCCTTGCAAAAAAGGGCCCATCCGTGAAATTTTGAAAACCATATGAGTGCCTTCACATGATTCACATCCTATTTGAACTCAAAAAGGGATGGCGGGAGTTTTTTTTTTTCCTTCTCTTTCTTTCTCTTCCTTTATTATTATTATTTTTATTGTTGACAGGTCACTGGCAGTGTGTGATCGAAAAATGTATATTCTTTCTAGAACTTATTAAAGTAACTAGGGCAATAAGTGTAGCCTAAGTAATAATTGAGTACAACTAAAGCTTTTTGGGGGTGTACAAAAAGTGTAACTTTGAGACAACTCAATGACTTTGATCATGTATTTGTTTATCTAAATGTGTAGTCATACTCTTTGTCCTTTCTATTGCTTTCAGTGATGCTGGTGACGAGGCAATTTTAAACACACTTTGGGGAAGATATGACAATGCGTTTGATAAGGTATGTTGGTCATAATTTTGCAGGCTTGATTATCTCCTTCTTTCTACTTGATGAGTGAAAGGTCTCACGACTTGAAACTGAATTCTACTGGGCAGGTTTGTTGCTTCATGTTGTTGCCTTTTTCCTTTTTGGCGGGTTTTCTTCCCTAATTGAATTTAGGTTATGGTAACATTTTCACACCCTAATTGGGGATTGGGAAATCTGGATGCCTTTTAGGTCTTCCTTTGTGAAACTTAAATTAACTATTTTCTGTGGCGTATAGTCTTTAGTTATCGGGTAGAAATAAAAAGAAAGGCGGTGTACAATTATCAAGAGTTAGGCTATGCTCTCAGACCAGTAGAATGGAGTAAAAATGATTCGTGTTGTTGACCCCCTAGGAAGCACGGGTGCGGCGGTCCGACACCCAGTGCTGGTGCGGCCGCCTTTAATTAGTACACTCCCAGTGCGGGTGCGGGTGCGGGTGCCTTTTCGCAGAGTCTGTGCTTCCTAGCTGACCCCAAATAATTTTGGACAAGGCATAGTTTGTTTGAGTTGGATGTACAATTATCAACAAACATGAAATACACATAAGAATACTCCCCTTAAAACCTGATTAGCTTTAAAGAAAGGTTGTTTTATCTTTTGATGGTAAGAATGGTGAAACATTATCTGGTAGGTCGGTCGCCCTCGAGTTGGTGACTAGTTCCGCTATGGAGCTACGTGCAAGGCTTGCTAAGCTTCTTCATATGATGTTGCAAAAGACAAAAGTAGTCCGTTGAACGATTTCTAAGATTCAAGTCTATGGGATGTGTCGGTTTGGGGTACGGCCGCGTCACCTTTGCGTATGTATAAGACCGAATCCATTCGATTTCTAAAAAGGATTACTAATCCTTAACTTTTCAAGAAATCCTTCATCAATGATTGTGAATGACTGATTTTTTTCGACCTTGGTTCCATAGGAGCAGGATGGGTTCCAAATTCCAAACCTCACCCTTGAGAAACAGATATTTAAGCTGCTTTATAGATTTCAGTCTATGTGTTACGCGATAGCATCATGGTTGTTATAGCCGGCGCATTGCGTTCATGATACTGGGGTGGGTTTCCTTGATACAAGGCTTTGAACCCAAATACAGTACCCACAATGGAAGGAAACATGTTAGTAACCGCTCCACACATGGCTACCCAGCATTTTTGCTACAGTTGATATTGATTATCGGGCTCTTCATGAACTTCCAAGTTATTCTTGTTCTTTCAGGATGAAGCATCCTATTGCTTGGATAAGTTGGATCTTATTTTACTAAGAGAGTTTTAAAATTTTTTTCTTGTCTTCGTACAAGATCATTTCATTTGTTAATAGATAGACACCCCGCGTCTGGAGAAATTTTAGTAACCATTTATGTTTTTCGTAAGTCAGTTTGGGCTCACATTTTGTTCTCATACTGGAATCTGCATAAGACATTGTACTTCTATCGATGGCATGTTTCTGGATCAGTTTGTTATGGTATGCAAATGCAAGAAGTCACCCTTTAAACCCCCTCTCCAAAAGGTCAAAAAAAAAAAAATAATAAAAAAAAAAATAGAGAAAAGGAAACAGAAGGAAAAGAACAACCCTGATTTATCTTCTCCCTTGTAGGTCCTTGGAAATTTTGTTTCAGGTTTTCATATTACTCAAGTCAAACCTTCTTACATGCATTTTCCCATTTCCGAAAGATTATCTATTATTGTGTCTGCTCAGATTTACACCTTGTCATGCCTGATTCTTCTACTGTTGTAACATATATTTTTCCTGATTTGCTCAATTTAGGTGGAGAAGAGAAAGTTATTTCATATTTTCCTGAGGCAATTCCTACTTATTTACAAGAGCTGGGAGCCTGTTGATGCTGGCCAGTTCCCAGACACTGCTTTGTCCGCTGTCTCACCTGTAGAGTATTCACCACATTTTAACGATGTAGTGGTGGGCTGTTCTGCTGGACATCCTGCTGAAATTATTCTGATACTAACTGAAGAAGTCACGCATATAACTTCTTTGGTTACAGAATGTAAGTTGTATCGTATGTGTACCATGTAGGAGAACAGTAAAATTGTGGTTGATAATTATGTTTCTTGTGAAATTTTCCTGCTATGTTTGGTCTTTTGGTATCCATTGTGAGTCGGCTACTGAATTTTACTTTTTATGTCTAATAGCTGAAAATTCTTCTAAAGTAGCCGGACTAAAATTTGATGTTACTCTGTCTCTGGTCATTTCTCTTCCATGATGTCCAAAATATTTAAGAGTTGGAGTGCCCCTTGTTGCTGCAACTGACCAGCCGACATCTAAATGCAATTTTACTTGTTACTGATGAAATTTAGATAGGAAACATGGGGTTTCGTAGGTAGAGGAAATATTTTAAGAGGAATGAGATTGAAAGTGCAAGGAGTAGGATTTGAATTTTGTAGGAAGAAGTGAAATTCAACTAAAAGTATTAGTATTCCCTAATCCTCCAGATTGGAGGATTGCTATTTTTGTGTGATGTTGAGCTTCTAGAGAAAGAGGAATAGAAGATTTTTATAGGGAATGATGAGACTTTTATTCCCAAAATAGTTCGAGGTTGTTTTTTTTTGGATTGTAGAGGCAAGTCTTTTTCTTCTTCTTCCCCAATGGATTCTTTATGGAGTTTTTGGTTGAGATGGGCGCGTGGATTTGATTTTAGTATAGACTGCTCCTGTAATTTTTGTATACCTATATACCTTCTATGTATTGTACCCCTTTTGGCACCTTTATGGAATTTATTTGCTTTTCTAAAAATGAAAATATCTGTGATATAGCAGAAGGTCCACTCAGTCAATTACAGTCTATGACATGGAAAGCACATATGATGGGCATCCTCACAATATGATAGAAAATAGAATTTCACAAGTACAGACCATTTCCTCTCTTGTATGGGCTGTGTCCCCCATATGCACATTTGATAAGCATATACAAGATTATGCACATTTCATAAAAAAATGCAATTCTCCTTAGAGACTCTGCAAAAGAATTGGTAGATAGAGGACATGCACCAAAATCCCCCAAAACAAGGTGAAGGAGAGATGGTGGCAACGATCAAGGGGTGGTGGTTTTGTTGGGGGAGAGAATAGAGATGGAATGGTTGTTAGTGGGTATTGGGTAAAGAGTGAGTGAAAGAAGTAGAGGAGAGTTAGTAGTGAAGACTATGGCGGTGGATCGAGGAAGTAGAATGAGAAAGAAAGAATAAAATAAGGAAACCGAGAAAGAAAAGTTTTTAAGGGCCCAAGTGTCATTATGACATGAATACTAGTGAAAGTTTATTTCCGCTTGTTAAAAACTTGAATTTACAATGCACGTGTGTGCTACTTTTTGTCGGGAATTCTATACGGTTTCACTTCAACTCAACAAGGGAGTTATGAGTGAAAAATTTCGGACCGAGGTTCTTTGTGAAAATGGGCCTAATACAAGATGCAAATTGTAACTAACCTTTTTTGAATTTCATATTTATTGTTTGTCTATTTTCATTTTTCTTTACTGTGATAATCTAATTTGATGATTTTCCCTACAAACTTTCACTAATTATAAGTTGACCGATGCACCTGAAGTTTGGCTGTATGTTAAGTTCAATATGTCTGTAGCTGCTTATTAAGTTGTCTCACTGTGAAATTGGTATAATGTTTTCTACTTCTCTTAGCATTTAACTGCTTGTCCTTTACTTGATGATTTCCACCTTGGTGATAGTTACTGAAACCTGATAATGTGTCATCTGACCATGCCATCTTTTCAATTATCGTTTCAGTGAACACTAAAAATGTGCAAACAACACCTGATCAGTCGGTAACTTCTAGAAGCTTGACTGTTGGCTCTGATGGGTTGCGTGTCTTGGATGCTTTGACTATTGTAACCCGGTCGATGCATAATTGCACAGTTTTTGGTTACTATGGTGGGATTCAAAAACTTACAGCATTAATGAAAGGTATACTTATATCTTTTTGTGCTGATATAGTATTTTCTTTGCTGCATCATTTTGCTCGTAACAATTAAACGTGCTTTGGTTTCAATACTCTGTTCGTGATTAGATTTGGATTAGGTAGTTCAATGAAAAATCATTATGACTGTTCGTATAATTTTTGATCTGTCTAGGTTTTACATTGTCTTGTGTCTTTGATGACTACTTAGTTCACTAAGTTAAGGTATCTTTCCTTGGTTCACTTCCCTTTATGTGCACTATGTACTGGTGACTGGAAGGGAGGGGTGAAGGATGTGTGCGCACGTGTGTATTGTGTCTGCGTGTATGTTAGTAACTAGATATTAATCTATGAATCATACATATGTGATTTTGATTTAAGGTTTTATTAATCTAGGTTAATAATATGCATTAGGTTTCAGAAGGTTACTACTTAATGGATTTGGTTTACTTGTTGGTTTTAATTTAAATTTTATGGTTAGGGTTGTCTCTTTGTCGGAGAGTGCATTTGTGATTTCAATTTCTTTTCCAAAAACAGATGGTTTCTTTGTTGTTTCATTGATATATATTTTCACATGAATGGAAGGTTGGGTGGTGTAGCTATGTCATCCTTTTTCAGTTTTTACATCTCTCCTTCCCTTCGGGCAACCTGAGTTTCAATCAAGTTAAAAAATCGAGTTCAGGCTGTGCTTGGGCCGAATATGTGGAACTTTGGACTGAGCTGGGTAGATCCTAACCTGTCCCAACCTGTCTAATTTGCAGTGGCAGCCCTAAGCATATTTGGAAATTACCCAACATACTCTCAACTTCCAGGACATGATAAACCAGAAAGGAAATGATGCTGGCACAAATGCACGATACACGTGTAAAATGTAAAAACCTTAGAAGTCTATTTAACCCTGCAGTTGAATAAACAAGATCCAAAGTACCTCTATGTGGAATTGCCGAATTGTCTCTTTTCTTCTTAGCATGCTCTGCATTACCCAACTCCAACTCCAACTTCATGGGCTTTATGGTTTGCATTCTCTTATAGCTATGTTACCTGGACTCTCCTACTAACCCCAAATACCCGATCCCCGTGTCTGACACCCGTACCCAATTCTGACACTCGGATCCTTCACAAGTGATGTTGAAAAGGTAAGTAGAAGCTCAAAATTGTGGGCAAAGAGGTTTCTAACTATTGATATTAAGAAACATAGTATGTTTATACTTTCAGAAGGTGTCCGCATACCCGTATCCAACGTTTAGACACATGTCCCCGAATCCCAAGATTTGGATTCAGAGGAGGTCCGACACCTAGATACACACCCACACCCGACACTCGTACCCGAGTCTAGGTAACATAGTCTTATAGTTGGAATCATACTGGAAGAAAAAAAAGGACTTCTAGATTTTATAATGGTGGAAAGGTGTAAGACTGGGCTAATTACAAACTTATTGAACTTTTATAAACCGTATAAACTCAATACCTAAGAACTTAATTTATCTATCCTTCTACGATCCGTATGAACACATTTATAGGTTGTAGCTATCTATAGTGTTTGTTCTTGTTGCATTTATTTTTCATGCTCCCTCATATCCCCACCTGCGCCTCTTGTGAGCAGGGTCAAAATGTCAAAAGCAATGATTGTTACTGATCGCTTACAATGCTCTCTATCTCTCTCTCTCCACTAATTGTGATATGACAGTATTCTCGTCTTTGTTTCTTGTGCTATAAGCATATTTCTTAGGCTGTTTTGGTTTTTAGGATTTTGACACCGTAAATTTTTATTTGCAGCTTCTGTTGTGCAACTTAAAACGATTACTGGTGCACTTTCTGCTGATGAAAGCTTATCTAGTTCTGTTTTGGAGAAGATAGGAATTTTGCAAAAGATACTTGCATATGTGGTGTCAATAATTTTCAACTTCATTGATGTAAATTCAAATGTACATGAAAAGTTTCAATTGTGTAGCCATAGCTTGGAGTCTTCTGTTTCAAAAAACGGTGCTAAGGCTTCGCTTGCAGAGGCAAGACTACATTGGCATCAGAAAGCAGTTGTGTCGTTGATGGAAGCAGGTGGCCTTAATTGGTTAGTAGGTAAGGTAGGCAACCTCAGATTCTGGGAGTCAGTCTTGTGTTGATTTATTTTAATCCGTTAAGTCTCTGTTTGGTTCATGGATTCAGTGAGGGAAAAGAAAAGCGAATACAAAGGAAAACACTTTTTCCTTTGATTGTTAATAAGGAAAAGTGCAAACGGCGAGGGAAAATAGGAATGAAAGAAAATATGGTGACAAAGAACCAATAAACTTAAGTTTTTGGGAGTCACTTCCCTTCGTCTTTTCTTGAAATCTTATTGTATGTTAAGAATATCTCACTGCTAATGTTATTTAAGCATGGAGGGAAACACTAGGGAAACGGATTTTCTTTCTTTCTCTTTTTCCTTTTCCTTCTCCTTCTCTAAATCAACCAAACAAAGCCTAAGGGAACTTGTACCAACCACATCTGAACTTTTGAAACGGGTGGTGACTTGGATAGTTGTGTTGATCATGGCCTCAGTTTAGGGAGGTGTGTTAAGTGGTGTATTTTATCATCAGGATAGAACGTTCAAAAGCTAAAATTTGATGTGGTTAATATATATGTATATATATATATATTTTTTTTTTCTCATTTGGTAGCCTATTATAGGTATAATCACTTTTTACATTCCACAAAGCTAAGCCCGATAGAGTGTTGCTAGCTTGCTGATATTGCAAAGTATTGAACCATTTTTATTTTGAATTATGACTATGCAACACTCTATTGGTGATATTGGTGACACCTAGAAGTTACATTTCTTCAAAATGTTCTTGGGCTTTCTTTGAGTATAGTACTATTCACTTGTAGTGTTCGTGAAAATGCATTATTTTGTTTTTTTTCCATAGTAATCAATGTCTCTCGAACCCAAATAATACGTAATTCTGATTTTAGTATTTTTCTTCATAAGAATGGGATGTGGAAAGTGATTTTTACGTACTCAGCTGTGATTTTATTTCTTGTATCTTCCTAGGTTTGGATTTTTGGAAACTACTTTACATAATTGTGTGTTCCACATCTTCTAATTGAAGAATTGAAATTCAAAATTCTGTTGCATGTAAATGCAAGCAGATGCTCTTTTTATTTTATTTTTTAAAAACTAATATTCCGCTATGGAAAAACAAACTTGACAAAATCATTTTTTGCAGCGTAACAGAAATTGGTTGTGAAAAGTTCATGTTGATCATTTTAGCAACCGGATTATTCTTGTATCTGAACTAATCTGGTGCCTCTTTTATACCCAGGTCTTTTTTCCATTTATTCTTTTGCTTACTGATTGTATTTCAGAGCTGTTACGCGTCATGCGAAGGTTGAGTATGAAAGAACAATGGACAGATATATCACTTCAATATTTGACTTTGAGAACTCTTCAATCAGCATTGGCTGATAATCCGCGTGGTCAGAATCATTTCAGAAGTATTGGGGCCCTTGAAGTTCTGTTGGATTGGCTTGGATTTCCATCAAATACCGCTTTGAGATCAAAAAATGTCTCTAGTCCTGATAGAGAGAGGTAATTTATTTAATTGCTTGTCCAACTATGTAAATGTAGGTATCTTTTAGGGTCTGTGACTGTCCAGAAGGTGTCCAACTCTCTTTGAGCAATGTGTGATCATCCTTGTGCATATATGTGTGGTCTTTTTGTGTATTCATGTGTCGTTATGCTACTAAATTATGATTGTGTCTGTGAGAGTGGGTGTGTGGTTGTCTTTACGTGTCCATGCTCTGTAGAATTAGAAATGTTTTCGTCTCTGTGATCCTGTTTAGTTATTCATTTTGTTTTGATTTCTCGAGGCTATTTAATTTTACCTTTTCTTTTCTTACTAATGTGTTGGTCTAATTGTCTGTTGCAGCGATGAAAATCCATTACTGGATATTTTTCAGCTCCATGTTCTTACATTGGAGGTTCTTAGGGAGGCTATGTATCCTTCACACCACCTGTTTGTGCATGTTTGGCTCATATATATTTCAATCAGACCACACAAATTATTTGGTCATATGCAAGTAGGAACTAGGGCAACTGATTGGTTGCCCTTTGATATTTACTGGAGAATCTCTTTAATTATCCCTGTTCTATTCTGCATTTAATGGAAAGTATAGCTTCGAACTCTTCATTAATTCACTGGGGCTTTTAAATAAAATACAAAAAATCATATATACATATACATATACATATATATAGTTACTCAGTTAGGCTCTAAAGCGCACTGGGTATGCGCACTGTGATTTTTAGCCTAAAAGAACCGTGGGCCAGCGGGGTGACGGGATGGGGCGCGGGCCCGCTGTTTTTTAGGCTAAAAATCCCAGTGCGCTTTAGAGCCTGACTGTACATATATATATAAATGTGTATATATATGGCAACAGGAAATTTTCTCCTTTCTTTTTCTTTTTGGGGTGGGGGGTTAGGGGTGATGGTGTATTGATAGTGCCTTGAACCTGTTATCATTGTTCGAATGGTTGTTTGTTTGCCAATAATGATTACCTTAATCCGTATCCAGCTTTGGGAATTTGAACAACTTACAGTTTCTATGCGAGAATGGAAGAATTCATAAATTTGCAAATAGCTTTTGTTCTCCTGCATTCATGCTTCAAGAATATACCCAGAAGACCAGGAGCTTGTCTGCTCGGAATGACTTTGAAATGCCACGCACTCACGATAAAAGTAAGAGCAACTCAGGAAATCAAGATAAAGAGTCTCCTTCTCCACTTTCAGCAATTTCTTCTTATTCTCAACATTGGAACGATTATAGTGTCAAGTTGAGTAGAGCCCTTTCTTCTTTCCTGGTTGTACCAGAAGATACAAAATCTCATCACGTCCAACTATCTGCTATCAGAAGCACTATACCAATTTCTTTAATCTATGTGGAATTATCTATAAAGTGGGTTACGAGGGTTCTCCTCACCGTGTTTCCATGCATCAAGGCTTGTTCAGATCAAAATGAGCTGCCGGTTCATCTAAGGTAATAAGCAATATATGTCTGATGTTATTCTTCTTTTTTTTTTTTGTTCACCCTGAAGAGATACTCTCTTTTCCGTAGTAAATGTATCAATATGTTGATTTATGTTTTAATTTTATAAAGAGAGAAAACAATCAGAAAGGAGTAGAGATGGATAGAGAAACGTTATAGAGTGAGACTTATTTGCTATGGAAGTCGAGGAGCATGGGATAATGAAATAGAGTGAATTATTTTGAAATAAGTAGATAATGAATGGGATAATGTAGTTTCAATTAGCGAGAATACATTCTAAAGTTGTCATTCTAAACACAACCTAAGTTGACCATTCCAAATGCACACTTCATTTCTCCTATATCTCAAGCGTATTGCACGCTGTTTCTTCATTATTTTTTTTGTCTCACTTGTTTATTCCAATTTTGCCAGGATCTTTATATCCACGCTGCAGCATTTTGTTCTCTTTGCATTTAGAAAGGTTCTCATTTTGTCACCTGCGTTGCTTGATGTGCTTCGGGCAGAGGGAGTGTGGGACCTTATTTTCTCCGAGAATTTTTTCTATTTTGGGCCAGCTTCAGCTGAATATTCTGGAGAGTATTGCACATATAAAGTTTCCCCATGGAATTCTGAAATATTAAAGACTTCTAATTGCACTGATAGTCTAGGAAATGCTAGTAGCATCGAAACTCTTCAAATTGAAGTAGTCTCATTTGTGGAATTTGCAGCAACATTGAATGGGAGTTCCAATAACTTGGTATATTCTTATACTTCCTCTTTTGTGGATGTTGTATAATTTCAACTCTTAATTGAGCGTTTGAGCTTTATAAGTCTCCTAATTCACAAGAACATAGACGTAGGCCGTAGGGTGTGTTTGTTTCTACCATAGATACACTCTGCATCGAACTACAACGAGATGCTAAAATGTTGATTGTTGATGGAAAGCTAGGAGTCATTATCCACTATGGCTACGTGGTCCATGACTAGCCAAAAGAGAGGGAAAAGACAGGTTTTCTTTGTTATGTGGCTTCTATTGATAGCATGACTGACACTGACTACCTCAATTTTTGTTTTGTGTCGTTATCTTTTTTTGTCCCCTGGTGTTTCTTTGGTTGATTCAAAAGCTACTTGGTGCCTAGCTTTCTTTCTCCCAACCAATCATTATTTCATGTTTTTTTTGGCCTTCCTATTTTCTTGGTGAACATAAACTGTAATACAGTGAACAGAGGCATCTGGCACAATTGCACGCACCATTAATTTATGAGTGATATGCTTTTATATGTACTATACATCTAGGCATATGTGTGCGTGTTTATGGTTCAAAAGTTTGTAGGTGCTTTTATTCCTTGTGACATCTCACAATGCATTCAGATGTAACCAATGGTCACAGCCACACCAAAGGCTCCATGTAGTCGTTGAACCTTGTTTTCAATTGGAAAATCTACTATTGTTTCGCTATCCTGAAAATCTACTATTGGTTTCGCTATTCCTGCTGCATAGTTCCACCATATTCTTGTCTAATTTCAATTTTTTTCACAAGTGTCAAATGGTGTTTACTTCAATCCCGTAAGAGGAACTAGAGGAAAAAAAATGTTTAATCGAGTTGAGATTTTCCTCCTCAGAACTGCTCTTTGAATCTACATATCCTCTCTCTCTACCAAGATTTGCATTCACCATTCTCAGTAGACCTGAAATTCCATTTGAGTGCATTTCTTTCCATGAGTTCAACCTTCCGAAAAATTCTCTGTTATTAATAAGTATATGATGCATACTTGTCGCTTGTCGGTACTTTTGGAGTTGAAACAAGGTTCCATATATGGTACTTTTCACATATTTATGTGATTCGACTGTACTGGTGTACACTTATTTTTAACAATACGTGTGTATTTGCACACACCCCTACGCATGGATGACTTTTAATTGATAAAATTTCCCCTTTCCCTGTATGTTATTTTTTTTTGGAAAATGGTTAATCAATAGAAAGAAAAAGCCAAACAGCATCTACAAAGAAACAAGGGGCATACACCAGTATATACAAAGAACCACAGAAAACTTAAACATGGGAGGGAAAACTGTCTAGAACATAAAGAACAGAAAGAGCACCCTCCCAACAAAAACCCAAACAATGGCATACACCCAAGGATTAGGGATTGCCTTTAGTGTGATTCTTCTTCTGTTTGACCTTCTTAGTATTACTTCTGCGTTGAAAATCTGGGGGCTCATCAAGGAGAGAAGAGTCAAAAGGATCATCTTCCTCAAAGGAGCCCTCCCCCACTGAAGCATCTGAGCAAACGTGATCCTTAGTCTCGTACACAAAAGGGATTAACCTTTTTTGTGTGAGTGGTTATACGGTTATACCGTGCATAGGGATGTTTAGCAGTCGGATCATGACGTGGTTCTGACTTGTGTTTGATATGAGGAATGTGACTCGACAATACTTGCTCATCTACCAGTGTGAATCTGGATCTGCGATACTTCAGCTATATAATTAAATCGCACTCAGTCTTAACTGTATTTGAACTAGTAATGATTTGATCCCGGTGTAATGTTAATATAATAATCTCTCTCTTTTCTGTACAATTTTTAGGGGAGAAGGTTGTGATATCCATGAAGTTTCTTTATGATTTTTCAAATTCGAGTCCGAAGAAATCATTGGGATCTGTTGTTCTAAGACTCAAATTGTATTTCTATTTTTATTTTATTGGATTTGATTTAGAATGTAGCACCACACAGAATCCGACCAGCTTACAGCAGTGAGTGTGTTTATGTACCGTGCAAGTGCATGTTTTATGTGGATATACCAACTGTACCTCTGTTTCTTATAGCAATTTTGGCGAATTTGGTTTTGGCATGGTTTCATTGCCTTTACTTGCGCTTCCATGCTTTGCTTGTTAGTTCTCACAGAAAATTTTGGTTATCTTTACTTTGAATTGCAGCCTGAATGCTCTGTTCTACTAGACGCCTTTGAACAATCTGCTTGTAATCCTGAGATTTCCAGTGTTATTGCAAAGACTCTGTTTCGTGTATTACAGCTTTCATCTGAGAAAACTGTTTCTTCTTTCAAGACACTTGATGCAATTCCTCGGGTGCTCAAAGTTGCTTGTATTCAGTCCCGAGAATATAGAAGGCTTGGGTATATAGTTCCTGATCTCGATAGTAGTTATGTAGGAGTGGGTCCTCTTGAAAGTCGTGACCAACCTAATTTATCCGAGATAGCCCAAAGTTGGTACAAAAGTGTGGAAACATCCATGGAGCTCTTTGCTGAATATTTGTCATTGACAGATGAAGCTAAAAGTTTGGTTTTGCATAGTTCAACATGTATTGATTCTTTATTTGAGTTATTCTGGGAGAATGGTTTAAGAAATCATGTGTTTGCTCACATTCTTGACCTAATGAAGGTATCCCACCATACTCTTCTTTGTTGGATACATGTCATGTATACTATTGTTATGTGTAACTATCGAGTTGACTTTTCTTTTTTGGGGATTGGGGATTGTTACTTTTGCAGATGACTCCACTTTCCGAGGAAGACCAAAAGGCAAAGTTGCAGTTATGTTCCAAGTATTTAGAAACGTTTACTCATGTAAAGGAAAGGGAAAAGAATTTTGTTGAACTGTCAATCAATCTATTAGTTGAAATGAGAGATATGCTCCAAACAGATCAAGCGGTATACTCCTTCGAGTGACTACTTCTTGCTTTAGATATGCCAAAGCGTTTTTGTTTTATTTATGTGTGCCTTCTTCTCCGATATCTTTGGTGGTGATGGAAGATTGGCTTATATGTTTGCGTGTTTCTTAAACGTTGTCTACAGTACTATCAGGCTCTGTTTCGTGATGGTGAAGGCTTTTTGCACGTTGTGTCGTTGTTGAATGGTAGCCTTGATGAGGTGAATGGTGAGAAGTTGGTTCTGAATGTCCTGCAGACACTTACATGTTTGCTTGCAAGTAATGATTCCTCGAAGGTATCCTTTCTCCTTTTGCCCTTCTTTTTGGGTTGTCATGGGTGTAAGTTACTGATGCTCCCAAATGTTCTCATAGTGGTTTTATGTTGAGTGCAAACAAGTTGAATTCTGTTCTGTAGTACTTTTGAGCTTTGTAAGTGCGAGAGTGGTAATGATGTAGTACAATTGAGATTTATAAATAATGTTTCGCAGCTGTTTGTTTCTGTTTTCTGCTAAAGCACGCTAAACATGCTGTACTTTTGTAAATAAGTTGCTGTCTCAGATGCTGTTCCTCACTGTACAGCATGCTGAGTCTATTGTACTTTTGTAATGAGTTATGTTTGGGCTGTTGTTTCTTTTCGGTTAAAGCCGCCATAATCATAGTTATCAAATCGGGATTCTTATGGAATCAAAATGCCGTCTTTCTGAATCACGAATTGAATCAAATCGTGAATCGTAATTCCAAAATAATAATCCAAACTTGCAAAACACCAAATCACCTTCTTCTTTTTTTTTTTCCCTTTAGGGATTGAAGGCATTTCAAAAGAAAAACGCCAATATTAGATTTCAAGCTAGTGAAAATTGAAAAATAGAATAAACTTACCCTAAAAAGTCCAACCTCCAGACTTGTCAAGATCTTAATAGATGCCTCTAATAACTTCCTCTTCTAAGTAGAAACACGTGGAAAAAAAAAAAGAATACGATTTGGACTCTTGTAAGGAAAAATATTTCAAATTGTTTCTCTCTTGAGATTGAGTCCTATCCTATGATATTAGGATAGAACAGAGAGTTGAAAAAATTGGTTTGGTATTGTATAAATCAGTCCTGAGTGGCTTAGAAGAGAGCCGGGAATGGTTTCTTTTTCGTGTAAACAAAAGAAATGAAAATAAGGCTTTCAGATTCAAAACTATCACGACGACTCATATGAATTATAAGACACGTAAGATTCATGTGATTGGGATGCTAATAGTAAGTTACCTATGATTACTTCAATTGACAGATTCAACATACCTATTCGAATCGTTTAGGAAGTGAATCGAGTGGATTCGCAATATTCTAACAACAAAAGCCATAATAGGGTGTAAATAAGTGTTGGTGGGTTTAGTTGGGGCACTTGTGATGTTTTAGACAGAAATTTTTTGCTGAATTGCAAACCATTCTTAAGCTCTCTTTCATGAATTCCAACCCAAGCCCTAATTTCTTCAAATTTTTTTTTCGATATTCTCTTGTATTTTGGGCGTTGATTCCATCAGTTGACCTTCAGTGCTAGTCTTTAGCTTCAACTGATTTAACTGTAACATAATGAACTGGTAGTTTGGTTGGGACAACTTTTGTTGGTTCTTTCTTTTTTCTAAGTATCCTTTTTTTTATCCCCCGCTCCTTCTATATTGAAATTCTAATATGAATGTTTTTCGATATAAAATATCTTTTGTTTTCTCCTTGCTGAACTTCGATTTATTTCAAGCAAAGGTAAGTTTCTTGGATCACCTTGCATAATGATTCTTCTGATATCTGTATGACTAGTTGCAGTAGTTGATGCTACTGGTAGTACATAGTAAGGAGACTGTTCGATCATCATCACTATTATCAAAAAGCCAGCTCAAACTCTTGTTGCTCTCTCTTTTTGTAGTCCTTTACTAACCAACAATATATCACATGTTATTCCTTGTGTATGTTATGCTTCGAGTAGTATCTGGATTTCATGATCTTTTCAAAGAAACAGGATTTGAGCAACTCACTGTATTAGGGAGTTTAAGAAAGCGAATAACTAAGAGAAAACAGTTAAGTGCCCCCTTTCTTCTCAGTTATCTCTTTCCCATTCTCTGGGCGTTTATGGAATCACTTTCCAGATGCACATTTGAGTCGAAGCGTGCTCTTAGGACCCAAAATGCTTATATTAGCTTGTTTGCATTAATTTTAGGAAGCACTTTAGAGCCACAAAAACATGTTTTGGCTTAAGGAGATCTAGAGGTGCTTCAATCCAACATGATGTGTGAAGCATATTACGGTTTTAATATTTGGTCTTAATTCTCATCATACCCTTTTGGTTAGGCCTTTTGCTTCTGCTTAACGCAAAAGCCACGGTCAATCCAAACGGGCCTTCTTTCGATCTCTTTCAAACTTCCATGATCCTCTCTCATCATAGGGTGTCGTACTGCGCATCACACATGCACTAGACTTTTAATCAATGTTTTATCCTCATTATCAATGTCTCTTTTCGCATCGTTTGTGGTGCAATAGATAATCTGTGTTTGTTGTCCTGCCTTGCCATTGACGTGCTTTTGGTTGTCAATGTTTCTTTCCATGTAAAGAGACTCGTACTAGTGTTCTTTATGCTTTCTTTTTCTCTTTGCCGTGCATGGTGATGATCTCTTGCTTCCCAATTGTTGCAATGGTATCAACTTATCCATTGATTATTAAATTTTCCTTGGCATGAACTACTTTGGTGTGCAGGCTGCATTCAGAGCTCTTGTTGGCAAGGGTTATGAGATGTTGCAAAATTTGCTCTTGGACTTCTGTCAAAGGCAGCCTGGTGAACGGCTTTTAAATGCCCTGCTTGATATGCTTGTTGATGGAAAGTTTGACATCAAAGTGAATCCTGTAGTAAAGGTGAATTGATTTTTAAAACCTTCTCTAGAAGTTTTTTGTGATCCACTATTTAGGTTGTTTGCCTTCTGAACCCTTCCTTATGTTGATAAATTGTGCACTCTTTCACATTATTTTGGATTGAGAGAAGCGGAGAAAAGAGAAGAGAAAGAAAGCTGCTTTCTTTCCAGTTCTCTTGTTTGGTGAGTTAAGTTGGGAGAGAAGAGAAGGTTATTGGATAGAATTGGAGAGAAAGTAAGGGGACTAAGAGCCAATTTTTGTTTCTCTACAAATAGGAGAGATTCGAAGCGAAGTGAAGAGACTGGAAGTAGATATTTTCGGAAAAACTACAGTTATATCCTCAAGTACTATGAAGTACCTGCATATCCAAACTCTTCTTTGAATAAGCTTCTCTTCTCTGCTATCCAATTCTCTCAATCCAAATGCACCGTTGGGGGAATCTTTGGATGTAGAACTATACAACAAGTTTCTCATATTTTATTTTTGTATGTTTTATGTCTTGGCTCAGAATGAAGATGTGATCTTGCTTTATCTTAGTGTTCTGCAGAAGGTTAGTAAATTCATTTCCCTTTTCGAGTATTTTTCCATTTGTTTCCTGAATTGACTTCACTTTTGGAGCCAACTAATTCTTTCTCTTTAGGGTTGAAGCTGTTTGATTTTCTTCATATATAGGATGACATTATATCATTCTGAACCATTAATTTGCCATTTAATAACTGGGCAGAGCAGTGACTCTTTGCGGCATTATGGGCTCAACATATTTCTTCAGCTGCTGAGGGATTCTATATGCAACCGAGCTTCATGTGTCAGATCGGGAATGCTTAATTTTCTTCTTGATTGGTTTACCCAAGAAGATAATGATGGTGTGATCTTGAAAATTGCCCAACTAATTCAGGTTACCGGTGGACACAGCATATCTGGAAAGGACATTCGCAAAATCTTTGCCCTCCTTCGAAGTGAAAAAGTTGGTACTCGGCAACAATACTGCTCATTATTGTTGACTAGCATGCTATCAATGCTGAATGAGAAAGGACCCACTGCCTTTTTTGATCTCAATGGGAATGATTCTGTAAGTCTAGTGGTGTGATTAGAAGCCATTTTGAAGAAGTGTTATTGCTGAATGTTTGCACGAAATTCATAAATTGTATCACCATCGTTGGTATTATTCTACATCTGCCACCACATCACTGATACTTGTAATGGGCATCTACCTGAACTTTTGGAGCATGTACTATTGTGTTATACCTGATGTGGCGATAAGGACAACTAAAAAAATGGAATTAGTACCTTTTTACGGAATCTGAAATTCTTTAGCAAAGAACATGTCGTAGCCTAGGATGTTCAAATTAGGTAGTGCCTTGCTACCAGTCCATGACGACCAGAATCGGATCTTAAGCTATATAATCTAAGTCAGTAAATTCGATGAACTAACGACCTGTATCATAAAGATGTGATTATCAACTGGAGAGTCTTGCTAATACATGCGTATCCAGTGTTTAGGTTGTCGTATCTTCGTCATCTTTTTCTTTTTCTTTTCTTGGAACATTTACTGAGTTTGCTTTTGTGTTTTTTTCATCTATGCCGATACTAGCCTATTTCTATAGCTTTGCTACTTCTACATCAGATATGATTCTGGACTAGGGACTGAGATATTCTTCTGTGACGTCGAGTGCATGTGTATACCTTTGCTAGCATTATACTTATTGAGAATGTTGGGACAATGGGGAAATTTATTCCAATGGAGGTTCTATTAAAAGAACTCTCTAAGTTATTCCTTTCGTTAGAACCTATATGTTTGTGTGTAGGGATGGCAACGGGGCGGGTATGGGACGGGTATGTCATTTACCGCCCCCGCCCCGCCTAAGCATGTGCTTCCCCCGCCCCCGCCCCGTCCCACTTACTACCTACCCCATCCCCGACCCCGCCTGGCATTTCTCATCCCATTCCCGCCCCGTCCAACCCGAGATGGTTAGTAGCTGAGAAATTTTTTGACTAACACCAAATACTCCAATTGTGTGGCTATATATTGATGACACTTACCCACCATTTAATTCCAAGGGGTTAAATGCTCAACAAGTGGCACAACTTTTTGACTAAAACCAATTATATATATATAATTGTTAAAAGATTTTATAAGACATTGTACGGTTGGCACAATTCTCAATGGTAATCAATGCACTTAACTTATTGAAAACTCTAGGTAGTGGACTCGTTTTATACAAGAAGAAACTCATAGTGGTTTTGTTCATTTTCGATGTGGGATAAGTGCTCACAACACTTAACGCTACATAACCGGGGCGGGTTCGGGGGATTTTGCCCTCACTCCGTCCCCGACCCGAACCCGACTCGGGTTAGACTTTTTCATCCCATACCCGCCCCTACCCCGGTTGAACTTACCCCATACCCTACCTATTAGGGGCGGGGCGGGGCGGGGCGGGGAACCCGGAAAATCTACCCCATTGCCATCCCTATTTGTGTGTGTGTGTGTATTACACATCTCCAAAGGTTTGCATTTTCCAAGTTTACCTTGTTTTTTTTTTCTTCGGGAACCCTCGTTTAACTTGTTACTCTTAACTTAAAACTTATCTTGTTTTCCTTCTTCCTCCTCTATTGCAGGGGGTCATAATTAAGACACCGGTGCAGTGGCCGCTGAATAAGGGGTTTTCGTTTTCTTGTTGGCTCAGGATAGAAAACTTTCCTAGAAGTGGTTCTATGGGGCTTTTCAGTTTTCTCACAGAAAATGGAAGAGGGTGCTTTGCTGTCCTTACGAAGGACAAGCTAATTTATGAGGTAAATAAGTCACACATTTTGTGGCGTTTTTTCTTCTTCTTTCTTTTAGTCCATTACTTATCTGATGAGTTAAAACTGCATTTTTAACACGTGATCACTCGACGAGTCTTGGTGGTTACATTTTGAAGTGTGTTGGCTCTTCAGTTGCTTTATGCTGTTATTACTTCATGGCTTAACGATTCCAAGCAATAATAGTTTCTTTTTCTTGTTTGTCTTTTGCAGTCTATTAATCAGAAAAGACAGTGCGTTTCATTGCATGTCAACTTTGTTCGAAAGAAATGGCACTTTCTTTGTGTAACTCATTGCATTGGTAGAGCATTTTCTGGGGGTAGCCTATTGCGATGTTATCTGGATGGAGTTCTTGTATCATCTGAAAAATGCAGGTGCTGTGTCGGTTTCCGTGTAGATCTAGGTTTTTCCTTGAAAATAATTTGCAGGGAGTTGCCAAATGCAGCCACCAAAATTTTTTCTACACCCACATGTATGATGGGAGATGCTTCATGTACTACCTCTCTCTGCACAACGTGGGTGTTGAGAGAAATTGGGTGGGTGGACTTAGCAGCTCTCTATTATCAGTATTATGCAGCCTTCTCTGTGTATATATATATATATATTTAAATGGTTTACTTTCCCCAACTTGCGTGTTTTTATTGGTCCAGATATGCAAAAGTTAGTGAGTTAGTGACAAGTTGCACAATTGGCGCAAGATTAAACTTGCCTTTATTTGAAGAAGAGATGGTTATGTACTCCATCAAAGATTCTTCTCCTTTTCTTGGTCAGATTGGTCCAGTTTATATGTTCAGCGATGCCCTTACTTCTGAACAAGTGAAGGGTATTTATTCTTTAGGACCAAGCTACATGTATTCTTTCCTTGATAATGAAGTCACTCTTTATTCGGATAATCCATTACCTGGTGGAATTTTTGATGCCAAAGACGGCCTTGCATCCAGAATTATATTCGGACTTAATGCGCAGGTTCTTTTCATGTTCAAGAAGTCATGTCTCTTATGCTTCGTTTATTTGGAGTGAAAACATTTTTCTGAAAAATGTTTTCAGCGAATTCCTGTGTTTTGTTGTGCGTAAAATGTTCCAAAAATTTCTATAAAAAAACAAAAAAACAAAAAACAAAAAACAAAAAACAAAAAACAAAAAACAAAAAACAAAAAACAAAAAACAAAAAACAAAAAACAAAAAAGTGTGTCGAAAATGAAGGTAGCTTAAAAGACTGAATGATTTGTGGAAAAAATTTCCGCTAGTTATTTTCCGGAAGAACCTCAACGAACTAACGTGAATGTATGTAGATATCTGTATATATTCATGTACACATACATATATGCACAAAAGCATTTATATATAGAAATATGTATACATGCTTATATTACTTTATGTATCCATATGCTATATAAATACACACAGATTGATAATAAGGCAGGTTAGTATTAAAAAAGTATATTTGTGGCTATTAAATTGCCCAAAAGTGCATTGTTTTGTTTCTTGTAAAATGTTTTCAAGTGTCAACCAAACACCGGAAAGTACACAATGTTCGTCATTTAAAAACATTTTAATTGAAAAATGTTTTCCGGCCATTAAGAATGATTCTTTTGTAATGTTTCTTTTTCAGGCTAGTAACGGCAGGACTTTGTTTAATGTTTCACCCCTGCTGGATCCTGCTCTGGATAAGAATTCATTTGAAGCATTAGTGATGGTTGGGACACAGTTATGTTCACGGCGCTTGCTGCAGCAGAGCATTTACTGTGTTGGGGGCGTTTCTGTCTTTTTCCCTCTTTTCACACAGTCTGATCGGTACGAAATTGAAGAAAATGGACAATTTGGACATGCATCGCCTACACCTATCTCGAAGGAACGTCTAACAGCTGAAGTTATTGAGCTTATAGCTTCTGTCCTAGATGAGAATGTAGCTAATCAACAGCAGATGCTTATTCTTTCCGGATTTTCAATACTGGGATTTTTATTACAGTCAGTTCCACCCCAGCAATTAAATCTGGAAACACTCTCAGCTTTGAAACATTTGTTTAACGTTGTTGCAAATTGTGGTATGTATAACGAACTCTTCTTTTATCATATACAAGTGCACTACTTACATATATGATATATTTATATACACATACATATATGAAAAGATATAGGGGAAATGCTTACCTACTACCCATCTCAAAGTATGCACATTTTTTAAGACAACCCTTGGCACCTCCTTAAAATAGGGGCAGTAACTAAATCTTACAAAGGATTACCTTTGTACCGTCTTGGTAAAATTGCTCTGGTGCCCCTATTTTACTGAGGTGGCATGGGCTTTTCTTGTCCACTTGTAAATTTGAACACTGTGCTGTCCTACTACCTTCGTGTGCTTGATTGTGAGTTTCCTGAGAACTGTTTTAAACATGCCTTCTTGTATGTATTAATTTTCTGTGGTTCTCCTTCAGGCTTGTCCGAACTGCTTGTGAAAGACGCTATATCTCATATATTCCTAAATCCGCTAGTTTGGGTCTACACTGTGTACAAGGTGCAACGCGAACTATACATGTTTCTTATCCAGCAATTTGATAATGATCCCAGGTTGCTTAAGAGTCTCTGTCGACTCCCTCGTGTCCTTGATATAATACGCCAGTTTTACTGGGACAATGGAAAGTGTCGATCTGCTATTGGAGGCAGGCCTCTTCTGAATCCCATAACGAAACAAGTTATTGGAGAGAGACCTTCTAACGAAGAGATACGTAAAATCCGTCTTCTTCTACTAAGTCTTGGTGAAATGAGTCTCAGGTATTGTCCTTTCTGAATGATATTTGTGCTGAAAGAAGATTTTCTATGGTTACTAAGAGTCTGTTTTGGATAGCTTTGTCACAAGCGATTGTTCGAAAAGTTGTGACTATTTGGATTAGCTTTTTCACTGCTTATTGAAAAATTATGATCCTTTTCAAAGCTGAAATCAGCTTATTTAAAAAGCTCCAATTTGTAGCTTTGAAAAACATCTCTTACTCCAAAAAGTGATTACTTTAAAAGCTAACCCAAACAGTCTCTAAATCATTATTGAAAGATGTTGGTGATATGCAGGCAAAATATTGCAGAATCGGATATAAAAGCTCTTATTGCTTTTTTTGAGACAAGTCAGGATATGGCATGCATTGAAGATGTTTTACACATGGTTATTCGCGCTGTGTCCCAAAAACCACTGCTTGCTTCTTTTCTGGAGCAAGTAAATTTGGTCGGAGGCTGTCACCTTTTTGTCAATCTTCTTCAGAGGTAAGTCTTTAATCTTATTCAAAATAGTTATTTTCTTATTATGGACGGTTCCTGTTTTAGTGTTGAGTGATGATTAGGACATCTATGTGGTTGTTTCCATTATATATGTCACATAAGTAGCCTACTCGTAGGCCCTCAGAACCATTACACTTTATCTTGTCCACTGTGGTGATATAAAGCCTAGATTTTAAACACTAAATGTTGTTGAACATTTGTACTATGATGGATAAATTTGGGTTCATTCTAAGAGAAGATCAGAATATTTGGTAAAGTTTCAAAAAACTTTGACAATTGTGTCACTATGTTTTTGGCCCAACAAATCAATCTGCTCGAACCCCCGTTAATTTTAAGGAGTCAAGCAAATGTTTTAGATACATTAAATATATCGCTTACATTATTATCTATTTTTTAGGTTTCTACTATTTAGTATGTCACTACTCATAAGTACGTAGTGATAATACATCCAGAAATGTAATTAGTAGATTTGATTAACTTTTTGACACTTTTATGTGTAATGTTTGTCGCTTAAGTTTAGTCTTACCAATGTTGAGTTTTTCTTTCATTCATTCTTTCTCTCTCTCTTTTTCTTTATTATTACTCTCTCCGTCCCATTTTATGTGTCCCCCTTTCTATTTTGGTATGTCCCAAAATTATTGTCGACTTTCTTAAATTAGTATGTAAATTTTACTTAGTTTCCCAAATTACCCTTCCTTACAACCAATATCAAAACAAAACAAACAAGAAGGTGCAATGATTATGGGCAATTGTGGAAAGTAGGTGTAGATTCTTTTTGTCCCCTTAAATAGTTGGATTCCCAAAAAGGGACACATAAAATGGGACGGAGGGAGTATTATTATTATTATTATTATTATTATTATTTGTTATTATTATATATTTTTTTTAAGTTTTAAATATTATGCTGGAACGGAAAGCACAATTTCTCACATCTTGTCCTGTCCCGCTTTGCATTGGAGTGGGCATTCGAGCTTATCTTCTTAGAGATTGCGTATACTTGTGTAGTTGCGAAACTTTGGAAGTTTATGTTTAGAACTCTCAATTATTCTGAATCTTTAGTTAGAATTCTGTGCAAATTTTTGTGAAGTCGCTTTTAGCAATTACCAATGATGAATTGCCACTCCAGGTATCTAGAGATTATTTTCTCTGTTAGTGGCAATACATTTTTCGATGTTCTTTAGAACCTAAAGGGGGTTGCTTCAGTTTGAAGTTTTCCTTGTGTTTCTTTCTTTCCTTGCTAATGGTGCTTTGATAGGAGGCTGCAAAATGCTGGTGTGCTATTACTGTATTGATAATTGTTTCTTTTCCTCCTGTATATCTTAGGGATTTTGAGCCCATCAGATTGCTGAGCTTGCAGTTCCTGGGAAGGCTTTTAGTTGGTCTTCCATCTGAGAAGAAGGGATCAAAGTTTTTTAATATTGCAGTTGGAAGATCCAAATCACTCTCGGAAGGCCACAGAAGAATCAGTTTAAGGATGCAACCAATTTTCTCTGCTATTTCTGATAGGCTGTTCAGATTTCAGCAGACAGATCTGCTGTGCGCCACATTGTTTGATGTTCTTCTCGGCGGTGCTAGTCCTAAGCAGGTAACTATGATTTAAGAGTTGTTTGCCATCCTCATTTGGTAGTCCTCAGTCTCGTTTTTGTTTGTGTATTTTTGTATTGCTGTATTGTCTAACCATTCATTCAACCGTTAAATTATTTAAGAGCTTTTAGCTATTTATTTAGTACCTGTTGGAAAACTTTTTCGGGGCCAACAATTCTTGAAATCTGTGACGTTTTTGAAGTTGATTTTACACAGCTTGCAATAATCTGATTTTTTTAAAACCTAATGAAAGCTTTTATAAAGCTGTTATTACAACAAGTGATTATTTTAAAAGCTAACCCAAATGGGCTGTTAATTGCTACGTATTTATCTTTGAAATGTTACTTTCTAATGTTGTACGCAGGTTTTACAGAAACACAACCAGCTTGACAGACAGAGAAGCAGGGGAAATAATTCTCAGTTCTTTCTTCCTCAGATCTTGGTTCTCATATTCAGATTCTTGTCAGGCTGTGACGACGCGTATGCAAGAATGAGAATAATTAGAGATTTACTTGAACTTCTTGATTCTAATCCTTCCAACATTGAAGCTCTAATGGTACAAATTTTCTAGATTGTTGTAATCGTCACTTTCCTAAGCAAAGTGTCCTCTAACTGAATATTTTAACAGGAAAATGGATGGAATGCCTGGTTAACGACTTCTACTATGCTTGACGTGTTGAAAAACTACAAATCAGAGTCGCAAGTTCATGGAGAGAGTGACATGAATGAGCAGAACTTTATGAGAAATTTATTCTGTGTCGTTCTTTGTTACTATATACATTCGGTAAAAGGTGGATGGCAACATTTAGAAGAGACGGTGAATTTTATCCTCATGCAATGTGAACAAGTATGTTCAGAACCTCCTCTCTAACATAATTGTCGTACGGTTCATTTTGTAACTGTCAACGAATGATCTTGAGCAAGCTTTTGTTTTGGCAGGGTGGCACCTCATTTCGTTACCTGCTTCGGCACATATACGAGGATTTAATACAGAAGCTCATTGAGTTATCTTCTGAGGACAATGTTTTTGTCTCGCAGCCCTGTCGAGACAATACATTATACCTTCTGAGACTAGTTGATGAAATGGTTATCTCCGAAATTGATCATAAACTTCCGGTACTAAATTTACATGTACTTGACATGCTTTTTCCCCCTTGTTTGCTTCACCTTGAATGTAAATTTTTGCAATTAGAAGAATTCATATGTCAAGTGTAACAACTTTCTGCAACCCCACACCACCACCACAAGCGCAAATACACACAAAAAAGAAAAATTGAATACATAAATTAACAACGATAGGAAAATGACTAAATAAATTGGTAGACGAGAAAGAAAAACAAGAATAAAATGGATGCTGGAGTATTAGTGACGCTGTAAATATTGCACTAGCAAATGTAGTCTCTACCTTTGTGAGTTCCATGGAAAACACTTGTCTACAATGTAATTGTTGGGAATTATCACAAACACGCCCAATTAGGAAACAACCAGCTGACCTTGACCTCACTTGAGCTAATTGACACATCACTTGAGCGAGCTTGCTCTGCAAGGACTTCCAGAAAGCTACCTTTCTCAAGTGACTTTCTGGACCACCTTTTCGCTCCATTGAACTCCAGTCTCGCGCGCGTGCAATTCGATGAAACACCAAGCTTGTCCCAGTGAGCTCACCTAAACTTGCTTGCAACCGTATCCAATACTTGATTGATCAAGCTCTATAATCTCGTCAATATCCAACTTGGGGAGCGATCACATCACATATTCCGAATACGAACGCCGAGCACAATACAATGAATACCCCTCTTTTGTAACTCACCCCTTCAATACTCACGCTTAAAGACAAACTGAAGTTGAGCCCAACGATTGTCTCCCAACTGCATCTGCCTTCAAAGTTCTTCATCCCTTGAAAAACTAACCCTCTTTTGCTTCCTAAGAGCGGACATTACAAAAGTTAGCGTCCCATGACTCTGTATTATTTCTCCTTTGCTTGAAATATTTTCACTCCTTTCTTGTCAATATGTCCAATTTGCAACGTCCAAATTAGACCCCTTGCTTGTACCAACAACTAAGATCTAAGAAGCACCGACACGGAAACGGTGACACGGACACGACACGATACGGCGACACGGAAAATCCTAAAAAAAAGGCCGACACGACACGATGGCGACACAGAAACTAGTAATTATACTATATATTTTTATATGTAACGATACAACATAAAAATAACAATGTTCTTAAAATAACTAAAAACTAAGATGTTAAATAAATCACCTCTAAATAACAAATCAACATGAAAATATCATAACAATAATACCAATTAACAACTTTACCATTTAAGCACTAGTAACAAAGCAACTATAATATCATAACATTCGGAAAAAAAAAAAAGCAACATGCATATAAGGTAAAGCAACAAGATGCATATAAGATCAACTTTATTGCTTTCTTTTTTAATTTTCAATCCCCCATCTTTCTAGTAATCCTTCTATTTGCCATCACTTGTCTTAACTTTTTAACATAAACCCCTCTTTTACAACCTTATTTTACACAATAACACTTTGCCCCCAACATTTAAGATTCCTCTTTTAAAAAACCCATAATGTGTTGGAATAAGTGTCGGAGCCGAGTCGATGGTGTGTTGGAGACGTGTCGTTGCCGTGTCGAAAATAAAAAAATATATTTAAAAAATCTCGACATGTATTTGGCGTGTCTGACCTGTGTCGGGGTCAGAGGTGTGTCGGACACAAATACGGCACCTCCTTTGGAGTGTCGGTGCTTCCTAGACTAAGATGACATCACCCGCATGAACCTTCACAAAATCACCCCGAACATAGTTCGCAATGATATCTTCATTTTGTTGTAACGTGAATGGAAGCCCCTAAATCTACAATTGAAGAATTGTTCTGGCTATTAAGATTCAAAGTTAGAGCATCCTCAACCTCTTTAGTTACCGCATTCGCGGTTTCACCCTCTTTATTTGCCTTCCTGTTCCCATTTAGTGCGCGACAACCTCTCTTCACATGACCCTTCTTCCCGCAATTCCAGCACACAACCTTTGACTTTCCACCACTCAACTTTCCCCCACTTGATTGAGATTCGCCATCCTACTCCTGTGTTTCCATGTTCAGAGCAGACCTCGGTAGCTCACCCGATTCCCTTATGCCAATTTCTTTAGTAAGGAGTAAGAACCTCGGACATGATCGTGCCTCTGTTTATTGGTTCCTGAGGCACTGCTCATCGTCGTCGTTCCAACTATCTGTCAAGGAAGACAAAAGAAGCAAGTCCCTTATTTCATCATCAAATGCAATGTTAACCGGACTCAAGTGGGTAGTTACAATGTTGCATTCGTGCAGGTGGTCTGCACAAATGCTCCTCCCATCCTCAAGATAAATAAACCACCCATTGGATATACCTTATTAGATGCCAAGGACTTCTCATACACGTATTACATTGCCATGATTCCTGTTGTGGTCTTCTCCTTCACTTCAGTGAAGGCAACGTTGCGGGCCAACGTCAACCGGATTACTCACAATGCTTGTCCATCGAGAATGCCCAATCTTCTTCCTTCATCCCTTCAGTTTCTCCTCTGAAAGAGGTAGATAGAGTTTCTTTCGATAAATGTAATCCTCGATTTGCATATTCCAAAATCCAAAGTTCATACCATCGAACTTCTCCATCTTGATTTCTCCTTCTTTTTGGCCATCGCTCCCACTCAAGCTCTGATACCAGTTTTTGGGAATCAGCACAAACACAACAAATTCCCAGATCCAGAACCTATGCGATACGGACACAAAAGTAACAAGGAAATTCAATCAAGAACACACAAGAAACACAGATTAGCGTGTTTCATCCAATACCGATACGCAACCGCCAAGTTACAGAGACTGTTATTGTGATTTAGCACTGAGAAAACAAAGATTATAGAATACTATGATGACGCCAACATTACACAGATGCAAAACAGCTTCCTAAACGAATTAGGAAACAACTAGCTAACTCGACCTGGCTGGCTGGCTGGCTTGAGTGTTTTTTCACCTTGCTTGAGCGAACTTGCTCCGCAAGGACTTCCACGAAGCTACCTCTCTCTCAAACAACTTCCATGCCTCGCGTGAGCGATTTTCCAGACCACTTTTTGCTGACAAAAGACCCTGCTCGCGCGAGTGAGCTCTCCTTGGGCGAAAAAACTCCCTCGCCTGAACCTACTTGCAACTGAATCCAAAACTTGATTGATGAGGCTCCACAATCCCATCAGTAGCTTTTGGGTATTAAATTATCTTCTTGTCAATAGTTACTTTTGTATATTGTTAAACTTGAATACCCTGCTTTTTTGCTCCTAATTCACCGTAAGTTTACTCGAGCGGTGTCCTGGCTCAAGTTGGTTAATAAAACTTTATGGGCTCTTTTTGAAGGGACGTAGATTCATGGGTTTTGTTTTGTTTTCCTTTTCATTCACACTTTTTCATTTCTGCAATGGAAATCGACCACTTTCAGTCATTAATGTCACAAATTGCTCGACTTTTTTATGCAAAAATAAAGATGTGTTAGTCATTGAATTTCTTCATTCGGACCATCTTGGAGTATTCTCTCAACTCCTAGCTACTTATTGGTCCTTTCCTATTAGATTGCTGAAATTTTACATTACACATAAAAATTGTGAATAGATTGTAATTTAGTTGGATGTGCATTTGTGGCATATATGGAGTTTTAATTGAGCGGAGAGCATGTTGATTTGTATGTTAATGGAATCAACGTGTGTTGTGAAAGTTTTATGCATGTGTTCATTCTTTGTGACTATGAGATGGTGATTACAGAATAGTAATTTTAAAGTGTATTGTAGTCAATGCCTTGGATTTATTTAATAACGTTGTTTAGATTGGCAACATGAGTTACGAAACTGTGAACAATTGACCTTGTGGAATTAAATTTTGGATCTGTTGTGAGAGAATTGCGAGAACGAAATTGATGATGAAAAGCAAGGCCTGGAAGCTCTCGAGTGAATGGCCCAAAACTTGTCCAAGAATTGGTCTCCGTGTTCCCCGGTGTTGGGCCGGTAAACGGTCTATTGGTGTCCTGTGTCTGTTTCCCTAAGGGCTAAGATATTGTTGTGTAATATTGCATTTATTTTTGGTAAGCAGACAGGAAAATTTGGTTATGCATCGTCACATTAGAGTCTGTTTGGGTAACACTAGAACCGGTTCTACAAAGTTTGTGTAGCTGCTTTTTGGCTGCATAGGAGTCTGCACCTGGCTTAAAAATAACCCAAGAACTTGTTCTTTTGTAAACCAACTTGTACCCGGTTTTGATAGAAACCTGTTAAATGTGAGAATGGGCCTGAAGCTAATCCTGTTTTGGGCATTCCCAAATAGGCCCTTTATTTCTCTTATAAATTACCTGCAATTTTATTTTATGTCCCTGTTGGTAACCACAGAAGAAAAACTGATGGTGAGTTTCCCTTGCTTACAGTTTCCTACAGGTAGCGCGGACATTTCTGCAGATTTCCAAGAAGTGGAAAATTTAAAAGATGTTGGCTCTGCTTTACATGACGCCTTGCAAGGAGAACCTGGTGATCATTTAGCTAGGTAATGCCAACTTTATTTGTGTATTTACTCTTTTGATATTTGAAGTCTGCTTGATCTACTATTTTGTTGAGCATTAGCTTGGTTGGTTTTCCAGTTCCAATTTGTTTGTACTTTGGTGTGATTGAATGAACTCGTCATTTTTCTCTCGATGATCTTAACGATATGACCAATTGTTGTTTCTTTCTAATTTTCTTCCCAGGCAAGGTAAGTGGAAAAGATTTTGGTCTCCAATGGGCTCAGTTTATTACTTACTATGTAAATAGCTGCGATATTGAACACGTATTTCAATAAAATTTACCTGATGCTGAAAATTGCTTTTTGCAAAATCCAGAGTAAACCAAACCCTTCACTTTCCAAAAAGAAAATAAAATAGTAAACGGATATGTGATGGCAACACTTTAACCTAATTACAAAATGGTAAAATACTCTGACCTCCCCTGAGGTAAAGTCAAAAAACAGGGACCTCCCTTGTGGTATACAAAATTACACTAATATACATAATGAATCTGGTTTGTGTAAGCATTTTCTCCTCGATTGTTTACTAGTGTTCTCTAGTTTGGGTGGTTGGTTGTAACTTCATATACAATCAATCATCTATAGAGGTCTAGGAGGCATGGACACTTTGAAAAGAATGCCGAACTCGCACTGAGTGCGGGTGCGGCTCGGATTCTTCTGAGTTATTTTGGAGTTCTGTTTGGGTTTTGTGTGCGACAAGGATTTGCCTAGGTGCAACGCTAGGACACTTCAAGGGCGCATTGGGCCGTTTCGTAATATTTTTTCTTTAAAAATCAAAGGTTCTTCATAGTTCATACAATTTTGAAAATATTGGGTTGGGTGGGGGGTGGGGTGGGGTTGGGCTGGGTTTAAAAGACATGTTCTTTGGTTAATTATAACCTTCAGGCAAAACATGGTTGAGTGTTCTTTGTTTGACCAAACCAATGAAAATAGTAGCATGAACTTAATGTTCCTTGCTTGTTAGTTGTTATCGGTGTCTTAATTACTAAAAAAATGTGAATAAATACAAGACAATGCACTAGAATGCAGTGGTAGAATTGTTCTATAGATATCACATAACAATATAGTTTTAGCATTTTATACGAGTACCCTGCACCCGCATTGGTGCTTCCTAGATACAGGTAAGTTTATGAAATGTGTTTTCAAACATCTTTTTTTTTTTTTTTTTTTTTTTTTTGTCGTTTGCGGATTTTTATCCCAAGTGTTTCTATTTCCAAGCCAGGAAAAAAACAACATAGTGAAACAAAACTTTGATCCTTCCTTGATATGAATATTTAAGTGGTATTGCACATAGTGTGAAAGTATGCTTAACAATCAGACAATCTTTTCTTTGATCAAGTGCTTCTATCTGTGAAAGATAGCTTGTTTGTCGTCGAACGAAATGAAGGGTCATTCTTGAAAAACTTATCAATGGAGAGTGAAAAACTTATGACGACTAAGTGCTATGAAGGTCCTTATACACTAGTATGTCTCAACTCCTAGTCCACTTAAATGTCTCAATTTTAGGCTGGAAGCGATTTTCTTCCTGTTGTCCTGATTTTCAATCTTTACATATGGTGGCAATTGTCTGGCAGCGACTTCGTCTTCTGGCCTATTAAGGTTGGGAATAACTCTTACACCCTCATTCTCTCCCAATGTACACCTTTTCATTTTCTTTTCACAGAGATGCTGTTGAGCTTCCTTACTGAGCATAATAATCTGAATTTCTTTTAAAATCTTGGACTTGTCTACTCTGGGAACAGTTTTATCCAGAATTTAATGACTTCAACAAATTTTTTTTTCTACAAATCCTTTATTTGCAGGTTCTCTAACACAAAAGAAGAGGAAACGATCGATGACGACTGGTGGAATTTATATGACAGTCTATGGATCATTATTAGCGAGATGAACGGGAAGGGACCAAACAAGACGTTACCCAAATCTTCGTCAGCAGCGGGACCCTCTTTTGGCCAAAGAGCACGTGGCCTAGTAGAATCACTGAACATCCCTGCTGCAGAAATGGCTGCCGTAGTTGTGTCGGGTGGAATTAGCAATGCACTGGGTGGAAAACCAAATAAAAGTGTTGACAAGGCCATGCTATTAAGAGGAGAGAAGTGTCCAAGAATTGTTTTTCGACTTGTGATCCTATACCTCTGTAGCTCTTCTTTAGAAAGGGCATCTCGGTGTGTTCAACAGTTCATTCCCCTTTTGCCTTGTCTTCTGGCTGCTGAATCTGATGAGCAAAGCAAGAGCAGATTGCAGCTGTTCATTTGGTAGTGTGAATTTTTCATTTCAAGATGACTATTATGACCTATGAAGCATGGATACCGATGGGATACGGTGACACGGCAATTCTTGAAACTGAAGGACACAGACATGGCAAACAAAATGAATTAACGATGCAGTATGCCGTGTCCTGTCCACTCCCTGCTTCCTAAATTTTCAATAAAACCATTACTTATCTCCCATTTTGTTATAGTACGACTTTTGCCTCACAGTTTTGACAAAACTTCCAAACGAGCCACCATGTTGTGTCCACTCCTACATTCACCCGTGTCGGCCGGACGTCCGGTGTAAAAATATTTATGACACTTTATTTTGCGTCTCCAATATGTGTTGGCGTGTCTCTGACATGGACACGGCATCCAAATTGAATTGGCCGTGCTACATAGATTATGATATATTTGTTAATTTCCAGTTTATTTCATCTAAGGTCCGTCTGGTAATTTAGAACAGCCACTCTCGGTAAAGTTTGACCTTCAATTGACTTGTGCACAGGGCATTGCTTGTTGTTAGATCACAGTATGGGATGCTGGACGATGGCGCTCGGTTTCATGTTATTTCACACTTGATTCGAGAAACAGTCAACTGTGGGAAGTCAATGCTTGCTACCGCTATCATGGGCAGAGATGATTCAGTTGATTCAGGCAGCTATTCAAAAGATACAGGCACCATTCATAATCTAATTCAGAAGGACCGAGTGCATACTGCGGTTTGTCTCAAAACTCTTTCTTGTTTTATTTTGTTACTTTAATATATTATGTGTGCATTGATGCTTGGTTGTCATTAATGTTTTCATCCTCAATAGCAAATTAGCAACTGAGAATTGAATGATTCCGTCAGAATTTGATCATTAGATTTAGTAGAGCATGGTAAGCTTGCTTGCAATGCCCATATATATATATGTAAAATTTTGGAATAGAGATTGCATTATCTGGCTTAATATTTTTCCAATACTTCAACCCTTTATATAGGGTGAGAGTGAGAGATAAGATGGGAAAAGAGATAAGATCACATCTCCCAAGTTTACAATATAATCTAAATAAATCACGAATAAAATCTGGATGATCTTTGGAATATTCTGGGATTCTGTCCAATCTTATTGTCTTCATCAAATATGGCATGGGTCCCACAAATCTTCCTCTTCCATATTTTCCAACACTCTCCCTCAAGTTGGTACACGGAAACTTGTTGAAGCATCCAGTTTGCGCATGGGAAGACAAACTTGTACCGAACTATCCTCCCTAAAAATCCACCTTGTAGACTGTTGCAGTGGCCCCTTTTGGGTAGTCTCTCGTCCACGTGCGACCCCTCTTGGGTGTCCACGTGCGGCTCCTCTTAGGTGGTCTCGTCATACAAACAACCAAAGCTCCAAGATCACATGGAGAAAGGTGAGATGGGCACACGGAATAATCCATCGTGTGACACATAAATAGAGGTAGTTGTCTTGTCTTCAACACTCCCCCTCAAGTTGGGGCTGCTCAAATACACTAATCCGTGTGATGTAGCAGGTCCCTCTTTGGGTGGTCTCGTCGCCCGTGTGATATAGTGGGCCCCCTCCTCGGGTGTGGTCCCGTCACCCAGTGATATAGCGGGCCCCCTCCTCTAGTGGTCTCGTCAACTGGTCCTATCTCCTTATATTCTCCCCCTCAAATTGAAGGTGGGAGTGAACACAAACACCGAAGTTTGGAAGGAAGTGTTAACAAGGAATTGCCCATTTATTTATTTATTTTTTCAAATTTTTTTTTTGGGCAAATCTGTAATTTCTGAAAAACTCGGGAAAAAACAAACAGAAAACTTTGGGGCAGATTTGTAAAATCAGAAATGATTGGGGGTCTTTCTGCAAAGTAGAGAAAGCTTGGGGTTGTATTTAAAAATTTTAAGACTCTTTACCAACAAGTGACAACGAAAAAGATGAAGTGGGTAGTGTCCCCCACGGCCACGTAAGGGAAGAAAACAATAGAATGCGAAGAAACCAAAAAACTCTCTCTATTTCCCTCTCTTGCTTCTTTTTACTACGAGGCGTGCCTGTTTTTCTAGGACTTGTTTGGCATTCGATACAGAAGTTTTTGAATAAAAATTTATCTTATTTCTGAATGTTACTTTCTGTGTATTACTCTGATGCCCTCTGTTTAATTTCTGGATTGCTCTCCAGGTTGCTGATGAGGTAAAGTATATTAAAACTTCAAGAACTGACCGCACCAGACAGTTACATGAACTCGGCATTAGGATGGATGAAAATGCTTCTGCAGATTCTATCCAAAGGAAAGCTTTCGAAGATGATTTACGAAATAGTTTAAACACCATTCTTGCTTTAGATGATAGCCGTAGAGCCTCCTTCCAGCTTGGTCATGATGAGGAGCAGCAGATTGTTGCTGTAAGCGCTCACTTTTTAATTTTCTAATACTTGCTTTTTCTTTCTTTCTTTCTTTCTTCTTCTTCTTCTTTTTTTTCCCCCTGTTGTCCCATGGCCGTTGTCTCTACCTGTATTTTGGTGTAATTTTTTATTGGTAATTTGGTATGCACATGTTACAATCGTGGTTGTTAGAATAGGTTAATTTTCACGAGTCAATTCGAGTTTACCCGGTACAATTCACTACTCATAGTTTTGAACTTTGGAGTATTAAGTTTTAAGTGGTAAACTTTCAACAGTTGGAGCCTAGATGTTGCATTAAACTTGTGTTAAAAATTGTTATTTTGCTTATTTTATGTGTTGTCCATGTGTTACTTATGTATACAATGTATACCTATACTATGATTTGTTTTCTAAACAAAATGAATCATATGGTTGATGATTTGATACGTAGGTGTGTCATAATTTTGGCAAACCAATTCATGATTTGATAACAATGGCTACACTTACTGTTTCAACAGGAAAAATGGATACACATGTTTCGCACTCTGATAGATGAGAGAGGCCCATGGTCAGCAAACCCGTTTCCAAATAGTAACATAACACATTGGAAACTTGACAAGACTGAAGATTCATGGCGGCGAAGGCCAAAGTTAAGACAGAATTATCACTTTGATGAAAAGCTTTGTCATCCTCCGTCCACTGTATCAAACAATGAGGCACTTATTGTTCCTGTTAATGAAAGTAAACCGGGTTTTGGGGGGCATATTCCTGAGCAAATGAAGCGTTTTTTGCTAAAAGGAATTCGGAGGATCACTGATGAAGGGTCCTCGGAACCCACTGAAAATGACGCTGAATCAAGTGGGCAAAAGACCTCTATACCCGAGGATCTCTCAGAAAGACCCTATTCAGAGGTTGAAAAAGATAGCAGTGATCAGAAGGAAATCGGTTTAGATAGAAAAGATTCTTCCTCTACGTCGACCGAGCCGGAAAATAGTGAGGTATGCATGACCACATGGATGCTTTACATGTGTGTAAGCAGGGTTTGTAGAATTTGTAGATTCAAACGAGTCGATTTGAGTATCATCCAACCTGATAGGATTGGCAATTCAATATAATTCTCATTTCATAATTTTGTACTTTTTTACTTTTAAGTGAAAAAATTTCAACATTTCGAGCCTTGATATTGAATTAAACTTGTGTAAATTGTTACTTTGTTTATATATTATGTCCATATGAATATATGCTATTTTTTGATCTCTAAAAAAAAGTGAATCAATTTTTTTGATATATATCTTGACAAGGAGAATCTTACGATGTTTGACAACAATGGGTTAAATATGTAACTGCATCTCTTATTTCATCTTTTTAGGTTATGATTGCGGTCCCGTGTGTGCTTGTAACACCAAAGAGAAAATTAGCGGGACGTTTGGCAGTCATGAAAAATGTCTTACATTTCTTTGGTGAGTTTCTGGTGGAAGGCACAGGAGGGTCGTCTGACTTTAAAAACTTTCATGCTTCCTGCTATTTTGATTCAAGCAAGGCTGATCAACTGGGAGGAGTCCAAAAGCAGAAGTTTTTCAAATGGCCCATTAATTTAGATTTGGATTCCGATAAAAAGAATACTGTTGATAACACAGATACAGCACACGAGCATGTTCTTCCAAAGCAGCCCAAAAATATTAAGCGCCACCGAAGATGGAACATTTGCAAGGTAGGAAAATGTATATATACAGTTTGGTGTTGGGTAAGTTGCATTTTGCACCCTTGAACTATGCATTATTTGCAATTTGGTCTTTCGTCTTTCAATTGTGGCAATTTGTTCCGTACTCCAATTGCAATGTCAACCTTCTCTTAGCTTCCATTTGAAAAAGTTGTGGAAAGTTGCTACGTGGTCAACGTTCCACATGATGTGTTTCTGCGACTTTTTCAAATGGAAGCTGACAGAAGGTTGACATTGCAGTCGGACTGAAAGTTAAGTGACCAAATTGGCACAATTGAAAGAGGAGGGACCAAACTGCAAATTGGTGGATAGTTCGCGGGTGTAAATTTGCATTTTACACTTTGGTTTTTTAAGGTGTCTCTTACCTAAATCTGATAACATCTCGTATTTTTGCTGGTCATAGATAAAGGCTGTCCACTGGACTCGGTATTTGCTTAGGTACACTGCAATAGAGATTTTCTTCAACGATTCAGTGGCTCCTATATTTTTGAATTTCGCATCACAGAAGGAAGCAAAAGATGTTGGGACACTAATAGTTGCCACCAGAAATGAATCTTTGTTTCCAAAGGGGGTATATAGGGACAAGACTGGAATTATTGCCTTCGTTGATAGACGTGTGGCACTGGAGATGGCGGAAGCTGCCAGGGAGAGCTGGAGGAGGAGAGAGATGACTAATTTTGAATATCTAATGATTCTTAATACGCTTGCGGGAAGATCGTATAATGATTTAACACAGTACCCTGTATTTCCTTGGGTACTGGCTGATTATTCGTCAGAGATTCTTGATTTCAACAAGTCGTCAACCTTCCGCGATCTTTCAAAACCTGTTGGAGCACTTGATTCAAAGCGATTTGAGGTTATTTCATTTCTAACCTTTAATTGAGTTTTCTGTTTCCGTGTTACATGTTTTATTATGTTTGATATTTTATGACAGACAATTTTTTGGCAATAAATTTTGAGTAAAAAGGTGGCAGGCATTCAACGTAATAGAGAAACAGCTTTGGATACAGTTAGACTTCCTCTGTCCACTTTTGAATACTTTTCACCTTTTTTTATTTTTTTTTTATTTTTATATAATTTTTTTTAACGCCTTAGGTCTTAGTCGACTTAATAAGTTTGAATTTATAAGATAAACTTTTACCGGGATGGTGGGTTTATATTTTCATATTTCAGGAAACAGTTTTTATAAATAAAAGCTTTTTTTGTGTTTCACTTACAGGTTTTCGAGGATAGATACCGTAACTTCTGTGATCCTGATATTCCCAGGTAAGCTTCAAGTCCTGCTGTTTCAGCATGTTTTGTGGCATTTAGGGCCTGTTTGGGAATTCTTAAAATATGATTTATTTAGTCTTAGTCCCAGATTCTATCTGGTTTTTATGAGAACCAAGGATATATTGGTTCAACAAAGAATCAGTTTTAGGAGAGATTAGACTGCGCATGGACTCTTGTGCAAGAAATAGATGAATTCACCTAACACTTGAATTATTGAAGGTTCTTAAAGAACCACAAACCAGTTTGTTGCCTTCCAAAAAGCTCCTTATCTCAAGAGCACTTATTGATTAAGATGTCTCATGTCCAGTGATAATTGCTATGTTCCGTATTGCAGTTTCTATTATGGATCACATTACTCAAGCATGGGGATTGTGCTTTTTTACCTCCTTAGGTTAGAGCCATTTACAGCTCTCCACCGTACTCTGCAGGTAATTTGATGAAATCCCATATTCACAGTCATCGATGGCAACAGTTTAGCGTAAAAAGAATTTTGATCTTATTCCGGGCTCTGATTCGTTAAAAATGAAGAGACATGATTTCATTAAGATCACTTTTCTGCTAGGATACTTTCCAACATCAGGTCATTTATGTTTTCTAAGGCTCTGCTAGATTCATGTATTTAGAGAAGGAAACGAAAAGAAGAGGAAAACAAGAAACTATCTGCCTCATGTTCTCCTTGCTGTTTTCCTCTATGTATGAAGGACATTAGAAAATTAAAATTTTCAAAACACTATTAGTAACTTGAGAAAGGATGAAGGGAAGTGACTGAAAAATTCAAAATTTATAGGTTACTTTTCACTCTACCTTCTTTTCCTTCCTACTTTTCCTAGCGTTTCCTTATTAACCAAGCAAAGAGAAGTGTTTTCCTTGGTGTTTTCTTTTCTTTTCCCTCACTAAATCCGTGAACCAGGCATAGCCTAAGGTGTTGACTTGCCTCCGTTGTTTATTTTGTTTGTCACTTGATATAAGTTACTTAACTTATTACCCTGAAACGTTAATTTTCTCTCATGTAATGTTTTTGGTCAGGGTGGTAAATTTGACCATGCAGATCGTCTTTTTCAAAGCATTGAGGGTACATATCGGAATTGCCTTTCGAATACAAGTGATGTGAAGGAGTTAGTTCCTGAATTCTTTTACATGCCGGATTTTCTTCTTAATTCGAACTCTTATCATTTTGGAGTAAAACAAGATGGTGAACCTCTAGCTGATGTTTGCCTCCCCCTGTGGGCCAAGGTATGTAAGGGTGTTATATGGACTGACAGCTTCAGAATACATTCTCACCTATTGTAAATTTGTAATTACATTATTATCTTCATGTTCAACTTATTTTAAAGATTCATCCTAGTACAATAACTACTTGTTCTTCTTCTTTCCCCCTCCGAAAAAGCAACTCTTGCTTCCGCTTTTAAGTTGGAGACGGTGGTTTGTATATAAGGACATGAGTTGGTGGTTGACGGAAACCTATGCTCCTGAATATCAACAAGCAAATAACTCTTCACTCTGTCATGTTTATACCTCCATCTCTGCCCGTCTTTAATTTTTTCTCTCTTTAAAGTATATTAGCTTTGATATATGTACTTCGAAAATAACTTTGTTTGAATAAATCACCCATGAGCGTTTGATTGAATCATATTACACTTTCTTAAACCACCCATGAAATTTTAACGGAATCATATGACACTTTCTTAACTTGTTTGAGCTGTTGAAACATTGTATTTTTTTTCTTGGATATCCAGTTTCTGTTTTGTGTTTGTATATGTAATGCTCCTATTTATCTTTGCTTCATAATGCTACGTACATTTGTAACCTATATATGTGCACCTGTAGAAAGTACCTATATTTCTGCATATATGCATTTTATTTCAAATTAGCCAAAAGCATAAGAGTCTTATTGACGTTTTAAGTTGTTCCTGGGAGAATGAGAAGGGAAAAATAATTGGAAATAGCTTATGTCCAAGTTAATTGCACAGGGATCCCCTGAAGAGTTCATAAACAAAAACCGAGAGGCCCTTGAAAGTGAATATGTCAGCTCAAATCTCCATCAGTGGATCGATTTGGTGTTTGGTTACAAGCAGCGCGGAAAACCAGCAGTGGAGGTATTATTGGTTTTCAGTCTACAGTGATTGTGAACAATTAGAGCCCGTTTGGGATAGCTTTTTTCAGGGCCAACAATCAATTATAGGTAATTGTTTATGTTCTAGGTTGATATACATTGTTGGCCCCATTCTCTAACAGCTTTAAGCTTTTGGTGCAATTGGTAACTTAACATGGTATCAGAGCCTTGTTTGTGGGAGGTTTGACTCTCCATCCCCGCTTTGGTGTGCATATTTTGCACTTTGTTATTTGTCTCCATTATGATGGAGTTTGGTTTGTTGGCTCTCCACGTGCGAGACAGGGTAGCACGTGAGGGAGGGTGTTGAAGGTTGTTATACATTGTTGGCCCATTCTGTAACAATTAAGCTTTTGGAGCAATTGGTTACTTAACAGTTTAAAAACTTGTGATCGTTTGGATTACCTTTTTAAAAACCTGATCCTTTTCAAGCTTCCAATTTGTAGATTTTTAAGTAATCTATTCCAAAAAGTGATAATTTTAAAAGCTAATTTGAACGGGCTCTTAGTATTTTCGTAAGTTTACTAACCTCTGAAATACTGGATTGCAGGCAGCAAATATCTTTTATTATTTAACTTATGAAGGTGCTGTTGATCTTGACACCATGGAAGACGAATTGCAATGTTCAGCGATAGAAGACCAGATAGCAAACTTCGGGCAGACCCCAATTCAGATTTTCCGTAAGAAACACCCAAGGAGAGGCCCACCGATCCCAATCGCTCATCCTCTGCACTTCGCTCCTGGTTCTATTAATTTGACTTCAGTCATTTCTAATACAAGTAATTCACCAAGTTCGGTCTTATACGTTAATATGTTAGACTCGAACATTGTGCTCGTGAATCAGGGGCTCACCATGTCAGTTAAGATGTGGTTGACAACCCAACTACAATCTGGTGGAAACTTTACCTTCTCTGGCTCTCAGGTAAACTAGTATATTCTTTTATATACTATTCTGGTCATTGCATTTTACTATTCACCATTTCAGTCACAATGTGTTTTAAGGCCTGAAAATGTTGCAGGAACCCTTTTTCGGGATTGGTTCTGATATTCTTTCTCCTCGTAAAATTGGGAGTCCTATGGCCGAAAATATTGATCTTGGATCTCAATTCTTTTCTACACTACAGACACCATATGAGAATTTTTTGATTTCATGTGGAAACTGGGAAAATAACTTTCAGGTCATATCTCTAAGTGATGGAAGAATGGTTCAGAGCATCAGACAGCATAAAGATGTCGTTAGCTGTGTAGCAGGTACGGTACCTTCCAATTTTCATGGCTGGAAATTGTTAACTCAAATCTACCAATGAAAAAAAAAAAAAAAAAAAAAACTCTAAAAAGCTCCTTTTGGTTTGAGAGAAGTGGAGAGATAAGAAGTACACTCATTAAAAGAAAAGAAAAAGAAAAAAAGACAAAAGTATGTTTCTCTCCACCCTGTTTGGATTGTTTGGATAGACAGGAGAGAAGAGAAAGTAATTACAACTCTCGTATTTGATTAGCGTTCATACGAGAGGAGAAAATAGAGTATGTAGAACCAATTTACTCTTTCATCCTCTACTATAAAATGATACTTCATTGGTGCCACGTATTCGGTGATAAATTGGTCTTTCCCTTAATGTTTTTATTTCCAGTCTCTTCGCTCTCTCCGAATCTCTCTGAATTGAAGAGAGACAAAAATCGACCTTTTCTCCCTTCCTTTCCTCCACTTCTCTCCATTAACCGTCTCTTCCCTCCCAACTTTACTTATGAAACAAGGGAAGTGGAGGGAAAGGTCTATCCATTCTATTCTCTTCTCTCCACTTCTCTCAATCCAAACATACTCTAAACTTTATGGCCCACCGAATCCAGTTTGGTTTTTACCTTCTTATAAATTTTAAGTCAATGAGACTTGTTATGGCAATGGCAGAAGATTCTGGGTGTCCCCCATGGATTTTCTAGAATCTTCACTTTAGCCTCAGTAGTTTTTACATATTTAGATTCTCCCCCCCCCCCCCCCCCCCCCCCCCCCAAATTAGTCTCAAAACCTCTATACACACACACACACACACACACACACACACACACACACAAAAAAACACTTTTCTGATCCAAAATTTTGAAAATTGGAATTTTACCCTTAAATATTTTTGTAATTTTGGATATTATATATATTAGCCCTACAAATTTAAATAAGTTACATATTGGCCCTTTTAAATTTTTAAGTTTTACAAAATGATCAATGTAAATATACATTTGACAACACTAATTGTAATTCAAATCACCCTAAACCATCAAATGAGTTCTGGATTTGAATAAAGAATATCAAAATTTACTGTATATAATGAGAATTACAAGTATCAAACCTGTCAACACTAAAAACGGTCAAAAAATCTCGGTGTAAAACTGTTATTTTCCTAATGTAGAAAATCCTACCAAAAAATATGGATAGATTAAAAAAAAAAAAAAAATCCTCAGGGCACTGCCCTGTTACCTAATGTACCCAGGCTGGCCCTCCAAGTTTACATTCCTGGTTCCGCCCCTGTATTTGGGTTGTAAGGGAAATATCTCATGCGAGAGTCACTTGAAACAAACTATGATTGGCAGCTCTACTGCTGTCATGTTGACCTTAAATTAAAGGACAATGGCACATGTATACACTTGTATGTTCATTTAATTCTTGAACTATTAATTTATCCACCATTTCTTTCATGCTAACTCTGCTATTTTATGTGTAAAAGGATTATTTGGAATTTGGAAAACAAAAATACTCTCACGAGGTAAATGGAAAATATATCCGAACATCCAAATTGGCAAAAATACATGTGAATTTTAAACTACAAATGGCAAAAGTCAGAATTGGATTTAAATTGTTAATCAACAAAGAAAAGAATATACAATTAGTAAAACCATCAACAACTAAAATTGTAGAAAGGTCCAGAAGCTGGTCTATGGGCTGAAGCAGTAGTTTTCTTCTCAAAAAAGGCCTCCGCAGGCGTCAAAAATATCAGTTCCAATTAGCTAAAGTGAATATCGTAATCTTTTTTCCGTTTCTCCTTTGTGCCTTTCGTAATATCTACCAATTTCCATCTTGTGCTTGTATATTATGTTCCTAACGTCCAATTAGTAAATTAAACTCTTGCTTGCTATGTCATGATCTTATTCGTTATTCATATACTGTCGTGTGCCTTTTAAGTTGTCCACGTTCTTATTGAAGATTACACTACTGCAGTGACATCCGATGGGAGCATCCTAGCCACTGGCAGTTTTGACACAACCGTCATGGTGTGGGAGGTTCTCCGTGTTAAAGCCCCCGAAAAAAGAGTTCGGAATACAGTAACAGAGATGCCTCGTAAAGACTGTGTCATTGCCGAAACACCATTCCACATTCTATGCGGACATGATGATATAATTACGTGCTTATACATTAGTGCAGAGCTCGATATAGTTATAAGTGGCTCAAAAGATGGAACTTGTGTTTTCCATACCCTACGTCAGGGAAGATACGTGAGATCTCTCCAGCACCCATCTGGCAGTGCATTGTCAAAGCTTGTTGCGTCTCGTCATGGACGGGTTCTGCTTTACGCCGACAATGATCTCAGTTTGCATCTATATTCCATTAATGGGAAACACATCGCGACTTCTGAATCGAACGGTCGGCTTAACTGTGTTGAACTGAGCAGTTGTGGTGAGTTCTTGGTATGTGCAGGAGACCAGGGACAAATTGTCGTACGCTCTATGAACTCTCTGGAGATTGTGAGAAGGTATAATGGAATTGGGAAGGTAATAACTTCGCTAGTTGTGACTCCAGAAGAGTGCTTCTTAGCTGGGACCAAAGACGGTAGTCTTCTGGTTTACTCTATTGAAAATCCTCAACTTCGCAAAACTAATCTTCCTCGAAATCTGAAATCCAAAGCTTCTGCAACGGGATAGGTTTGGAATTTCGGACTGCATTGGTGGGTTTTTTTTTTCATTACAAGTGCTGATGAGTGATGTGAGTATGAGGTATGTTCTTTAAATTTTCATCCTTGCCCAATTTTAAGTTAAACGGAAATGCAGACATCATGTTTAAATCCTCATCCTTGCTGTTTGTATGCCCCGTTGCTTTAAAGATGTGCTAGAGTTTGTGGAAATTACATTTGTCATTTTTCACTTTATATTGCTATCATATATTTTAGTGCAGTATGTTAATATAATAACCCAAACAGTTTTAAATTGTTCAAAGTCATTGGTGGAAAACTTGTAGCTGGAAAATCATTGTAACCATCAACCTAGAAGATGCTGATATCTTGACAGTAGATGCATTGTTTTATTTGCATTGTTATCGCATATTTTGATATTTCCCAGCATTCTGTATCCATTTCTTCTCTTACATTAGAATTCACTGAAATTGCAGCCTGGTGAGCGTCCCCATTACAACTGGAGAAGCATGGTTCAGAGTGTTCTTGTACGGAACTGTGAAAAGACCAACATTTCCAACAGCAGCATTTCAGCAGGATGGAACATACACGGATACACCCCCATAAATATACATATATACACATATAAGGTTTCTCTTCAATTGCAACGTATGCGCATCTTGCCCAATCTGGTGCTATTTTTCCCAGAAATGAGGCTAATGACGGCAAAAAACAACCCCTGCAATTCACCTTTCTTGTGAGGTTGGGTATTAAGGTAAACCTGGTGTTAACACATTCATGTACATTCTATTCTTGTAAGGTAGATCAGTAATGTTGTGTATTGGCAACAAAATTTGGATTTCTCCTGTTTAATAGTGAGTGTTAACCCACCAAGAACTTTGTATAGATGGGATTAACACCGTCTCCTACAATGAAAGGCCATTCTTTTTTATCCGTATTTCTGTTAGGATCATTCCAGGCTTCAGTAGTATCATGTTGTTACTCGTTAGTCTTTTTACCATCTGGAATGTCCTATTAGTTATTTTCACCACCATTTTTCACTTGGATCTGCTAATTCGGCAAAGTTGTATATGAGTTACTTTACAAATTGTCGTTTCTTTTATCAACTGTTCAAAAAGATTTTTTTTTACCGGTGAGAGTGGCGGTGGTGGTTTGGTTTTGAACCGATGAAGTTCAGCTACTTAAGAATAGAGATTGACTTCTTAATGATATGTTTGTGTACTTGGTTTGGAATTTTAGTTTTTATTTTTTATTTTATTATGGATTTGAATGATTTGAAACTCGGATTATCCTTGAGGTTCTGGAATTTTTTAGTCTGGTGGTAGTTCTGCCCATTATGGTGGGGGCAGACTTTAGCAACCAATTCCAAATTTTTGACCAACCCATCACTTTTGGAGTGATACTGACCATCACGTTTTCAACTTATTAACCAAACTCATCACTTTTATAGTAGCTATTTTCATATTTTTTTTAGAAATCGCTAGTCCAACTCACGACTTCTGACCGCAATGAACTAGCGACTTCTTGTTGTGGTCAGTAATCGCGAGTTGGACTAGCCACTTCCTCAGATTTTTTTTTTTTTTTGTTGATGAAGTCGCTACTTCAACTAGCGACTTTAAAAAAAAGTGATGGATTTAGAAAATAAGTTGAAAACGTGATGGGTCAGGTAAATTTCACTCAAAAAGTGATGGGTTGGGTAAAAAATTCAACCAATTCCCGTCAGAACAAAACTGCCACGCATTAGGAGTACATGACATGCCACCAAGGCTAGTGTTTTACACTTATTCTGGCATCATGAGAAGCGAAATAATCTTTTTAAAATTTTCCGTTGATAAATTAAACAATACTTATTGGGAAATCAACATTTCACTTCATTTAAGTTGACGGGTACTATGGTTTGGTTGACCTGTTTGCAACTAAAGCAGGAAATATATTCAGTCCTCTAGAAATAGGTCTGGTCAACTGTGCAAGTTTCAGGGCATCTGTCCAAAATATAGCAATTTCAGTCTTGACTTAGGAGAGATTTTTAGGTACTTTGGGGGTACTAAGTGCTCCATGTTGATGTGGTATCCTCACGCCAACGAGAATATGTTATTTGAGTGAGACTCACAAATAAGGAGAGTATGTTAACGTAGGGGAGTGGGTCTCACTTAAATAATTCATTCGCTTTGGCAATAAGGTACCATATCACATGATACCCTCAAATTACCAAAATTCTCTTCTTTTTAGGGGATTTACTGAATGCGCATATAAAATTTCTCTTGACACCCACATGTACAATAAGAGATACTTCATGTATTCCTCTCCATTGCATTATATAGGTGTCGAGAGGTTGAATATTTATCAACTAAAGTCGTACTTAAGAGTATGCTGCCCAGCGATTTTAGTCATTGTTGATTGCTTTCGTTGCCTTCGTTTACACATATTACTGTTGCCCATACCAGAGTACCAGACCATATTGGTACATAATTAAGGCTATTATGCCATATCGTGGTCTTCTTCTTCTGTTTAGTGATGAAGAGAAACCCCCATAATCCGGATAAGTTTTTTCATGATACCGTGACAAGTGAAGCTCCACTCACATTAAGCCACGTGCTGTCTAAGAAGTGGAGGCATGACCAGCATGAAATAAGGGGCTATTATTTGTCATGATCATCGATTCATCATTCAATAAGGGGCCATGTGGAACTATTTGAGTGGGGCATCACACCACGTCAGCATGATGAGTGGTGTTGACAGGCTCACTGAATAATCTTGCCGAGTCTCCATGACACTAGGTCGTCAACTAAACCTGAATGTAAATAATACTTGCAAAAATTATGTGTGTATCATTTAACTGCTCGAGTCATGCATGCCCTGAGACCGATGAGGGATTAGCTTAGTTCAAGTTTACAGATTGTCACCCTTTTACCACCAGGCCATGCGCGCGCAGGTTAACATGTCATGCATGGTCTTCGATTTCAATTCTTCAACCCTGTAGTACATCTATTTTTGTTAGCCAACAACTTATTACAACTAAAAACATGCTTTCAATTTTAACTAGCTACTTTTTGACACAACTTCAACAATGTTCCCCGTTTTATCTAGACAATTGCTTTGTTGGTTTTTGAGATCTGTAACAATTGACATGCATTCACAGAAAAGCTATTGGTTACGGCTGTTGGAGATGGTCCGAGCCAAGAGCTATTACTCAGATTTTCCTGAATGATAAACACATATATCTAGATTTTGTTGATCTATATCTGTGTGTGGAAGTGCAACATAGAACTTGGATATTAATGGAATTGGGAGGAAATTTGAAGTGTCCAGTACATTTTGAACGTGGAATACATGACAAAATCGAAGATTATTGTACACATATATCTGTTCATACATATATATATACATGTATGTATGTATGTGTGTGTGTGTGTGTTTTGTCAATATGTACGTACCCATAACTTGGCTCAGTAGAGACAGAGAGAGAGAGAAGAAAAGTCCCAATAATTGGATGTACCCTCTTTTTTTTTTTTTGTTGAATGTACCCTCTTGGAATTGGATAATCTGCACCATGTTTAGGGATCAAAATGGGACTAGGCGTGGCAATTTTTGACACGACAATCCGTTTTACTGAGACAACTCGAACACGACATGATATGATTAATTTAAAATAGCTTGTATTATAGATGAATAGCGCTCGAAATTAAAAATTAAACCCAAAGCACACAACCCGATTAATGACACGATTATGACACGAGAATCCGAATTACCACCCTTAAATGGGACCCACTTGGAGAGGATCCAAATGCTAAAATATGTCTAATCTCAATCAATTGACTAAACCCACTTGTCCAGTTGAAGGGTTTAAAAAGTCTTTTGTGCCCTTCATTGTGATGTCCTAGCTTCTGTAAGGTACCGGACAAAACCGTCAGCACGCCGGTCGTTTAATTCGTTGTTGCCAAACAAGTCTCTCATTTCTCTCGCCTTTGCTCTCACTGACTCGCCCTCGTGACTCATCATTACCAACTTCACCGACTCAGCCACTGAGTCACAACTAAACGACCCGTCTTGCTCATTTCTCAGTATCTCCACCCCGAGTTTCTTCCCTTCCACCAATCTAGCATTCAACGGTTGCTCATTTATCATCGGTAAAAGTATTAAAGCTCGCCCGAAACTGAGTCCCTCAATAATTGAGTTCCAACCACAGTGAGTCAAGAAACTTCCAATTGCTGAGTGACCCAATATCTTCGCTTGTGGGGCCCACTCTACGTAGACAAACCCACGTCCCTTAATTCGTTCCTTGAACCCATCCGGTACCAACTCCAACTCACCTTGAGTTGACCCGGGTGGCCTCCTTAGCACCCAAAAGAAAGGCATACCAGATTGCTCTAATCCAAGAGCCAACTCAGTGAGTTCTACCCGATTCAGAGTTGCCTCAGTTCCAAGTGCAACATAAACAACAGAGTTAGCACTCTGTTTGTCTAACCACTCTTTAATAATAACCCATTTTTCATCGTCCTCTGACTCACCATCTGCCGGTAATGGAGGTAAAACTCCCACCGATACAACCGGTTTATGGAAAAGCTCACAAACAAGATTGAACCACTCTGGCTCGAATTCAACAGAAGTCCGAATGAAAAAAACATCACTTCCATCAACAGAAACACCGAAACGTTCTATATCAGACGAACCAGACTCATTCCCACCCGTACTCTCCACAATCTGCATCACCTCATGGCGACGATACGCGACGTCGGTTTCAAATGGGACCCACTTAGGCACGACCGCATAATCCTCAGCCCTTGGTCTAGCAGGCTCCTGTGGAGGTCCTATAAAAGCCATAGTTGCAGCACTGAAAAGACTTAGATAGGCTCGAGAAATTCCGAGATTGGCAGCAATGGAGGGTACCCAATGAGAAGCATAATCATAGACAATCCAATCTGGTGTTGGACTTGTATTTTCAAGAAAATTGGCTAATGGTAATTTCAACAAATCAAAGGCTATTTTGAGGAACTGAGCTTTGTGGTGAGATATGTCCATTGAAGACTCTGCATGATCAGGTAAGTTATTAACTTTGGGTAAAGGAAGGCTAATTAGATGTATCAAAGGGGCTAAATTGGAGGGTATTTTAGGAAGTCTTTGGAGGTTTCTTGGGGTGGAGATAAAGGAAACATGGTGACCCTTTTGGGCTAAGCACTTGGAGAGGTAGAGGAAAGGTATGAAATGGCCCATGCCTAACCATGGGAACATTACTACATGAAGAACTTTGCCTTCTTCCATGGATATGGTGGTCAATGATAATTGGCAAACCTTGAGAAGAACTCAAAGAGTTTCCCAAGTCCTGTGTTATTAATTAAAGAAGTAGAAATCTGTATACGTGTGGGTGTATGCATATATAATTAATGAGTATTATCTGGGACACAACCAAAAAAAAAAACGCAACCTTGTGACACAACTCCCATTTTGTGTCTATCTTTCTCCTGATGGGTATTGCGAGGCCCTTCAGGAGAGAGTTAGACACAAAATGAGGGTTGTGTCCCAAGTATTACACATATATAATATAATGTTTTACCGAGGAATGTAAAATTGGACAACTCTTGGGGCATAAAAATCTCAAAAAAATAAGATACATAATCCACAATGAGTCTATCTCTCTTCTGATGGGATCCACAGAGGGGAGATATAGATACATAGTGGTTTATGTACCTTGTTTTGTGAGATCTTATGTGTCCCAAAAGTTATCCTATAAAATTACATGCACATCACACAAATATATAAATGTATCCCTTTCTGAAAGAAAGAAATAAATAAAATAGTCAAAATAGCTAGAAAGATATCTTAGCTAATCACTTTTAAACCCCCAACTCCATCTGTGTTCCTCATTATAGGGAAGTTTGCATTATTATAATAGTTTTTATACACAATTTCAAATGCATCTCTCTCCTCAAATGAATATGATATGTGTTATTTTTTATTACTTCATTTTACTTATGGGTAATTAATTACCCATATTCGCACACTCTCTCCTCAAATGTGGTGAATCAAAAAGGAATTCCCAAAATGGAGAACAATTTAGGAAATCCGTTAGAGCTCCAAAAATGCAATTTAATTCTTCAAAATAGCTAAAACGTGACTAAGGTAATGTGGTTGGAGTTGCTCTTTTAGCTTCAAATTTTGTTATTGAATATGTGATTGACTGGTGCAATTGCCGTGTTTAAATTGGTTTTGGTTTATTTATATATCAGTTAAAAAATACATAATGTAAGCCAGGAATTTCAATTGAAAGCGTCGTTCACTCAAATTGAAGGCTTGGATGGTAGTGCTTGGTTGCCCCAAGTGTTGGTAGTTACACTGGCAAAGCAAATCTGGCCTTTTCCAAGCCAACGTACCATTGCAGAAGCAACTGGTACCACTGCAAACAACAGCGTAGCCAATGCTCCTCTAACAAAGAGAGGGATCCAAGTTTTTCATATAAAAATTATGATGCACTCATCAGCTCTCCAGTCTTTCTTTTATTTAATTTTCATTATTTGCTAGTAGTATTTATTTATTTTGGGTCAAGGCTGGATTGGTCTCACTTGTAGCCACCTCATTGGACTTTTTTTTTTTTTTTTTTTTTGCTGAGACACCTCATTGGACTTGTGAAACCTCAATAATTGACTAATTGTTGCCACCTCAGGACTTGTCATACTTAATTCAAAGTTGACCACCCCAAAAAAAATTTCAATTAAAGAGTAATACTTGGGGCACAACCAAAGCCACAATCTTATGCCCACAACCTTTATTTTGTGTCTATCTCTCTCTTGATGGGTCCCACAGTGCCCACTAGGAGAGAGATAGACACAAAATGAAGGTTGTGGACAAAAAAGTTGTGACTTTGGTTGTGCCTCAAGTATTACTCTCAATTAAAAGTGTGGTGTTTTTGTGAAAATTTTTTAAGAATGGATGCTCTGAGTCTGGTTAATCATATTGTCATCTTCGGAGCATCCACTCTAAAAAAATGAGTTGAAGAATCAAATGACAATTATCAAAGAGACCCCCGGAGTTTAACCCGGACAACCCCAATTACAAAAAAAAAAGAAAAAAAAAAAAAAGAAAAAAAAAAAGAAGAGACATACCTGGAATTTGTGAATGCAACTAACTCCGATGACACAACACAAATAAACCAAATATTTTTTCTACAACTTCTTTACACAAAAACTCAAAATCCCAGAGAAATATTTGTGTTTTAACTAAACTACATGAACATTTTCAATCATGCCATTCAATGTTTTCGGTGCTTCCATAAGCCTCCTAATTAAGGGTGTCATTTGGAATGGAACTTCCGATTCTGACCCATTCCGATCTTAAAAATTCCGATTTTGGCACCAAAAATTAAATTCCGAATTCCGAAAAAAATAAAATCACAACCGGATCGGTATTGTTTTGAGAATTTCAAAATTTTCGAAAATTTGTTTTCCGAAATTATTTATGAAAAAATTCGATTTTTTTTTTGAAAATTTGGAAGAATGTGGACTTGTTTGTCCTACATTGAATAAGAAGGGAAATGAGAGAGTAGGGGACTCTCTATAAAACCATGACTCACCCTTTCAATAGTATTTGTATTTGAAAATTATGAAAATTTTCGATTCCAATTCTGAAAAATTCCAAAAAATTCCTAAAATTTTCGAAGAATTCCGATTCCGAAAATTTCCAAAATTCCGAAATCGGAAAGGAAAATGAAATTCCAAACGGAGTAATACTTTGGACACACCCAAACACACAACTTTTGGGACACAACCCAATTAATGTGTCTATCACTCTCCTGTGTCACTGTAGGGTCTAGTGACATCACAGGAGAGAGATAGACACATTAATTGGGTTGTGTCTCAAAAGTTGTGTATTTGGGTGTCTCAAGTTTTACTCTTTCGAAAAAATTAGAACGGAGATTGGAACACTTATTTAATTTATTTATTATTATTATTATTATTATTTTAAAATATGATATTCCGATCCGTTCTGACCGAAACACAACCCTACTCCCAATTGAACACAATCCTACAATGATAATTTTCGTAGAATGTCAGTGTCATTAACCACAATTTTACTAGTCAGCATTCCTTCAAATAAGCAAAATGCTTTAATTAGAAGCATTTCCTTTGGTTGCAATATCCAATAACCATAATTATATTAAGTGTCAATACATCAAACTCTTCAAAACCATCATATCTCAACCTCTCAAAGAAGCTCTCTGCTTCTGCCGCACTTCCTAAACTCCAAAAAAACTCCCAAAAATACAATTACATAACACTCATTCCACTTATAATTGCCTAACCCATAAAAACCTTATTGAAAATCCCTTTTTTTTTTTTTTTTTTCTTCCCTATTAACATTTAAAAAAAAAAACAAAAAACAAAAAACAAAAAACAAAACACCCTTCATGGCATCTTCAGCTCGAACCATAAACACAAATTTCCGGCCGGTTCTATTCTTCATCAAGCTTTCCCACACCACCACAAAGTTATCGGCAAATTAAAGGTCTCGTAAGCCATTATTTCTTGCAATTCAATTCAAATATTACTCTCCTCCCCCCCTTTATTCAATTATTCAAGAACTCCCCACCTTTTCGGAACTCCCAAAAACCAACACTTTTTATCAACTTACCAAACTACTTTATTTGCTTCCCTGAAAATTTACCCAATTTACATAGCACCGCCGCCTATATAAAGTTCTCTCACAAATACTCCTCGTCTCAAAATGCCCACCAAACTTGAAAACATATAGTACTAGTAGTATAACATATCCATCAACAAAAAAAAAAAAAAAAAAAAACGTAGTGGAGTACTCCGTATAACATATTATCATCAATTCCTCGAATTTCGTTTCACTCAATCTCTACATCATCAATTTTACCATCTTTAACTAAACAATCATTCAGTATCAAAAATAAAATAATATAAACACTACTAATAATCAATCACTAAGCAATGCAGTGAGTCTAATTGAATTTTACATGGTAATTTGTTTCATATCAGTTGAGAACTATAACATCTTCAAACAATAGTGCAGAGCAATAATTTGAAAATCATCACATAATTTCTCTACAATATAAGTAACATTGTTTTATGGGCAAGTCTATAATGAGCAGATTCTCATATGATAAGACGGGTTTTAACCGTTGGATGAAAATCTAGCAATAAATGCATCTCCAGATTCTTGGAAATCTTATGGCTAAATTCTCATCCAACGGTTAAAACTTGTCTTCTCATATGAGAAACTTCTCATATTAGACTTACCTTTATTTTATAGCAATCGTACGCGGAATGTTTAATTGTTTTGAAATTGCATAACTCACGCCAATCATTGTTGTCTGCTAAGAGCATGATCTGACAATTTGTGCTATTTATATTGCTAAATGCTACTCTTTTTTTTCTTTCTTTTCTACTGGGCCCATTTCAAAATCATTTTTATATTTGGTTTCTTTTTCTTAGTAAAAAAAAAAATAAAAAAAAATAACAATAACAACTGCGACAAAAAAATACAAGATTAAGTTTTGCCAAAATTTCTACTGGGCCCAAATATAAATCATAAATCCACGTCTTAAATGATGTGACAGTGGGCCTACTGAATTTTAAATGGAGGATGTTGAAATAACCACACAATTGTCCCACTATCACATTATTTGTATTTGGAATGTAAATTTGGAATTTAAATTTTAAGAAGCATAGCATTACTCGTTCCTTTGAGAGTTAAACAAACTTATTCTCCCATCTCCGGTACTTTTTATGATGATCTAGCTTTGTTTCAAGCTGTTAAACGGTAGTCCCCAAAAAAAGAAGAAAAAAAAACTATAATAAAGAGACAAAACTAATTGTTTTTTTTTTTTATTTTTTTTTTTATAGATGTAATTTTTCAAAAATCCAAAGGACATTTGCCATGAGATTTCCAGGATAAATCGTTTTTGGGGGTGGAATGACACCAATAGAAAGAAGGTTCACAGGAATGATAAAGAGGTTTTGTGCTAGTCTAAGCTGAGAGGTGCAGTTTAGGAGTCTATAAAGTGAATATAGAACTGCGGAAGCTAAAAGAAATGGTTTGGCATGTGAGATTTTGTAATTCAATCCCAAAAAATGTGCGTTAATCACAAAGATTTGTAATGTCAAAAATTATCTTAGGGTGTGTTTGATAACCCAATTAAGTGGTGAAAATGAAAATTTTCAGCACAATTATTTTCAGTGCGTTTGATAACATACCAGTTAATTGAAAAACTAATCACAAACCTGCTGAAGTAAAAAGTTTGTACTGAAGATAATTATTGAATGCATTCCATTTCAGTGCTTGAAATACTATTTTCAGTATTGCAAATTCAATTGTTTAAAATTTTCAGTACTTCAAATTTAGCACTTAATTTTTAGTACGTAATTTTCAGTTTTATCAAACGTGCTCTTAGATAACTTTTAAACAATTTAATTGCAAGTTGAAGCTATGCCAAACAGGCCCATATAAAACATCACCAACTATTTCAAGAAAGTAGAGGTGTAAAGTGGGTCGGGCCGCGCAAGCCCATCCCCAAAAAAATAAAAAAAAAATAAAAGGACCCACGTGGGTTGTGGGCTGGGTCGGGTTGGGCCGCAAGCCATACAAGTCGGGTCAAGCTGGGTTTGGAAGCTATTTAGGTGAACCCAGCCCGACCCAAGTGGATTGGGCTAGGCTGTGTGCGAGTTAATAGGTTGAGTTGGGTTTGGGTATAAGTTGAACAATTAAAACTCATAGCTTAGAATTTATAACTTAATATAATGTATAGCTTATTAGATATTAGTACTTATACTTATATGGAACATAATTTCTTACTTATATTTTGTAATTTACAATTATTTTTTTGAAAATTAGTGTGTTGGGCTAGGTGGTGGGTTGGGTCGGGAGTTGGGCTTTGGACTAGAAAAGGTGAACCGGCCCGGCCCACCACGACAGGTTGGGTTATGTGGACTGTTTGACGGATTGGACTGGGATGATTTTAGTCTTTTTTTTTTGGACTGGGCCGTGTCAGACCGGATAAACCCAGTCCATTTTACACCTCCACAAGAAAGTGTCTCAATCATACCGACCTGGGCCACTTTGAAAGCCCAATCCAAACTAATGCTGATGATAATGTACAATTTAAATTTACTATGGGCCCACAATTGGTGTCATCAAACTCGTTATACCATTCGTTAGATTTCCTTCTAATCCAATTAGTGGGGTCCACATAAAGTCGCCGTGGCACATCCCACGTGAATGAGAAGTTATTCAATGAGTCCATCATACTACATCATTATGGTGATACCGTGTGACATCCCAATTATACAGGTACATGTGGCCTATAAAGCCATGAAGTTATGATAAGCGTGAATGATGCCCTGGAAAATAGGGGATTGTGACTTATTGTCATACAATTTCATTTTATTTTACACATGGTGTTATATAATTAGGACGTGATACCACGTTAAAATGATAATATAGTGTGATAACCACATCAGCCATCATTGAATCCAACACTTTTACGGGTTCCGCACTCAAAATCACCCAAAACGAACGGTCAAGAGTCTTACACTACATCATAGTATGTACATTGGTGTTCATGTGAATCGTGCCCCATTTTTTAGTATATACATATATAGTCAGGTTCTAGTGCACACTGGGTAAGAGCATTTGGTGAGCGCACTGGGCTTTTAAGCCTAAAAAAATTGCGAGTCGTGCCATGTCTCGCTGACCTGTGATTTTTTTAAGCTTAAAAGTCCAGTGCGCACTGGAGCCTGATTGTGTGTGTATATATATATATATATTGTGTCACGCCCCGGAGTAGCCAAAAATAGGGAAAATTTAAAATTTCCTTTTTGGACCCATAGGGAATGACGAGTTACAAAGCCGTCCTGTCCTCTAACACTATAAACAACATAAAAGTAAAGGGGAGAAAGCTAATTGTAACTTAAACTTCAATCTGAACAATTACAAATCACAGGTCCCAGTACTAATACAGCAACTATTCTGAATACACAATGCTGTCGGCTATCTTCGGTCTTCAGTTTAGCTTTACACTTCCAGTGTTCCTCAGCACCTTACTCTCAAGACTGAATTGTCCTCTAACCAACCTGCAAGGAAATCTGGACATTGGATTGTCCAGGCGTAATATGCCGTCAGCTTTGCAACAAAGCTGAGTGGGCGTTCATAACCATATTCACCACCAATATACATACACTAACCACTCATCTCACGTTATTACTTTGCATCTTAGGATGCGGTTAGTCCATTATTGATTGACGTCACTCACACGGACATAGCAAAGGTATCGATTAACATATGATGCAATTAATAAACATCTACTATAAACCGAATAACATGATCAATATAATTCATAACATGCTTGTCTGGTTCTTCAAATAACAACTATTTCATTTTCTCATTTCCATTATGCTCGTGCATGTAAATGCGTACTCAATGAACCCAAACCCAAACTCTGGAATATAAAATCCCATAACCAATGCAACTCAATAACATCGGGTTATAAAACCCACAACGACAACTTACTCTGAACTTACTTTCACAATACAAACCACACTTTCACTGCGCACTCTGATACTGTAACATCATCGCCTTACGGCCTTATAGTAACATCGTCGCCTTACGGCCTCATAGTAGCGTCGTCGCCTTACGGCCTCATAATAACTTCGTCGCCTTACGGCCTAATAGTAACATCGTCGCCTTACGGCCTAATAGTAACATCGTTGCCTTACGGCCTTATAGTAACATCATCGCCTTACGGCCTCATAATCCAAATAGCACGGTGGCAGAATTGGCTCGATCGTCTATACCCTCGCTGGATGGTGAATCACTACCCAACGAGTTGCACGTCAGAATACTAACTGCGAAACGGCAAGCATGGCGGCAAAGGCACGCATCATGTGTACTATCACGGAATCCCACCGCAGAGGACGGTACATTAGTAACTGACTAGCGCATGATATACAGCACGACGGCAACCCATACAACGTGTGTACTATCCCCGGCAAAACCCCTCGGACGACTAGTACATTAGAGCACTAACTGCTAAGCAGTACGACGGTAAACCTAGACGCATGTACCATCTCCGGCATTTACACGGACGACTGGCACAATAGCAGCTCTAACTGTTCTCTTACCATTACAATCACAATATTCTGCATTTCCATCATACTGTCCCGTTATCACGTATCTTTATCATCTTTAAGGGTTTCCAAATCGTAACGACTCATGACTCACAACACAAGAATCTCAATCATAACAACTCATACTTCCCAAGACTCCCAATTACTTCAACTCACGACCTCACTTGGTCGGAGTCACTAACACTGACTACGTGTACTGACATCGTGATATGATCTTCAATTACATGATTCTTGATAACATAACTACATTAGGTGAAACATATAAATGAAACGTTAACATGCTCTTTATTCTCATTTGCATATTTAGGCATGGTCATCAAGGCAATAATAGCAACGTGCTCATATAATCAACATTGATATATAAAGCGTACAAACTAACGTTCCATAATTGATTATTCATCACGACTATCACATATAGTTCTTTTCTTTTACTTCTTAACAATATATCATAGTAATGTCTAACACGCTTGTCTCATATCAATCAATTCCATAATATTGTCTGCATATACTTAAAAGTAAATCATGTACAGTCATAACATATCATTCATGAATACAACTTATATATATATCTAATACAAATACTCTAGCAGCCATTATGTATATTGAGAGTGAGGTTAGAAACACTCACCTGGATGTCTTGTCAAGCTTATGACTCTCCGAACAGCGGATAAGTCACAGTCCTACAACGTATAATAGAATAACGGTGATGAAACGCATGTGTAAATGATAGGGGTATAATGGTAATTTTACCAAATGAGGATATGAACCTCAAGGTGGTGATCTACGTGTCATTCTAAGTCCAACGCTATTAACTAGACTCAAATCGGAGTCCGTCACATAAAAGGCTGGGTTTTCTATACCAGTTTGGGTCCTACAGGTAAGCTGTATTTTTTTTACCGCGTCAAAAGGTCACCAAACTTTAAGAGAATGATCTAGGCATTATTCTAAGACTCTGGGAACTGACCGCGTATTTTTCTGAGCCACGGTTTATTTACTGCGAATTATTGAAGTTCTATTTGTATAATTATAAACTTCGGAGTCCTCTAATTATAAAATATAATTTAGAAGGACAAACGGTCCTTTGAGACATTTTTATTAAATTCTAGACCTTAAAATAGGCTAGTGACATTTTTCTCATAATTTTCGGGACTCGTTTGATATTTAAAATAATTAAAGGATATACAAACGGGTCCTTATCAATTAAGTAAAATAATCAAATTTGGGTTTTATAATAACCAATTTATAAAACAAGGTCATTAGGCCTTGGGATAAACAATATAATTTACTACATATTAGAAATGATCATTAGGTATTTATTACCTAATTATTTTAATTTAAAATATTTATTTATTATTTATTTAAATTAAATAAATAATAAGGTATACTAATTAATTGATAAAATATATTTTCAAAATATGATACATATTAAAGTATTATTTTTCAGAATATTAAAAGCTATATAATACTATTTAAAACTATTTTGAACTAATTTAAGACAAATAACTTTTTACTTAAATAGTTAATATATACTATATGTATATAGTTACTAGTTTAATAATACAGATTATTAAATTTTTAGTACAAAGTTAATTATTCACTAATCATAGTTAGTAAATAATTTAAAGTATTAAAATGTTAATTTAAACATGATTAATATAAATAGAACAAGATTAATACTAAATCAATTAATATCTAAATATGTAAGCATCTAATTTGGCAAACCAAATTTCCAACACACAGAAGCTAATCCATAAGCTATTTTGCCAAACAGCCCCTCCCAAGTCCACGTCATCATCTTTCCCAAAAAACTTGTCGTGGATATATATATATATATAACGTATATATATCCAAAAAATACACACAAAATTCAATCGACCATATCTCCCTCGTTTCTTAACGAAATTGCGCAAACTTTAAGTCGAAATCGAGTGCCTCGACGAGCCGGATCTAACGGTATAGGTCTTGAAGGTTAACTCTTAACGGTCTGTCCGTACGGGGGCAAAAACAGTCACGACCCAAAAAGAATAATCGAACCGTAGGCCGACCAAACGTGGTCTAAGCTTCGAGCCGTTCATCGAGGGTGTTAAGGGAGTCGTTAGGGTCATTTTGGCATAAGTCTTAGGTGATTTGGTGACGGGTGAAAAACCCGAGCTCGTACGAGCTTTAATGGTGGTCCGACCAGGGCGGGGGGTCTCGGTCTGTTCGGGGCTGCATGTGGTGGTGTGTGTGAGTCTGTGTGTGTGCAGAAAGATACCGAGGGAGCGTGCGGCATTACCTTCGTCGGTGTGATCTCGGTTTGGGTCCTCTCTCTCTCTAGCTCTCGGCCCTTCTCTCTCCTCTTCTTCTTCTTCCTTCTTTGTATGGTCTGTGTGGTGCGGGTTGTGTGTGTCTGTGATGAGGTGAGAGGGAGGGGACAGAGAGGTTGAGAGGCAGTGGGTTGGGGAGGTGTTTGTGGGTTGTGGTTTCTCTCTCTAGAGTTTTGGGCTCCCTCTCTCTCTCTCTCTAACTCTCACTCTCTCTCGGGTCTCCTCTCCCAGTCTAACCATATATATATATATATGACACTCACACACTTACATATACATAATATAATATACACAGCACATTACCTATATTATAATATTTATATATATACACAATGCAATGTACATAAACTATACTTAGTACACAAAACGTGTGTGTGTGGTTATATTTGGCGGTGGAAGTCGTGAGGTTTAGTGAGGGAGGCGTGTGGCAGTGACGTTGGGCAGGGTGGCAGTGAAGTGAAGTGGGGATGTGGCGTGTGGCAGTGGTGAGGGTGGAGATCCGGGCCGTGGTTCCAAGAGTGGGGTGGGTAGGTGACCAAGGGGTATTGGGTTGTGTCTAGTGGATAAAGGAGGGGGAATATTTGGGAAAAATCTTGGGGGATTGGGTTGGGATTTGGGAAATCTCAGGGGATTTGACGTGTCTCGAGTCACGTACTATACAGTCTGGGTAATGCCAGATTTTCACGGGTCTACGTGTTATTCAGTTCGGGTCTAACATTTATAGTCTGGGTTAAAATTAAAATGTAAATGTTATATATTATAATTACAGTCGTGAAACTAACACGATATCAGGTCCGGATATTATAGTATAATATATAGTTTATAAGTTAGGCAACAATGAATATGAAAATATAACCTATCGTTATAAATTCTAATAACAGTAATATTAAATCACAATACATTAATAAACGAGGGTCGGGTTTATAAAATTCTGTAACTAAGCGATAACGAAAAATATATATATTATAATCGATAATTATAAAAATTAGCGACAACGAAATTATAATATATCTTATAGCTATAATATTAAATAATAATGAATATATATATATATATATTATAATCTACAATTATAATATTAATGGCAATGAATATTAACATAACCTATAGTTACAATATCAAGCCACAATTAAATATTAGAACATGTGATTAATATACGGGGGTCTAAATTTTAGGAAATTACATTAACAAAGGGATACGGATTTTACGGGTACTACATATTGGTAGCGAGGAAATAGATAAAACAAAGTGGGAAGTTAGCCCCACAAATATCCCTCATCAGAGGCATACATAGTTCCCTAATAGGCAGTGGTAGATCCAGATTTAGGGGGGGTCTTGCTCAAGGAGCTTAGAATGAATGGGGGTTTGGGAGGCATTGCTGCCGAGACGAATTTTTTTGGATCTATTTTGTAGAACCTTAATTTACGTGCAAATTATCGCTATATTTAATATGTATAAAGGCTGATAACAAACGTTATCTATAATACTTGGATTGGTAGTGAAACAATTTGGGTAGAGCTAAATTAGTAAGTGAGAAGAAAATATGGTTGTGCCTAATATTTAGGATGTTTTAAATTACAACTAGGCAAATATGTTGCATATAATGACTTTTGTTTAGATTTTTGAGCAAGTTGGATTACAACTAGGCTAACATATTCCATATAAATTTGTAATATATTTCACACACCCCCCATTAATGGAGGCATCTAACAAAATGAGGGAATTCACCAATCTTCAATAATCACCCTTAGAGGGTGATTATCTTCTTGCTTTAAGGATCAAATGGCAAGCCGTAAGAGAGTCAGTTTCACAACGAAGTTTTCCATGCCTTCATGATACGCTAATTCGAGTCCCTCTTTGATACTCTGGAGTTCAGCAAAAAGGTTTATACAATTTTCCAAGTAGTCGTAGTATCCTAATTTAGCATTTATATTATGTGAACAAATGATCACTCAAATTTTACTCACCAAATTACTCCGGTGAGCAAAAGGGACTCATGATTTTTGATAGACCTTATAATAATAATATTAATAATAATAATAATAATCATAATAATAAAAGTTAAGTAGAGAGGGACTTATTGCTAATTTTCTACACTTTCAATAATTAATTCTTTACCATTTTATCCATAAATTTTGATGGGTCCATTCTCTATATTATAAAGGAGAATTTTATAGTACCAATACCAAGTGGTTTGGTTGTATTGTATATTTGTATCGTATTTGTGCTACAATATTTTGTTATTTGGCTACTATGTTTGATTATTTTGGGCAGATATTTTTCGTACTGAGGTAACAAAAATCATAACCATGTCACCAAACACTATACCCAAGTACAAAACATTGTACCCATGTCACAAAAGTTATAGCAATGTTATAAGTATTGCACAATTGAAATAATTGATTGTTAAAATCGTACCCGAGTCACAAACAATACACTCAAATAACAATACATCATACCCATATCACAAAAATACCAAGATAATACAATATTGTACTTGTCGCGCCCTCGTTTTCGGAGTGCTGAGGCTGTCGGTGTGGGTCCGGCTTCCTAAGAGTGGGTGAATTACGACTTCATCTTTATTGGAAAGGGTAAAAGAGTATGGTAGGGCCTATTTGAAATGTTCAGAGTCACCACCTAACATTTGGAGTGTTACGGTCGCCTGCAAAGACAATTAAAGTAATTCATCTTTGACTTTTGAAAAAAATAGTTTTGAGAAAATTGGGCCCTTTAAAAGTGTGACTCTGAATAGCCATGCGAAAACCAGAGATTTTGAGATGGGTTCGGAGACTCGATTATGTCGAGGGAAGGTATTAGGCACCCTCGAACATCCATGCAAACACGGTTGCCAGCTTTAGTGATGTTTTATTAAAATGGGGCATTTCGATTGAAAAAAGAAAAAAAAAAGGTTTTTTTTTTTTTTTTAGAAAGTGAATAGGACAAAAAATTGTGATAGGTATGACCGCACTCTTTGAGAGTTGCTTATGTATCCCAAAACGGGAATCAGGCCAAACGTAGTTCTGACCTTTGTATATGTGAGTGTGTGCAGGTGTTTTGAAAAAATTGGTCGATCTAGACCATGCAAATGAGAAGTAGTATTTTGAGCAAAAGATGGTGTAGCTAGAAACTTTAACCTGTACGGTGTAGTCCTAGACTTTAACCTTTGAAGTAGTGAATTTTGAAAAGTAATTTGAGTGAAAAATAGTGTAACGTACTAGGAATTTTGGAAAGTGATTGATATTGAATAAACTAATGCAAGCAAGTGAAGAATGAAGTGTTTTATTTTTAATTTTTTGTATTTTTGTATTTTTCATTATTTTCTGTTCTTTTATTCCTATGCCGGAAGTAAGGGTCGATGCCCAACTTTTAAGAAATTATGAGAACGTACATGTAGGATAAGAAAACTTACCTGACTTTACATGTGTTGCTTGGAGATCTTGAACAAGGGAGGCATTTGAGTTGAGGGATGTCCATTTTTGTTGGTATTTCCTTTTCAGTCATTTTTTTTTTCTTTTCCTTTTTTTTTTATTTGGAAGAAAGGGTCAGTGCCCAAAAGATTGAATTTTTTTTTTTTTGTGCCGGAAGTAAGGGTCGGTGCCTATTAATAATGAGAAGACTTACCTGTCTTACTTGTATTATTTGTAGATTCCAAGCAAAGGTGACATTGGAGTTTTATTTTGAGAAAGTCCATTTTTTTGTATTTTCTTTTTTGTCTTTCTTTTTTGGTTTTTATTTTTTTGTTTTTGTTTTTTTGATTTTATACCGGAAGAAAGGGACGGTGCCCATGAAAATATTCGAATTTCCTTTTATCAAAGTTATTGATTAACTTGATAAGTAAGGAGTATTCAGTTTTAATAAAAATGGAAAGATGCTCAAATTTTTATTTATTAAAGTTATTGAACTTGATAAACGCGAATATTTAGTAAAGGAGACTTCTTTTTTTGTTTTTTGTTTTTTGTTTTTTTTTATTCTTTTTTTTTAAAGAGGTTTTCTAATACACTAGACTTTATTCACTTGAAAAAGATCAAACCCCAAATGAAAGAGATAAAAGTAAAGTTTTACAAAAGTCTATTTCGAAGTGCAGTTTTTTCACAGCTTTGAAAGAAGTTTTTCAAGAATGGAATCGAGAGGTTCTGATGTTCCCAATTTTTTGAAATTTTGAGAGAAAGTTCCCAAATGAGTCTAGTTTTCATGGCAGAAAATCATTTTGCAATATCCTTTGTAGATTGGGAGAAATTGAGTTTAGAAGCACTCTTACTGAGAAATAGAGACTACACTGTCGACTGAAATTAGACGATTTTTTACAAAAATTAAACTGATCCGAAAAAAACCAAAAAAAATTCACAAGGGTAGGTAAGAGGCTATAGTTAATGGACAAAAAAAATAATGGAGTGAAGAAAAAATCTTGAAGTAGTCCAAATAGTGAACGTGATCTGGTGTCATTGCTGTGATGTTTCTGGCAGATTATATGCCTTCTGTGTTTGTGTTTTGAAAATGGATTATACAATTTTTTTTTAAATTCGTAAAAAATCACATACCAACATCATTGAGTTAGAAACACTCTCCAATTGGTTTCATTTGATTTGAATCAAAAATAAATTCGTGGTGAGATTTTGATTATCATCACTGCAGTGGACTTTAGCAACATGGACTGTTTGATGCTTCAATGGTGATTTGAGATTGGAGAAGAGAGATGAGGGAGTGGGGGTAGCTCCCTCCCTTGTGCAGATGTTAATGTGTGGGTATTTGTATTGGAAAGAAGAGAAGAGGGAGATAAATAAAAAAAGAAAAAGAAAGTAAGTGGGAGACAAAGATGGGAGTGATAGAAAAAAGAAAAGAAAAGTAAATGAAAATGGGATCCTAGCATGTGCTGGATTTTTTTTTTTTTTTTTTTTTGTTTGTTTTCTCCTTTGTGAATCCACCGAAGTGTTTTCCCCTCAAAGAAATGTAGAGCAATGGTCATATGTGGTCGAGTGCATGCAAGATTGTTGACTTTTTAACCCCATAGGTTTGACTTGCAATATCTTTTTCATTTGAGGTCAGATTAAAAACGACAGACTCGTGTCAATGAGCACTTTATTTTTGAAATATTTGGATTGGGCAAAAATGGGTGTCTACAGTACTTGAGTAGTATTTTGCCCTTACTTTGTTTAACTATTTTACTAAATTACACACACACACACCTCTCTCTCTCTCTATTGTGTGTGTGTATATATATAGATATAGATATGCTAGTACATACATAATATATAAACACACACACACACACACATATATATATGAATTTGTTCTAAAATTAAAAATTTAAACCCAAAATCAATTAATTCTAAAAACTAATTTGTTCCTATGATTTAAACCTAAAATCAATTTGTTCCAAAAACCTAAGATCTAAACCCAAAATATCAAACTCATCTCAAAGATGTATACTCTCTCTCTCTCTCTCTCTATATATATATATATATGTATTTAATGACTATATATACACAAATATGTAAGTATATACGGTGTGTATGTATGTATGTATGTATGTGTATATATATCTATATGTATATACAGTAGAGAAACGAGATGGTTTTTTTTTTGGTTGATTATTATGGGTATTTTCATCATTAACAAATTAAGATTGGAAGTCTTTGTTAATTTTGCAATCTAGAGGGGAGGTGTGTAATGAAAATCCAAAATTGAGTGAGGTTTGTGTAATTTTGCAATATAGAGGAGAAATTCGTGTAATTTTGCCAAACTTTAAGGAAAGTCCAAGTAATTTCGTCAAACCTCAAAAAAGGTACGTGTAATTAACCCGAATAAATATATGGGTAGATTACACTTTCCACTCTTGTTGTTTGGGTGTGATTTCAGTTTGATCCCTGTAGTTTTAATTGTCATTTTGGTCCTTACAAATTCAGTTTAGGGTCAATATAGTCGATTCATCAATTTTTTTTTTTACAACTTTTGATAGATTTAGGTTCAAAACATATGTGTAAACTGTAATTTCTCTGAGTAAATTTACTATTATGCCCTTAATAATACCTCACGTGTGTATTACATGACCTATTCTGTCAAAAATTCTATGAAATTTTCATGAATGAATCACTTTGAACTTAAACCGAAACTGTTAAGGACCAAAATGACCAAATTTAAATAGGACCAAAATGACATTACACCAAAACTACAAGGATGTAAAGTGTAATTTACCCTAAAAATATAACTAGATACTAGAAAAAAATTCCTATAACTAGATACTAGAAAAAAATTCCTCTGGATTATTTGTCAGACTCAAAAATAGAAATATTACCTATTGGGGCATTTTCAAGGAAACAAGGGGCGCAACCTGCAAATCTTTGCTATTTTGGGGTAACTTTCTCAGGTCTTGTCGTCTTCTCTCTCTCTCTCTCTCTCTCTCTCTCTCTCTCTCTATATATATATATATATATTTATTTATATTTAACACTCACGAGCTTAACCTCAATTCAATAAAAATTCAATTCAACCTAGGTTAGGGGGTTACGAGAATTCCAATTATGTATATTCAGTGAAACAGGTTGTTAAAGGATACGAATTGGAAGAACTAGGGTTTGGATTTCGAAGTTTTGGTTTTTGATGTTATTTTGATTGATGATGGCGGCGGCCAATCCACTGCCACTACAAGCTCTGCCGTACGACGATCGCGTGCAAATTCCGGCGATACAAATCGACGACGACGACGACGACGACGGCGATGGCGAGTACGAAGACGGTGGCGACGATGACGCTATGGACGATACGGACGATGGTCAGGTGGCTCCGGTGAATGTGTCGGACCATGGAGGTGCGGTTGTGGTGGCGACTCGGACCAGTGAGCTCACCCTTGCTTTCGAGGGAGAGGTTTATGTGTTCCCAGCCGTTACACCAGAGAAAGTACGTTTTTTTATTCATTTATAATATATATATATATATATATATATGGTTTTATTGTGCTTTGTTCTCAATTTTGTGTTCATTTATGATAAATTTAGTATTATATATGAAGCTTGCATTTGAATTGGAGTGATTCAGAAAGTGTTCAGTTAGGCTCAATTTTCGGGTTACGGCCTGAAATCAAGGAATATTCTTTGTTTTTGACTATATCTTTTGCGTTTCAGAATGATGTTTGGTGGTATGTTTGGAGTGATATTGTGAAATATAGGGCTACTGATTTAACTTTTTAATTGCTTTTCCTGGATGTTTCAATTGGGTGTCTTTTATATTACTACTATTTTTGTAAACATGAAGACTTTTTGTATAATCATATTTCATGTCCCTTAATTGGTCAACAGTACATCATTGGTAATGCACACATTGTTTTATCGTGAATTCATAGTTCTACGTCTGCGATTATTGAATTCTATGGTCAACTCATTCTGTTATTTTATAGCCAATTAGGCTGAGAAGGTAATGAAGAAGTCACTCTTGTCAATTGTGGCATAGTGCAATGCACTTTTGGGGGCCACATAAGCAACCTGAGTTGAGGCTGGTTATTTTATTGGAATTTGGATACATGATACAATCATATTTTTGCTTGATATTTTTCAAATTATGGACTGCCAGCCGGTTAAATTTGGTTTGCTTCTCTTGTTTAATTTTTTCCTGCCCTTCCCTAGTCACGAATTCTAACCAGAGTGGAATTTGTTGTTTGCTACGTTAAGTTGCAAAGAGTACTGTTGAAATTAGGAGATTTTATTCCCGGATTTTAGTGTGTCTGTATAGGTCATGTTAACCATATTAATGCAGATTTATTTTATTTCCTTTTCTATTGATTTGCTTTCCTTCTTAGTTCTCCTTGTAACTCTATATATAATTGAGGGTGTACAGTAATAAAGTATCATTTTCCAATTCTCTTTTTGGTATCAGAGCAAGACATACGATCCACCACCACCACCACCCTTGTGCCGCAACTTACCACCACCTCCACAGCCTGCGCCAACACCACCACACCTCGCCGGCGCCTCACCCAACCCTCGGCGACCACACCCACCACCCTCAGCCTCTGCGCCGCAGCCCCTGGGGCTTCTCCTCTGTGCGGCGCATCCTCCCAGGCCTTCGGCTTGGTGTTGCAGCCCTTCGGCTGCTCCTGTGCCCTTGTAAGGGCCTGTTTGTGATGTGCTAAAGAGCCCGTATCGCGCTCTCTGTCTTCAGTCTGGGTAACCGAGTTTCCGGTTGCTCCCGTCTTTCGCCGAGTTTCCGACAGTGACCGAGTTTCCGGTTGCTATTTTTCTCCTTTGCCGAGTTTCCGGCTGTGCCTGTTGATTCTACAAAATCAGTGTATTTATTCCAGCAGATTATTCCAGCAGTCTCTGTCTAGTTTTTTGGTCACTCTTCACAGCATCATGTTTGATAAGACCGTTGACCCAATCACTGCTCGTTCGAATCTCTCTGTATCTCATCCGACTCTCGTTCACCGAGTCACCAGTGTTCTTCTCAATGGAAAAAATTTTCACGCATGGTCTAACTCCCTTCGCCTCTACCTTGGAGGCAAACAGAAAATTGGGTGGTTACTTGGGAAGGAGGTTAAGCCTGCCGAATCGGACGTGAAGTTTGAGGAATGGTTTACAGATAACTGTATTATTCTGGGCTGGATGTTTAATTCAATGGATGAACGGATCTATAATATGTTTATGTATCATGATACCGTTCATGGCCTTTGGACAGCTTTGAAGAAAATGTATGATCATGCGCATTCTGACTCGCGTATTTTTGAGCTCTACCAGGATATCTCTCATGCTTCCCAGACTACTTTGGGACTGTCTGTTTCCGACTTCTTTGGATACCTACAGACTCGGTGGGAGGAGTTAGCTCAGTATGAACCCATCACTGACTTTCCAAATGATGGAGATGTTGAAGTTAAGCGACTTGATCGCCGCCATACCTACCAGTTCTTGATGGGCCTAAAGCCCGAGTATGAGGCTCTCCGCACTCAGATTCTGAATACCATCCCTATGCCCTCTTTATTTGAGGCCTTTGCTGTCGTTGATGGTGATGAGAGACGTCGTCGCCTACTATCTGCTCCTGATCCTAGGCCCTCTCCTTCACCTGTCCCTGATCAGATGGCCTTTCCTGCTTCTTCTGGTGCTCGTCCTGGAGGTAATCGCCCTTACTGCCAGCATTGTCGCACACCGGGCCACTCCATCGATCGTTGTTTCACCCTTCACCCAGAGTTGAAAGGGCATTTTACTCGGACTCGACCTGCTGGTCGTGGTACTGGTCGCGGCCGTGGTGCTCCTCGTACAGGAGCGGTTGTTGAGATGCTTCCTCCTGCTCCTCCACCCGATTATAATCAACTTCAGTCTCAGATTGCTCAACTTCAGTCTCATGTAGGTTTGGGAGCTCCTCCTCCGCCATCATCCACTGGCCCCACGACCGCCATTGCTGCAGGTACTCCTACTGCTCTTCATGGTAAGTCCGGCCATCCCACTTGGATTCTCGATTCTGGGGCAAATAATCATATGACTGGTGAGCTATCTGTTTTCACTTCACCTATTACCTCCATTACACAGTCTGTTCGTATCGCAGATGGATCTTTTATTCCTATCTGTAGTCAGGGTGATGCCCGATTATCTTCTGATATCACTCTTTCGTCTGTGTACTACGTTCCCAATTTTGCTTTTAACTTGCTTTCGGTTAATCGTCTTGTCAAAGATCATAACTGTTCTGCTGTATTCTTACCTCATTCATGTTATTTGCAGGACCTGACTACGAAGAAGATTTTTGGCAGGGGGTTTGAGCGTCACGGTCTCTACTACTTCAGTGATCCTTCGGTGTCAAGGACGTCTTCCAGTCTTCAAGCTTCCGTGTTACCTGCTCTTCATAATTTTGTTTTGCCTGATTCAAATAAATATGTGTTTTCATTACAAACTCTTGATTTGTGGCATGCTCGTTTAGGCCATGTCAACTTTCAATATTTATGTTGGTTATTTCCTCCATTAAATACAGCTTGTAAGGATTTCCATTTTAAATGCGTGGTTTGTGAATTGTCAAAACATACTCGCACTTCTTATATTCCTCGCATGCATCGAGCACCTAGTGCCTTTGACCTTATTCACTCCGATGTGTGGGGACCTTCCCCCATCACATCCATGTCCTAGCACCGATACTATGTTACATTTATTGATGACTATACTCGTTGTACTTGGGTTTATCTTATGAAGAAAAAGTTTGAGGTTTTATCTCATTTTAGAAATTTTCTTCAAATGATTAAAACTCAATTTCATACTGTTGTGCGTAATATTCGGTCTGATAATGGTAGGGAATATATTACTAATGAATTTCGGGCCGAACTTAACAAGGGGGGGATCCTTTAACAACTCACGTGTCCTTACACTCCAGAGCAAAATGGGGTGGCCGAACGTAAAAACCGCCATCTTATGGCTACGGTTAGGTGTCTCTTACGGGGTATGAATGTTCCCAAGTCTTTTTGGCATTTTGCTGTCCTTACTGCTACTTACCTTATTAATCGTACTCCTAGCCGTATTCTACAAGGCCAGGCCCCACTTCATGTCCTTAGGCCTAGTAGTACACTTTTTCCCATTGTCCCCCGGGTTTTTGGGTGCACGTGTTTTGTCCAAAATCGCAACCCTACACGTACTAAACTTGATGATAAGGCTGTTCGGTGTGTATTTTTGGGATATTCCTCCATGTCCAAAGGATACCGTTGTTATGATCCTGTCACACGTCATTTGTATCATTCTTTGGATATCACTTTTTTGGAAACAAATCCGTTTTTTACAGGTGCTTCTTCTTCTCTGGAAACTCCAGTCGAACATGTCGTGGATACTGATCTCTCAGTTCTTCCTCGTCCAGTGCCTATTCTTGACATACCCAGTGACCAACCCAGTGACCCTTTGCCCCCGGTTGTTACAAGTGACCCTTTACATGTGTACTCTCGTCGTCCTCGCGCTCCAGACCCCGTGCCGACATCTTCTCCGGAATCAGGTATCTCATCTCCTCCTTTAGTCTCTGATGTTGCTGCTCCTCGATATCCTTCTTGTATTCGTCGCCCTCCTTCACGCTATATTCTTTCAAGTAGTACTAACCATCCAATTTCTAAGTATGTCTCTTATCAGGGTCTGTCCAAACCATTTAGCTCCTTTGTTAGTGCAGTTGATTCTGTCTCTATTCCTCGCTCGGTCCATGAAGCTCTTCAGAATCCAAAGTGGGTGGCTGCTATGAAAGCAGAAATGAGTGCTCTTCAGAACAATCAAACCTGAGAACTTGTCTCTCTCCCAAATGGTGAACGTACAGTTGGCTGCAAGTGGGTTTTCAGTGTTAAGTATTTGGCGGACGGATCCATTGATCGATATAAGGCCCGTCTTGTGGCTAAGGGCTTCACACAAGTTCCAGGTAAGGATTTCGGGGCTACTTTTGCACCGGTTGCTAAACTCACCACGGTCCGGCTTCTTGTTTCTCTGGCTACTTCCTATTCTTGGCCTCTTCATCAGCTTGATGTCAAGAATGCGTTTCTTAATGGTGATTTGTCTGAAGTTATCTATATGGATCCCCCTCCTGGTTTTCGGGCTTAGGGGGAGTATTTGGGGAAAGTTTGTCGCCTACGCAAATCTCTCTATGGGTTGAAGCAGTCTCCTCGTGCATGGTTCAACCGGTTTAGTGATGTGGTGCTTACTATGGGATTTATTCGGTGTCACTCCGATCATACTTGTTTTATTCGTCGTAATTCCAAAGGGCAATGTATCATTTTTTCTGTTTATGTTGATGATATAATTATCACAGGAGATGATACGTTTGGTATTGTGCAAGTGAAGTGTTCTCTTGGAATATCATTCGACATTAAAGATTTGGGTCCTCTGAGGTATTTTCTTGGCATTGAGGTGGCTCGGTCCCGCCAAGGTATTTCGCTATCCCAACGGAAGTACGCTCTTGATCTCCTCCAAGATACAGGTATGCTTGGGTGTAGACCTGCCTCCTCTCCTATGGATCCGAATCAGAAACTGACTGCTGTATTGGGGGAGCCCTTATCAGATCCCTCGGTATATCAGCGTTTTGTGGGTCGTCTCATCTATTTGACGAACACAAGACCGGATCTGACTTTTGCTGTTAGTGTCGTGAGTCAATTTATGCACTCACCACGTACTTCACATCTTGATGCTGTTTATCATATTCTTCGATATCTCAAGACCTGCCCTGGTCTTGGTCTATTCTTTAAGACATGAGTTCAATTAGGTCTCTCCTGTTTTACTGATGCAGATTATGCAGGCTCAAAAGGTGACAGACGCTCTACGACTGGTTTCTGTACTTTCCAAGGTAGTCATCTTATCTCTTGGAAAAGTAAAAAGCAAGCTGTCGTCTCTCGGTCTTCTGCTGAGGCCGAGTATCGAGTCATGGCTCAGGGTTCATGTGAACTCATATGGCTTCGTTCTCTTCTTGATGAGTTAGTCTTCCCTGTGGTAGAATCATCCAAGTTATTTTGTGATAACAAATCTGCTATTATGTTATCATCTGATTTAGTTCTTCATGAAAGAACTAAGCATATAGAGGTTAACATTCACTTCATTCGGGAAAAAGTTCGGTCAGGAGTCATCACACCGAGGTTTGTTCCGTCATCAGATCAGACCGCAGATATGTTCACTAAATCCATTGGTCCAACACATCTTCAGTCATCTATCGACAAGCTTGGTCTCGTCAATATCTTCACCACAGCTTGAGGGGGAGTGTTGAAATTAGGAGATTTTATTCCCGGATTTTAGTGTGTCTTTATAGGTCATGTTGACCATATTAATGCATATTTATTTTATTTCCTTTTCTATTGATTTGCTTTCCTTCTTAGTTCTCCTTGTAACGCTATATATAATTGAGGATGTATAGTAATAAAGTATCCTTTTCCAATTCTCTTTTAGTACCATTCCTGATTCACCAAAGTACCATTTTTATGTAGTAGTGTAGTGACTTAGATTTTGCTCTATTGGCTTGATTAGTTGATTCAGTTCAACAGCACCATATCTGTTTCTCATAAAATGAGACTTGAAATCTATCTTCATGTAAGTAAAGGCTCCAAATTTGTCTATGAATTTGTATCATTATTTTTGAAAGGTATCTGCTGTTGAGTTAATGAAATGAGGTGCTGAGTTATGTACTTGTAGTGAGGAGGAAGCGGTTTCATCTTAATTCAAACTTTTTAATTAGTGAAAATAGAATGTAGTTGTAGAGCTTGTATTGAAACTAAACTAGATTGCCAGCATCAGCTATAGTTCGTCTGAAGTAAGGCGGTATATAAGATTTGTCGTTATCGGAACTCCTTCTAATGTCTTATGTATTATGTTTTATCACTTTTAGTTGGACGATCCATTTATCCAATTTGAGAAGGAAGCGAACTCTTTCCATATATGTTAACGATCATGGAGAAATTTAATTTGTCTTGTTTGTTGCTTACCCCTCCACTCAAATATACGTAGATGAGCATGATATAATTGACCTCTACTACCGAATTAATTTTTTTTGAAGTGCAACATTTACTTTGGCCATTCTGTATTCAGGACTAACCTGTTATTTACTAAATTCCTCTATGTGGGTTGAGGTCTTCTAAACTTTGGTGTCAATGTAGTTAATACAATGTTTAGGTGATTGTTTGATTTTATTTTCATATCTTTGTCTTTATTTGTTCTTGCTCTTGAAATTTTCGTTTCAACTGGTCGTATTATTGGTTCTCCACTTTTTCTAGCCCTATTTGGAGACTAAATAGGTGGAACTGTACATATAACAGGTTCAAGCAGTGCTGTTGCTTCTTGGAGGACGCGAAATACCTACTGGTGTCCCTACTGTTGATGTTCCTTTTGATTCAAATAATAGGGTAATTCTGAAGTGGAAACCATACTCTCTAGGGATTTTGGGTTTGAGGTCGGATAAAACTAGGGGTGTGTTTCGGCTAGAACGGATCGGAATACCCTCTTTCGGAGAAAATTTCGGAAATTAAATAGGTGTTCCGATTTCCATTCCGATTTTTTCGGAATTTCATTTTCCTTTCCGATTTCGGAAATTTTCGGAATTGGAATTCTTCAGAAATTTTCGGAATTGGAATCGGAAATTTTTATAATTTTTGGAATTTTCAGAATACAAATATATTGAAAAAGGGAGGGGGGGGGGGGGGGGGAGTCATGCTTTTATAGAGAGTCCACTCCTTTCTCTTATTCTTTCTCTTATTATTCGATATGGGACAAACAAGTCCACATTTTTCCAAATTTTCGGAAAATATTCGGATTTTTTCAAAAAAACATATTTTCGGAATATTTTCTGAATTTTCGGAATTCTCAATACAATTCCGATTCCGATAAGATTTTTTTTTCTTCAGAATTTTCGGAATTCGGAATTCAATTTTTTGGTGCCAAAATCGAAAATTTTCGGATTTGAATCGGTCGGAATCGAAATTTCTGTTCCAAATGACACCCCTAGATAAAACTCATGCTTTATCCAAAAAAAAAAAAAAAAAAAAAATTTCAGGGTGTGGATGATACCCCAAAGCACTCAAATCTTTCACGAAGAATTGCCTCCCTGCTTAGGTTCCGTGAAAAACGGAAGGAAAGGTGTTTTGACAAGAAAATCAGGTACACCGTGCGGAAAGAGGTTGCTCAAAGGTAAGATAGTCTTGTAAAAATATATTATATTTAGAGGATGTTTAGTCTGGCTATTGAATTCAAAGGTGGAACATTAATATATTTGCAACTGCAAGCAAGTGGTTAAAAGCTCATTGTTTAGGCTGTTCGGCGGGAGAGCAAAACGAATGGAATAATTTTGCAATTTGTTCTTTACCCTCTGAAATCATTAAATTTCCTATAATGACAAGTTTTTGTTGTGTATGGAATACAATGGCAGCACACTATGTTGGAAGTTGGTGCTTAGAGCACCTTGGTGTGTGTGCATTTCTGGTAGAACGTTTTATTTTGCCAAATCATCCGTAAACATGTTGATGCAATTGTCGACTAAATTTTTGACTGGCACTCCTGTATGAGTGATAATTATATTCTTCTAGATGCAGATCATGAGATGACAACCATCTGATATTGATGGTAGTGAATTTTATATTTATATCATCATTTGGAGAGTGCTATCTTCCAAAGGGGCGTCATTGATTGCTTCTTTGTCTAAGTGTGAGAATGGAACCTTTTGGCCCTTCCCTCATTTCAAATGACATGCCACCACTTCACCAATATACTGCAGCAGCTTTGGCATTTTTTCTATCTTTCTTTCTATCTTTCTTCTTTTTTTATTTTTATTTTTATTTTTTTTATTATATATTTTTTTTAATATTCATGCTTCGATGTGAATCATGTGCTGCTAAAAAAATTTCTTTCTGATTCTTCCGAGTGAAAATTGTTTTCGTGGTGGGACACGTTGATTGATTATAATACTTGATTTTTTTTTCTTCAGAAAGTATAATACTTGATTATACATGCCCTTATAATTGAAAACAGGTTTCCAAGTACGTCTAACTTTAGTCTCAGTTCTCACAGTCACATCAAGCTTGCATAATTTGGTCATTGAAAATTATCTGTGCATGGACAAGGCAATTTGATCAAAAGAAATTTATGTTTGATGATACATGGACTGTGGATCCAGCTGAACATTAAATGGCATGAAATGTGAAAATTGAGAGGCACAACCAAATTCACTTAAAAAAAATGGAGGTATCATTAATGCTAAGAACCTGAGAGTTTTTCTTATCAAACATCTGTTACAAATAGTTTGATTTGAATTGATTTTGTTTGAACTTTCATGATGAAATTGGTTATCATTGTTCTGGTGTTTTGAGCAATTGTTTTCTCCTTGTGTATGTAATATGCGTTATTGTACTAGGATGCACCGTAAGAACGGTCAGTTTGCATCCGTGAAAGGAAGTTCTGGGTCTTCTACTTGGGATTCTAAAATGAGTGGCCTTCAAGAAGATGGCACACCCCGTCCAGAAACTGTGTGAGTTCCTACCTAAATCTGATGTTGTTGATTTTAGTGTTTGGACTTCTTTATCTGGATTTAGCTTTTAGGGATCTCCATAATGTATATATTTTTTCCTGGTTGATCTGCAATATTTTCCAGCCTTCGAAGATGTCAACATTGCGGTGTTAGCGAAAATTCTACTCCGGCAATGCGTCGTGGTCCGGCTGGACCGAGGACACTCTGCAATGCATGCGGGCTTATGTGGGCAAACAAGGTTCGTATAAACTAGGTTACCAATTTTATTTTATTTTTTGATTTTGTGCTGTTTCTATGTCTTGCACGATGGGGTTTCAGAATGATCAGGATTTATTGCTCAACTGGGCATTTATTACATGCTTTTACGTGAATTAGTTGAGAGATGGTCTTAAATGGAATGAGTGCACATAGTTTGTGTCACTGTTGAAGCTGATGTACTAATTTTGTTCTTTAGACTTCTGGATGCTATGAACTCGTGGTGGTATCCTTCTGTTAACAACTGAGGGAATTCATCTGTGCAAGGGTTTTTAATACATATATAAAAGTGTCATATGTAGGTTTTTTTTGTTACAGAGAGACTCAAAACTTATCTGTTGTGGGAAATAGCAGGATTTATGGGAACTGAATTCAGTCAGCTTTAGGAGCGGTCTCCTGGCTGAAAGAGACGTATTCTTTAGGATATTTCACATGAATTTATTGTAAAACTAAATATTACTCATGATTGACATCCTTCGTTTTTTTTATTTTTATTTTTATTTTATTGAATCGTCAGACTGGACTATCTGACAATTGGTATGGATGGTGAATGTTTAGGAATATTGTAGTCAGTTAAGTTTGTAATGTAGGTTAAGGTTTGAACTTTGAAGAGGTGGAGAAGAAGAATGAGAGAGAGACGTGAAAAATTAGAGAGATTAGGGTTGCTTAATTAAGCAAACCCATGAAATATATATATATATATATGCTAAGTTACTAACTACTCTAAAAGCTTAAGTTGTTAGAGAATGGGCCCAACAATGTATATCAAGCTTCAACACTCTCCCTCACGTGCAACCCCGACTTGCACGTAGAGAGCAAACAAACCAAACTCCATTATAGTGGAGACAAATAACAAAGTGCAAATATGCACAATAAAGCGGGGATAGAGAGTCGAACCCAGGGCCTCTCACAAACAAGGCTTTGATGCCATGTTAAGTTACCAACTACTCTAAAAGCTTAGGCTGTTAGAGAATGGGCCCAACAATGTATATCAAGCTTCAACAATATATAATGCCAGATGAAAGTACAAGAATACCCTTAATACAAAAATAAACTAAATCTAACACTCCCCCTCAAGCTGGAGGGTACATATCAAACATGCCCAGCTTGGAAGATAAAAATTGAAAAGGAACATGAGCTAAAGGCTTGGTGAAAATATCACCCAATTGATTATCCGATCAAATATGAGCGATTCATTGAGCGGTGACAATAACTTTCTTCAACAGCAAGTCTCACAATCTACTTCGATATGCTGCGCCAAGTAACCAGGTTCCCACCGACAAAAATGCAATAACCAGAAGTAGTGTGCCTATCAGTTCAACAACCAGCCCAATCAGAGTCACCAACCAATGTCACATAAAGAGTAGTAGAAGGTTTGTACAAGAGACCCCTACCAGGAGCACCTTTAAGATAACTAACACAGAATACGACAAATTGCTTCAAAATGAGACTTACGGGGAGCATGCATGTATTGACTAACTACACCAACAACGTAGGTAATATCAGGCCAAGTAACCGTAAGATAAGTTAGTTTTCCAACCAATCTGCGATATCATCATGAAAAGCATCACTAGACCATCAAGTTTAATGGTCGAGTCCATAGGCATATCAATAGGTCGAGAACCTAAGAGACCAGCTTCAAATAATAGATTAAAAACGTACTTCCTTGAGATAACAAAATTCCTTGACGAGAGCGGGCAGCCTCAATTCCAAGGAAGTAGCGAAGAGCACCCAAATCTTTAGTTTGGAAATTTTGTCATAGATGTCGTTTTAAAGCATCAATACCTACAGAATCCTTCCCAGAGATAATAATATCATCCACGTAAACAATCAGGACAATGGTACCCAAGGAGGAGTGACGAACAAATACTGCGTGATCATAAGTAGAACAATTGAAACCCTATGCAAGAACAACTGAACTGAATCTATTAAACCAAGCGCGAGGAGTGCTTTAGGCCATACAAAGCCTTTCTTAGTCGACAAACCATATGTTCTTTGCCATCAACAGCATAACTGATCCATGTAAACCTCCTCCTGAAGATCTCCATGGAGAAAGGCATTTTTAATATCAAACTGATAAAGTGGCCAAGAACGACTAACAACAACAGAAAGTAGAATGCGAACATAGAGTCACAGGTGAAAATGTCTCAAAATAATCAACACCGTATGTCTGCGTATATCCTTTAGCAACTAAGCGTGCCTTAAGACGTTCAACAGAACCATTCGGTAGATACTTAACTGTATAAACCCAATGACATCCAACAATGTGCTTACCAGGGGGAAGGACCGCAAGTTCCCAGGTTTGATTCTTATGAAGTGCACTCATTTCCTCATCCATAGCATGTTTCCATCCAGTAGAGGACATGCCCGCTGATAATGCCCGCTGATAAGAGGTAGGAATAGAAATAGTGGACAAGGCACATGTAAAGGACTGCAAACAATGGGACATACGATCATAAGACACAAAGTGAGCACTAGGATGTTGAGTACAAGTACGTTTACCTCGTCGTAGAGCAATAGGTAAATCATCAATGGTAGAAGTGGATGAGGAAGAAAACGGGGCCTCAGACGGTGAAGAGTTGGCATCCAAGCTATAAGGAACAATAGGCCTATCTTTAGATCGCTGATAAACCTGCAAGTGAGAAGTAGAAGACATAGGCAACGGAAGAGTTGGAGGTTGAATAGAAGACGACCCTTCTTGACAAACAATGAGATCACTAGACAATTGTTGACATGAGGAAGAGAAGTAAGAAATGAACTCAAAAAAGGTAACATCAGCCCTAACAAGTAACAAAATAGCGACGAGTGTCAATATTATAGCACTGATAACCTTTCTGAGTTCGAGAATACCCAAGGAAGACACTTTTGCGAGCACAAGGAGACAATTTATCGTGGCCAGGGTCTAGGATGTGAACAAACGCCACACAGCCGAAGACACGAGGAGTAAGTTGGAAGGATGGTATATGAGAATATAACAAGGAGAAGGGAGACTTCTGATTAAGCACAACTGATGGCATACGGTTAATAAGGTGGCATGCAGTAAGAACGACATCATGCCAGAAATGACGAGGCACAATGCATATTAAAGAGCAAGGTGTGAGCAACATCTAACATATGTCTGTGCTTTCGTTCAGCCACACCATTTTGTTGCAAGATGTGAGTACAACTAGTTTGATGCAGGATGCCATGAGCAACACGAAAGGACTCCATAATAGATTGTGTATATTCTAAAGCATTATCATAGCGAAGAACTTTTATCCGTTTACCAAATTGAACAAATATCTCATTATAGAATCTAAAATAAACATGAGGTAACTCAGTTCATTCTTTCATTAAACATAACCATGTTACGAGAATAATAATCAACAAATATAACAAAGCACTTAAAACCATTCAAACTAGGAAAACGAGACATCCCCATATGTCTGTATGAACTAAAGCAAAAGACTCGGACTGATGACCAAAACTACAACTAGGATATGAACTACGACGATGCTTGCCTAACTGATAAGCCTTACAATCTAGACTAGAAACACGACTCAAACCAGGAACAGTTAACTTGAGCTTGGCCAAGGATGGGTGACCCAAACGGAAACGCCTCTGAAGAAGTGACACTGCAGCACTCAAAGCGGACGCAGAAGATGGGGTTGATTCACCGGGATCCAGATAGTATAGGCCATTCTTCTCATACCCCGAACCAATCGTCTTGTTCGTCTTGAGGTCTTGAAAGACGCAAGATGTGGGAGAAAAGGTTATGGAACAATTTAGAGCTTTAGTTAATTGACTTACAGAAAGTAAGTTGAGTGGAAAATCGGAGACATAAAAACTAGATGATAAAGACAAAGAATTAGGATGAAGTACACTTTTCCCTAAAACGAGACGCGACGATCCATCATCTTAAAAAATATTGTGCCTAACGGGTTGTAAGTTTGAGAAGAGAGAGGGAATACCAGACATATGAGAGCTAGCTCCAGAGTCAATGACCCAGGACGAAAATGAATTAGCAACACATGCAACATTACCTGAATTAGCGAGCGCAGTAGTAGAGGAAGATGGAAGCACGGTATGCTAGGTCTAGACAAGCTCGCCAAGCTGAGTAGTGAGTGCATCATGAGAATTAGAGCTGGTAGTAGCGGGTCCAGAAGAAGTAGAGGGTAGTGGCTGAGGAGTACTATCAATTGCTTGATTTGCATAAGCGGGCTTACCATACTTTGTTCAACAATAAGGTTCCGTGTGATTAGTACCGGCATAATGATCACACTTTCTATCACCACAGCCACTAGTACGAGCACCACCTCTAGAAACCCCCCGAGAGCCACCCCGAAAACCACGACCACCTCGAGAGCCATGGAACCCAAATCCACGACCACTACCACTTGAGACTAGCACGGAAGACCCCGATGGTGGAGCAGTAGAGTTGATTATAGACGAGTGTTGTCCCAAGGATGAATGCAACAAGCGGGAATATGCATTAGCAGCAGTGGGCAAGGTCTCACTTGCAAGAATATGATCTTTGAAGCCACAGAGATCTGAATCCAATACAGACAATAAGGAAGCAACCTTAAAGTCTTCCCAATGACATTTCTGCTACTCCAAATTAGAAGTAAATGGACGGTATTGTAGCAATTGATCCCACAAATCTTAATAATACTGTAGTACTCTAGTATGGCTTTCTAGACTGTCGAGTAGTAAAAACCTTCTCATATAACTCATAAACGCGAGAAACATTACTCTGTTGTGAGAAAGAGTCAGCAACACAGTCCCAAATCTTCTTAGAAGAGTCACAAAATGCAACAGTAGACGCAATCTGAGGTTCTATGCCAAAGCCATCCCATAACTATTGAATCTTCACAGAGCCAATCCTCATACTTTGCATCTGCTGTAGTAGGAGGAGTATCAGTCAAGAATTTCAACTTCCTTTTTCCACGCAAAAAAAACTTTTACAGCATGTGCCCAAGCTAAATAATTGATCCCGTCTAATTTTTGAGAGGTAATACATTTAGGCATATCATCCTCTCTCACCACTGATGGTTGTTCTCTGTATTTTCAACCACGATACTAACTAACCACTGCTGCCCAACGAAATAATAAAAAAATTCCAAACAAAGCCTTACAATTGCATAAGATCAATAAACCAATGAGTAGCCAAAGTGAACAAAGTAAACCAAGAAAGGGGCTGACAGGGCAAGGGAGAGATAGACCACTCACAACCAGAACCAGTCAACCAAAAACAAACCCACAAGACGGTTCGAACACAGCAGCCGCAGGAGAACTAGCCAAAAAAAAAAAAGGGGCACCAACAACAATTGTTGCTAAAAACACATAGATCAGTCATAACAGCCCTAATCGCAGACCAAGGAGCCAGATCCAAGCAGCAAACAGCTTCAAAAAGGTAGGAAAAAGGAGATCGCAACTTTCACTCCCATTTTTTTGAAAAATATTCGAAAAATATGAATTCCCTCTAGATGGCTTCAAAAAAATTTCAGAAAAATGACCATGGAACTCACGAGACTCAGGCGATCAGAAAGGAGTGTTCCTTTCGTCGGAATCTGCTGACGTCATTGCCGGAAAGATGACGCCAGCGTCGGAAAAGTGATGTCAGCAGTACCTTTCCTTCCTTCTCCTTTTCCGACTGTTCTGAGGTATATTACAAGATGAACAACTCCGGATTTACGCTGCTCTGATACCAAGTTAAGTTTGTAATCTAGGTTAAGGTTTGAACTTTGAAGAGGTGGAGAAGAAGAATGAGAGAGAGTCGTGAAAAATTAGAGAGATTAGGGTTGCTTAATTAAGCAAACCCATGAAGTTTATATATATATATATATATAATGCCAGATGAAAGTACAAGAATACCCTTAATACAGAAATAAACTAAATCTAACATAGTCTACGAAGCATGGACTCTTCGGAAAGGCAGCTGCACCCGCACTGGGTGTCAGATTGCTGCACCCCTCCTTCCTAGATTGTAGTACATCATATTCTTGGGTATAGTTGGAGATTTCAAAAGGTGTGGACACTTTGTTTAATAACATGATTCACTGCTATTTGAGATTAAGAGGTCCTATTAGGCCCTAAAAATGAGAAACATATTTAATCTGAACGTGATTATGACTATCTATCATGCATTTGAATTTGAAATTTGAGAAAGCCATCACTATTCTCTTGTTACGATTGAGTTGTGAGCTTATTTATGTTGATATCTTTCTATCTGGGTGTGCATGCATGTGTGTTTCTCGTGCACGCGCGCGCGAGCTTACACACCTGCGTTGTGAAGAAAGAGATTATATTTTGTGTATGCTGGTCATATAGTACTTTGCTTTCATATGTGAACATTCTTTCAGCTTGCTAGTGATGAGGTGACGATCCTTTATTAAAGCTGATCTGATCTTTAGATTAAGCTATACTGTTATTTAATTGTTGTTAGAAATCATGTTTGCTTTGCTGTGCCTGTAATTCTTTCTTGTGGTTGGTGATTGTTTTACTTCACCGTTGTGCCGAATGGGCAGGGGACGCTGAGAGATCTCAGTAAGGGAGGGAAGAATATAGCAATGGAGCAACTTGAACCGGTATGTCTACAAGAAAATGCTGGGGCACCTTGTTTCTAGAATGCCTTTTTGTTTTAATTAATTTATTTTAGAGCATGGTCTATTATTTATTTTTTGTTCCGACTGCTTTTGTATTTAATTTGTGGTCTCACGCTTCCTGTATTCCAAACTTTTTCCTTTTTACCAAACTAGAAGCTGTTTCTTCCCCCATTCCCTATGGTTATAATGCTGTGCACATATACCCAGAAAGCTTTTCTATTCTCATATGGGTCAAAGAGGGGAAAAACCCCTCAAACCACTCCCCCGAAGGGGAATGGAACCCTCAACCTCCCACTTGGGAGAGGGTGAGTGATGCCACTAGACCACAAGGGTCTTGGCTAACCATTTCTAATTAATGCTAATAAAATGTAAAATATTGAGTTTGTAAACGTAATTCAGTTTGTGATTATTTTTAACAAATCAAATAGTTATTGAAAATTATATATTACCTATCCTTCACTGTATATCACCACTCTGTACGTAGTCAATAACAAATGAGGTTATTTGAGACGAAAAAATTCGTCCCAAAATCTCAAAATTGGTTACTAAAATGGTTTTTGGGACGAAAATATTTCGTACCTAATTCGTCCCTACAAGCTTGATGCTAAAGGTTTTTGAGGACGGAAAAAAAATTCGTACCAAAAAGTTGCACAAAGGGGACGAAAATATATTTCGTCGCAAAATATGAGCCTTTAGCGACGATATTTTTGTCCCCACAAGCTCAATATTTCGTCCCCCAAAGCCCATTTTTGTCCCAAAAGGTTTGTATAAGGATACAAAACAGTTCGTCCCTAATGAATAGAAATAGAGACCATTAATTTCGTCGCAAAATGTTAGAATTAGAGACGAATATAGATTACTACTAATTTTGTTATAGTTGCTGATTTATTCAATAAATTTATGAATCTGCAGGAAACGCCTATTGACTTTAAGCCTTCAATCTTGGATGGAGAGAATTTCTCTGGCAACCAGCACGAACCTGTATAGTTTCTTTTCACCCGTTATGAGGAATTTTTTAGTTAAACGGGCAAGTTCAGTTGGGTTTTCTGACTCTATTTATTTATATGCACGGAACTCACCAAGACTGTATGTGAAAGAACTGATAGTCCTTAACGTCAATTCAAACGAGGAAGTATGTTCTCCTTAACAGGAACCTTAGCATTGTCACTAGTCAATGGTTTTTCTTTGGTAGTGGAGTGATGTACTTGTTATGTGACCTAAAGTGCATGGCTTGTGGACTTTTTTGGAGACGTGAAAATGGGCATTAACAATTTGCTAATTTTCTTGTGCTTTTCCTTTTCAATATAATGATACAACTGTTGGAATGTCCCACATCGCCCATTTATGCCCTTTCTGTGTGGTTTATAAGATTATAGTTCCCCTCTCCCTAACACCTGGGTTTTGAAGAGTTGAATGGACTGGGCCTTACAAGTGGTATCAGAGCTTGGTTGAGCTTGTCTTTCGGCGTGCCAAGTGTCCGACTGCTGTGGTCCAGGGTATGCCGAGTGTCCGGCTCCTGTGGTTCAAGGGGTGTGTTGGAATGTCCCACATCGCCCATTTATGGCCCCTCTGTGTGGTTTATAAAGTTTTAGTTCCCCTCTCCTCAACACCTGGGTTTTAAGGAGTTGAATGGGCTGGGCCTTACAAGAACAACTCTTTTAGCCAATTTAGTTATTAGTTAAAAGCGTTTGGAATAGGTTTTATCAAGATAAAAGAAATCTTGATGTTGGGGGTGTGTTTTATGTTCTATATACAGCCACTGTTGAAAGGCACTGCTGGGACCAAATCTCTCTCTTACTTTTGGTCACTGCCCCATAAGAAAAGCCTCATTAGCTTTTTGCTTGCGGTTGAACTAGGACAAATGTTGTATTGTCTGCTATTAGTTTTCAGTATTAAAGTTGTTTTGATGGTTACCCAATTAATTCAACATGTTTAGACTTCACCTCCACGATAATATTACCGTCGTATGGCAGGAAAAACTGTTTGATCTTTAAGAAGTAGAAATTTCTTTTTTTGCGGTTAAGATTGCTTCTCCTGGTTTTGCAGGACTTTAGTAGAACTGCTGAAGATATTCGGGATGGCGTGTCAGTGGGAATTGCCAATTCTTCAGGCAACCTTGGTGACCAGGTACGGCAATTTTCTGATCAGTTGGTCATAAGGCATCTGTTTACATATGTAGTCTATTTCCAAGTGTTTTGGTCTTAATTTTCAAGACATATTTTTTTTTTATTTTATTGTTTGCAAAAGAAAAAGTAAACAAAATGAGAAATATCTTCCACTTACCAGCGAATTAACCGGTGAAACCTTGTTAGTATAGAGGAGGCATTTTTGAGTAATCTACAATTTCTCTCATTTTTAAGTTTTGTAATCTGCAGGAAACTCTAGCGGTGCTTGCAAATGCTTCAGAAACAGAGATGGACATTCCTACTAACTTTGATTAGTTGGTAGTGTCTCGTATAGCTCCAATTGTATTGTAAAAATATTGTAGCTTCTCTTATGTCTTCAAGTTATTTACAGGTAATTAAATTATTGAGTGCCTAGTACAGGAAGAGCGACCATTGAGTTTGAGTTGTTATAACTATAAACGGCCATGGCATTGAATCTTAATTCGCAGTGATTATTCACTTTCGTGGGGAGTGTATAGTGGGTTTTAACTGACATAATGATGTATGGGGGTGCTTAATGTTGATATTAGTGTTAGGTCTTGTTTGTGAATGAGTTGTTGATATTAGTGCCTTCACCAATCTCTGTATGTATCATTAGCTTCTATTGATTCAATGTTTTATTTTTTCCAAAAATAAAAAAAGAAATTATTCTTGTGCTGTTGAATGATATTGTGATGTTTTTGTTTTGCTCTGATGAATATTGTGGTTGGATTAACCTTAAAAACATTGTGTGGGATTTGTGAGATACCAGATGGTACTTGTTTGATAACTCCATGCTTAAAATCATTACAGGGAGGAGAGAGAAAATAAGAACACAGCCACACACACTCTGAAAAGCATACCAAAATACACAACCTTGTTTAAAAAAGTTGGACCTTGTGCTGAAAAGACTGCACACACAAAACACCCACTTTTGTGTGTGCAAACTTTTCAGCACAAGGTCCAACATTTTAAAGCAAGGTTGTGCATTAGGATGTGCTTTTCAGAGTGTGTGTAGCATTACTCTTAAGCATTGGGAGTTTTAGCCTACTTCCTGCAACTTGGGTTCTACGTTGGTGCATTTAAATAGGAGTCCGTGCCTTGTTAAAAAATGCTCCGAGAACTGGTTGTTTATGAAACTTAACATAATGCTAGTTCTAGCCAAACAGGATAAAGTGGGAGTCTCCCGCCTTCAATGTTTTCAAAGATAATCTCAATGATAAATACATTCACTCAATTTCTTTCTCCACCCATAATGCAGTAACAAGCAACATCTCTTGTCGTACATGCGTGTATATTTTTGTGGGTGTACGTGTCAAACTCGAAATTGGAAACCCTAAGAGCCTTGGGACTTTGAGCTAAATTGTTTCGAGAAATGCTATGCTTCTCAAACTTGATTTCCAATTGCTTTGCTAGAGGTGTGTAGCACCACCGACAGTCCTAACCCTCACCCCACGCGACACATGCATAGGCTTGGGGCCCAGGGCCTACATCATGCTCTTATATAGACGCCCATATATGTGTACATGTAAAAACAGTCCAATTAACTTCATATCATAGCAAATATATTCAATATACAGCCCAATGAGAACTAAAATTCAAAGGCCTAATCTATATTTAAAGTAAAGTTCACTCCACAAATATGTCATTTATAATAAAGGCCAACGGATAACACTACAAAGAGTTTGAAACCCATTTCTATCTATTACGGTCGCCGAACAAATATTGGGTAAAACAGGGATACTAGGTAAGATTTTATCCTCTCACAAATTTAAATGTTTTGTTGAGTTGGAGATAATTTTTGCTGATTTGGATAAGGATTTTTCTGGAAATAGAGGGTCAGATGATTGGTTTGTGATATCATGTAGGATTATATAAACGTTGTAATCAATATTTTATCCACTTTGCCGGACGCTGGTAACACTATCAACACACCACGGTCCCACCAATCTAGCTAATTTAAACGAAAATGAGGATTTGGTTTTCATTTGTTGGTTTACACTCACTAAACTTTCAATTAAATTCACTATACTTTCGATTTTTTAAAAATGTGTAAAAAGGAGTAAAAAAAATTTCTTCAGGAGCGCTGCCCTCAATCCCGGTTAGGGCCCCATCTTTCAATCTCGCATTAGGCCCCCAAATTGTCAGGACTAGCTATGACCATTAACCACTACCACACCATGCGATACAACTGTTAAAACATTTATAATTTAAATTGTAGAAGCATAGTATTATTCTAACTGTTTTTTTTCAACAAGGTGCCAAATGTTTAAAAACCACTGGCCATTTCTTCAAAAGTTACAAACATAGCACGTAAGTGAATGTCAAATTATGGTAACTTTTGGATATGTACAGACATCCTAGACTATACGATGTATAGTTTAGATATTTCATAAAACTTTAGATGATTAAATTCATTTTATGCCTTTGATTATGTTGCATTTTGATGATTTTAAAATATAAATTGGATTGCTTTAATTAAATTAAATATTCTTTAATTAACTTCAATAGTCATTATGATTTTCTTAACCAAAAAGTTTGAGTTATATATCTATTAATATATAGATATACGGTTTTGTTCCACAGCCACATTAATATACATTGAAGTCAAATTATGAGACCGGGTATAACACTTATATGGTGGACTGTTTTAACATTGAAAAGTCACCAACAATCTTATGTTTAATGTATCATGGAGACTTCAAAATATTATAAAAGAAAATTTACGTTTTGTAGCTATTGATCTCTTATATACATTTGTTAATCCAAGAGTTTTTAAGTTTTTAACTTCCATTGAGGCCCAAGATATATGGAAACTTTAACACCTATGTTAAATATCATTTACTATCCAACAGTTACATAGGAAAAGAGAAACTGAATTTAGTCTTTAAACAAGAAAGGGTCATTACTCTAGTATAAATATACATATATGTACGTATGCATAAGGTGTGAATTTTTTCTATTAGAAAATTAAGAGAGAGACAAAAAAGGTAATCAGTGATTTGTGAGAAGACTTGGGGTTACAATTCTCATGACTTTGCAACAACTGAAGTTCTAACAGTTTGTCTAACTACCATGAGAGGGCCTTGGTGAAATTACAACAATCCCAGTGAATTTCAAGAGTGAATTCTGTTTTTTTTTTTCAAAATACAATGTTTTTCAATTTGTGATTACCGAGCAACTAAGTCTGAAGGGTGTTTAGTATACAAGTTTTTCTTGGTGCAAAGAAAAATTTGAGACAGAGGAGATTCTGGGCTATTTTATCCTGGGAACGGCGTGGCATGTACGAACTGCTTGCATACTTAGGGCAGAGCTGCGAAACGTCTTAAAGAGAGCGAGATCCGCGACTCGGCCCAAGATTTGTTAAAGAGGCTACTGATCTGGTAATTCTGTTCCAACCTAATTTATATGTTCTAACAATTTTAAGACATTTTATTCTGCTATGAATTTGGATGATCCTCTAAGTCCCTAGATATCAACCGACTCTTTTTTTAAATTTATGGATCTTTCACTTTAAGAGGTGGTGATAGAAAAATGCTATTTTTTCTTGATTAAAAAGAAATGGATTTTCTTATGGGTTTTCTAATCCCAAATTTCTTGACTAAATTTAATATATGTATACTCCTGATTTACATATGTTCATGGGTTTGTATGTATATATATGCTCTGGTAAATGCGAAATACAATACTCACCCATGAGATATGGAGAAAGCACAATAATAGTGCTAGATCGTGGTGTTGAATGTAGCATTGCATAATTGATCCTGAGTAAACTCTCAACAGTCTATGTGCTAGTAGAAGCAATCATGTATATAGGGCCTTGCTCGGTTTTTGGTTGATTCTTGTTCTGAAAAATCATAGAACCCCACAGCATGATCATTTGATCTGTGATCATCATCTTCGTTTGATCATGATCTTTAACAATTGGGTAATGATTATCCAAAAAGGGGGAATACTTGTCAAGAAATGAATAAGCATAGTTCCTTATATTCATGATCTGGTGATAATGATGAACTTGTTTGTTGATATTGATGCCTTTAATATATGTCATTCCGAGACCACCCCTGTAAAAGCCTCCTCTTGTAGCAATGTACCTCCTTCACAGTTATGTTTATTTTTTATTTTATTTTTAATTTAGTCCTTCATATTGGAGGAATACAAAGAGAAGCCATGGAGTGAATAAATTCTTGAAGGTAGTCAGGAAAAAAAATGAAGAAACAAATATTAAAGAGAATTTATTGGGTGTGACGGATTTTGTGTGAATTTGTATATTCTTTTTGACCAATAACTCAACTCATTCAAGGTCAAATTGAGATATTCAAATATTATGAGGACAAGCTTTATTGAACAATGTATGTTTTGTTTTAATAGAGTACCCCACTACTCTAAAACAAAAATTACTCTTTTGAATATTGGAAAAAACTAATGTTATTATTTTTTGAATATTGGATTATTTGGTTTATGATGTGATTTTTAACCCTAAGAGAATTGTTATTAAAGTTGCAATACATGCTATTTGGATATGCATTTAATAGTAATGCTGGCAGATTTTTATGTCTAAAAATCTGAGTGACTCTTGAGTCTATTTTTATGAGCATATATATTTCCTTTTAAATTGGGTAATAGTGGGGGTTCTCAACATAATATTTGTCCCATCTAGATATATTACATTTAGAGTGCATTTTATTTGAACCACGATAGTATAAGAGAGCCAAGCACTCAGAAAACTTTGAAAGTGAATTTTATACATTTACTTCAAAAGGAGATCCTATTTATTTAGAGAGTATCTTACCTTTTCAAATGTTTATGTTTTGAAAAGAAGCCTTTCAAAATGAGATGAATTTTATTATTTCAGCCATGTATATTTGAAAACTTGTGAATTTGTCATCCAAGTGTAATATTATATAAAGGAAATGGAGCCTTACAAAGACTTTTATACCCGATGATATTGGAAATATGATTGTTGGATACCTATTCTCCTGTTTTACATCCGTTAAATTTTGTTAGCTATTGTTGCTATCTATCGTTTACATAATTGTGAAATGGATGTCAAAATCATTTTTTTATGGAGAATTAGAAGATGATATTTTATTTCAATAAACCAGAGGGTTTATAGATAAGAATAAAGTGTGGAAAGTTATTTACACTTTATATGGTTTTAAAATGGCACCCAACTAGTGGTATGGAAATTTTGAACAAACTATTTTTCCAAATGGTTCAAATTTATTGAAAGTGGCAAATGTATTTATTTGTCATACATAGAAGGAGTATGTGCTACAATAGATTTATACATGGATGAGTTATTAATTTTTTGTTCTAATTTAGAGATGGCGAAAGAAAAAATATATTGTCACTTAATTTTTATATGAAAGGATTAGGGTGAAACGAGTGTAATTTTAGAGATTAAAATTACAAGAGCTTGTGATGTCACTTTGAAAAAGATTTTGAGAAATTGCTATTATTTTCATTTGAGTGACTCTAGGCGTATGAGTAACAATCACAATTGTTACTAGAGATTCTCTCCAACGGAGAATGAAAGCATTTTACTTCGTGGTTTACTCGATACCTATGTTCTGATACTGGCAAAGTGAATTTGAATTTTACCTCCGGGAAGAAATAAATTTTGGTAATGCGTTGTATACCCCGGAGATAAGAAGATTTTTTAAAATTTTGTATTGCATACTTCAAATTTGAAAGAATTTAATTTTTTTGATTTTTCAAGGCTGGTTTCTAACCAAATTAGTTTTGGGAATATAAGTATGTAATTTTGCATTTAGAAATGCAATTGAAAAATTATGACATTTTAAAGAAACCTATTAATTTAGGTATTGTCTATAAAAAGCTTCCCGCTGTACTTGAAGGTTACAGTGATGCCAACATAATAGTAGACTCCAAAGCTACAAGTGGCTATATTTTAGTACTAGAGAGCTGTTGACGAAGTCATGTGTTACCTAAAAAGGACCATGAACTTCTGGTTACATTGGGTTTTCCGCTATCCTTAGAGGATACATCGATGCTGATTGGAACAGCCTTTCAGACGACTCCAAGGCCACCAGTGGATACAATTTTTGGTATTACTGGGGACAGTTTTGTAAAGGTCTAATGAATAGACTGTTTTGGCTAAGTCCACGATGGAGTCAGAGTTGATACCATTAGCTATTACTAGTAAGGGGGAAGTTTGGCTGAAAAAGCCTGCTATGAGATACCCCTTTAAGGGAGAGATAGATACCAGCTGTTTATCCATTGCGATAGTACCGCAGCTATTGCGAAAAGTACAAAACTGTTATAATGGTTATGCGACAGATACGTCGCAAGATCGGCTGTTAAAGAGCCAGTCTCTATGATAGTTGTAAGAGTGGATAATGTACAGTTTGAGGATATATAGTTGATCCTTTGACGAAAGGACTAGCTCGAAAGAAGGTTTGATAAACCTAGAAAGGGATGGGACTAAAGCCCATAGAAAGTCGAGTCACTTGTGATGGTAACCCAACCTATAGACTGGAGATCCCAAGAAATTGGTTCAAAGGGTAATAACAAGTCATGAAGTGATATGAGTGGAATCATGCTATTATTATGATAGGAGGTTAACTCTCCCAGTCCATCCCTATGAAGCATGACATCCTGAAGTGGTACAAGGATGAGTTAACATAACTCTTAATGAGATCTAAACTCTATGTTGAGTGGGATACCTAGCTACAGGAGTATCCTTGTTAGACTCACCTATGCGATTGTGGAAGTGTGGCCGCTTCCTATGGAATTTGGGCAAATTCTCTAGAGCTTTCGCTATACTGGGATATAAACACATGGCCATAAAAGTGCTGGCTTTGTACTACACCTTAGTAGGGTTGTGTGTGTGGTGTTGTCTGAGATAGAGTTCAAAACTACGGTTACTCTAGTATAATCGGAAGCACTATCACATGTAAAGGTTCAAGTTGAAAAACACCTTTACTTATGCACAATCTTATGATATGTTGCTCGATGAACATAAAATCTTTTATCAATTACAAGTGGGGGATTATTAGAGCCGAGTGTATAATTAAAGAAAAAAAGGAGTAAGTTTCTTTTAAATTTGCATTTTAAAATTGTGGGGGATTGTTGCATTTTGATGATTTTAAAATACAAATTGGATTGTTTTAATTAAATTAAATATTCTTTAATTAACTTCAATAGTCATTATGATTTTCTTAACCAAAAAGTTTGAGTTACATATCTATTAATATATAGATATACGGTTTTGTTCCACAGCCACTTTAATATACATTGAAGTCAAATTATGAGACCGGGTATAACACTTATATGGTGGACTGTTTTAACATTGAAAAGTCACCAACAATCTTATGTTTAATGTATCATGGAGACTTCAAAATATTATAAAAGAAAATTTACGTTTTGTAGCTATTGATCTCTTATATACATTTGTTAATCCAAGAGTTTTTAAGTTTTTAACTTCCATTGAGGCCCAAGATGTATGGAAACTTTAACACCTATGTTAAATATCATTTACTATCCAACAATTACATAGGAAAAGAGAAACTGAATTTAGTCTTTAAACAAGAAAGGGTCATTACTCTAGTATAAATATACATATATGTACGTATGTATAAGGTGTGAATTTTTTCTATTAGAAAATTAAGAGAGAGACAAAAAAGGTAATCAGTGATTTGTGAGGAGACTTGGGGTTACAATTCTCATGACTTTGCAACAACTGAAGTTCTAACAGTTTGTCTAACTACCATGAGAGGGCCTTGGTGAAATTACAACAATCCCAGTGAATTTCAAGAGTGAATTCTGTTTTTTCTTCAAAATACAATGTTTTTCAATTTGTGATTACCGAGCAACTAAGTCTGAAGGGTGTTTAGTATACAAGTTTTTCTTGGTGCAAAGAAAAATTTGAGACAGAGGAGATTCTGGGCTGTTTTATCCTGGGGACGGCGTGGCATGTACGAACTGCTTGCACACTTAGGGCAGAGCCGCGAAACGTCTTAAAGAGAGCGAGATCCGCGACTCGGCCCAAGATTTGTTAAAGAGGCTACTGATCTGGTAATTCTGTTCCAACCTTATTTATATGTTCTAACAGATTAGATGTAGCACCTGTATTTTTTTATCTATTTTTTTCGAGTTTCTGATTTGTATCTCTGTAACCTTTCTATTATGTAATAAAATCATCTTTCTTTTTCCCTTAAACTGTTATGATTGTTTGCATATTTGTGTTTGAACCCTTGGGAAGCTTTGGATAAAAGCTTAACCCGAGCGCTCAAGGTATTTAGAGAGCTCAAACTAAGTGGAGTGCTCGAGTGACCTTTTAATTTGCCTATAAATAACTTCAATGCTCTTTCATTTTGCACGAAAGCTATAAAACAGTTTTGAAAGAGAGAAGCTTGGAGAGAGACTTTCGTGCTAAAACACCTTCATACCCACCTTCATATCTCCTATACACATTTGCATGCTTAGATTCTACACACATACACCTACGTTCCTACATGCATACACATACACAACTTCAAGAAGACCAAAAGGAAGAAGTCCAGAAGTGATATAGAAGAAGACGAGAAGAAACGAAGTTCCATTGAAGCCCTCTTGCTCTAGACCAACTCTTTCTCAACACATACAATCATATATATATATACATATATATATATATATAATATTTCACCATCTATATACAAACTTAGGTGAGCATCTATCCTCACCTAGAAACCTTTAGAAATTGTTTTTACAACTTTATATAGACATGCATGAAATTTATATACGTTTTTCATACTTGCATGTAAGCTGTCAGAAAAACTGCTTAAATCGTGAGTCCGAGCGCTCGCACGCTCGTGTTCTTGGGAGCTCGAACACTTTGAGTGCTCGCGTATGTTGAGTTGGAGAATAATATAAATATAATGCCTTTAAAAGAATCCATCGTAATAGAAACATACACCGTGAATTCCACCATTGCATAGAACCAATAAGAAGATGACTGGGATGAGGCGCGATACGCTCTCTTGAGCCGAGACGCGCCATCTACGGGTAATACTTGGTGCAGTAGGAAATAGTACGCCATCTCCGGGATATAACAGCCCGGCCATCCTTGCTGTAATTAAGCCCGTCAAAGTCTGTACAACATAACAAGGCAAGAAGCTCTCTCTAGTGCCTTTCTTTACCCAAACAAAACTGTATAAAAAGTAATTTATGTATATATATTACTTGTATAGCAATATGTATTGTCAAATGGAAAAGCCTCTGATGAGAGAGAAGAAAAGTCGCTACGAATATGTAGAAAGCTTCCACCAGCACAATGTTATACGTATAGCCTGTAATAAAAATAATAGTGAATAGACACTGCTATGAACGAAAATACTTATCAATAGGGTTGGAGAGTCTGACTGAGTCATGTTGGAAAACACTGTCCTTAAGAGTAATTTCCGTCCCTCGGAGTTCTTGCCTTGGTACAAAAAGGTCTTAGCGGTTTACCCTCCAGGATTAAGCAGTCTCGTCCTTGTTCACGTGCACTTGTTGAACAAGGGGCACAGAACAGCCTTGTACGAATATCAGTGGTCGAACCAGAGAGGAGAGACGAATAGAGAAGAACCAGAGAAAGAAGATTGTATATTGCTGTGTATTCTGAAAGAGAATGACCCACGAATATATAGCCACATTAACCCGACAGAAATCCCTTGATTTATAAAAACGTGTTAATGTAGACACCCCAATTTTGACCATACGTCGAATTAAGGGGAGTACAACCTCTAAGATCCAATGATGACAAGTATCCGACTAATTTAGGACTTCCAAAGATGACTTAAACTCTTCCGAAAGCTCTTTCAAGTTAAAAATAAAAGAAAAAGGAGAGAAATTCAGCATGAACCCCGAAAAACAAAGTCAACAGTTGACCTAGTGAAAAGTCAACGGGTCAAAAGGGAGTCAATCATAAAATTTTCGAATTTCAAGATGAAAAGTCCCGGTAATTGTTCATTGGGTCTCCCTTATGCTAGAAATGATTTTTAAGAATTTTTAAATGAAAGAAATCATGGTGAAATCGAAAGGCTTTTAAGGAGAATTGTGCAGAAAATCGATATTTTGCCTTCGAAGGGAGAGTTGACTTTTTTTCCTTAAGGATTTTGATTTTTTGGATATTTTTATCGAATCCAAATGGGGGGTATTTCCTTAATTACATTTAATGTCTTAAGTAAATACATAAATTAAACGACATTTACTTAAATGACATGAAATGAAATTAAGGTGCTGAATTGCAATGCAGCGGCAGTCGGGGTGCACGAACGGCAGTCAGCGACTGCCGGTGTGGCACTCGGCGAGTGCCGCCCGGCATTCACTGAGTGCCGCAGCGGCTTTCACTGAGTGCCGCTGGTTTCATCAAGTGCCGCGTTTTTGTGACAGTTTTTCAAAAGTAGGTCGGTTCACATCCCGAAAAGTGGCGGCGAGAATTAGGGTTTTGGCTGCGAATTTCCCAAAATATCCCCCTAATGATTGCCTATAAATAGGGATGAATATCCCTTTGTTTAAGGGAGACAAAAAATGGAAGTTTAGAATGTTAGGATTTTCATGTTGATTCTCACCTAAAATTTTCCAAATCAAGAGAGGAATTAGAGAGATTTGTTGGAAGAACAAGAAGAGTTTGGTCATCATTTGGAGGAGCTTGAAGAAATCAAAGAAAGTTGAGGATACTTAGAGGTAAAACTCTAAACTAGTTAGTTTATTTAGTAGTTCAATCACAATATTTAGATACTTAGGATCTTTTACACATTTTCACAACCTCTCTTCTTACCTCATTTCATCACACACCACCTATATATTGTGATTGAACTCTCATCTCGTTAATTTGGATCAAAAAAACAAGTCTATACATTTGAAGTTTAAATGAGTCTTGAAGTAAAACTTTGGTCCTTTTCTTTATTTGTGTTTGTTTAGATTCATGAGACCTTCAATGTTTCACTTGAATCTTAGCAACCAAAACCCAATATTCTCATAAACTTATGATTTATGAGGGGATTGAGGTTGATTTTTTTAGTATATTGAGTTAATGAAGTCCAAACTCCATCCATAGTTTGGGACCATTACCTTGGGATTTTATGAAGATCTTTGTACTTTATTAAAACCCATGAGTTCAAGAATTATTTAGTCTCTAATGACCATCAAATGGTAGGAGAAATGTGTTAGTTCAAGTCTACTCCCATGGCTTAGACTAATCTTTCCCATAGGTTTTGGGAAGTCCTTCATACTTCATCTAAAACCTACATATGAGTATGTCTCTAGTCTCTTATGACCATCAAATGATAGGAGTGATAAGTTGAATTCAAGCTTGGGTCCATAGGTTTGAGTTCTTTATTTGAGGATTTTGTGAAGTTCATTTCAATACTTCATCAAGATCCATAAGTGTAAGGTGTCTTTAAACTCCAATGACCATTAAGTGGTAGGAGTAGTGATATGAATCCAAACTTTTATCCATGAATTTGAGTTCATTGTTCCTTAGATCTTGTGAAGTCCATGCCATACTTCATTAAAATCTATGAGTATATATGTCTCTTAGTCTTCAATGACCATCAAATGGTAGAAGAAGTAGTTTGGTGTGAGCCCAACTTCATGTTTTTAATAGTTAAGGCCAACCAACAAAGTTGAACTAGCAAAAGGAAAACAGTGGGTTCACAAACTGTTTTTGATCAATGATTTTTAGTTTGAAATCCGACCGTTGGAATCGAATGAAACCAACGGGAAAGTGTCCATAACACAAAGATCTACCACTGTGATTTTTGTTTTAAGAAGGTTCCATGTTTTGAATGATTTGATCATGAGTTTTGTGGGACAACTACAATCTGTCCAGAATTTCAGAATAGTTTCAGCACAGCAACACTCTTTTGAAATAATTAAATCGAGAGTTTTATAAAGTGTTTGTGACCCAAAATAATTTTTCCTAAGTAGATTAATGTGTTAGGAAACCACCCTAAAAAGAACAAAGCAATTCTGATTTTTTTACTATTTTTAAAAAATCAAACAAGAACTTTGGACAGAGAGTTGTGAAGTGCTGAGTGATGTCTAGTGTTTGCCCAATTCCCGGAGATCTAACCGTTCAAACCTTGATTTTATTTTTGGGTTAGAAACTAGACTCACAGAGGCATATTGAGTCCAAAAATCATCAAGATCAAACCACAGGAGCCATGCCTTTTATTTCTTTGAAGTTCGGGTCTGCTCTCTGGAATTTTCAGAGTTTTGTTACAATTTATACTTACTTAGCAAATAAAGGTCCAAATGACCCTTTCTTGACCAAGGGTTCATACCATGCTTCAATAAAGGTTTATTAAGCTTAAAATCAGAGACTAAATGATCCAAATCAATGAATAGTTCATAACCTTATTCCTTTCATACTCATGTGTTCACGTGCACGCATCTATGTAGATTGGTATTTGTAAATAGAATTCATCTTGTGTTAAAGAGTAGTTACTTAGGAAGTTCAAATGACATGTTTTATTTAAAATGTGGGACTAATCCTTTGTTTTGTAGCGCTTTTTGAGGTACAACTCCTCATCCCTTCTCTAGTTTGATTCATTTCTTTGATTTTACTTGATTTTTCAACCTCATGCGCAACACCTTAGAATTAGGATTTGCCTTATGTGTATATGTGATTAGAGACCTTTGTTTAGGACTTTCTTTTGCATGTATGCATTGCACATTTAATATCGCTGCTGGATCCCGGGTAAGTTCTTTTGTTTCTTATTGCATATCATGATGCTTGCTAGTTGAATTATGTGACTTATGAATGATATTTTACCGTTAGCAATTTTACACCATTTCCAACATGCTTGTGTTATGTATACCTATATATGTATTAATTGAGGGCATGCTTAGATAATTAATTCGATTAAATGGATGTTGAATAGAGGCCTATCGCGAGATAGGATGAGAGGGGGTGTTTTAGTCCGTTGGGCTCCTTCCCCTCTCATTCCATAATCCCCGGACCCAGTTAATCTTTGGTTTCGCAAAAGATCAGTTTCCTTTTGAAATGGTTTCTTAATTTTTCCTTTAAAAAATTAAGTGGCGACTCTTTTGTTTTCAATTTGAAATTTGGAAAAAGATTTTAAATAAGAAAAGCTGTGGGTAAGCCAACCTGCGATGTCCACAGTTAAAAAGAAAGGATAAGATTTCATTCAAACGGCTAATTAATTGCACAGTTTAGGAAGACGCAAATCTGTGAGGGAAAGATTTTATTCAGTCAAAGCAATATTAAAAGGAAAGTTTTGGAAAAAATAATTTGTCAAAGGATGGTCCAACCGTGTGAGCCCGCGAGGCTTGGAGGCCGGGATTTGCACCCCCCCCCCCCCTCCCCCCGCGTGCGCGAGTAAGACGTGACGCGCCCGGTTAAACGTTTTCCGGATCGAAACCCAAATTTCTATTGGATTTGGGTTTAGCTTGGGCTTGGCTCATGTGCGTGTGAGAGCCCACATGTTCCAACTTATTACTAAGCCCATAATGTCAAAGCATATATTAAGTCTCTCAACTCCCTCTTCCTAAGCAATGTGGGACAAGAGTCTCCACCACACTTTTACCCAATACCACACCAACTAGAGAAATGTAGAGAGAGAAAGAGTTTGGCTTTGAAAAACCCCAAATTTAAGCTACAAATTACAGCAATCCCCCACATTTTTCAAAGACAAATTTTGAGAAGGAACGATTGACCACTTTAGAATACTGTATCAGTGATGGTGTCTTTTGGACTATGAACCAACACCTAGGGAAATAAGAATTGATTCACAGAAATTTGGTGAAATTAAAATTTCTATGAACCTCATTTCTTTGTGTGAATCAAAGTACTTATCACCCATAGTACACTTTGATAAACAAGGCTGTTAACGCGGTTTGGCACGTTTCGGCCATGCGCCATACCTGGATTTCATGAGTGCTCTAGAGAACCTGCCTAAGTTCTCATAGGAAGCGGCCCCACTTCCACACTCATATAGAGGTGAATTCATCAAGTATGCATTGCAACTATACATACCACCCAATAAGGACTATGAATTCATTAAGAGTTAAGACTCAACCTCACACGTTGCAGTCTACACTATCTACACCATAGGGATAAATTATAATTATGTATAATTGATAGTGTCTCACCAAGTCAACCAATAGTTTGTTATTACCCATATGAACCTATTTTGTGGGATCTCCACTCATATAGGTTGGGTTACCACTATTGTTGACCTCTGTTATGGGCATAAGTTCCATCCCCCTCGATGTATTAGCCACTAGCTTTCTTGCTAATGGTTTGGTCAGAGGATCCGCTAAATTCATCTCTGACCTCACAAAGTCTAGGGATATAATCCCATCTTTCAACAGTTGTTTTACAATGTTATGTCGTAGGCGAATATGCCTGCTTTTCCCATTATATGCCTTATTTCTTGCTCGGACTATTGCAGCCTGGCAATCACAATGTAACGACACAGATGGAACTGGTCTCATCCATAAAGGGATATCTGCCAAGAGGTTTCTAAGCCACCCAGCCTCAGAACCTGCCTTCTCTAAGGCGATAAACTCGGATTCCATAGTGGACCGAGCAGTGCATGTCTGTTTGGATGATTTCCAAGAGACTGCACCTCCTCTAAGGATAAATATATACCCACTAGTGGATTTTGTCTCATCTGAATCAGAGATCCAGTTAGCATCACTGTACCCTTCTAGTACAACGGGAAATCCACAGTATGTCAAACCAAAATCCATAGTACCTCTGAGATATTTTAGTACTCTACATATAGCAGTCCAATGTTCCTTACTAGGATTATGAGTGTATCTGCTCAACCTATTAACTGCATAAGCAATGTCAGGTCTAGTACAATTCATAAGATAAGTAAGACTGCCAATTATTTGAGCATATTCAGATTATGATATACTAGTTTCATTGTTTTTCTTCAATTGTATGCTCATATCATAAGGAGTACTAACTGGTTTGGAATCAAAATGGCCAAACCTTTTGAGGATTTTTTCTACAAAGTGTTCTTGAGACATCATGAAACCCTCATTGGTTTTAGTTAATTTTATCCCAAGTATAACATTAGCTTCACCTAGGTCTTTCATATCAAAACTAGATGATAACAAATGTTTTGTTTCATTTATCACAATCATATCAGTACCTAAAATAAGCATATCATCCACATATAGGCAAATGATTACACCAACATTATTATCAAATTTATGATACACACATTTATCGGCTTCATTCACAGTGTATTCATTAGAGGTCATTACACTATCGAATTTCTCATGCCATTGTTTTGGTGCTTGCTTTAAACCATACAAAGATTTTACTAATTTACAAACTTTATTTTTGTTTCCAGGAGATACAAAACCTTCAGGTTGTTCCATGTAAATTTCCTCTTCTAATTCTCCATTAAGAAACGCAGTTTTAACATCCATTTGATGAATTATGAGTTTATGCAAGGAAGCAAGAGCTACTAGAATTCTAATAGATGATATTCTAGCCACAGGAGAGTAAGTATCAAAATAATCAACATCTTTCTTTTGAGTGTATCCCTTAGCTACAAGCCTAGCTTTAAACTTATCGATAGATCCATCAGGTTTTAACTTCCTTTTGAATATCCATTTACATCCTATAGGTTTTGTACCAGGAGGTAAGTCAACCAATTCCCAAGTATGATTGGCCATGATAGATTCTATTTCACTATTAATCGCTTCTCTCCAAAAGGGAGCATCAGGAGAGGAAATAGCTTCATTATAAGTCATAGGATCATTATCCATTAAAAACATGAAAAATACATCTCCTAGGTTTGTTTCTCTCCTATCTCGTTTGCTTCTTCTTAATTCGATTTCTACAGACTCATTTGAGTTAACGTTAGGCTCAATTGTAGGTTCTAACCTTGGTCTCTCAATGGTTGTTTTCAAAGGAAATATGTTTTCAAAGAAGTCTGCATTTTTCGATTCAATTATTGTGTTTTTCTCTAACACATCATTTTTAAGAACTAAGAATCTATATGCAGCACTATACTCAGCATATCCTATAAATAAACAGTCTGCTATTTTCGAACCTATTTTCCTTTTCTTAGGTTCTAGAAGTAGAACCTTGGCTAGACACCCCCACACTTTAAGGTATTTCAAGTTAGGTTTATGATTTTCCCACAACTCATAAGGGGTCTTTCCTGTTTTCTTAAATATAATTCTATTTTGAAGGTGACACGCAGAAATGATAGCTTCCCCCCACAAATTATTAGGTGCTCCAGAACTAATTAACATAGCGTTCATCATTTCCTTTAACGTTCTATTTTTTCGTTCAGCTACTCCGTTAGATTCTGGTGAATAGGGTGGAGTTACCTCGTGTACTATACCACGTTGTTCACAGAATTGGCTTAGGGGACCAGATTCATATTCACCTCTCCTACCAGACCTAAGTCTTTTGATCTTTTTATCTAATTTGTTTTCAACCTCAGCTTTGTATTGTATGAATTTTTCTTCTGTCTCATCTTTATTTCTAAGTAAGAATATTCTAGTATATCTCGAGTGATCATCTATGAATGTCACATAATATCTCTTTCCACCTCTAGATTCAGTAGATTTCATGTCTCCTAAATCTGAGTGAATTAAAGTGAGCAACTCTGTTTCTCTTTGTACTACTTGTTTGCAAGGTTTCTTAGTACCTTTTGCTTCACTACAAATTTTGCATTTCTCATTATTAGTGATACTAACATTTTCAAGAATGCCTAATTCTTTCATTTTCTTTATATAAGAAAAGTTCACATGTCCTAATCGAGCATGCCATAAATCATGAGAATCAATCAAGTAAGCAGAAGAAGTAGTAGCATTTCCATTCAAATTTTCCAAAATATTCAAAACAAACATACCATTGTTGTAGTACCCTTTCCCCACAAACACCCCATTTTTAGTCATTACAACTTTATCAGAATCAAAAATAACTTTCACCCCCACTTTCCCAAGCAACGACACATACACAAGGTTCCAACGAATATCAGGCACATGGAGAACGTCAGTAAGAGAGAGGATCTTTCCGGAAGTTAGCTTGATAACTACCTTCCCTTTCCCGATCACAGGTGAGGCCTTGAGTCCCCCATGTACACTTGTTCCTCTCCTTCCCCTACTGGTGTGTAGGAGGTAAAAGCACTTCTGTTGCCACAGATGAGCCTGGTAGCCCCAGAGTCTACCACCCAATTTTTCTCCTCTGCCACTAAGTTTACCTCAGAAATGACAGCCACAATAACATCTGCCTCAACTAGATTAGCTCTACGGGCAGGTTGGTCGTTTTTCTTCCTGTGTCTGCATTGAGCAGCATGGTGACCCGGTTTGCCACAGACAAAACATTCCCCTTTCTTTTTAGCAAACTGGTTTTGGGGTTTGAGATTTTTGTTGAAATTGGTTTTGTTGAAATGGGGTTTGTTATTCTGCCTTTTAAAATTTCCTTGGGTGCGGTTAGGCTTTTCCTCAACGAGATTAGCCTTGGAAGCCATAGCTTTGACTTTCTCATTCCGATCAAGTGAACGGTTCTTTTCTTCAATGCGAACATGAACAACAACTTCATCCAGAGTCATTTCCTTCCTCTTATGTTTCATCATGTTCTTATAATTTTTCCAAGACTCCGGAAGTTTTTCAATAAGTGAACCGGTTACAAACGGTTCGGGTAGTTTCATTCCTTCATTACTAAGTTCCGAAACAATAAGGTGAAAATTGTGAATTTGAGTAGAAACATCTATGTCATCGGTCATTTGAAAATTGAGAAAATTTTCGATGGCATATTTTTTTAATTCCGGCATCCTCAATAATATATTTGGTGACCAAAGCATCCCAAATTTCAGTTACCGATTTGAAAGTACAGTAAATATCAAAAAGTTCATTTGATAAAGCGTTCAGAATAATACTTTTGCAAATCTTGTTTGCATTTTTCCAAAGAGGCAATTCGGTTTCATAATTTTCAGAATCTTGAATGGGTTTTGGTTTAGTCAAAATGAAATCAACCTTTGCAATGTCAAGAACAAGTAGCAGTTTGGTTTGCCAGCGCTTAAAGTTATTCCCGTTAAACGATTCAATTTTTGTGACGTCGGGAATAGCCTTAGTTGCGGTTAGCATAGCAGTATCCATGGAGATTACTCTTAAGAATGTAATAAAAATAATAGAGAATAGACACTGCTATGAACGAAAATACTTATCAATAGGGTTGGAGAGTCTGACTGAGTCGTGTTGGAGAACACTATCCTTAAGAGTAATTTTCGCCCCTCGGAGTTCTTGCCTCGGTACAAAAAGGTCTCAGCGGTTTACCCTCCAGGATTAAGCAGTCTCGTCCTTGTTCACGTGCACTCGTTGAGCAAGGGGCACAGAACAGCCTTGTACGAATATCAGTGGTCGAACCAGAGAGGAGAGACGAACAGAGAAGAACCAGAGAAAGAAGATTGTATATTGTTGTGTATTCTGAAAGAGAATGACCCACGTAGGGGTGTGTTTCGGCCGGAATGGATCGGAAACACCCCTTTCGGAAAAAATTCTGAAATTTTCGGAAGCCAAAAAATGCATTCCGAATTCCGTTCCGAAATTTCGGAAATTCCAAAATTAGTTCCGATTCCGAAATTTCGGAATTTTCGGAATTTTTCGGAATTTCACCAGATTCGGAATTTTTCGGAATATTCGGAATATTTTCGGAATATTTCGGAATATTCGGAATTCAAGCTTAATGGGATTTCACTTGAGACTTGTAGGCCTTTTATAGAAGCACATCACACCCCCTCTTTTATGTTTTTTCGATGTGGGATGAACACAATTTTCGGAATATTTCGGAATATTTTCGGAAAAGTTTCGGAAAATACAATTTCGGAATATGTTCGGAAATTTTTCGGAATATTTTCGGAAAAGTTTCGGAAAATGCAATTTCGGAAATTTTTCGGAATTTTCGGAATTCTAAAAATAATTCCGATTCCGATCCGATTTTTTTCGGAATTTTCGGAATTCGGAATGCATATTTAGTTGCCAAAATCGGAATTTTTCGGATCGGAATCGGAATTTCCGTTCCAAATGACACCCCTCACCCACGAATATATAGCCACATTAACCCGACAGAAATCCCTTGATTTATAAAAACGTGTTAAAAAGAAAGGATAAGATTTCATTTAAACGGCTAATTAATTGCACAGTTTAGGAAGGCGCAAATCTATTGGATTTGGGTTTAGCTTGGGCTTGGCTCATGTGCGCGTGAGAGCCCACATGTTCCAACTTATTACTAAGCTCATAATGTCAAAGCATATATTAAGTCTCTCAACTCCCTCTTCCTAAGCAACGTGGGACAAGAGTCTCCACCACACTTTTACCCAATACCACACCAACTAGAGAAATGTAGAGAGAGAAAGACTTTGGCTTTGAAAAACCCCAAATTTAAGCTACAAATTACAACATAGCCATCGGTATCTAATTTATATACAATATTGTTGGACAAACAAAGCATCATAGTTTGACCTTTAATACCTTGATACTAACTACATTAGCCAGTACATACGTTTGAGAAATAAAGCAATCATGAACCAAACGTTATTCTATCTTCCCGTTTAATACACAAACGGAATTCAATAATGTTGATTTATTATTTCTCTAATGCTCAGTAAATACGTACACAACCTTGTGGCCTTAACATAAAAAGAACTTTCAATAGCCATGTCATGAACAAATCAAGGTACTCCCTCTGTCCTATATTTAGAGTTTTTGATGCCATTTTTTGATGTCCCATTTTAAGAGTTATCTTTGAAAAGTCAAAGTACTTTAATAACACTTTCCAAATTTGTCCTTTATTATATCCAACTCTCCCCTCTTTTTTTTTTGGATGTGACAATATAATTTTGAATTTCAAAAAAGGCAATATTGAAAAGTTGAAAATCTCACCAAAATCAAGGTTGTCCCCTTAATAAGTTGAAATTCTCAAAAGAGACTTTTAATATGGAAGAGAGGGAGTACTTTAAATGATTATAATAATATTATAATTTATTAAAATAATCCAACACTTTGTTTGCCATATGATTCTTTTGCTGTAATGTTAAACCTGTGAATAATCTTCTTGCATGTTACGGTTTTGTGTTTATAACCCATGATATAGGCCTTACATGTTCACTTGACACATCCACATAAGTTCACTTGCTAGGTTGCTAATTCATGCTTGAAATCTGACCCAGACATGTTTATGTTTGCTTTATCAAAATTATTCCTAATCTGCATATTTAGAATTCTGAAATTTGTAAGCCTGAGCACTCGCGCTACCCCTGAGCGCTCAAGCCAAGCGCTCGAGTTACTCTGAGCGCTCGAGACTACTGTATTTTTTATTCTTCATTTTATTATACTTATGAACTGTGGTAACGACGTACTCACTGATATAACGAGAATAACATAAGCGTAATAAGATCGTAACTCATAAAATAACGTTACGCCTTTGTTTGTTCTACTACGTTCAATACATTCTTGTACTTTGGTCGATTTTCGTGTATCCTATCCAATCGGAAAGTAGGAATCTTCAGTTTATCTTTCATTACATGGGAGTCTTGTCAATTGTTGATGACCATACTAGTGTCGGTGATAAGAATGATAGTCGATGATACTGCTGGGATTCGTTGATGAATATCTTGATTGAGTCGGTTGTTAAAGCACGTTACTATGATCTTGAGGCTGTTAAAGCACGATAGTTTACTCACCAAGAGGCTGATAAGGCATGTTTATATTCATATGTGGGTAGGTCATGGACCTTGAATATCTTGGTTGAGGCAGCTGTTAAAGCATGTTACTATGATCTTACGTCTGTTAAAGCACCACAGTTTCCTCACCAAGCTATTAAAGCACGTTTATATTCTAAACCAAACGGCTTATGCTGGATTTGTGCTGAGGAGGAGAAGTTGGTGAAGTTAGGAATTGAGTCATTTGTTGTTCGGCATGTTGAGAGTCTTGGAGTATTCTTGGTTCCGTCCGTTTTCTCAGTCATTATTCAGTTCAATCATAACTTTTTATAACTTACAAATACGATTAATAAGTTGTTTTAGAACAATGAACTTGATAACTTTTCCAACTATTCTAATGGTTCTATTTAAGGATTTATACTCACTCGGTTTGTATTCTGATGGCGTTTCATGCCGCAGGACCTTCCCTGTCCAGTAATTCCTGATTTAGCAGGTGGTGTCCAGTTCGAGGGTGACTATGGCGATGGTGGATACACCACAAAGGGGTTCACCGATGAGGGGCTATTATGAGAGGAGTATACCAGGGAGGACCACTACGAAGACAGCTATGGCTTCGCTAATTGAAGACTGCGTTTTTTTCCCCAATTCCTGTTTATCGTTATATCTTATGATGTAATAATTAGTTGACTGTTGGATTTCGTGACAAGTATTGTCACAAGACTATCTTTTATTTATGTCTCTTTTGGATAATTATGCGTCTATAATATAACTTGATGTAAGACTTATCAAGTTTAATATTTCTGTTGTGATTTAACTAGATACATAACCACTATTCTTATGCTTCTTGTTATTATTATGCTTGAGAATAATCAGGTGATCTCCAATCAACCACATGTCCACAGATTCAAAAAGGAAGTTTTATATTTTCCCTATTTTTGGTCTACTCTGGGCGTGCATTAGATAAGTTCTCACTTTTATCTCTTTGTGAGTCAAAAGATGATACTTAATTCCTCTATAATTGCAACAAAACTGAAACGTATAAGCTCTCCTTTAAAACTAAAGGCAATTTTCATTTACAATTTAGACGGAAAAAGCTTGACCAATTTTTGAATTAAAATGTTAATTTAGCACGCATTAGGTTATTAAATATTTTTTTGCCTAAATTTTCTTTCTTCCTCACTCCACCAGTATTACCCCCACCACCAACCGCCGCTCACCATATAGAGATAAATATTAAAGATGAGTAATGTAAACCATTTTTTTTTTTAATAAAAAAATAGATAGACAAATAACATTAAAATAAATAAAGGGTGTACTGCTCATATGAAGGTAAAGATTAACACTTGGGGTTCACTTAGTACAAAATCATATGGGAGTTGAGTGTGAACTTTTTTTTTTTTTTTTTGGGTACAATTTGAGTGTCAACTTTTGAACCACATGAATAAAGTGATAATGGACAAGGTAAAATATAATTAACCTTTTCATATACGCAAATATCTGTATACAGATACGTATAAAGCCAATACATTGATAATCATGCATTAGGCAAGAGAACCACTTCACTGTGAATTTAACACTGAACCAAGTACTATGCTGTATAATTCCTTCTTGTGCATAGTTAGCATAACAGAACATGCGCTAATAATATGCATGGTAACTTTGTGCCTGAATAACTGAGTTTTTCATTGAAATGAACTATATTTGTTATGCTATGCTTAAAAACACAGCAAGAGACCACTTTTGGGAATGGTGGGAACAATTAGATAAAAGGAAAAAGAAAGAGGGCCTATTTATACACATATACATACATGTGTACATAAATACATAAGCAGATGGGTAAAACAATAACTGCCAAAAACATTTGCTATTATTAGACTGTACAGTACATACATTTATCAACATCTTTGTCAACTTGAATCTTCAAATGACCTTTAGCTTCACAAGTTCCTCTCCTGAGAATTTTTGACACTATATTTATCTACACGGTTACTTTTATGGCATGATCGTAACCTTTTTCTTTTTCCTTAACCAAATCCAAACCCTTCGTTGGCTTCATGAATTGCAAGTAGTAGTCTCTCCTCTAGATTTTGTTTAGATGGATATTCTGGCAGATCTAACTGATTGAAACTGCAATTATGAAGACAAGATTTCATTAATCTCCTTGGTGAACGGTAGATTATCCACGTATTGTTCTTAAGCAAAGATAAACTACAACAAGAAATGGGGTAAGCCACCCCTGTTTGATTCACAGATTTAGTGATGGAAAGGAAATACTAGGATACTCAGTTTTCATTCTTTGGTTAATTATGTAAACGGTGAGTTAAATTAAAAATTCTACAATTTCGTGAATCAGTTTTCTTCCTCTTTCCGTGAGTTTCTACTATATTTTGAGAAATTTTAAAAGTTATTTTAATCATGGAGAAAATTGTGTTCCTTTTCCTTCTGTAAATCCGCAAACCAAATGGAGCCTAATAGCCAACTCAGCAGAAACGAGTATATCCAGCAAGATACGTAAGAGATTTGGTTACATAAGAGGTTACCAAGTGTGGGCTGAAGGTAAATGATTGGGGCTGCCATATGCCTTGTGAATTTGAAACTTCTGTGAGCCTGAAATTCCATGAAGTGCACCGAATCCTTCTATTGGCACCTGCAAGAATGGTTGGGAATTCTCACTTAGTAAAATACAAATTCCGTGGAAATGTAATTGTAATGCCTACATACAGAAAACAAAGAAACAACATGCCAAAAGCAATGTTCCTTAGATCTAAATGTCTTCACATTAACTCTATTGTACAGCAACAAACACTATTTTTCAAGAGGGCAACAAGCTTTAGCTTAGAACCCAAAACAATCAAGTCACTTTGTACATCTGACTGATCAAAGTAAAGGTTGGAGATTTGTCTACAGTCAGGGCTGACACTTCAGCGCCACTGTGGGAACTCTGTTATTTTTCGAGATTCGATTAGTAAAGGTTAATCGAAAACTATGAAGACCAGTTATTTTTACAAGGTAACCGTAACTATATTGGATTCCCATCGTAGACCAATACGCTTCTGCAGACCTGTTGTATTACTTCCTAAACTACCAATAACTAGAAAGTACTCTCGTAACTTGGAATAGTTCTAGTAGTGACACTTGTCGCACACATCTTTATATAGTTCCAATATAGCATTTACTTTATAATTGCTAGAATAAACAACAAAAAAGATGGACTAGTATTTAGAAAATAAGATTTGGGATATCATTGATGAGTGAACTACCCTGAATTTCTTTTCACAATCTTATCCAACACAACATAACCGTTATTGTTCCCATGTAAATTTCAATTAAGAGCAGGAAACATAGAATATATCAAAAAATCTTAAAGTCAAAATTGTTGTTTGTCTTTATATACATGAATATTATGAAAACTAAGCTAATATGGTGCTTGATCAGGTTGATTGTTCACAGAAATGTTCTGGGTGTTAAGAAAACTAAATTGTTCATTATGTTGGTCTCTCCATTCTTAGTTCATATACTTAACTCAGATTTATGTGGACCACCAGAATTAATGATACATTTGACCTCATTTATTCTAGCGAATGATAGACATTCTCTACTTGTTAAGAAAGTTCAGCCAAAAAAGGAGTTGAATATTCTATAGTTTAGTCCAGTCTATGCAACAAGCCGAATAAGAGCTAGAAAGATTCCTACACTTGCACTTAAATTTGTTAAAAAAATCTCCCTTAAATTACATCAAAACACACTGGCAGAAACAAATTAAAATAATAGACATTCTCTACTTGTTAAGAAAGTTAAGCCAAAAAAGGAGTGGAATATTCTATAGTTTAGTCCTGTCTACGCAACAAGCCAAATAAGAACTAGTAAGATTCCTACACTTGCACTTAAATTTGTTAAAAACCCGCTTAAATTACATCAAAACACACTGGCAGAAACAAATTAAAATGTAGTATACCTTTGAGGTGCCAGTCACAAACTGAAGAAGACGAGCCTTATCTTCCTTGCTGAATCCTTGAACAACATCCCAAAACCATTGGATGATAGGAGATGCAGCACTGTACCCAGAATACTCTGTATTTGCCCTCATGTCGTCCACTGGAAAACATTGACATATCTTTTTTTTGTTATAATAGTACCTCCGAATTTTGGGTGGTTCAACCATGGTTGTTAGAATTGGTCGATTTACAAGTCGATTCATACGAGTTGATTCGAGTTTCATACAAGCCGATAAGATTTTAAACTTTGAATTTTTAAATTTTAAGAGGAAACTTCCAACCTTTTAAGCCTTGATACACCATGAAATTTATGTTAAAATGTTATCTTGTTCATTTTAAGCATTGTATGTATGTTTTTAAATGTATATGATATATACATATATTGTTGTTTATTTCTAAAGAAAAAGAATCTCAAGGTTAAAAATTTCGGTGAACCAATTCACTATTTGATAATAATGGATTCAAGAATGCAATGTACAAAGGATCAACTTCACAAAGAGAACTCACAATCAATATCTGGAAGCCCACTTATTAACAACTCCAGTTCCTTATCATTGAAAATAGATATTAAATCTCGAGATATTAATTCAGTGAACCCTTCCAAAAATGCATTTATTTGAGGACGAATGGCAGTAGTCAACCGATGCTCAGCAATTAAATCAACATATTCATGCTTATTTTCCTCGGTGAGTCGAATATTTCTTCCACCAGGGATCAGTTCGTAGTCAGTTACCTGCGTTATATAAATCAGTTTAACATAAGACAAACAGAGATGAATACATAATCTTCTCATGAAAAAACTAGAGCAATTTATTACCTCTGTCCTCTCGTACAATATCAGCTTCTCTTCATCAGCATCAATGCTAAAAGTAAGGTCTAGAATGTCGCTGACATCATTCTGCAAAAGTAAACAAGGTACTTTAGTGGAAAGATTTGGGGGGACTAGGTGAAGCTACATGGATATTTGAGTTCACGCTAAAGCATCGAAAGTGGCAGTGTGTGTGACTGCACGCATGTGCAACATGCTTTTCCTGTGTTGTTTGTGTATGTATGTGCAAGAAAGAGAATAAAATATATATCAGCAACTTTGACATGTAACACACCTCAAGCAGCCACTTCAGGTTTTTGAAGTAATCAGGATCAATAGCTTCAATATCATGGTAAGTCACTTTAACCCCAAGGATATGCTTGTAGAAGGACCGTGTGAAATGAACATCAAGAAGTTGTCCATCAAAAAGCGCTTTCCCAACCTACAATGCATAAAGAGGACTAAGCAAGAAGCTCATGATTAAGAGCCACTATGGGAAAGTTTTTTCGAGGCTAACAATCACTTAAACGTACGTGTTCAAAATCTGATTCCTTTCCAAAGCATGAAAACAGCTTCTTCGTCTTCTTTTTTCTCTTTTTTTTTTCTTTTTGGGAAAAAAAAAAACACACACACACACACACACACACACAAACACACTTTAATTTGTAGCTTTTTTTTTAACACACTTATTCCAAAAGAGATTTCTTAAAAGCTAACCTAAACGTGCACGATCTCAATCAAACAAGCACAAACAAAAAGACACTCACAACTCGTCCAACAAATTTAAAGTAGGAGAGATGTTCTGTTTGGTAAACAGAGTTGGGATTTGGCTGAAACGTCGATTCATTGCCCACAGTTGTAAATAGTAGCGCTCCCTTGTCGAAAATAACCCTGGACAACAACTGATACCATTCCCTTGTAAGTCCACCAGCATCTATACCCTCCTCCCCTTGGAAGTGAACAGTCAACCTCCCTTTCAAATCTGGTGTTGACCTCATACGTAGTTGATTGTACGAATCCTCGAGAATATATGCTCTTCTCACAGAAATTCTTAAAGGGCCATGATGATGATCATGTTGGTGCTTTATCTTAGATCTAAAGTGGGCCCGTTTGTTGTCAAAATCAATAAAGCGGGGAACAGTCAGCATGAGTGAGAAAGACTTCTCAAGCAAACCCGGGTTTTGCCGAATGAAAGCGTTTAGGAGTTTCCTATGTTTCTCGGAGAACTTAACAAATGCAATGTGTTTTTCATCAACTTTCAAAGCATGCGCAGAACTTTTCGGTTGGCTAGACGAAACAGTGGCATCTTCACCAATATCTAAGTCATGCCCAGCACTTGACTGGCCAGAGTGCAATTTGTCACACATCACAAAGAAGGATTCTATGTATGGCAAGATATTCTGAGAACCAGCAGGAAGTGGAGGCATCACACCTGACGGTTTATATACAGAGAGTGTGTTCGTACTTGACGAATCAGGTGTAGTATCTGCATAGCTCTCTATTTTGCTTATGCAAGAGCTCAGCTCCAGCCATAAAGGCTCCAAAGCTCTATTGATGTCCCATACAAGGGAAAGAGCATTAATGCTCTCTTTTTCAGAGAAGGTTTGATGATCCTTCTCTTTCTCATGTAGTGAGGCAACGAGAGAGCTTAATGCTTGCAAAACCCTCAAAATTGCAGCTCCATCGGATGACGTAGAAGTGAGGAGTGCTTTCTCTGTTTCTCCAAATATGTGTAACTCATCCATTGCTGATGTAGTCAAGTTTTGCACCGAATCGGCTAGCTTAGCAATGAATAAATGGCAATGAGTTGGAGCAACAGCAACCAACTTCTTCAGTACCTCTGCGACAAGAGTATATGCATTATCTGAGAGTCTGCAGAAAAGGAATATGTTAGACCAAGCATAAAAGTGAAAGGAAAATTGAAACTCAAAGTAATACAAAAAGAAAATTGAAACCCAAAGTAGCACGACTTCCCACTAGTTAAAATTCAAATATTCGATAGATCGTGTACTCTGGCAAGGAGAAACTGAATCACCGAGAATGTAAGAGGGGGCAAATACTTTGTCCAATGAAGGATGCAATATCTATAGCACGTTTAATTCACAGTTATTACTTCGTCTAACAGAACATATTTTATCTATGGGGCTTGCTATTCTATGACATGAAGGTAAAAGGATAGCATTGTGTTCAATTTTAAATGGACAAGTCCATGCCACCTCATTAAAATGAGGGTACTAAAGTAATATACTGTAGCTTCTTTGCAAAATCACTTCATCCTCGTCTTAATGAAGTGGCAGGGACATTTTGGTCCAAAAAAATATGCATACTTTGAGATATGTATTAGGTTAGCATTCCCTAATATCTCTATCATATCTAGAAAAGAGACGCGACATTGCCTAAAATCAGCAACCTTTATCCCCACAACAAGAAAAAGCAGATGATAAAGAAGATGCATTTCAAATGAACAACCTTTTTTTCAATTGCAACACATGAAGATGCATTTCAAAAGAACTAACAGAGCGGCCAAATAGACAACACAAAACATACATCCACCAAATGAGCAGCATGCATCAAACACAATCACAACATTAAACTTTTACTTTTAGAAATTAACATGGGTCTGGGATTCAACAGTACTCTAGGAGCTGATTTGAGGTCCGTGCTAAGGATACTAAACAACAGGTGAGCACAAAGACCAAAGATGAGAGGAAATCATAGAAGCTAGTCAAGTGATAGAACCCAACCAGACATCCAAAAGAGAATTAAAAAACTATAGAACAAAAGCCATCTAGGTCAAAATCACAATACAACATCCCAATTTGCAACGACATATAAAATGTCGTATTTCGCTAATAATCTACCAGGGAAGAATAACTGTATAAGCACATCTGCTAAAAATGAAAATCCACTGTTTCGATTAATTTACAATGACGCCTCGAGAAACCTCCAGTGGCTAAAGTAACAAAATAAGGTAATGATAATTTATTTAACGAGAGCATTTTTGCTCACCCCATTTTTGCTCACCCAGGTCTCTACCAACTTTTATTAAAAAATTGTATTTTTTAGGTGCAAACAGATACAGGGGCAAAATGGGAATGGAATGGGACACATGTCACCCAGTGGAGGCCTAGGTGAGCAAAAATGGTGTGAGCAACATGGATACATATTCAGCAAAAATGTATTCTTATTTAACCACCATAAACGGCAGCCTAGAAGCAACATGGATACATATTCAGCAATGCTAAACCATAAACTATTACTTTCAAATGGCACCATCAAACAGATAATTTGGTGCAATGTTAACTTATATATAAGTATATAACAGTGGAAGTAAAGATGAATAAACTAGTGCACTTTTTCATACCCCTCTCGTGCAAGCAATGAGCATAGAAGTCGGAGTTCTTCTTGCGGCAGGTTAAGTAACACAGCTCGAGTATCACACTCGATACTTGCACCAGAAGTAGGGGGCTTGGACGAGTCATCAGCCTTAACTGATGTAACGTCCATGCCAGTAGTTAGACTAGCGTCTGATGTGGAAAGCTGAGGACCGGATAGTTGTTCAGTAGCAGATGCCCCAAGTTCGTTAGATACACTAGATCTGACTTCAGCATTATCGACAGTCACCTCTAATAAATTTAGCAGCTGAAACAAGAATGCAAATAGGTCACAACTACATTAGGACACTGAGGAGTGGACATTGGCCCGCCAGCCCACAAGCCCAGTCTGGACAAACATAGAGCTGGGGCTAAAGTTATAGGCCCATAGAGCCAGGGCGGGATATGTTCCAAGGCCTGTCAACGTTTTAGGGCCAGGGGCTTCGGTGCAACAGTAAGGCCCGGCCCAAAGAAAGAGATTATATATTTTATTTATGTTATAGATTTCATCCAAAAAAGAAAAAAGAAAAAATAAATATATTGACTACACCAATGAGACTTAATTCTTAATTTAAAGTTACTTTTAACACTCAAATACAACTTAATTTTGGCGAGAAATGTTCGATCTTATTTTTATATAATTCTTCTTATCTAAGAGTATCATTAACCAAACTAATATAAATAGGATGAGCCAACAGGACAAACCCGGCCCTATGAACAATTTTTAGGGCTGGCTTGGGCTAATAACTTTTGGCCCGAGGTCAGGTCGGGCCGGACTTGGGCAAATAAAATTATGTTATAATGAGTGGTGGTCTGGCTCGAGCCCGGCCCATGGCCACCCATGACTCTTAACGGAAACAGTAATGTTTGCAAACCAGTACCTGCTCAAGATGTGCTATACTCCTCAAGTAAAGGGGTTGATTTAAGAGGCTCAAAAGCATTGCAATGGATAAATATCCATCCAGATGCTGCTTCCCTTCTTTTTCATCCTCTTCAACAACCATCACAGATTTGCCACGCGACTGATCAAGTTTTTCTGACTCTTGTAGTTGCGAATGTGGCAACCTAAACTGAAGTAAAATCTTGGCCACATAAGGATGGTTTCGAGCCAAGAACGTCAAAGTTTCAAGAACACGCCGAGACACCAGAGGAGGGACGCCTACCAAGTAAGTAAAACTATGAGAAACCAGTAAGTAAATCACCCAAACTTCTAAGTAAATCTCCTCCAAGAATTAACTCCTTACAAAACTTTGGAAAAACATAACATGAAACGGGAAAAGAATAAAAAGTTACAAGGAACCATCTCTGCCAAATTGTATATTAAGTTGCTAAGCTTATTATCTTCAGTCTACGCAAATTATGTAACGAATATTTAGGGAGTTATTGAAGCTCAAACCAGTAACCACGGAATAAACTGGGCATAATAACTTGCCCATGATAATTTTTCACGGTCATAAAAAGAAAATGAAGCAGTGGTATCCGGTCCGTATCGCTGCATGCACATATAAACCTAGCCTTTCAAACAACAGCCTTGGACTCTAGATGAACCCCCCTAATATATTGACTTAGAAAGGTCGATAGAACATATGAACACTATAGCCTGGTTATTTTAATGGCAAACTATTTTAAAAACACCAGAGAATTCAACATATCAGGTGGTCAACACTACCCATTTTGACTGTTCCATTAGCATGAGCAAAGCAAAACCCTACTTCTGGTACCATATTTCTAACACGTCAAACATCTCAATGCTCAGATAAGCCATAGCTGGGGTAAAATTCAAAACTTAGCATGTGCCTTTGGTTCTATTGTTACAAGAACAAAAAAGTAAGACATCTTATGGCCTTCCGCACAGAAAAAGCAAAAACTTTGGTTCAAAACATGATATTACCTGAAAAGGTCATTTATCCTATCAACAGCCGGAAGAATTTTTTTGGATAAATTTTACACCATTTCGGAGAAGGGAAAGAGAGGCATTACCATCAAAGAACTGAGGACGAGAATACATCACATGACTCTGGCAAGCATACAGCCTATATGATGGCTCAGAAGCATTCAATCTATTGACTGGCTTTCTTACATCTAGCATCAGCAAGTCCATCATTATTTTCACCGTAGAAATTCTGGTTTCATTATGAGCACATAAATTCAATAGCAGTCTCTGCAGCTGACCTTTGTATAGTGGCTGCAAAATGATATCAAATAAATAAGTAGATCATAATATAATAACAGGTAACTATTATCCATCAAGAATACTAAGAGCCCACCTGGGTTGCTTTTATAATCACTTTTTGGCATAAGAGATTTTACAAAAAGCTACAAATCGGAACTTTAAAAAAGCTGTTTTTAGCTTTTAAAAGCAATCAGAATTTTTTAAAAGCTGTGAAAAGCTTATCCAAATGGGCTATAAGTGAATACCTGAACTACACGAAGCAGCCGAATCATGGCTTTCAGTGCTTCTTTGTCAACCAAAGGAACCCCATCAGCTTCAACTGGCTTAATTCCGTTAGACCTACGAGCAACTATTCCACCCGCTCTGTCTAAGCTAGATCCAATACCTTCACCTCTTCTAGACGACTCACCCCTACGACTTCTAGGGTACATACCAAAGAGTGTCCGACTATAACGATTTGCAAACCTTTCACGCAACATGTTTGCCTCCGCAACAAGAGCAGGTGTCAAATTGGCCAGAACTGCATCAGAGGATGTTAAGAGAACCTGAAGGATAGGTGCATAGTTGTTAGAATTGGTTGATTCACGAGTCAATTCGAGTTTCATACAAACCGATACAATTTATGATTCAATACAATTAACGAATAAAATTTCGAGCTTCGAAGTTTTAAGGAAAAAACTTTCAACATTGAGCATTGATATTGCATGAAGCGTGTGCTAAATTGTTATTGTATGCATTCTAAGCAATGTACATGTGTTTCTGTATGTTTACAATATCTACATATATTTTTTTTTATTTTCTAAAAGAAGTGAATCTTACAATATTCATGTTTTTGGCAAACTAATCCACAATTCGATTTACGATTTGACAACAATGGGTAGATGCATAAAGAATAATGCAAAGTAGCGATGCTTGATTCAGCATTACAATATACCACCATCTAGTGAACAAAATATACCTCCTCCCGTAAATCTGAGGGAAATGTAGCAATAATTGAAACCGTGTCCATTTCAACAGGTTGACCTTCCAGTTCCTGTGATTGTTGTAGCCTTTGTACCTGCTGTTGGGCTAGGACTTCTTCTCGAATATCCGGAGGAAGGGCTGCAAGAAATTCCGGATCGATATCTCCAGTGTTTTGTTGATCAGCATTTGAAGGTTGTGCCACTCGACTCTGTTGAGCAGAGAGAACTTCAGCACGTAACTCATTGGGAAGCGCATTTAGGAAAGCAGCATCAATTGGTCCAGAATCAGCATCGCCGTTAATTTGCTGCTCTTCTGTGGGACCCACCTGATCGGCTTCCCGACTAGAGTTTTCGGACACTTCGGTTACACTATGAAGGGATGCATCTCTGGCACTTATAGGAGTAGAGGTCCCAAATGACATGTTTGTCCTCCTTGCTCGAGTATCAGCAGAACCTTGCCTTTCTCCACCATCATCGTGGCCATCAGCACTTCCAATTTCAACATCAAGGCTAAGAAGGCTCTCGCCTAAAGTTGCACCACTTCCACTGCTTTCTTGGCTCACTGCTTCAACATCCCGCACGGTAACATCAGTAGGTTCAAACTGCATTTCTACGGATGGGGAGTGTGTACATGATGTATCTATTTGTTGAGATTCGTTCTCTGCAACTCTTAAATCAGTGCTATCCATTACAACAGAGGAGGGCGGCTGGACAAAATTGGAATTATCGATGTTTTCAGCAGGAGATCCAGGCATCATCGCTGCAGATTCTTGCAGCTGACCAGTCCCACCTTTACTCAGCATTTCCACCGTTGTTTTGTTCTGATCAGAGGGTCTCTTGGAATTTGGCCGCCTCAAGTGGGAAACAAGCAAATCTTCAAGGCCTTGAGGAACCATAGATACATTTGATCCACCGCTGTGCTGGTTATCGTCTGCCCACAAGTTGAATCGGTGTCCCTGACGTCCATTCCTCAATGATCGGAAAATGATATCCAATCTTGATGAGGTGCTCTCCAAGTTCCTATCAGAAGAGTTGGTATCATGGGTGTTCTCTGAAAAGAAAGGATCCGATGTAAGAAAATCCACATGTTAATTAGAAAACAATGAAAATCAGTATTAAAAACATAATCGGAAAAACCATCCACTAGGTGGAATTACCTGATTGTCCGCGAGGAGCTATGTGAAGGGAAGAAGGTTCCACCAAAAGCGGATGCTGAGAAGGGGACGAGTTGTCACCTGTCCTCCCCAAAAGATTGTAGATCGAAGTAGTACGCCCATGGCGTCTAGAGCCAAAAACTTCGACTGGCATCAAATGGAGAGTTTCATTGGCAAAAGTGTGATCTCTACCCAAAACCTCAATATGGTCAAAAACGTTTATCCCATTGATTCCTTCTTCCAGTCTAAGTATGACTCCATCCTCTTCATCGTCGTCATCTTCATCATCTTCCTCCATCACCTCCTCGTTAAACTCATCCTCATCAATTTCATGCTCATCTTGATCCGTATCGGGATGAGGCAGGTGATGAACTTCATCTTCTTCCAAATCATTATGTTCCTCATCATCATCCTCGTCATCTTCATCCACTTCATCTCCATCATCCCCCGACATATCATCATCGTCTTCTTCTTCATCAGGATTCTCTTGGATCCTGGGTTGTATTTCAAATCTTATCCCCATAGTATCAAGGCCATTTTCAAGACTCCTTGTGTCCTCAGAGGTTTCATGCATGTAATCATCTTCAGTAGGGGGGGCGAAACTTCCATCAAGATCTTGATTGTGTTCCATATCATCCGTAAAGGCCTCTGACCCACCATATATCTGGGCAGTGTTTAAAGACTCAATATGGTTAGCTGCAGAAGTATTCACATTAGGTTGAGAGAGAGTTTCGATGGACGGGGATATATCACCACTGTTATCTGCTCCTCTAGGTTGACCGTGATCAGGAGGTTTTGTTGAATCGGTCTTCACAATACTAGAACCAGCAGCATTTACATGTTCCTTGGTCACTGACTCAAGAACTTTGACAAGTGCGGTAACAACTTTGGGTGAGTCGGCATGATCGAGGTCCAACACTTCCAGAGTTCGAGTCAACGATTTAACCAGACCAACATCTATAAAAGTAGCAGAAACTTCTGCTGAGATGAACGAACCTGTTGGTGATCGAGCAGCCACTACATCATTAAGCAGATCCATTAAAGCATGAATATCGCTGCCCGGTGACCTAAAACCTTGAGAAGAATCAACAAAATTGTTGAAGACGTTAGCAATCTCCATGAAGATTCTCCTCCGTGCCTCTGTGGAACGAACACACGATGCCACCAAGAACTGGCTAGCCCTGGTAGATAGTTTATGCCGCCAGTCAATATCTGGTTTCTTTTCCTTCTTAGGATTTCTAGGATGTGGAAGAAATTTGTGAAGAATATGTTGGAATATTCTGCAAGTGCAAGGATTGGTGGGACCCCGTGGAGGGGGAACATTGCAACTGCTAAATTCAGCATCTCGACGAAGTAGAACATGTACAGATGAACCATACATAAGGAGAATCTCAGTCAATAGCTTCAAGATAAATACAATCTTTGCCAAAGATGCAGAAACTTCCTGATTATTGGCCTCATTCTCTCCGGATACAGAGGCAATGGCTTTTCCTTTGCCCTTATTTCCAGTAACTTCAATGTCCATATCTGTCAACATTGAAGTGCACTTTTTCTCTGTGTCATTTTTCAATGGAGTAAAAGCTATAACCGAGTCCAAAAGTAACTCAATTACACTTACAAAACCTGGGGCAGGTTTACGATGGACTTTGACATTCTTGAAATTCATTTCGGGGAGTTTTCCATTCCCATTCTCCGGCGCTTTCTCTTTTTCTTTGGATTTATCCTTATCATGATCTTTCAGCAAGACAATGTACGACCTTTCACCCACCATCTCAACTTGGCAGACAGACTGAGCAGCCTGCAAAAAAATCGCTGGGTCCCGCATAACGGCAGAAGTTAAATTTAAAAGGAAACTCCGAGGTGTAAGCCTCCCATTTGATTGTCGGTTACTAGCGGTCACAATGCTGTGCCGTATCTCAGATTCCATTGCTTGTTGGAGAGTATGAGGATCTTCAAGAATATGACGAATTATAGCAGCAGCGATATTGTCAAACCCAACAAAAAGGCTACTTGTTGGCAAGGAAAGAAGCAGAGGCAAACCACCAGATTCAAGAAAACTAAGAGCAACCGAGTGAGTTCTGGTGAGAGTTGAACATAGCTGAAGAACAGCATGCATTGTTTCAGAAGTTAGCTGATTCTTGATACAACCACAAGCAACCTCAATAAGCCTCTTCTGCTCTTGTATATCTACATGATTTGGAGATAACCCGTATGCCAACTGGAACTTGTTTTGCCTATCCTCGTCAATTACTAAAGGTGTTTGCTGAGGGCTGACATCATCCTTCTTCAACATCTCTGCAATATTGGTATTTAGTTTTTGATCCACTTGCAATAGGCGGTCGGTAGCAAGAAAAGCTGATGTCACCCATTTCGGGACTTGGTCCTGGGCACAAGAATCAGAGTCCCAATGTGACAGTAAATCTGAGGCAACTTTGACCAGACCACTCTTCGAAGCGACTTCACGTGCCACTGCATCTTCGTGCAAAATCAATGCAAGCACATGAAAAAGGGCAGATAGCAAGTTACTGTTCCCACTGTTGGAAGTCAAACTACAAATCTTGACCTGCTCTATAACAAAGGAAATAACATTGGACCTGTATTGACCATTGTTTTGGGAGCATATCATTATGAGAAGATCGCGGACTGGAAATGCTAAGGACTCCTTCATTTGCAAAAGCTTTGTGCATGTTGATAACAATTCATCCACGGGAGGGAGTTGGAGAAATTCTTCTTCAATGTACTGACTACTTTCATTTGAAGAATCTTCCTTTGTTTCAGGTCCAGAGTTTCCAAGGGACATGGCAAGTGCACGAGCAAGTTCGTCATCTTCTTGGGTTTCCTCTGGATGCGTGAACAACCATTCCATTGCTAGCTCCACAGTGTTTGATCCGACCTGCCTTAAAGCTTCTTCTGCACGGGACCTGGGGAAGCCCATCTCTACAATACTTAAAATGGAAGATTCATTTGGAGGAGGACCCGCTGTCCGAACCCCAGTGGGCCCACTTACATTTTTCACTTCAATGCCAGAATAAACGTGCCGGACTATAGAAACAATTGTGGCAACAAAATCATAGTTGCAAGTACTAAAGTGTGGGTGAGTCCAAACAGGAAGCACCGCCTTCAGCACCATGGACTGAAGGACCTTTACAAATGTCTCAGCGTCCTTCGGAAACCGAATCTCTCCACTTATCAGAGGCTGTGTAAGCAAGTGCTTCGTAAAAGGAGATAATATAATAGAAGAAGTCACCAGGTGATCCATAAGTTTACCATAGCTTGCTAAGGGACCATAAATCCATGAATGGTCTGAATCTTCTTTTTCATCAATGTTCAAAATACCATCATCAGTCTCCATAGGAGAAGCGGGACTCATATTAACAGCAAATAGCAATTGACTGGTAGCTTCAAATGTGGTCAAAACTGTTTGAAAAACCCCATTCCCATATAAGCAGTTTATCAAAACGGGATTACACGAATCAGGCCTGTCAACTATCACGCTATCAATGAAGTCAATGACCTTACCAAAGTAGCGACACTTTGTTGATACAGATGCCTCTGATCCAGAATGATTTACATAACCTTCGAAATTCATGTGGTCCAGTGCAATGGATGCAAAGGTAGAAGCCACCAACTTTGAATGAGAGGATACATTCAGTGTATCATCACGTCGACGAGTAGGAAGCAACATTACCTTTCCCAACTCCTGAAACAAATGGGTAACATGAAAAGACAGTGACCTCATCATGTCGCAACATGAAGAATAATAGGACCTCTCCTTGTCATCTTCCTTCCTCTCACTATTGACCCCATCACTACCATTGGAAGAACTAGACTGATGTGATTGATGAATGGATCCGTGCCGCAGACTTGAAGAACCATCGATGGTCTGTCGTTGTTGAAGACCAGAAATACGACTAAGATCACGGTATAGGTTCATAAGGTCAAAAAACTGGGATTCAAAACTCCAACCCGACATCCTTCTTCTCAGTAACGGATCAAGAAACTGACTAAAGGAGTTGAATCTTTGGTCTTCAGCTTCAGTTGCATTCAGCTCCCCGCGTGACTCGGCAACAGACTCAGCACCATCATCCTCTATCTCAAGCTTAGAATCTTCTAGAAGAACAATCTGCCATAGAACCTCACGATGGACACGCCCAATATCTTCTAGAACATCCTTGCCGTCTCCAAATTCGCTAAGCAATGTAGTTACCAAACGATTGTCTTTTGAGGCAATAAGAAACAGAAGGAATTCAACTAGAAAAAGCGAAGAAAACATTCCATCATCCGGTTTCATCTTAGGGTCCAACAGGAAGGAGCCACAAACAGCACGAAACCCAGTTAAAGCTTTTCTCAGATGATCTCTGAGAGAGGAACAGAAGGCACGTGCCAAAGTAGCAGAGTGATGTTGAGTAAAACCCTTAAACACCATGGTGCCATGTAAAGCAATAGACATCCCTTCAGACGACTGTGCAATACTTGGCCGTAGTAGAAGTTTCAGCAAAGCTTCAATCCCGGACTTCTCAACAAATAACCGACATGTTTCAGCATTTTCCATTGTTCTATGTACAAGTACCATCACGTGAAAAATACATAACTGGATAAACTGATCATCACTAATGCCTTCTGCATTTTCCTTGTCTTCAGATTCCATTTCCATAGCAGTTCTCCCATTGACTTCCCCAGATGACCCTGTACAGTTACTGTCCCCAAACAAAGCGATTCTATTAACAATTTCGATAATTAGATCGACGCCTGTGCTCCTCAAAGAAGATACATGACGGAAAAGCTCTTCCACAGCATTTGCCAAAGGAACGATACCTTCGTTCATTGCAACTACGTATTTTTTTACGGCGAACATGTCGACCAGAAATCTTAATGCTGAAGTTTCTTTTACTGCCTCCAAACCTTTGGCATTAAGACAAATGGCACCAAGACCATTAGGAACACATGTAAGAGCTTTTGAAGAAGGAAGTATTCCAGCTACAATGGAAGCTAAAAAAGCACCAGGAAGACCCAACTCGAGCAGGGAAGGGAAAGAGGTCGGGTATCTATGGATAATTTCACTCATAACAGTCACTGCAGAGGAGTAAATGTCACCACCAAATTTTCCCGCATTTCCAAATATAAGTGAGAGAATAGCAGGTAAGGAAACATCTTGGGAACTCTGGGATCTTGTGGAGTTAGTCGGGGAATAGGTAGCAGATCCTAGTGCTTTCAATAAAACCCGGATAAGCCTCTTCTGGAAGTACAACCGGTCTGAGAATTCACCCAAAATCATTGAATTATCAATTGCTCCTGCTAAATTGATAACTCTGTGTACTTCAATCTGCAGTCTATAGGTCAGGACCTCAACTCCCCCCAAATCTTTAAAAAGTGTCACAGCTGTATTACTGTAATCCATGAGCTTTTGAAGAGTCTTCACAGCCAAACAGACAAGATGAATATGTGAAGGATCGGAATCCTCCAAAAGAGGCAAGAAGGTTGGGACCATTCCTGAACCCCTAATAACACTACCAGAACTTGAAGAAGATACAACGTGAAGCAGATAAAACTGCAGAAGTGCTTCAACAAAGGCAATAGATGATGGATCATTCGAGTTATTCAATGATAAGATTGCCCTCTGAAGCACATTCAGCAGAATCATGCGGTTCCCACCAGCAAAACTAATGCTTGATCCACTCAAAATACGGGCTCGCTCATGAGAAGATGAATATGCAGCTAACTGAGCTCCCAAGGCATGTATTGCAAGCGTTCTGATGCTTCCAGGCACAGTTTCTTCAGACCGCACAATCCTAATTAACTCAGTCGTATATTCTGTCTCATTAGCAAAAAAGGATGAAATTTCATCATGAGCATCACCAGACTGAACAAGCACAGTGAACGCAAGAAGGCAAATCTGACAGTATAGCCTGCATGTTCTGGAAGAATGGAAGGCACGCGCGTATCTGATTCTGGTAAGCAATGAGAACCTGTGCTTAGGGGGTACATTGTACTGCTCAACGAAGTGCTTCATAAGCAACAGATCATCCTCCTTCCGTACATGAAGATCCGGGATGTGAATAATATTTGTGCTAGAAGGCTTTGCACCATCACCGACTTCCACACTGCCCAGGGAATTAGCACCACGCAATTCCATATAAAGTGTAGATCCCAAGCGGTATTGAGACTTATCACAATCATTAGGCACATCCGATGGAAACAAGGCCAGACCTTCTTCTTGGTTTTTTTCATTTCCCACAACACAAGAATATAAACCCAAGCCCTCTTCCTTGCTCCCCCATCCCTGTGCTAAGGATAGAAGGCAGCTGTTGACGGTCCCACATCCAATCAACTTCCCAATAGCATGTAATTTGGAGGGATTTATCTGTACTAGTGCAGTAAGAGTCTCCAAGGTAGCTATAAGAATCTCGGGATCGGTTGATGCAAGTAAGAGCTTGAAATGCTGCAGAGAAACAACAATGAATCAAATTTAGTTAGAAAACAGTTCTGCTCAGAGAGGAAAATTAATCCAATGAACATGCTTTATACATGCTCACATAAACAAATATATAACTCAACCATCTCCTACTTACCTCTAAACCAGGAAATGAACTCTTGTTATTGCAGTTCTCTAAAATTATTTGCATCACCCGTAAAATTTGCAGAACTGCTTGCTTAGGAAACAGACTATCATCTTCTAAAATATTATCTGTCAAGAGGAGATCATTCCTAGATGACACGTATGTCTTGAAATAAGTATCAAAATGTAGAAACAGGGGCATCCAATGATGAAAATTTCCCTGATGGCAAAGAAAAACGTAAGTGGAAGATTAAAGATACAAAGAACAGGAAAGATAAGGTGGAAATAGAATGTTCTCACCTTGAGATACTCCCAACGAAATCCAGAAAGAGGTATCGCTATATCTTGTAAAGGACTCTGAATCACCTTCTCAATAAAAGCTTTTATTTTAGAAGGCTGCAAGAATGCACACGCTATAACATTAGTGCACATAAAAGGGAAGCAAAAAGTTAGCTATCTCAACCACTAATTTAGATATAAGTTAAGAGTGCAGGAATGGAAGGAAGCACGCTACTTGCTGCTTTAAACAAAAGGGAGACATTTTAACTCTAGTATCATTTATCATATGGCTAGGTAAAAAGTCATATTAAGGCATACGAAGAAAAAAATTCAATCCCCAGCAGAAAAAAAATTGTCTGGTACGATATACGCAGACTTTACCAAGTATGCGATGTGTTTCTATGCGGCATTTTTTAACAAACCCAGGTGGGGATCATAGTATGCTACTGACATTTTTTGAACACTGTTCCTTGTGCCCATATTTTCCCTGTCATGTGGGTAGCATTTCAACACTTTGGTGGGTTTTCAATATCCAAAAGATGGAAGAGGAGAACACACACACACACACACTATTTGTCTGGTCAATTAATAAATTGGCTATGAGGGCACATATATCACAAACAGCATTACACTTTCTTCAAGGCTAGCAAAATGAGCATTCTTGTTGCTTCAATCCATATCAGTAGATAGGGCTAGATGTCTCCTTCCAATAATTACAGAAAAGACTGATTTTCGATAAGTGGGAGGCGGAGGAGAACAGAGAGAATTACAACCAGATCATGAAACTGATATCCCAAGGAAAAAAAGCATATCCCCATTTAATCTCTCCACAAATATTCATTTTAATTGTTGTGATTACTCCATGTAATCATGCATCAAAGAATGAACCATCTTCTACCTATTCAAGGATCTCAACGTTCTTCGATTTAGAGGGGAAAAGGTTAGATTAAGAGACAAGAGCTGTATTAAACTATTGTGGATCGAGAGAATGCATTAAAGTTCATAAACTAGCAACTCCATAGACTGGCGATTCCTTGAATGGCCTAGAACAGCCCTAAATTTAATAAGAATTGGTTCCTATGTTCAATTAGTTCACTTAATATGAAACTTCTCTATCTTCTCACTACATTATATCCATGAACCGAGAGAGAGAGAGAGAGAGAGAGAGAGAGAGAGAGAGAGAGAGAGAGAGAACTTGCCCCAATACTATGGATTAGTTTGTGTGCCAAAAAAATTGGCCCTAAAAGTTGTATTTGGGTTACCTTATACATTCAAGTCAATGGGCAGCAATTTGTATCTCTTAAAAAAATTTGAACCTCCTCTCAAGACCTTTAAAGTTTTTGGAGTATAAAAATAATGGATGTCTATGCACAAAGATATGCCCCAAGTATTTGGAGTATATATATATCGATGGAAAGTAGCCCAAACGAATAGGATTAAAAAAGCCATGCTTTTTAATCAAACTAACCTGCTAGACTAATAACAGCATAAATGGCCAGTGCTGCAACTTTGTTGCAAAAACATAATTTTTAGCCTAAATGAAACTTTACACCTTTGCACTTTGACCAACTTTTTAATTTCATACATGTCTTTTCAAAAAGCCCAATTGACATTTGACACCATGAACTAACTTAAGTGATTCAATCAGCCCTAAAATTAACAACTCGTGTTAACTTAACGGCAAATCATCACGTGCCTTACGCGTGATACTGACATGGAGAAGATGATTTAGCTCCGTTTGATGAGATGAATTTGGGCAGAAATTGGCTCGATAGAGAGAGCTTAAGAAGAAGAAAAGAGGGAAAACTAGATTAGTGTTGATCGACCTCTGAAGAAGAGCAATCAAGGCAATTTCGTTCTGAGTACCAGCATCGGCGCATCGATCGCTGCAAATGCGTGAGTATTTCGAACTAGGGTTCACGTTGTTGCGCAAATTAGGGCTATGACTAAAGTCGATATACATCAGTATTTCGAACTAGGGCTGAGGGGTTTTCATTGTTGGTTTAATTCTTTAAATGGTTGATTTGTTGTTTTATTTAAGGGGCTTTTCATTTGTTATTTCTTAATTATGTAGCACTGCATTGCATTTGTTTAAATGGTTTAATTAACTATGTTATTCATCTGAACTTGATTATCCTGAATCATGTGACGATGATGAGCCAATTGCCAAGAAAGCAGGCATGAGAGGTGTGGAATTCAGATGGAAGAAAATTCAAGGATGCTGTAAAAAATTATTTTGTGGCATGGGAACTCAAGAAAGCCATGCAGGTGGGGCGAACACAGCCAGTAAGAGATGAGGCATAACCAAAGCGGTTTTGTAGACTGTTTTTGAGATTTTTTTTGGGGAAAAAAGGTTGTATGTGATATTTTGGGATGTTGTTTCTAGGTTTTTGGGATGCTTTCGAATCAAACGTTGTTTGGGATGATGTAGGATGTTTCAGGATACCAATTCTTGACTTAGACTTCCACATGTAAACCTTTGGTCTATAAGCCCTATTGGGGACGTAGAGACAACATTGATGAGTGCAAAGTAAATATTTTGTATTTGGGACGATAACAAAAGATTTTATTCTTTTTTTTTTGCTAAATAACAAAAGATTTTATTCATTACACAGAAATCACATCTACAAAAGGGACTACTACCTAATACATGTTTTCAGGACCGTCAACAACAAAAAAGAAGGCCAAACAACTTCCAAATACGTGAAACCCATACAAAAAGTGGCCAAACAACTCCACACAAATCACTTCACATTTGACATTATCTTCAACAGTACATGAAACTCAGCAACACAAAGACAATCCTACATACTTTCTCCCTAGCCATGTACTTTCCCACTTCCGCCTTTAATTCTGCAGTTCCCTTTTCCAGCTTGCCCACATCCTCGTTCAATCTTGCAATGATCTCTACCAATCTTGAAGATCCATCCGTTGATTTCAAGATTCGACTTTTCAAATGAGGTATTAAATCCTTTGCTAGTTTACATAATGGTGGATCAACCCATCCGAAAAATCCACAGTACTCATCACTCTGTGCTAAAAATCATGAAAATATTCAATAATCTTCACTTTCGTATTGTATATGTGTCCGCAAATATGAGCCCAGAATTATGCCTTGTAGTTACGACACTGAACAAATATTCTCCTCCAAGATGTCCACTTGGGTACGATCACATTACAGTAACAATGAATTCCTTCTCCACTGATGGGGCTCCAAGGTTCAGATTCAACGCTAGGCACAGAGTAACTCCACTCTCTCTCATTGTCGGAGCTTCTCGCGAAGACCATTCTCGAACCTTCAGCTATCTTTCTTCCAATCCCCCTTCGAAACCCTCTCTTCTAAATGTGACCTAATTTAAGCTTATGGTGTCAATAGATGAGGAAGGAGTCACATGCAACCGACATGACTTATTTGGATGCCATATCAGCTTCACAATAAATGCCACATCAGCCATTAACAGTTTCCACCTGCCTAAATAACGAAGCGTTAACATATGGGGCTGCTTGAATCACTAAAGTCAGTACATGGTGTCGATTGAACATTTTCAAAAGACACGTATGAAATCGAAAAAAGGGTCAAAATACAAGGGGTGTGTCATTTAACCTAATTTTTATCCTAATATTTTCAGCAAATCGGTACCATTTATCTAGGGGCGTACACGAGCTAAGCCGCACAACAAGGGCTCGCGACTCAGCTCGATAAAAGCTCGGCTCGGCTCGTATAATAAACGAGCCAAGCTTGAGCTTGAATACCAGGCTCGTTTAATAAACGAGTCAAGCTTGAGCACACATGGGCTCGGCTCGATAAGGCTCGTGAACAGTTCATTAGTAGGCTCGTGAAAAATCTCGTGGACAATATGTATATATCTATACTATATATAAATGTACCAATGCCCATATATCTATACTTTTATCATTCGGTGCTCTTTCACTTAAGTGAATTTTTTAGAGTTTTAATAACTTTAGTAATGCCGCTTTTTTTTTGGTCTATCTATAAGAGTCCTACTTTATTTATTTATTTCTTTTTTGGATTCATATTATCTTTATATGCCACGATTCCTAAATCAAGTCTCCTAAGGACTCCTAATTAAGTACAAGACTTTTAATGAGATGAAACCAAGTTAACAATAACTCGCTGAAAACCTACAAACAAGTCCTACTACATCCTTTTTTTTTTTCCTTCCTTTTCTTTTGGATATCATATTATGCTAATATGTCACAATAACAGTCGTATATGACTGCTAATTGCTTAAGAGTTGTAATTGGATGAAACCAACTTAATGATTGTATCTGTGTAAATGTTATTTGAATGCTTACAGAATTGTATTTTCTTCTTTTCTTATATGTTTAGTCTCTTATTTTCCTGAGATTACCCGTGTTTTATTTTTTGGATATGCTAATAGATAAGCTGTATTTTTTTATGGGATGTAAAATAACTAAAACTTTCATTCTATTATTGCTATATATGATTCTCACATTTGAATCTCAAAATTGGTTCCCAAATGCTTTGTCACATGTACAACATGCAATGACATGTGGTACCACTGATCACTGTCACGGTATGTTGTACAATTGTTTAGCCATTTGGGATCCAAATTTAGGATTTAATTTTGGAAATCATAGCATTATTGTTTCTACTGGGTAATTTTTTTATATGTTTTTATTTTTATTTTATTATTATATGGATAAGGATTTACATTACTTCTTATAACCATAGCACTGTAAAAAAATATTCACACTAACTTTCCTATTGAGTTGATATACTACATCTAATGTTCCTATCGGGATTTAATTTTTATTTCCTTTTTGTTTGAAGTTTGCCAGGTTTGTGATTCCAATCGTTTTAGTTTTAGAGGCTTTATCCTTATTTTAACAATCATGAATCAGATACTCTTTTAATACTATGCTCCGATCAAACTAAATTGGAATAATCATTACATAGATCTAAACATTCAATCTATTTATTCTAGGTAATCAATATTCCCTGCTCTTTTATTTATTCATTCAAACTACTTGTGAATTTCATTTACATTATCTTCCAGTTGTAATTTTACCTTTTGTTGCATATCTCGAATAACGTATAGCTTGATTTTTGTAACAGCATAATAGTGAGAGTATTCAATTGAAGCCTTATTTTAGAGTTATAAATTTTGATTATTAGAATACCCACTACGTATGACTTTGATTTAATTATCTTCAACGATAAAATATGGTCGACACAAATTTAATTTGAGGACATCCTATTACTTGAACATTTGTCGCATAATTTTTGTTCACTGAATGACGGGTTAATACCTATGTGATCAAAAACTGTTTATTACATGGAGAATCAACATGACACTCCTTTGTACTATAAATTCAATATACTTGTATAATTTTACATTTACCATAATAAAGATTCAAGGTCACACAACTTTCGTGAGTATATACAAATAAAAATTAACTAAGGATTGTGCACAACAGTCAAAGGTACTCTAATATAGGTTAATTGTTTGAAATTACATATCACAGAGAATCAACATGACACTCCTTTGTGCTATACATACAACATTCTAATATTATTTTGCATTTTCCATAATGAAAGAGTACAAGGTCAAGCAATTTTCTTAAGTGCATTCAAATAAAAATTAATTATAATTAATGTAAGCACGTTGCTCACCACAATCAAATGCTACTCTAAACAACACCACCTCAATCATCTACATATATTTTCATAGTTTGAGACAGCTTATTAGTTTTCATTAAAAAAAACTAATATCGATTGATCCACCTCTTATTAAATCTAGATTATTTATTTATTTAATCATTAATCTTTTTATACTTTTGTCACCAATACTTACATTCAACTTAATTGAATACAAGTATCAAAATGTTCTCGCAACTGTTTGACAACATGCAATAGCAATTGCAAAGAGTTTGTACACACAATTATAACAATTTTGTTTAGATAACAACTTGTAGATGTCATTTATGAAATACATGGATAATTTGAATTAGGTTCAATTCAGAAAAATGTTAATACACTTTACAGAAAATACTTATGACAAAGGAGTGTTTGTGTTTTACACTTTTATTGATCGGCGTACTTTCACTTAAGTGATTTTCATAGAGTTTAATAACTTCTTTTTTTATCCATCCATATAAGAGTCCTATGTTTATATATATGTTATATAGTTGAAGATACATTAGCAAAAGCAATCAATATCGGTAATCTAATATGTATATATATATATATAAGGGTACCAATTGCTGAATTGTTTTACACTTTTTTCAAAAGGTCAATTTTCCTCAATGAAAATATAATGTGTATTGTTTTGCAGTTCTTCTATTAAATTTGTTTTTTTTTCTTCAGTTTTGTTAGTTCTAATGAGTCCTAATAAAATATAAGACCTATTATTTTATTCCTCTATAGTTTTTGTTTCTTCACTTTTAAGATAATCATTAGAGTTTAGACATTTATTTTATCAACAATTTCTTATAATTACTATAGGACTTCATAAACGTTAAAAAATAAACTTAGGTGGAGCGTTTAAAAATAAAGCACACCAAAGTCTCTACTTGTAGATTTTATTTTATCAACAATTTCTCATAATTACTATAGGACTTCATAAATGTTAAAAAATAAAAACATGATAAGGAACACTAATTAGGTAGAGCGTATAAAAATAAGCACACCAAAGTCTCTGCTTGTAGATTCTCTCTATACTTTTCTCGAAAACATTCCCAACTACCTACATTCTCTTTGCCAAAGTTTGAGGTATGCTTCTCTATGTTTTTGTTGCTTATTGTCGTATTAATTATTTTTAGAGATCTTCATCTTTTTTGTTTGTTTAGTGCGTTGTCATTTCTAAGATTTAATATGAAACTATTAACAAGTTATAGTGCACAAACTTGGGAATCATATACGGAGTATATGATTTCACATTAATATGTTCTTTACTGTTAAGTTCGGTTTCCTCAAAAGGTATATACGAACCTTTTAGTTTTATGTTTTAAGAATAAAAGTCAGCAAAGAAAATCTTTCAATCTACAAATACATATACCTATACATATATATATATCTATATATAAACGCATCACGTATGTACATTATCTCATCTATCTATTTCTCTCATGCATGAAATTCTTTATTCACTGAAGTTGTTTAGGAAGTTAAAATATTGCATCCACTTTGGATTAATTATATGTTACATAGCATATGTTGTTTTAAATTATCTATGTTAGTTATTTTTAGTTTAGTTTTTGCACCTCTTTTAAAACCATTGTGAGTAAGGTACATACTTTATTAAAAAGAATGATATAATTGAATGATTGGTCACGATAACATCAAGTAGTTTACCTTATGTCTTATGAATATTATGTTAATTTATTGTCACATTTATGGACTGTGAAAAAGATATTACTCCCTCCGTTCCAAAATAAGTGTACACCTTTCCTTTTTTGGATGTTCCAAAATAAGTGTCCACTTTCTATTTTGGACAAAAATGTGTGGTTGATAATGTTGTTAGAGTTTTTATGTTTTTCTTGTTATTTAGTTATTCAGTGTGGGTCATATTGTAATATCTTGAATATTGTTTTATATATAAAAGGGGGTGAGACAATTAGTCTAACCCTAGGCTTTACCAAAATATTATATTTGACATGGTATCAAAGCCAACCTAAAAGGATCCTTCACCCACCACCACCAATCCCCACTGCCGGACCACCCTAACCCTGCGCCTACCAACCTAACCCTACCAGCCGCAGCCTACCTAGCCTTCCCAGGCTTGCGCCGCAGCCTACCCAGGCCCCCAGGCCTGCGCCGCAGCCTCCCAGGCCTCCCCAGCCTGCGCCGCAGCCTGTCAAGGCTCCTCCACGCTTCGCCGACCACTATGGCTCTCTAAATCTTGCACCTCCACCATATACTCCATCTACACCTTCCGAATCTTACTTCTCACTCAAAAAATCCATATAATCCACTGGTTGATTGGAGTTCCTGTTTCAGTAGTTTTTTAGGTCCATATATGGACCTTTAAATTGACCTAGTTGGTCTTCCAATACCCAACTTCCCTCGTTTTCCTTCACCTTGTTGTGGGTTTTCCATTTGTTATCTGGAACTATGACCGACTTTGACAAGTCAGCGGCTACAAGTTCCACTACAGTTCAGACTGTGGTTCATCCCTTGGATCCCAATCTAAAAATCACTACCGTTCCATTCAATGGCCAAAACTACTTGAAGTGGTCACAAGCGGTAGAACTTTATTTGAAGGCACGCGGGAAGATGGGTCATCTTGATGGGCGTATTGTGGCCCCTTCCACTACCGATCCGGGTTATGACAAGTGGGAGATTGAGAATTCTGTTATTATGTCTTGGCTCATCAATTCCATGGTTCCTGAGATTGGTGAGAGTTTTTATCGAATGAAGACAGCTAAGGCTATTTGGGACACCGTTGCTTCTACATTCTCTTGAAGGGGGAATTATGCTCAGGAGTTTGAGCTTATCCGCTCTATTGACCGTTCTGAGCAGGGCGAGATGACAGTTACCCAATATTATACCTTCCTTACTACTAGTTGGGACAGAGTAGATCATTTACAGTCCTTTCAGCCTGTTTGTACCACTGATGCAGCAGAGTACCGAAAGCTACTTGAGAAACAACGGGTCTTCAAATTTCTTCAAGGGCTTCATTCCGATTACGATGCTGTTCGTAGTCGGGTTCTTGGGATGGATGTTCTCCCTCCCCTTCAGGAGGCCTTTGCTTATGTTCAGAACGAGGAGAGTCGACGTTCTGTTATGCTTCCGTCTGCATCCACTGAGCGTTCAGCTCTACTTTCTGTTCCACCTAGAGAGGGGATCCAGCCGAGTACTCCCTCTGACCGGCCTGTTGTGATTTGTGATTATTGTAATCGGCCTCATCATACTCGGGCCAATTGTTGGAGCCTTCATGGACGTCCCCATGGTGGACGTGGGGGTCGTGGAGGCGGTCGTGGAGGAGGCCGTGGAGGTCGTGGAGGCAGAGGAGGTGGTCCTCGTGCCCATCATACTACTACTGATACTGAGACCCCAGCTAGTGTGGAGACTGCTCCAACTACTGATACGACTCCTTTATCTCCTGCTGAGCTTGACACTCTCAGAAACTTGATGTCCAGGTGTACTTCATCGCCAGCTACTAGTGCCTCATCCTCTTTTGCACAATCAGGTAACACAGTCGCGCCAGCAAGAGCTTTTCTCTCTCTTTCATCATCTCATTGGATTATAGATTCCGGTGCTTCTGACCATATGTCTCGTTCTTCTGACCTTTTTTGTGATTATAAGCCCTGTTCAGGTCAGGACAAAGTTAGAATTGCCGATGGTACCTTTTCCTCTGTCTCGGGGAAAGGTCTTATTCAAGTCACTCCTTCCTTATCCCTAAACTCAGTTTTACATGTTCCTAGTTTTTCTCATAACCTTTTATCCTTGAGTCGTATTACTCAAGATTTGAATTGTTCTGTGACCTTTTTTCCCTCTCATTGTGTCTTTCAGGATCTCAGCACGAAGAGGGTGATTGGCAGTGGTAGAGTGACACAGGGGCTTTATATCCTGGATGAGGAAGAGAAGAATCTGACTGAAGGGGAGAGGACTGCTAATAATTCTGTCGTTTTGGTGAATAAAGCTGAAGATTTGGTGCTTTGGCATAGGAGATTAGGACACCCATCTTTGTCTCTACTTAAATTTATGTTTCCCTCTCTTGTTACGAATAATCGTATTTCTAGTTTCAAGTTTTCTTGTGATGCATGTGAACTTGGTAAACACTTTCGAGCTTCTTATGCTCCCAGCAATAATAAAACTTCTGTTCCTTTTGCTTTAATACATTCTGATGTTTGGGGCCCTTCCCGTACTGGGTCCTTGAAAGGTCATAGATGGTTTGTGTCTTTTATAGATGATTGTTCCCGTACTACATGGTTGTATATGATGAAAGAAAAGCGGGAAGTTTTTTCTATATTTCAAAGTTTCCATAAAATGGTGTGTACCCAGTTTGGGGCAGTTGTAAAAATCTTAAGGTCTGACAATGGGGGTGAATACATAGATTCAGGTTTAGGTCAATATTTCAACTCTCATGGCATTCTTCACCAGGCTTCTTGTACTGACACCCCACAACAAAACGGCGTGGCCAAGCGTAAGAATCGTCACCTTTTAGATGTAGCTAGGTCCTTGCTTTTCCAGGCTCAAGCCCCTCGTTCTTATTGGGGAGAGGCAGTGTTGACCGCAGCTTACCTTATCAATCGCCTACCTACCCGTGTGTTGGACCAGAAAACACCTCTTCAGGTTCTTTCTCACTCTTCTTTTATTTCTTCCATACCTCATCGTGTATTTGGTTGTGTTTGCTTTGTTCACAATCACAGTCCAACCCGTGGGAAATTAGACCCTCGTGCTATTAAGTGTGTGTTTGTCGGTTATTCCCCCACTCAAAAAGGTTACAAGTGCTATCATCCTCCGTCTAGGAAATGGTTTGTCACTATGGATGTCACATTTAATGAGTCCCAGTCCTACTTCCTTGCCACTCAGGTATCTCTTCAGGGGGAGCAGAGGTGTGAAGAGATACCAGTTTTACCTGTGCCTGTGCTAATTGAGATGGAGACAGAGAAGGAACCTATGATTGAGGTAGAGATAGAAGATGAACCAGAGATAGAGGGGAGTGAGAGGAGGGTGACAGACATAGAAGGAGTAATTGAGGGACCAAGGGTGAATGAACTGAGGGTATATTCCAGGGGGACATGGAGTAAAAGAAAGACTAGAGAGACTCCAGAAGTTAATGCTCCTGTTTCTCCACTGCCATTGCCACTCTCTCTTAGTGATGAAGATTCAGGTAATTCCTCTGATACACCCTCTCTTAACATAGATGATTTAGATGTCCCTATTGCTGTTCGAAAGGGTGTTAGATCCTGCACCCAACATCCTATATCTAACTTTGTATCTTATTCTCATCTATCTCCTTCTTATAAAGCCTTTCTTTCCAAAATTTCCTCTGTTAGTGTTCCTAACCATGTTCAGGAAGCTCTTGCTGATCCCAAGTGGAAACATGCCATGATTGAAGAGATGAATGCTCTTCGAAAGACTGGTACTTGGGAGTTGACTATATTGCCTACAGGAAAGAGGACTGTGGGGTGCAAGTGGGTGTATACTGTGAAGCACAGGGCTGATGGTTCTATTGAGAGATATAAAGCTCGGTTAGTAGCAAAAGGGTTCACTCAGACCTACAGGGTGGACTATGAGGAGACCTTTGCCCCAGTCGCAAAGATGAATTCCATTAGAGTTCTCCTTTCTCTGGCAGCTAATCAGAATTGGCCTCTTCACCAGTTTGATGTGAAGAATGCTTTCTTGCACGGTGATCTAGAAGAAGAAGTTTACATGGACATCCCTCCAGGGTTTGGGGACTCCAAGACAGATGGGAAGGTGTGTAAACTTAGAAAATCTCTGTATGGTCTCAAACAGTCACCAAGGGCCTGGTTCGAGAGATTTACGCAGACTATGCTTCGGTTTGGGTTTAAACAAAGTCATGCAGATCATACATTGTTCATCAAACATTCCTCACAGGGTAAAACTACGGCTCTTATTGTGTATGTTGATGATATTGTTCTGACAGGAGATGATCTGGAGGAAATGGATCGATTGAAGAAGCAATTAGCCACTGAATTCGAGATAAAAGACTTGGGGGCTCTTAAGTTTTTTCTTGGGATCGAAGTTGCTCGATCCAAACATGGGATCTTTATTTCCCAGAGGAAGTATGTTCTAGATTTGTTAAAAGAGACAGGAATGCTGGGCAGTAAAGCGTGTGATACGCCTATGGAGCAGAATCAGAAACTTGGTGAGGACAGTAGTGGGGAGCTAGTTGACAGGGGGAGTTATCAGAGACTTGTTGGTAAGCTCATATATCTCTCCCACACTCGTCCGGATATTGCTTTTTCTGTTAGTGTCGTCAGTCAGTTTATGCACTCTCCACGACAGTCACATCAAGAAGCCGTTTTCCGGATCCTTCGATATTTGAAGTCTGCTCCAGGGAAAGGTTTGTTCTTTGCAAAACATGATCACCTAAGGGTGGAAGGGTACACTGATGCAGATTGGGCTGGCTCTATTACTGATAGGAGGTCTACCTCAGGGTACTGCACATTTGTGGGAGGTAATCTCGTTACCTGGAGAAGTAAGAAGCAGAATGTAGTGGCCAGGTCAAGTGCAGAAGCAGAATTCAGGGCTATGGCCCAAGGTATTTGTGAATTATTGTGGATTAAGTCATTACTAAAGGATTTGAATGTTGATCAGACAGAGTCTATGAAGCTTTTTTGTGACAACCAAGCGGCCATTAGTATAGCTCATAACCCGGTCCAACATGATAGAACAAAGCATGTAGAGATCGATCGACATTTCATTAAAGAGAAGATTAGTAATGGTACTATCCGTGTTCCCTTCGTGAAGACTGGTGATCAAGTTGCTGATGTTCTTACCAAAGCTATTGGGAGTCGTCCTTTCCACACTATCTTAGACAAGCTGGGAATGAGAGATATTTTTGTACCAGCTTGAGGGGGAGTGTTAGAGTTTTTATGTTTTTCTTGTTATTTAGTTATTCAGTGTGGGTCATATTGTAATATCTTGAATATTGTTTTATATATAAAAGGGGGTGAGACAATTAGTCTAACCCTAGGCTTTACCAAAATATTATATTTGACAAATGTTCCACCTCAAAAGTTGAATAAACATCCACCACAAGTTATTATTTTCTTAAACTGCGTGTAAAAAGGTAGTGGACACTTATTTTGGAATGGAGGGAGTACAATTTTGCATCTTATTAATTTTATCATGCTCTTCAGTTAAGTTTCTGAAATATTAAAAGTACTTTGAGTTTTGAAGAATTGAAAAAAAAAATTGTTGATACCAAACAATGGAAAAATGAGAATAGATTTAACTTTATTTTTTTTGTAAGCAGAAAAAACTGTAAAATCAGTTTCTTTCATTTTATAAAACAAGGTATTCACAAAATAACTCTTCAGGTTGCAACTAAAATTATGCTCATATGAAAAGTTTGGGAATATGATTTTTTTTTCTTTTTTTCTTTTTTCGTATTGGAAGTTGTTTGGATTAGTTTAGAAATTAGAAATTTATAATTTCTAGCACCATTTTGATTCGAATATGACTTCTTCTTCTTCTTCTTCTTCTTTTTTCTTTCTTTAATCTTTTTTTTTTTTTTCTATAGATTTTAGAATTTTGCAATTTGAACTAATTATAAAATTCTATCGTAGTTTTTTGAATTGGTTTCGGAATTTTCATTCCAATTTGCACCCATATGAGTCATATGACCACACAATTAGGAAGAAAGGGTCACATTCACCTTGTGAGAATTTTATTATTTTATTCTTAAATAATTTAACACATGAATTAAAGCAAACAATTAGGAAGTGTCTGAGTACTCTTAACACTTGAAAGCTATTTTATAATCTAAATAATTTAACAATTACACAATTGATGTGATTCTTCTAGATTTTAATACTTTAAAAAGATGTTAAGAAACTGCTTGTACGAGTCAAGCGTATAGCCAGTCTATTTTTTAAATTTGTTAATATCTACCCTTTTGTGCACCAATCACGTGCAAAGCACGAGTGGTAAATCTAGTATTTATATATGTATATATATTAATTAACCTAAGTTGTTAAAATTGTATCTTATTACCTGAATAAAGTAAATTGCTCAAAAAAAAAAACTAAATAAAGTAAAGAGTAGTGTTATGCTTCCCAATTAATTTGTGCATCCCAAATATTTTCCTAAATAAATGTGCATTAATTGCATATATAAAAATACAGTGGTATCATTGCATAGAAAAGTTTTCATTAAACTAGTTTACTATCACATCAATTTTAATTTTTTTTGGGTCTTATAGCAGCCAAGTTAGAAAACTTGGTCTTATAGTGTTTTTTTTTTTTTTTTAACAGAACTTGGTTTTATAGTTAATAGCAACCAAGTTGGAAAAACAAAACAAATTCTTTCCGTCCCACATCGGTAAGGTAGACAGGGAGTGTGGTATAGGTGTGTGTATAAATAGTAGTGGTAGGCAGTGAGAGTTCGCATGCTTGGAGACCATGGTGGTCCGAGTAGAGGTTGAGTCGAGCTTATTTTCGAGCTCAAGTTTGAGCTCAAATTCTCATGCTTAATTGAGCGAGTTCGAGCCGAGCTCGATCTAGTTGGTTCCTTATCGAGCCGAGCTCAAGCCGGCTTGTTTAAGTTTTTCACAAACTCGAGCCGAGGTTGAGCATGGTTCTAGCAAGTCGAGCCGAGGCCGAGCTCGAGCTCGAGCCGAGGCCGAGCTCGAGCTCGAGCCGAGCCTTAAAAGTTCGACTCGTATACACCCCTACATCTATCCAGTAATCTTAAAATTACCTAACAAAAATGAAAAGGAATACAAAAATACTGAACCTCAGCTAAGTAAAAGCATTTACAAGCAAATGGTAAAACTCCTCTGCTACGGCCAAAAACCATAGTATCAAATCTGATCATAGTACTGGCTATAGCAAAAAACCCTTTCAATCATATCTGATCCTATTAAACCTGTCCAGTTATTGACCAACCACATCAATTACGATAGCAACTCTAAACAAGAGTAATGCGTATGTCTGTGCAAGTGCAAAGCTACATATTAATGATTATGAGGTTGTTCAATTGAAATTGGGTGAATGCAAATTAGAATACACGGTTACATGCTTTGACAATTGTTTTTCCTAAATTGACCCACTAGAATAAGGAGAAAAAAATAAGAGAGGGGTGTCACATTTGTAATTTGACAAGGTACAGACATCCCGTAATGAATAATCATCGATTCACTTGTTCAACCAAACGGGTGTTCAATGGACGAACAATTGTTTGGTAACATACATTATTTGACGTCATAAGCAAAGAACCTATAATGCAACATTTTCAAAATATAAAAAATGGTCGACGATAATTGTGTATGGTGTCCGTTAGTCATTGGAACGATTTCATTTAAAGTAATGATATTAAAGCAATCAAGTTTCTTTTCTTTTGCATTTATAATAATGTTAGGATTCAAAAATATTCCCTTGTTAATGTATTATAGACAATTTAATGTGTAAAAAAAAAAAAAAAGTAACTGAAATTATTGAAGAACTCACAGGCTCCGAATCCAACTTGATAGAGGGACCAATAGCTCCTTCGCCAGATAGAAGTTGCCGCAATCTAGACGGCAAGCTCGATCTTATGGTTGCCATCTCACCACTACTTCTCTACTTATATCTACTGTTTTACATAAAATCAAAATCAAAATCAAAATCAAAATCAAAATCAAAATCAAAACTTTCGATTGAAGATATATATATACACACACACACACAAAGGAATACAGAACTGAAAATCCCAGAAAATGGTAGAAAATACTGAATAAGGAATACAGAACTGAAAACCCCAGAAAATGGTAGAAATACTGAATAAAATGATCGGCAATAAATATGCTAATATATATATATATAGAGAGAGAGAGAGAGAGGAAAGAGAGTGACCTGGTCGTAGATGGAGAGGGGGGACGAGTGCATAGACATCTGAGGGGTCGAATATACAAGGAAAGGGTAGATGGAGAGAGAGAGAGAGAGAGAGAGAGAGAGAGGAGGGAGGGGTCTGTTTTGTGAGAGGGGAGAGAGCAAACACACACACACATACACACACATGACACAGTCTCTTTGCACAGTCCGACATCAATGTGACTCAAAGGAAAGGCAGTTTTGCAATTTGGACCCTTAGTTTTAGGGTATTTCATTGGGCTATTTTTTTAAGGCTTAATTCGAAAAGTACCCCTGAAGCTTGGTCATTGTCTCATTTTAGTTCTTATAGTTTCCATTCCATCTAGGGGTGTGATTTGGAACGGAAATTCCGATTCCGACCGATTCCGATCCGAAAAATTTCGATTTTGGCAACTAAATATGCATTCTGAATTCCGAATTCCGAAAATTCTGAAAAAAATCGAATCGGAATTGGAATTGTTTTCAGAATTCCTAAAATTTTCCGAAAATATTCCGAAATTGTATTTTCCGAAACTTTTTCGAGTATATTCCGAAATATTCCGAAAAATTTCCGAACATATTCCGAAATTGCATTTTTCGAAACTTTTCCAAAAATATTCCGAAATATTCCGAAAATTGTGTTCATCCCACATCGAAAAAACGCAAAAAAAAATGGGATGTGATGTGCTTCTATAAAAGGCCTACAAGTCTCAAGTGAAATCCCATTAAGCTTGAATTTCGAATATTCCGAAAAATTCCAAAAAATTCCGAATATTCCGAAAAATTCCAAATCTGATGAAATTCCGAAAATTCCGAAATTTCGGAATCGGAAATAATTTTGGAATTTCCGAAATTTCGGAACGGAATTCGGAATGCATTTTTGGCTTCCGAAAATTTTGGAATTTTTTCCGAAAGGGGTGTTTCCGATCCGTTCCGCCCGAAACACACCCCTAATTCCATCAATTTAGTTATAGTTTTAAAGTAGAATCAATGTGGTCCAAATGTGACATTCTGTGTTAAAAAAATAATGAAAGTCACCCATTTTAAAGATCTGAGTCACTATGTGGTTTTAAACCTGATAGTGCACACTGGAGGCTCTCTCTCTCTCTCTCTCTCTCTCTATATATATATATATATATTTTTTTTTTTTTGTTGTGAAAAGATTAAATAATACTTCGCTTAGTATTTATCATGCCCTAAGCAATAAGTGTATTTTTATTATAAAAAATGCATTATTTTGGTAAAAAAATTAACCTTTCGTTGTGCGTAAGATGTAAATGAATAAATTTTCTTGTTTTTAACATATATAACTATATTCGAACTTATTTTTTATTTTTATACTTATATTCAACCATATTGCATTTTATTATAGGGGTTAATTACATATACATTTTACGTTCTTCATGGTTTGTGTGCTCTTTAAGTTTGCTCCATGTAGTTTCAAACTCAATAATACCTCATATAGTTTGGACTAATGTGCGATTGTTAACAAATTCGTGAAAATTTTGGTGGCACATAAGTCTACATAGTTATTTTATTCATTGGCTAATTTCATATACACAGACAGTGCAATTTTTAGATGTAATCCTTGTGGCGGCTTCTGGTCCTTAAATCTAACAAACTAGATTTACAAACCAAATCTCTGGAGGTATTAGTGACACTTTTAAAACTATAAGGGGCAAATTAAAAATTACACTAAATACTGAGAATATATATGTAATTATCCCTTTATTATATTGAACATTGTATTTGCTCATTCCACACATTCTCTCACTAAATAAAAGGTTTAATTACATATAACACCGCTACTGCGCTTTATAGTTTGGCCCCGATGGTTTAAAATGGGTAATACTTGTTTTGGTTTGTAATGTGCAACGGTTAGTAATTTTGTTAAATCAACAAATTTAGCGGAACAAAATTTGTTTTATTATTTTGTTCTTGAGTTAATTATAGATACCCCTATAGTTAGCATTTTTTATAATACACTGGATGCAGTTTTTTATCCCGTTAAACATAACATATTTACTAGCGGTTACACAATAAATCACAAAAATATTAGTTTCATGTTTGAACTATAAGGGCAAACTATAGATGGTGTATTCATAACTAATCCTAAATAAATACATCTCATACTTGCTCAACACGAATAAACTAATTACAAATTAGTCCATCTCTAGATATCTCTCCATCTTCTAGACTATGTAGCACACTAGCGCTCAAAGAAGGATGTGAAAGAGGACATATATCATATATGTCCAAAGATTCTCTAAAGAGGGTCACCTCTCTTTATTAAAAGAAGGATTTTTGTTTTGATCGTCAGATTGTGTTTAAAAAATGTGAAATGATAAAACTGTCATTAATGAAAACACAATCCGACGGCTAAAACAGAAGTCCTCTATTTATTAAAGAGAGGACGCCCTCTTTAGAGCCTAACTGCATATATGTCACTTTTCTTTTCACCCACAACAAAAATGTTACCTTTATGATTGTGGCAATAGCAATAAAAGTCATCTATTTCATCCCCTTTACATTGGCTAGGGAGGACCGGAGGAGTACCCGATGAATGATTCTTCTTTTTGGTCCTACATGTATTGTATTAAAAATCAATTTTTTGACGAGTGATTGGGTTATTAACTCAACTTTCACAAATAAGATTCACTAATGGACAATTTATTTTATGGATGACACTGTAGAGTCCGATTAATTTTAGTGGATCCCGCAGTACAAAAAAAAAATTCACTATTAATAAATTTTATTTGTAAAAGTATTTATGCCCATAGCATTATCCATTTTTTTGACTGCAATCATAATAAAAAATCGAGTAATATTTGGGACACACTGAAACACATAATTTTTAGGACACAACCCAATTAATGTGTCTATCTCTCTCCTGTGTCACTGTGGGGTCTAGTGACATCACATGAGAAAAATAGACACATTAATTAAGTTGTGTCCCAAAAGTTATGTGTTTGACTGTGTCCCAAATTTTACTCTAAAAGATCACACAGCAATATGCGGTAGAAGCTTTTCTAGCCATAGTCTTCTATCACATTTGAAATGCGAGGACTCTGACAGAGGGAGCTGAGAGGGTTGAAAGACCTTGCCCAAATAAAAATTGGGGAAAAAAAAAAGAGTAATACTTAGGGCACAATCAAAATCATAATTTTTTTTGCACAACCTTCATTTTGTGTCTATCTCTCTCTTGATGGGTCCCACAGTACCAGTGACCCCACAGTGCCCACTAGGAGAGAGATAGACACAAAATAGAGGTTGTGCAAAAAAAGTTGTGGTTTTGGTTGTGCCCCAAAAGAGAGGGCGGGAAAGGGAAAATATCTTTCTCAGTAGGCTCTGATTGGCCAACATAAATAAGGTAAGAATTATAAATCCAGAATTGGGATTGGCCCATCAAAAGGTAGTGATAGCTTATCAAAAAGTATACCACTTTTGAACCCTTCAACAAACGAAAGAACACTACCTTACACAATGAAAATCAGAATACATGAGATTTTTTTTTTTTTTTGGAGCACTATTATACCTACACATTTTTTTACACACATTTTCATACTTTAAATGCATGTATCATGTGCTATATAAGTAGTGCACAAAAAAGTGTGAAGAATTCAAACAATTCAAAGTACATGCATTTAAAGCATAGTGTATGAAAAAATGTGTGGATCTAACATTTTCCTTTTCATTTAGATATGAAAACATGTGAGTATGTGACTGAGTCCAATAACTTACAAGAATGCACTACAGCAAAGAAGGTATTAACAACATTATTCTAAATTAAGAAAGAAAAAGGACAAAAAGCACATTCAGAGGGTCTAAATTGAGAAAGTATCCCATGAACCCGTCACATGTGTGACGGATTTATGGGAACCGTTAGATCATGATAGGGCCCACATGGGACCCACACATCCAACGGTTCCTATTAATCCGTCACACGTGTGACGGGCTCATGGGATAGTTTCTCGTCTAAATTACTCCCAAAGCTATTAGTTATTGGCTATTGCCTATTGTAGGATAGAAAAATGGGCGGGCCAACATAGATTATGATACATTTGGTTTTATTATATGATGGTGACTTGAAAGACTTTATAAAATAAACTCTTAACTACACGGATATTCTTTGATGCCAAGCTATCGTTACGTATTGAGGTTAAATAAAATTGTTATGCACACATTTTTGTTGAAAAGCTTACAAGAATGTATTATGGAATGTGTTTCAAATCTTTTGGAAATGTATAAAATAAGACCGAGGGCTATACGAGAATCAACTTAATATTAGGCTTTTATTGTCTTACGTAATAAAAGGGTATCTTCTTATTTTATGGGCAAAATTAAAAATAATATATATATATATATACTAGTAATACAACACGTGCGTTGCACGTGGTTGGTGTTCATATTGTTAAAATAATTATAAAAAATAATTTCATTTTTTTGAAATTGCAACTACTATAAGTAAAAATAAGTTAAAATAAACAATATTGGCATAACTCATAAGTAAGTTGATTGAAATAGTGTCATGGATCCAAAATTAAGGCAACTGGAATGCTAAGAAGGAGAAATAAAAAGTAAAATTGATAAAAGTACAGAATCATGATAATGATTTGTAATGAGATCAATACAATGTGCCGAATTCAAAATCTTAGTTGTCATATCATAATTGTAGTTGATTGATGAATAATCGAGTGTAGCAAGAAGGGAAAAATATATTATCCTCACAGAAGCAATGTAACATACTTGTTTATTGTAACTTAAATTTGGAAATATCCTCTAATAATTATACTCTAAAGACTATAACAAAATGTTTATGTAATTGCTAAACTTATTCATTTTCTATTTTGATTTTATTCTTCATGACACGTTTTTTTCTTTCCATCACCTTTCTTTGATCTTTGTTTCATTTTCTTGAAACTTCGGATGTTTTCGTCATCCTCAATAACAATAGGTTACATATCTTCCATTCGTTCAAGTGATTGAACAATAATGCATTTATCTAGTGAGAAATCTTTGTCATTTGTCAGTAATTTGAAGTAGAATTTGTGTTCTTGTAATTTGCATGAGCACAATTTCTATAAAACTTGGACCTATTACATCCTTGTGTTTGCAGTAATGTTATAATTTAATGACAATTCATACAACAATATGAAATGTGTTGTTAAAACATCATAATGTGTACCTCATTCATGGAAGTGGTATATTTTGACCATGGACATCCTATTACAATTCATGCTACCTCGTCAAACAGAACAACATTCATTGTATTCATCTCATTAATAGTCTCTAGTCTTACAATATACTTTAATAAGAAACAAAGTTTAGTATTCTTGTGAAAAAGAACCAATATTAGGCAAAATTTTGTTTATTTAAATATATATGTTACCTTGGACTATGTTCCGCGTTGGATTTTTGGCAGGTTGTGCATTTTGTTTCATCTTCATTTATGACTATTTACTGTATGCTTTGCACGTATTATATGCAAAAGATTGATTAGTGACCTAACTTTTGGAATGAGGACATGAATTACCCAAAAATAATTCACTTCTCTATGAATAACTATCACTTACTAAGATGAATGGTTAAAGTTCAGATATGATATGTGACTGTCTCCTCCTGTAATAATCCAACCTAGTTTTTTTTTTGGAAAAATAATCCAACCTAGTTGTTTCAAGCTTTATGTACATATCGATATAAAACTATTGCAATAACCTTCCAGCTAGTAGAAGAAAAGTGTTTTTTCAGAATCCTTAATTGCAACTTATTGCAGTAGTGTTATCGATATGATACCTTTGCATTTTTTTCTTCACCAATATTTGGGCAGGAATTTTAATGAGAAATATATTAATATAACAAAATTTGTTTGAGTTTAAAGTGAAGTGCATCTTAAATAATTCGATTAGTTACCTTGTTGCTCTCGATAAAAAATATCTTCAGTAAGTGTGAAATTAGGTATGTTGAATGCGTTCTCCAAAACTACGTTAGCATAATTACTGTCAGATGTTCATTTATGAATATTTGGGTGCCATCCAATTTCTCCTTTTGGAAACAGAAGAGAATACTGTAAGGGATCATAACAGTTGTAATAATGTTTCAGGTTATGTCTATGACCTGAATGAGCATGTACTACAATATTTAAGTCGAGTTGTGCATTTGGATGATTGCCTTCAATCCATATTGCAGTAACTTGTTTAGCTGTTGGTACATTATAAACTTGTTGGTCCAATCGAACATCATTTTTAATACAATTTTGCAAATCATCAGACAGAGGACGGTCTTTCAATCTCCGTAAGAATTGTACATATGGATTTGCTTCAATAACTTTGATGAGCTTCTTTACTATGTTCTAATTCAAATTTGCACCTTCCAGTTTATTGATTATGTTTTGGACCTCATTATGGGTATCATAGAAATGTAATTGAAAATAGCAAGGACCGTTTTTTGTGAGAATTAGGGAATTGAAGAATATCATTATAAATTTTCGCTTGTGCTCGAAATGTATAAATTTCTCTTATCGCTGATGCAAGCTCCTTATCCAAACTGACTCCAAAAGATGTAAAGGTAAAAATGTTGTTAAATACCCGAATATTTCTTCTAAACTCATCAGCGTCTTCTATGTGAGTTGTGAATAAATTGTACAACTCATTTGGAATCTCAATAGTAGCTAGTTTTACTTCTCCCTTTTAACAACAAAATGTTGATGGCTCATAATCAAATTTTTTTGCACCACAATAAGCACAAGATGGTTTTGGTTGTAGATCATAAGGTTCTGAACACGTGGGATCGAGAAATATTTCCCCTAAAGATAGGAAAGTTGAAAAATTAGAGTGATAACATGTCTAAAGCATTACCTAGTTAATTTAAAAGGTGTATTTCAAATACATTTAGACTTGTATTCCACTAATTGGGCTCTAAGTAGCCAATGGATTCTTTGACTTTTACCACTTGCATAATTTGTTTGATATTTATTTTCACCTTCGCTATTGAATTGTTAGCAACTTCTCTTCTCTTTCTTCCTTGCAATTCTAATATTCTGAATGTAAAGTTTTCTTTCCTCATCACTGATGTGTACCAGTTTCTTCGATTTTTCTATGATGCCATTTTCCTCCGAAATTTTGTGTATAATTCCCTGAATCAAAAAAATAAATTTCAATTAAGGATAGTACCACATTCATGCATATACTAATTCATAGTTCATATAATTCAATTATGTAAATATGTCAATCATGACTTTAGTGTTAAAAATGTTCTTCTTACCTTAGTTTGTAAAACTAATTAGTAATTATTTCACTTAATGGATTACAGTAATGAAAAAAATAAATAGGGTTAATTGCACTTTGCACACTTAAAGTTTGGGTAGTTTTGCACTCTGAACCCTAAACTTTCAAATTTGGCACTTTGGTCTCTAAAGTTTGGGATGAGTTGTACTTTAGTCCCTCCAAGGTTTTTTGCAGCGGAATTTTCACTTTTAGTGACGAAATCATTCGTCACTGATTTCGTCACTAAAAGGTTATTCAGAATTATTTGCCACATTGTTGAAAGTTTGGGATGAGTTGTACTTTAGTTCCTCCAAGGTTTTTTGCAGCGAAATTTTTTTAGTGACGAAATCATTCGTCACTAAAAGTTTATTCAGAATTATTTGCCACATTGTTGAAACTTTAGGGTACATAGTGAAAAACTACCCAAACTTCAAGGGTGTAAAATGCAATCAATCCAAATAACTATGAAACTTCTATATAATGTAATTCTTCAGACAAAATTTATGTGCAAGCATGAAATATACAATCGTATCATCATAATCATAAGAATGCAAATACGAAAACCTTGTATGATTGCATTGTTAAATTAGGAGTGTTGAGCTAACCTTGTTTTAGTAGCGTATACATACACAATTAAGTGGTTCGTATTTCGCCGCTCGCATAGTATAATGGTTTTATATAGTTTCTTCCTTGTTTTAAATTTATTGTTTTACACACACACACACACATATATATATATATATATATATTTGTGACACTAATGTTTGTATAACTTTTGATAGGATAGGTCATGACTATTCTTGTATAGTCCTGGACCATATGTCACGTGGTGGTCCCGACCAGTAGTGGACTGATATGTGGCCAAGTGTAAAATTTTTGTCTCCCATAAAGGAGATAACTTTGCTATATGGCAGTCCCGTACTGGCCAGGACCACCACGTGGCAATGGTCCCAGACCATTGAATAACTTCTCTTATCCATCTATATATGATCTACCTGAATATGTTTGCTTGCCCGACCCTTTACAGATTGATTCAAACCAAATCTAAGAAATGACAATTGACATTTTGACTTATTTTATGACTGGTACTCATATTATAAGTACTAAAGACCAAATACAAAATAGGGAAAAGAAAACAAAAAAGACAATAATTAATGATAGAGAGCTAGCCTTTTTGCTCACCCAAAAATACTCACCCATGCCTTAGCTGGGTGACATGTGTCTCATTCGTTTTCTACTTTGCCTATGTATCATCAACATAATTACTGGAATGTGACACATATCACCCAGTGGAAACATAGGTGAGCAATGGATGACCATTTTTTGGTCAGCAAAAATGCTCTATGCACAGTGTGTTATAACAAATGAATTATAACTAAAGATCATAAAGAACTTTAAGAGATTGAAGTGCTTGTAATCAAACTAAGAATAACAAAAAGTGGTTGGCTCATTCATTCTATATAACTTAAGTTTTTATTACTTTATCACTCCCAGACACATAATTATAGAAATGGTACATATATATATACATATATTGATTTGTTATGAATTACATGTTATAGATTATATATTGTACCAGGTGATGTATCTATTGTCTTTAAATTTAAAAAAAAAAAAAAAAATTTGCATGTAATATATGTAATTAGCCCCCCTAAATTTTGAAAAATAAACATTTATGTGTGATAATTTATCCCAAATGCAAGTTATCCCTCCTCGTTTATTTGTCTCATTACCTTTTCTTATCACTTTTCAATTTAGCACAGTCCAAATTGTTTTATCATTGGTCAAGGTTAACAAATTATTAAAAGTTGTCAATGCTTATGATTAAAAAACGGTAATATAAAACCAATATATATTACCTATAATTATGTATAAATATACCAAAAATAAATCGTCTAGGGGCGCTACCCTTGAAACCCTTTATGTATAAATTTGCACATTGTATTCACACTCTTCCAATCCCCGCCCCCCTAATAAAAAATCCTAGCTCCGCTTTGAACGTGAACCAATTTTTCTTCTTTTAATGGCCACTGACCATGCAACAATTGTGAAGGAAAAAAAAAACTTTAATGTTGTTATTAAGTTGTACTATTACCAGAATTCTTCCACAGTGTCCATGGTGTATGCCTTGCGGAGAGTCCAAAGCGGCGACTGGTTTGGGATGGGATTCTACAGGATGCGGCGACTTGCGACTTGTTTGGGTGTTTGGGGGTTCTACTAACCAAATTATAAATGGTATAAGATTCCTTCCACTGAATCACGGTTGACCATGTAGCAATTGGAAGAAAAAAAAATACTTTAATGTTGTTACTAAATTGTACTATTGTAGGTCTCTTGTGGACGGACCAAAAGAAATGGCATACTAAACTTAATAAAACTCTAAAAAAAAATTAGTTAAGCAAAAGTGCACCGATTGATAAAAGTTCAAAAAAGGTCATCGGCGACCCATTACAATATATGAGCCACACCCAACACTAATAAAAAATACAAGTCATGCTGAAACCAGGAAAATTAGTCAACCAAGCAAAGTTCTATCAAAACAAAAATAAAAATATACACAAATCAAAGATAACTAATTTTATTAGGGAAAATGAGCCTTGCGTGTAGAAAAATGTAAAACATTTAAGCCAATTGGTACGCTTATATATATATTTGTCACAATATATATATATATATATATTGTGTAGGTCGTAAATTGTCTATATCCTTTTTTTTTATTATTATAAATAACATGTAGAAAACACAGAGTCTAACTTAAGTCACAAACATTGCACCGAGGTTATTTGCACCGAAGTAGTGGAACCGAGGTTTTGGGTACAATATTTTACTTAGGTCTTGATCACTGTACCCACGATCATAAAATATTGTACCCAAAACAATAAAATATCATACCCCGTTTTGGTCATCTCACAGAATTTTTCCAGTAAAACATCTTATGATTTGGTGAATGAGAATCATAATGTATGTGGTCACTTTTTGGTTTATTTTGTGTTGGTTTAGTACTCTAATTTGATAAAGAGTTGTACAAAGACATGATAGAATAGAAATGTGTGTGTATATATTATTAATGTAACAATGAGTAAGGGTAATCCATTAGTAAAAGTAGTGTATCAGAGTTGTAGAATAACCAGGAAGATTTTTTATTTTTTTTTGTAAGTGAACCAGTCTAACATTAGACAATGGGGGGAGGGGGAGAGAATGGAATGATTTGTATAACAAAAGAAAAGTGGACAAACAGACCATGATTTTTAAAAGAGAAGTAGAAATTATATTAGAATGCATATTTAAATTGAATGAGAAAGGAAACATGACGATGTTATTATCATTGATAAATATTCACTCTGAAACATTATTCCACACACGCCCAAGCAGTCAAATCTTATTAAAAGGTACAATTTTATTAAAAATCAATAGATATTTGTAGTGTAAAAAAATAAAGTAATTCTTAAGCTTTTAAGGCTAGGGACAATAAAAGTAAACATTAAAATAGATAAATTAACAATGTTAGGGTGACAAACACTTTTTACAAACACTTATAAACACACTCTATCTCTCTCTTGGGTGGCACTGTGGGGTCCATTGAAATTATCCGAATCTCACAGTGCCACCTAAGAGAAAGATAGAGTGTATTTGTAAGTGATTACAAAAAATTTTTGCCACCCAAATATTACTCTAGATAAATAGAAGGAACCGTCTCCACTCAATTAAGTTTAGGTGTACCTAGTATTAATTACTCTAAACATTAAAGGTGGAATGAACGTACACTCAACAACAAAGCATTGAAACCCTTAAAAAAAAAAAAGAAGTAATGCTATGCTTTCTATATTTGAATCCCAAATTTAGTTTTCAAATATGGCTTAACTTGTGGCAATAATGCTCATATCACATGGCACTACTCGAGTACAACTAACAGAGTATTTCGTAACAAAATCAAGAATTCAAATTGGGAAGCATATCACTACTCTCTAAAAACAACCATAAAAACATACCTTAGTTGTTGAACCTTAAGAAAAATGAATGTTGCTGGATATTTTTAAGAAAAATGTAGCTTTGAGTCAATGGTTTTATTGATAACATTAGGGGTGTCATTGGAACGGAAATTCTGATTTCGACCGATTCCGATCCGAAAAATTCCAATTTTGGCACCCAAAATTGAATTCCGAATTCCAAAATTCCGAATTCTGAATTAAAAAAAAAAATCGGAATCGGAATTGTTTTAAAAATTCCGAAAATATTCCGAAAATATGTTTTCCGAAAATTTTTCGAAAATATTTCCGAAAAAATCCGAATATTTTCCAAAAATTTGGAAGAATGTGGACTTGTTTGTCCCACATCGAATAACAAGAGAAAAGAGAGAGTAGGGGACTCTCTATAAAAGCGTGACTTACCCTTTCAACCGTATTAGTATTCCGAAAATTCCAAAAATTATTAAAATTTTCGATTCCAATTCCAAAAATTCTGAAAAGATTTCAAAAATTTCCGAAGAATTTCGATTTCGAAAATTTCTAAAAATTTCAAAATCGGAAAGGAAAATGAAATTCCGAAAAAATCAGAACGAAAATCGGAACACCTATTTAATTTTCAAAATTTTTTGAATTTTTTCTGAGAGAAGGTATTCCGATCTGTTCTGGACGAAACACACCCCTAGATAATATGCATGCAAAACTTATTAGAATTCAACTAAAAGTCAACTTTTTGCTTTTTAAGAGAACTAAAACTGTACTTTTAATTGTGGTGTGTTAACAATCGGAGTCCATTAAATTGATGAATCTTGCAAAATGAATCGATCTGAATTGTATGTATATACTTGTATTTTTTTTAACATGAGAAATCTCCATTGTATATAATCTAATGTATAAACATGATATCCAAAAAAAAATTAAAAGTAGGTCTCTCATGGATGGACCAAAAAAAAGTGGCATACCAAGAAAAAAGTATTAAAACTCTAAGAAAATTACTTGGGTAAAAGTGTCACCGATTGATAAAAGTGTAAAACACTTAAAGGTATTGGTGCACTAATATATATAAGAGTGTCATATTAAGACACTTAATTTTTTCTTTTTTTCTTTTTTATAGTTGCTGCATTTTAAAGAAAATTTATATTGAGTCCACCTAGAAAAAAGAAAAAAAAAAAGAAAAAAAAAGAAAGAAACATGAACTGCTAGATGTTTTGGGTTGATAAGAGATACTCCTGTGTAATAGTAGAAGGGTACGTATAATTTAGTTTAGTTTTGAGTTTTATACTGAGAAGAAATAATAATAGGAGGTATTGATCTTATCAAAAATAATAATAGTATTAGGAAGTTGATATTTGAGTTTTAGTGTATTTAAAATTGTGTAATTATTAACAACTATTCACTATTAATCTGCAGTAACGAACGTGACCATCCCAGGAAAAGAAAAGGAAACCTATTAGGTGCTTTGCACGAGTCCTATACTAAACCTACTTGAAAAAAAAAAAAAAAAATCAAGGCAGAAACCAATTAAAGTTGGTTTGTAGAAGAGTCCTATACTAAACATGCTTGAAAAACCAAAAAAACAAATCAAGGAAGAAACCAATCAAAGTAGGTTTGTAAAAAAAAATTTGGTTGGGAAAAAAAAATTTCGGTTGATTGTGAAGGGAAAAAATATTAATGTTGTTATTAAGTAAAAAATTAAAAGTAGGTCTCTCATGGATGGACCAAAAAAAAGTGGCATACCAAGAAAAAAGTATTAAAACTCTAAGAAAATTACTTGGGTAAAAGTGTCACCGATTGATAAAAGTGTAAAACACTTAAAGGTATCGGTGCACTAATATATATAAGAGTGTCATATTAAGACACTTAATTTTTTCTTTTTTTCTTTTTTATAGTTGCTGTATTTTAAAGAAAATTTATATTGAGTCCACCTAGAAAAAAAAAAAAAAAAAAAAAGAAACATGAACTGCTAGATGTTTTGGGTTGATAAAAGATACTCCTGTGTAATAGTAGAAGGGTACGTATAATTTAGTTTAGTTTTGAGTTTTATACTGAGAAGAAATAATAATAGGAGGTATTGATCTTATCAAAAATAATAATAGTATTAGGAAGTTGATATTTGAGTTTTAGTGTATTTAAAGTTGTGCAATTATTAACAACTATTCACTATGAATCTGCAGTAACGAACGTGACCATCCCAGGAAAAAAAAAAAAAGAAAAGGAAACCTATTAGGTGCTTTGCACGAGTCCTATACTAAACCTACTTGAAAAAAAAAAAAAAAAATCAAGGCAGAAACCAATTAAAGTTGGTTTGTAGAAGAGTCCTATACTAAACATGCTTTGAAAAACCAAAAAAACAAATCAAGGAAGAAACCAATCACAGTAGGTTTGTAAAAAAAAATTTGGTTGGAAAAAAAAAACTTCGGTTGACTAATGTGGTAATTGTGAAGGGAAAAAAATATTAATATTGTTATTAAGTTGTACAATTGTAGGACTCTTATGGACGGACCAAAAAAAAATGGTATACTAAACTAAATAAAACTCTTAAAAAAAATCACTTAAGCAAAATTACACCGATTGATAAAAGTTCAAAACACTTAAGGCCATCGGTGCACTTATATATATTATAGATATATGTATATACCAAGTATTTAAAGGTTTAATTAGTGTCAAGTCCTCTGTTAGGAAATATTATTGGTTAAATGACACAATGAAAGTATTTTAGTGAAAAATCTCTCACATATAAATCTGGTCAAAAAAATCCCGACAATTTTGTGAAATTTCAAATTCGTTGGGATTTTTTTTCACAGTCTTGTATGGAGGGACTTTTCACTAAAGTTTTTTGTTATTGGACTTAATGCTTAAAAGGTAATCTAAAATGGACTAAATCCTAATTACTGTAATAGAACATATTTATTGACAACAATAAAAAACAGTTTTAAACATTCCAAAACATTTGTTAAAGTGTTCCCAAGGAAGGGTTTAATGTGTAAAGTCTCTAAGCTTTTGAGCAAAGGTTTTGCATTCTGGTAGAGAAATCTTCAAAAGACTTGAGAATGAACTCTCTCTAAGAGCTTGGCTGGGATGGGTTTCAACATCTGGGCATAAGGGAAGTTGGATTCACAGACATTTCCTGTAGGAAATAGGAACTTACCTACCTTATTCCAAAAGGCTCAATACCCAACCTTTTTCATTCATAACTAATATCTTACAACTAGTTGTCTAGTATTTTAGCAAAAAAAAAAACTAGTTGTCTAGTACACAATATTACACCTAACAATTGTTTAATGAACCATAAATGCAATATGCATGGTTTAGATTCTTTAGAATGTCTCTCTAGACTTTTCTTTCTTTCTTAATTTTTTTTTTCTTTTCCTTCTACCTATTTCGTTTATTTGATAAACAACACAAGACATGGTGGCAGTGTTGAGACAATAAATAAATAAAAAAAAAAAGAAAGAAAGAAAGATATAATTATGGGGCTTCAACAGTTTGATCTCACATGGCCAAGTGTTGATGAGAAATAAAAACTTACTAGAGCTGTCAATAAACAATGGCTACATCATAGCTTTCAGCAAAAAAAAAAATAAAAAAAAAAAAATAAAAAAAAAAAGGAAAAATAATAATAATAATAAAAACGAGGAGGCCACATCATACCATCAGCTGATAAATATAGTTTAGATTGTTCCGCTTGGCATTTCACAGGAAATATCATTCTACATGCGGTTTATTGTGTTATTCAGAGACATCTCATCTTTATTAATTTGAAATCTTCCTTTCTACTCTATATTTTCTTATTTTTATACTTAAATTTGAGGCCTACTTTGAACCACATACACTTCTCCATCTTTCACTACACCTTCAATGTCCTGGGCACACCCATAGAGGCCTTCTATAATTTTTCCAACCTCAGCAATTTTTGAGAAGAGAGAAATCTGGAAAGCTTTGTCTGTTATCATTCTATCATTAGAGTAGTCTAATATGACTTCATCGGCCTTATCCACGGTGACACTGCAGAAATTAGTGAGAGACATAAGACATTAAGTTAAATCACTAAAGAGTTTCTATGACAAGAAAAGACTGTAAACACCCAGACTAACACATATCTTCTTCAATTGGGTTCCATGCATAATTGCGTAGACAAATGACAATCGTGATAACGATTAGGAAAGTTCAATGTCTAGCAAAAAAGTAAAAACTAATGCTATGTTTGGTGGGAGGTGAAGGAAAAGTGGAGGGAGGAAAGAGGTATCCGTTTGTTACCCAAAAAAAAAAAAAACAAAGTCGGAAAAAGAGGGAAGCTTCATCTCTCTCCAATCCGTCCACTTTTGGCTAAGATAGCTCTTTTGGTGCAATTTCTAGTTCATTTGGTTTCTCTAAGGCTTTGTTTGGTTCTTGGATATAGTGAGGGAAAAGAAAGGAAAACATAGAGGAAAACATTTTCCCTTGGTTTGGTGAATAAGGAAAACGTTGAGAAAAATAGGAACGAAAAGAGAATAAGTTGAGAAATAAATTAACCATTTTTGAATGTTGAGACTTATGAGTCATTTCCCTTCCGTTAATAACATATTATATTTCAAATATTTTTTTTTGGTTTTTGATGTTATTTAAGCATGAAGGAAAACACAAGGGAAAACACGAGGGAAATAGTTTTTCTTCTTGTTTTCCATTCTCTCTTCTTTTCCCTCATGAAATCCATGAACCAAACAGAGCCTAAAAGTTTGATACAAAAGTAATAGGCGACGATTCTCGCTTCAGTACTTATTGCCTTGGCATTGAATTTATAGAAACCAAGTCAGCTCAAACGCTCTTCCTTACGCGCAGTTAGATATGTCAAGTTCTTGCTCAACATACCTGTCATAAAGCCCAGCACCTGCATATCCTTCTAGGTCCTCGCCGTTGGAGTCTGACCTAAATATGAGGGAACACTTGATGTACAATCCTTTTTGCTTGCTTGGATAGCCAGTAACCTGAAAGTCGGATTCAACTTTAGGTTATGACACATTATGCTGCGTTTGGTATGGAAGTAACATTTAGTTTTGTAGTACATGTATCAATATTGATATACATTGGATACAGAGACACAAAACAAACGAAAGAGGGATGGAGATTAAAATAGAAACATAATTGAGCGTAGTTGCAATTGGTGAGTATGAATTCCAAAGATGGCATTCCAAACACAGCCTTAATCTTGATTCTTAATGTTTCATAGGCTAGCATTATCGAAAACAGAATTTAACTCAAGATTTGACCAGACAATAATATTTATAGATGGTGCATGTATACGAATTCAGCGGAGTACAATAAGAGGTAGCCTTACAGTAGGATATTTAAGGTTGTCTTTTTTAGTAATGAAACTCATGGCTCGGCCACGATAGGCACCTACTAAAGTCTCTCCCAAACCCTTCACAATCTGTTTTCATCACCCAGAAAGAGAAATGGATGTCATGTCACTCCAATAATATAGAACAAGAATTGAATGATTTTGATCAAAATCTGAATGACACAGAACAAAAAAAACGCAAGGTTTACCTCCGTATATATCTCTGAGTTGTCCCCGGATAAGGGATTCTTCGTGTGAATCACGAAAGCATAATCTGCCCTAATGATCTCCTGAATTAACACAGCCATGCAAATGTTGTTATGGTTTAGTAGAGCTTTCCTACAACTGATATATGCTCTTTCGTTCCACTTTGAAGCCCAGACCTGATATCCAAAAAGAGAAAAAGACTGGTCTCAGTATAAGAAAATTGCTGCAGTCTAGCGTTTTATCCATGAGATCAGGGTGTGCCCCAAGAGATAACATGATGACAACAATTGATCTTAATTGTAAGCCTTTCCCATTATAGTAAGGCTCTGTTTTGATTTGCGGATTTTGAGAAGAAAAAGAAAAACAAAAAAGAAAAGACGAAGAAAAACTAGTTCCCTTGAGTTTTCCTCCATGCTTAATAACATTGAGGATTATAAATTTCCGAACATAAATATAACTTGAGAAAAATGGAGGGAAATGACTCACATCATTCAAACTTTTAATTTATATCTCACTATATATTCTTTTCCTTCCTATTTCCCCGGGTCTAACTATTTTGCCTCACTATTTTCTTTATTAACCAAACAAAGCAAAGTGTATTCCTTTCCCTCACAAAATCCATGAACAAACAGAGCCTACATTTCTCAAAAGCGGTTAGTATTTTGCATAAGTTGCTACACAATAAAATCTTGACTGCTTTAATCACTTCGGAAAAAGTCAATATATAAATGATAGATGAGTTATCATCAAAACCATTAAAATTTTGGAAAACAATACCCTTTTTATTGCTTGCCAAGCTTGATTCCACCTCTCCTCTCCTTGATCTCCAGGCCAGGGCATTCTTGAAACTCTCATTTTGCTCTCGAGTTCACGCATCTAAAGATAGTTCAAGATATCAAACAGATAGTATAAATGTGTACGACATTTTCTTGGAAAAATGCATCTAATTGGATAATAATGGCGTAGGAGAGGCCCAAGTAGTCAATCTGTCATTACGTGTTTTACCTAGTACTTATGTCCCTATAATCAATCCAAAGATAAACTAAATTTTGAAATAGATAAAACTAACTTTTTCCTGAATGCTGAGAATGCTCTAGGGAAGATGATTCTATACCTAGATGGCTAGATGTAAACCAACAAATCACTGCTTATTCTTTCATTCTAAAATCTAAGTGCTTAAGATTTTCAGCACAATCAGTTACACACTTGGTTTACAACACCGAATTTTTAGTTTATCAAATGGCACCGAAAAATTATGGGGACATAAAGTCATAAGACACTTGTTGCATCATCATATCGTGCTGTACCAACAACTACAGCAAAGCCTTATAGCAATCTATTTTGGTTGGCTACTTGAATATTGTTTCTCCGTTCATGCATTTGCCAAACCATTCTTTACCATAGAAGCACGAAGCAGGGGCCGGGTGGGAGTGGAGAAGTGTTAATGTTAAATTGGAGCATCCAACCCAAAACCAATTGGCAATGGGTGGAGTAGCCCCTTGAACTTATATATTGAGTAGCTAGGTTATAAGTCCCCGATGTGGGACAGACAATCTCAACAGTTAATTCAAAGGTTGGGAGCATCCAAGAAACGTCCAAATATTTCAGACATGTATTAATTAGTGGAGGAATTTGGATTGAAAAAAGATAGTTTGATCGTAGATTTTGTTGTTGAAATTCTTAAACCATATGTTCCGACATAAAAACATTTCTTCGATAAATGTTTGAGCAAAATTCGACCTTAAATCTTTTATAAGCTATTTTGAGACTTGGTTGTGATGGGAAACAAAGTGGGAGCTAGGTTCTAGCACGAGGGGAGCAAGGTTCCGATAAGCTTCATAGTAAGAAGCGTGGAATCGAGAGTCTAAGTTCTTTACTACATCAACCGATGTCAATTTCGGTCTACCCCTACTCCTGGCATTCCGGTCAATATGAGTGCTATCAATCTTCCTCACTGATGCACTCATTGGTCATTTGTACATGTCCAAAGCATCCTAATCGATGTTCTCCTATTTTATCTAGAAAGGATACTATTTCTGCCATCTCATAAATAGATTCATTTCTAGAGTTGCATTACGCTCAGTAAAATGGTATTATGCTCAGCGTGCAGCCAAGAATATTTAATAAAATGGCCTAAGCACTCCACAGCATTAATGGCAATCTTTGTTGCCTTCGTTGCTGTCTGCAAGCCACGTGAGGTTGCATTTATTATACCAAGCTAGACCCTCCCCACAAAGAAATCATCCACATGTACTTGGAATGAAATTAATAACACTGCTAGGTAGAGAAGCGCAGACGAGCTGAAGAAGCGAAAGCAGAGAAATTGAATCCATTTTACATGACTGAATCCATCTATTGATTAATTTTTAATGAATTTAGTGCAATTTTCCATTTGTAAAATATTGATTTGAATGCTGCATTCTCATCACGAATCCCTATATGTTTGTTGTCTATTCAATTGGCCTGCTACTCCACTTTCCCTTATCTGTTTGTTTTCTATTTGATGTTCCAATTCGCCCCAAATGTTTAAGTACCTACAATAGGTGAAATTTTATGTTGCTCCAAATCTTTAAAGTTAACATCCGCTTCTGCCAAGCTCAACATAGAAAAGGAGGACCTTCGCACCACATTCTGTTCTTAGTATTCTACAGGCTGAAAGATGCAAGGAAAACTGGGAGCAATAAATTTTTCGAAAAAAACCACTCTGAATTCCTGGGAAACAAGTTCCAAATAACAGTAAAACAGAATTACCAAACGTGATGAAGCTTTCATTTGTAGAACAATGTCTTTGATTGCCTGAAGTTTTGAAAGGTCACCGCTATCTACAAGTTTGCTTAAGCAAGAAATTTTATTCGATAGATCCTGCAAGAAATTGGGATAGCAGGCGGTTCATACCAATAACAACAATGGAAACAAAGGGAAAGAAAAAGGAACATGTTACAAAAAATCAAGCATTACGAATGCCAAATTGTTAATCTGCATTTGGTAGTAAAAAAAATTGATGAACCAGGAGCCCCTCCAAGGCCGGGTCATTTTGACCCAACCCTACAAGCTAAACCTGGGGCGGTGGGCGCCCTCACATGCCTCCCACCACCGGTTAATGGGGGGTGTGTAAGGCTCAAACTTGGGACACTGGGGAAGCACAACCTAAGACTACTCTGTTCGGCCACACCTTGTGTGGGGTTGCATTTCGTAATTGTAATCTTACTAAACGTTATATAACAATTCAAAATACTGATTGCACTTTTGTATTAAGGGAAAATCCATAACATAGAGAAAATCATCTCAAAAAAACGTTGTATACTCCTTCAAAATACTGACTGCACTTTTACATTTAAGGGAAACTCAATAAAGAAAATCATTTCAAACCAAATTATTTTATTCTCTGCAATAAACTGGTTGGATTACAATGAGCATACCTGGAATGGTTAGAGGGAGAGGCAGACCTAGACTGACTTGGGAATATGTAGTGCAACAAGATATGAATATATATAATTTAAATGAGCATATAGCTCTTGATATAGCTCTTGATCTTGCAGAATGGAGAAAAAGGATTCATACAGCCGACCCCAATTGATTGGGACACAAGGCTTGGTTTGGTTTGGTTTGGTTTGGTAATAAACTGGTTGGATTACAATGCATGTTTGACAAGCATAAGCAAAGAAAATGGTACAAACTATTTGCAACTACGATTGTCAACATGTGTATAGTCTCTCAACGAGTCAGTGCTACCCTGAGTTGAAAACGTAGTTTGTTTGTTTTTTCCTTTCCTGTGACTGGCATGGAGCATTGTCTGACATGTCAGCACCACAATGAGTCAAATGTGCTCTTTGTTGAGAGTTATTTTATGTTGAGAGTTATTTTTATATTTTTCATATTGTTTGAGGACTTATGTGTAATCCTCTTTATTAGTGTTAATATAATAATAGAGAGAGAGTAATTACTCTCTCTATGCCTGTAAAATATTCTCTCTGAAATACAACATGGTATCAAAGCCACCCTAGTTAGGGTTTCACCACCACGTCAACCACCACCACCACCACCACACCAACCTGCGCCGCTACATCCACCACCACACCACCCTTCACCGACCACTCTCCTCACCCCACAGCCATCGCCAACTCCACCACTACCTTTCCTACCCACGCCGCAGCCTCTCTGGCCTGCTAAGGATTGCGTCACAGCCTCCCTGCCTTGGACGAACCCCATCAAGGCCCCACAAGCCCTTGCCAGCATCATTCGGACTTGAAGATCAATTCTTTCTTCCAAACCCTCATTAAATTTTAACCCTAGATCAGCTTTGACAAGTTTCCGTGGGCTGATATGAACAAAACACTTCTTTTATCTCTTTTTTAAGGTCCGTAGTCGGACCCATGATCTGTTCATAGATTGAACAATTAACGACTAGGTTTACCTTCATTGTCGGGTGTGATTTCTTAGACCAAGAGTCATCTTCAACATGTCAAAAGAGGATTTGACAAAAGCTTCAGGGAGTTCACAATTAGGTGGTGAGAAGCATTCTATCTTTACCGAGAACCCTAGTTCAAAGATCACCACGGTTCTATTCAATGGTGAAAATTATCTCTCTTGGTCCCAGTCTGCCACTTTTTGGCTCCGCAGCAGAGCAAAGTTTGATTATGTTGATGGCACGCTCAAGGCACCTAGTCGTGAGGATCCCACATATGCTAAGTGGGAGACGGATAATTATCTGGTTATGAGTTGGCTTATTCATTCTATGGAGCCTTCGATTGCTGATTTTTCTTGGAGATGGATACGGCACAAGATATCTGGGATACCCTTGCCCAGACTTATGCCCGACAAGGGAATGTGGCTCAAGTTTATGAACTTCGCAGGAATATTGAGGCTGAGGTTCAAGGTGAGTGCACGATTCTCCAGTATTATACCTCTCTTTCCACGATGTGGAAACGTCTTGATCATTTGAAGAATCATCGCCCTATTTGTCCTACGGATGCAGCTAGTTTTAAAGAGTATATTGAGAGTGAGAGGATCTTCAAGTTCTTAGCTGGCCTCAATTCTGAGTTTGATCAAGTCAGGAGCAGGGTCCTTGGGATGGAGCCGTTACCTTCTCTGCGGGAAGCATTTGCCTATGTTCAGAACGAGGAGAGTCGTCGGGTAGCTATGCTTCCACCTATCTCTGCTGACAGGTAGGCTTTGGTCTCCTTCAATCAACGAGGGGGCAAAGGTTTTTTTCCTCCCAAGAACCAACCAGAGGAGGCCACAGAGGACAAGAGGAGGCCACAGAGGACAAGAGCAAGCAAATCTATGACTACTGTAATCGACCATATCATACCCGTCAGACATGCTGGCAACTACATGGCCGTCCTTCCTTTACAAAAGGTAGGGAAGGAGGACGGGCTGGTGGTCGAGGTGGTGGCAGGGGGACTGGACATAGGGCTGCCCATTTATCTGCTGCTTCTGATTCTTGCCCTCTTGAAGAGACATCATCCTCTTCCCTTGCTCAAAGTATAAGTAGTACAGATATGGAGACGCTGAGGCTCATTATGGCACAGCTGGATACTCCCACGAGTTCTTCTACCTCTTTTGCTCACGCAGGTAATGTTGCTAATTTTCCTAGTGCTTTACATGCTCATTCTCACCAACCATGGATTATAGACTCAGGGGCTTCCGATCACATGACTGGTCAGTCCACTGGTTTCTCCACTTATAACCCTTGCTTAGGTAAAGATAAAGTGCGAACAGCTGATGGTAATCTTTGTTCCATTTCTGGTAAAGGTGTTATTCATGCTTCTAATACACTACCATTATCTTCAGTCCTTCATGTTCCTAGTTTCTCGACTAATTTTATTTCAATTAGTCGAATAACTCGTGATCTTAACTGTTGTGTAACTTTCTTTCCCTCTCATTGTGTCTTTCAGGACCTCTCCACAAAGAAGATGATTGGCAGTGGTAAGGAAGCGAATGGACTCTATTTCCTGATGCCCAATGAAGCTGGAGGTAGAAGTGTGACCCAAAGTGCCTATCATTCATCGAGGAGACTCTTCTCGCGGAGGCGTGGCTGTGGCACCAAAGACTAGGACATCCCTCTTTTTTCCTTCTTAGTTATTTGTTTCCTTCATTAATTAACAATAAAGATATTTCGAATGTTTTCTGTGAGGCTTGTGAACTTGGCAAGCATCATCGTGCCACTTTTAATTTGCGTGTGCATAAAAGTACTTCTCCTTTCCAGCTTATTCATACTGATGTGTGGGGTCCCTCTCATATTTCTTCCTTGAATGGTTTTAAGTGGTTTGTTACTTTTATCGATGATTTTTCTCGTACTACTTGGGTGTATCTGATGAAAAACAAGAATGAAGTGTTTTCCATTTTTAAAACATTTCACAAAATGATATGCACTCAATTTAGCACTGTTGTCAAAATTATTCGTTCTGATAAAGGAGGTGAATATATTTATGGGGGTCTTCAAGATTATTTTTCTGAGCATGGAATGATCCACCAAACTTCCTGTACTAATACTCCCCAACAGAATGTCGTTGCGGAGCGCAAGAATCGCCACTTGTTAGAAATTGCTAGGTCCATGATGTTTTAAATGCAACTTCCAAAGTCCTATTGGGGGGAGGCTGTTTTAACTGCTGCCTATCTTATCAATAGGTTACCCACTCGTGTCCTCGGTAAGAAATCTCCTGTTGAAGTTCTTCTTAACCCGTCATCTTTGTTTGGTATTTCTCCCAAAGTCTTTGGTTGTGTCTGTTTTGTACACAATCACTCTCCGTCCCGGAAAAAATTAGACCCTCGTGCTATTAAGTGCGTTTTTCTTCGTTATTCCCCCACTCAAAAGGGATATAAATGCTATCACCCTCTGTCTCGTACTTGGTATGTCTCTATGGATGTTACGTTCTATGAGACACACTCCTATTTTCAGACTCCCCAACCACCTCTTCAGGGGGAGACAGGGCATGAGGAAGAGAAGCCTGGTGCTATTATAGGCATTGAAGAAAACGGAGTTAAAAATGAGAGAGGAGTTGAAAGTGAGAGAGTGGAGGGAGTTGAAAGCGAGAGAGAGGAGGGAGAACCCAAGAAGAGTGAGGGAGAAAGAGAACAAGCTATAGAGAAAGGGAAACAAAAAGAGTTACTGACTTACTCCAAGAACAAGGAGAGAAAACGGTTTGGGGCATCAGAGGTGGAGGCCATTCCCTTAACTTCACTACCGCCAATTACTTCTAGTGATGATGATGGTCCAGGTATTTCTAGCTCCTCAATTTCTGTTCCTGATTCTAGTGATGATTTAAACATTCCTATTGCTCATCGGAAGGCATTAGGTCATGTACCAAACATCCGCTCTCTAACTTTGTTTCATACTCTCGTTTGTCTCCATCCTATAGAGCTTTTGTGTCCAAAATTTCCTCTATTTCTGTTCCTAATCATGTCCAGGAAGCTCTGTCTGATCCTAAGTGGAAGTCCGCCATGGTTGAGGAGATGAAAGCACTCTCCAAAAATAGCACTTGGGAATTAACAGAATTACCTCGGGGGAAGAAGACGGTAGGATGCAAGTGGGTGTTCACAGTGAAACACAAAGCCGATGGAACAGTGGAGAGGTATAAAGCAAGGTTAGTGGCCAAGGGATTTACCCAGACTTACGGGGTAGATTATCAGGAGACCTTTGCTCCAGTGGCCAAGATGAACTCGATTAGAATCTTGTTGTCTCTCGCAGCAAACTTGGAGTGGCCTCTACATCAGTTCGACGTAAAAAAATGCTTTCCTACATGGTGACTTAGAGGAGGAGGTGTACATGGATATTCCTCCAGGCTTTGAAGACACCAAGACAAAAGGAAAGGTATGTCGTCTCAAGAAGTCTTTGTATGGGCTCAAGCAATCACCTAGAGCATGGTTTGATAGATTTTCACAAGCCATGATTAGGTATGGATTCAAACAGAGCCAAGGAGATCACACACTTTTTATAAAACACTCTTCAGGAGGTAAGTTGACTGCATTAATTGTTTATGTGGATGATATAGTCCTCACAGGGAATGACTTAAATGGGACAGTTGAAAGTTCATCTAGCTAAGGAATTTGAAATCAAGGATTTGGGGAGCTTAAAGTACTTCTTGGGAATCGAGGTTGCACGGTCTCAAGAGGGAATATTTATTTCACAGTGAAAGTATGTATTGGATCTGCTGGAGGAGACAGGAATGCTTGGGTGTAAGGCAACCGATACTCCAATGGATCCTAATTTGAAACTAAGTGATGATCCAAGTGGGGAATTAATTGACAAGGGAAGATATCAGAGACTCGTAGGTAGATTGATTTATCTTTCTCATACCAGACCAGACATTGCCTTTGCTGTGAGTATAGTTAGCCAATTCATGCACTCTCCTAGACAGACTCACCTTGAAGCTGTTTTTCAGATTGTAAGGTACCTCAAATCAGCTCCAGGAAAAGGGTTGTTCTTTACGAAGCATGGTCATACTCAAGTAAAAGCTTATACTGATGCGGATTGGGCTGGGTCAGCATCTGATATGAGATCTACTACAGGGTATTGTTCCTTTGTTGGTGGTAACCTAGTTACTTGGAGAAGCAAAAAGTAGTCGGTGGTAGCTCGATCGAGTGCAGAGGCAGAGTTTCGAGCCATGGCACAAGGGGTGTGTGAGCTACTGTGGATTCAAATTATTTTGGTTGACCTTGGTTTTGGGCCTAAAGATTCAATGAGGTTATACTGTGACAACAAGTCAGTGATAAGCATAGCTCACAATCCAGTGCAACACGATAGGACCAAGCATGTTGAAATCAATCGACACTTTATTAAGGAGAAGTTAAATAGTGGAATTATTTGTACTCCTTTTGTAAAGTCAGGGGAGCAGTTGGCTGATGTTCTAACTAAGAGTCTTACTAGTAGACCTTTTTATTTTATTATTAGCAAGCTGGGTATGAGAGATATTTTTGCACCAGCTTGAGGGGGAGTGTTGAGAGTTATTTTATGTTGAGAGTTATTTTTATATTTTTCATATTGTTTGAGGACTTATGTGTAATACTCTTTATTAGTGTTAAAATAATAATAGAGAGAGAGTAATTACTCTCTCTATGCCTGTAAAATATTCTCTCTGAAATACAACACTCTTGTCGTTCATCGAATGTGACAATGACATCAGTGCCATAGCATTAATGGCCATGTGTATACTATCCACGAGAATTCACTCATTCTAGCGACGATGGAGTATATAAGTGCACTTACTGTAGACCCTTGCCTCCCAATCACCGGGTCCACGGCGCCACACCTTTACTTCCAACAATTTGCACAGAACCTCCATCCAACTCCTTCATAGCGTGTTGAATGTCAAAATAAAATAATAATGGTCACTTGTCTTCACGAGTTCAGAACGTGTTCGTGTCCCAAACGTGTGTGACACAGACACATCAGCCAAAATAGAGTGTCTTTGCTTCATAGCCAGCTAATCCACCAACATAAAATACCAAAACATTCACATAAATTAGCTGCTAACGTCTAAAATCACTAAGTTTATTGAGTAAACTCAACACTTTTAATCATTTTTCCTTTGTAACTTCTTACTTTTTGGGTTTCTATTTCTTTTTTCATACTAATGACGTGCACAACTCCTACTTCAAAGCTTAGGGAAAGAACGAAGGACCACATGAACAAGCATTAGATCAAATCTAAATGTGAGTGATACCTTGTTTACATCTTCCGATAGAACACTCTCAAATACTCCAAATGGTAGAGCCACCGACACTGGAATCTTAATCCACGATGGCACCTTTCCTCTAAGAAATTGGATGTTCCAGGATTTTGAACCAACCTATTCAAATGAATCTTGTAAAAACCACATGGATACAATATATATATATTGAATGCACGTATTAAACTAAGTAAATTCCTAACAAAATCAGTAATACAAGAAAGTTCTCCATTGCAGAACTAGAATGGTGCTCAAATTCTGCGTTTCATTGCCTTCCATCAGATGTTATAATTCTGATAAATAATTAAACTATTAAACTAAGGATAAAATGCCCAATTTGCACCCTTGACTATAGACCAATTTGCAGTTTGGTCCCTCATCTTCCAATTGTAGCAATTTGGTCCTTTAACTTGTTAAGTGGGGCCACATGTTGCAATGTCAACGTTCCACGTGATAAGTTTTTGTCGCTTTTCTAGATGGAAAGCTAATGGAAGGTTGACATTGGAATTAGCATAAAATTTCACGGACCAAAGTGCTACAAATGAAAGACGAGACAAAACTGCAAACTTGTGTATAGTTTAAGGGTGCAAAATGCATTTACACTTGAACTAATTCATCAAAAAAAATTAAAATTAAATCATCAGCATAATAGAGGTCTACAGGCTGGCCTTTTATGATGTAGTTGCAGTATCTCCATCAACTAAACAACATAATGGATTAAAATCCCGTTTGGGTTAGGTTTTAAAATAATCATTTTTCAGAATAAAAGATATATTAAAAAGCAGTAATTTGGAGTTTTTTTAAACATATTTGATCAACAGTCTGTTTGGGTTCTCAGCATATAGGATTTTTTTTTGAAAGCTGGAAATTGGAGCTTTTTATAGGAAATCACATTTTTTCAAAGCGGTGAAAAAGCTAATCCCAATAGTCACAGCAATTCAACCGATCACCTACATGTGATTGTTGGCCCCCCAAAAGCTATCCTAAATGGGCTATATAGAGATGGGTAGCCTATAACATCCATACAAACAAGCAAACAAAACAATTTAGTATTTTGCAGTAATCACTAGGACGTTACCAGCTCATGTGTGAATTCCTCAATTGAAACAGCATGTTTACCCTTGAAAGTCTTTTTCTTAAATGTGATTCCAGGAGGACTGGAGGATGATCTAAAGGATTTGAGAGAGAATTCAGAGCTACTGATGTCTCTACAGTTAAGAGAAAAGACAAATATTTATTCGGGTGTTGGATATAAACAGAATGTAAAGGTCGAGAAGCATAAAAGTACATCAACAAGCAATCTTCTAAGTAACTTACCTGATTACTAGATTTGTGGACTTCAATTGTATAGATACTTGTTTTCCTTCCTTCAACTGGAGATCCCTGTAAATACTCTGGTCAAAGCATGAGGCGAACAATACCTGCAGCATGCTGCTGTATTAGATGTCAGGTGTTATATACCCATTCCTTTAGGTAAAACTTAGGTGAGCAAAATATATTCTGAAAGAACTTATAGCATGTTTGGTTGTCACTTGAATTTAAATAGATTCATTCATAATTTGTATGGTAACCTAAAGTAAGATTCAACATTATCAATAAAGCCATTTAGATAAATAGGTGAATTCACCAAATTTCTTCTTATAGGTTAATTTCTATGCTTTCCTAGAATGTCAAAAATATCATTTTGAGCAACTTTTTTAAACTAGTAAAATTTTCCTACACGGAACTATTTAAGAGCATCATCTTTTTAGTCTAAATGCTATACAAGAGTGTAAATGCAATTATTACATTCAAGGACACCCAAACAGGAGAGTGATTTCGTTCAATTTGGAAAACCAGAATAGCGAACTATAGTTGACTTATATATAGTGCCTTGTTATTTCTTGCTCTTATAGAAACATGAGACAGGACGTCTGGCATATCAGGTGTCAGCACGGCAACAGCTCCATCTGGAATCTCCTCCTCTCCAGAAACCTTGTTCGTAACAATAATTGTTGGTTTCCCAAAAATTTTGTTCTGAGTGCTAATCAAATCCTTAACACATATTACAAAACCACACACTTCCGCAGGGCTGATTATCTGCCAACTGCAAGACATGAATAATGAATTAATCAAACTCATTTGTATAACGTGTCAAGAACAACCTGAAATCTGAAGTCAAACATGGATAAAGCAATGAAATTTAGCATGTGGAACATAGCTGTTAGAGTTGGTCTATCCATGAGTAGATTCATTCGATTCGAGTTTCATACTGTTGGAATGGATGATTTTATGATGACATGATTCTTATCTTTATTGGTCATGTTGACCATCTTTATTATCTTTAATTCTCTTTTATTTCATTCTTATTGACTTTCCTTTTATTCTCTCTTTGTAAAGCTATATATACATGGGGATGAATATGAATAAAATTGTCCTTTTCCCTTTTTTCAAGTCATACAACCCAATACAATTCATGATTCATAATTTTGAACTTATTAAGTGGATAATTTTCAACAATTGGAGCCTTGATATTGCATGAAACCTGTGTTACATTGTTATTTTGTTCATTTTAAGTATTGTACAAGTAGAAAAACAGAATTTGTAGGAAAAAGGAAAAGAAGAGAAGGAGAGAACGTGAGATGCCAATGGGCTACATTGTGTATTCTCTTAATTAATAAAAAAATTACAAGACTCACACACGTATATATAGGGTGGAGATAGAGATAAGACTTTCTAATCTAATCCTAATCAAATCCTACCAAATCACAAACCTGTCCCATAAATCATGGGATTATAACCTAATAAAATAAAATAAAATCATTCCTAATTAATTGGATTTGATTGGATAACAATCCAATTCATAACCTAATCAATAAAATAAAATAAAATAAAATCATTCCTAATTAATTGGATTTGATTGGATAACAATCCAATCTGGATTATTTCCTATATTCCAACAGTACATGTGTTTTTTAGTATATAGTATGGACATGTATTATTATTATGAGTAATGCTACACAAACAACCGCTTTCACAACCTATTCCACAACTGCACATCCTGGTAATTAATTTTGATGGGCTCCATGAGGGTCTCACATGGGTCCCGCACGGAACCCACCGAAATCAATGGCCAGGATGTGCAATTGTGGAATAGGTTATGTGTGTAGCATTTTTGTATTATTACTATTATCTAAGTTCTAAAAAAAGAAAGTGAATCTTAAGACTCACGATTCATCATTCAGGCAAACCGATTAACAATTCATTCCACGATTTGACAACAGGATTAGAATTGGGCTTAATCGACCCCAAGTGATAACATCATAATATAGGTTGCAGCAATTGAAATCTTACCAGCCTAAGTTTGCAAATTTCCTAAGTATGGGGTCTAAACGGTTAACAAGCAGAGAAAGACTTGGTGCTGATCCCGACCTTATTAACTCATCTGTGAAAATATCAATCTGACACCAGAAAAAAAAAATCATGACATTAAATTATGCAATAGGGTAGAGTCCTCTAGACACGGTGATGAAAACTTCAGCAGGAGTTAAATTCACTGTTTAAATAGATAGAGATACAACTTACCACCCATTTGCTGACAGAAAGCAAACCACCAAGATATTGCACAGTAGGCTGGATGATTTTCTCAAAGTACTGGGACCTGTCAGCAAGTGCTAGCCGAATTCGATCAAGAATGGCCTTTGTTTGTAATGCCCACTGGACATCATTGTGTTTGTGCAATTCACAGATGCGATACCAATCCTTTGGTAACATTATTACACAAAAGGTTAGAAACAGGAATCACAAAGCATTAAAGCTCCTTTTCACATCTTTTTCAAAAGTAGAATCCACTTTAAAGCTGAAAAAAAAAAACAGCTTATACCAGAAGCAGTAACTTTGCTACTTTTTCGAAAATGGTGTTTTATGTAATAATAACACCTTAACATGAACTTTGTAGTAACATAAATACAATTAGAAGCTTCAATATACTACATAACATACTTCTTGGTGAGTATCCAGCCCAAAATGTCGGACACATATCCCATACCCTTATCCAACTTTCGAATGTCCGACACTGGTACTTCAACAGATTTAGAAGAGTCCATATAAAATAGCTTGGCATGGTAAATTGTTTAGCTAAGAACATGATAATTAAGGCGTGGTAGTATTGTCACTTTCCTTATACAACACTCTGTCTGAAAGAAAATATCACTTCATAGATAAAGCCATTCCAATTACATAAACAATAATTCCCCACCCCTTCTCAAAACAAGACCAAAGAAACATCTATAATGTGATAAAAAGGAAGCACGTTGATAAGAAGGTCATACCACAATTTAAAAAAATTTAAAGAGTAATATAAGGATTTCAACAACAGAGATGTAAATGTATATGCAACATAAAATTACAGAAAACATTAGAATTTCACCACCATAGATCACAAAATACAATATTTACCTGAAGAGCAATCGAGCACAAGTTATATGTCCAGAAATTTCAGTTGAAGAAAAAGAATACCTTTGTGCAATATATGAGATCTTCGTTATTGCCTGTCGATAGGCATAAATTTTCAAGCACCAACGTAATGAAGAATGTGACCTTCTGCTCGCAGTTAAAACAGAAGCATAGGTTAAATTTTTTGTTACACCACCAAAACCACAATCACTGTCAGTTTATTCAAAAAGAAATCATGAAATGGTTACAGGCAGGTCTGAAAAATTTAGGTCACTAAGTCCCCTTTCCACTGCTGATCTAACTGCTGAATCTAAAGCAAGATCAAGGAAGACTAAATCTTTTAATCTTCCATGGGATGTAAGCAGAAGAGGGCGAAGCTCAATGCGAGATTCCAACAAATTCTGCAAGAAAAAGTTTGAACTTCGCACAAAAAAATTTCTATATAGAAATATAAACTAAGAGGTTGTTTGGGAAAGCAAAGAATCGGTTCTGTAAATTCAAGTGCTTGGTGAATGTCCATTTCTTGCACACGTTTCCGTGCCCAGTCTAATATCTCTCTTAAAACTGGTTCTTTGTCAAACCAACTTAACATTGGTTCTCATGAAAACTAGATAGAAAGTGAAACTGGACTGAACTAGATTTAGAGCATTCCCAAACAATCCTAAGAGTAGAAACTTTACTGAAAATATAATCACACCTCCATCAGTGGACTGATATTCTTATCACCAACATGTGCTTTAACAAACTGCAGGTGCTCCTAACATTTAACAAAAAAGTTAGGAGGTTACTACCCACTATCATATTTATGTTGTATATGCCAATAATTGTACAACTTCTTCTGCATGTAAGTTGAGTTCTAATGCAAGCAAGTCGTAGTTACTTGAAGTTTTAGCGATAAACCACTGACAGAATCTGCTCTGACTGCACCCATAAATTCGCGATCCTGTTACATAGACAGTGAAAACATGATTTCAGTTATTACTGATTTGTAATTGCACAAGGTGGGGAAACAAATGGAAATCATACCCCACATAACATAATAGCAAACAAAAATCACCTTCGAAGAGAAACCCAAACAAATTGCAATAGCAGATTCAAGATCCATCCCCGAGTGAACCGCCTGAGTGTGGTGAAAGATTCAAATTATAAGCGATATTATCAAATATGGAAAGAACATTCAATTCAAACAAAAAAAATAACAATAATCATCACATTTTATGACTGCGAAAAGTCAGAAAGGATTAAGAAAATGCCAAATTGATTGGACCCAAACTACTGGGCCTAATGTCATTTGCAAAGGATAGGCCTATGGGCCTAACAGCTTGACCGAAGCAACAGCAATGTGGTGGTATGACCGTGCACATAGTTACATACCTTTAACGTCGTTAAGTAGGATGAAAGATCATGAATAAGTCCGTCCTTGGTATCATTCCTGAATTGAGGTACTGAGACAATTGGACGGTCATAACTTGCAAGAACTTCTTTCGTAATGCCCTTTGAATTTAATGTTTGCCAATAGACATCAATTTTAAAACCATATCTCACATAATTCAAGAGTGCCTGTTTCGGGAAAAAGCATCATGTGATTGACATTACTATAAATATCAGCTTGTATATTGGATCAATGAATTAGTTTTACCTCACAGATTATCACATCGTCTGGGCTACTATTATTATGTAACTTCTGATGCCACTCCTCCATCATACCACCCTTGCAGTCATTATTTCTCTGATAATGAACAAAGGAGGGACACAATAACTTAGAAATGATTGGGACATACACGCTGCTTATTCATTGCGTTAAAAATACCTGAAGTACTAGTATCTCATCACGAATCCTTTGCCCCGCGTCACCTTGACCTCCACGTCCAACACATCCCATGATTAGTCTAACAATTTCTCGATCATTTGGCTGGTTTATATATACTGTTTGTAGTAAATTTGTAAACCTGTCTTGAGCTTCACTAACCTCACTGCATATATTACACAGATATGACATGTAAGATGTAATTTATTGTCCAGCATAGAGTAAATTAATTGGTCTATCTGTTGCACAATGATTTTACCAAGCTTAGAGAAAACAACTGTTCCTCTAGGTTATTTTATTAGATGAAAAGTAATAAATATATAATTACAAGATAGTCCCTGAAGGTTAAAACAATTATATCTAACTACTAATAAATATAAAAACTCCAACACTCCCCCTCAAGCTGGTGCGAAGATATCTCTCATTCCCAGCTTGCTAAGAATGAAGTGAAATGCCCTACTTGCAAGACTCTTGGTAAGGACGTCAGCTAACTTATCTCCAGACTTCACATATGGAGTACAAATCTTCCCACTATTTAGGTTTTCCTTGATACAATGGCGATCGATTTCCACATGCTTAGTCCTATCATGCTGAACAGGATTATGGGCAATGTCGATAGCTTCTTTGTTATCACAGTATAGCTTCATTGAGTCTTCAGGATTTAAACCAAGATCAGATAGGATAATTTGGATCCACAACAATTCACACACACCTTGAGCCATGGCTCTAAACTCTGCTTCAGCGCTGGATCTAGCCACTACGGGCTGTTTTTTGCTTCTCCAAGTGACTAGGTTCCCTCCAACAAAGGAACAATACCCGGTTGTCGATCTTCTATCGGTAACCGATCCGGCCCAATCCGCATCTGTATAGGCTTCCACTTGAGTGTGCCCATGCTTAGCAAAGAATAAACCTTTCCCCGGTGCTGACTTGAGATATCTCACAATTCGGAAAACTGCATCAAGATGAACCTGTCTAGGGGAATGCATATACTGACTTACCACGCTCACTGCAAAAGCAATGTCAGGTCTGGTGTGTGAGAGATAAATCAGTTTACCCACCATTCTCTGATATCTTCCCTTTTCCACTGGTTCTCCTCCTGGGTCATCACTAAGCTTCAGATTAGGATCCATTGGAGTATCCGCTGCCTTACTACCAAGCATTCCTGTTTCCTTGAGTAAATCCAGCACATACTGTCTCTGGGATAAAAAAATCCCATCTTTGGATCTTGCCACTTCAATTCCTAAGAAATATTTTAACCTTCCCAAGTCCTTGATTTCAAACTCCTTGGCCAGATAATTTTTTAACTTTCCCATCTCTTCCAGATCATCTCCAGTGAGAACGATATCATCCACATAGACAATTAATGCTGTCAATTTACCGCTTGAAGAATGTTTAATGAAGAGAGTGTGATCACCTTGGCTTTGTTTGAACCCATACCTGAGCATAGCCTGAGAAAAACGATCAAACCACGCTCTTGGTGACTGTTTGAGCCCATACAATGACTTCCGAAGACGACAAACTTTCCCTTTTGTTTTGGTATCCTCAAAACCTGGAGGGACATCCATGTATACTTCCTCCTCTAAATCTCCATGGAGAAAGGCGTTCTTTACATCAAATTGATGTAGTGGCCACTCCAAATTTGCAGCAAGAGCTAATAGAATTCTAACAGAATTCATTTTTGCTACTGGAGCAAATGTTTCTTGATAGTCAACTCCATACGTCTGAGTAAAATCCTTAGCTACCAGTCGGGCTTAATATCTCTCAATCGTTCCATCAGCCTTGTATTTCACAGTGAACACCCACTTGCACCCTACTGTCTTCTTCCCTTGAGGTAATTCTGTTAATTCCCATGTGCCATTTTTAGAAAGTGCTTCATCTCTTCAACCATGGCGGACTTCCACTTAGGGTCAGACAAGGCTTCCTGGACATGGGTAGGAGTAGACACAGCAGACAAACTAGAAACAAAAGCTTTATGGGATGGTGATAAACGTGAGTATGACACAAAATGAGAAAGAGGATGTTTAGTACATGTCCTAGTGCCTTTACGATGAGCAATAGGTATGTCTAAATCATTAACAGATGGAGAAGTAAGAGATGGAGAGATACCTGGATCATCATCACTAGAAGAGATTGGCTGGAGTGGAGAGATATGAACATCTTCCATGTCTGTTGCCCCAAATCTTCTTCTCTCCTTGTTTTTTGAGTAGGTAAGTAACTCTTTCCCCTTTGTTACAGTATCATCCCTGTCTTCACTATTCTCCTTTTTTTTTTTTTTTTCTGTTTCTTCTCTCATAACCTCTTCTACTTCCCCTTTCTCTCCACCCTCCTCACTATTTTCTCCTAACTCCACTACTCCCTCAATAGGAACAGACATCTCTTCCACACTCATTTTCTCCCCCTGAATAGGTGGCTGTGGAGACTGAAAGTAGGACTGGGTCTCATGGAATGTAACATCCATAGAGACATACCACCGACGAGAAGGAGGATGGTAACACTTGTACCCCTTTTGTGTCGGTGAGTAACCAACAAAGACACACTTAAGAGAACGAGGGTCAAGTTTTTTCCTAGAAGGGGAATGGTTGTGAACAAAGCAAACGCAACCAAACACTTTAAGAGGAATAGTAAACACCGAAGATGGATTTAGAAGAACTTCAATTGGAGACTTCTTATTAAGGACACGGGAGGGCAATCTATTGATAAGGTAGGTAGCAGTTAAAACTGCGTCCCCCTAATAAGACTTGGGAACTTGCATGGAAAACATCATAGATCGAGCACTTTCTAGTAAATGTCGATTTTTTTCTCTCGGCAACTCCATTTTGTTGGGGAGTATTAGTGCAAGAGGTTTGGTGTATGATCCCGTGTTCAAGGAAAAAATTCTCGAGTCCACTATAAATATATTCCCCTCCTTTGTCAGAGCGCACAACTTTGATAACAGTACTAAATTGAGTGCAAATCATACTGTGGAAGTTTTTGAAAATGGAAAAACACATCACTCTTCTCTCGCATCAGATATACCCAAGTCGTACGAGAAAAATCATCAATAAATGTAACAAACCACTTATACCCATGCAAAGAAGAAATGTGGGATGGTCCCCAAACATCAGTATGAACAAGTTGAAAAGGAATAGTACTTTTATTCAAACTCAAATTAAAAGAGGTACGGTGATGTTTGCCAAGTTCACATGTTTCACACATAGCATTATTAACATTACAATTATTTATTAATGACGGAAATAAATTACGAAGGAGAGAGAACGAAGGATGTCCTAGTCTCTGGTGCCACAGCCAAGCCTCTCTAGGGAGTGTCTCTCTCAAAGAATGATAAGCCCTCTGAGTCAAACTTCTACCTCCAGTATCCACTTCACTAGGCAGCAGAAAGTAGAGTCCATTCTTCTCCCTACCATTGCCAATCACCTTCTTGGTGGAGAGATCCTGAAATACACAGTGAGAGGGAAAAAATGTGACACAACAATTAAGATCATTAGTAATCCGACTAATCAAAAGAAGATTAGTCGTAAAGTTTGGTACATGAAGAACCGAAGATAAAGATAGATACTCAGAAGCATGAATAACACCTTTACCGGAAATGGAAGAAAGACTACCATCGGCAGTTTTAACCTTTTCTTTACCTGAACAAGGATTGTAAGTAGAAAAAATAGTGGACAGACCGGTCATATGATCGGAGGCTCCAGAGTCAATGATCCATGGTTGTGGAGAACAAGCATTCAAAGCACATGTAAAATTAGCAACATTACCTGCTTGGGCAAAAGAAGTAGAAGAACTCGTAGAGGTATCCAACTGTGCCATAATGCGCCTCAGGGTCTCCAAATCAGTACTACTAATGCCACCAGTAGCAAGTGAAGCAGTGGGAATCTCCTCGGACTGATGAGCTTCAGAACCCGTGGATAAGTTGGCTCTGGGTCCATTACCCCGGCCACCAGTGCGGCCTCCACCTCTTCCCCTTGGGAAGAATGGACGACCATGAAGCTTCCAGCAGGTAGCACGTAGATGACCTGGCTTATTACAGTAATCACACCACTTATCTTTAGTCTCAGAACTATCAGAAATTGTCTGATCCTTCCGTGAATTATAGTTGGGAGCCTTACCCCCTTTCTGATTATAAGATACCAAAGCATATCGATCAGTGGGTTTGGGAGAAAGCATAGCAGAACGACGACTCTCTTCGTTCTGAACATAGGCAAATGCCTCTCTAAGTGATGGTAATGGCTCCATCCCAAGAATTCGACTCCTCACCTGATCGAATTCAGAATTAAGGCCAGCAAGAAACTTAAAATTCTTTCACTCTCAATATACTCCTTGAAACTAGTGGCATCCGTAGAGCAAACAGGACGATAATTCTTCAAGTTATCAAGACTCTTCCACATAGTATTCAAAGAGGTGTAATACTGAAGGATAGAACGCTCACCTTGTTCATCCGCCTCAATACGCCGACGAAGCTCATAAACTTCAGCTATATTACCTTTCCTAGCATAAGTCTATGCTAATGTATCCCATATGTCAAGTGTTGTTTCCATCTCCAGAAAGAAAGCAGCAATACTGGGCTCCATCGAATGCACAAGCCAACTCATGACGAGATAATTATCCACTTCCCACTTTGCATAGGTGGGTTCCTCACGACTAGGTGCCTTGAGAGTGCCATCAACACAACCAAACTTTGATCTACTGCGAAGCCAAAAGGTAGCGGATTGAGACCAAGTAAGATAGTTCTCTCCATTGAACAATTCAGTGGTAATTTTAGACCCAGGATTCTCAGTAATGAGGGAATGCTTCTCATGACTTATAGGAGAACCCACAACACTGGATTTATCACCTTCCGTCGACATGATGAAGAAAACAAGAGCAAGGCACAGGACAAGGTTGCAGCAACAAGGCAGATCTAGTCGTCACAGGCACCGTGCTGGTGCAAACATCCAATTTATGGATAATACATGGGACCGTACAAGGACCTAAATTGTCGGAGAAACGAAACTTGTGATCAGATCAAGTATCTGTAGAGTACCCAATGATCTAGGGTTAAGAAAAAAAGAAAAAAAAAGAAGAGATTGTTGTTTATTAACCAAGTAGGTCTCGGTTGTGAGTACCCAAGGGATTGGGGTATCGAAAAACAGGGAAGAACGGGTTTGGAAGGTGTCGGTTTAGTCCAGGGTGACTTGCGGTGAGGTTAGATGGGGCTGTTGGTGAGTAGCGCAGCCTCCTAGGGCTGTTAGGACCTGCGGCACAGCCTCCTTGGGCTGTTGTGGCCTGCGGCGCAGCCTCCCAAGGACTGTGTGGGTTCGCTGATGGATGTGGTGGTGTTGGGTGATGTCGGCGATGGGTTTGGTGGTGATTGGTGGGGCGGAGGTGGTGGTGGTGGTGGTGTTTGGTGAGAAACCCTCTTAGGGTGGCTTTGATACCATGTTGCACAATGAATTTTCCAAGCTTAGAGAAAATAACTGTTCCTCTAGGTTATTTTATTAGATGAAAAGTAATAAACATATAATTACAAGATAGTCCCTGAAGGTTAAAACAATTATATCTAACTACTTATAAATATAAAAACTCCAACACTATCCACAAAAAGTTGTCCAGTCAAAACAAATGACCAAATAGATTTAAATCAAGTGCACGAAAGAATCATCTAACTATTAACGCTGGGTAATATGAGTTCCTGTAACACTGCACATGGAATTCAAGTTCTCTCTGAATTGGAGATATTTGCTTGAACTATAAGAATAGTTGAGTAAGTCACCAGTCACCACGAAGAACATTAAGGCTTCTTCTATTGGATCAATACTCCCTGTTACGAGAGATGTAGGAAAAGAAAAGTGAAGGGTTAATCATCTTCAGAGATTAGCCAACACATATATATATATATATATATATTACAAAACACAAATATGAAAATTACACAAATGCCCTTAGTCACTATTCTTATACTTTAACACTCCCCCTCAAGTTGGAGCATAGATATCTATCATGCCCAGCTTGTTACACATATCACAGAAAGGTCCCTTATTTAGAGCCTTAGTAAAAATATCTCCTAATTGAGCATTAGACCTAACAAAGGATGTAACAATTTTTTTATTCATGACCATATCTCTGATAAAATGACAGTCAACTTTAATATGCTTGGTCCTCTCATGAAATACTGGATTGCTGGCAATGTACATGGCGGCTTGATTGTCACAATACATCTTCATAGGTTTTTTACTAGAGACTCCCATTTCTTGCAAAATAGACTTCACCCACAACAACTCACATGCAGCATGAGTCATAGCTCTATATTCAGCTTCTGCACTGGACCTTGCAACAACATTTTGCTTTTTACTCTTCCAACTGACAAGGTTATCACCAACGAAGACACAAAAACCTGAAACTGAACGTCTATCCAAATGATCTCCAGCCCAACTAGCATCTGAGAAACCAACTATTTCCAAGTTATTTGAAGGTTTCAATACCAAACCCTTACCCGGAGCACCTTTCAAATACCTCAGTATGCTACATATTGCCTCCCAATGTTGTTGCTTGGGATTCTGCATAAATTGACTAACAACTCCAACAGAAAAAGTGATGTCTGGTCGTGTTACGGTCAAATAAATCAACTTGCCAACAAGACGTCTATATCGTCCAACATCATCAAAGCTTTCTCCATCATCCTTACTAAATTTTATATTTGAGTCCATTGGAGTGTCAACGGGTTTAGAACCCATCATACCTGTTTCATCGAGTAGGTCAAGTACATACTTCCTTTGAGATAATAATATTCCTTCCTTAGACCTAGCTACCTCAATACCCAAGAAATAGCGCAATAGCCCCAAATCCTTCATATGAAAGTGCTTTCTTAAGTGAGACTTCAACAATTGTATACCTTCACTATCATTGGCTGTGATTACTATATCATCCACGTAAACAGCTAAAACAATCGTACCTTTATCATTGTGTCTCACAAAAACTGAATGATCAGAATTGGTTCTCTTCAACCCATACAGACTTGCTACTTGGCTAAACTTGTCAAACCAGGCCCTTGGAGATTGTTTAAGGCCATAAATGGCTTTCTTCAACTTACACACTTTATGTGATTCCCCCTGAGCAACATACCCTGGAGGTTGCTCCATGTATACCTCTTCTTGAAGGTCACCATGAAGAAAGGCATTTTTTATATCAAGTTGATAAAGAGGCCAGTGCTTAGTGACAGCAACAGATAACAAAATACGAACTGAGTTGAGACGAGCAACAGGAGAAAAAGTCTCAAAATAATCAACACCAAAAGTTTGAGTGTACCCTTTGGCCACCAAGCGAGCTTTTAGTCGTTCAACAGTACCATCAGAATGATATTTAACCACATAAACCCAACGACAACCTACAACATGTTTCCCACAAGGAAGATCTGTTAACTCCCAAGTACCATTCTGGTGTAAAGCCGACATTTCCTCATCCATAGCACTCTTCTACCCAGGAGAAACTAATGCCTGAGAATAAGATTGAGGAATAGAAACAGATGACAAGGCACTAACAAAGGAACACAGAGATGGAGATAAATGAGAATAGGAAACCACTTGATCAATAGGATGTTGAGTACAAGAACGAGTACCTTTTCGAAGAGCAATGGGAAGATCTGAAGATGGTGGAACCTCAGCTGAAGTCGATGTGGATGGAGGAGGAGCAGGTAAGTTTTCAACCCTTGGTGGCTTGTCACGACGACGATATACCTGTAACGGCGAAGGGGAGATAGAAGAAACAATAGGCGGAGGGATAGGTAGTGGAATAGACGAAGGTGGAGCCAAAACCTCAGCATCTAAGTCCGTCCCCCGAGGATGAAAAGAATGATGTACCTTCAAAGAAGGTAACATCAGCACTGACAATATAGCGACGACTCTGAGGATTCCAACACTTACAACCTTTCTGGGTACGAGAATATCCCACAAATAAACATTTAGCAGCACGAGGATTCAATTTGTCTTGACCTGGAGTGAGTACATGAACAAATGCAACACAACCAAAGATACGTGGGGGCAATGTAATGCCACCACGTAGAACGGAAGAAGGCATACGATTAATAAGATAACATGCAGTAAGAACATCCTCCCCCCAAAACTGTTTAGGAACATTCATATGAACCATCAGAGTTCTAGCTACCTCCAGAAGATGTCGATTCTTACGTTCAGCGACACCATTCTGTTGAGGAGTGTAACCACAAGAAGATTGATGAATTATTCCCTGAGAATCACAATAGGATTGAAGAGGCCCTTTAACATATTCCAATGCATTGTCAGATTGTAAAATACAAATAGCACAACCAAATTGAGTCATAATTTCTTTATGAAATAATTGAAACACAGATGAAATTTCAGAACGTTCTTTTATTAAAAAAATCCATGACATCCTTGAACAATCATCCACAAATGAGACAAAATAAGAAAAACCTAATAGACTCTTATGTCTAGACGGACCCCAAATGTCGGAGTGAACCAGCTCAAATGGAGTGGCCAGACGATTATTCTGACGCAAAGGAAAAGACACCCAATGATGCTTACCTAATTGGCAAGCCTCATACTCTAATTTTGACACAGACTTAAATGACGGAAAAACCAACTTCAATGACTGTAATGATGGATGACCCAGACGACAGTGCCACTGTTGAGGAGAGACAGTTGCTTGCAAAGCCACCGATTTATTATTATCATTTTCTGGATGTTGTTCAAGGTAATAAAGGACATCCAGCTCACGCCCCCACCAATCATCTTCTTCGAGTTGAGGTCCTGAAAAACACAACGAGATGGATAAAAGGTTACAGAACAATTTAGGGATTTAGTAAGCTGACTGACCGATAAAAGACTAAGTGGAAAAGCAGGTATATAATGTACAGAGGATAATTGAAGAGATTAAGTGGGAGATACAAAACCATGACCAACTATAGGACAAGAACTACCATCAGCTAAAACTACTGAGGACTTTGAAGATGAGTTAATCAAATGAGAAAACACATTGGACTTACCAGTCATATGGGACGAAGCACCTGAGTCAATAACCCATGGAGTAGAAGCAGAAGACGAGAAACATGCAATGTTACCTGACTGAGCAAAACCGGCCTTATCGGACAAGGACATCTGTTGTTGTTGTTGTTGAATTAAGGCATTATACTCCTCCCGAGAAAGAGTGATAGATTCATTGGAAGATGTCACGGCAGGTGGAGTGGGAGCACAAACTTCCTGATGAGACCCAGAAGCATTATCAGAGGAGAACAAGGCTGGGTTAGAAGTGGTTTCCCAAGGTTTACCATGAAGATCATAACACCTATCCACAGTATGATTGTCACCCCCACAATGGGTGCAATGAAGAAAACCACGACCTCTACCAAAACCACGACCACGGCCAGGAGGTCCCCCTCTGCCACGATTACCATTAAAAACAGGAGTAGAGTTACCAAACCCACGACCACCACGACCATGATTATTAGTAGGAAAATTGCCATGACCACGAAAGGCACCACGATGTCCCGTAGATGTTACCAGTGCAGAATTATCTTTGACATTAGAATCAGAAGATGAAGAAGAGTCTGTAGTAACACGAAGCACACGAGAATACACATTACTCAACGAAGGTATACTACCATCGCCTGCCAAAATTTGTGACTTAACTGACTGAAGATTAGGATGTAATCCAGCAAGAAATTTTGAGACATAGAACTCTTCACGTTGTTTCTTTATCACTTCCACATCACTAGTAATCGGATGATAGTGGGTCAACTCATCCAATAAACCCCGGAAAGAACTGTAGTACTCACTGATCGATTTGTCATTTTGTTGGAGAAGGAACAAATTCTGATAAACATCATAGACACGAGAAACATTCTTGTCCATAGAAAACATCTCATGAATAGACTCCCAAATTTCCTTGGCTGAAGATAAAAACATCACATTGGAAGAAATAGACGGTTCCATACTATTCCATAACCAAGACATAACAATATAATTTTCAGAGACCCAATCCTCATACCCTTTACTATCCTGGGCAGGGGGTCCAAACTCAATATACTTTAGTTTCTTGCGACCACCAAGAGCAACCTTTATAGCCTAAGCCCACAATAAATAGTTGGACCCATTCAACTTAGTGGTGGTAATCTGCATACTTACTACATCAGACGAAGATACAGTCTTTGTCAAATCAGCCATAACGAAACCAACGAACAATGGGAGTCGTAATACAGGCGAAGAAATTAATACGAACAAACCAAAATCAACATTACCACAAGGAACATAAAACGAGGTCCATGGAGGGACCGAGACAACACGAACTAGAAAACACCTATCAAAACTGACCAATCAAAGTGTGTGTAGATGCGAATCTGTCCACTGTGATAAAAAAACTGCGGAAAACACGAGGAAACACCAATCAAATCAAGGGTTGAAGGTCTCGGCTGGACTGTGTGGACATGTAGTTGGTTCGGCAAGGGTTAGGATGGTGCGGCGCAGGTGGTTGGGGATGGGTTGGGTTCGATTGGGTAGGTTAGGGCATGGGAAGGTTGGCGCAGAGTATGGTGGAGGCTTGGAGAGACGTGGATGATGTGGGTGGTGATTAGCTAGATGTTAATGGTGATTAGGGTTAGGGATCACCATGGGCTCTGATACCATGTTAAGAGAGATGTAGGAAAAGAAAAGTAAAGGCTTAATCATCTTCAGAGATTAGCCAACACATATATATATATTACAAAACACAAATATGAAAATTACACAAATGCCCTTAGTCACTATTCCTATACTTTAACACTCCCAATTGAATAAGTATGAGTAAAGGATCCATGGATGAGCTTTATTGGGAGGGTACTCACTTCATGCATTTCTATCACGTGTAGGAGTAAAAACGGTTCGGTTCGGTGTGATTTTCAAGCAAATCGATCGATTTCGGTTTCGGTTCGGCTTAGTGTATTTTGTCGGTTCGGTTCAGTTTTTACATTGAAAGAAAATTTTGAAAACTGACCGAACCGAACCGGTCGGTTTGCTTACACCCCTAATCACATGCATAACCTAAAAGGGGGAGGGAAATATTATCGAACTCTTTTCCTCGATATCCGAAAATCTGCCGCCACCCCCCCCCTCCCCCCCCCCCCCCCCTCCAAAAAAAAAAAACATTGAGTGTGCCTCCTGAGCAAAAACCACACAGAAAAGTAGAAACCTTGCACGGAACAAGGACAAAAAGAAAAGAAAGATTATATCTCCCTTCTATAAATACTCATGGTACTGAAATAGACATAAAAGAATTGAGAAGTAAGAAAAATCATCAATCCTATTTACAATTTTAGTCTTGTTGTATTCCTTAAATTTAAATCTGAAATGAAGGGCGGACAAAGGCAATAAACTGTCAGCGTCATAGGTTTAATATTGATAACTCATGATGCTATCAAATCACACGAGTGAATATATATATATATATATTTAGAGAGAGAGAGAGAGAGAGAGAGAGAAACAACGGAAAGAAAACTATTTTACCGAGGTTTCACATTGTAATTACTATTCCACTTAAGTTGCCTGCATGCCATTAACCTCATCCAGACTAATATACCAATAAGCCCCAACTTCCCTTCAATTCTACAACGTTCAGTCAACTCTGTTGCAATGTTGAACCTGTTTCAGGTAAATAGATTATCAACTTTGGTGGTGGTAAACCATTACGAAGAACCAATACATGACTTCTTTTACTGTATATATAAACTCAACCTTTTATATCAATTTATCTTAAATAACCATACAATTACTGGACACATTTCTTAGGCCAATTTATCAGAAATTTAAAATAATGGTCGAGACCTAGCTCAATGCGCCTCATCACCAAAGGGTCACACAGATTTGAAAATTATTGAACTAGTGACACCATGATTTTGCAATTTAAACTCACCTGTGCATCAATGACCTCTCAGCCTCTTTCTCTTTATGAGATATTTCATCAAGTAACCATTTGACATATCCTCTCCCATCATCTTCAGCCTGCAGAACAGGTAGTTCAGTTTTCACACTAGAGAACACGCTATAGCAAAAAATTAAACAAAAAAATTTTAAAAAATCCCCGTGTTGGACAATATAATTTTATATAATTAGTAGCACCTGCCTTTATGTAAAGGCCATCATACTATATGATGTGTCCGTTTGAGGGACAAAGGATTAGCATCTTCAAACCTGGGTGTGAATAAAATTTTGGAATATACTGCTTCTTGTCATTTCTAGAAATTCTGAAAGGTATCCACTAAATTCCCATTCATTCATAAAGAACTTGAGGTTAAAAATCTTACATGCTTCCCTTTTGTCATTCAGCAACAAAACTAGTATTGGTTTGTTCAAGTTCTTCTAAGATTTTTCATTGTGCACAAGAAGATTGTATAGATACATCTAGTTAACATTATTCTAATATTTTGAACCAATTGAATTCAGAATGCCTGAAGGGGATAATTGCTTCATATTACCGCCAATAAAAAATTTACAAAAAAATCAGATGACCATTGTTAAAAGGGTAAATATGTAAAGTGTGTTTATGTGGTTGTCCCACATCGGTAAGTGTGTAAACAGTCTAGGTTAGGCTTAGCCTATATAAAGGCTCCTTGTATTCTTTTTTCATGTATGTTGAATATACAAGATACCCATTTACATGGTATCAGAGCCTCCCAAATATGGGATTGCTCATTGTTCTTTTCCGCCTTCTTCGTGATCGAGAAGTTCGGGTTATCCATCGATTCATTCCTCTTCCTTCTCCTTTCCTTTTTTTTGTTTTTGGTGAAAAAAAACCAGTCGCAAGCCCCAACCCTAGCTGCAACACCTCTTCCTACCCAGCCACCACACGGCCACCTTCCGGCGACCCCCACCCCTCCGGTGACTCCTTCCAGCCCAGCCGCACCCCTTTTTTGGCCTTCTACGACCTTTTTTTGCTCAGATCTGTTTTATTTTCTTCAGGGCGACCTCCGACGACCTCTGTTTGGTTCCAATCTGATTATTTTTAGTCATGATCTGCCCTTATTTGGTTCGGATCGCCCTTTGCAGCCCTCCTTGGTTCCGAGCTGGTATCCCTTGGCTTTCTATTTGGTTCATTGCTCATCATGGAGTCTAAGGGTGTGTTTGATAACCCAATTAAGTGATGAAAATGAAAATTTTCAGTACTTAATTTTTTTCAGTGTGTTTGATAATGAACCACTTAATTGAAAAAGCAGTCAAAAATTCACTGAAAACGTTAAGTGAAAATTTTCTACTGAAAATAATCACTGAATGCAATCTGTTTTAGTTCTTGAAACACTGTTTTCAGTATTGTAAATACAAATCACTTAAAATTTTCAATACTTAAATTCAGCACTTAATTTTCAGTACTTAATTTTCAGTTTTATCAAACACACCCTAAATCTCTTACCCAACTCACCAATCGTAAGTTGAACGGCAACAACTTACTCCAATGGTCTAATGCGATGACCATGTCTCTCACTGGCTTAGGCCACGATGCGCATCTTACCGAAACCCCTCCTACTGATGATAAAAAGGCTGCTAAGACATGGAAACAACTTAATGCTCATCTTGTTACACTGATATCGAATTCTATGGAACTGGATGCTGCTGATTTATGCAATCACTTGGGCTCCATTAAGGCACTTTGGGAGTATCTCCACCTTCTTTACTCTAGTAACTTAACATGGATGTATGATTTGTCCTCTCAATATTTCAAGCTCGAGCAGAATGATTTGTCTGTTATTGATTATTTTGCTGCTATGAAACGGTTACATGAAGAATTGAATACTGCTATGCCCCCTACCACCAGTGTTCAGGAACTACAGAAACAGAGGGAACAATGTTGGTCATGAAGTTTCTTGCCGGTCTCAAACCTGAATATGAGGCTATTTGGTCTCAAATTCTTTGGAGTGATAGTCTTCCTACTTTTGCCGAGACATATCAACGTGTTCTACGGAGCACCCCTCGGGACCCACCTCCCTCTCCCCTTCGCTTGTTGACCGCTCCGCTCTTATTACTCAAACTCCACTAGCTCCTGGTAAGGGTGGTGGTCCTAACCGTGGAAGACGTGGAGGGGGATTTCGGGTGGTCGTCCTGGTCGTGGTAGAGGCCAGTTTCTAGATGGGCATAACAGAGACACATGTTGGCAGCTCCATGGTCGTCCCCCCAGGTTGCAAATGCTGCCATCTCTGATTGGTAATCTCCTGCTACTGCTCCTATGAATACCGTTTCTGTTCCTCGTGAGGAATACTCTCATTTGTTTCAGTATCAGGCAGCACACCAGGCATCCACCTCCTCTGCTTCCTTAGCTCAGCATGGAAGTACACATATTGTTTGCATTGCTTCAGGTTCCTCCCCATGGGTAATTGATTGTAGCGCTAGTAATCATTTGACAGGTATACCTAGTCTTTTTACATCTATCCGTCTATCATCGTCTCTTCCCCTAGTCACTTTAGCGGATGGATCCTAGACTCCTGTTGAAGGAATCGAGACGGCTCAACCCTTTTCGTCTTTATCCTTGTCTTCTGTTTTGTACATACCTTGTTCATCCTTTAATTTATGTTTGTTTGTCAGTTGACTAAGGATCTTAACTGTTGTGTCTTTTTTTCTCCTAATTCTGTTCTTATTCAGGATTTGACGACTCGAAAGACGATTGGCATCGGGCATGAGTCCAATGGCCTCTATTACTTTGATGGTGATCCTGTCCCTACTCCTTCACCAACTGCCTGTCCTGCTACTATTTCACCTCATCAGATCCATTGCCGCCTTGGTCATCCTTCATTAGCTAATTTGAATCTCTTAGTTCCTAGTTTAAGTTCTTTACAGTCTTTAGGGTGTGAATCGTGCCAGTTGGGGAAGCATCACTGTGTTCAATTTGCTCCCTGGTCAATAAAAGAGCGTCTAGCCCTTTTCAGTTTGTGGATGATTGTTCAAGAGTAACTTGGCATTATTTAATGAAAAATCGCTCTGAGTTATTTCCATTTTTTGTGCTTTTTGTATTGAAATTAAAACTCAATTTGGTGTGCCTATTGGTGTTCTTCGGAGTAATAATGCAAAGGAATATTATTCTGACCCTTTCAGTACTTTTATGACACATTCTGGCTTGATTCATCAATCTTCTTGTGTACACACACCACAACAAAATGGTTTTGTCGAGAGGAAAAACAGACACTTATTAGAAGTCACACGCACCCTGTTATTTGAAATGAGTGTTCCAAAAATATTTGGGGGGATGCTGTCCTCACTGCTTGTTATTTAATTAATCGTATGCCATCTTCTATTCTCAATGGCTGCACACCACACTCAAGCTTGTTCCCTGTTGACTCACCCTTCTCGGTCATTCCTCATGTTTTTGGGCGTGTTTGCTTCATTCATCAGCTGGCTCCTGGTACTGACAAATTAGACCCACGAGCCATTCGGTGTATATTCTTGGGATACTCTAGGACTCAGAAAGGGTACAGGTGTTACAGTCGTTCCCTTCATCGGTACTTTGTCTCTGCCGATGTCACATTATTCGAGTCTATACCCTTTTATTCAGAGTCTCACTCGGCTACTGATCCGGATTTTATGCTTCATGTTCCCTTCCCTGTCTCTCCTGCCCCAACCACTACGCCGCCTACTCATGATGTTTCTGTTGGTTAAATAAGTTTAGTTTTATTTTATTATTGTATAAGGGCTTTAATGTAATTTTTATTTCTCTCATTTACTGAATAATATATATGGGGTGTGACTAATTGTCAACCCTAAGTTTGGCATAATCCTATTGTTAACATGGTATCAGAGCCACCCTAACAAGGGTTTCAGCCACCACCCAACCATCCACCACCACCGGACCACCATTCACCACCCCTACTGCCTGCGCCACAACCCTAACCCTAACCACCACCAATATGTCCTGAGCACTATTCACGATACTATTCACGGCACTGTTCACAGTACTGTTCATCGCTACTGTTCACACTACTGTTCATCGGCACTGTTCACGCTACTGTTCATCGGCACAGTTCATTGCATTTTTTTTCCTCTCCAAACGATCCCCTCCCTGCGCCGACAGACTTCTATGGTCTGGTAGACCAATCGCAGCTCCTAATCTTCATTCGGATCTCTCCACTGCATCTTATATTCACCACGGATCAGTTATTTTGATTGGAGTTTCAACTTTTTCCAGTTTTTTTTGGGTCTTTCATGGCCCTTTGATCAGCTAGGCTATTTTTTGCATCCTCTATGGTGATTGCTTCGTGCATGCTGCACTACTGTTGATCCATTGCCTTGTCCCTCTGGTTGCTGTCATTGTTGCGGGATTTTTTTTTGTGTTGATTCATGATGACGGATTTAGACAAATCCAACGTGAATACACAAGTTGTACGGAGTGATATTGTGCCTCCTACTGATAGCCCGAACGTGAAACTTACTACATCTTTATTCAATGGCCAGAACTACCTCGCATGGTCCGGATCTGTGATTATGTCCTTGAAGGGCAGAGGCAAGATGGGGTATATCAATGGCAAGATAAAAGCACCGCCAATTGAGGATGCTTCGTATGACAAGTGGGAGATGGAGAACTCCACTGTCATGACGTGGCTTTGCCACTCTATGGTTCCTGAGATTGCTGAAGGGTTTCTGGACATGGCGACTGCCCAAGATATTTGGGAGACCATGGCCAACACTTATTCCAGAAAGGGAAATTCAGCTCAAATATTTGAGCTCCGCCGTTTGATTGGACGTTCAGAACAAGGAGAGCAGAGTGTTCTTCAGTACTACACAGCTCTTTCCACTCATTGGAAACGTTTGGACCATCTAGTGGATTATAAACCTGTTTGCATTACGGATTCTGTGGCTTACCATAAGGTTGTTGCTGAAGAACGAATATTTAAATTCCTTGAAGGTCTCCACCCCGATTTGGATCCTGTTCGCAGCCGTGTTTTGGGAATGGAGCCTTTGCCTTCTCTTCAGGAGGCCTTTGCCTATGTACAGAACGAGGAAAGCCGTCGTTCTGCTATGCTTCCGCCTGTCTCTACAGAGAAATCTGCTCTCATTTCCGCTCCTCAGGAGGATGGACACCGTACTCGTGATATCTCTAGTGACTCCAGTTCATTGGATAAGTCTAAGCAGTTCTGTGATTATTGCAATACCAAGTTTCACACTAGAGAGACATGCTATAAGCTTCATGGTTATCCACCGGGCAGTCGTGGAGGTCGTTTTGGCTCCTCTAGAGGTCGTGGGGGGCGGTTTAATGGTCGTCGTTCCCATGCTCATCACACTGCCGCTGCTGATCCTTCAGCTCCGATTCCAGATCCGCCAGCTTCGCCTGCTATATTTACTGCTTCTGAGTTGGAAGAGGCCTTCCGGGGTTTAATGGCTCGTCGTTCTTCCGCGGCTACTTCTACAGGTGCTTCCTCTTCATTTGCCCAGACAGGTAACTTAGTCACTTCTGCCCGAGCATGCTTATCTCATTTGTCCTCTCCTTGGATTATTGACTCTGGAGCTTCAGACCATATGTCTAGCTCTTCCGATTTGTTTTCTATTTATACTCCTCATTCAGGTCAAGACAAAGTTCGCATTGCCGATGGCACCTTTTCTTCTGTTTCAGGAAAGGGTGTCATTCATGCAACTCCCTCGCTACCTCTGTCATCGGTTCTTCATATTCCCAGTTTTACTTCTAATCTGTTATCTATTAGTCGTATAACTAATGATTTGAACTGCAGTGTAACTTTTTTCCCTTCTCACTGTGTTTTTCAGGACCTTACCACAAGGAGAACGATTGGCAGTGGTAGAGTGGAGAATGGCCTTTACCTTCTGGATGGAGGAAGCAAAGGCGCTTATCATACTACTAGTTCTGAGAATAAGTCGGACGACATTTAGTTATTACATAAGAGATTAGGACATCCTTCCTTCCATTTACTTAAACATATGTTCCCTTCTTTAGTTAATAAACCTGTTTCTGAGTTTTATTGTGAATCTTGTGAACTTGGGAAACATCATCGGACATCTTTTGCTCCGACTTTTAATAAAAATTTAGTTCCTTTTTCTTTAATCCATTCTGATGTATGGGGTCCTTCTCGTATTAATTCTTTAAAAGGTCATCGTTGGTTTGTGAGTTTTATTGATGATTATTCACGCACTACATGGCTTTATCTTATGAAGGAGAAGAGTGAAGTGTTTTCTATCTTCAAATCTTTCTATCAGATGGTTTTAACTCAGTTTGGGACAGGTATAAAAATTATACGTTCTGATCAAGGAGGTGAATATATTGATTTGGGTCTAGGTGAATTTTTTACATCCAAGGGTATTTTACATCAAACTTCTTGCACTGATACTCCACAACAAAATGGAGTAGCAGAACGCAAGAATCGTCATTTACTTAATGTTGCTCGCTCTTTGATGTTCACAGCTAATGCTCCTAAGCCATATTGGAGTGAAGCTGTCTTAACAGCAGCTTATCTCATTAATACACTTCCTACCCAGGTCCTCAATAAAAAAGCACCCACCGATCTTCTGATTCATCCTTCTTCCAGTTTTTCCATTCCTCCTCGGGTCTTTGGTTGTGTATGTTTTGTCCATAATAGCTCTCCTTCAAGGGGGAAGCTAGATCCTAGAGCCATTAAATGTATTTTTCTTGGGTACTCTCCTACTCAAAAGGGGTACAAGTGTTATAATCCTGATACTAGAAAGAGGTATGTGTTGAGTTTTTCAGAAAGCTTAGGGTTCACATTAGTGAGACCCTCTCTTATATTCATCTAGAAGAAAACAATAATTACACAAAGACCCTTGACTAAAGATAAATAATAAAAATAAAATACAATAGAACTAAAGTTAACTTAACACTCAACACTCCCCCTCAAGCTGGTGCGAAGATATCTCTCATGCCCAGCTTGCTAAGAATGAACTGAAACGGTCGACTTGCAAGGCCTTTTGTAAGAATATCAGCTAGCTGCTCCCCTGATTTCACAAAAGGTGTACATATGCTCCCATTAGTTAGCTTCTCCTTGATAAAATGCCTATCAATCTCCACATGCTTTGTCCGGTCATGCTGAACCGGATTGTGTGCAATACTAATGGCCGACTTATTATCACAATACAACTTCATTGAGTCTTTCTGTCTGAAACCAAGATCTGATAACACAATTTGAATCCACAACAACTCACATACCCCTAGGGCCATGGCCCTAAATTCTGCCTCGGCGCTAGATCTGGCTACTATTGACTGCTTCTTGCTCCTCCAAGTCACCAGATTGCCTCCAACAAACGAGCAATAACCTGTGGTCGATCTCCTATCAGTAATAGATCCGGCCCAATCTGCATCGGTATAGGCCTCTACTAACATATGACCATGTTTAGCAAAGCATAAACCTTTCCCTGGTGCTGACTTCAGGTACCTCAAGACCCTAAACACAGCATCTAGATGGGGTTGTTTGGGATCATGCATGAACTGACTCACTACGCTGACTGCAAAAGCAATGTCAGGTCTCGTATGAGCCAAATAAATTAATTTACCTACCAATCTCTGGTACCTCCCCTTATCAACAGGTTCTCCACCAGAATCATCCCCAAGTTTTACGTTGGGATCCATTGGAGTATCCACGGCCTTACTCCCTAGCATGCCCGTCTCCTTGAGTAGGTCCAAAACATACTTCCGTTGAGATATGAAAATTCCACCCTTGGATCGAGCTACCTCGATTCCCAAGAAGTACTTCAAACTTCCCAAATCTTTGATCTCAAATTCCGTAGCCAGATATGATTTTAGTAGCTTCATCTCCTCAAAATCATCACCTGTAAGGACAATATCATCTACATAGACAATCAATGCTGTTACCTTACCCTGTGACGAGTGCTTAACAAAGAGGGTATGATCACCTTGGCTCTGTCTGAAACCATATCTGATCATAGCTTGCGAGAACCTATCAAACCAAGCTCTGGGAGATTGTTTGAGGCCATATAAAGACTTCCTGAGGCGACACACTCTTCCTCTAGTTTTATTATCCTCGAATCCAGGGGGTATGTCCATATAGACCTCTTCTTCTAAATCCCCATGCAGGAATGCATTCTTCACATCAAACTGATGCAAGGGCCATTCCCAATTTGCTGCTAGAGACAACAAGATTCTGATGGAGTTCATCTTTGCAACCGGAGCAAATGTCTCCTGGTAGTCCACCCCATAGGTCTGAGTAAAGCCCTTGGCTACCAACCTGGCTTTGTATCTTTCTATAGTCCCATCTGCGTTGTGTTTCACAGTGAATACCCACTTGCACCCAACTGTCTTTTTCCCACGGGGTAACTCAGTTAACTCCCAAGTGCCATTTTTGCGAAGCGCTTTCATCTCTTCAACCATGGCTGATTTCCACTTAGGATTAGTGAGAGCTTCCTGTACATGATTAGGGATAGAAACAGAGTCGAGTTTGGACACAAAAGCTTTATAAGACGTAGACAATCGAGAGTATGAAACAAACTTAGAAAGAGGATGTTTGGTGCATTCTCTAGTGCCCTTGCGAAGAGCAATAGGAATATCCAACTCATTTTTAGAGGAAGAAACAGAAATAGGACTAGAGGAGTTAGGAGGAGTAGAAATACCTGGACCTTCATCACTCGAAGAAGTCAATTGCAGTGGTATTGGAGAAACGATCCTCTCATCTGTTGCCCCAAAAATCCTTCTGCCTTTATTTTTTGAATAGGTCAACAACTCCTTCCTTTTATCCTCTGCACTTTCATCTCCTCTCCTTTTTTCACTCTCAACTTCTATTTCTTCATCTATTTTTTTACTTTCTTTTTCTTCTATTTTTTCTTCACTCCTATTTTCCTCTCCTTTTCTGCCTTCCTCCTCTCCTCCTACAATAAATGGCACCGTTTCTACAGACTTCTCTTCACCTAACTGTTTCTCCCCCTGAAGAGAGGGCTGGAAGTAAGACAAATTTTCATCAAAAGTAACATCCATAGACACGAACCACTTACGAGAAGGGGGATGATAACACTTGTACCCTTTTTGTGTAGGAGAATATCCGACAAAGACACATTTAAGAGAACGAGGGTCCAATTTCCGTCTGGAAGGAGAGTGATTGTGAACGAAGCAGACACAACCAAATACTTTAGGAGGAATAGGAAAGAGTGAAGAATGATTGGTAAGAAGTTCTACAGGAGCTTTCTTACCAAGCACACGAGTAGGTAAACGATTGATGAGGTAGGTAGCAGTCAAGACTGCCTCCCCCCAATAGGACTTAGGGATCTCCATAGAGAACAACATAGACCTAGCAGACTCTAACAAGTGACGGTTCTTTCTTTCAGCAACTCCGTTTTGTTGTGGAGTATTGGTGCATGACGTTTGATGTATCATGCCGTGTTCAGAAAAATAGCGAGTGAGACCACTGTAGATATATTCACCCCCCTTGTCAGACCGAACAATTTTAATAACCGTACTGAATTGGGTACATATCATCTTATGAAAAGATTTAAAAATAGAAAAAACATCACTCTTTTCTTTCATCAAATATACCCAAGTTGTGCGAGTGTAGTCATCAATAAAAGTTACAAACCATCTATAGCCATTCAAAGTAGTAATATGAGATGGGCCCCAAACATCAGTATGAATAAGTGCAAAAGGAATAGTACTTTTATTGATACTTGAATTAAAAGTTGCACGGTGGTGTTTTCCGAGTTGACAAGCCTCACAAGAAATCTCAGAAACACAATTATTGGAAACTAAGGAAGGAAATAAATAACGAAGCAAATAGAAGGAAGGATGTCCTAATCTTTTATGCCACAGCCACAAATCTTGAGGAATATTTTCTCTCTGTGAAGTATGAGCAGTACTCGTCAATCTCTCATTTTCAACTCCATCAGGCAACAACAGATAGAGACCATCCTTCTTTCTACCACTGCCAATCACCTTCTTCGTGGAGAGGTCCTGAAAGACACAGTAAGATGGAAAGAAAGTTACACAACAGTTCAAATCATGAGTTAAACGACTAATTGAAAGAAGATTAGTCGAAAAATTAGGAACATGAAGAACCGAAGTTAAAGCAAGTGAATTAGAAACATTAATGACACCTTTACCAGAAATAGAAGACAAGTTTCCATCTGCAGTTTTAACCTTATCTTTCCCTGAACATGGATTATAAGTGGAAAAAATACTTGGAAGACCGGTCATATGATCGGAAGCTCCAGAGTCAATGATCCATGGTTGCGGAGAATTAGCATGCAAAGCACTTGAAAAATTAGCATAATTACCTTTCTGGGCAAAAGAAGTGGAGGCACTAGTGGAGGTGTCTAACTGTGTCATTATGCGCCGCAATGTCTCAATATCTGTACTATTGATACTGCCTGGCACAGACGAGGGAGTAGGAGCTGAGAAGTCTTCCTGATAAGCAGACTCTGATCCTGTGGTCAAGTGAGCTCGTGGTCCACCACTACCTCGTCCACCACGACCACCACTACCACGACCACCACTACGGCCACCACCCCGCCCTTTTGACATAGGAGGGCGTCCGTGAAGGCTCCAACAAGTCTCGCGGGTATGTCGAGGACGGTTGCAATGGTCACACCAAAATTTATCCTTTTCATCACTCACCTCATAGCCAGAATCCTTACGCTGATTTGAAGGCTTACCCCCTCGATGACTAGCAGAAACCAAAGCAGATCTGTCGGTAGATGACTGTGGAAGCATAGCGGAGCGACGACTTTCTTCATTCTGAACATAGGCAAATGCTTCCCGAAGTGATGGCAACGGTTCCATACCAAGTACCCGGCTCCTCACTGGATCGAACTCTGGATTAAGACTAGCAAGAAACTTGAAAATCCTCTCACCTTCAATATATGTTTTGAAGCTAGCCGCATCAACTGGACAAACTGGATGATGAGTTATCAGATGATCAATCCTCTTCCAAAGGGAACCTAAAGCAGTAAAATATTGCAAAGTGGAACGATCTCCTTGGACTTCGGCTTCAACAGTTCGTCTCAACTCATAAATCTGGGCAACATTTCCCTTGCGAGAATAAGTCTCAGCAAGAGTATCCCAGATGTCTTGGGCAGTCTCCATCCCAAAAAATCCATCTGCAATCTCTGGCTCCATAGAGTGAGTCAACCAGCTCATTACCAAAAAATTGTCAACCTCCCACTTTGCATAAGTAGGATCTTCAGGACTAGGCACCTTGATTGTTCCATTCACATAACCAAACTTTGACCTACTTTTAAGCCAAAATGTAGCCGACTGAGACCATGACAAATAATTCTCACCATTAAGTAACACTGTGGTGATCTTGGACCCAGGGTTCTCGGTAATGAGTCTCTCATTACCTGCAGGAGAACTTGTACCAATGGCATCTTTTTGTGTCACACTGTCTTTCGACATGCTAAAGAGGGACACTCAAACAACAAGAAACAATGAATGGAATCAAGGCAGCCTAGAAATTATAAGCACCAATCGGGTGCGATTGCCCAATCTATGGACAAGTCATAGGGTCCGAAGACGGACCGAAGAAGAAGAAGAAGAAAAACGGATTGCGATCAGAATAGCCCAATTATGGTGAGTCCACCCTAGGGTTTAGAAAACTTGAACAGTAACGATGAAGAGTAGCGATGAACAGTAACGTGAACAGTGCTGTGAATAGTAGCGATGAACAGTGCCGATGAACAGTGCTGTGAATAGTGCCGATGAACAGTGCCGTGAACAGTACGATGAATAATGCTGAGGTATGTTTGTGGGTTGTGGCTATGGTGGTGGGAGGATCAAGTCCCCTATTAGGGTAGCTCTGATACCATTCTGTCACGACCCAAGTCTCGCTCAGTAAGATATTGTCCGCTTTGGGCCCAAACCCGCACGGATTTGTTCTTGGGTCACTACCCAAAAGGCCTCTTACTAGGGAGACTTGAAACCACACATATATAGCACATTACTTTTCCACACCCAGGCGATGTGGGATGAACTTTCCATAGTGTGTAGCCTGCCAGCACCTACTGCAGCCATAAAGGCACCTACAGCAGCCCGCCCACAACACCAGGGTCGTTACATTCCACCCCCCTTTCTGTCACGACCCAAGTCTCGCTCAGTACGATATTGTCCGCTTTGGGCCCAAACCCGCACGGATTTGTTCTTGGGTCACTACCCAAAAGGCCTCTTACTAGGGAGACTTGAAACCACACATATATAGCACATTACTTTTCCACACCCAGGCGATGTGGGACGAACTTTCCATAGTGTGTAGCCTGCCAGCACCTACTGCAGCCATAAAGGCACCTACAGCAGCCCGCCCACAACACCAGGGTCGTTACATTCCACCCCCCTTAGGGCCCAACGTCCACGTTGGCACACTTCCGGCTGGGTCTAACTCTGATACCATGTTGAGTTTTTCAGAAAGCTTAGGGTTCACATTAGTGAGACCCTCTCTTATATTCATATAGAAGAAAACAATAATTACACAAAGACCCTTGACTAAAGATAAATAATAAAAATAAAATACAATAGAACTAAAGTTAACATAACACTCAACAGTATGTGTCTATGGATGTCACTTTCCATGAATCTATACCTTTTTTCACATCTCCCAGAGTACCTCTTCAGGGGGAGAAGGAAAATGAAGAGACTCTGGGACATGTCTTTCCTGTTTTACCTGAAATTTCTAGTGAAGTGAATGTTAATGAGGAACCCATATTGTTAGGAGTGGAAGAAGAGGAAGAGGAACCAATAACTCCCAGACAGAATGGGGTTAATGAAGGTACTGTAGAGCATGTTACTCCGAAGGAAAAAAAATTGTTAGTATATTCCAAAGGCACATGGAGTAAGAACAAGGGTAAGGAGGTAGAGGCCAGTACTCCTATTCCCCCACTGCCATCTTCTCCAACTGGTGACATCTCTGACATTTCCCCAGGTAACACTGATAACTCATTTTCTCTAGAGTCTGATGATCTCGATGTTCCTATTGCTGTTAGAAAGGGTGTTAGATCTTGTACTCAACACCCTATATCTAATTTTGTGTCTTATTCCAACATGTCTCCTACTTATCGTTCCTTCCTTTCGAATATTGCCTCCGTTTCTGTTCCTAATCATGTCCAAGATGCTCTCGGAGATCCCAAGTGGAAGCATGCTATGGATGAAGAGATGAAAGCTCTTCACAAAAGTGGCACGTGGGAGTTGACTAAGTTACCTATGGGCAAGAGAACAGTGGGGTGCAAGTGGGTGTATGCAGTGAAGCATAGAGCAGATGGTTCCATTGAAAGGTTTAAAGCTCGTCTGGTTGCTAAGGGTTTCACTCAGACATATGGAGTGGATTATCAGGAGACCTTTGCTCCAGTTGCGAAGATGAACTCTATTAGAGTCCTTTTATCTCTTGCAGCTAACTATGATTGGCCTCTTCATCAATTCGATGTGAAGAATGCATTCTTACATGGCAATTTGGAGGAAGAAGTGTACATGGATATTCCCCCTGGATATGCAAACTCAGAAACAGAAGGTAAAGTATGTAGGCTCAAGAAGTCGTTGTATGGCCTAAAGCAGTCACCAAGAGCCTAGTTTGAGAGGTTTACACAGGCTATGTGTAGATATGGGTTCAAACAAAGTCAAGCCGATCATACGTTATTTATCAAACACTCTTTGCATGGTAAGACTACTGCACTGATTGTATATGTGGATGACATTGTCCTTACAGGTGATGACATGGAGGAAATGCAGCGATTGAAAGAGTACATGGCAAAAGAGTTTGAAATAAAAGATCTGGGACAGCTAAAGTATTTTCTGGGAATTGAAGTGGCCAGGTCTAAGCATGGAATATTCATCTCTCAGAGAAAGTATGTTCTGGATCTCTTGAGTGAAACTGGGATGCTTGGAAGTAGAGCATGTGATACACCTGTTGAACCAAATCAGAAATTGAGTGATGACAAAAGTGGGAAGATGGTAGACAGGGGGAGATATCAGCGACTGGTAGGAAAGCTTATCTATCTATCTCATACCCGTCCTGATATTTCATTTGCTGTAGGTGTGGTTAGCCAGTTTATGCACGCACCTTATGAGAGACACTTAGATGCGGTTAACAGGATATTGAGATATCTTAAGTCGGCTCCTGGTAAGGGTTTATTTTTTGGTAAGCATGACCATTTCAGAATAGAAGCATACACTGATGCGGATTGGGCCGGCTCTGTGACTGACAGAAGGTCTACTTCAGGGTACTGTACTTTCGTGGGAGGTAACCTCGTTACGTGGAGAAGCAAGAAGCAAAGTGTTGTGGCTCGGTCTAGTGCAGAGGCCGAATTTAGAGCAATGGCTCAAGGTGTGTGTGAACTCCTGTGGTTAAAATTGCTATTGAAAGACTTGAAGGTGGAAACTAGTGATTCAATGAAGTTGTACTGTGATAGTAAGTCAGCTATTAGTATTGCACACAATCCGGTCCAGCATGACAGAACGAAGCATATTGAGATCGACAGGCACTTCATTAAAGAGAATCTTGATAATGGAACAATTTGCACTCCTTTTGTGAAGAGTAGTAATCAACTTGCTGATGTTCTTACTAAAGGAGTTGGAGTTAAACCGTTTCATGATATGCTTGGCAAGCTGGGATTGAGAGATATCTTCTCACCAGCTTGAGGGGGAGTGTTGGTTAAATAAGTTTAGTTTTATTTTATTATTGTATAAGGGCTTTAATGTAATTTTTATTTCTCTCATTTACTGAATAATATATATGGGGTGTGACTAATTGTCAACCCTAAGTTTGGCATAATCCTATTGTTAACAGTTTCCACCCGCTTATCTCGGCCTGATTTACAAGTTTATATTCGTTGTCCACCTCCAGAGATTTTACTGGACTCCGCTGCTCCGCCTCGGCCTACCGTGTCCTCAGATCCTCCACCTTCTGCTCCAGAATTGACTGATTTAGACCTTTCCATTGCTCTTAGGAAGGGTAAGCGTTCTTGTGCTACTTCTCATCCTATTTCTAACTTTGTGTCTTATGATCAATTGTCTCCTACTTTTTCTTCATTTGTTGCTTCCATGTCTACCATATCTATTCCTAAGAATGTTGCAGAGGCACTTGCCCATTCTAGTTAGAACCAAGCTATGCAGGATGAGATGTATGCCCTTAAGGAAACTGGTACTTGGGACTTGGTCCCTCTCCCGCCAGGGAAATCTGTGGTTGGTTACAGAAGAAAGATGGAAGAATAACGTTATGATATTATTCATTCACAATGAGTATGTATATATACAAGCTAGGAAAGACAGAAAAAGGAAACAAAGAGAAAAAAAGGAAAGAAAAGAAAAAGGAAATAGACAACTATAATAAATTACAATCAATCTATTCCTAATCAGTCCGTGAATACGTTTGACTATAATAAATATATATTCCAACACTCCCCCTCAAGCTGGAGATGGAGCAAAGATATCAATGAGACCTAGCTTGATCAAAGACGACTTCAGGAGAGAGGGACCAACAGACTTTGTAAACATATCAGCAACTTGATTGGAAGAGGGCACAAATTCTGGGACAATGATTCCAGAACGAACTTTCTCTCTAATGAAATGAACATCCACTTCAATATGCTTAGTAGGTTCATGGAGAACCGAGTCAGAAGCAAGCATAAGGGCAGACTTGTTGTCACAAAACAACGTAGATGAGCCATTAACCAGATATCCCAACTCTTTCAGAATAGAACGCACCCATAGAAGCTCACATGTTCCCTGTGCCATGGCTCGATACTCTGCCTCAGCGGAAGAACGAGAAACTACAGCTTGTTTCTTGCTTTTCCATGAGAGAAGATGATTCCCATAGAAAGTGCAGAATCCGGATGTGGACCGACGATCACTCTTAGACCCAGCATAATCAGCATCAGTGAAGCAGGACACCCTAGACTGTGAACCTGCAGAATAAAATATTCCAAGACCCGGACAAGTCTTAAGATACCGGAGTATATGATAAACAGCATCAAGATGAGATGATCGTAGAGCATGCATAAATTGACTCACAACACTGACTACAAATGTAATGTCGGGTCGAGTGTTGGTCAAGTAAATAAGACGGCCAACAAGGCGCTGATATATCGCAGCATCAGGAAGAAGTTCCCCAGACTCATTAGTCAGCTTATGATTGGGATCCATAGGAGTGGAGGCAGGACGACATCCCATCATACTTGTATCTTGCAGGAGATCCAGAGTATATTTTCGTTGAGACAGTGATATACCTTGACGAGAGCAGGCAACTTCTATCCCGAGAAAGTACCGAAGAGGCCCCAAGTCCTTAACATCAAAAGATTGACTAAGGGCCTTCTTGACTTTGGTAATGCCTGCAGCATCATCCCCTCTAATAATGATATCATCAACATATACCAGAATAATAACTGACCGACCATCAAGTCGATGATAGGTGAAACAAGTGTGATCAGAGTGGCATCGAGTGAAGCCCAAAGATAAAATTACCTCACTAAAGCGGTTGAACCAAGCTCAGGGTGATTGCTTAAGTCCGTATAAAGATTTTCGAAGACGACATACCTTCCCTGAATACCTCACTAAAGCGGTTGAACAAGTGTGATCAGAGTGGCATCGAGTGAAGCCCAAAGATAAAATTACCTCACTAAAGCGGTTGAACCAAGCTTAGGGTGATTGCTTAAGTCCGTATAAAGATTTTCGAAGACGACGTACCTTCCCTGAATACTCCCCCTCAGCCCGAAAACCCGGAGGAGGATCCATATAAATAGTCTCATCCAAATCCACATTCAGAAAGGCATTTTGAACATCCAGTTGATGCAGGGGCCAGTTGTGAGATGTCGCCAAAGAGATTATAAGCCGAACAGATGCCAATTTGGCTACAGGAGCAAAGGTAGCGCTAAATTCCTTGCCCGGGATTTGAGTAAAGCCCTTGGCCACTAGACATGCCTTATAGCGCTCGATAGTACCATCAGCCTGATACTTGATAGTGAAGACCCACTTACATCCAACAGTTTTCTCACCAGGGGGGAGAGGCACAAGTTCCTAAGTCTGATTACGTTGAAGGGCATCCATTTCCAAGGTCATGGCAGCCACCTACTGTGGATCCTGGAGAGCTTCAGAGACAGACCGAGGGATGGATGTGGAGTCAACCTGACTAAGAAAAGAGCAATAGGAATCTGAAAGTCCCTGATAAGAAACATACTGATCAATGGGGTGATTAGTACTAACAGAAAAACCATAACGATTAGGAGGACGGCGAAGCCGTGTGGAATGTCTAGTAGGTAAAGGAGTAGAAGCATTACCAGATTCCGGGGAAGACCTTGGAAGTGGAGTCTGAGCAGGAGGCCGGCGAGAATACACCTGAGTAGGAGCGGTGGTAATGACCGGAGGAAGAGAGGAGGAAGTCTCTGAAGATGGTTCAAATAGAGGAACAGGACGGGGAAGCAACTCAATATCTTCAGATAAATTAGGATGAGAAGGAGCAGGAAAAGACCGAGGACCTGCAAAAAATGGAGTATCCTCCAAAAAAGTAACATCCATAGAATGATACATATGACGAGTAATCGAATCATAACACCGGTAACCTTTTGACATAGGTGAATAACCTAAGAAGATGCAGCGGACAGCCTTGTTATCTAATTTTGTTCGAGTTGGACTGCGATCTTGGACAAAGCATGTACAACCAAAGACCCGAGGTAGGATAGGAAAGAGGATTTTGTTGGGCTGAAGAAGTTGCAGAGGTGCCTTTCCTTGTAAAACACGACTTGGAGTCCGGTTAAGAAGAAAAGCGGTTGTAAGAACGGCCAGATGCCAGAAGTATTTGGGTACATTCATTCCACACAGAAGACACCTAACAACAGACATGATGGAGCGGTTTTTTCGTTCCGCCACACCATTCTGTTCTAGAGTGTAGGGACAAGTGAGTTGCTAGAGAATACCCTGTTTATTAAGCTCAGCCCGAAACTCATTAGTAATGTATTCACGACCATTATCAGAACGTAGATTACGAACCACAGTACTAAATTAGGTCTTAACCATTTGTAAGAAGATAGAAAACAAGGAGAAAACTTCTGATTTCTTTTAAACAAATAAACCCATGTACACCTCGTACAATCATTAATGAATGTAACATAATAACGGTAACCAAAAATAGCAGTAATTGGGGAAGGACCCCATACATCAGTATGGATAATATCAAAAGCAGACGGTGCACGATGCATGCGAGGTATATAATGAGAGCGAGTATGCTTAGATAATTCACACACTACACAATTGAAGTTAAATTTCTGGCAGGCTTTATTTAATAATGGAAAAAGTTGACAAAGATAATGAAAGTTTGCATGGCCCAAGCGGGCGTGCCACAATTTTATTGACTCTAAAGAAAACTAGAATACGTAGAAGATTCAGGCAGAACAGACGCCTGAAGACTCGAAGACGACAAACTTAAACTCCCGCCAGGTGGATCACCAAAATAGTAAGGGCCATCCCGCTCATATCCCTTGCCAAAAATCTTCTTCGAAATCCGGTCCGGCAAATGACAACAATCGGGTAAGAACACAATTTCACAATTAAGAGATTTTGCAAGACGACTAACTGAAAGAAGATTATAAGGAAAACTAGGGACATGAAGAACAGAAGATAAAGAGATACTAGGAAAGAGGCAAACATCACCTTTACTTTTGACATAGATAGTGGACCCGTCGGCAATACGCATAGATTGGGAGATGGGAACTAAAGATGAAGAAAACAAGGACAACTTACCAGTCATATGATCACTGGCACCAGAATCCAGAATCCACAAGGGTTTGCTAGACCCAACATGGAGTGCAGTAGAAGGAGTACCTGAAGCCAAAGTAGCAGTGGGAGTGGTGCCAGAATGAGAACCTTGCTGAAGTAATGCCCCTAGTTGAGATTGAAGATGGCCCATCTGAGTCTGGAGTTGAAGAAGATCCGGAGTAGTAGTAGTCTCAACCATAGCAGCAATGCGGGATGGACCCTTTCCTTTATTCCGGGCACCTTTCTCACGAAGTTCAGGATGGAGTTTGAAGCAGCGATCCTTAAAGTGACCAAGATTACCACAGTGAGTGTAGAAAGGGCGGTTACCAGATCCAGGAGGACAAGTGAATGGGCCCGATGGGGCAGCAAGAGCCATCTGATCAGGCACTGGAGTTGGCTCAGGCAAAGCCGGAGGTTGAAGCAAGTGACGACGTCTCTCATCTCCATCAATAGTAGCAAAATCCTCAAATAAAGAGGGCATAGGGGATGTGTTTAAAATCTGAGTCCGAAGAGCTTCGAACTCAGGTTTTAGACCCATTAAGAACTGGTAGGTGTGATGGCGATTGAGGCGTCGGAGAGCAATAGTAGTTGCTTCAGGCGGAAATTCACTAAGAGGTTCATACTGAGCCAGTTCCTCCAAACGGGACTGAAGGTAGCCAAAATAATCAGCAACTGAGAGACCTAATGTAGCTTGAGAAGCCTGTGCACCATCCCGATAAAGTTCGAAGATACGAGAATCACTGTACTCATGAGCATACATTTGAGTCAGAGAGGTCCATAGGCTGGAAACAGTATCATAAAACATGAACATATGATAAATCCGATCTTCCATAGAGTTAAATAACCATTCCAAAATGGTGCAGTTATCAATATCCCACTGAGCAAAAGTAGGATCAGAGAGCGCTGGTTTGGGTATAGTGCCTAGAATCCATCCAGACTTGCCTTTGCCTCCAAGATAGAGACGGAAAGAACGGGACCATACAGCAAAGTTCCTTCCGGTCAACAACACACTAGTGACCCGTTGAGCAGGGGTGTGTTGAGAGAGAGACAGATCTGGACGGGTAGGAGTAATGGGGTCTGTAACCTTATCGGTGTTAGCCATATCAGAGTGACTGAACCAAAGAATGAACCAACGAATACCTGGAAAATCAAGGAGATGGAGGGCTGCCCAGAACACAAGGAGTAAAGATGGGGCAACCGGAGACCAATAGATGGCCTGAAAGAGGAAAGAGAGGGAGCACTAAGGCTTTATCGCATCACAAGGATGCAAGAGAGGCCCGCAGAGGGGCGGAGGAGAGCACAGAGGCTGCCGGAGGAGGCACAGAGGCCTTGGTGGGCTGCTGGGAGATGCGCCGGAGCCCTGGGGGGCTTGTAGGATCCTCGGCTGGTGAAGGGGGGTTGTGCCGAGGGGGCTGGAGGTGGTGGCTGGTTGCGGCGAGCCTGGAGGAGGTTGGGTGTGGTGTCGGCTGGTGGTGGGGGCTAGGGTTAGGTGTTTTTGGCTCTGATACCAAGAAGAAAGATGGAAGAATAATTTTATGATATTATTCTTTCACAATGAGTATGTATATATACAAGCTAGGAAAGACAGAAAAAGGAAACAAAGAGAAGAAAAGGAAAGAAAAGAAAAAGGAAATAGACAACTATAATAAATTACAGTCAATCTATTCCTAATCAGTCCTTGAATACATTTGACTATAATAAATATATATTCCAACAGTTACCGTTTGGTGTATGCAGTTACATTTCATCCGGATGGCACTCTGGATCGGTTGAAGGCACGCCTTGTTGCCAAAGGCTACACTCAAGTTTATGGACTTGATTATTCAGAGACTTTTTCTCCCGTGGCCAAGATTGCCTCTGTTCGCCTTTTTCATCTCACTGGCTACTACTTATCACTGGCCCCTTCATCAGTTGGATGTTAAGAACGTGTTTTTGAATGGTACCCTTCTTGAGGAGGTTTACATGGAGCACCACCTGGTTTTGTTGCTCAGGGGGAGTCTAGTATGGTTTGTAAATTAAAAAAGTCTCTTTATGGTTTGAAGCAGTCTCCTCGTGCTTGGTTTGGCAGGTTCAGTGCTGTAATTGTTGAGTTTGGTCTTCAGAGATGTGGTGTTGACCATTCTGTTTTCTACAGACATACTACATCGGGGAAGATCCTATTAATTATTGGTGTTGACACCAAAGACTTTAGGCATTGAGGTGGCCAGGTCTAGTGAAGGGATCTGCTTATCTCAGAGAAAAAATGTTCTTGATTTGCTAACTGAGACAGGAATGTTGGGATCAAAACCTTTGGATACTCCTATGGATCCCAATTCCAAATTAGTGCCAGATCAGGGGGAGCTACTTGATGATCCAGGACAGTACAGACGCTTAGTTGGGAATAATTAATTATCTAACAGTCACAAGATCTGATGTTGCCTTCGCAGTTAGTGTAATTAGTCAGTTTATGAACTCTCCTCGAACTACACATTAGGATGCAGTGATACGAGTCTTAAGGTACCTTAAAGGGGCTCCGGGCCATGGTTTGTTGTGTAAGGATCATGGTCACATTCGAGTTGGGAGTTACACAGATGCAGACTAGGCAGGATCTCCTAGTGATAGGAGGACTACTATAGGGTACTGTGTACTTGTTGGAGGAAATCTTGTATCGTGAAAAAGCAAAAACAAACTGTTGTTGCTAGATCTAGTACTGAGTCAGAATATAGGGCTATGGCGCATACTACTTGTGAGTTAGTACGGATGAAGCATTTGTTGGAGGAACTTGGGTTCACTCAGTCTGAGCCTATGAACCTGTTTTGTGATAACCAGGCAATGGTTCATATTGCTTCTAATCCTGTGTTTCATGAGAGGACGAAATACATTGAAGTTGATTGTCACTTTGTTCGTGAAAAGCTCCTACAGACCAGTTAATATCTGCTAATATCTGCAGACCAGTTAGCAGATTTGTTTACTAAAGCATTGGGTGGGACACGTGTGAAATATATTTGTAACAAGCTGGGTGCATATGATATGTATGCTCCAGCTTGAGGGGGAGTGTTAAAAGGGTAAATATGTAAAGTGTGTTTATGTGGTTGTCCCACATCGGTTAGTGTGTAAATAGTCTAGGTTAGGCTTAACCTATACAAAGGCTCCTTGTATTCTTTTTCTTGTATGTAGAATATACAAGATATTCCCATCAATCTTTATTTTTACAATCATGATATTTTTGAAATTGATATCCAAATTGAGGCACATGTTTTTTGGGGGGTCAAACAACTAAAACAGATTTACATGCACATTCACTGAATTTAGTTCCTGCAACGGAATTGGTTTGCTTCCTCAAGAAATTAGGTGCTCTTTTAAGTCTCTCTATCTTGAAACTCCCCTTCTACTGACCACCAGTTTTGTTAAGCATTCATGTTTAGAAGACTGTTTTTCCAATACTACACTCTCCAATTGCAGATGAGTTCAAGTCTTTCATCTCCTTATATTTAAAAACTTGTTGCACCTCTGTCTCTATAGTTTAAGAGCGGTAGCTTCGATAACAAATTACAAAATCTAATTAACAAATCACAAACTGAGGAACATAACTTTGACATAACAAACTGAGGAACATAACTTTGACATAACATCTTTGTTGCCACCAAAGATAACAAAAAGGCTCAAATACACTTGATATCCCATTTTTCCTAAAATTTAATTTCCGGCCCCCTACTATAAATGGCATCTCATTAACAAATATGACAATCGAAGGCCTTAAATCAATTGTTCTCTATTATACTCAGCTGAAACACTTGTAAGGCCCAGCCCATTCAACTCCTTAGAACCCAGGTGTTAAGGAGAGGGGAAACTAAAGCCTTATAAACCGCACAGAGGGGCCATAAATGGGCGATGTGGGACATTCCAACACACCCCCTGAACCACAGGAGCCGGACACTCGGCACGTCGGACGACAAGCCCAACCAAGCTCTGATACCACTTGTAAGGCCCAGCCCATTCAACTCCTTAAAACCCAGGTGTTAAGGAGAGGGGAACTAAAGCCTTATAAACTACACAGAGGGGTCATAAATGGGCGATGTGGGACATTCCAACAGAAACCGAACGTAAGAACCAAGGTCCTTAAGTGATGCAATATATGATAGAGAACCTAGAATGGGATTTTCAAAAAAAACTAGAGGGTAATGAAGTGTATTTGACCCTAATAAAATTTTTGGAAGTGAATGGAAAGCAGCAAAATATTAAGTACTCATTCAAGGATGAAGGTGAATAACCTGTCCACTCAGATTCATTGGTTCAAGGCGTACAAAGAAATTTGTGCCACTATGTTTTATCCATGACCCATCAGACCAGATGACAAATTTTATACCAAGAAATCTCCTCTGCTTCAAATTAATCTGTACAAACTGTATAAAGGGAAAAGAGAATGGCAAAAGAGAGGAATTAATATCAAAGTGAGTCAAAAAACTATAGTAGACCAAAGTGCAACACATGCATACAGTAATTGCTTGACATATCACCTGAAAGAAACCATTTCCAGTTAACATGTCCTTAAAATAAGTCTGACAAGCTACATCAAGCAGCTTTGATTTTTCAGGCAACATATCTGGTGGAGGGGCCTGCAATAAGCAATAGATGCTGAATGTATTGAAAGATTGATACACTGGTCAAAGCTAGATATGACCATTGTTATCAAATCGTGGTGTCCCAAAATTATGTATAGTGAATCATAAGATTCACTTGTTTTAGAAAATAAATAATTACATACATATATAACCGTATACAGATAAAAACACATGTATAATGTTTAAAATATTAAACAAAATAACAATTTAATATAAGTTTTATGCAGTATCAGGGCTCAAATTGTTGAAAATTTCCGGTTAAAACTTCAAAGTTCAAAATTATTAATTTATGTACGACTCTTATTGCATAGCGAATCGTATCAGGAATTGACCTATACTTACAACCATGAATATGGTATTTAAAAATTATCAGTACAAATCTTCGAGAAAAAAGTTCTCTAAAAGTAAATGAGAGACTCACCAACCACTCCGCGGGGGATGACTTTGACACACCCCAGTGGAGCACTGTAGCACCTTTCGTGTTTCCAGCAACTACTATGTGATGGTCACCACCAACAACTTTCACAAATACCTAAAAAGAGCAAAGATGCACGAAAAGTCTTAAGTTGTATTTCTTTTCCTAAGGCCATTTATACCAGCTGACATTTAAAGTCCATTACCATATACAGTTTCTGTAATAACTTGCATTTTTATTTGTGCTTAAATGTAAGTTTACCTTAATTGAGCATTTAAATACTTGGCATGAAAATAGAGACTAATTTGAAACTTTTCTGAAAAATTAGTCATAGGGGTATTTTGGTCATTTGTGCTGGTGATGTTAGACTTCACCTGAAATTCGGAAATGAGATTTTTGGACTGAAAGGAGCGTGTGCTCAAATGATTCACTATATGTGTTTTAAATTTTGTCATAACTGGTACGGTTAGTGAGATATAGTAGCTTATGCGAGTGGTACTATGTGCTTTAAGAGTTGTACCTAATCACTTACTATAAATAGAACATGTTAGGTTTTATTTTCATAAGTTGTCAACTCTTTCTCTCTCTGTATCTCTTTCCTCTCTCTCTCTAAGGCCTCAAACCCTTGAAACCCTAGAAGCTTAGGGATAAACCCTTGGTATCATCTAGATCCGACGATCTCCGGACAAATCTCCGTGCATTAAAGTTACTCCTTGCGACGAGGAGCAAGCGTGGACACCAAAGTTTCTCTCATCCAACTACTTTTCTTGGTTAAGAAAAATTCTAAGAATTCAAGGTAGTTCATATAACTCTCTAATATAGTGTATTATATGAAAACTAAGCTTAATTTAGAATACTACGAAATTTGGAGCACATTTGGCGTGCCATTAATCCAAATCTATCTTTCTTGAAAATTTGCTTAAGTGCTATGTGTTCTTGGTGTTTATGTGTTTTCTTCATTCATGTTTAAGTGTTCGTATGTGCTTAAATGGAAGTTGAACCCATGTCTATGAGCTTTATTTAAGTTTTGATAAATATGATTAGACTACACTTCATACCTTTATTGTTATTATGCTTGTTTCGTTATCATATTATTGCTTATTGAGATTTCATAGCATGAGATTAGTATGACTATAGTTGTGAGCATAACACGTGCATAAACATGAAAATGCACGAAAAGGATTTTGGGTGAAAGACCTCCATGTATGGGGCTTTCGATTTAAAAAGAGGAAGATCTCCATGCGAGGGACTTCCAAATTTTAAAGATCATGAAAAACCTCCGCGAGAGGATTTTGATTTGAAGTTTAGATAATCCTGGTTGTGGGTGTGAAATGTGAGGTTTGGATCCATTAGGAACGCGATATCCTGGTCTTGCAAACCATAGGAATCGTAAGCTAAAGACCCGTATGAGGTGGTCCAACACCCCCATAGTGTGGTGGTCCATAGACCGGGTGATGTATTGAGAGTGAGTGTTTGGAAAATACACGAAAAGGCCTACGGGCAACATCTTTTTTGCTTCGGCAATGAACCATTGCATTCACGCATTCATACATAGGATTCATTGTAACATTTGAATTATATGACTATGGGCCGTCGTGCTCATAAACTATGTTTAAATAATTTTCAGGTGATATGGATAAGGGGAGGGCCCTTGAATGATCGTGTGCCATAGGCTTAGTAAAGACCCCATGTGTGGGGAGTTTTGTTCTAATGTAATACATAGCTCATCTAGTGTAATTTAGCTCAATTTGAAGCCTTCATGTTGATTTAGTAATTTGTAGTACTATATATTCTTATTAGTAACACTTTTATTTGTAGTATTTTGGGCTTTACTAATAGTGTCTTTTATCTTATTTGTATTGGCTGTCATTTAGTGTTGGTCACAAGCATGTGACATTAGTAAGGGTTAAATAGGCTATAAATAGTAGGCTAGGGTTAGGGTAAAGTAGTTTTTGGGATATTTTATATTTGATATTGCTTGTAAAGCAATTTGAGCTTTAAGCTTTTTAATGGAGGTTGTCTTCCCAAACCTAGTTCTCTTTATTTCTCTAAATTCCTCTTGTTATTGCAAATCTATTTGCATCATTTGGTATCAGAGCTTGAAGTCCTAGGAATTCAGAAATCTCAACCAAACAGCTCCTCAACACACTGCGAACCAGAGACCCAACTTCTTGTTACTACTTTGAACAATACCAATTGTTGATTCCAAGCCAAACAGAACCCTAACCAGCATTGGACGTGATTTTGGAGTTCAAGACCAGATCGTGAACTTGCGAATCAACATTCAAATCAGGTTTGTGGACTTGCGAAGGCGCGACCTGCAAGTTGGACTCGCGAACTTGACTCTTCAGCCATTTGAAACCAAATCAATTCCTAAACAGTCCTTTGTGAACCAATTTCGAACCAAACACACCCTTGCACCATCGCGACTGCGCGAGCTCTCGATAAATGCAAAAATTCCATTGTTCGAATCTGCCGAAGCCAACTTTGTGGCTTACGAACTCTCATTGAAGCAATTTGACCCAAACTAATCATGTGATTGCTTCGAACCAGGCAGTACATGAGTTGCGACACCAGTAGGTTCAATTTCAAACCTGGTTGTGAAGGACTATAAGCTTCACAGCCCTTGTCGGCCATCTTTGGCAGAGTTCCTTGGGTCACGGACTTCTGCGGAGTCTCGTTTGGCTGAAGCAAATTCATGGTGACTAAATTAATTGCTTTTGGGTCAATTTTGAGTGGTAAGTCATTTGATTTCTTTTTGGCTCTCGATTTCTATTTTTGGTTCTTAACTGCAGTTGTTTTAAAGTGGCTTTGAGGTTGCAATTTGCAGTAAGTGTTCTTGTTTGTTGTTTGTGCATTTGGTTTGTTGGTGTTGAATTGTTTGCTTGTTGGTAAGTGGGTTGAGAACTAGCTTGCTTGAGGAGGAAACTCTTTTGGGTTTCAGTTTGTATTGGTTTGGTAATTATTAGCTTGAGGGTTGAGATTCGCTTTGGTTTTCCTTAATTTTGGTACCAATTTGATTGTGAGTTGATATGGCTCAAAGAGGAAGAGAACGAATGGGCAGAGGGCGAGGAACGCCATGTATTTTGAGGATGGGACTGAATTTGATTTAGCCCATCACTTGGGACCTAAGGGTACCCAACGTCATGAAATTGAGGAATTAGAAAGGCAAATCACTGCCTTAACCCTTAAGGTAAAGCGTTTGCGACCTCCTTGTAATGAAATCCGAATTCCAGACTTATATGGTTATCAATCGGAGTTTGACGATTGGTTGAAGGAAGTCAAAGAACTCTTCAATTATCATAATGTAATTGAAGAAACAAAAGTGAAATTGGTGGAAAAGTGTTTGAAAGGGAGTGTTGCGGGTTGGTGGCAACACATCAAATTTGTTAGAAAGAGAATGGGAAAACATAAAATCAAGGAGTGGAACAAAATGAAGAAGAAGTTCGTGGAAAAGTTTTCACCCATTAGTTATCCTCCAATCAAAAGTGAGAAGTTGACACACAGTTTTTATACATTGGACTTTGACTGTAAACCAAAGTTTGATGGATACTCGGATGAGTAGTCAACATTTAATATTTGGTATGAAAATGGGTTTGATCAAGAACTACTCCAAGAAGATGTCAAAGAGTTGAGTGAAGAACCAATATATGACGATTGGTATGACGTTTAAGGAAGAATTAAACCACAACGATGACAAGGAGTTTTATGAGGAACCGATATTTGATTGTTGTCTTGAAAGTGAGCTTGATGAAAGCATAGGCGAAGTAGACGACGGGGAATGGGTTGAGAAGCCTATATTTGATGTTTGTTATGATAGTGAGTTTGAGGATAAGGAATTGGACTTTGTTGAACTTCTTTGGTCTCCAAAGAAGCGTGATGTTGCCACAAGTAGTTATGAAGAAAACTATGGCCATGAAATGATGAAAGGGAGAATCTAAAAGACAATGTCATTGATTCTTTCGAAGGGCGTCTTTGTATCGATAATGAGGAGGAGGTTGGTTTGGAAGCTTTTATTGATAAGATTGGTGACAAATCCAAGACATTCAGATTGGACAACAAATTCAAGACGTTCCCTTGGGTGAATGGGTTTGGACTCTCTGTATTTATAAAAACAGTCGACAGGGTGTCCCCAGTTGACTGAACTTTTCATGCCCAAGTCGACCGAACTTATCCCAGTCGACTGGGTTAGATGTTTTATAAACTCTCTATTTGAAAACCAGTCGACCGGACCTTTTGTCAGTCGACTGGGTCAGGTTGTTAAAAAAAAAATTTGCTCTCAGTATCTTGCAAAACCAGTCGACCAATGTCCCGATCAGTTGATTGGATCTTCAGACTTTCAAATTTTCCTGTTTTAAAACGTTTTAATTGGACTGTTTGGTTATTTAACCACCCTAATCCCCCATTTTTGGGATTTGGGGTGTTACAATTTCTTCCCTAATATGTTAATTAATTTAGATCCCAGCATTAGACATATTTCAATTTTCAGCACAGTGCATCTTGTGCTCTACATCCCGTGACACGGAGGTGGGTCAACCCCAAGGTCATTGCCCTACCTGGACAGGAAAAAAGTGACATGGCAATCGAAAGGTGTCAAAAAGTCAAAGGAATTGGTCAAAGGTCAATTCTTGCCAATGCTAGTCAAACAGGCCAAAAAGGCACCGGCTGGTCGACTGCCAAACGATTCGGGGCTCAACAGTGCAAGTCTCTGATTGTTTAAAAACAGCATATACACTAACCGCTATCTCATAGTTGCTAACATGATAACTTTGCCGAAGAATCACACTATCTCCTCCCATAGACTTCTCCACAAGATTCACTAGAACTGACGAAGGCAAAGTGGTATTTCTGGCATGCCCCTGGGAATCGCTTTGCAGCCACCGGCCAATATCATTTTTTCTTCGAGAAGGGTTTGTTGTATGAAAGCTTGTTTGTTCTTTATTAAGAGCAATAAGACTAGCGGCTCCAGTTTTGCAACTATTGTGCAACTCATCCAATGACATTCCCTTTGCTAACTGACTCTGGAGCTCTCGGAAAGCATGATCGTAATCTTCCTGTATAAAAAATACAAGCAACCAGCCCCAAAGTGTCGGATAATTGTGCAAGAAAGTTGGAAAAGTTTTTAACTGATATTCTGTTTGAAGTGCAGTTATTTAGTAAGCATTTTAATGACTGATACATATGCAGCATACACAGACAAGTGTCTTCTAAAAAGTCACTGTTGGAGAATAAAAGTTGTAGTATATGTGAGAAGCACCAAATCATCTTCTCATTAGAATGTCAAATATGAACATGTGAAAAATATGTTTAGGAAACTAAATATTTGATTGCTAAAATTAAGCAATCATATAATTAGTTTCCATATACTGGTAGTGGTGGGTGATTCCCTATATATAAACTCTTCATGGTTCTTGTAATTCTATCCGTACAATTATCAATAAAACTCCAATTTAGTTTTTCTACAGTCAAATACGGAAAATCAATATTATCAACCATCTGCAGAAGATTGCCTCAAAAAATGCCCAACTATCTTGCTTTAGCTCACAAGGTCGAAGGCAATACTTGTCTAATTCATAGTCAGTACCTCACCCGCGCACACACAAGCTGACGACAATGGTGCTGTTAAATAACCAATCATACCAAAAGCTTAAGCTTTAGAGAATGGACCCAACAATGTATAATTCTATGAAGCATGGACTCTTTGAAAAGGACGGCGCACCCACACTGGATGCGCCGGGGATTCTTCTGAGTTCTTTTGGAGTTCAAATGGACTATAGGTGTGCAAGGATTGGTCAGAGTGCCTAACGAGTGCGACCGGGACACTTCAGGGGTGCAGCTGGGGCTTTTCTGTAGAATTCTGTTGGGGAAAAAAAAAACAAGCTCCTTGCACAATTTTGAAAAGTTGGGACGTTTACAAGAGAAATAATAGAATATATGGTAGCACTTATCTAGGGTATAGACTAATGCACTAATCGATTTGTAAATACTAATATTATTTTCTTGTTATTTCTTTGCATTGCAGTGCTTATTAGTAGACCATTAGTTTATTGTTGCTTACTTGCTTGTGTAGCGTTTATGCTTGTTGCTTGTTAACTATATTATTCATGTCTTAATCACAAAGAAAGAAAAGAAATTTAAAAATATGACAATGTAGTTACAGAATAATTTGTAGACACTATTATATAAAAATATATTTTAATATTTTATACAAGTACTGTCGCCACACCTGCACCCTTGTTTTTTTGGGAGAATTGGCGAATCCCTCGCACCCGCGTCCCCATACTCGAATCCCTGCACCCGCACTGATACTTCCTAGATGTATATCAAGCTCTTATATTCTCCCTCACGTGACCATGTCCTGTATGTGGATATGCTACAAAGTGCACTATGCAAGAGACTTTACCCCTTATAGAATAGGCCCAACAATTTCTATCAAGCTCTAACACTCTGCCTCACATGCAACCCTGTCTCGCAATGGGGATTGGGGACAAATAGCAAAGTGCAATAAGCAAACTAAAATTGGGGATGGAGACTTGAACCCAAGACCTTTCAGAACCAAGGATCTAATACCATGTTAAGTAACCGGTTGCTTCGAAAGCTTACTTAAGCTGTTATAGAATGAGCCCAACAATGTTCATCAAGTCTAACAGATACGACGTACTTTCAAATAAAAAAAAAAGCACTTCATGACATCTACATTGTGTTAAGAAATGCCGTGCTTAAGCAGAAGTTGGTATTGATGACCAGGGGTCCAACCTTTTCTTCTTTTGTTTCATTTTTGGTTTTGTCGGTAAAAAAAAAAAAATCCTGACAGCAAAATGACGGAGGAAATTAAGAACACAAATCAAAATCTTTAACCAGAATCAAGTTAGAGATCAAGCTGTGTATAAATTTAAAAAAAAAAAAAAAAAGAGTAATATTTCCTGATAGCAAAATGTAGGAGGAAATTAAGGACACAAATCAAAATCTTTAACCAAAATCAAGCTAGAGATCAAGCTGTGTATAATTTTAGAGTATTTACCCATTGTAAGAGATAACACATGAAATGAAATACAGTCGGTGAATGATAGCAATCATGGTTGAAGAACTGAAGTCTGGGCATGGGCACTACGTTAATTGTCCTGGAGAAATAAATATCTAATGCCTACAATGCAGCAAGTAAGAGAAAAACATGTGTAATGAACTCACCCACAACTCTTTCAAATATTACATACTTCATATTAGGTATCTTAAAAAGACAGCGTTAAGATGAATGGCCATAAAATTTACTCATATAGATGATGGAAAAAAAATAGAGAAAAGGAATGAAATGGCAGCAACTTAAAAGAAAAGTCAGTCAAATATATGCTGATTTTTTACTAACTGCAATAAGTAGAACCACCTTTTGTTGATGTGGTGAGGTCACTGGCCTGCCTTTGCTTTCCCATCTTAAATACGCCTTACGTTCTATCAAGTCTTTTGGTATAGGCGGACAAGAGTTAATTGCATCAAGTACAGGTATCTCAATTCGGAAATTTCCTTGGTTCAATTTCAACCTGGAAAGCACACGTATAAAGTATTTATTGGGAAAAAAAAAAGTAAAAAGAATGCCCTCTGGAAAAACCCAATAATTCAAACAATACCAACCATTTATCATATACTCCATCTTTCAGAACAAATTCAATAGCACATATCTTAGGGTCCCTCAACTCGATGATGATACGATCTATTTCTCCATTCTGCAAGCCACACAAGAAAAGCATTGACTTGAGATACTCATTGGATCTTTCGTGCCACAACAATGCAATTAAAAGAATCTACACATAAAGAAGGCAAAAGAGATAAACCTTCATAAATGGTGTTTGCAATGCCGTTTGCTTATAAACTTTTGTCCCTGAAGGATAGTTAGTGGCAGGAATGAACCAATTCCTGTAGGATTCAAGATTACTTGAATGTAAAAATCGACTACTTCAAAAGGTTTACAAAAAAAATTATCAGCAGTTATAGGGATTCACATATTTCCGCGGTAAGTGCAACCCCAGTGAAGAATCCATGTCCTTGAGCTGTTTTTGAGTTGAAATTCAACTTTTGCATTTTTTCCATTTGAAAAACCAGATATATTAACCTGCGGAACCGAGTACTTCAAGTTAATTAATTATCCTAAATTCTAAAAGACATTTAAAACTTCCATGGACAAAACGAAAGCTACTACCTGAAGTTCCATTCCATTTCCAAGTTGAATTTGATGAAACAGAGGAACTTTTACACTTGTGGAAGGCCCCGAAAAAGCCATTATGACTGTTTACATGGGAAAAAAAATTAAAATATAAAAATAAAAAGGGTTAATTACACTCACCTCCCTTGTAGTTTGCCTTAATTACACGGACCTTCCTTAAAAAATTAGCATTCTGTAACACTTTCCCCCCTTAAAAGTTACAAAATACAAGGCATAAGGGAGGTCCGTGTAATTAAGGCAAAGCACAGAGGAGGCGAATTAACCCAAATAAATATATATATATATATATATATAAAGAAGAAGAAGAACAAAGTAGGTTTCCAGTAGGATCATGAGAAGAAATGATTCCCATTTATAAGCATTGGGTGTCTGAATCAAATTCACTGAAAGACGGTCCAACTTTTGGGGAATTCTGAGAAATACATTTCATAGACATTCCTTTCAATTTTATACATTTATCTAAACCACATGGCTATACCTGTTGATTTGAGCTAAGGCTTGAACGTAACAGGCCGCTCATCTGTAACATTACATATATATTACATACAAATCACACACACATATATTGGTGGGCATTACATAAACAACTTCAACACAAGAAAAATGTAAAAAAATTCAGTCTTTTCTTGAAGATGTTTAAAAAAAAAAAAAATTTGAAATGAAATTAGGGTTTACCAGGATGAGAACTCAAATTGAAATTTGCAGAGGTGTGAATATATTGTTGGATTCAAATGATTCTTTTTTGGTGGAGACATTATAGAGAAGAAAAAGAAAAGATTCAAAGCGTTGGATGGGACCGAATCTGATGCTTGTAGTTGTTTTACTTGGAAAGTAGGCCACCGTTTAAAGCCATTCTCGCTTTTTCCAATTCGATTTACAGATTTCCTTTGTGAAAAAGAGAAGAACGATTGATTCGCATCTTGAGCTGATTGAAAAATGTCCATTCCAGCGATCGCCATCAATATATATATATATATATATAGAGAGAGAGAGAGAGAGAGAGAGAGAGAGAGAGAGTGTCTACTGTCTAGTGGCCGTTGGTGATTGTTTCGAACTTGAGGGTTTATATACACAGGAGTAAGGCGATTGGCGCTTATATAATGGGTAATTCTTTTTTTTTTTTTTTTTTTGCTACAGATATAATGGGTAATTCTATTGTGAAAGTTTTTTATATAACATGGAGATTTTAACCATTAGACTAGGATGAAGTATACAGTAATAAATGCATTTTAGATTCTTAAAAATCCAATTTTTTACCATTCTCATCACTGTGGGATTAATATATACACAATTCATCACTGTTTCAACTTATTTCCCAAATTCATCACTTTTTTAAAGTCGCTAATTCAAGTAGCGATTTCGCCCAAAAAAAAATCTGTAGAAGTCGCTAGTCCAACTCGCGACTTTAGGCCAAATGAGAAGTCGCTAGTTGAACTAACGATTTCTACTTTTTCACTGAGAGATTCTAGTGTGTATGTCAATAGAAGTCGCTAGTTCAACTAGCGACTTATCATTTGGCCTAAAGTTGCGAGTTGGACTAGCGACTTCTACAGATTTTTTTTTTGGCAAAATCGCTACTTGAATTAGCGACTTTAAAAAAGTGATGGGTTTGGGAAATAAGTTAAAACAGTGATGGATTGTGTATATATTGATCCCACAGTGATGGGAATGGTAAAAAATTCCTTAAAAATCTTATGGCTAAATTACTACGTGAGAGCTTCTTCTTTCATATATATATATATATATATATATATGATATTAGATATATAGTATTATATGTATACTTTCCTTTTCAAATAGTATAATTCAAATTAATTTTAGATATTATCTTATTTAGTTATACCTGACATGTGGCTAACAAAATTTTAAGTATTTGACCAAAGCCCTTTTAACGAGGGATTCCTCATTTTAATAAAGCGATGACTTCTGTTTTCGGTCGTTGAATTGTGTTTTCATTAAGGATACTTCTGTCATTTAACTGGCATTACCTGGATTAAATGATCATCCCAACAGCCACAACAGAAATCCTCACTTTGTTAAAATAAGGGATCCCACATTAGAAGGATTCTGAGTAGTTGAGTTGTCACGACCCATCCCACTATGCGTGGAAATAGAACACGTGGCACGCCACCAAGGCTCATCCAATCATGAATTAACTATACGCAGCGGAAAAGAACTTTAAAACAACCTTGAGTATTTAAAACGTTAGGAAACGATACCTTCCGAGTTGTAAAATCCGTATAAAATTGAAAACGTAATCATATATCGAAATGAGTGAATTTATGCTGAAAGCGGTCCTAAAGGTACCCTAAGAACCAATCAAAACCTTTTAAAAATTTCCGGAAGGGGTAGAAAAATAATTTTGGCAAGGGGCATCTCGACCGGTCGAACGACCCCCTTCGACCGGTCGAATAACCCTTTAGCATAATCCTGCCCAAAGCTGCAGAATTTTGCCTAGAGACAAACAACCTCCACTAATTTGAATACTCCAAACACACTCACAAATATCCAAACTGTCACAAGCTATAACGAGCTTTCAAAACAATGTTTAATCTTACTAATCCATGTAAAGAAACAATAATGGAACAAGCTAAGGCTTGTTTGGCTCGATTCACAAAATTCTATCCACATTCCTTCAAAATCTGAATTTGACTAGTTAAACTTTCAAAATATGAACTCACGAGTTCGAACAAATTCAAAACTAACTAAAAGAAGTTTGGTTACATAATACAACACTTTCAAAATTCTTCCAAGGTTTCCAAAGTTTCCAAAGTTAAGAGCAAAACATAGTTCTAGTTCCACACTTTCATTATTACAACATATGGAAAGGAAACCAAAAATATAAACAAAAGGTGATCCCCGGCATTCACACGGCCTTACTCTTCACGCTTCTTCTTTCCTTTCTTCATACCTACAATGGAGTAAATCTTCATTGCTCAGCTATATGCTGAGTGCACAATTCTAAACATATACTTATATGAAAATTCATTATTTAAACATTTAAAACACATCAAAATAGTCTCTAGGGTGAGTGGTACGCTTCCATCCTGTAAATGAGACCGATGCCGTGGAAGGCACACCTCTTCCACACACCTCTTACACTGGTTGGGCCTTCCTCCATATTAGGTAATGTGTCCTGGTTGGGCCTTCTTCCTTACCAGACTCAACCACAATCAATGTTACAATCCTCAAGCTTCGAGGAGCTTACCCCTAGATGGAATTGCACCAAAACACCCCCTTTTGACCCAAGTAGGTATATAGCATGCTCACATAAACAGTTATACGTGCTTTTATCATAGTTTCAAGTGCATAATTAACGGGGCTAATTAATACATGAATTTCGCCCGGATCCAAAAATATCAAACTTGATATTCAAAACATGTAAATTCCATATAATTCAAAGGCTTAGAATTCATATCCCGTGCGATATCTCCCGAAGTTTTAAGGATCAACTAGAGGCCCGAATAAACGTCGAATCTTAGTTTATATGCGATTCTTACAAGTTTGACTGGGTTTTTCCCAAATTCCTAGAAATTATATTTTATATAAAACTTAGTCAAACAAGGCCTAAGTGGTATCAAAATGAAGCCCTTAGCTCGAGGAGTTCAAATATGAATTTTGTTGAAATTCATACAGACGAAAGGTCGCCTATAGTCGTCGCAAAGCCCGTAGGATCAAATCCCCTTTTCTCTCTCCTCTCTAACGATAATTTTAGAAAGTTTTACAAAAATGAAATCTCACCCTTGTCTATTTATAGACAACATTTCCAGAAATTATGTTTGTCTCCCCACGAGTTTCCAAAACTTCTAATCATCTCTCGAAACGTCTTAAACATCTACTTTATTACTTCACGAGTGAAAACTAAAATTATACAAGTTTTCGACTAAGTCTCGTTTGGGTTCAAAATTACGTCCGAAAACTAAATTATGTGAAATCTCTGCACAACCTACCTTTTATATATAACGTGTCACTCCTGTTCTCACCACAGTGTTCAAAATGCTCTACAGTGATATTAAAAATTACCAAAAATTATACTACACAGGTATATTTTAAGGATAACTATTATAAAGTCCATATAGATGATAGTTCTTTGTAATAGGTCCTACCCCAAAAAAATTTCACTGACAAGTCCATTAAATTTGATATGAAAAATTGACCCTTCCCCATAATTTAAGCTCCATAATTTCATTTGCAATCAACTCATGATCAACTCCAAAAATTTAGGATTTCAAATTCAAAATAAAGTCATTTGTCATATTCTATCCTAATACCCCTTCTCTCTCTTTCCATGTCCTCCATTCCCCAAATCCTAGAATAGGTTCTCCTCCCTCTCTCCTCCCTCCCCCGGCGACCTCCTCGGCAGACCACCAACATTTTCAGGCCGGAGCTCTGACGAAGAATCTAGTGACATCACCATTAGCATCTCCTAAACCGCTTTTGTGGAAATTCGCAATTATTGAATTGAACATTGATCTCTCTGTTCATCAATTATTGTACGTATTCATGTTCTTCTCTAAATCCAAGCAAGTTTCAGTCTATTGACAAGAAGGCTAGAGTGAGAAGACAAATCATTTATTGGAATTTTTCTTACTCTCTCTCCATAACTGTTATAGGTTAATTTTGTGCTGGGTTTTTGGATATTAATTCTACTATCGATGGATTCATGGATTTGGTTCTACTGGAATTCTTCTTGGTTTTAGTTGTTGTATTTGTTCTTTTGCTAGGCTTCATGACAAAATTTTGGTTGGTTGGTTGGGTCTGTGTTGTTCTGCATTGTCTTGTTTTTGTATGGTTCGGAGTTTACTCAATAAAAAGGATTTTTTTTCGTTTGGTGGTTGGCAAATTTTACACTCAATATTTTGTATACACTACATATATATTTATGACAACAATTTAGTAACAAACTTATGAAATAATGGGTTTTGAATTCGAAGTTTCGTCTGTGACAAAATTGGGTTTTCAGTTGGTTGTAAGTTAATTTTACACTTCATTTCTTGTTTACAATTCAAGTGATAAATTTTCGTACATCTTGTTTTCGCAGGGTTAACAAACTATTCCAATGCTAAACATAATTTTGATGACGAATTGTTAAGTGACAAATTTAAGGCATATGTACATTACCCAAACTATTACCGTGTTCAAATTTAGTACTTCTTCCAACATTCTCTTACCGTTGGATTTAGAGTTAAATTTCACACAACATCCTATTTAGCAGGGCTAACAATTTTTACAATGCAAAACATGTATCAGAGAATGAATAGTTGAGTGACAAATTTCAGATTATGTAAAGTTTCCAAGTTGGATGTTCATAAATTTAGCACTACGAAACTGTTACAAGAAATTGATCAATATATTACTGTTTATAGTGATAAATTTAACACCAAATGTTCTGCGATTTTGCACCAACAGTAATAAAAACCCACCACAGGTTTTGGCTAGGTAATTTCAGTGGTGATAATTATGCACCACGAAAATCATAGGAACATCAATCTTGGTTCTAAAAAATTAAACCGACAGTAAAATTAATAAAAATCACACAACAGTTTTTGGGTGGGTAAAAATCACACCATAAGTAAAAAGAATTTTGTGAGTGATGATTTTAGGATACAAAATTCAATGGTGATAATTTTAACCCTAAACAATCAGAATATGGCACATTGCATTCTTATCTGCTTACTCTTATTAAGTAAACAGATTTTCCCATAATTATGGCACATTACATTCATCTCAATAAATGTGTGTTGTAAACATGAGATTACATCATATCCACGATAAGCTTAAAATGTGGAAAGTCATCACAATCAATTGAAAATTTGATTACAAGTTTAAACTGCAACCTATCATTTCGTATATACATATATATAGATATATATATATATAATACATGAATGGGTAAATTCGTCACTTGAAAAACTACTAATTGGGGGATATGGGCTATTAAGGCATTAGTTCACTACAATTAGGGTCTATTAAAATAAACTTATTTAAGATGAGTCTTGATTAAAAAAACATTGGTAAATATGGATTTTCGGGTACATTTCTATATAATTTACTAATCATAAAATACAAGATATTTCAAATAACATTTAAATCATATAAATGTCATTTAACCATGCTAATGCAACATGAAGTACCCTGTTCCCGTGTCTTCACCGACACATTTCCATTGACCCACAGTCAACCTCTTTCACTATTATCAAATAACATCGATAATTCACAAAAATCCGAATATGCATGTTAAAACCATAAAATTATTGGAACGGTTGTGACAACTCTCCCCTCTAAAAAGGAAGTTTGTCCCCAAACTTATACCATCTCATCGGCTCACAAAGACTTTATCATAAGCACTTCCAACATTGGTCTCAGCATAAACCACCCATCTCTACTGAGATATCACAACCTCACGAGGAAAATAAAACCTCAAGCTCTGAAGGAAAATAAATCCTCAGAGTTCCCGTCTCAATCCGATTGTAGATTTAAACTGAATTCCGGCAAGACATCGAAGTATCTCAATAAGTAAGAACATTAATATCTGAGTAGGTCATACTCAATGGTCCAACCTGACATTAAATCACATCACGATGTCACAACATTAACCCACATATCCATTCGTTGTACTTATCACACATACTTTCCCAAAACCCAAAGGTTTTATCTCAATCACCAAAATAAAAGAAATAACTCCCATTCACCTATCTTGCTTTTCGACTAAAAGTCGTTGACATCACGTCTTAGCTGGTTAACAACCATACACAATTCTTTATCTCGAAGTGAACCCAAAATTGAGTACTATCATGTATACATACCTCGTCGATAAGCCAATGCTTCAATCGACTGTTTCATACACCATAGATTTAATCATTTACCTTGTTATTTATGACATACTTGTAGAACGGTAACACATCTCATTTCTTATCAAATTCCCATTGTGGTTTAACCAACCTCGTACTCTACTCCCAATCATTCATGCCTCGTAAGATACTATTCAAATTCTCAATTGAAAGGTTCACACCATTCTACTCGTTCTAGATTACCTAATGTCCCGAACAGTTAAACATACTTGTCATTTATTTTTCCAATTCTGTACTTGAACTATCGTCTATTCACATAGAAGATTACACCTTAAACTTTTGATTTAAAACTTTTAACAAAGTCAAATACATATTTTCCCTTTTTGTTTTTAAAACAAATTATTTTAAAATTTTGCATAATACTTTCCCAACATAATAACCCCAATGTCAATCGTAACCAATAATGTGGTTAACCTGAATTGACTTAGTCAATCATACATGTACCACAGAACTTATCAACACATATTCCCATGTTCATAACATACCTTGTTCCTGTCTCAAACCCTTGACCATTCAAGTCACACCCGTGCCAAAAATTTATAAGTTTTATCTTGCATAATTGAATTTATGAATTTATCAATGTTAGTTGATAAATGAGGTTGAGGTTGACTGTGAGTCAACGGTAAGGTGTTAGTAAGGACACGGGAACATGATGGTTCATTTTTTTTTGGCACAAGTAAATGACATTTATGTGATTTAAATGTTATGTGACTTATCTGATATTTTATGAATAGTGAATTATACCTGTATAGTATACTTTCTGGTAATTTTGGTATCGTTAGATATCTTTTGAGAACTGTGGTGAGAACGTGAGTGTCACGTTATATAAAAAGGTAGGTTGTGTAGAGATTCCACATAATTTAGTTTTCGGACGTATATTTTGGATCCAAACGAAACTTAATCGAAAACTCTTGTAATTAGTAGTTTTCACTTATAAAGCAATAAAATGGACGTGTGCGAAGTTTCAGGAATAAACTAGGTGCTTGAAAAACTCGCGGGGAAGTAAACGTGATTCCTAAAGAGTTTGTCTATAAATAGTGGTGGATGAAATTGTCATTTCTTGAAAACTTCATATAATATCTTGATAGAGGAGAGAGAAAAGGGAGATTGATCCTACGGGCTTTACGATGACAAATGGTAACCCTTCGTCCGTCTGAATTTCACTAAATTGCATATTCGAACTCCCCAAGGTAAGGGCTACATATTGATAGTCTTTAGGACACGTTTGGCTTAGATTTTATGAATTTCTAAATCTAAGAAATTGGGGAAAACACGTGTAGACTTGTAGGTTTTGCGTAGGATCGGAGATTTGGCGTGTATTCGGGCTTCTAGTTGTTCCCTCAAAGTTTTACGACGATAGCTCGAGGTATGAATTTCTAGCCTATGATATATATAGGTAAAATACATGTTTTATATTTCGACGACAAAATTGTGATCCGGGCGAAATTCATGTGTTAATCTTAGGCCCGTTAATTATGCACGCGATTAAATGTGGAAAGCATGTCTAAATTTATGCGAGCACGTTGAGTTGCCTATGTGGGTCAAATGGGAGTCTTATACAAATTCATGTCGGAGTAAGCTTCTCGATGTTTGAGAATTTTAGTAGCGACGTCTACTGTGCATGGTTTAAGACTTGGACTTGACAGGGCACTTGGTGTAATAACCTGCATTTTCATTTATTTATCGGTACTTACATTTTATATTTAAATTCAATTGTATTGTTTACTTTTATTTTTATTTCAATCCTCATGTGTTAAAATCTTGCGACTTGCCTTACTTCATATTTGAAATTCTTATTGGGTTCAAACTGTGATTTTATAAAATTTAGCAACACCTGTGTTAGATTTCAAAACTGTATTTCAAAACGGTGGAAATGTTTGCTTTTAACTCAATCAGTATTTTTATAAAACCGGAAAATCATTTCTTACATTAAAATGAATTTTCTGTATTTTTTGGGTGACCACCGCGCCACGAAAATACTAGTTTACGTTTAAAACAGTCCACGCCGCAATGAACTCCCACAATATGAGATTCTCCACCAATCAAGAAGTGACATGTGCTTTTTCATTTAATACTACTCATCATTGATTTGGTTTTGTTTGGGTATGCTTGGTTGTATTACTTGTATATGTAATAATAGTGCCATAAGTTAGTTTTTGCCAGACAACTTAAGTGATTCCTAGTCAAGTGGCTTGTGCTTTGTTTGGAGAGGTATATCTTGTGTGTGTTATGGGTGTGCCAAAGGCTGAGATTCCCAAACACGCTTGCTTTGCCCCCTAATAGCCTAGTGTTGCCTATTCAAAATCTGTAGAGATTGTATATATTCGTATGTATCTCTGTGTGTGTGTATATTCTGCAGCTGGGTTAAATTAAAAAAACAAAATCAATTTGTTGAGTGAGAGAGGTTTTTCTTGGCCTCCAAGTTCATCTACTCTCTATATACATACACATCCACACAATCATAACTCTCACATTCAGCACACACATAACACAGAGAGAAACGGAGAGCTTGAGAGAGTTCTACAGAATTTTTGAGAGAGAGAAAGCTTCAATCCACCATAGCCAAGCTCAAGAGGATTTCTTAATTGGTCTTTCTTTCTCAACACTTATCTCAAACACAAACACAGTGAGTATTATTAACTCACCAGGAATGTAATTTTATGTTTGTTTGTTGTGTGTTTGTTTAATTTTGTAAACCACCATTGATGATCAAACGTTTGAAGTTTCATAGCTTAAAATCATAACTTTTCAAACTCAACCAAAATTCGTTTTCTTAGATAATTATGAAAGATTATGGTATATATAGACTATGCCTAAAGTATTGAAGCTTAATTTGTTCATAAAAAAAGTATATTAGAAATTAATTTTTGTTAACTTTTAGTTTTTCTCAAAATTCTAGAGTTTTAGATTGATTCATGTTAAATTGATTATGGAATCATAATCCTTGTGAAAAACCGAAGAAAATCATATATTATAAGGCCTAGTAACTTACAGAATTGAAAATGGGTCAAAAAGACCCTGAATTTCTGAAGCAGAGCAGTTCCACGAGAAAGATGAAGTCTCTGCTGAAACTCGCGTGAGCGAGGGTCGCACAAGCGACCTTCGCGCGAGTGACCCGCGCGCGCGAGGTTTGCGTTCCCAGGCAGACAGGAAAGTTTTGTAAAAGAAAATGAAAATTAGGCAGATCGCGCGAGCGGCCCACGCGCGCGAGCTGTGTGAATTCCGGCAAATAGAAAAGTTTTTGTAAATAAAATGAAAAATGGGCATATCGCGCGAGCGGCCCGCGCGCGCAACTTCTGGCAGTTTCTAGTTTATGCTTGTTTTGTGTTAAGGAACTGTTTGAGTGATATTTTATGAACTGTTAAAGCTCCGTTTGCGAAATTTACTGAATCAGAATCCTATTTGGGTATGTTTGGATGATTAAAACGTTGTATTATGACTTAATAATCCCCGTTTGCACATCGTTTATATAATTCAGTGAATTTGCCTCATGTTTAAAAGTTTCATGACATACATGCGGAGTCAGTTGTACATGCATGGTGAGTGTGAATGTTGGTCAGTATGAAAAAGAGTAATGGTCAGTGTGGCATAGTGAGTGCGGTTGAGATTGTGTTGTGGACACTCCCTGGTAAGTGAGTACCAAAGTGTGTTGTGATTGAGATTGCGACGAGGGTGTCTTCAAAATACGATGGTGGCAAAACTGGACACTCCCTGACGACCATGGTAGCGTCAAAGTGTGTGAAGCCGAACTTGGACATTCCCTAGCACCCATGGTAGTGCTAAAGTGTGGCCTACGGACACTCCCTGATACTCGAGTCTGGATACTGCGTGAGGGTTACTCCGGTATTTGCATGGCGGATTAGGTAGTCAAAGTGTGAGGCAATGGACACTCCCTGGTACCCCGGACCAAAGTGTGAGGCAAACTGGACATTCCCTGGCACCCCTGTGCTAAAGTGTGGCTATCGGAGTATTTCAAAGATACTGGTGTGTGATAGTGGATTGTTAGGTTTTGTCGAGAGAAAAGAGTTGGTAAGATGAGATGGTGCATTGTTCTCATGCACGGTCACATATATGTGAATTATATCTTTTAAATAATATCGTGCTTGTTTCCTAAAATGAACTCCTTGCTTTAATGTAAACTTGTTGTATTAAATGAGAATTGGAAAATGGTAAATGAGTATGTGTTGCATTCAAAGTTATGTTTTTAATACTCACCAGCTTCTTGAAGCTGACGACGTTGATGCGTCCTGGACATTCGTGTTCAGGTTTTTCAGGTTATGATCAGGCTGAACATTATGATTATGCTAATTGAGAACGACTGCTTGGAAGAAAGACTGTTATCTATACTCCATGTTTTAAGTTATAAACTGTCTTGCAATAAGGATGACTGTAATAGATATTAAGTTATTATTTTGATTTAAGGCGGTTTGTGCCTTTAGAGACCCCGTGCTGTAATATGTAATAAGTTAGAAAAATATTTGTAAGCTTTGATTGTTCTACTCTGATTATGGTTTTATGTTGTTCGACGTTTGGGACGGAATCGATCCTTCAAACTGTCGCGACCTACGGGTCCATAAAGGAAATTAAACGCTTTCCATATTTATGCTACGTCGGGGCGTGACACTTGGGGACGTAATGGTTGTAGGCTTGGACTAGCCATTAACGTCGCGGTTTAAGGCTTGGACTTGCCGCTACCGGATGAAGGCGTATTTTTCTCCCTAGAGACTATTTATGTGATTATGAGATTAAAGCATGTTTTGTCATATATGCATATGTTAGAAATTGTACACTCAGCATATAGCTGAGCAGTTGAGATTTACTCCATTGCAGGTGAAAAGAAGAAAGGGTTAAGAAGCGTGAGGAGTGAGACCGCGGGAGCGACGGGGATCCTTCTCTTGGTTATATTTTGTTTCAATTCCAAATGTTGTAAAGATGTAATTTTGCGAAGTTCGAACTTTTAACTTCAAACATGGGAGTTTTGGAATGACTTAGACTGTTGTAATATGTCTTAAAACTACTTGTAGTTATGTTGTAATGAATCTGAACCCATGGATTCGCATCTTGAACGTTTAACTCGTCAAATTCGTATTTTGGAGGCATAAGCCAAACGAGCCTTAACTTGTTGTGTTATTGTTTCTATCAATGGATTAGTAAGTCTACACTTTGGTTTTGATAACATGTTGTAGCTTGTGATTTTAAAATAAGGTAAACTTGTGTAGAAGAATGAAAGGTGTAAGGTTGGGTGATGCCTTAGGCAAAATTTTGCAGCTTATGCAGGATTATGCTAAAGGGTCATTCGATCGGTCGAATGGGGTGTTCGATCGATCAAAATGCCCCCTGCCAGAAATCTTTTTCCATACCTTCCGAAAATTTTCAAAAGGTTTTATTTGGTTCTTAAGGTACCTTTGGGATCCCTTTCAACATAAAATCATTTGTTTCGAAATATGATTGTGTTTTCAATTTTATACGGATTTTACAACTCGGAGAGCAATGTTTCCAAGAGTTTTACACACTCAAGGTGGTTTTAAAGTCTTTTCTGCTGCGTATGGTTATGAAATGAACTGGATAAGTGTCACACCCTAACCCACCCCCGGTGGATTAGGACATGTGTAATAAGAGTAACCGCACCCAAAATATACACTAATTAGAAGGAAAGGTGAATAAAATCACTTTAAAGAATTCTATTGTGCCAAAATAGCCTCAAGGGCAAAATGGTCATTAAGAAAGTATGTAAAATTTTTATACCAAAAGTTAGATTTTTGAGTCCCGGTTCCAACGCAACAAACGGCGCGCGAATCCGAGTTTCTAGAAAAAGTTATGCACGTTTCTGTAAAAGCGGACGTGCTGTTAAAAATTACAAGCGGATCGATCCGCGGATCGATCCCTTCATAAAACGCGGATCGATCCATTTATATGAGTCTCTCGCAGAATGTTCCCTTAAAAGGTCGGATCGATCTCTTCATAAATCGCGGATCGATCCCTTCACAATTCTGCTGCTAAATTTTTTTGCTGTCAAAACAAGTTCTAACTTCCAAAACACAACCAATTCACATGGGAACCTTATGAAACTTTGAGAAAACATATCCAACACATTTTCAAACACTTTTAAACTAAAATCAAGCTTGGATCACACAAACACATTCACAATTTGATCAAATCAATCATAAACTCATTTCCTTTGATCCAAAACAAACTTTTCAACTTTGAAACTCAATTCTTATCCAAAGTACTTGGGATTTATTGGGAATCAACTCAAACTACAACCAACACCATTTACACAACCAAACTTCTCCACGACGCTTGCGACACATCCGAACATGCCAAGATGGTCTTAATTACTAACTTGCACCATTTGAGCAAAACAAAAGAGATTATACATAGGTTCTACTTTTCACTTCCAAATACATAGTTATGATCCAAATTCATTTCCAACAACCCAAGTATGAACATTAACATAAAAGAAACCATAAATTTACATCATTTTACAAGTTCAAAAGAAATTCACAAGTATGAGGCTCAAATCTCCCCCATCTCTCCCATCTCTTCCATCCACAAGTCAAGACTTCAAGCCTCAAGTCGAGGACCTCAAGCTACTAGTTACAATGTAACATAAGTTTAAAACATATCTACAAGTTCCAAAACCCTTCTCCCCTTTTCCCCGAGCACGTCACTTTCTCTCCGGGTATTGCTCTGTACCTGCGGTGGTTGTTATGTACCACAACAGAAATAGGAAAACGGTTTTCTTAAGCAATTTGCTTAGTGAGCATTCTAACATGACTGAATGTTTAACACGTGCAATGCTATAATTAACACATAAAAACACAACCGTAGTCTCCGAGTCACCGGTTATATGGTTCATTCAGACCCGAAGACCTCCCTTGGTCCCGTGGCCACTTCTATTCCTTGGACTTCCGTATTTATCGGATTCTTCCTCTTCACCACCCTTATTACTCCCAACAATGAACCATTTCCCCGGTGCTCATTGACTACCACATAAGCATATAGGCATATAAGCACATAAGCATAACAAGTTTTCATATAATTGACATGTAACTCATAAGTTAACAACTCTCATAGCCTCTAAACATAACTTCAACAACACAATATATATACAAACATTGAACACCTTAAACCCCAATCATTTTTAGGCTAGAAAACTCACCTTATTCACAGATTTTACCCAAATTCAAGCTAGAGGTGTGCTGAATTTCACTAATTCTAGCTCAATTCCTACACCACAATGAATCCTACAAGAATTCGGTAGACGATGTCTCACCGTTAAGTATGAGCTACCAAAATCCGACAATATAAAAGTAAATTAAAGATATAGAAGCGTTCGTCTCACCTCCACGAGTCCGAAAACGGCTTCGGTTCGCGAATCCGACGAACGGCAGCGACGGAACGGCGAGATTGCGGCGTCTCGTCTCCGTCTTCTCTCCCGAGTTCTCTCTTTCTTTTTCTTTGAATTTCTATGGAGACTCCGTAGTCTCTTGACACACACACATGCAATGCATGTTGTGTTGTCAATCTCTCACAATTCCTCTCTTTTCGTTTACACCCCCGAATTTTCTTAACTTCTTATTATGAAATCCCCCAAACATTCCATTAACTACCCAATTATTTAATGAGTGTTTGTCTAAGTTCCGTATGGGTCCCAATGTGGGTCCAACTTACTTTGTGAAATTGCTATCGCACCTAATAATTTTAAATTCTTTTTCATTTATACCCTTATAACACCAATACTACACATATATCAACATGTAATATGGAAACATGTAAACACATATTCATATAAACACATAAAATGCATTTAATAATTTAAAATGCAAATTACCATTTTACCCTTCGCTGGGTTTCATTTCAATACCTGTCCCACCTCACTGGGGACTTTTTTCCAAATGGTGTTCTTCTCTGAACACTTTTCATACGGGCGAGTCCAAGCCTCCCCTTAATCCGGTTTATATACTAATTATACTAATTAATGCATATTAACAAGTAATTAACCCGTTCTCAGGGTACGGGTGTTACAATAAGCCTTGATGGCGTGCCACGTGTCCTATTTTTGCACGTTAGCGGGATAGGTCGTGACAATTCACAATCCATTCTATTAACATAATGTACACACACCCTAAGTCAATTACTTTTCTGCCGAAGATCTCAACTGTAATGTAATCCATTATCATCTCATACCTTACTCGTTTAGTCTATCACTCCAAGTAAATCTGCTACCCTCATGTAGTTATACGATTCCATAAAGCTCTGGTATTTCACTTTCACCCTTACATTAACCCATACCAATCATACCCTTGTATCTCCACCCTTACTGAGTTTTCTAACAACCCTTGCACTAAACATATACTCTTTGTATAACATCTCAAGTCTACATACTGTATTGAACGATTTAATATTACATAACTCTAGTCAACCTGACTTAACTCCAATTCAGATTCTCTAATCCTTTTTCCTTGTTATTTTGATCTCCAATTCGTTGTTCTCAAAGAACTTGTTGCCCAAGTATTCATACTATTCCCGAAACCATCTGAAGTTAACCCAGTAATTAGATCTTCCCATCAAGTACCATGGTCTCACTATGTTCAATAAATTCCCTATCAACTTCTAATTTACATACCTTTTGCGAAAATACCCAAGGTCCTATTCCCATTCCGGCTACTAATGTAACACCCGTACCCGGGGAACGGGTTAATTATTGTGTTAATATGCATTAATTAGTAAAATTAGTGTATAAAATGGATTAAGGGGAGGCTTGGACTCGCCCAAGTAAAAAGTGTTCAGAGAGGGACACTAGTTGGAAAAGTCCCCAGTGAGGTGGGACATGTATTGAAATGGAACCCAGTGAAGGGTAAATTGGTAATTTGCATTTTAAATGATTAAATGCATTTTATGTGATTACATGGATATTTGTTTACATGCTTTCATATTACATGTTAATATGTGTTAGCATTAGTATGGACACCCAAGTAAGGGTATAAATGAAAAAGGTTTAAAATTAGTAGGTACGATAGCAATTTCACAAAATATGTGGGACCCACATTGGGACCCATACGGAACTTAGACAAACACTCATTTAATAATTGGGTAGTTAATGGAATGTTTGGGGGATTTCATAATAAGAACTTAAGAAAATCCGGGGGTGTAAACGAAAATTTGGGAAAAAGAAGTGACACATCACATGCATGTGATGTGTGGTGTCAATATGAGAGCTTAGACTCTCAATTTACAGCAATTAACAAGCAAAACAAAAGAGAGCTCGGGAGAGAAGACGGAGAAATCGTCGCCGACGTCGAAATCTTGCCGTTCCGTCGCCGCCGTTCGTCGGATTTACGATCCGAGACCACTTTCGGACTCGTGGAGGTGAGACGATCATTTCTATACCCTTAATTTCTGTTTAAATTGCTAGATTTTAGTAGCTCATATTTAACGGTGAGACGTCGTCTACCGAATTCTTGTAGGATTCATTGTGGTGTAGGAATTGAGCTAGAATTGGTGAAATTCAGCACACCTCTAGCTTGAGTTTGGGTAAAATCTGTGAATAAGGTGAGTTTTCTAGCCTAAAAATGATTGGGGTTTAAGGTGTTCAATGTTTGTATATATATTGTGTTGTTGAAGTGATTTTAGAGATGATAATTCATATTTAGAAGCAATTATATTGTTGGGTTGTGAATTTCATATCAGTTGTATGAGACTTATGTGTTGATACATGTATATGTGCTTATATGTCTATGTGGTAGTCAATGAGCACCGGGGAAATGGTTCATTGTTGGGAGTAATAAGGGTGGTGAAGAGGAAGAATCCGATAAATACGGAAGTCCAAGGAATAGAAGTGGCCACGGGACCAAGGGAGGTCTTCGGGTCTGAATGAACCATATAACCGGTGACTCGGCGACTACGGTTGTGCTTTATGTGTTAGTTATAGCATTGCACGTGTTAAACATACAATCATGTTTAGAATGCTCACTAAGCAAATTGCTTAAGAAAACCATTTTCCTATTTCTGTTGTGGTACATAACAACCACCGCAGGTACGGAGCAATACCCGGAGAGGAAGTGACGTGCTCGGGATTGGGAAGGAGATTTGGGTCTTGTAATTATGTTTATAAATTGTAATATAGTATAACTTGTGGGTTAGTATCCTTGACTTGTGAATTAAAGTCTTGACTTGTGAATGGGAGAGATGGGAGAGATGGGAGAGATGGGGGAGATTTGTGCCCCATGCTTGTAAATTTCTTTTGAAACTTGTAAAATGATGTAAAGTATGGTGTCTTTTATGTTAATGTTCATATTTAAGTTGTTGGAAGTGAACTTGGGTCACAACCATGTATTTTGGAGAGTTGGAAGTAAATTTGAGAACATATGTGTAATCTCTCTCGTTTTGTTCTAGTAGGGTGCAAGTAATGGATTTGACCATCTCGGCAAGTCCGGGTGTGTCGTTAGTGTCTTGGACATGTTTCTTTAGTGTTTATAATGTTAGTTATGACTTTGAGTTGAATTCCAACAAGTTTTATAAACTTTGGTTGAGAATTGAGTTTCAAAGTTGAAAAGATCATTGTATTTCAAATGAAATGAGTTCTTAGTGGATTTGACCAAATTGTGAATATGATTTTATGATCCATGCTTAATTTGAGTTTAAACATGTTTAGAAATGTGTTGGAATTGATTTCCCAAAGTTTCATAATGTTTCCATGTAATTTGATTGAGTTTTAATAAGCTAAAACTTGTTTTGACAGCAAACAAAATTTAGCAGCAGAATTGTGAAGGGGATCGATCCGCGATTTGTGAAGGGATCGATCCGCCCTTCCAAGGGGACATTCTGCGGGAGACTAATATAAATGGATCGATCCGCCCTTTATGAAGGGATCGATCCGCCTTGTATTTTTCCCCAGCATGTCCGTTTTTACGGAAACATGCATAACTTCTTCTAGAAAACTCGGTTTCGCGTGCCGTTTGTTGCGTTGGAACCGGGACTCAAAATTCTAACTTTTGGTATAAAAATTTTACATACTTTATAAATGACCATTTTGCCCTTGGGGCCTATTTTGTAACAACAGAGTTGTTTAATGAGGTTAAACACATGTGTTTCTTAGTAATTCGTATATTTCTTTACAAATTAATGTGATTGGGAGCTTGTAGCATTGTTACACGTGTCCTAATCCGCATGAGGCGGGTTGGGGTGTGACAACTAATGTCAACCGATTCATAACTGTTGTCTTTCAAATGCTGCATACTTTACGGATCTCATTAAGTTCTTGATCATTCAAAACTCTAAATCATTCATTACCTCAGGTTATTCCAATTCCTAAAGCGAAACCGAGTTCCCTTTAGAACAATAGGCACGACAACCCCTTTAATGACTTACCTTCCAATTACTAAATCCAGGTGTGCACAAAGTTTCACCATTTCTTTACTTTAGAAATTCTAATTCACACTTGATTCTCAGAGGACTCACTCATTCAACCGACATCAATCCGTCTCCAGTACCAGACATACCATATCATTCCACGATTTGACTTCCAAAGTCTACTTGATACCTTCTCATGTGTATCTATTACTACTTTTCTTTTTTAAACAAAAGTTTTATTTTAAAATATTTTAAACATTTTAAAATTTTCCTTGGGATGAAATCCGACATTCCCAAAACTTTCCAACTCATTGAAATCCAGGACAACTGAGATAGCATTCCATTGCATCCATCCTTGTCCTCTAACTGCTTTACCATTCTACTATCACATCCGATAATGTACTCTCATACTACCATGTCTTCATCTCACTCTACCGTTCTTGTTCACTTTCTCATAAGAGATTCATCTTCCCAATTTACACTTTCACTCTTGTAATTTGACTTATCCAAAGTCACTTTATTTATCCATTTCTACAACTGCTCTTGTTCGGTATCGTAATACTTCTCATACTCTAACCTCTCATTGACAACCACTCACTTTAAACACCTCAACGATATTGTAAAAGCATTAAAAGATTTCTAGTTTAGTTGAAATACACCAATTAGCAATGAAAGCATAGATTAGACATCTTAAAAATAACTTTATAGTGACAAAATAGCCCAAGGGCAAAATGGTCATTTATAAGATATGGTTAAATTTTATATCAAAATATATCTCTTTGAGTCCCGGTTCCAACGCAAAAAATGGTGCGCGAATTCGAATTACCTACAAAGAGTTATGCATGTTTCCGTAAAAGTCGACGAAAATGCCTTCAAAATCACTGTTTGGATTAGAGGGATGTTCGACGGGTCGAACTGCCCCTTTCGACCGATCCAAGTACCCCCTGGACCATATTTTCCTCCATTTAACATCTTTAAAAGTCCCCAAACTCACAAGGCATTTGGAGCTACTTCCTAACCATTCTAGAACCACCCGTAAGTGCTCAAAAACTTCGAAACTCATTGAATCACACAGCCGTTTGAATTTAGTTCTCATATCCTACTTCTTTTATTCTATTTCCATTGACAAACCACCTCAAAACACCAATAAATTCTTATTCATATTCATTTCCATTCATTTATTCTCCATCACGAAGTTCTGCGGTTTCTCCTCCGACCTATATTGTCCGTATCGTTACATTCATATGCACGTACTCATCAAGTCTAAGCAACTGCTTCAGAGGTCCATCCTCGACTAAGCTTCCACCAATTGTTTTCAACTATCCAAGTATACTCTATCATTTCCATTCTCAACCCCTCGTCGTAGGTAAATCCTTAAACACCACTTCCCACTTACACAATCAATCTGGTACCTTCCATTACTAATCCTTAAACTACATCTGAATCCGCTATGGTCCCACGACCACTCGAAGCCAGGTTTAGTTGAGAGATTCCTCAACAACCATGATATTCACAATCCGTTGAGATATTCCTCAACCCACAATACATACCGTAAGATATGTTGAAAGATTCCTCAACCATCCAATACATACCATAAGATAGGTTGAGAGATTCCTTAACCATCCAATCATCTTAATACCGTATAACAAGTTGAAAGATTCTTCAACCACCCAATACACACCGTATAAGAGAAACCATAAGATAACTCGTGCGATCACACTATAGGTTAACATCGTAAGATAAAGTGAGAGATTCCTCACCTAACCCATACACGAGCAATACATGCTACTGGACTATCTTTCTGTCATAACATCCAACTGTACATTTCTATTCTCTAGCATTCATGACATTTAACCCAAGTCTGAAACATAACTCTTATCAATCAATCCTAATCCCAAACTCAAACACAATACTTACTTTCATTCTCTATGCGAACTGTACAGAATTCTCCTCAGACGTTCACTACTAAACTCCGTTCTTCGTTAGTTCCCTCAAGGACACCCGTCCCTATTAGTTAAAACATTCACCGATTAAATTAAAATCATTCTTTTCGCTAGAACCCAATTGCTCATCTCTACCAAGATATCAACAAATCCGCATGCCAACCACAAACGGTCTATGATAACACATGACAACCTCACCTCCTCATTCAGCTCTACATCCGTATGATTCACCCGATTCATAAATGCATAAATACTATACATGTATGACAATAACATAATCATGTATGTATCACAACATGCCATATGCATCAAACATCTCTACAATATGTGAATAAATTATAGCATATGTGTCAATTCACTCATCACTCCACTCGACGTCAAACGTTCCCAAATTTTGTTACTTATAGCTCTGATACCAATAAATGTCACGACCCATCCCACTACGGTTGGAAATAGGACACGTGGCACGCCACCAAGGCTCATCCAATCATGAATTAACTATACGCAGCGGAAAAGAACTTCAAAACAACCTTGAGTATTTAAAACTTTAGGAAACGATACCTTCCGAGTTGTAAAATCCGTATAAAATTGAAAACGTAATCATATATCGAAATGAGTGAATTTATGCTGAAAGCGGTCCTAAAGGTACAGGGGGCATCTCGACCGGTCGAACGGGGGCATCTCGACCGGTCGAACGACCCCCTTCGACCGGTCGAATGACCCTTTAGCATAATTCTGCCCAAAGCTACAGAATTTTGCCTAGGGACAAACAACCTCAACTAATTTCAATACTCCAAACACACTCACAAATATCCAAACTGTCACAAGCTATAACGAACTTTCAAAACAAGGTTTAATCTAACTAATCCATGTAAAAAAACAATAACGGAACAAGCTAAGGCTTGTTTGGCTCGATTCACAAAACTCTATCCACATTCCTTCAAAATTCGAATTTGACTAGTTAAACTTTCAAAATATGAACTCACAAGTTCAAACAAATTCAAAGCTAACTAAAAGAAGTTTGGTTACATAATACAACACTTTCAAAATCCTTCCAAGGTTTCCAAAGTTAAGAGCAAAACATAGTTCTAGTTCCACACTTTCATTATTACAACATAAGGAAAGGAAGCCAAAAACATAAACAAAAGGTGATCCCTGGCATTCCCACAGCCTCACTCTTCACGCTTCTTCTTTCCTTTCTTCATACATGCAATGGAGTAAATCTCCATTGCTCAGCTATATACTGAGTGCACAATTCTAAACATATGCTTATATGACAATTCATGATTTAAACATTTAAACTACATCAAAATAGTCTCTAGGGTGAGTGGTACGCTTCCATCCTGTAAATGAGACCGGTGCTGTGGAAGGCACACCTCTTCCACGCACCTCGTACATTGATTGGGCCTTCCTCCATACTAGGTATTGTGTCCTGGTTGGGCCTTCCTCATTACCAGACACAACCACAATCAATGTTACAATCCTCAAACTTCGAGGTGCTTACCCCCTGATGGAATTGCACCAAACCCCCTTTTGACCCAAGTAGGCATATATCATGCTCACATAAACAGTTATACGTGCTTTTATCGCAGTTTCAACTGAATAATTAATGGGCCTAATTAATACATGAATTTCTCCCCGATCCAAAAATATCAAACTCGATATTCAAAACATGTAAATTCCATATAATTCAAAGGCTTAGAATTCATATCTCGTGCGATATCTCCCTAAGTTTTAAGGATCAACTAGAGGCCCAAATAAACGTCGAATCTCAGTTTATATGCGATTCCCTACAAGTTTTACTGGGTTTTCCCCAAATTACTAGAAATTAGATTTTATATAAAACTTAGCCAAACAAGGCCTAAGTGGTATAAAAATGAATCCCTTACCTCGAGGAGTTCAAATATGAATTTTGTTGAAATTCAGACAGACGAAAGGTCGCCGATAGTCGTCGCAAAGCCCGTAGGATCAAATCCCCTTTTCTTTCTCCTCTCTAACGATATTTTTAGAAAGTTTTACAAAAATGAAATCTCACCCTTGTCTATTTATAGACAACATTTCCAGAAATTATGTTTGTCTCCCCACGAGTTTTCAAAAATTCTGATCATCTCTCGAAACGTCTTAAACGTCTACTTTATTACTTCACGAGTGAAAACTAAAATTATACAAGTTTTCGATTAAGTCTCGTTTTTGTCCAAAATTACGTCCGAAAACTAAATTATGTGAAATCTCTGCACAACCTACCTTTTATATATAACGTGTCACTCCCGTTCTCTCCACAGTGTTCAAAATGCTGTACAACAATGTTAAAAATTACCAGAAATTATACTACACAGGTATAATTTACTATTCATAAAATACCAGATATTTCAAATAATATTTAAATCATATAAATGTCATTTAACCATGCTAATGCAACATGAAGTACCATGTTCCCGTGTCTTCACTGACACCTTTCCATTGACCTACAGTCAACCTCTTGCACTATTATCAAATAACATCGATAATTCACAAAAATCCGAATATGCATGTTAAAACCATAAAATTTTTGGAACGGGTGTGACATGAGTGCTCTCTGGAAAAAAAAATACACTCAATATTCTAAAATCCACCAAATAAATCAAATTAGGAATGCCCAATATTGTTGCAAAACTTTTATTTTTTAAAATACATACATATTGTGGTTCAACAGGGTACATGACTTACTTAACATTCCAAATATATATGTAATTTGAACCTAATAAAAATTTTAAAAGACTGGAAATCGGCCTATTCGGTCATTGTGCAACATGTTGGAGGGATCTGCTCTTCATATCTTCTTCTCCAGTTGCTTGTCATTTCTATTTCTGTCAAATGAGCAATAAAGATAGGGAATTGCTACGTACACTCGTGTATTTGCTATGTACACCCAAATTCCTTTATTCTAATCATTTTTCGTTTAAAAATTCTTACTTTTGTAAAATTGAGCGGTGTGCATAGCAAAACTAACGGTGTACATTGCAATTCTCTAAAGATATTAAACTTAACCCATGTCAAGCAAAATATAAAAGTCAAATATTAAAAGGAAAAAAAAAACTATAGATGGGTGCCTTTAATAGAGTTTTTGAGGCCACTGTGCATGATGTTAATTCATTGGAGAAATAAATCAGAGAAAATAATTAAATTTTTGACAGTTATCATTTGGTGTAGTATAAATACTATGTGAACAAAATTTTAAATTTGAATAGTTTAGATTAGCCAAAAGTTATCCAAAGTTTAGGTAGTTGTTTACGTATACATATGTATATTAAAAATTTAGAACACTAATTATTTCGATAAAATGATTACAAATTATATACATATATTCATAAGCAAATCGTAACTAACTATATATCCCAGATATTACACAACTTATCATTCACTATTTTAATCAAAACTTAAAATTTAATTAATTAGTTTTAAGAATATAAAAGCTTTTAGATATATTTGATTGCAAGTTTCAAAAATACAAAAACAAAACCTTATTAAGAATAAATAAATAAAGGGGTCCAAAAACTTCGTAAGTTTCCAGGGGATATTGGGAGATATATTATATAGCTTCAAACCCATCTCTTCTTCCTAGAATCACAACTCACTTTGAAAAAAAAAAAATAAATAAATCACATCTCACTGTATCAAAAAATAAAATAGTTTAAGAGAATATATCAATAAACAACATCAACTACAACATCAAAAGTATGTATATATAAGCCAGAAGGAGAAGAGAAAAGGAATGAGCCTAAGGATCCTTTTATAGAACAAAAGTTGAATCAGAGGCTAATCTCAATTTGGTAATTTTTATTTTAAATTCAAAAATAAAATTCCGCAATCATAGTTTTCGTTTTAAATTCAAGAAGTAAAATTTTATAATCACAACTAAATTCAAGAGCTACACGTTTTTCTTAAGTGATTAAAGACTATTTGACTTTAAGATATATATCATGTACGCATGTACATCTAATGTATATATATACATATATCTTATCTATTATTTTCAATTCAAAAATTAAATTCCCAAATCATAGTTTTTGTTTTAAATTCAAGGACAACAATTTCGTAATCAGAATTAAATTCGAGAGGTTTTATTTAATGTCATAAATGTATGTATATAATAATTAAATATTTGAAATTATTAAAATTCTATAAAAGGTGCCATGTGGCGGAAGCGAAGGCTTCCGCTTTCATATATATATATATATATATATATTTATATATACCGTTCTTATCTAATGAGGACTCCCTCATTTTATAAAATGCACACCCCTTCCTTTTTTCTCTATTCATGTCTCTCTTACCTATTTTACCTCTCATAGATTTCAATTTTTTGCTGAGTTGAAAGAATTTTTTGCTAAGTTGGGGAAAGAATACCCTGGAAATAGGGGGTTAGATGAATTCATACAAACCCTTTTTGAGAGAAAAGTGAGAGGTGTGCATTTTATAAAATGAGAGAGTCCTCATTAGATAAAAACTGTTTATATATATATATATATATATATTAGATGTCAAACAGATCAGTGTAAACTAAAATATTATAAAGATTTGTGAAACAAAGAAAGATGACTAAAAGGTATTCCATTATTCTCCAAGACATGAGGATCCAAAGAGCTTGTTTGGGTTAGTTGAAAATTTAAAATTAAATGATGAATTGCAGGTTTGGAAGAAAAAAAAAAGTGATTGTTTTGTAAAATAGAAGTGTGTGAAATAATTTAAAATTTCAGCACTTAAAAATATTAGCTGAAAAATTAAACTGAAAAAATAACTTAATATTTCATCATTTAATATTTCAGCTATCTCAAACGGGCCGAAAATCCTCACCAACACCAACCAACTAGACATAAATAGGTTTCATACTGTGCAAAAAATGCCACAGGAACTTAAGTCGTTCTACCACCATTTTGTTCTCCAGCCACATCTGAGGAGCTTAAGTCGTTCTACCACCATTTTGTTCTCCGGCCACATATTAGAAGCTTAAGACGTTCTACCACCATTTTGTTCTCTGGCCACATCTGAGCAATTTGAGCAATTTAAGTCGTTCTACCACCATTTTGTTCTCCGGCCATAACAATTAAGAACCAAATTTAAGAATCACAACATTCATTTCTTTGAGAATAATCACTATGGAACCTATAACCAAAAAAAGCTAGGATCGTGAAAATAACGAATTATATGTAGTAATTATCAGTCTGAGCTATAAGTTAGTTGGTAATGACCTCATTTTTTTTTTTTTTTTGCACTTTCTGTTGAGTAAACACAAGTAGCGAGCTGTAACTTATTCCATGAAAGATAGAATACCAGATCAACAAGGCCACAACTCAAAACAAACCACTCGGAGTTGGAGGAGTATCTACAATCACATTGTTCTCAGTAAACTGTCATGCCACATTCCATGTGTTCAAAGCTTTCAATCAAATACGAGTGAAACATGGCAATCTAATAACATTCATTAAGTTCTCGGTGGGTTTTTGTTACATATTTTCTTCAGCCCTTCTCCCATAACATGCGGCCACAACAGGTTCGACATTTTATCACCGGATGGAATAAAAAAGATCATTATTGAATGTAGCCTTCGTATGTGACATCTCATTGCGTGAGTAGCTTCGAATCACATGCCACTATCTTCACCTGACCAACGTTTTCCTGGGACTCCTCGTTTTTAAACACAGCATCTTGCAAGATGAAGGTCCAAACATTGTCGCAGAATCTATATGTATGCAGATGTCCCTGTTACAGATACATAAAGTATGAAAAATTAACACCCCAAAAAGATCGGTAGTAGCTCAGAAATAATTTTAATGCGGTTAAAAGCGTGAAGTGATACAAAACAAGTAGAGAGAGGTTTTTAAGTACTAAGAAACTGTTGCAATGAATGTTACTGGATAATCACCTATATGGAACAGTTAAGGTCTTACCAGATCTTCAGAGGCAATCACCGTAAGTTCCTAAGGAAAATATTGGAATTCCATATGCTGAGGGAATACAGCATAAAAACTTCCCAGATGAAAATAATATCAGCGTGATGCACAACATCACATTTCTCAATCAGCCAAAAAGACCATCATCACCAGAACATTGTCCTAACATCACCAAAACAATGCAGCTTGATCACAATCCCAGAGGATTGCATGCATAGAGCATCATGTGCTATGAAGCACAGCTACAGATACATCGACACGGGCACAGACACATGACATGACATGGCAAATCCTAAACAGAATACAATGCGAAATGTCGTCTACGTATATAGGACAAAAACTACACAATTCATTACTCTTAGAAGTGTTCGTGCTTCCTAGATCATGTGTGATCGGGAGACAAAGCAAAAGTGCATCATTCAGAATTTTTAGAATTGGTCTACAGCATTCCACTAGCCACCCAAAACCACGTTCTAAGGGATGTTGGCCTTGCTAACAGTAAAAGACATATATACCTTTAACAAATAGGCCTTTAAACAAATAGAACTTTGATTGGAGTCCAACCTAGCTAAGACTTGGGAAGCATCAACTCCCGTGTGAATACTCAGTGATATACAGACACAGGTAAAATTGTTCACAATAGTAGATACACATTCAATCTCTCATCCCTATCTAACCTTCTCGTAAACAAAACATTGCATAAGCTTCCAAGCAGCTCTGACTATATTTGCGAACCAAGAATCAATTACATAGTTTTACAAACAAGTCATCTTATGATCCTGGTTGTTAGAATCGTACGATTCACGATTCGCTTCGCTTCATGTGCTTGGCAATTCGAATCGGTTATTGGAATCGCAAATTGAACTGAATCGGTGTGAATCGATTCTGAATCGTAGTGAATCGTGAGAACCGATCGATTCAACCGATTCGTCCTATTCGAAAAATCCCCAATTCGTTTTATGGAAACGATGTAGTTTGGTGAACCAACCTTTGTTACAAACATGTTTAAGCACATCGACGACAAACAGTGAACAGCAAGGGTCCACAACCTAAACCCCTTCGGCCTTTGCAAAGTCCTAACCTCGTCGCCGTCGCCTTTTGCTGGCTCATCATCGCCGTGGTCATCGCCATCTTCAACTGGTCTCACCATCTTTGAGCTGTTGTCGTCATCGTCTTCTTGCGAAGGTATGGCTCTCTCTCTCTCTCTCTCTCTCTCTCTCTCTCTCTCTCTCTCTCTCGTCATCAGATGAAAAAGAAAAAACCCACTTTCTGTTTTTTTTTTTTTTTTCTCTCTCTCTCTAGTCTCTTCTACGAAAGTAACTGTTAAAGTATAAGGGTATTTGTGTAATTATTTCATCAATAATATATATATATACATGTGTGGCTAACCTGTTAGGTTAAGCCTCTATTCTCTCTATTTTCTTTCTTTGAACATGGTATCAAAGCCACCATGGAGATCCACCAACAAACCCTAAACCAAACCCTAATCGCAGCCTATCCCAGCCCTGATCTGTCGCAGCACCACCCATCACCACCAAGACCTGCGCCGCCAACCCCAGCATCCTCCTAGCCTGCGCCACCAACCCTAGCATCATCCTAGCCATCGCAACACCACCCTGCCCTACCCAGACCTGCGCCGCAGCCCCAACACCACTCTAGGCCATCGCCGCAATCCCCACCAACATCCTGGCCATTGCCGCAAGTCCCAGCACTACCCTAGCCTGCGCCGCAAGTCCCAGCACCACCCTGGCCATCGCTGTCCCACCCCGCAAGACCCTGACCCTTCGCAGCACCTCTGGCCTGATTTCTCCCTATTTCCTACCTCTCATCACAACTTGTAGGTGTAGATTCCCATTGATTTAACTTTCCCGTGCTGTTTTGATTGGCGATTCTGTTTTTTACTTGTCTCGGTCCTTCATGGACCTCATGGGTTAATTTCTGGTAGTTGAGACTCCTTCTGCTCCGCCTCCTACATCATCAACTTCAGGTGAGGTCCCCCAGTCTGTTGATCTGCCTATTGCACTTCGTAAAGGTACTCGTTCTTGTACTCAGCACCCTATTGATCAGGTTGTTTCTTTTTCTTGTTTGTCTCCTACACTTTGCTCCTTTGTCTGTGCTTTATCCTCTGTTTCTGTCCCTAAGTCTCATATTCAGGCATTAACTTCACCGGGATGGAAGAGTGCTATGGACGAAGAGATGTTAGCATTGTCCAACAATGGTACATGGGAGTTAGCTGATCTTCCTTCTGGGAAGCAAGTTGTGGGTTGTCGTTGGGTGTATGTGGTTAAGTATCATCCTGATGGTACTGTTGAACGGCTGAAAGCTCGGTTAGTTGCGAAAGGGTATACCCAAACCTTCGGTGTTGATTACTTTGAAACCTTCTCACCTGTTGCTCGTCTTAGTTCTGTTCGCCTGCTATTGTCTGTTGTTATTAATCAGCATTGGCCTCTTTATCAACTTGATATCAAGAATGCCTTTCTTCATGGTGATCTTCAGGAAGAGGTTTACATGGAGCAACCTCCTGGGTATGTTGCTCAGGGGGAGTCACATAAGGTGTGTCGATTGAAGAAAGCTATCTATGGACTTAAACAATCTCCAAGGGCCTGGTTTGACAAGTTTAGTCAAGTAGCTAGCTTATATGGGTTAAAGAGGACGAGTTCTGATCACTCGGTGTTTGTGAGACATTGTGAGAAAGGCACCATTGTCCTAGCAGTTTACGTGGATGATATAGTGATAACTGGCAATGATAATGAAGGTATACAGTTGTTGAAGACTCATCTGAGTAAGCATTTTCATATGAAAGATTTGGGATTACTGCGTTATTTTTTAGGCATTGAAGTTGCTAGATCTAAGGAAGGAATTTGTTTGTCTCAGAGGAAGTATGTGCTTGATCTTCTAGAGGAAACAGGATTGATGGGTTCAAAACCTGTTGACACTCCGATGGACTCGAATATAAAGTTTAGTAAAGATGATGGAGAAGACTTTAGTGATGCTGGGCGATATAGAAGACTTGTGGGTAAGTTGATTTATCTGACTGTGACTCGACCTGATATCACCTTCTCTGTAGGAGTTGTTAGTCAGTTTATGCAGAATCCAAAATTATCACATTGGGAGGCTGTTTGTCGTATTTTGAGATATTTGAAAGGTGCTCCTGGAAAAGGTTTAGTGTTGAAACCCTCTGATAACTTGGATATAGTGGGATTCTCAGATGCTAGTTGGGCAGGAGATCATTTAGATAGACGTTCAGTGTCAGGCTTCTGTGTATTTGTTGGTGGTAATCTTGTTACGTGGAAAAGTAAAAAGCAAAATGTAGTGGCAAGATCGAGTGCTGAAGCTGAGTATAGAGCTATGGCTCATACTGCCTGTGAGATGTTGTGGGTGAAATCGATTCTGCAAGAGATGGGGTTCTCAAGTGATCAACCTATGAAGATGTATTGTGATAATCAAGCTGCCATGTACATTGCCAGTAATCCAGTATTTCATGAGAGAACCAAACACATTGAAGTCGATTGTCATTTTATTAGAGATATGGTCATGAGGAAACAAATTATTACGTGTTTTGTTAGGACACATGATCAGTTAGGAGATATTTTTACTAAGGCTCTGAATAAGGGACCTTTCTATGATCTTTGTAACAAGCTGGGCATGTTAGATATATATGCTCCAGCTTGAGGGGGAGTGTTAAAGTATAAGGGTATTTGTGTAATTATTTCATCAATAATATATATATACATGTGTGGCTAACCTGTTAGGTTAAGCCTCTATTCTCTCTATTTTCTTTCTTTGAACAGTAACGAAACCCACTTTTTGGAATTTCTTTTTCAATCCGACCATTTTGGAGTCTCGTGTTATTGTATATTATAATAATATATATTTTCTATTAGATTACTTTTTAAACCCATTGGAGTATTCTACTACATATTATTTTCTATATATATATATAAATGTGTATAATAATATTTTAGTATAATAACATTTGTATTAGACTACTATTATTTAGATTATTAGTATATAATTTAATATTATGTACATGTGTTTTTAGGTGTGTATACACATATATAAACCTTTATTTTCACAAAAAGTGTGAATCTTACGATTCACGATTCGATTCGATTCACGATTCATAATTTTGGCCAACCGATTCACGATTTGACAACCATGCTTATGACGAAGATCACTTCACCAAAATATTCGAAAGAAAAACATACAGCCATAATGCACATGGTCAGATGCTAACGATTTTCCATTAGATGGTCTAATACTAAAAATCATCTTAAGATCGTTTGTGCTCCCGCTATATATCTACAGCCTAATTATCGGCGATTGTTCTCTAGGTTGTGTCTCAAGACATTACTTTAAAAGGATAAGCCATCAGTTCTGAAATGGATCGATAAATTTCGAAACTTTATCTAATAATATTCTACGGGAACAAGAAAAAACACAAATAGGTGGATTTTCTCAAGATAAGTCATCAATTTCTCAAGAAAAAACACATGCAGCGGGATAATATCGATTTTCTCATCAATATTATAAAGAAAGAAAGAAAGAAAGAAAATAAAAGAAAAAAAAAAAAGAAAAAAGAAAAAAAAAGCAAGTCTCTACACAACCTGCCCCACCTAACATGTAACTGTGTTGGAAAACTATTCTATTGAATTGGAATTAAAAATCTAACTACAGCATCAGCATCTCTCTTTAAAAATTCATGCAAAGTATCAGTACTTTTTGAAGCAGCAATTCTCCCTAAATCATCCGAGTCCTAATTCTGGCATTAACCATATGACGATTTCGATTCTACCAAAAGATGCCGTGTGCCCAGTTGTTCTACTCTTTTCGGTTAAAATTAGTCTTAAAAGAGCCTTTCCATGGGTTTGATGCAGACAAACCCAACAACATAAGAACTCGAGGTACAAAAGAACATCCAGAATGTAAAATGAAAAGGACATGTATGACCCGTGATACAATAATCTCTGCTCCGTGCTGGATAATCAACACCATGCTCTTATATGATTGAGAGATCCTTGAGAAAACCATTGAAACTGGCTGAAATTGCAAGGGACCACGTTTGTTTTTTTTTTCTTTCTGATAAGCAATTGTAGAATTCAAAAGAAACCAAAAGGTGGTGCGCCTATGTACACAGGAAATATACACGCTGAAAGAAACACTAAATCAACTATCACGAAAACTGAAACAAAAAGGACGATTTAAAAAATCATACAAAAGGCCCAGGGAAGAGATGAGAAACCCTATAAAGCTACAAAAGTTGGACAAGACACCTAGAAAACTATTTGAGTGTTCCAAAAAGTGCATCGGAGAAGGAATAGGTTGCAGCTTACTAGCACTACACATACAGCAAGGAAAACAGCAACCTGATCTACTCCAAAGCAAAATAGAAATTTTCAATTGTCATTTAATTGTTCAAATGCAGTAAAAAGACAAAAACCAGCTCAATTTATTTACCAATAAAGGTTCCTTAGCCATTGTCCAATAAAAAATGAACAAGGTCAATCCAAATATTTATATGCTTTATAGATACTAAAATGAGAATCGATGATGAAAACGAAAGAACATAGAAACACGCATATATGACATGGAAACTCCATATTTTTATATGCTAATATTAGCATTACCCATTAGTGGATACAAGGCTTCGTTGTGTTGAGTAGTTTCATACTTTAATATACGTACTTAATTTATTTGAGACTTTCTTTACGGGCACATGCATGCTCTGTTGTTAAATGCGCATCTTAGATGCATGATGCATGTTCTACATAACCCGTACCCCTCTTTCTCCGACCCCAGGCAAAGAAAATTCAAATAAAATGAAGTAGTATGATGAAATTTGAGATGTCTAGATATTATCATATTAACATGTCATTTGCATGTCCTTGTCTTGGCATAATAAAGACAACTATTGAGCAAATCATAGCCTCTAACCATACTGGCCACATACAATCAAGTTCAATCCAGTGGTTACACATGCCAAAAGAGACTTCTTCACATTATTATTCGGCTGGGCTGATAAGGAACAATAGTACTGCCATAACTGAAGCCTGCCCACAAATTCAATGTCCAATTGCTCTAGAAACGCATGATTGGCCAAATTGTCTAGCTCAAACTGATAAAATGGTCCAATATAAAGGGAGTGAGGCATCCCACTTTCTAATTCTCTCCAGAGGTGAAGTTTAAAGTGCAACATTAAGGGCAAATCCAACGAACGAGGCTCCTGCCACTGCAGGGTTTGAGGAGCCAGAGGGTTATATGTACGCAACCATTCCCCACATGAGAGAGGCTACTTCCAAGTTTAATACCCGTGGCCTCCACGTAACGTATTCTAGTTTCCGCATATTTGGCAACCCAAAGGCCACAAATTGTTCACACTTACGAACAAAACATTTATAATAAAGGGAAAAAAAAAAAAAGCAGGCCTCAAGCACACGCATTCACTTCCATTAAACCCCTTGCTGAAATACCTACCCTTTCCCTTCAAGGCATAGAAATTGAATCATTGATAATGAAGTCAGAGTAATTAATAAATAAATAAAGCACAAGGTCAATAATTTCTTATTCTCTTAGAAACAAACAAGAGTGCAATAAAAGACCAAGTAGTAGCCATAATGCTCAAGTATCCTATAAAGGATTCTAGAAGTTATCAGCAAGTGCTTCAGATCCCAATCCACCAAAAATTGAGTATCCAAAGAGGTGGAAAACCACCCACAACCAAGCATACTAGACCCTAGATATAGTCAACTGTTGCAAGTAGTTCAATACTTACAAACCCAATCTTCTTTCAAACTCCTTTCCCATTAAAATTATTTACCCTAAATTATAAATAAAACATCAAGCAATATGTGACTACTAACCCTGCATTGAAAGTGATACATGGTGTAGGCAAAACTCACTGAAAGATCCTTTACCTTAATGGACACCTTGCTCTTAACTTGGGACTCCAGAGCTTCAGTCATCGACTGAAATTCAGAAAACAAATATAAGCAAAAGAGATAACAAAAAAAAAGTTAATACAGTACATAATTATGTATCAAAAGTTCTAGTTAGACCTTATCGAACTGAACAAGAACTTGGATGGCAAGCTCAGGACTGAGAACCCCATTTGAAACCATCTCGTCCAGGGTTTCGGTCAAACACATACCGATTGTTGACCTACGATAAAGTTCAAATGTCGCCATCCTTCTTTCTTATCAAGATCTGTCAACAACTCATGCGAATCATATACTCTAACGAGCAAATATACTAAATCGTATCACTAAGATCAGATGTAAAGTTGAAGCAAATGGAGTTCCTCTACATACATATATATATATATATATATTATATAAACTAGCATGCGAAATTACAAGCAAACGTTAGACATAACTAAAAATTCTCAAGAGATTGTCATTCATAAATACACACACATATGAGTGTACATATATCTATATACATATATTCTACATCGACAGAGGTCCCAATCAAAGGTGATTACAACTGATGTAGAGAGAGAGAGAGAGAGAGAGAGAGAGAGAGAGAGAGAGAGAGAGAGAGCGGCACCAGTGAGCGATTGCTCGCGTCGTCGGCTTTTCTCGTTGAGTTCGAAAGCTTGGAGAGCAGAGAGCGAAGAGAGAGAAAGAGAGGGGGGAAGAGAGATTGGGGCTTTTATACCCTAGCTTTTGTAGCTGTGGCCTTAAATAGAAGGATGCGGCAAAATTGGTAGAAACGTGAATGGACGAAAATACCCCCAACGTTTCTTGTATTTCTTGACTTAATTAGTACAAAATATACTTTGAAGTTTAGTGATTGTCTCATTTTAGTCCCTATAATTTTAATTGTATTAATTTAGTCTTTGCAGTTTTAAATTAGAAATAATGTGTTCCTGGGCCATTTCTGTAGGAGTGTATTCGATCGATTACGTAATCCGGACTTTCTCCTATTCTTCCACTGAGCCGAGATAATTAGATTATTAAAGTTGAAAACTGAACTGACCGTCAATTAGGTTCGATTCCAGGGGTGTTCAATTCTGGCTGGAGCAAGCCAACTACATTGAACTGGCTAGTTCTCTGGGTTTGGGCCATTGATAAAAATCAAGAAACGAATCCCCCCACACCCACCCACACACACAAAGAGAGAACATATAGTATGAAAACTTCGTGTCAAAAATTTTGAAATCCAAAAGACTATTGCTTAAATAAAATAAAAAATAAAAAAATACCCCTAAATTTTGATTTAACACATATGTTAAGTGTATCCATATCCAAAAACCTCAAAATCAAAAAAAATATTGCTTAGAAAAACAAAATATGCAAACAAAGCTCATCTTTGCTAGGAACCACACAATTCATAATTTCAAAGTCCTAATTTGGTCACAACAACTGACATTTTCAAAACCAAAATACTTGGGAGGTGTAAATTCCTAATCTCAAAGCCCTAAACATGTTTGCAACAAACAGGGAAATTTTTTAGATCATCAGTTTTGCAAATCCTAAAATGAAACAATCCCTAGAATGAGAATAATATCATGAAACTGAACAAGAACTTACAGAAAAACCCTTTTTTGTAGTCTTTGATTCACTGATATTTCTTCAATCTTCCCACTTGACTCCTCAAATAGAAAGCACAAACCTCTCACAATGATACTTCTTCCATCTCATATTGTTTTTGTGCAAACTTGTGTATAACAGATGCAACAAGTGATAAAAGGGTAATCTTGGAAGAACAAAGAGTGACACATAGAGGTGGTCAGTTATGTAATTTTAGATTGTATGTTAAGTTTGGCGGTATCACTTTGGCCCCTCATAGACATTAAGGCGTCAGTTTGATCACATTTTTTGTTTATGGGTATTAATGATAATAGGTCATAGTTGAGTGGGTGTTTACATAATTTACCCCCTTTTTTTCTTTTGTTTGTTTTTTTTTTTTTTGGGGGGGGAGGGGGGGGGGGGGGGGCTAACTTTTTACAATCCTATTGTTGTGAAATAAGTGAATGGCCACTAAGTCATTTAATGCTTGGTGATTGTAATGAATGGCCACTAAGTCATTTAATGCTTGGTGATTGTAATGGGGTGAATGGCCACTAAGTCATTTAATGCTTGGTGATTGTAATGGGGTGAATGGCCACTAAGTCATGTATCTATAAATTGAGCATCAACTCAATGAAGAAACATACGGAGAAACCTTAGAGATCCATAGAGTGAGGAAGAAAAGAAAAGAAAAGAAGAAGGAAAGAAAGAGAGAAAAAAAAGAGTGACAAATATCACTTGTGTATTTGAGAAATTAGTGCTTGGGTTGTAAAGGTTCAATCAATAATCAAAGGTGATCCCCCTCCGCAGTGGACGTAGGCAAATTGCCGAACCACCTGAAAATATTGGTGTCATTAATTGCTTATTTGCATGCATGTTTATTATTAGTTTTATAACACGTTATCAGCACGAGCCTATACCAACTGGGCTCCTCATATCAAATGGTATAGATATTAATATAGATAATATATATCTGTTTAGTTTTCTTTATATATATATATATATGTGCACCCTTGAAGAGGTTATAATTTAAACTCCTCTTGATGAGAGGAATTTATTTCAATAATTATACACCCTTGAAGAGGTTATAATTTGTATTCATCATTAATGGAAGTGGATAGTCCTCTAAAAGAAGTCATAAGAAAAAAAATAAATGAACTGCTTGCAAAAGTTGGTTTTATACTCTTAAAGAGTCAGTCTCCTGGGGAGATAATAAATGGACTCCTTGAAAAGTCAGTCTCCTGGGGAGATAATAAATGGACTCCTTGAAAAGTCAGTCTCCTGGGGAGATAATAAATGGACTCCTTGAAAAGTTAGTATCCTGGGGAGACAATAAAATGACTTCTTAAAGAAGAAGTAAGAAAATTTATCACAGATAAATTAGAGACAACTCCTAAAGGAGTTAATAATAAAAAATAAAAAAATAAAAAAAAAAAAAAAAAGGAGAAAAACAATCACGGGCAGCCAGATTCGAACCGGAGACCGTAGGAATTAAAGATTTTAAGGTCCTTAGTTCCCACCTCTCGGTTACCGCGTGATTGTTTAACCATTATTGAATGAATATATATATATATATACATATATGCATGTGCATATTATACCCAGCTTCTATAAGCTTCATACTTATAAATATAGACATGTACGAACTTCTCAAAGGTAAAATATATAACAGATTTGGATATCCATATATAATAAATTTCACTCTCCTTATCTCTAACAATAATGCTTAAATATTTTTTATTTATCTAATCCTAAATGATGATTTATCTTTCTTATATCCTCAGAATTCTGAAATATGGCAAACCTCCAAGCTCTTAAATTTGTTGCCCTTGATATTTCTGGCAATAATTATTTATTTTGGGCCAAAGACATGAAGACTTATCTAATTTCTGAAAATCTTGGAAAAACAATCGATGAGGAAAATGATGCATCCCCACGGGAACAGGCTCAAGCCATGGTCATCATTCGACACCATTTACATGAAGAGCTGAAATATGAGTATCTTATAGTAGATGACCCTTCAGTGCTCTGGAAAAATTTGAGAGAAAGGTATGACCACCAAAAGGATGTAATTCTCCCAAAAGCAAGATATGACTGGATAAACCTGAGGATTCAGGATTTCAAAACAGTTTCTGAATACAACTCCGCACTATTTAAAATTACTTCTGTCCTTGAATTGTGTGGAGAAAAGATTACTGATGAAGAAAAATTAGAAAAAACTTATTCTACATTCCACGCCTCGAATATGCTTCTGCAGCAGCAATATCGAGAGCGCAGATTTAAAAAGTATTCAGAACTGATATCTTGTCTCCTTGTGGCTGAACAAAACAATGATTTGCTGATGAAAAATCATCAGTTACGTCCAACCGGTTCCAATCCATTGCCTGAAGTCAATGGAACTACATTCCCTGAAGTGAATGTAAATGTACCTCATAGGCAGAGAGGTGGACGTGGAGGTAGATATAGAAATAGCCAAGGACGAGGTCATGGAAGAAATTACAAATGGAACCGTGGTGGTCATAACCATAAAAATGCAACACCGTACCACCAAAAGTGGAACAGGAATAAAAGGGGAAAAGGTATTCAAAGACCTCCCAAGAGAGATGATGAACTCTGTTACCGGTGTGGCAAGACAGGGCACTGGGCTCGTCGCTGTGATACGCCAAAACATTTGGTTGATCTCTACCAAGCCACCATAAAGGGAAAGGGTAAAGAGGTAGAGACCCATTTTGCTGACTATGATGGTCCAGTGGATATAACCCATTTGGATATGGCAGATTTCTTCGCAGATTCTGATGGAAAAATTGATCACTTGATTGGTGATGGAAGTGTCCAAAAATGAATAATGTTGTGTGTGTCTACTATAATTTTATGTTGTATTTTGTATGCTAGTATTATGTTGTATTGTGGAGTATGATCTTCTTGTGATGAATAAAAATAATCTATTAATACTTATGAACCTTATTATTTGATAGATTTCAAAGATGAACAGTGAAGATATATGCCTAGTGGATAGTGCAACAACACACACAATTCTTCGTGACAAGAAATATTTCTTGAACTTAAAACTAGCTGAAGCAAATGTGAACACAATATCAGGCACAACAAATATTATTGAAGGATCTGGAAGGGCTAGCATTGGTTTGTCAAAGGGAACAATAATTCATTCCAATAATGCTCTGTACTCTAGCAAATCCAAAAGAAATTTGCTTAGTGTCAGAGATATCCACTTAAATGGATATCACATTGAGACCATTACTGAGAATAGTGTAGAATATCTTTGTATTACCTCTCTTGTTTCAAATAAGAAACAGGTCTTGGAAAAACTCCCTGCTCAAGCTTCTGGGTTATATCAAACGACGATTAGAGCAATTAAATCAAATGCTGTGGTAAACCAGAAAAAAAATCAGATCCAAAAACTTTTGGACTTTGGCATGACCGACTTGGTCACCCTGGAGCAATAATGATGCGAAGAATCATTGAAGGCTCACATGGACATCCTTTAAAAAATCAGAAGATTCTTCTACCAAGTGACAATCCATGTACTGCTTGTTCACAAGGTAAATTAATTATCAGACCATCTCCTTCAAAGATCGCTGTGGAATCCCCTACATTTCTAGAACGTGTTCAAGGAGATATATGTGGACCAATTCATCCACCATCTGGGCCATTTTATTACTTCATGGTTCTTATTGATGCATCTACTAGATGGTCACACGTGTGTCTACTCTCATCTCGCAACACTGCATTTGCGAGACTTCTGGCTCAGATAATTCGATTACGAGCACAATTTTCTGATTTTCCTATCAAAACTATACGTCTTGATAATGCTGGGGAGTTCACATCCAAGGCATTTGATGACTATTGCATGTCAATAGGAATTCATGTTGAACATCCCGTTGCTCACGTGCATACACAGAATGGTTTAGCTGAGTCGTTTATCAAACGTCTCAAGTTGGTTGCTAGACCCTTACTTTTGAGAACAAAGCTACCTGCATCTGCTTGGGGTCATGCCATATTACATGCTGCATCATTAATTCGGATTAGACCAACTTCTTATCATGAATACTCCTCTTTACAACTTGTATTTGGACAACCACCTAATGTTTCCCATCTACGAGTTTTTGGTTGTGCTGTACAAGTTCCTATTGCACCCCCACAACGCACAAAAATGGGTCCTCAGAGACGCCTTGGAATTTACGTTGGTTTTGATTCACCATCTATAATAAGATATCTTGAACCCCTAACTGGTGATCTTTTTACTGCACGGTTTGCAGACTGTCATTTTGATGAGACCGTATTCCCACCATTAGGGGGAGAAAAGCTGAAACCTGAAGCTCAGCATGAAATTTCTTGGAATACATTGGCAATGTCTCATCTTGATCCTCGCACCAATCAATGTGAACTTGAAGTTCAAAGGATCATTCATTTGCAAAAGGTTGCAAATCAATTGCCTGATGCATTCACTGATGCAAAGAAAGTGATAAAATCACATATACCGGCTGTAAACACTCCAGCAAGAATTGAAGTCCCAAGAGGACAATCTGGTAGTGCAGCGGTAGATGAGTCTACGGCACGATTGAAACGTGGTAGACCTAGTGGTGCAAAGGATAAGGTTCCTCGGAAGAGAAAAATAAAGGGACATATTAACAAAGTGGAAACTCATACAGAGATCTCAAAAAGCGCTATAGAAATACTTGATAAATCCAACGTTGGTCAACAGAGTTCCCCTGGAGAGGAACAAGTAGCCCATGAAGAGGCACAAGTATTTGAGAATAAAGAGATCTCGATAAACTATATGTCCACTGGAAATATGTGGGATCGTAATGGCACGGTCATTGATCACATATTTGCCTTTACAGTAGCACTAGACATCACCCAAAGTGATGAGGATCCTGAACCACAAAATGTGGAAGAATGTCGACATAGAATTGATTGGCCAAAGTGGGAAGAGGCCATACAAACTGAGTTAAACTCATTAGAAAAACGGGAAGTGTTTGGGCCTATAGTCCCTACACCTGAAGATGTAAGTCCCGTTGGGTACAAATGGGTATTTGTACGGAAACGTAATGAGCAAAATGAGATTGTGCGATACAAGGCCCGACTTGTAGCACAAGGTTTCTCACAGAGACCTGGCATCGATTACAATGAAACATATTCCCCGATAATGGATGCAATTACGTTTCGATTTTTGATAAGCCTATCAATGTCTGAAGGACTTGATATGCGCTTAATGGATGTGGTTACAGCATATTTATATGGATCACTAGATAGTGATATACATATGAAGATCCCTGAAGGATTCAACATGCCCGAAGCATGTAAGTCAAAACCACGAGATATGTACTCTATTAAATTGCAAAGATCTCTATATGGATTAAAGCAATCCGGACGCATGTGGTACAATCGCTTGAGCGAATATCTATTGAAAGAAGGATATATAAATAATGCTATATGTCCATGCGTCTTCATCAAGAGATCAGAATCCGGTTTTGCAATCATTGCAGTATATGTTGATGATCTTAATCTTGTTGGCACTCCCAAAGAGCTCACAAAAACTGCTGATTATTTGAAAAGGGAATTTGAGATGAAAGATCTCGGAAAGACAAAATTTTGTCTTGGGTTGCAACTCGAGCATTTCCCTGAAGGAATTCTCTTACATCAATCCTCATATACGGAGAAAGTTTTGAAACGTTTCTACATGGATAAGGCTCATCCATTGAGTACTCCAATGGTAGTCAGATCCCTTGATGTAAAGAAGGATCCCTATCGTCCTTGTGATGAAGATGAGGAACTTCTCGGTCCTGAAGTACCATATTTGAGCGCAATTGGTGCTCTTATGTATTTGGCAAACTGTACAAGACCAGATATTGCATTTGCTGTCAACCTGCTAGCAAGATTTAGCTCAGCCCCAACTCAAAGGCATTGGAATGGTATTAAGCACATATTTCGCTATCTCTGTGGTACAATTGATCTTGGGTTATTTTATCCTAAAGGATCCAAGTCACCATTAGTTGGATATGCCGATGCTGGTTATCTCTCTGATCCACACAAAGCTCGATCTCAAACAGGTTATGTATTTACTTGTGGCGATACTGCTATATCATGGCGATCTGTAAAACAGACATTAACAGCCACTTCTTCAAATCATTCTGAAATTCTTGCACTACATGAAACCAGTCGTGAATGCATTTGGTTGAGATCAATGATCCAACATATTCAGGAATCTTGTGCCTTTTCTTCGATCAAAGATAAACCGACAACGTTATATGAAGATAATGCTGCATGCATTGCACAAATCAGAGGGGGATTCATCAAAGGAGACAGAACCAAGTACATCTCACCAAAATTCTTCTATACACATGAACTCCAAAAGAAAGGTGAAATCAATGTTCAACAAATACGTTCTATTGATAATCTCGCAGATTTATTCACAAAAGCACTACCAACTGCAACATTCAAGAAGCTAGTACACAACATTGGAATGCGCAAACTCAAAGAAGTTTCCTTGTGAATTTTCTCATATTACAATGAGGGGGAGTAGTTGATGGGTAATGGTATTATTCTTAGATGGACATTCAAGGGGGAGTGTTGTGAAATAAGTGAATGGCCACTAAGTCATTTAATGCTTGGTGATTGTAATGAATGGCCACTAAGTCATTTAATGCTTGGTGATTGTAATGGGGTGAATGGCCACTAAGTCATTTAATGCTTGGTGATTGTAATGGGGTGAATGGCCACTAAGTCATGTATCTATAAATTGAGCATCAACTCAATGAAGAAACATACGGAGAAACCTTAGAGATCCATAGAGTGAGGAAGAAAAGAAAAGAAAAGAAGAAGGAAAGAAAGAGAGAAAAAAAAGAGTGACAAATATCACTTGTGTATTTGAGAAATTAGTGCTTGGGTTGTAAAGGTTCAATCAATAATCAAAGGTGATCCCCCTCCGCAGTGGACGTAGGCAAATTGCCGAACCACCTGAAAATATTGGTGTCATTAATTGCTTATTTGCATGCATGTTTATTATTAGTTTTATAACACCTATCATTTTGTGATAAAATTTTGATGGAAGTCCAATTTAAGATTTAAACCACAATATCACTCTGATCTCTAAAATGCACGACTTTCATTATTTTTTCTCACTGATGGCACCTCTAAATCATGTTGCTTCTAATTTAAAAGTACACTACTGTACAGGGACCAGATTGATGTAATTGAAATTATAGAAATTAAAAATAAGATATGGACCAAACTTCAGGGGTATTTTTATAATTCGGGCAATAAGTATTTTTGAAGGATTCACACTTTGGGCTTATAGCCGAAAATGATACTAAATATATACTCCGTATATATATATATATATATATATATATTCTTCTCTTCTCTTTTCTTTCTTTAAAAAAAAATGGGAGAAGGGACTTGCGTCTCACATAAGAGTTGATGGCAGTCAATTCAAATAGGTCTTGTTTTTTTAGCAAAAAAAAAAAAAAATTAATTAGGTCTTTTTTTTTTTTTTTTGTTAAACGCTTAAAAAATTGTGTGAAAGATGGTTGGCAAAAGTATTTCGAGAGCATTTTTACTCACTCAATTTTGGTTCACTAATACTCACATAGGCCTTCATTGGATGACATGTGCCCCATTTCATTTCCATTTTGCCTATGTACTATCAACATAATTACTGGAATGAGACACATGTTACCCAGTGAAAGCTGAGTGAGCAATGGTGAACCAAAATTAAGTGAGCAAAAATGCTCTAAAGTATTTTCACCTTGAAATTGACTTTATGTGATCAGAGCTTCTTCAAGGCCATCTCATAACCCTCCATTTAGCTCATGCAAGGTTGACTATGGGTGGGCATTCGGTTAGATCGATTCAGTTTGGGGTATTTCGGTTCGGCTTGGGTACGGTTCGGTTTGGCAAAACGTTAACTGTTAACTGATTGAAATTTAATTCGATTGGTTCGGTTCGGTTAACCGAATTACAAATTCGGTTCGGTTTGGTTTGATTATTCGGTTAACCAAATTGTAAAAAATCTAATTTTATAATTTTTTTTTCTTTCATTTTTCAGAACTTTTATGGTTTTTTTTTTCCTTTCTCTTTCATGTTTTTCTTTGTTTTTAATTGTAAAAATACATATATTTTATTATCTTTAGTAATATATAAGTATATTAATAATATAGACAATAAAAATAAATAAATAATTCGGTTTTTCGGTTCAGTTCGGTATGGTTTGCCTAAAGGCAACTGTTAACCGAACTGAAATTTTTAATTCGGTTCGGTTTTTAACCGAACTGGAATTTTTAACTGAAATAACCGAACTGAAATTGAAAATTCGGTTCGATTAGTTCGGTTTGTTCGGTTAACTGACATGTTTACCCACCCCCAAGGCTGACATTAGAAATTAAAGAGTGGCACCTAGGCCCGATCTTGACATTGGGCCATAAATTCAATTACCCAATGCCATCCATAAATTGAACTTCAAGGCTGAATCCAATCAACTGACCCGCATGAAGAAGATTTTGAACTAATAACGAGAGATGAAGGAAGATAAGAGGGAGGGCAACTGTAACACTCGTACCCGGGATAGGGGTTAATTATAGTTTTGAATATGCATTAATTAATATAATTGGTGTGTAAAATGGATTAAGGGGAGGCTTGGATTCACCCGTGGAAAAAGTGTTCAAAGAAGGACACTAGTTGGAAAAAGTCCCCAGTGAGGTGGGACAGGTTTGGAAGTGGGACCCAATGAAGGGCCTGGATGAAAATATTGGCATTTTATGTGATTAAATGCATTTATGTGATTACACGAATATTTGTTTAAATATTTGTATATATATGATGATACATGCGTTAACCATTGGTATTAGTTTGGACACCCAAATAAGAGTATAACTGAAAAAGTTTATAATTAGTATGTGCGATAGCAATTTCACAAAATAAATGGGACGCACGTTGGGACCCATACGAAACTTAGACAAACACCCATTAGATAATTAGGTAGTTAACGGAATGTTTGGGGGATTTCATAATAGGAACTTAATAAATTTTGGGGGAGTAAATGCAAAGTGAGAAAATTGAGGCTTAAACACCTCATGTAAAGTTGCATGGGTGTGTGTTGTGTCAAGGAAGAAAGTTTAGACTCTCATTGCTGAAAATTAAAACAAAAAGAGAAGAAGAGAGCTCGGGAGAGAAGACGGAACCGTCACCGACGCCGTAATTCCGCCGTTCCGTCGTTGTTGTTCGCCGTATTTACAATCCGAGACCATTTGTGGACTCGTGGAGGTGAGACGATCGTTCCTATGCCTTTAATTTATGTTTTAATTATCAGATTTTGGTAGATCACACTAATCGGTGAGACGTCATCTACCGAAATCTTGTAGGATTCACCTTGGAGAGAAATTGGGATAGGAATTGGTAAATTCAGCACTGCTCTAGCTTGAATTTTGGTAGATCTTGCTAATGTGAGTTTTCTACACTAAAGAATGGTTGTGTTTAGCTATGTTCAAGGCATCAATGATGATAGAGATGATAATTTATGCTTATTAGCCAAGAGAATGTTCTTGTTGTTTTGATTATTCATGCTTAGAAGACATAGAGATGTTAAAAATGTGAATTGTATGTCAATTAAGGAATTTATATGTGCCTACATTTTTATGTGATTATATGTCTATGTGGTATTCAATGGGCACCGGAAAAATGATTCATTGTTGGGAGTAATAAGGGTGGTGAAGAGGAAGAATCCGAGAAATACGGAAGTCCAAGGAATAGAAGTGGCCACGGGACCAAGGGAGGTCTTCGGGTCTGAATGAATCATTGAACCGGTGACTCGGCGACTACAAATATGACTTATATGTTAATTGTTGCATCGCACATGTTAAACATTCAATCATGTTTAGATTTCTCACTAAGCGTAATGCTTAAGAAAACCATTTTCTATTTCTGTTGTGGTAAATAACAACCACCGCAGGTACGGAGCAATATCCGGAGAGAAGGTGACACGCTCGGAAATGGGGGGGGGGGAGAATTAGAACTTGTAAATATGTTTTAAACTTATGTTATAGTGTAACTAGTGACTTGAAGTCCTTGACTTGAGGCTTGAAGTCTTGACTTGTGGATGAGAGAGATGGAAGAGACGGGAGAAATGGGGGAGATTTGGGACTCTTGTATTTTATCTCTCTTTTAACTTGTAAAATGTTGTAATTATTAGTTCCTAAAAAGGTGGTTTAGTTCTTAGTTTGTAATTAAGAGGTTTAGTTTTTCCAACTTGATGTTTGGTGATTTTGAAGTTGAACTTGGAAAACTATGTAAATTTTCTATGTTTTGGTTGAGTATGCGGAAGTGGTTAGCTTCAACCATTCCGGCAAGTGTGGGTTGTGTCGCAAGTGTTTTGACAAGCTCCATTTGTTGATATAAAATTGGTTTTGATGAGAATTGAATTTCAAGGCTTTAAAGTTTGTTTTGGTTCAAACGAATTGAGTTCATGGATTACATTGATCCAAGTGTAGTTGTGTGTGTGTTTCATGAGTTGGTTTATGCTTAAACATGATTATGAATGCGTTTGAAATGTTTCCTTGAGGTCCCTAGATGTTTGGTTTGTTTTGGGTATGAGTTGGGTATGTTTTAGAAGTGTTTTTAGCAGTTAAAACATGTTCTGCAGAACCCGGATTGATCCGGGTTAATGAAGGGATCGATCCGGCCATTTAAAAGGGCATTCTGCGCAAGAATTAGTGAAATGGATCGATCCGGGTTTATGAGCGGATCGATCTGCTTGTATTTTTCACTTCACGTCCACTTTTACGGAACACATGCATAACTCTTTCTATAAAAGTTGGAATCCCGTGCCGTTTATTGTGTTGGAACCGGGATTCAAAGACCTATCTTTTGGTATAAAAATTTGATATACTTATTTAATGATCAGTTTGCCCTTGAGACTGTTTTGCCAACCTAAAGTTCTTTAAAGTGGTTTAATTTATGTTTTTCTCCCTAGGTTGTGTATTTTGGGTACGTATAAGCTTGTTGCACGTGTCCTAATCCACCGGGGGTGGATTGGGGTGTGACAACAACACTAGGATTATGGTGGTAATGACAGTATAGAATACCTTCAGCAAAAAACTATAGAATACCTGTCACACCTTAAGCCCGTATAAATAAAATGGAAATTTTCTCATGACCCTTAGCCAGATTAGCTCCCTAAAATGAGGTTGAACTGTAATACCCGTAAAATTTCTGTAATAATAAAATGGACCCCGTATTTTGTTCGTATTAAATTCCAACCTTTTAATTTCTTAATTTCAGAACCTGTTTATACATATACGCGTGCGTATTTAATTTAACATGTTAATTAGACTGTAAGTTTCAAGCCCAGACTGACTCGGCACGTAAACTCGTAAAATATGTGGTTAAATTAGACTGTGTAACACGTGTTCCAAAGCGACGACTCAACTTTACATTTATAGAAATAGGAATCAATCCATAAATGGCAAGTGTACCACTCCAACAAATCTAGACCCATTTGATAACTCCCTCACCCAAACAACCCCCTCAAACCCGCCGGATAAACCATACCTCCACCGTCGGCACACACTCCCACCCTTCCCTCTCAAATCAACTTATCACCCCCATCACCTCCAACAGATTGTAGAATCTATGTATAGATATATGAGGGTATATATGTGGTGTAGTATATATATATGAGAGTTGAGAGAGAGAGAGAGAGTTACCGAGAGTTAGAGAGAGAGAGAGAGAAGCACTCCCACACACTCTCTGCTCTCACTCACACACAGAAAGGAGAAGGAGAAGAAGGAGACGCCGGAGAAGAAGAGAAACCCGAGGCCACTGAGGTAATCCCCACCCTCTGTATTATTTCTGCATCTTATACACTTCCACACACTCCTTGGACCCCTCACGAACAAACCAAACAGAGTCTAAGGCTCCCAACAGGCTCGGGTAGCCATTAAAGCTCCTCACCGGAGCTCAATTTTTCAAACCCAACCATACCCCTTAAAAATTAGACCAAACTGATCCTTAGGACCCCCATATACTCCCCCATGAGTAGTCTTTGGGGTAAGGCACAATTGACCGGCCATCCAGGCCATTATCCTCTTAAAACAAAAAAAAAGGATAATCCATGCATAGGAGCCTTAAAATGAATGAATCACGAACCTAGCTTATACTATGTGATAGAGGATCCCTTCTCGGTCATTTTGGCGTTGGAATTAGGAATTTCTATGGAGAGATGAAGAAGTTATGGTCGTTGGAAGTTTTCTGGCCAAAACACGCCTCACCGGCGGCGAGCTAGGCACCGGAGGAGATGACCGGAACCCTAGGCGCACAAAATGCTTGTACATCAAGCTTAGGGAGTAGTACAAACCCGTTTGTCAAAGGGTTATATCGTTTTAATGATAACCGGGTCGGGTCATTCAAAATGACCCGTTAGTCACTTAACCAAACGACGTCGTTTGGCGTCGGATCCTACCAGATTTGGTTGGATCAGGTTCGGGTTAACAGTCCAGGTTGGTATGTGAGTTAATATGGAGTTGGGTTGGGTCCATATTTGGGTCACGTTTGACCCAAACGTTTCTTGTGGGCTGGATCTAGTTGAGTGTATAGATGGATCATCCATATTAGTGCAGGTTGGGTTCGGGTTGGACCCGCGAGTTTTTGATCATGGACTCTGATGAGTCTGTATTTGGGTAACCCATGGGTACGGGTCGGATCAGGGTTGACCCGCGAGTATTTAATTAAGTTAATATTAGTTATAGCCCTTGATTTATTGTTTTTATATTTTTAATTATTCTGTTGAAACCTGATTAATGCATAATGACCTATTAATTAATATTATATTATTCTGCTAATTCAGATTAATGTTTATATGAATTAATTATAATATAGTATGTAATCATAAATGATTATAATTAGTTATAAATAAGTTATAAATGGTTGTTAAATGGTTTTTAATTTCTTAAAAATAGTTTTAAATACTATAAATAAATTTATATATTCTGAAAAATTATTTTTAAATAAAATAATATTCCTATATTCGAAAATTTTGAATTATTTCTATATACTAGACTTATTATTTATTAGTTTAAATAAATGATAAGTGATAATTTAAATTAAAATAATTAGGTAATAAATACCTAATGACTACATTTAAATATAGGAAAATTATATTTAATTTTCCTAAGGCCTAATACCTTTGTTTTATAAATTATTATTTATTAAATCCAAACTTTAGTGTTCTAATAATTTTTAATTATTTATCTAGGACCCGTTTGGTTGAATTTTAATTATTTAAAATACCAAACGAACTCCGAAAATTATGAGAAAAATATCACTAGCCTAATTTAAGGTCTAGTATTTAATAAAAATAATTATAAGTGTCAAATGTCTTCCTAAAATATATTTTATTATTTGGGTGTTCTTAAGTCGATTATTAAACGTTTAGAACTTCAGAAATTCATAATAAATAAACCGTAGCTCAGAAAAATACGCAGTCAGTTCCTAGACTAGTTTTAGAATAATGTCTAGAACATCCCCTTAAAGTTTGATGACCTTTCGACACGGTTAAAAATACAGCTTATCTTTAGGGCCCACACTGGTATAGAAAACCTAGCCTTTTTATGCGACGGACTCCGATTTGAGTCTAGTCAATGGCGTTAGACTTAGAATGATGTCTAGATCATCATGTAGAGGTTTAGGAACCCATCCGACACAATTACCATTATGCCCTTAATATTAGTACACCTATTAATCAACGTTCTATGGATTTATATACTTTGTAGGAACCATCGTTACGCTCGTTTCTACGCACCCGCTTCGAGGTGAGTCGTCTTAACTCACTTTGTATATTATAGAAATATTCTTGTGAATTATACGTATACCCAGTACGTCCTGTGTGGGCGAAGCTGATAAGTACGAATTGTGTAAATGTTAAGATTGGTTCTTATATAATGAACACATGTTAGTTAGCTATACTTCGCGTTTAGTTAATACTCGTTGACATGCCTGCTTATCATGTTTTCACATTTATACAATCACATGAACATAGTTGAGTCACGACGTCAATGTTGACGTCCGCATGGTTAGTCAAGGAGACTAACCCAGTCATTATGTCATACATGTTGAGTGGACCGCGGAGGTTCAAGAGTTGAATGAATTTGAGTTAGTAGATGAGGTTACGCCGCTCTGGCCCACGAGAGAGGTCAAGGAGTAAGTTGATGATATCGCTTTAGTCTACGAGAGAGGCTAAGGGATATATCTAATAAAGAAATGTAGATGATATCACTTTAGTCCACGAGAGAGGCTAAGGGATATATCTAAGAAAGAAATGTAGATGATATCGCTTTAGTCCACGAGAGAGGCTAAGGGATATATCTAAGAAAGAAATATAAATGATATCGCTTTAATCCACGAGAAAGGTTAAGGGATATATCTAAGAAAGTATGTTGATGATATCACTTTAGTCCACGAGAGAGGCTAAAGGGTACACCAATGATATCGCTTTAGTCCACGAGAGAGGCTAAAAGGTACACCAATGATATCACTTTAGTCCACGAGAGAGGCTAAGGGATACATCAAAAGGAAGTAATGTTGACGATACCGCCTTGGTCCATGAGAGAGGTCAAGAGGTACATCATTCGTAAGAAGAAAATACTGTATCATGGCTGCCGCTTGGGCCCACGAGAGAGGTCAAAGGGTATGTCGACTCTATGGTCATAGAAAATTGGAGTTACGGTTAAAAGTGGTTGAGTAAAGTCGAATATATCGATACTGCATCATGTCATCATACAACCATGTTATATGCTCATTAAATGTTGTCCAAGATATTCGTTTTACTTGTGTATTATTATTTGTATTAGGAGTGATCGGTTAAGATGATCTCACTTAGCTTCAAAAGCTAACGGCTCCTTCCCTGCCCTGGACATTTTATGTCTAGGTTATGATGAGGAGAATTATCAAGGTGACCCTGAAGGTGCATATAACTATCCTCGAGATGGAGACTATCAGGAAGGCGATCCTGAGGCAGACTATCAGGAAGAGTTTGATAACGAAGGTTACGGGTTTGCCAGTTAGAAGGAGGACTCTGGCCTACTTTCGTATTAAGACTACCTTTATGTTTTAAGAACTACCTTTTGTTGATGTAATAATTCAGTGGCGTCAGTCGCCCAACTTATCTTTTGTGGTTTTCATTTGGAACTTCTGTAATAGCTTAATTAGCAAAACACTTTAAGTTCCCCCATGAATACCATTAGACACTTTTTGCAATTCCTTACTCTGATATATATTATGTTAGTATGTTACACGGACATGTCAGTTTTATGTAACTCGTCATTCCCTATGGGTCCAGAAAAGAAATTTTACATTTTCCCTATTTTTGGCTACTCCGGGGCGTGACATGAACAATACCTCTTCTTTTAGTTTTATTTTCTTTTCCTCTCTTTCTCTCCTTTTTTTGTTGTTCGGCTCCCCCCCTATGGATCCACACCTCTATATATACACCCCACCAAGATATATATAGATATATAGATACATACGAGACTAATCCCAATCCTTTCCCCAAGTCCTTGCCTTATTTATTCTTTTAATATTCCAATTATCCTTATCTTTTCTTTCTTGTGATATGCTGACTCAAACACAAGTGTCACAATGTATCATTAGCACATATGTCTCCAATGAGAATGGTTTGTCACTTTTATTTTGCCGCCTCATGCTTTTCACATGCACTTGTAATAGTTGTCCATATCTTCATGGATATATATATATATATATATATCTAGGAATAAAAATATAACTATCATTTTATTGGGCCTGTTATGGGTAGTATATGCATTATTGTTACTACTAAATGATACCTATTTGGATCACTACAATGGACCAATATATCCAGCAATCACCAAATTGAATTAAGCTTTGTGTCCCAATTACTTGAGAGTCAGTTATATGAACCCTTTTAAGGGTGCTAATATATCATGTACTAACATATAACTTATTCAAAAGGTACCAATTAATGTTACACATGGGTCTCACAAAGTGATGTATATATATCATAAATAATTGCATAAAAATACAGCTTATCATACTCTACCGACCTTAAAAAGAATTTCGTCCTCAAAATTGAACACGCAATTTTCGAAATTTACATCACTTGTCAAATAAGACACGACACACCTTTTTTTTCCCTCAACATAACAATTTTATAGAAATTGACAAAGTTCATGAAAATGTACAGTAATGGTAGAACTATCACATTTTTATACCCAAGTGACTGTTAATAAATTTTTCCATACAATCAATCCAAAAAGATCCATAAAAAGAACCCAGACCTCATTCACATCTTCAGTTAGGGTGGAGTAAATACCTTCATAGCAATCTACTAAAACAAAATAATAAACTCAAATGATTTTGGTCATAGTGATAAAGATACAACACTCATTTGCCCCATTTTCATTATGGTTAGTTGATAAAAGGCCAACTAAACTATCAATTTCAACTATCCTTGTCAGTCATTTGACAATCATTAACAAATTAATGTCAGCCACATGCTCAGTGATAAAAATCTCATTTACTCAAAAATATCATATCTGTCATCAGTTGCTATTTGCACACAAACCACATTGCACACATGTCAGCTTATACTAAAATTCACACTATCTAATGCATGCATATACCATCATTCCTTTATGAATCTCTCATTTTAACTGGTTATCAATCAATATATGATCATTACTGTTATACACAATAGCCCAGCTCGAATGTGTACAATTATATGGCCACAACACCCCAGCTCCGCTCGAAAGGTGTATATACTATCCACTAGCCCCGCTCGAAATGGAATAGTATATTAGCGCACTACCTGTCACGACCCATCCTACTACGCGCATGAATAGGACACATGACACGCCACCAAGGCTTATCTGTTCTTTTAAAGTAAAAATAGCAGTGGAAAACATAAGTAAAAACCATTAAAGTCAGAGTCATAAAAAGTTTTGCCCAATTGAAAACACTTCCAAAAGAATCCTTTTTGAATAACAGAAACCCAGTCGACTGTATCGGGGGTCCAGTCGACTGAAGGCCTGAAGCAGAAGGGTATTAAAGTTCAATGGCCTAGTCTAGTCGACTGTGTCGGGGACTCAGTCGACTGAGCTGGTTCGGTCGACTAAAGATCATCTAGCAGAATGACAAGTTTTCGTGCAGAAACCAGTCCACTGATAACCCCCCTTCAGTCGGCTGGTGCCTTCGAAAACTGAAAGAATCTCCTTGTAAAACAGGGGCCCAGTCGACTGTAACATGAATCAGTCGACTGTAACTCGACTGTAACATGAATCAGTCGACTGATTCCTAGCAGTTTTTGCTGAGCATTCTGCAGAATCCCACTCAAGGTTCTCCAAACAATTAGCAACACATTCGTACAATATAGCAACGGTTTAAAATATGATTACATGAGTTTGAATACAAAAATATAGTGCTACGAAGCTACCCCATGGTCCTATTACAACATATTACACTTCCTAAATTCTTATACAAGTTTAGGAAAGAGGGAACAAAAGGTATAAACAAATGTGATTTCCTCGGCCTCACTCTTCACGCTTCTTCTTGCCTTTCTTCTTATCACCTGCAATGAAGTAAAGCTCCACTGCTTAGCTATATGCTGAGTGTACAAATTTTAACATATGCATTTATGACAAACACATGCTTTAATCTCATAAATCACATCAATAGTCTCTAGGGAGAAAAATACGCATGCATCCGGTAGCGATAAGTCCAAGTCTTAAAGCGCGATGTCAATGGCTAGTCTAAGCCTATAACCATTACATCCCCAAGTGCCCTGGCAAGTCCACGCCTTAATCCATGCACAGTTGCCATCGCTACTAAATTCTCAAACATCGAGAAGCTTAATCTGACATGAATTTGTATAAGTCCCCCCTTGGACCCACATAGACAACTCAACGTGCTCGCATAAATTTAGACATGCTTTTCAAATTTAAGTGTGTGCATAATTAACGGGCCTAAGATTAACACATGAATTTTGCCCGAATCACAATTTCGTCGTCGAAATCTAAAACATGTATTTCACCTATATAACATAGGTTAGGATTTCATACTTCGTGCGATTTCCTCCAAACTTTGAAGGATCGATTAGAAGGCTGATTCAACGTCGGATCTCAGATTTCAAGCGATTCATACAAGTTGGGTTTTCCCCCAAAGTCTAGAAATTAGATTTTTACAAAAGTTAGCCAGACGAGGCCTAAGAGGTATCAAAACGTAGATCTTACCTCCAGGAGTCCAAATATGAAATTTGGTGAAAAACTAGTGGATGAACGGTCATCGTATGTTGCCGGCAAGATCGTGGCACTGAATATCCCTTCTCTCTCCTCTCTCAAGATATTTTGTAAAGTTCATAACAAATGAAATTCTCACCCTCCTCTATTTATAGACAATCTTTTCAAAAATTGCATTTACCTCCCCGCGAGTTTCTCAAACTTCTAATTAACTCCTGAAACATCGCGCACATCCATTTTACGCCTTTACGGGTGAAAACTATAAATTACAAAAGTTTTCAACTAAGTCATGTTTGGGTCCAAAATTACGTTCGAAAACTAAATTCTGTGAAATTTCTACACAATCTACCTTTTATTTAACATGTCACTCACGTGCTCCCGCAGTGTTCAAAATGCTCTACAATGATAACAAAACTACCAGAAATTATACTACACAGGTATAATTCACTATTCATTAAATACCAGACATTTCAAATAACATTTAGCTCACATAAATGCCATTTACTCATGTCAATGCAATCTCGCATACCAAATTCTCATGTCCTTACTGACACCTTACCGTTGACTCACAGTCAACCTCATTCACCATTATCAAATAACATTGATAATTTTCAAAAGTAAAAAATGCACGATAAAACCATGAAATTTTGGAGCGAGTATGAAACTACATGTAGGATTATCTTAATCATAGTCATCACATGACTACAACACCTCAGCCCCGCTCGAAAGGTATATACTATCCACCAGCCCAGCTCGAAATGGAATAGCATATTAATGCACTAATTGTAGAACTATCTTAGTCTCAACCATCTCAACATACGACAATTGGTTTTTCTTTTTGTAAATACGACTATAACCAACTGGGATCTATCAAGTAAATATACAATCATCCCAACAACAAATAGGATCAAATAAAAAAGAACTATCACACCAAATACCTGATCACTCCCAGAGCACCAAACCAAGTTGTTGGTTTTGGGGTACTCGAAAAATGGATAAGAAACAATGAAATACAGAAAAAGAACTTCAAAGATCGAGCACGTATTAAATACGTTGTCCGAAAACAAAGTTACGCCCCACACATGGTTGCAAGTGGACTATGACGTCTTTGTCTTGAGGATACTACGATCTAAGTTAATAGAGGCAACAATCTCTATTAACTTTTGCAGAATTTGTGCATATAAATTGCTCTCAAATGACTCAAGAAATTAGGTAGAAGAAGAGACAAAACCTGGACATAAATCCATGAACTATATATATAAACTAACTAACATAAACATATATATAGAGGTATCTATAGGGTAAGAGAGATGTCTCTACACAAACGGTTGTGTCCCAACACCCTTAGAACATGTTTATGTATGTAAATGCACGTTTAGAAACCAATAGAACAGATGTACATCGTTTAAATTCGAAGTTGAGACATGAAAAATCACAGCCCGCTCTACCAGTCGAAAGCCCCTCTGAAACTTTTTCAAAACTGAAGCTAAAAAATTTCCGGCGCTTTTGAATAAACGCCGTTAATTTTCGGTGCTTCAAGACAAACGCTGTCTACTCATTCACACCTCAATTTTCTAACACAAGTTTCACTTGGTAGCATAGTAAGAGCCACCTACTCACCTCACCTTTTAGCAAACCACATCGGACCCCTTTTTAGAGCTATTGGCTATTGACAGGTGCTCCTTGCCCATGTACCCATAAGTTCCATGACATTTAGCCAAAACAATATGTTAACAATTTTTTTTTACCAGAAATATATGGATTCCAAAAGATAGCACAACTTAACTCCAAAAGAGTACAAGTAGAGATAACAAGGAAGATACTCTGGAGATTTAGAGCATATTGTACATAACCCCGTAAAATAAAAATAAAAATAAATAAATAAAATATATGGGTATTACAATATCCCAACATTTTAAAATTTTTGTCACCGAAATTAAAATGTGAATCATTTGGTAAATAACTCCAAATATTTGAAACAAGTTTTTATTTTTTTAAATAAATAAAACAAATCTAGTACTAAATAAATACCTCAACTGGCTCCCCCAAGCAATGTGAAACTAAGTATTGTATCTATTTGTATCACCAATTTTGTTTGTCACACCTTATACATAGTCCCGCACTTCTGGCTGGAGATAGGCTCTGATACAATTTTGTCACACCCCAAGCCCGTATAAATAAAATGGAATGCTTTCATGACCCTTAGCTAAATTAGCTCCTTAAAATGAGGTTGAACAATGCCTCTTCTTTTCTTTTTATTTTATTTTCCTCTCTTTCTCTCCTTTTTTTTTTGTTCGGCTCCCCCTCTATGGATCCACACCTCTATATATACACCCCACCAGGATATATATATATATATATAGATATAGATATAGATACATACGAGACTAATCCCAAATTCTCAATCCTTTTCCCAAGTCCTTGCCTTGTTTATCCTTTTAATATTCCAACTATCCTTATATTTTCTTTCTTACGATATGCTGACTCAAACACAAGTGTCACAATGTATCATTAATACATATGTCTCGAATGAGAATGGTTATCAAATGAAGATAGTTATCACTTTTATTTTGCCACCTCATGCTTTTCACGTGGACTTGTAATAGTTGTCCATATCTTCATGGACATAGATCTAGGAATAAAAAGATAGTTTGTTACTACTAAATGATACCTATTTGATTCACTACAATGGACCAATATGTCCAACAATCACCAAATTGAATTAAGCTTTGTGTCACAATTACTTGAGAGTCATTTATATGAACCCTTTAAAGGTACTAATATATCATATACTAACATATAACCCATTCAAAAGGTACCAATTAATGTTACACATGGATCCCACAAGTGATGTGGATATCATAAATAATTACATAAAAAAAGGGTTATCACAATACCTTTTAACTAGTTAAGAGCCCGAGCCATTGCACGGGGTATTAATAAACAGAAATTCAAGATTTAACTGATAATTATATGGAGTAGAAAAAAAGATAATATATAAATTTACTGGTAAGTAGAACCAAATTAAACTAATTGACAGGAACATGAAAAAATCTAATTGCAAATGTTTGTTATAAGCCATAGTTTGTCAATTCTTCTTTTAGCCTGCAATTGGAACAAAACTTACATTTAGAAACATAGTAAAGAAATTACATATATTTAAGAACGTGTAATTTAAATTTGATATCTTTTTTATTGACCTTGAATTCACGTAGTTCATTTATTATAGCTCCTCGATCCCAATTATTTGTAGATTCCTGTAAAACATATCAATATATAATTATGAATAGATGTTGCTTATTCAGGCATTATTTTAAAAAAAAAGTTAAAAAATTAGCCTTACCTGAATTCTTGAATTAAATATTTTAACGATTTCTCGATTGCAGTGCCTGTAAAACTATCAACCACAATAGTTTAATTTGTTGATATAATAGTTAAAATATACAATAAATATGTACTTACACACATATATACACATTTGTGTGTATAAATATATGTGTTTGTGGTTTTCACCAAAGAAATCATACCATATGTATCTTTTTCTTGCTTATACGATCATATTTTCGCCTAAAAGTCATAAATTTAATCAGACAAAATAATGTAGTTAAAAAAAATAGAATTGTAGACATAGTTAATCCTTACTGACAGTGTAGACTGCACACAAAAGTACATTCTTTTCATTCTGGAAGTGCTTAAGTTTTTAAAATCGTTTTGCAAATACTTCTGTATCCGCCTACTACAATTGAAAAATAGGTCATAAATTAACATTAATATTTTGTTATAAATGCAATAACACACAAAAAAACAAACAAAACAAAAAAAAACAAAATCTTCTTATAACTTACTGTTCATCACGTTTTTTCTTCCATTCCTTCAGAATTAGCTTTCCCAGTATGGTCCTGTTCATTTTTACAGATGCACCCCAATTATTAGCTATGACACGCAGTTGTAGATTTGTTCTTTTTGTATCCATCTTATAACTTGCCTGCATTATCCTCGAATGATAATGTAATAAATAATAACCAATTGAATAAGAATAAAAACTCAGTAAGAAAACATGTTGATTAAGAGAACCTGCGGAAGGAAATCAACTCGTGTCTCTATTCCAAGTTGTGACTTTCTATCAATTGAGAGGCTGCAAAACAGACAACAATAAGACTAATATTCAGAAAGTTTAAAATATATCATATGGATGAAAAAGTTATTGTTAACAACACCCAAAATCAATAGTTATGCAATGGGGGAAAAGTGTGTTACAACAAATAAAGAGTTATTCAACAGATATCAGAGCATGAAGACCAAACATATATTCTGGGGGATTAAAAAAATGCAGAACAATGGTGTCGAAGGGTTGTAGAACAATGATGTGTGTACCAACAGCGAGATGATAGCCCAACAGAATGGATGAACAACTTTAGACCATGAATTGAGAACTTGTGGAGAAATTAGAGTTTATGGTGCTATAGTAGGATGATTGCATAAATATTATTTTGTTCTATTTCTAACTCTTTGAGTTGATTAATTATATATATATATATATATATGTATATGTTTTATTTTTCCTTTTTTTTTTGTAGATATTTTGTGATTAGTCATATATACTATAATAGTTTGGCAAAAAGTCATGGTAGGTGTCTAGAATATATATACTATTTTCTCTAATTATAAGCATTATGATATCGCATAACTTTTGTTACTAAAATTCTGTGAATTGCTTTTACAATTTGGAGTGTATAAAATTTTAAGAATTATTTGTGAGTATAAGTAGAAATTCACAAAAAAAAAATGACATGTGGATAAGTTAAAGATTTCTAATTTTAAATGGATTAGAACTTATTAATAGAATTTTAAAAATTTGTCTAGAATATATATATATATATTAGATGTTCGATTAGATACAAAAACACTGTGAAGGTTTAATTGATAATTCTACGGATATAATACAATAGTGTAGAGAACAAAATATTGCAAATTAATAAATAGAATTCTACTTCATAGAATTCTTTATTGAATTATATCAGTAGAGGCATTTATTATGAATTAATTATTTAGCTTTTAGGCTAGGAGTAAAACTAAATTCCAAACATGATGGATGAAGGGGTTAAAAATTTTCGATTCATTCAAATAACTTGTTTGTACAAATTGGTCTAATTGATACAATATGGTATTAAGAAAATGAAATTAGGCAATCCATATTTCATGAAACTTTAATATTAACAAAAGACAACCAAACATTCTTTATTTCGATCAAGTCCTCCACAAACAATTGGATGCAAAATTCGCGAACTCCAACTTATTCAAACTACTAAAAATTTTAAATCCATAAACATAATTATATAGCAACCAATCAAAGCAGATAACTAAAATTGTTCCATCTATTATGTGTTCCTGATAATCTTCTTGAGTAAATAAAAATCATCCTACACACACAAATAGACATAGTTACTATATGACAGTAGAATGAGAAAATAATAATAAAAAAAAAGAACTACATGATAGTAGAATAAAGTAAAGGTAAAACTAACGTATATGAAATAGATCTTACTATCTTGTGCAAATTCTTTTTCCTGGTGATTCCTCAACGAAAAGGTCATCTTGAGCGATATTGTCTTCAATTTTATTCATTTTGATTTCTTCACGTGCTCTTCTTGACGATTTATCACTTGGTGGTGTTCCGAGATTTACAGTGAACTCTTCAACTGAGTCTTTTGGAGGCATTGTTGATTTTTCCTCCGCCTAAATGTGACGTTAACTTAGAGATATCATGATGCGCGCGTACAAATTTTACCGAAAAAAATAAAGAAGAATAATACTAAATCGAAAATAACATAGAACCTCTCGAATGCTTTGAAGGAGATGATTACTCTCGAGGCGAAAATTGCAATTGTACACCTTCTGAACAGTGAAGTTCTGACTTCCTTTTAATATATTAAAATCATTTAGCTTAATCTGGAAGACGAACATCCTCCCCCTAATTTTCACTAATGCACAACGTACCATAATTAGGCAACCTTCATTTGCCTGTAATCATTTTACATAGAGAATATGGTTGTTTGAAATGAAATAAGAATGTCAAACAATAACATTTGTGTTTTATAATTTCTTTAGAGTTAGTTACCTTGTCAGAAATTTGGATGAGATATGTAACTGGATATTGTAAAATTTCTTCAACTTCCTTATCAAAAACATCCATTGTAGCCGACCCTGTGTAGTCTTCTACCTCAATAACCAACTTATACCTGCGTAATTATTAGTTAGTACAAACTGTTCTATACTATAAAATAATTACTAAGTACGACTTACTTACCTAGGGAGTGGATATTGAACTTCACGTTTACAAATACTACACCAAAAGGTGGAATCATTTTCCGCGACCTTCTTTTGATAGTATTGACATGACATGTAGTACCATCCATTATTTGTGTCAACTTTCAAAACACTTGCTATGCAAGTGAATACCTTTTCCTATTTGACAAAGTTTGAACATAAAATAATTTGTAAGCTAATTTTTCATTAAAAGTTGATATGTACAACACAAAGTTGATAAAGTCAAAAGCACCAATGTTAGTTTCTTACCTGACAATCACTGTCTCTTATTATGTCGATTATTTCAGCCAATCTCTTTCTATTCTTGAACATAAACTCCTCAACAGAATTTACACGCTTGGATGGTGTTGCAATTTCCTCGATTTGGGTACTTCGAGTTGCATTACTTAATTCATGCAAGTAAAATGTGAGTATATCATATAGAATGTAAGTTGATAACAAAACAAAAGAACCAACTAAAATGCACCGTAAATTCATGTGATATGTATACCTCTCGATGTATTCAACAACTTCTGGAATTTCTGGGTTGACATAAACTTTCGTTGCAGTTGTTGATGATAAACGGAAAGAACCTATTATTATGAGAGCATGCGTATAAATAAATTAGGCTAACACGTTAAACTTAATACATCAATAAATACATAAGTAAAGTATATATATGAATAAACTTTTGATTATTCTATACATCACACGTTCTTAATATAATGACAAATATTTCGTGTTAAAATGAACATACCATTAAACTTCTTAACCAATGTGGATGTAACAACCAATATAAATGGAGGAGAATTTGTCAAAGGAATATTGTCATCAATATCATAAACCGCCTTACCCCAAAGTGTCACTTCTACAGAATTGCAACTGTGACATAGAAAATCAATAAAATAGTTAACAATACCAACAAAAAAGATTAGACTATTGAACATATGCAAAAAGATAGGAGGAAAAAAAAGAGTAAATAAGACACAGTAATATAAAGTATTTAACACAATATTTCATAATAGTGAAGAACCTGACCACTTATCTGTTAACTCAATCTCTCTTTTCTTCACCATGTTTTCTCGTACACGTATTTCATGAATCGTGCTCTTCTTAGTTAACTGTCCAATAACATCTAAAGAACACAAAATGAAATTAATATTATACGAAACAATTTCTCAAAGTCCATATAAACCCAAATTTGAAACTAATACAAATTATCTAACTCAAACCTATTGGAATTGAAAATACCTGTCAAATATGTATCCACTTGAAAACGGGAGTGAATATCACTAAATTCCACAAACTCAAACTTATTGATTTTGAACTTATCATCTTCTCCGATAATGTTCTTCACAGTAGTTGCCACCGTGAAGTTAATCATATAATCATGGTGAAAATGGCTTATTTGGACTAACTTTGAAATTTTCTATAAAATAAATCCCACCTTCACGCAAACTTGATCTATATTTTGGTACTTGATTCTTACGAATGGAGGCATGAATGTGAGTATCCTGTGAAAAAATAAAATTTATGAAAATACATTTTTATAGATTATAAATGTAATAACACATAGTGCGCGCGCGCACACACACACACACACACATATATATATATATATAATGAACCCAAAATGTATAACATAATAGAGAAATACTGTACATGTTCATCCAACAGAACCATCTCCAAACCAATTAGTTCATTGTTGTTCTTCGCATTTACCGCATCCCACATACGCGTGATTCTGACCTTAATTTTCCATTGATCCCTTATTGGAGAAATTTTATAACATCTGCATTTGTGTTATTGCTTTGCATTATATTGTCATGCATGATAATGTGATGTGGCGTGTCTTTTGGCACATGGTTGAGTGAGTTTTGACTCACGAGTTAATTTGGGTGTCTGTATTAGAGAACCCTTTGAAACTGTAGTGATTGAGGATTTGTTGTTGTGACGTCTCTCTGAATGTGAGACGGTCACTGTGGAATACTTTAAATGTTTATCTGAAAATAAATGTTTATCTGTAGACCCTCAGAAGATAGAAGCAGTTACCAACTGGGTGAGACCAACGAATGTGACAAACATCCGAAGTTTCTTAGGATTAGCTGGGTATTATCGGAGATTTGTAAAAGACTTTTTGCGTATAGCAATGCCAATGACACAGTTAATGAGGAAACATATTATTTTTGTTTGGAGTCTAGAATGTGAAGAAAGTTTCCAAGAGTTGAAGGGTCGACTAGTGAAAGCACCAATATTAGCCGTTCCGTCAGGGACCGAAGGATTTATTATTTACAATGATGCTTCATATAGAGGTTTAGGTTGCGTTCTTATGCAAGGTGATAAAGTCATTGCGTATGCATCGAGACAACTTAAACCGCACGAGAAGAATTATCCAACACATGATCTAGAATTGGCCGCCGTGATTTTTGCATTGAAGATTTGGCGTCATTACCTATACGGGGAGAAATGTGAGATCTATACGGATCACAAGAGTTTGAAGTACCTGTTTACACAACGAGATTTGAACATGAGGCAAAGAAGATGGTTAGAGTTGATGAAGGACTATGATTTGTCAATTCAGTATCATCCGGGCAAGGCGAATGTCGTCGCCGATGCTCTTAGTCGCAAAGTACCAACCAACACCGCATCAGATTTGACTTCTCAGAAAGAACTGATACGAGATATAGAGAATTTAGAGCTTGAAGTGATACCGAGGATTGAAAGTGGCTTGATGTCGACGATTGTGGCACAACCACTATTGATTCACGAGATCGCAGAGAAACACCTTCGAGATGTGGCTTTGAAGAAGATTTGTGATGAGATTCTGATGGGAAAATAACCGGGATTTACTTTTGAGAATGATGTTTTGAGATTGAGAGGTAGAATTTGTGTGTCTAACGAGAAGGAGTTGAAACGGAACATCCTAGAAGAAGCACACAATACGAAGTACACCGTTCATCTGGGAAGCACCAAGATGTATAGAGATTTAAGACATGTTTATTGGTGGCCGGAAATGAAGAGAGAAATAGCACACTATGTTTCGCATTGTACTAGTTGTCAACAAGTAAAGGCCGAACGCCAAGTACCCTCAGGATTGTTACAACCGTTACCGATAGTCGAGTGGAAATAGGAGCACATAACAATGGATTTTGTTAGTGGGTTTTCGAGGTCGAAGAGATCAAACACTATTGTTTGGGTGATTGTTGATCGTTTGACGAAGTCGTCGCACTTCCTACCAATCCGAACAACTAAGCCAATGACGTTAGCTAAGTTGTATATTCGCGAAATTGTGAGACTACATGGTATCCCAGTTTCTATCGTTTCGGATAGGGATAGTAGTTTTACATCGAAGTTTTGGAGAGCCTTGCAAGAAGCAATGGGTACCACATTGCACTTTCGTACCACTTTTCATCCTCAGACCGATGGCCAATCAGAGAGAGTAATCTAGATTTTGGAAGACATGCTTCGGTTATGTGTACTTGATTTCCAGGGTGATTGGGAAGACCACCTACCGTTAATTGAGTTCTCATATAACAACAGTTTTCAGTCGAGTATTGGAATGGCTCCTTATGAAGCTTTATATGGTCGTGTTGTCGTTCACCGATTAGTTGGATAGAGGTGGGAGAAAGAATGATTGAAGGGCCTAAAATTGTACAAGAAACGACGGATAAGATAAAGGTAATTAGACAACGATTACTGACAGCCCAGAGTAGGTATAAGAGTTATGCCGACAAGCGCAGACGGCCGTTGGAATTCGATGTAGGAGACTTGGTGTATTTGAAGGTGTCACCTTCAAAGGGAATAACCAGATTTGGTAGATACGGGAAACTCAACTCGAGGTATGTAGGACCTTTTGAGATTATTGGGAGAGTTGGACCCGTAGCTTATCGTTTGAAATTGCCAAGTGAGTATGTTCAAGTGCATAACGTGTTTCATGTATCATTGCTACGTAAACACTTAGCGGAGGATAGAGATCAAGTGACATCAAGTGATGACTCCGACGCCGAATGAGATTCAGAGTGATTTGACGTACGTTGCGTATTCAGTAGAGATCTTGGATCGGAAGGATCAAGTCTTACGGAACAAGGTAATATCGAAAGTGAAAGTGTTATGGCATAGCCAAACTACGGAAGAGATGACGTGGGAATAGAAGATGAGATGCGTACCCAGTATCCGCACCTTTTTGAGACATGAGGTATAAATTTGGGGACAAACTTCTTTTAAGGGGGAGAGTATTATAACACCTGCATTTGTGTTATTGCTTTTGCATTATATTGTCATGCATGATAATGTGATATGGCGTGTCTTTTGGCACATGGTTGAGTGAGTTTTGACTCACGAGTTGATTTGGGTGTCTGTATTAGAGAACCCTTTGAAACTGTAGTGATTGAGGATTTGTTGTTGTGACGTCTCTCCGAATGTGAGACGGTCACTGTGGAATACTTTAAATGTTTATCTGAAAATAAATGTTTACCTGTGTATTTCAATATCTGTATTATTTTCTGTTTTAGAATTTATATCTGTCGTTAGTTTTAGTATCCTGGTGAGAACGAATTAACACGCTATTAATTTGGTAGGCTAATTAGCAACTTCGGAAACGTCATGTAGAAATTCGCGTTTTAGCGACCAAACGAAACTTAGTCGAAAACTTTTATAATTTTGAGGTTTCACTTATAAAGCTGTAAATAAGCTGTGTAGAAAGTTTTAGAGACTGATTAGGAGTTTTGAAAACTCGTGGGCAGGTAAACGTAATTCCCGAGAGTTTTGTCTATATATAGATAGAGATGGTTGAGATATTTTCTAAGTTCTTAACCTAAATTCCAAAAAGGGGGCCATAGGGAGATTTTGGAGCTTAGAGCTTTGCGACGCCAAACGACGACCTTCCGTCAGTTTGTTTTCTCCCAGATTTCATATTCGAGCTCCTCGAGGTAAGAGCTTCATTTTGATATATGTTAGGACTTGTTTGGCCAAGTTTTTCGAAAAGTTTTTTTCTAGAATTTTTCATAAAAGTTGGTAAATGGAATTTTGATTCATAGAAATTGTACTAGACGGACTTCTGCACGTTCTTTGTGCACGTGTTTTCTTAAGATTGAATTATAAGAGCGTAAATCAAAGGTGAGTGATTCAACTATGTTTTTGGAATGGTTTCTTGACATGTATTCATGTTATGTTTGAATAGCATGTATTAATACTAAGAGATATCTTGTGTAGTTCATGTTGGGCATTTATATTGATAAGTAGGCCCAATAGCACGATGAAATGTTTTGATTACCGCGAGCATGGTGATATGTATTTGAGCATGTTAAGTTGCTTATTTGGGTCAGAAGGACCACTTGGTCACCGTGCCATTTTGTGGAGCCGATATAGGCATTAAGGTCGCACAATTGAAGAGAAGAATCGTGGGTCTTACCCTTTCGCGTGGACTTATTGGCGAGGAGTCACGGATTGGGAGTATGGACGGGCACGTGAGTCTCCGACGACTAGTATGAAATGTAGAGATGTGAATGCGGACATGTTTATCATTCATGTGCCTATGTTGTTTTATTCACTAAGCGTTAGCTTAAACAAATCGAATATCTATGGTTATTCAAATAACCATTTCAGGTGTTAATGCTGGCGAGGAATCGGAGAAGTGAGCACATGGGTTCAGAGTTCAATTAGAAGGCAACCCAAATGTTGATCTTGTAGTTTTGGAACAATAGGGAATGTTGTAATAAGGATTTGAATGTTTTAACTTGTGTTTAACTTAGTATGTTAGAGTGGACCTAAAGCATGGTAATAGTTAGTAACTCGTTGTAATTATACGTTGGTAATGTTTTAATACAGCTAGGATTACTTTGATGAGAAGTTGGAGTGTGTGGTTAACACTTGGTTGTTTTTGAAAAGCTTTTGAAACTTGTGTTTCTGCAGATTGGGCTACTGTCAGGGGAGCAGTCGACTGGTCCAGTGTTCAGTCGACTGGACCCTTGTGCCTGCTAGCTACTGCTTTTTAATATGGCAAAAGCAGTCGACTGGGCCCTGCCTCAGTCGACTGGACCTCTGTAGGTTTTGTGTTCATTTTGGTTCTGCTTGTTTCAGTCGACCGAAGGGGGGGATTCAATCGACTGAAAGTTGGAGTCCCAGTCGACTGGACCCCAGTCTCAGTCGACTGGATTGTCTGTTAAACCTTTTTGAAAACTCTCTGCTTTCTTCAGTCGACTGAGGTTCAGACCCAGTCGACTGGACCCCTAGTTTTAAAATGTATTTTGTTTTCCGCTGCGTGTGTTCTTCAAACTAAATTTTGGGAACGTTAATGAATTGGTTTAGCCTCGGTGGCGTGCCACGGGCTCCGGTTCCGCTATTGTGGGACCGGGCTGTGACAAATTTGCTCCAAAAAATTGTGTCTGGTGGTCATGTTTATCAGTTGAAACCTAGAAAATAAAAACAATCAAAAGTCATGTAAATTGTATACAATTAATGATAAAAATAATTAAACTATAAGGGTCTATTTGACAAAATGAAAATTAAGTGTTGGATTATAAGCACTAAAATTTCAAGTGATTCAATTTGCAATACATATAATAGTGTCTTAAGTATTGAAATTGACTGCATTCATTGATTACTTTCAGTAGAGATTTTTTTACTTAAAATAGATTTTGGCTACTTTTTCAATTAAGTGGTACTTTCCAAAACGGAGTAAAACAAAATAAGTGCTAAAAATGTTAATTTCAATACTTAATTGGGATATCAAACACACCCTAAGTATCTATTGATAATTGATAAGTATAAATATGTACCTGTAGGTAAATTGTCAAAAATTTCCTTGTAGACAACATTTTTTGTAAAACAGTCATCACAATTGTTATCATTCTGTATCAAAAATTTTAATCCATCCCGTGAAGTCACCCTCAATACAGCAACATATAATTGGCCATGACTGAACACAGGCTTTGGCAAATAAACCCCAACATGATTAAATGTTTGGCCTTGACTTTTATTTATAGTCATTGTAAAGCAAACTTTAATGGGGAATTGTCTTCTGGTGAAAATAAAAGGCCATTTTGATTCAGAGGGAGACATCTCAATTCTGTGAATAAATACTCTTGTTCCAACATTAGTGCCAGTTATGACCTCAGCTTCAATTACTCTATTTGCCAACTGTGTAATAATCAATCTTGTCCCATTACAAAGGCCAATACTTTGATTCAAATTTCTCAAAAGAATAACTGGTACTCCAACCTTTAGTTCAAGGTCATGATTAGGTATCCCAGAAAATTTTAGGGTATTCAAAAACTCAGTTGGATATAAAATGGATTGCTCATTAACATCATTTGAACTCGGACAAATCCTATAAGAGCTTAAGCACTTCTTTGTTTCACTTGGAAGGGATGCAAGAATGTAAGAATTGACTTCATCCACAATTTCATTTTTTGGTGCTAAAATAGCTCTGTCTCGAATGTAGTGGGGATCATTATAGCTGGCGACCAAATCAGGATAGGTGCTAGGCACAATTTGGCTAATGGAATTAGTACTGGCAGGAATCAAAAGATCTTCCGGGATCTTAATCCAAGTGGGTTCATCCTCATCATCGATTGCAAACACTGGTAACTTTCCATCTCCAAGATTTAATACCCATTCACTAAAATCCCTCATTGCCTCCATAGCAGTGGGGTCTAATGAAGTGTTTATCAATCTCATGTTAATGGTTAAAACAAAAATTTGGCAATGCTCCCAAATGTACACGAATTTATTTATTGATGCAGAAACAATATCTTCCCTCCCCCTCTGGGTACTACTAGAAGTATTTATCTGAAATCACCCCCCAAAACAACTGTTTTCCCCCCGAATATTTTATCCTGAGATCCTGGATCGGTAAAACGCATGATATCTCTAAAGGTACGATCCACGGCCTCAAACACATTTCTATGCACCATTGGTGCTTCATCCCAGATTATCAATGATGTCTTACATATTAACTCAGCTAAGGGAGAGCCTTGGTTGATACCACAACATGAATCATCATCTATGTTTATTGGGATTTTGAACCTAGAGTGTACAGTTCTTCCTCCGGGCAATAAAAGTGATGCTATACCAGAAGATGCCACAGACAACACGATCTTACCTTCAGAACGTATTCGTGCGATTATTGTTGTCCATAAGTATGTTTTTCCAGTTCCTCCATTGCCGTACACAAAGAAAAGCCCACCAGAGTCTCTATCAACTGCCTGTGTAATAGCATTGTAAACATTTTGCTGTTGGACATTAAGGCCACTATGCAATTTTGAGTGCTCTTGATGTAGAAATTCTCTATCATAACTCAACTCTTCTGAAATCAATCTATTATCTACATCATTTAGTAAAGCCAAGTCGAGAAATGGAATAGTAGGAAATTCTTTCAATGATCTACCATTTCCATTTAAAAGTTTCTCTATCTCATATAATGCATAGTTCTTTGTCTGGGATGAAGTCAGAACCAATGATTGGGAGTTCAATAAACGACGTTGACTGTCACGCCCCGACGTAGCATAAATAAGGAAAGCGTTTAATTTCCTTTATGGACCCGTAGGTCGCGACAGTTTGAAGGATCGATTCCGTCCCAAACGTCGAACAACAAAACATAATAATCAGAACAGAGCAATCAAGGCTTACAAAAATTTTCTAACTTATTACATCTTATGAACCGGGGTCAACTAAGGCACAGACCGCCTTGAAAATAAAATAATAACTTAGTGTCTGTTACAGTCATCCTTAAAACAAAACAGTTTAAAAACTCAAACAGATAAACTTAAAGCATATATTTAATGAACATTTCTCTTATTCCAAAAGCGACCATTCTCAATTCGCATAGTCATATGATTCCTCCTGGTTATAACCTGAAAAGCCTGAACACGAATGTCCAGGACGCATCAACATCGTCAGCTTCAAGAAGCTGGTGAGTATTAAAAACATGACTTTAAATGTAACACATACCCATTTACCTTTTTCCATTATTAGATTGTTAAATCTATAGTTAAACCGCAGAAAGAATTTATTTTATACAACCACAAGGAAAATAATAAAAGTCGTTCATTCATAAAAGACAGTTACTCGTGTATGAGACAATGCACCACACTCATCTTGCCGACTCTTTTCTCTCGACAGCCACGACAACCCACTATCCTACTCCTGGTATCTTTGAAACACTCAGATAGCCACACTTTAGCAACGGGGCGCCAGGGAGTGTCCAGTTTGCCTCACACTTTGGTCCGGGGTACCAGGGAGTGTCCAATGCCTCACACTTTGAATACCCTAACCGCCATGCAAATACCGGGGCAACCCCTCACACAGTATCCAGACTTGAGTTATCAGGGAGTGTCCGTAGGCCACACTTTAGCACTACCATGGGTGCCAGGGAATGTCCGAGTTCGGCTTCACACACTTTAACGCTTCCATGGGCGTCAGGGAGTGTCCATATTTGCCACCGTCGCATTTCAAAGATACCCTCTTCCACAAACTCAACCACAACCACAACCACAACCACAACCACAACCACGACCACAACCACAAACTCATACTCAACCACAACCATAACCACAACCACGACCACAAACACAAACTCATACTCTTTCCACACTGCCATTACTCTTTTCCGCACAGACTGACACCCCCATGCATGTACTACTGACCCCACATGTATGTCATGAAACTTAAACATGCGGCAATTTACTGAATTATAAATACAACATGCGTACGGGGCTTGATAAGTCATACTACAATGTTTTAATCATTCAAACATAACCAAATAGTGTTCTGATTAACTAAATATCCCAAACAGAACCTTAACAGTACTAAAAAGTTGAACCAAACAGACCTTAAACACAAAACAGACAAAAACAGAAACTGTCAGAACTCGCGCGCGCTGGCCGCTCGCGCGAAAGATCGCTCACGCGGGCCGCTCGCGCGATATGCCCAAATTTCCTTTTATAATATAACTTTTCTGTCTGCCTGTGGAAGCCAAGGTCGCGCGCGCGGATCGCTCACGCGAAGGGGTTCTCGCGCGACCCTCGCTCGCGCGACCAGCCAATTTTTCATTTATATAAATAAATTCTTACGTCTGCCTGGAGACGCCTACCTCGCGCGCGCGGGCCGCTCGCGCGAAAGGTCGCTCGCGCGGGCCGCTCGCGTGATTCCTCGCGCGCGCGAGATGAAGCTGAGGCTTCATCTTCCCCGCAGAAACTGCTCTGGTTCAGTAAAACAGGGGTCTTTTTGACCCATTTTCAATTCTGTAAGTATGTATATCATGTTATATATGGATCTCTTCCTTTTTCAACGAGGATTAAGAACCTATAATTAATTTAACATGATTTTAACTATAATTCTCCAATTTCATGAAAAACTAAAATATGTCAAAACTTATTTTCTTATATACTTTCTCATGTGAATAAATTAAGCTCTAAAACTTTCACCATAGTCAATACATACTGTAATCTTTGATATTCATCTCTGAAAACGGATTTAGATTAAGGTTTGAAAATCTTGATTTCAAGCTATGAACTTTCATACGTAAAATTTCCATGGAGTTTTATAAATTAAGCTACCCAAGTCAGTAAACACAATATGAATTACATTGGGAGTGAGTTAATAATACTCACAGAGATATAGATAGAAGAAATTGTTTGAGAAAGAAACCCAATAAGAAATCCAAATGAATTCCAAGCTTCCAAGCTATTGGCTATGGAGAGAAGAGCTCTTCTTTCTAAATTCAGCAATTATAAACTCTCAAACTCTCTCTGTTTCAGTTTTGTAGAATGTGTATCCAGTGTGGTTAAGTGTGTGTGTGTGTGTATATATATAGAGATCAAATTGATGGACTTGGAGGCCAAGATAAGTCTCCTATACTCTACAAATGCATTATATATTTTAATTACTAAAACTATGATATGCCCATACGTATATGTACAGATTTTATATACACAAACTGTTGAAGTTTGTTTAGATGGGGTCTAAGCTAGTTTAGGAGTTCATATAGGTCCATAGGGGGGCAACATGAAGTTGTTTGGGAAATAGGAGCTTAAGGCACAAATTAACACACACTAGCATGGGGTTGCCAAACATGGCACAAGTCAAACATTAGTTGCCATTATTGGAAAGTAAAGTATAGTCACTCCAAATTTTATGTCACTTCCTAAAACTGTGCAATTTAAACACGGCACAGACTGTTTTAAACACAAACTGGTATTTTTGTGACACAGTGTTCATCACAAAAATATAGAAAATTTATTTTAACGTAGGAAATAGTTTTCTGATTTCGTAAAAATACAGTTTGAGTTAAAAGCGGATATTTCCACCGTTTTGAAATACAGATTTTAAAATCCACACAGGTATTATTAACTTTTGTAAAATTGCAGTTTGGCCCCAATAAAATTTCAAATGTGAGATATAGCAAGAAATAAATTCTACTCACACGAATTGAAATTAAATTAAAATAAAAGTGGACAAGGAATATTAAATATGACAATGCCAATGAATGAAAATGCAGGTTATTACATTGACGATATAAAATATCATCTGAGAGTAATTCCCAATTCCTCTCCCATAACCTTAATGGTTCTGTTACCTCACAAAAAAGTAATATCGTGACAAATAATTGACGCAACTGGTGACCTATTTGCCAATTTGCTGCCTCAGAGATAACCGTATACCACTCATCATCACCATCCAACAACCCTAATGCGTAACACGCATCCTTATACGTAGGATAGACAATAGAATATACAGTTTTGATGTCGTCATGATTTTCAGGGCCTCTAACAATATTTAAAAGCATTCGGAGATAAAACCTTTCACCAGAAGATGGATGCGCATAGAAAATTCTTCCTATCGATATTCCTTTCTTACGCACAAACCATTTCTTTTTATCCTGATTCCAAACCCAGCCAGATGGAAATTCAGTATATTTAAGCTGTTTTGCTGCTGCATTGTGCTTATTGGTATGCATCCACTGGGTAAACATTGTGCTCTCAACATTTTCTCGGTCAAACACGTCATCTAATTCATCAGAATCATTGAATACAACACCATGTTCATCAGGAAGATGAAAAGATAGTCTTTCAACACTTGGTGTTCGAAATTGAATAGCAAACTAAAAAATGCGCCATGAGGCTTCTGAAGCCGATACATAACAACAATCCAATTACTTCTTAATCTCATCAACCTCGTGAATCACTTGTGCACCCCTTGAATTATCCGTAGATAGATTTCTTCTATCACAAAAGTTGCACGATCACGTCTTTTGTTAACGTATTTGAACAAATATTTTATTGACCTAGATTGATTACACCACTCCACATTAATGTGAGCCTGATATTTAACAATCAAATCAACATTGTGAGGTATTACCCATCTATTATCAACTGCTACACCATTCTTTACTTATGTGACCTTGTTATTTCTTCTTCTATAGACAGGGAATCCATCTTCACTGACCGTTGTTTCATTGTGAAACTTCTTGGGATAATGTTTGGAACAATTATTATCTATCATGCACGGTGACTTTGTGTTAGATGCACCACATGGTCCGTGTATCATAAATTGTACCACAGACTCACTTGCAATAGGATCAATATTTTTATCGGGTAATTCTGTCAAGATTATTCTATTAATTTCATATGCATTTGGGTATTTATCCTCTGGGTGTAGGAAAAGCAAAATGTGAGCATGCGGTAACCCTCTCTTTTGAAATTCAATTGTATAAATAGCTGGGAATTAAGAAATAAACAGTGTTAATTAAATTTCAAGCAGTTGTATTATGTTTATAGAGAATACATCAATTAGAGGGAAATAAGTTACCTGCTCGGACTCTACCAAAATGCTTTTCACGCATTAAATCCTTCATCAATTGGTCTAATTTGATTTTGAAGACTCGTACAACAATGTCAGGCCGATCTTCAGCTTTTTGACCCGGAATAAACTCTAGAAAATATTGAATCTCTTGCCACTTATGGTTGCAAGTGAATGTAATGAAGAGATCAGGAGGGCCTGCCCACCTGCAAATGGCCATTACATCTTGGTAATTTTGCATCATGTATCTTGGCCCACCAGTGAAGGTTGATGGCAATACAAACCTTCTTCCAGTAGAAGCAGATGTTGTGTCTCCACCTACAACAGTATCTCTTAACCCTCTGTATAATTCGACTCGCAATTTTTTTTGATTGCGTCTGATCCAGTTTAAATTGTTCTCTTCAATGCATGTGTATGCATCTACAATAAACTGTTGAAAGAGACGACCTCCCCAAATTAAAGATTCTCCCTCAATTTCTCTATTCTAAATGCGATAAGCATAGTACTCTCGCATGCTTACATATTTTCTCTTCATTGACCTTCTACCATCAGCTCTGAATGGTATGTCGACTCTATAACCATCTTCTGCATATGGAAAAAGAAGAGGGTATTGCATTGCCATAAAACTTGGATGCAATTCGTTAATTCGTCTCAAACCGCTACCAATCTCTTCTACAATAACGTCTCTATTTTCAGTTGATTGTTGTCTATCACCAACGATAAGTGCGGCTACTTCTGAAGATGATGGTAAATTATATTGCCTGCCATCCCTTTGTCGAGTACCAATCAACCTCAAACGAATGTTCACAAAATCCTCATCTTGGAATCGACCTCTTGCCATCCTAAAAACCTTAGAGAGCGGATTGTGCTCATCGAGCATGTTAACCAAACCCTGGACAATTTCTGAATCCAAATTTGTAACACCATTATTTGAGCTTACAGCGTTGATTCGGTTCGTTACTTCATTATTTGTGTCATAAATGTACAATTGTGCAAACTGTGGCTTTTGTCCAGGAATAGGAATAAGAGATCCAATCTTATGATGATTTTGGCCATTAATGCGGAACAAATAAGGTCCACTTCCATTATTTATTTGATTGTCAATTACTCCACCCATCGATGTGAATGCAAACATCGAATTGTATGCTCTAATGTTGTCCTTGAACTTCTTTGATCTTCATCCCCCTTCATAATTTAATAGTTGTTTAAAAAAATCAGGGGTGTCTTTAAGAAGAGGAAGTTCCACTTTTCCATCTTGACAACACATCGAAAACTTGGGATGTACCGGAGTCTTGGATTTCAGTGTTCTCTCTTGATACCAAAAAATAGCTCCACAGTGACAACAAAATTCATTTGGTCTTCCAAAGTCCCAGGGTACAAAATATTTTCCTAAAAGTTTTTATAAGTTGAAGTTAAATGGTATTTAAATCTTATAAAATTCATACATTAAATATCGTTATGCATTAAACTTACGACATAAAATGCTTTCGGTGTTGCTAATGGTCAACTCTTCTGTGTAATCTTCTGTTTTCATAAGAGAGAAAATTAATTCAAATCCAGTACATTTGTTGTATTAATATGGTAAAGAATTACTTTTAAGGAGAGTATACCTAGTGATTCGTTCGAGCTCCCATCTACATCACTTCCCGCATTGTCTCTAACATTGTGATTTTTCAACCACAAATGGCATATGTCCACTTGCATTATGTCTTCTATGGACAGAGGATTCAGTTGACATGTGGTCATGACTCTGGCCAATGCATGGGTAATGGCATGACTGACCCAATTCAACACGACACTGGTCATGTATGTTAGGGATGCTAGATTAAAGAATTGGAGGCATGTAAAATTGAGTAGAATACATGCACTTTGTGCTTGGAAGCACATTTGTTGAGCTTCTAATTGAACCATCTTCATTGACGACGGACCGCGATATCACATTTTGATGAGTCAATGAACGATTTAGAGATGGAGTATGTAACCAAGGAGATACGGTATCCATACGTTGGGAAGGAATGAAGCTTGATGAGTTATCATTTAATTGGAACTGTAACACTGAGTTGGCCAGACCTCGACATTGTATCATTATAGATCTTCTAAAGTGTCTAGCACGTCTAGCACGTTCTAATTGGTTCATTTGGACTATGAAATTTAAGTAAAATATGAAAATAAGTACGAATAATAATTGTACTATATTACAACACATTAATAAGTGATATATATAAATTTATGATGGGAAGGAAGGAATCTTGATGAGTTATCATTCAATTGGAACTGTAACATAAAGTTTGTTTCACTGGAAGTTGTACCATTATAGACCTTCTAAAGTGTCTATTATGTCTAGCATGTTCTACTTGGTGCATTTGAAGTATACAATTTAAGTAAAATATACAAATAAGTATGAATAAGAATTTTACTATATTACAACATACTATTGTAAATGAGTAAGCATCTAGATTTTTCACTGACATGGCTTTTATTTTTATTTTTTAATTTCATATTTTACATGTATAACAATTTGATTTACATTTTTGGTGATGAATTTAATGGTCAAGGAAAGAAAGTTGCAAAAGGTAAAAGTATATTGGGACTTTAATTAATTGACTTTTTAATTTCTACTCTTAGTTATAAACTCTACAAAATGGAGTGAAGGACTTAATAATGAGTATCAAATGTCAAACACAACTTTATTTTTTTTATTTTTAATTTTTTTTAATGAATTTTCTTTACTTATTTGGTAAAGAGGGGTATTCGCCTTATGCAGAATTTGCTTAATGTGACCAAATTATTTAATGATTTTTTTTATTTAGATTAAGATCTTGAATTAAAATGTTCTAAATATGTCATCGTAGTTTATTTGTATGAATTTGTTCATATTTTAGTCGAAATACATCACGAATCACAGCCTTTTCACTTTATTGACTTTGTATGTTTCTTAACTTCCCTTTTGTTCGTATATACTTTGCATCCCGATACATGTTGCATTGTGAATTTATTTTAGACAACTTTGACTGAGGTGAAGGCTAAATGCATCGTTGTGACTTATATATGTGGCGATGACCAAGCTACCTAGCCATTACTGTATTCAAAGATTAATTTATCAAGATTCTTCTTGCTCTTTTTGAGTGTCCATCGATCATAAATGTAATGTACCTCATATATTCTCATCATTGTACGAGTAGGTATAAATTTTCTGTTTATCTCTATATGGTACTTTAATATTTTTTTTTATAAATTTTCAGCTAATTAGAAACAGTGCTACTCCTACAATGAGATTTTAGAATGGTTGGGTTTATATTATCTATGTCTCATTTATGTACTAGTGTAATTTGTTAATTTCAAACAATATTGATGCAAAGTATCTAACATTTGTTTGTTTGTTAATTTGTTTTTTTTTTCCCTTGTATAAGTGTTTTTTTAAAACACATAAAACAAACAAACAACTAAATAGGCCACATTAAGTTGAACGTTATAAGCATACATAATTAGCAAGTAGGAAATATGTAATAGAAACACAAAATAAACACAATGACATGTTGACTCTTTGTCAAAATAATGGGTGGGTGGGATTGCTCCTTTTGTGTTGTGGATGTAATATGTTTAAGTTTTTTTTTTTTGGGTGGTCAAGTGTTATTCTCGCAATATGTTTGGATGCGATTTTTGTTCTTTAAACTTAATAAGTCTTAAATGAGGGTTTTTTTTTTACTAAATTTATATTTTTAAAACATCAGTACATAATTATTTTTTTTCAAAATTTATTTTTTTAAAAAAATAAGAATTTTAAAAACTAATCCAAACACACTCTCTGGTTTTTAAAATTTTTGTTGTTTTTCCATTTTTTTTTGTGATAGATCTGTTCTATTACATGGGTCCCCCTTGAAGGCGCTATTGCGCGCTGCTTGTACTACTGCGTGTTTTTTTTAGGGTTGGTTGAAGATGATGACGTTCACACTTTAGGCGCAGTGTATGAGGCCGCCGCCTATAAGTTTTGGTTTGGCATCATAAATTTTTTGATGGGTGACCAATAGGGATGGCAACGGGGCGGGTATGGGACGGGGCCCCCATACCCCGCCCCCGCCCCGCTTCAGTAAACCCTCCCCCCGCCCCCGCCCAGCCCCCGGTGTCCCCGACCCCGCCCCGCCCCGATTATGTTTTTTTTTTTGGTACACAAATTAAAAAAGCAATTTTTTTAATGCATTTTTTTCTCTAATAGTGCAGTTTTTTTTTAACTTACCCAATTAGTTCCCTAATAGTGCAGTTTTTTTTTTTAATGGTAATACACATAACTATTGAGGGGTAAAAATATAAATACAAGTGTATTCGGGGCGGGGGCGGGTTTTTTGACCCTACCCCGACCCCGACCCGGGTTTTGAAAATCTTCCCCATACCCGCCCCTAACCCTATTAAGCCCCCCCCCCCCCCCCCCCCCCCCATACCCTACCTATTAGGGGCGGGGCGGGGCGGAGCGGGGAACCCGAAAAACCCACCCCATTGCCATCCCTAGTGACCAATCACATTGCATGGAAAGTAAATGCTAGGAGTAGTGTTTTTTTTGTTTTTCGTCTTTGACCAAGTAACCCCACAGTATGCATAGTGGCGTGTTTGGCTAGTGTTGGATATACGGAGTATTTACCAATTGAATCAATTGATATTGGAGAGTGTGTATCATCTTCATACTGAAGGTACTGTAAATATTTTTTTATTCATTAAAACAGCCCTTATTTTATTAAATTTGTTTTAATAGCTTTAAAATTCTGAAAAAAAAGTGGAAAATTTATTTTTAATATTTCCTATGTTAAGGACACTATGTGGGACCAGAAGTAATTTTGTGATAAATTATTTCATTGAATTTTGGTATTTTATAGCATAAAATAATATTTTATATATGTTTTTAATTGCTTAAAATATCCAAAATGAATATTTATTTTTGACATTAATGTATAGTGTCTAGGACACTGTAAGGGACTCTAAGATAATTTTTGGGTAAATTATCATGTATTTATGGTATTTTAGAGTATATAATTAATGTTTATGGATATTTATTTAATTGCTTAAAATAGCCAAAATACACTATTAATTTTTGTAATTAATATGGGACATAAGGGACACTGTTTTGAGACCATGTAAAATTTTGTGAGACTCATAGATAATTTTTGGTAAATTATCTGAATCATATTAATATTTTAGAGCATATAATTGTGTGTTTTTGTACACATATTAAATTGCTTAAAATATTTTTATTGATTATTAGTTCAGGGAATTAACACAATGTGTTTAGAACACAAGTGGTAGCTTGAGAAAATTATTTTAGTGTATTTTCTCGCTCTTTGGGATATATTTTAGAGCATGTATATTGTGTTGAGAATGCAATATAAATTGCTTAAAATATAACCAATTAAAGTTGTTAATTCTTGAATTTAATGTCTAGTGTGTTTTGTACACTAATTGGAGACTTGAGAAAATTTTATGAATTATCTCATTTTTTTGGTATTTTAGAGCATAAAATTTATGCATATGGGCATTTATTTAATTGCTGAAAATAGCCAAAATAGATGATTAATTTTTGAAATTAATATGGGGTGTTTGGAACACCATATTAGACCACTGAAAATCTTTGGAGAACAAATTTTTGAAATTTTTTGTATTTTTAGAAATTTTGTTGCTCATAGTTAATTTTGTTTAACTAAGATCAATTTATTATGTTAAATTGATTCAAAATGTTTTTAGGCCTTGGTGAAATTCCGGAAATTTTTATTTATAATGAAAATTTTGTTTTTCAATTAATTAAATTTTCCATAAGGTTTTAAATTAATTGTTAATTTAGAGGGCCCTTAATAAATTGGTTTTAAATTATGTTTTAAGACCTAAAAATTAGGTTAAAATTAATGAAAAATCCAGAATTTTTTCATTGATTTTACTTAGCTTATGGGAGCTATTCGGGCTGTGCAATAATCATTTTATTGCACATTTTATTATTTTTAGAGGCTCATTGCATTGTTGGTCACGTTTAATTACTGTTGTTTGTGATTAGTTGACCCTATGACCTCTAATTCCTCCTCCTTAAGTGGAGTGACGGATGAGTCCATTCATTTTATAATAAGACCACATGAGTGCTTGATGTGTGTGATTGATACATTTTAATCTGGCTTAAATGAATGGACAATAATTGACAATTTATAGAGCTTGTATCCTCACGATGTATGTTTAAGGCTGTTCTTGTATATGTTTATGAACAAAGCATCCCTAATTTTTATGGGCTATAAATGTAATGTGAGGACGAGAGTTTTATTTCTTGTATTGGAAAAGTCTACTTGTAAAGGGATGGTTTTCTTTGTTCATAAATCATACACTTGAATTACCTTAACATGAGCTCTAAGTTGTCAATTCGGACCCACGTGGGGGTCCATGCGCACTTTTGTTGTATGGCGCACTTTACATTTTGTGGATGATCTTAGATAGGTAATTGTACCATCTAATTGATGTTTGTTTAGAAAAATCAATTATAAAAGGTTTTTCTTGATTTACAAAATTAAGATTTGATTAATGAGCAATAGCGAATTTTTTGGTCTTAAATTGTAGAAAGGGAAAAACTTATTTGTAATTGGATTTTAAAACAAACCTTATGATATGTGCAAATAATAATGTCAATCCCTTGCGCATGTTCTCAAATATTATTCTTCAAATTTTTTGGATTCACAAAACAAATGTTTTTCCAAATCACACTTTGTCGATCTTTATAAAAGTAACAAGTTTAAAAGGGACTAATTTTTTGTAATATGGCACTGCAAAGTAACACACCGATAGAATGAGTAAGAGCTTATGGGCTCTATGCTTATTCTATGGTCCAACCCATTAAACCGAATAATGGGCCTCCGACCCAATATCATTATAACCTTAATAGATTAATAATACTTTGCCTGAGAAGGATCATGGCACGCGCTTTGTGATAGGCAGCATGCACCATGATTTTGTTGGGAAGTATATATACTATCCAATAGCCAAAATATTATGAGATCAGCTCAAATTTGTTTTTGATGGCACATTCACTACAAGATTAAGCATCTAGTTATGAAGTTCGAGAAAGTAAAGGAAACGTTCCAAGTACACGATGACTGGACATCTAAGGTCGATGACAAGTATGATTCGTGATTTCATAATACTCGGAACATCTTTACTGGCGAACTGCGGTTTCAGGCTATGATTAGTTCTTTGCCTGATTCGCGGGTCCATAGAAAACAAATCATGATCCACAACGAAAAATGTTAAATTTTTGGTTTTGACATTTTCTGACATGTTGAGCTGAATACGGAGCGCCAAAAGGTGAGGCGAACCGTATAGCTACACTTTTGACCACTACTTCCATAAGTGGAAGTAGGTGCAAGGCCAGTGGGCCTAAACGCAATGGTAAGGGTAAACCCGCTTAGAGGCAGGGTGGGGCCAGCAAGTTTGCGCCCAAGGCTAACAAGGTGGAAGAGCGCAATCGAGGACGTTTTTCAGTTCGGTGGTAATAGGATGGACATTTTTGGGTGGTAGTGTTACTAGGACATGGTTATCTAAGGATAACTGCTTAAGAATTGTTTTCATAAATTCTAGTTTTCTCTGTTAATTCATTTATTCTGAGACATGTCATGCTAGACTTGAACGCATAGGATGTGATAGGATGACTTGATTAGCTCGAGAAGCCCTTTTGGGCCCACTCGCTAAGGTTGACCTACCTATGTGTGAGTCTTGCTTAGTTGGCAAAGCATGCCGAAAGCCTTTTAGAGAGGCTATTAGAGCTACTCAAGCATTAGAGCTATTTTACTCAGATATCTGTGGACCTATGGTTGTAAAGGCACGTCATGGCGCCTCTTATTTTCTCACTTTTATAGATGATTTCGCGCGATGCAAGGATCGCGAGTACTTATCTAATCAGTTCTGGGAATTGTGTGAGGAAAAAGGGGAAACGCAGACAACTTTCTGTTCCGGAAACTCCGCAACAATATGGTGTTGTAGAAAGAAGGAATAAGACATTCCTAGATATGGCTAGGACTATGATGGCGCAAGTCAACCTCCCAATGTTGTTTTGGGGGGATGTACTCTTGTTTGGTGCCTACATACTAGAGTGCCCCCTCTCACTCGTTTCCCTCTACCCCCTTATGAGCTATGGAAAGGCGGAAAGCTCATTTTGGAGCATTTGCGCCCATGGAGCTCAAGAGGTTATGTTCACTATACCTTGCATAAGTGCGAGAAACTACGCTCGAGAGCTAGAAAGCATACCTTTAAAAGGTATTCTAATAGCTCGACAGCCTATGTCTCGTATAATGAACAAACGGGTATAGGAATGACAGAAATGGTGTCACATGATATTGAGGATGACTTCCCCAGATTTGTATTACTAAGAGAAATCTTGACCTCCATGAGTTGGAGGATGTTGAAGACAACATACCATCTTTAAGCGAGGGTGGGGAGATTGAGAATCCACATCCAATAATCACTATAAAATGGTACTAGTCTCCAGCCGAGTGGGAGTACACCGCTAGACGCTAGTGGGAGTGTACCAGATAGTGGGAGTGCACCACTAGGCACTCAAGATTCTCAGGTAGTACACTGTATGGTGATGAGGAAAACGTTCCCTATCGCTGTTTTGAAATTGAGGAAGACATTTTCATATGTGTGCAAATGTGTGCACAAGTGGATGAGGATGAGCCTGCTTCTTTTGTTGAAGCGTTTTTCTTCGTCTGCTGAAGCTGAGTGGATAGTTACTATGCCAGACGAGATGAGCCCTATGGACGTAAATAAGGTCTAGGAGTTAGTTGACATTCTGCCTGTGCGTAAGGCTATTGGAGACAAGTGTGTTTACAAAATCTAATGCAAGGTAGATGGTTCAATTAACAAGTATTAGACGCGCCTTGTGGCGATAGTTTGTACCCAGAGAGGGTATAGACCATGGAAACATGTTCTCCCAAAGGGTGAGATTTGACTCCATTCGCCTTATCCTAGCAATTGTCGCATATTTAGTTTTTGAACCTTATTAGTTGGATGTTTAAACTGCTCTTTTCTCAATGGAGAACAAGACGACGAGATAAATATGGATCATCCCATTGGTGTTGTGACCAAAGGGGATGAGCGCAAAAGTGTGCTGTCTCAAACGATCTATTTATTATCTCAAGTTAACAATCGTCTAGGCAGTGGTACAATGTGTGTACATTAAACGGTCCAAGAAAAGTGTTCTAACTCTTTGTATGTTGATAGCTGGGAACGAGATGAGTTCCATTGTCACCGCTTGAGAGTGGTAGTCCTCTCTGTTTGAGATTGAGGATATGGGTGATGCCAACCACGTGTTGGGAGTTTAGATTATGAGAGATCGTTCTCTGAAGCTTCTCTCCAGGTTTCTTGAACATTTTTCACATAAAAAGCTGTAAACCCATAGACATCCCATTTTTTGGGGACTCACCTTGACCTTAGATCAATGTCTAAGAATAATGAGAAGAGGAAACAAATGTCCAGTTTGCCATATGCGTTCGCAATAGGGAATCTGAAGTATGCTAATGTGTGTACTCGGTCAGATGTCTGCTATGCGGTTGGTTTAATTAGTCGTTGCCGTAGCAACCCTGGTCCTACCACTAGAGAGTAGTGAAGAGTATCTTGTGATATGTTCGTAGGACTGTGGACCTTGCCTTATGCTATCCGCAATGGAAGCATAATATGTGGTGTGCTCTACGGCGGTTTGAGGAGCTATTTTGGTTGAAGAGTTTTTGCAGTGGCTAGGCTCTTCACCTCATAGTGATGAGGTTGTGCTCATCTACAGTGATAGCACGTAAGTCTGAGCATATGCGAAAGATTTCAAAAACCATTCTAGCACGTGTCATATTTGAGATGTGGTTTGCGCAAAGGGAAGTTGTCTTAAGGCACATTTCCATTGGAGGATTTGATGTGCTTAGACATTTTATTGTGGTATTGACATTATTATTCAAGTTTTTATAAACTAGTTGGTTTCCATATATATATTTGTTATAAGTGGAACAGATGCACATTTCTTAAATGTCACCGGGCTTGAATTGACCTGCTCACACGGGTGATTCACCTTGGCGCCGAGATAGCGAAGTAGGACATGCGTGTCTACGGCGCTTAGATGGCGAGCAAGATGAGACATTTGTGTTCATGGCGCTTAGATAGCTAGCTAGGACATGTGTGTCCATAGCGCTTAGAAAGCGAGCTTGAACACTTATATCTACGCAGTATAAGAACAGCGAGCTAGATATAAACCCTATTATTTCTATATGTCGCCTTAAATGGATCTAAGATGAGACCTTATACTTGGTCGAACATAGAGATATCCCACGACTCTATGTAGCCTGTTTATAGCCGAATGTGAGTTTTCAGACGGGCGCTAAGAGGAGCGACTGTGCTGGGAGACTCAGGTTAGACGTTTTGTGTAACGTCTAGACTAAGATTCGTATGGCGTTACTTGTTTTTCCAAACACAGAGTGACATGCCCATTTTGATGGAAGAACGCCATAGCATACATATCGTACTGTATGTGCTTTCGCGATCGACTGTGGAGTAGTGAATGGATTCCTCTTCATTGCTGTGTGAGCCATGTAGCATATCCAAGACATTGGTTATCCTACAAACTGGTTGCCTTCACGACTTGAGACTATGTCATGAAGAGGACGCTTGATGACAGTTACTTTAGCATGCTATCCTAGGACGATGAGATTATTCCGTTCTATGGGGTGTGTCTGGGCAAGCGGTTAAGTTAGTCGGATTGACATGTGGGCTAAGGGAAGACCATTCAATAACACACCATGTTTTTGTGACTCATTAGCAGGCCTGCGATAATCGTAATTTGTTACTGATATGTCATGAGTACATTACATTGAGGTGGTGCAGCAATTCTTTTCACCGAGGGATTGAGAATGCTGTGTCTGGTGTGGTTGAATTGTCTAAGGCATACACGAGAAGCTTCTGAGTGATGTGTCTTGCTGGTTATGGTGATGATTTGGCATTACACTCCTGTCGCTGTACTTTCTTTTCGTAAGGTCGCACGTTCTATTTCCCTGTATGAAGAGTTGAGAAGTTCCATTGTGTTGAGAGATTAGTTTTAGTACTAACCCTATGTGGGTGAGTGGGAGATGTAACAAATATTGTGGTTGGGCCATACGGGCACCCACATTATATTGGACTGGGTCCAGAGAGGGCTGGCTTGGACGCCAAATAATGGGCTTTTGGAGTCTCAAGCCTTATAGGTTTTATGTGCCTATATATATGCTTATATATCACATGGAGAAACCTAATGAGACTAATACTTTCAGCAGCCCCTCTCTCTCTCTCTCTCACGTTAGTCTCTCTCTCTCTCTCTCTCTCTCTCTCTCTCTATACACACGGTTTCTCTCTCTAGCTAATCACCAAGGAGCTTGGGATTTAGAACGTGACTGTCATGGAGATGGCTCAAGAAGCATCCTCTACGACCTAGGCGATGCATAAGAGAGTACACGGAGGCAACATTGAGCAGCAGTTCATGGGTGAAGACGCCGGGCTCGTAACAACACCGTTCGGCGATCCGTCGGGTTATTCCGCTAGGTAAGTGACCTAAACCCGACTCGTATGCTTGTATGCATATTATCAACATATCCATTTCAGCGAACATCGGTCTTTGCCCCCATGGTTATCAACCTACTGGAACCCTAGCATTGTATACAAAATATGCAAGCAAAAAACTACATATCTACATATGAATGGGACACAAATCAAAAAATCGATACGATTTTTCTTTTTGCTAAGACGAAAAATGATATTCCCCCAAACCCTTCAAAGGAGGCCTTCATCACCCTTGGACTGCAGAGAAAGGAGAAGGGGAATTTTTTACCCGAGGCTTCAACAGTGGGGTAATATTTCCCTAACCCATCACAGTTTTAACTTATTTCCCAAACCCATCACTTTTCTAGAAGTCGCGACTTCAAATAGCGATTTCAGACCAAACCCAGTCCAGCCTGAAATCGCTATTTCAAGTAGCGACTTTATCTAAACCATAAATCGCTACTTGAAGTAGCGATTTCATCAGCAGCTAAATTCCCAACAGTCTGTCCATTGCACCAGCTCCCTGCTATATATCCAACATATTTATATTTTCAGAATTGAACCACCAAGCATTATTAATCCAACATAATTAATCCAATTACAATGTGTATTTGTAAAAAGTGAGAGAGAGAGAGTGGGAGAGAGATAGAGAGATAGGTGCGAGAGAGTGGGAGAGAGATAGAGAGATAAGTGCGAGAGAGTGGGAGAGAGATAGAGAGTACGAGAGAGTGGGAGTGGGAGAGAGATAGAGAGATAGGTGCGAGAAAGTGGGAGAGAGATAGAGAGTGCGAGTGGGAGAGAGATAGAGAGATAGGTGCGAGAGAGTGGGAGAGAGATAGAGAGTGCGAGAGAGTGGGAGAGATAGAGAGTGCGAGAGAGTGGGAGAGATAGAGAGAGTGGGTGATAGAGATAGAGAGAGAGAGAGAGAGTGGGACAGATAGAGAGATGATAGAGAGTGAGGGGGTGAGAGATAGAGAGAGTGGGAGATAGAGATAGAGAGAGAGTGGGAGAGATAGAGAGATAGTGAGAGGGAGAGAGAGATAGAGTGAGAGAGAGAGAGAGTGGGAGAGATAGAGAGAGAGTGAGGGGGAGAGAGATAGAGAGAGATAGTGGGAGAGAGATATAGATGTATAGAATAAAAAAAATTTATATATATACAAATGTGTAATTATTTGTTTATAATACATCAAAAAACAAAGGTGTAATTATTTGTGGATCCTATGGACTATCTTTGTTTATAATGTGTCCCACACCACGGAACCCTCTTCGTTCTCTTAGGCCTACCCTCTGCCTGTGGTGGATCCTCCACTAGTGGAACCTCCTCACGTGGTTGGATGACCTGCGATACCCCTCTCCCTCTGCGGCCATGACGACCTCTACCCCTAGCGTAAACTGAACGTATCGGAGGTCGTCGCTGAGACTCGGCCTGTGTCAAACCCTCATCCCGTGTCTCTGCCATGGGGGTATCATGTCCAGTCGTCTCTCTCGCCTCCACATGCATCTCCTCCGCCCCTACCTGCGTCAAACTCTCCACCATCATCACCATCGCCTCGAACTGTGAATCTGTATGTGGTAGCGGGATCGACGATGACGACGTTGCATCTGTACATGTGTATTGTGGGATGGAGAAGTCACGGATCGGAGATATACGGAACTGAGAGCCCCCTGGAGTGAAAGGCCTATAAACGTCGTCCGTATCATCATATGCATACACAGTAGGACCCTGATCATCTGGTGTATGTGGCTCAGACTCAGAGTATGTAGATGGGTCTGTCTGCTCCTGAGACTGAGACTGAGGCTGAGTATGATGATGCGTCTGAGGATGAGGATGAAGCTGTGGCTGTGGCTGAGGATGCGCCTGAGGCTGAGGCTGAGGCTGAGGCTCTGAGACGCGGGGCACGAATACTGTGGAAGATGGAACACCCCCGTCTAAACGTCGGTCCTCATAAATAGCCTGTAATGAATGCTCACTAATAGTACGAATCTCCTCCAATGCCGCCATCACCTCTGGAGGGACGGAATGAGGGCCGCCTGCTGCTAAACTAGCCAACACCGATCGTACAACCTCATACACACAAGTCACACCATCCTCCTGAAAAACAAATGAAAAGTTTAATTAAGTATTCCACATTTTATGCCAAGTGCAGGATGGAAATTTTATATGTTGTACGATAAGTAAAACATCTCACCAGAACGCCGTGAATCGTATCGACTGGCTGGAAGCCAACAGTCGGTGGATCTCTAATTGGTCCAATCAGTCTATGTAATAACCTGCATTTCCATTTAATTTAAAATTGATTTTCATATTTAATTGGTATTTGCATTGTCATATTTAATTTCAATTATTATGGACTGCTTCATTCAATTACATTTCTCATGTTCTAAATTTTATTTCTTGAATTATTGCAAGCTTAGAATGTTGTTGGGGTTAAATTGTAATTTTTATAAAATTAGTAATACCTGTGTGGATTTCAAAATCTGTATTTCGAAAACGGTGGAAAAGTTTACTTTTGATTCAAACTGTATTTTTATGAAACCAGAAAATCAATTCTTACGTTAAAATGAATTTCCGGTATTTTTGTGGTGACCACCGCGCCCCGAAAATACCAGTTAGTGTTCAAAACTGTCCACGCTGTGTGAACTTTCACAGATTTTGGAAGTGACCGATTTAGACATTTACTTTATTTCTAATTATGGCAAGTAATCATTGGCTAAGGCAATGTTTGGGAATGTTTAACTTATATGTGTAATTGTTGTGCCAAAAGCTGGGTTTGCCAAACACCTTCACATTGACCCCTACTCTAATTCACAGCAATTCTATACATCCATATACGTATCTATATCTGTGTATATTAGTAATTAGTTAATTAGGAACTTAACTCAATTTGTAGAGTATTTGTTAAGATGCTTGGAGCCCAAGTCCTTCAATTGATTTTCTCTATTTATATGTACACTACACACTCTCACACACATACATTGAGTTTCTTACTGAAATTCCAGAGAGAAAAGAGAGAGTGCAGAGAGTTCTTCAGAAATTATATAGAGAGAGAAAGCTCTTAATCCCCATAGCCAAAGCTTGGGTTTGAATTTCTTCATTTGATTTCCTTTCTCAACAAACACTACTTCTCTTTGATATCAGTGAGTATTTCTAACTCACTAAGAATGTAATTACATGTCTATTTACTGTGTGTTTGTTAAATTTTGTAATACACCATTGTTGATCCTACGTATGAAAATTCATAGCTTGAAATCAAGATTTTCAAACCTTAATCTAAATTCGTTTTTAGAGATGAATATGGTAGATTATACATCCTACATGCCATGTTTGAAGTTTTAGAGCTTAATTCGTTCATATAAGAAAGTATATAAGAAAATAAATTTTGACATGTTTTAGTTTATCATAAAATTGGAGAGTTATGGTTAGAATCATGTTAAATTAATCATAGATTCTTAATCCTTGTTTAAAAAGGAAGAGATCCATATATAACATGATATACATACTTACAGAATTGAAAATGGGTCAAAAAGACCCCTGTTTTACTGAACCAGAGCAGTTTCTGCGGAGAAGATGAAGCCTCAGCTTCATCTCGCGCCACGATCGCGCGCGCGAGAATCGCGCGAGCGGCCCGCGCGAGCGACCCCTCGCGCGAGCGGCCCGCGCGCGCGAGGTATGCTTCCCCAGGCAGACGTAAGAGTTTATATATATATAATTGAAAAATTGGCTGGTCGCGCGAGCGAGGGTCGCGCGAGAACCCCTTGGCGCGAGCGATCCGCGCGCGCGACCTTGCTTTCCTCAGGCAGACAGAAAAGTTTATTAATAAAAGGAAATTTGGGCATATCGCGCGAGCGGCCCGCGCGAGCGATCTTTCGCGCGAGCGGCCCGCGCGCGCGAGTTCTGACAGTTTCTATTTTTGTCTGTTTTGTGTTTAAGGCCTGTTTGGTTCAACTTTTTAGTACTGTTAAGGTTCTGTTTGGGATATTTAGTTAATCAGAACACTTTTTGGTTATGTTTGAATGATTAAAACATTGTAGTATGACTTATCAAGCCCCGTACGCATGTTGTATTTATAATTCAGTAAATTGCCGCATGTTTAAGTTTCATGACATACATGTGGGGTCAGTAGTACATGCATATGGGTGTCAGTCTGTGTGGAAAAGAGTAATGGTAGTGTGGAAAGAGTATGAGTTTGTGTTTGTGGTCGTGGTTGTGGTTGAGTATGAGTTTGTGATTGTGGTTGTGGTTGTGGTTGTGGTTGTGGTTGTGGTTGTGGTTGTGATTGTGGAAGAGGGTATCTTTGAAATGCGACGGTGGCAAATAAGGACACTCCCTGACGCCCATGGAAGCGTTAAAGTGTGTGAAGCCGAACTCGGACATTCCCTGGCACCCATGGTAGTGCTAAAGTGTGGCCTACGGACACTCCCTGATAACTCAAGTCTGGATACTGTGTGAGGGGTTGCCCCGGTATTTGCATGGCGGTTAGGGTATTCAAAGTGTGAGGCATTGGACACTCCCTGGTACCCCGGACCAAAGTGTGAGGCAAACTGGACACTCCCTGGCGCCCCGTTGCTAAAGTGTGGCTATCTGAGTGTTTCAAAGATACCAGGAGTAGGATAGTGGGTTGTTGTGGATGTCGAGAGAAAAGAGTCGGCGAGATGAGTGTGGTGCATTGTCTCATTTCACGAGTATCTGTATTTATGAATGAAAGACTTTTATTATATTCCTTGTTGTTTTATAAAATAAATTCTTTCCGTAATTTAATAATGGAAAAAGGTAAATGGGTATGCTTTACATTCAAAGTCATGTTTTTAATACTCACCAGCTTCTTGAAGCTGACGACGTTGATGCGTCCTGGACATTCGTGTTCAGGCTTTTCAGGTTTTAACCAGGAGGAAACATATGACTACGCTAATTGAGGTGGCTGCTGTTGGAATAAAGAAACTGTTTATTATATGCTTTAAGTTTATTTGTTTGAGTTTTAAACTGTTTTGTTTTAAGGATGACTGTAACAGACTCTAAGTTATTATTTTATTTTTTAAGGCGGTCTGTGCCTTAGTTGACCCCGGCTCATAAGATGTAATAAGTTAGAAAGTTTTTGTAAGCCTTGATTGCCTTACTCTGATTATTATGTTTTGTTGTTTGACGTTTGGGACGGAATCGATCCTTCAAACTGTCGCGACCTACGGGTCCATAAAGGAAATTAAACGCTTTCCTTATTTATGCTATGTCGGGGCGTGACAGTCTACGTGTAACGCGGCTATACCATCTCATATATGGGTCTGAGGCAAGCATCTGAGCTGCATCTGGAATACCTACCATAACATGCTGTAGCCGATGGTCCCAGAGCTCTACATACTCCCTATGGAAGTGACTCCAGTCGGTATTCGCATGACCACGTCGATCAATGCGATGTAATGTCCTCATAGTGTTACATGGCTCTGGGACTACCTGTCTCATCCCGAACTGTCTCATCACTCTGTCGGGATGATGCCACTCAACCATGGCGTACATGATCAACGGACATTTGGCCATCCATGTGCCCTGCCCAGCTCGACAGTACGAAGGTAACGAAGCGACAAGCTCAGCACTGTACGGCTGCTAAATCATCTATGTGATGGATTGGGAAAAACGGGGGTGCCCAAGACTGGTTGTACGAGTCAATTGTGTAACATTGATGAACGTAATTTTGATACGAAGTTCTAAAGTTAGCTAGAACTGCCAATGCGTGAGTACATGGGATTTTATATATATCCCATTTTCCACAACTGCAAGTCCTGTTAGATATGTTTACAATTTGACTAGAACCCGATGATCCCCCTTTGTTGACCTGCACGTACCCGTGCCCAGAATGAAAAATCTCGAGGTTGTACCTACCAATCTTGCCTTCTGATTTCAACAATCTGCACATTGCTTTTGGGGTGAAGGTAAAACCTTCCCTGATGGCTTCCTCAGCAAGTTCACGTCGCTCGCTCGAGTACTTAACAACACGGAAAAAGACCATTTCAACACAAGCGGTGATAGGAAGATGCCTAGATTTCTTGAGTACACCATTAAACACCTCTGAGATGTTGGTTGTTCGCATACCGTACCGTCGTCCCCCGTCGTGGGCAATGGTCCATTTTTCGGCGGGAATTGCATCAAGATACTCCCACGCCTTAGGATCAACGTTCTTAATCGCTTCCATTAACCCATTAAATTTACGGACTTGGTGGGTACTCCCAGCATTCCACACAAGTTTCTTTAGGTATGCATTTTTAAACTTTGTGGCGAAATTACTCTGCACATGCCAGAGGCAATAGCGATGATACCCATCGGGCTCATGAAACCCTACATCATGCTCATTCACCACAGAAATGATGCCTCTATGTCGATCGGATATCAAACAAATACCTTCTCTGCCAGGCACAACGTAGTCTCTTAGCAATTCCAGAAACCACGTCCATGTTTCATCTTTCTCCTCGTCAACGATGACAAATGCTAAAGGAAAAATTTGATTATTTGCATATGTTCCCATAGCGATTAGTAATTTGCCCTTATATTTCCCATACAAGAATGTGGCGTCGATACTTATGACGGGGCGACAGTGTTTGAACCCATCAATGGACGCCTTAAACGCCCACCGTTCACATAGAACCATTTAACAACCGTTCCGGGATTATACTGTTGAATTATAGCCATGAACTTGGGCAATTCTGTGTATGATGTACACCAATCCCCAAATATCATTCCAATGGCTTTCTGTTTCGCATTCCACGCCTTCTTGTATGAGACGGTGTACAAATACTTATCTTTCACCTTTTGCAATAGCGTAACGATGTTAATAGATGCGTCCTTCTTAATCATTGGCATTATGTCCCTAGCCACTAGCCGAGCATTTAGATTTCTATGACCAAGGTTCATCGTAGGGGACAAACAAGTGTGGCTTTGCTCAACCTTTATGACTTCAAACATCCCGTGTCGTTTCAACCTTGCCCGTAGTTGCCACTTGCAACCTTGTGACGCCGCAAATTCACATTCCAACGACCAACGATCCGGACTGGTTTGAGCCACCACGTAGCGTTGATGTGTTCTTATCGAGTACAACTCCACAAATCTCTGAAGATCATCTTTGGTTTTGAACATCATACCCTTCACCAACTCGTCTCGATCTGGATTCCATTGCCTACCCTCAATGTTTGAAGCATAACATGCCTCTCCAGTATGGATGCCCAAGTCAAACGATGTAAAAGTTGATGAACGAGGCTCATACAAAGCATTTTCAGGATTTATTTGGGCAGTCGGCTCAATATCTTCGATAACATCGTCTTCCTCATCCCCCCCAGTATACTCGTCTGCATGCACATCTTCTTCATCCGAGTTTTCCAGTGTCAAGTTGGTGCCCATCCCTCTGTGTGTCCAATCAGCACCATATTCGCAATCATCTGAATCGAACTGCACATGATTTGGCCATTCTGAAACAATGTCTTGCATCGGACTCCTGTATTCAGTCTGACTATTTTGCAATGCATTTGAGCAATCCACATGTTGTGTAGACGTGGACGGCAATAGCCCCTGTACAAACGGGTTTGAGCTTTCGGCTTCTTGTGTCAATAGAGAAGTGTACGGCCCAATCCAATCATCTAATGTTTGATGGGCCTCAGGAAGATTCTCTGTCTCGACATATAGATCCATAGAGTTTATAGCTGCATTGGTAGATGCTGTTTCTAGTATTACTTGCAGACTTTCGTCATCATTTACTTCAAACGGTATAAACTTGGAAACCTGATATCCAAGAACCGACGGAAACCTACAAGTGAACTTCAAACGAACACTATTCTGATGAACCCCCATTTTCTTGCAGACGTTTCTAACAAGTTCAGTGTATTGAGCGTCTGTTCTCAGGCAAATGAAACTTCGACAGTTACTATCATAGTATAGACCATCCGCTCCGATGCACATGTCCCCCCCCCCCAAATACAGCATTATAGTCACAACACTAGCTATTTTAATACCTGTGTATTTTGCAAATTCAAGTGTAAGTAATCAATGGTCCATTGTGTCGTTAAGAATTGTACTTTTCTATTGAGAAAGAATTCCTACTACCCATTGCTCTAATCGGATATTCGTTGAGCACCAAAAGAATTTTATTATGTAATTTTCACAAAACAGGGGGAGCTAAATTGTAATTTTCACAAAACAAGGGGAGCTAAACGGATCGGATCCGAATCGGATTTGTGATATCCGAATCCGATCCGTTTGCTAACAAAATATTCGGATTCGGATTCGGGTTCGGATTTTCTTATCGGATATTTTCTGTCGGATTCAGATCGGATCGGATCCAAATCTGATCCGTTTACAGGCCTATATGTGTGTGTGTATGTGTATCTGTGTGTCTGTGCGTATGTGTGTATGTGTATGTGTCTGTGTGTGTATGTGTATGTGTCTGTGTGAGTATGTGTCTGTGTGTGTATGTGTATGTGTATGTGTATGTGTATGTGTATCTATGTGTATACATACACACATTGTGTGTCTCTGTGAGTATGTGTGTCTGTGAGTGTGTGTATACGTATCTGTGTGTGTGTGTCTACAGAGAGAGAGAGAGAGAGGCACTTGAGAGAGAGAGATCATCACTGAGAGAGAGAGAGCACTGAGAGAGAGACCGAGATCGCAGAGAGAGGGCTGAGAGAGAGAGAGAGATCGCAGAGATAGTAGAGAGAGAGCAGATCTGGACTGTGAGGAAAGAAGAAGAAGATGCGGCGGGTTTAACACACTTTAAATGAAATCGCTACTTGAAGTAGCGGTTTCTACTTTAAATGAATTCGCTATTCCAAGTAACGAGTTATAGCTAAAGTCGCTATTTCAAATAGCGATTTCAGGCTGGACTTGGTTTGGCCTGAAATCGCTAGTTGAAGTCGCGACTTCTAGAAAAGTGATGGGTTTGGGAAATAAGTTAAAACAGTGATGGGTCAGGGAAATATTACCCCACTGTTGAAGCTTTGGGTAAAAAATTCAGGAGAAGACAGAAGAAGTATGATTTTAAGGAACAGATACGAAAAACCCCTAACAAAACATTCCAACTTTCATTAGGCATTTAAGAGAGAGAGAGAGAGAGAGAGAGAGAGAGACGCTTGATGTTTCAACTTTGGGATTTGTAACACGTTTTTAGATTTTGAGACATTAAATAGCAATGACATTCTCCTAAAAAAATAAAAAAATAAATAAATAGCAATGACACGTGTCAACTCAAGGTTGATTTCTGCTCTAACCTTCCGCTATTAGTATTTTAAATAAATATATATATATATATATATATATTAGATTAGATTAGATATTAGATAAGATATCTAGAGCTTGATTTTGTGATGATTGGATCTTTGCGTCTATTTTCTCAACAAACTTCTCCTTACAAAAATGTCATTTTTTGATTGATACGTATTAAAAGACTTCCTACACATTATACTCCATTTATTTTCCTAGGGATACCTGTTCCATCCCTCGTACCAAACTAAGCATAAGTGCTGGTATTGATAGTTTGAGGGCCCCAAGCGAACTTCAAAGATGGCCCCTCCATAAGATTTTGTAAAAAATTATTATTTGACATATGCCAACACAAAAATCTATTTGCACAAGAAAATACTTAAATTAACTGGTAAAACTTAGGATAAAGTATTATATAAATATTGTACTTCTTGCAGTTTTAGCTGCAAAATTACTATCCATGGTTTATAGTGACTTGGGTGACTTATGCTCAAGACCAATCCTCACAACACTTAAAAATGTGATTTTCAATCAACACAAAATGTATCAAAAGAAAAGTACAAGTAAAGAACTAATGGAAGTATTAAAAAAAAAAACACAAAGTATTATGCCAAAAGAAAAATGGTTAAATCTTATGACATCCAATGTTTACCAAGCTTGAATTCGAACCTAGCACCTACCCCTTTTTTAGGAAAAAATGAATTTTGGAAAAGACTTGAGTACATTTCTTTCAATACTTTTTTCATTATTTTGAGGTTTGATTTATCTCTGTATATAAATGTATGTGACACATACGTGGACCAATACCCAAGGAAATGTAGTAAAGTTTTGTCTGTATGAATTCGTGAACATCTGGCTACGTTGTGACGTGCGAGGTATATGATATTTGGAAAGATTTTCCCATCCTTGTTTATGATTCATACAAAGGCAACTATGTATTAAAACCATCATCCTCAACAAAAATATGAATTAACTGAAGAAAAAGTTGAGAAAAGTCGAAATTCTCATAATTGATGTACATGTAACTTTACACGAATCCGTATTTACGGCAACTCAATTCCGAAACACATCTCATACAAAGGATGGATATAAATATGTCCAAACAAATACAGAGTACATGGATAAAGCACACGAGTACCACAGATGCGTTCCCCTTAACCGTTTCTCTGGAAAAAAAGAGAACCTAAAAGAACAGCAATGCCTGTTATTGCAATGGTGAATAGAAGACGTCTCTGCGAAAACTCAGGTGGTGGTCTTCTTGGAGCACCACGGTCTCTTTCAGCTGCCGTAAAGTCCCTAATCGAGTTCAAATTACGACCACCATGAGAAAAAGAACAAAAAACAAAGAAATAAAAAAACAAAGATTGAGTAAAAGAAGAGCACTGAAGAAGAATTTCTAGAAAATTCAACACATATTCAGAAAAAAAAAAAACAGAGATGGCCCACGGTTGTGTACCAGGAAAAAGATAAAATAGTAGAACTTGTTCAAATAATGGCACATAGCGATACTCTACAATATGATGGAAATGTCAACATAGTTATTCTTGAACGTAAGTTACGTAAGCTTGCACAAATATGCTAGGATAAAGATTATGCAATCCATATTGTGTGATCTATATTGTAATCCATAATGCAACCTTACATATTCATGGAAACGTATTAGAATTTATAATCTCGAAGAGAGTTATATTTCACATCACAGAGAGAAAAACTCAATTTGGTCCAGTAAATTATGTTTCCTTAGCTTTCACTAAATTCTTGTACAAAACTTTCTCCCCATTTTAAGAGCATTAAACAAAACTTTTAAGCCTTAAAAGTTGAGGAATTTAATTTCCTAATGCCCCTGATCTTGCTGACTTAACTGCTTATTTGTCAATACTAAAATGTTATTGATATACTTCAGAAATTTCTCATCCAAAACATAAATAGCTGTGAGCACTCTCAAATGTCAATGCATATATCACCAAACAAATATATATATATATATATATATTCAAAGATTCTCTAAAGAGGGCCACCTCTCTTAATAAAGAGAGGGCCTCTGTTTTGGCCGTCAGATTGTATTTAAAAACTGTAAAATGACAAAACTGCCATTAATGAAAACACGATCCAACGGCCAAAACAGAGGCCCTCTCTTTAATAAAGAGAGGGCGCCCTCTTTAGAGCCTGACTGTATATATATTTTTTTCTTTCAAAAACTTATCCAGAAATAGAAACTCCCCCTGCCTGGCAATTAGCAACTATGTAGAGAGAACAAAAGATAGGGAGACTAAAATAAACAGCAGTTGTATACTTTTTTCAGGTATCACAGGAGTAATCAACCGAGAATATCAACATAATTGGTAGGCGATAGAGCAACACATTCAAGTAATTAGGGTTCCTTTTGATGTCCCAGCGCAGCGAAATTGATGGGTTCATAAGAATCCATCAAACAAAATTGTGTCCAGTGAAGAAAATGGTTGTAACTCATAAATGGCAATGGACGATTAAAAGTGCGTTTCAGAAAACCTCAATGACTCACTCCAACTAGTTCGGGTAATTACAGGCCCTAATTTTCTTCTATAGCTCCATTCACAATCTTGGCATTCTACAATCAGATCGCTTATGAAACACAATGGTGCAGCTAAAATTCCATGGGATGCCTGATCACCCCAATTTTCAAATCGGATACGTACTTGCCTATTTCAACTACAATCTTGATTAGAGTTTTTTTTTTTTAGGTAATAAATTAGTTTCATTAACCATGTACAATCTTCATCCTGCAGTTCAAATACTTCAATATAATGCATTCATTAATGTCACAGAGATGGAATGCTGTTTAAGTTTTCATTCCTCTTCTGATGAATAGTTTCTAACAATTTAGCTGCGGAATTAATTAAAACTGGAGACAAAGAAAGCAAAAGAAACAAATGATACGGTCTATATAAAATTTGTAGCATCTTAAGATAGGAAAGTTGGGATGCGCATATGACCAGTAGATAGATATGTTATAACTACAAGCAGTCCTTATAATAGTAATCAATTTGTCCACCCAAAGTTAGGAAAAATATCAATTTACCCAAGTTTCCGTATTGGTTCGGTCCCAAAATATATCAGAAACTATTAACCCGGCAATATAATGCCTTCTAACATTAAAAAACAGAGACTAAAAAAATGATGGTTCCTTTTACCTGGAAGACTCGGCAGTATTATCCAGGCCACTGCTTTCATGGCCATGTCTTTCACGCAGTCTAACATATTTGCAGCACAGAATACAATACTCTGTCCGATTCCCACATACTTCCTGTAGTGAATAAAAAACAATTATACTCCCCTATTTAGATATAATGGTTTGTATTTCAAATCACAGACAGTTGCTACCTGATGCTCCAATAGATCAATTGCAGGCAGCGGGAACTCACAGTAGTCGCAACTCGCAATCCTTTGGGGGCAATTCTCACCTTTATGCACAGCTAAAATTTCACGTTCCATTGTCTCACTGCACAGTGAACAGGAAACCTGCTCCAGTATAAAGCAGTCAACAGCCCACGAATTAGATGCAAAACATTACACAAGTCAACTCGAGAAAATATTTGTGGGCACTAATAAAGAAGCTGCAGATATTTTTCAGCCTAGAGAACCTTCATTAGAGCTATTTCTTTAACAATTCACAAAAGGTAAATTGTCCATCCCCACCCCAAAAAAAAAAAAAAAGTAAACAAATCTGAGGGCATGTTTGAGAATGCTTAAAATAGGATCTAACTCAGTCCAAACTATCTATCTGTTTTTAACGAGAACCAAGGTTACTTTGGTCAGACAGAGAACAAGTTTTAACTTTTAAGAGACATATTAGACATCGTTTGGATTCAGTCTTTGCTTTGTCAAACAACCCCTTATAATCCCAATGGAGCCATATTCTCTACAAGCAAAGAAGTTCCCCAATAACAAGAGATCCCACATTCAATTACCATAGAAGTATCAACTTCTTGTCGAACAGAAAAAGAACTTGGGAAAGAAATCTCTGTTTCCGTTCTTATTTGACACATTACAAATGTCAGAATATACGGAAAAATTCCAGCAGAGTTGCGTTGCTGTATACAATGTCATTTTGTCGGTGTGTAGCTCAATTTGGTTAGGAATGATTTGTATTCGCATGCAAGATTTTGTAATAGAATTGGTAGAAATACTTTTATCTATTTTAGGTAACCTGATGATATGTCAAGGATCTGCCTGAGATTATTAAACTATTTCTTTTGTTTTGAGTTTTAATAGAAAATAAAGAAATTAGAAACCTCAAGCTTCTTCTAATGTAAGGTTTATCAGTTATCCGTATATACGGCCTTTATAGAACCTATAATCAATCCCTTTATTGCAATATTAATCCATGCTCGTGACATCCACACAATATGTAAATGTGAATTGCAAGAGAACCAAGTCTTTACTAATATCAATGCAGGAGTAAGGTTATATACATCTAACCCTCCCCAGACCCCGTTGTGGCGGGAGCATCGTGCATTTGGTTTGCCCTTTTACCTAATTTCCCATTTCATATGTTATCGTATAATGTAGGCCATACTTAAAGAATGCATCTCAGAGATAAATTGATGCAGTAGTTTGTTGTACAACACACTATAAGTATTGTACAATTTCATTTAAATGTATTTTGCTTGTTATTTTAGTTTGGCATTCTACGTGTGTGTCAGTAGTACAACCCATTAGGAGTATAAATATTTGGCCGGGGTTGTGAGAGAGTAAATTTGGGATATTTTGTATTGAGAATTGGTTGTAAACCAAGTGAGCTTTGAGCTCTTCTTTAATGGAGATTCTCTTCCCAAAACCCTGGTTCTTCAATATCTTTTCAATTTCCTCTAGTTATTGCAAATTAAATTGCATAATTGGGTATCAGAGCCTCCGATCGAACCTTGTACTAACCAAAACCAAGCCAAACAGGAGTTGCAACGATCAGCGACAACAACTCCAGCTCGCACTTAACTGGCGGCTGTTTTTGATCAGACAAAACCCAATTTCAAACCCTATCAAACCAGATTTGACCCAAACAGAGTCTTGAACCATTCAGTTCACTTTTGGGTGACTTGCGAACCAATTTTCGAACCAAACACTGCCGGAACATCAGGTTGTGGCTTGCGTCTTTGCCAAATGAACCAGATGAAGTCACAACACTGCCCAATGTTCGAAAAACCAGTGCACAACCTGATTCTGTACAGTTTTCTGGTTCATAGGCATTGAGGTGTATTCCGACAATTTGTTCGGAGGCCTTGGAGGTGCGTAGAGGAAGATTGGAGCTGCGATTGGTATAATATATGTAAGTCAATACTGTTTTGGAGTCCGTTCATTAGTTTAATTGTCAATAGAGACAGTAATTGTTTCAGTTGGGTTTGAGTTTGAGATTTTCGCAAGTAAAGTTTGCTTGGGTTTGTGAATTTGGTTTGTTGATGAATTGGGGCTTGTTGATTGTTTGTGGTTTGGGGTAATACTCTATTTGGTTGTGGGTTTCTATTGATTGTTTGGTGTTGGCTAGTGGGTTGGAATTTGACTCTAGTTTCCAAAATTTTGGTGTCAATTTACTCGAGAATTTCTATGGCTCAAAGAAGAAGAGGAAGAATGGGTAGAGGGCAAGGAAATGAAATGTATTTTGAGGATTGTGCTGCATTTGATTTGGCACATTCCGTGGGACATAAGGGTACCCAACGACATGAAATGGAGGAATTCGAAGGCAAATCGCCACCTTAACCGTCAAGGTGAGGCGTTTGCAACCTCCGTGTAATAGGATCCCAATTTCGGAATTCTAACGGTGATGAGTTGGAGTTTGATGATTGGTTGAAGGAAGTTGAAGGCTTCTTCAATTTGTATGATGTAATTGAAGACAAAACAGTTAATTAGTGGAGAAGTGTTTGAAAGGAACGTAGTGGATGGTGGGAAAAAATCAAAATTGTTAGGAAAAAAATGGGAAAACCTAAAATCAAGGATTGGAACAAAATGAAGAAGAGGCTCGTGGAAAAGTTTTCACCCATTAGTTATTCTCCAATCAAAAGTGTGGAATTGAAACACAATTTTAATACATTGGACTTTGAAGATAAACCAAAGTTTGACGAATACTTGGACGAATCAACATTGAATATTTGGTATGAAAATGGGTTTGATGAAGAATTACACCAAGAAGATGTCCAAGAATCGGGTGAGGAACCAACGCTTGATGATTGTTATGAGTGTGAGTTGGAAGAAAATCTAAGCGAAGTAAATATCAAAGAATTGGACAAGAAGCCACTATTTGATGATTGTTATGCTAGTGAGTTTGAGGACAAGGAAGTAGCTTTTATTGAACTTCTTTGGTCTCCAAAGAAGAATAAGGTTGCTTTAACGAATTGTGAAGAGGTCTATGCACATGAAAGTAAGGAACTCGAAGACAATGTCATTAGTGCTATTGGCGATCCTCTTTGTAAGTTTGTATTAGTGGTGAGGAGAAGGGTGACTTGCAAATTTTTTTTGATAAGATGAAGGGTAACAATTCAAGACGCCCACATTAGGTGATGCATGTGAGATTGAGTGGTATACAAGTGGAAGCGAGAAGAGATGTGAAGGTGGGGAGTCTATAGGAAATTTTATGGCCATGAAAGAAGATAGGGCTTTTGAAGACCAAAGCTACATCTTGTTCCCCCCCTAAGGGTTGAAGGTGCATTTGATAATTCAATGGTAACCAAGATGTTTTCCAAGACTAATATCAAGAGATAAGCCACCGCTGAAATGCTATTGAGGAGATTAATTCTTAAACTTGAGGACAAGTTTCTTTTCGAGGGAGAGTATGATGCAGAAGTCTGTTGTACAACACGGTCTAAGTGTTGTACAATTTCATTTGAATGTATTTTGCTTGTTATTTTAGTTTGTGACCTACGTGTGTTAGTAGTACAACCCATTAGAGGTATATATAGTTGGCTAGGGTTGTGAGAAAGTAGTTTTGGGATATTTTTATTGAGAATTGGTTGTAAACCAAGTGAGCTTTGAGCTCTTCTTTAATGGAGATTTTCTTCCCAAAACCCTAGTTCTTCAATATATTTTCAATTTCCTCTTGTTATAGCAAATTAAATTGCACCATAAAATCAATGTAATTAGAACTAATAATGATGGGCCTGAGGTGGTAGAAACTCACAACTTGAATAGAAAAAGAAAACTACAAATGTTATCAACAATGTAGGGAAATTTGAAGCTGCTCGCTGTAGGGAACATTATGTATACTAGCAGTTGGTCACTAGCGGTGGAATTGTGGTGGTGGGGTATAATCTCTTTGCATATATATATATATATATATATGTGTGTGTGTGTGTGTGTGTGTATATGTATATTTTATTCCACGTTTCTCTAATTCTACATTCCTTGCAAGTAAGTTCTTTGATGTTCCTAGTTTGGCCCTCCGCTGCTAGAGTATTTTGACCATTTTCCCTGCATAAATTTTCACATATTCATATTGGGCCCCTCGAGAAAAAGTATGGGTTTGCCCCTGTTGGTCATGAACATCAAATTCTGGCTGCTCCACATTTTATTACTGCTCAGCATAACTTGAAAACGTAGGAGTAGATCATTGTAGACTATTGAGAATGACTAGATTATTTATCAGTACTAAGAACTACCAAGGCTTAGCTTGGTCCCCACGTGGCTTTTTAAAAGTAGCTTATGAAATTTATTACTAAGTTGTTTGATAATTTTGTACAAGTGATACATTGCTCTTCAAAAAAACATCATGAAACCAAAAAGCAACCTTGAGCTATTAAAAACTCCATTCTGGAGCTTTTAAAAGCACCACCACCCCCCCCCAAAAAAAAAAAAAAGCCCTAAGTTCAATTTTTGCAAAGCTCATAAACTAGTTAACAAATATATTAACATGAAATTGTGCTTTAAAAAAGGAGAAGCACCAAAATGGGGGTCAAACTAGCCCAAGTCCATTTTAAGAAAAAACAAATTTACCACCATCTCTTAGGATTACCCTTCTTAAGAATGTTTCTCAGCAATTTATTACATTTCACTAGATGAGAGGGCCATGAAAACACAACAGTCTGGGCTCACACATCTCTGAGAGCCAATAAATTATCACACCACGGGTACAAAAAGAGAAGCAGTATAGATTGGTGAAATATTTCTATGCATATACATTACCCAATCAACTAGGAAAAAGAAAATCAACTTTGAACTCCTATAATCTAACAAAATCGTAACAACATAATTGTAAGAAACCACTTAACACCAAAAACTTGAAGCATGACGAGTGGTGAGCAATGAAGCACGGACACAGACACACCGACACGCGTCGACAAGACATAATCCTACAAAAAAACTGCATGTGGACACTGCAGGAAAATTGTTCGTGAAGTGTCATGTCCGCGCATAGGACACGACACGACACGACACATTACATTCTTAGAAGGGTCGGTGCTTCCAATGTGGTGAGTATACAAACAAAAGAAATATAGAAGATCATTTCAAAAAAATAGCTGTGAATACCACTAATAACACGAGAAATATAACACTACCGGGTAAACATTTCCATGATAAATTGACATACCGGTGCATGAGTGTTTAAGAAATGTTCCTCTGCATGTTTTTTGGGAACCATATCGCCACAAACTTTACATTTTTCTAGATTCCGGAAGCAATGAGCAGAATGCAAATCCATATTCGAAGAAGGAATAGCTCTGTCACTGGAAATACAACAATTTCAATCAATCAGCAGCTGATGTTTTAGATAGAATCTGAAGAAAATACTAACTGGAGAATGTATCCACTATTTAAATAACAAAAATAAAACTTGATCCTAAACCTTTGAACAAAATATTAAATTTTTTTTTTTTGGTCTCAGACTCGAATTGCCAGAAGAGAACTCTGGTGTCACCTACAACAATTAAATATTAAAATTTTCAACTTAGCGAAGAACAAGGGTCATAAGGTTACTGAACTCAGAACATGAATAAAACCCTCATGCAAATAGTACTTCTAGCCATAGTCTGTTTGGGAATGGAACCAAAGATGACTTGAAATGGACCAACAGGTGTAGCAGGAAACTACCACAAGCCAAAAAGTACTGAAAAATGAAAGAAAAAAAAAAGTTTTGAAGGGAAAATGAGAACCTGCAGAAGCATAATGGAAGCGTATGTTAAAACATGCAGAAGCATTAATAAAATCTATCTAGAAAAGACATTTGAAAAAGTTTTGAGCAATGCCATGGAAGCACTTGGGCATCTCTATTTCCAAAAAATATATAAATAGTTCCTTCTGAAATTTGACATTTCTTGGAAGTAAAAAACTTAAGTTGTGTTCTGCCCAAATATACGAAGAGGAATCAATAATTTTGAAAAACAGCTTTGTGAACAGCCAGGTCTCCATTTGAAATGAGAATTTCGCAAAACTATGCTTTTCAAACATGGGATTTTCAATGTATCTTTGACTTGAAAATCATTTGACATGTAAATCAGTACAACTTCAATAGGATATCATTATTAAACTAAACAAAATTCAACATCATGGGTTCGAAAGCCAGTTGTCAACCAAAGGAAGCCTGTCCACTTTTCAGCGCTTGGGACTGTCCCACATTGACACTTAAAGCCCTCAACTGGATGCCAAAAGAAACTCATGGCCAACAATTGAGGGATATTTCATATTTGTTGTTCATAGTAATGAAAATGAACACCCAAGTTACGGATCGGTCCTAATCAAGCCACCTTTAAACTTACAAAAGACTGATTACAACGTCACCCACACCAAATCTTTACAATACAAACTTTAAATGCAAAAAAAAAAAAAACAATACCCGTATAGTAACATTTGAAAGTTGAATGAGTATTGCTATGTTTCCAAAATCTGAATCCATATTTGTTTCCCAAATGCTTGGAGTACCACATGCAGTGGCAGTGGTCGTCGTACTAGATACCACTCTACATGTGGTACAACTGGTAAAGCATTTGGGATATCCTGAATTTGGGAACCATAGCATTACTCGTGTTGAAACTATACGACTATCATGAATAACAGGTCGAGCTCTGAATTTCTAGTGGTATTAAAAATTTTACCCCAAGTAAGCTAACAAAAAAAACCCGCAAAAAAGCAAAAATAATTCCAAAAAAAAAAAAAAACGAAAAGAGACAACATAGACCAAGAAGAACAACATGAATTACACCTAAACCTAAATTTAGACCTCCCATCGATGGTATGTCATGGTCATATATTCATATGCATATACGTATATATCTACAAATTTTGTGTATACATAGCTAATTATGAAATCCCAACTTAAGTACAAGAAAGCCCCTTTACCAGTGATTGCAGACACTTGTGGCCTGATCAGAAGCTACCTCCATTATCGTCAATCCAATTCCACAAACAACTACTCCTTTAATTTAAGTTCTCTGCAACAATCAACAAAACGTTAATAAAAATTTTGAAGATGACAAATAAAGGAATTGGGGGAACGAATCGTCAGAGATTAAGCTTCGAAAATGATCAAACAATACAAATAATACCAAAATTACGAATCTTTCAAGTTCTAGGTTTTGTCGAAATGATCAAAAGTTTGATTGAGCGATCGATATCGATCTCTTTTTCGCTCAACCACCTCGGACCCCCGAAACACAAACAGTCTTCATTGACGATTTTTTTATAGATAAAATTTCACTAGCACCCCCTCTATTATTACAATTTTTAAAATACCCCTAAACTAAAAAATGTAACGAATTGACTTTTTTTTTTGTCCTTTCAATAGCGCGTCGTCCAAAAAAATCATCGTTTTTATATAAACTGACTAATACATGCTATAAAATGTTAGAGTAATGCTATATTTTTTAAATTTTATGTCTCTAATGCTTTCTAAATATATATGACAGTGGGTAAAAGTGTATACGAGTTGAGCCGAGCCTTCTCGCGAACTTTATTACGAGCTCACGAACTTGCTCATGAGCTCAAATGAGTCGAGTCTTTAAGAGTTCGCAAGTTTTCTCGAGAGCTTTTTAACGAGCTTTTTCTCGTGCATCCTTTTAAACAATATAGTTTAATAATAGGGATATTAGGTCATAGCCCCTTAAAATGATGTATTTTAGTTAAAAACTCACATTTTTTGCAATTTTATGAAAGGCCCACGCTACTTTTCGTATTTAGTGAAAAGCTCCTCCGTTCACAAATAATATTATCTGTGAACTTTAAACTACCATAACTCCCTCGTTTTTTGGCCTATTTGGTTGATTTTTTTTTTTTGTGAAATCATGTATTTTTTTTTAGATCTACGCATTGGCCTTGAAAGTTGTACAAGAAAAAAGTAATTTGGAACTTCGTTTTTCATTTTTATCTTTCAAATATATAATATTATCTGTTGACACTGACAGATAATATTATGTCAACTTTAAACTATCATAACTTTCTCAATTCTTGTGCTTTTTGAGTGATTTTTTTTTTATTTTTTATTTTTTATTTCATATATTTCTTTGAGAACTACGCAATAGGCGTGGAAATTTTACACACACACACACACACTCACACACACACACACACACACACACACACACACACACACACACAAAAGTTAAGTTGCAGCTTGATTTTGAGGTTTTATCTATCTTACAGATAATATTATCTGTTATCTGTGTGTAACAGATAATATTATCTGTCAACTTTAAACTACCATAACATTTTCAATTCTTAGGTTTTTTGGGTGATTTTTGGTCACAGCCCGATCCCACAATAGCAGAACCAGAACCCATGGCACGCCACCGAGGCTCTTCCTACTCATTTAAAAGTCATAGCAGCGGAAACAAAACTTTAAAAAATAGCAATGAGTAGTCGCTCGTTAAAACAACACAACTGAAGTTGGTAAAATTCGTATAAATTTAAAAACGTAATTATATTTTGAAATGAATGAATTTATATTCAAAGGGGTCCCAAAGGTGCCCTAAGAACCAATCAAAACAATTAAATAAGTCGCGGAAGGGGTATAAAAAAGTTGGATTAGTTACAAAAATACCCCCTATAATTAGGCCTTTTATCAAATACCCCCCTGTACTTTAAATTTTATCACTAATACCCCCTGTGGTTTGGACTAAAGTGAAACAGTCACTTTTTCTGTTAAAGTTAACGGAAAATTGATAAAAGTAAAAAATTACCCCTATTACATGCTAATAATAACACTCTTATATGGTTAAATGTCTATTTAGGCATAAGTGGTACATTATTATATTATTTTGATATTACATTTGTTGTTAAAGACCATTATGTAATCACTTAGGGGTAGCTTTGTGAGAGCGAATTTGACACACACACACAAAAAAAAAATTTGGGGATAAATTTTTTTTTAGATCTTAGTACATCATTACACTGGATTTCACTGTGTGTGTGGTCAAGAGTAGATTAAAAAAAACTAACATATCACCAATATTGTGTGTGTCTAAGAGTAGATTAAAATAATAATAATAATAATAATAATAATAATAATATATCGCTAAGACTGTGTGTGTGTGTGTGTGTGTGTGTGTCCAAGGGTTGATCAAAAATTAAATAAATTTGCTCTCATGAATGTACCTCAAAGTGACTACAGAATGGTCTCTAACAACAAATATAATATCAAAATAATATGGAAAAATTACACTAACACCCCTTGAGGTTTAACGTTTTTTCACAAACCTCCCTTGTGGTTTCTGACATGACACTGACCTCCCTCGAGGTTTATTAGCTAGTAACATGTACCCCCTTGCCGTTAATAGCTGTTAGATCCCCAAAAGATTTTTGCTAACATCAGCAAATTATTTTTTTAAAATACCAATTATACCCTTAAAGTTAACAAAGTAATGACTCTGTCATCCTATACAAATATTTTACCAAATTGCCTTACCCACTCCCTTCTCCACCACACGTACTGGCCTCTCTCTCTCTCTCTTGCTCTTCATTTCTGTTTAGCTCTCTCTTCACTTCTTTCTCATATCTCCCATCTTTTTCCTCTCACCATCCCTTAAAACCATTCTAACCACAAAGCCACCACATGGTTTATTGCACTACCTCCTCTCACTGTGGTCCATTGTCGCAACCCTAAATGCCAATACCACCAACACCTACCACCGAGTCACAGACACATTTCAACACTCACAACACCAACACACACAGATATACATACATACACACACACAGATCTACTCAGAATCATCATCACGGTCTCGAAATTTTGTTTTTTTAGGCGATACAACATCACCACCATCACCACCGCCAAACACACGCACACACACACACACACACACACTCAAATATGTATATATATATATATATATATATCAATCTATCAGACTGACTAATTTCTTCAGTTCAGATCGAGAGAGAGAGGAGGGCAACCTATAGATAGATCCATTACAATATCACTTCAAATTTCTGAATTGATTGAGGGAAATTCCATGTCAAAGACAGGAAATGGTTGTATCCGATCATGGGGTTCTTCTGATTTGGGGTTTTTCTAATTTAGGATTTTTATAGCCCTAATCTCCACCAGCTTTGTATGTGTGTATACATATATATATATATATGTATGTGTGTGTGTGTGTATGTGCCTAGGTTAATTGCTTTGGGGGTAATTTTGGTTGTGGTGATGATGGTGGTAGTGGTGGTGCAGTGGTGGTGGGAGGTCTGGTTGTTGCGGCGATGGTGGTAATAGTGGTGGTGGTGATGTTGGTAATGGCGGTGGTGGTGATCTGGTGTGAAAGTGTGGTAATGGCGGTGGTGGTGCGTGACGGGTCTGGTGGTGATGGTGGTAATGGCGGTGGTGGTGGTCTGGTTTTGAGAGACACAAACAGGGGGGGGGGAGAGAGAGAGAGAGAGAGAGAGAGAGAGAGAGAGAGAGAGAGGAGAAGAAGATGATGAGAGGGTTAATATAGTATTTTTACAACAGTCGTTAACGGCATTAAGAAGGTAACTCTGACAGGGGGTGCCAGTGTCATGTCTGAAACCTCAGGGGGTGTGAGTGACAAAGTGTAAAACCTCAGGGGGTGTCAGTGTAATTTTCCCAAATAATATAATAGTATACCACATATGCCTAAATAAACATTTAAGCATATAAGGGTGTTCTTATTAGCATGTAATAGGGGTAATTTCGTATTTTTACCAATTTTTCGTTAACTTTAACGGAAAAAAGTGATTATTTCACTTTAGTCCAGACCACAGGGGGTATTAGTGATAAAATTTAAAGTATAGGGGGTAACTGATAAAAGGCCTAACCACAAGGGGTGTTTCTGTAATTAATCCTAAAAAGTTTTCATGCAGGGGTCAGTTCGACCAGTCGAGATGCCCCATTCGACCGATCGGATGACCCCTCGGTAATAATCCTTTACAGCAGAGGGCACTTCAACTGATCGAACTGTCCCCTTCGACCGGTCGAATGACCCTCTAACAGCAATCCTTCTTGCACTAGGATATTGCCTAAGGTCAAGCGACCCTACGATCGTAACATACTTCAATCATTAAAGTAAAACATTAAGTCGATAAGTAAAACATTTCAAAACGTGAACTCTAGGTTCAGATTCATAATAACTTAACCAACCAAAACCATGTTTTCAAGGTCAAAACAAAACGTAGTAATTTCATACAGGACTTGGAACTTAAATAAAACGTTTACAAGACTATTATCCATTCTATTACAAGTTCCTTAACAACACAAATGAAATAGACTATCCAATTACAAAACTACGGAATAAACATGACAAGTCGTCTTCTCAGTGAACTCTCAAGCCCATGTGCTCACTTTCCCGATTCCTCGCCGGCATTAACACCTGAAATGGTTATTTGAATAACCACATATATTCGATTTATTTAAGCTAACGCTTAGTGAATAAAACAACATATGCATATGAATGATAAACATGCTCGCATTCACATCTCTACATTTCATACTAGTCGCGGGAGACTCACGTGCACATTCCATACTCCCAATCCGCGACTCCTCGCCAATAAGTCCACGCGAAAGGGTAAGACCCACGATTCTTTTCTTCAATCGTGCGACCTTAATGCCTATATCGGCTCCACAAAATGGCTTAGTGACCACGTGCTCCTTCTGACCCAAATAAGCAACTCAACATGCTCAAGTACATATCACCATGCTCTCGGTAACCAAAACATTTCACCATGCTATTGAGCCTACTTATCAATATAATTGTCAAATATGAACTACACAATATATCTCTATGGATTAACACACGCTTTTCATATCAAACATGAATACATGTCAAGAAATCATTCCAATTTGCAAGGTTGAATCACTCACCTCCGAATAACGCTCCTATAATTAAATCTGAAGAAAACCCGTGCACAAAGAACGTGCAGAAAAGCTTCTAGTACAGTTTCTATGGATCAAAAGTCTAATTATAAACTTTTATGAAAATTTCTAGAAAAAAAAATTCGGAAAACTTAGCCAAACATGGCCTAATAGGTATCAAAACGACAGCCTTACCTCGAGTAGTTCAAATATGGAATTTAGTGAAAAACCTACAGACGAACGGGCGTCGTTTGGCGTCTAGAGGCTCGAAACAATTATATCCCTTTTTGGCCTCCTCTTGGATTTTAGGTTAAAAGTTTACAAAATATCAAATGTCAACTCTATCTATAGGCAACACGTTGGAAAATTATGTTTACCTCCCCACAAGTTTTCAAAACTCCTAATTAGTCTCTGAAACTTTCTACACAACCAATTCATAACTTTATAAGTGAAACCCCACAATTATAAAAGTTTCCGACTAAGTTCCATTTGGTTGCTAAACACAAATTTCTACATGACTTTTCCGAAGTTGGTAATTAGCCTACCAATTTAATAGCTGTGGATATCGCAGTTTTCTTTCTTTTACCCACAGCTTTTCAAAATTAATTTCAAAAATAAATGAGTCGCCACTTAATTTTTAAAAGGAAAAATTAAGAAACCATTTTAAAAGCAAACTGATCTTTTAGAAACCAGAGATTAACTAGGTCCGGGGATCATGGAATGAGAGAGGAAGGAGCCCGTCGGACTAAAACACCCTCTCTCATCCTATCTTGCGATAGGCCTCTACTCAATATCTTTCTAATCGAATTATTAATTTAAATGTGCCCTCAACTAATATACATGTATAGATATACGTTACAAAAAGCATGTCCAAAGGGGTGTAAAATTGCAATTGATAAAATATCATTCAAAAATCACATATTCCAAGTAGCAAGCAACATGATATGCACTAGGGAAACAAGAGAACTTACCTGGGATCCAGCAGCGATATTAAACGTACAATGCATACAAACAAAATAACATCCTAAAAAGGAGTCTCTAATCACATATACATATAAGGCAAGATCCTATTTCTAACGTGTCGCGCATGAGGTTGAAAAATCAATAAAATCAAGAAATTAAAATAAATTAAAGAGGGTCCTAGAGATCATACCTTAATAGTGCTACAAAACAAAATGTTAGTCCATATGATATACAAGATGTGAAATTAGAAATAACAATCATAAATTTCTAGCTTAAACCTATCAAGCATGAAATCCAACTTTATTCAATAGCTAGTTCTAATCATGAGCATTAAATGTACATGAATGAATGAATGTGAACAAGAATAAGACATGAATTTATTCACTAATTTGGGTCACTTAGCCTCTGAATTTAAGTTAAATTACCATTATTCAAAGTATGATTTGGGTCTCAAGACATTAGGGGCCATTTGAGTTGAAATAAACAAGATTAGACAAAAACAGTAGCAGTTTTTTATGAATTACAGAAGGCAGATCATAACTTTAAAAAATGGAAAAGCGTGGTTCCTGTGATTTGATCTTGATGGATTTTGGACACAAGATGCTTCTGTGTGTCTAGTTTTTAACCCAAAAAAGAATTCAAAGTTTCAACGGTTGGATCTCCGGGAATTGGACAAAAACCAGACATCACTCAGCATTTTACAACCTTCTGTCCAGAGTTCTTGTACGATTTTCTAAAAATAGCAAACAAATCAGAAATACTTTGTTCTTTTTAGGGTGACTTCCTAACACATTAATCTATTTATAAAAAATTATTTTGGGTCACAAACACTTTATTAAAGCATTGGTTTACTTATTTCAAAAGAGTGTTACTATGCTGAAACTCTGGACAGATTGTAGTGTCCTTACAAAACTGACAACCAAACCACTTTAGACATGAAACGACCTTAAAACAAAAAATTCAGTGGTAGAATATTGTGTTGTTGACACTTTCTCGTTGGTTTCATTTGATTTCGACGGTTAGATCTCGAACTAAAAATCTTTGATCAAAAACAGTTTGTGAACTCACTGTTTTCATTTGTCAAGTTCAACTCTTATTTGCTAATTCCAACTATTGAATCATGAAGTTGGACTTAAACTAAGCCATCTTCTCCTACCATTTGATGGTCATTGGAGACTAAAAGACCTTTATATTTATAGATTTCAAGTGAAGTATGAATGGACTTCATGAAATCTCAAGATAAAGAATCTAAACCATGGAGATGAAGACATGACTAATACTTATGAGTCTCAAAGGAATATAGAAAGGATTCCATGAGATATCAAGTTTAGATGACTCAAGTCATGAGTATGGACTTGGATCAATCTATTTGCTTATAAAATGAAGTGATGATCAAATTTTGACTCTCATGTAAAACATAAGCTTACATGGGATTCAAAGGATCATACTCAAGAGATGTCAAGAGAGATATTGAAGATCTCCAAGAATCTCAAGAGAAGAACATAAACAAAAGAAATAGAAGAAAGATCAAGGAATTAGAAACAAGGACTTCCAAGTTTACTTAACAAACTCTAAAACTTAATCAAGAAAAACTAAAAAAATGACTTGAAGATTAGAAGCTCAAAAGAAAGAAAATACAACTAAGATTAGAGGGTCACCTCCAAACTATCCTCAAAGTTCTTTTCCTTTGAAGGTCTTCCAAGCTCTTCTCCCTAGTTCTCTAAACTCTCTCTTTTCTCTCCCAAAAATTGGTGTAATGGTGGTTATCTCTCATGTATTGTGTTGTATGTATCTTTTGAATTGTGTTGTCTCTCCTTTAAGGAAGATCCTCTCTCTTTTATAGACAAAATTACCTAGCTTTTCTCAGTGAATTCGGAGTAAAAGACAGGTGTAATCATCCCATTTGATGGTACAATACGTACTTCCTGAAATTAGACAGACTGCTGCCCAGAGTGGCATTCAAAAGTTATTCGCGACAGTCCGTGGCTGCCGCCGCGGCACTCTGCGACTGCCGTCGCGGCATTCCGTGACTGCCGCGCGGCTCTCAGTGAGTGTCACGCCAAATTATTGATTGCCGTATTTTCGTCAACCTTTCTTTACCAGTTTTTTGTTTTTATACACATACGTATTGTACCACAAAATACGGATTTTAAAAGCAAACGGCAGTCAGAAAATGTCGGCGGCACTTAGTAAATGTTGGGCCGGCACTCACCGGATGCCGTTCGGCATTCACTGAGTGCCGCTCGGCACTCACTGAGTGCCGCGGTATACTGCCGTGTGCCGTTTTCTGTTGAACTTCCCTTTTTAGGTCTTTTCTTTCTTCCCTTTTTCTTAAAAAAACTTATTTTTGAAGATCTTTTCCAAAAATGGTGTTTTATACCTGAATTCTCCCAAATACCTGGTATTTCCTTCTTTCTGTGAAATTTTATCGCGTTTGGAGAACTTTCTGAAGAGCTTGGAATACTTCGAATCTTTTTGGTCCTTATCATCATTGGACGTGGAGGTGACGCTCTCCTAAATTCAACGGTCGGTCAAAATTGGGGTGTCTACAATAGCGTGTTAATTCGTCCTCCCCAGGATGCTAAATCTAACAACATAATTATATTATAAACCAGAAAATAATACAGATAGTGAAATACACAGGTAAACATTTTATTTCACATAAACATTTACGTATTCCACAGTGAACGTCTCATACGCGGAGAGACTTCACAACATCCAAACTCTCATTCAACATCGTCTCAATGGGTTCTCTAATACAGATACCCTAATCGACTTGTGAGTCAAAACCCGCTCAAACATATGTCATAGGACACGACACATCACATTATCATGCATGACAATGTAATAAAATGTAATAACACAAATGCGGGTGTTATATATATATTTTTTTTTATTTCATGTATTTTTTCAAGATCTATGCATCTATGGTGCCAATTACATGAAAGGAATATGTATTTATTTTATGTATGTGAAAAAAAATGCAATTTGCTATATTTATTGTATGTTTAGGGTTTTTTTTTTCCGCAATATTTCATGGTCAATATTGAATTCGTTTGATATATCTAATTTAATTTGCTGATGCCAAAACATCAAATTTTACGAAAAACGAACTTGTATAACAAAAATTATAGCAATTTCAATGTAAAAAGAGTCTAATGCGGTAAAGAAAAGTAGCATGTGCTTTAACTTTGAAGAGTTTATTTGAAGGGGCTATAGCCGAAGCTCCCTTATTAATAAAACAATCATCTATCAAGTCTATTTACGATATATGTCATACTTTTTCTAAAATTATATAGTTTTATAATATATATATATATATGTAAGTCACTATACAAGCTCTTTATCAAATCTATTAACGAGCTTTTTCACGAGCTTGCTCATGAGTCTTAATCGATCATGTTCACGAGCTCAAATAAGTGAGTCAAGCCTAGTATTTATCGAGCCAAGCTTTGAGCCCTTGTTGAGCGACTCTGCTTGCTTACATACCTACAGTGGGCGCATTAACTTTTGATTGGAGGATGTTGAAGTGGCCCTACAGTAATCCCACTGCCACATGTATTTGAGAAGCATTTGGGATGAAAAATTTGGAAAGCAAATCATTGCTCAAAATGTCAACATAATATTTCTGCCACTCCTTTGAGTTGTTCAAAATTTTATGTACAATAAGGGAAATTATGTATGTAACAAAATGTACAATTAATAGAAATTATGTATGTAACAATGAATAATTTTGTTGTAAAAATTTTAACGACTCAAAGGGATATAAAAAGTAGCAATGTTGGTAACATTTTTTGTATCATATATTAGTCACATGATACAAAAACGTTCATTTTTAGTTGACATTATAACAAAAATGGGTGTTAGTGAAAAAATTATGTAATAATTAAGGGGTCATTTATTAACCTTTTCAGTTCAGAGAGATATTTGGAAAAGTGTCATAGTTGAAGGGTGTTGTTGTAATTTTCCCTTTTATATCCATTTGCTTGGCTTTGGTGGCGCACGCTAGTTAAAACACGTGGAAAGCTTTAATTGGGCTCTATCACAAGGCCCATTCATTGGCTGTTGTAGTCCAGGCCCAAATCATTGCTCATGCTCAATCATCTTTGTAATTTTTTTTTTCTTATTAGTGTATACAAGCCGAGCTGAGCTGAGTCGAGCATGTTTTCTCACGAGTTTATATGAGCTTAGCTTTTAAGTGTTTGTGAGCTTTCTCGCGAACTTTTTTGAGCGCCCTTATAAATTAAATAATTTAATAATAGAAAAAATTAGTGAAAAATCCCTCAAAGTAATCTTCAAAAGTTTAAAGGACAAATTCATTTTACCATTTTGTGAAAATGACAAAAGAGGTGAAATGCCAAATTTGCCCAAAAAGGAATCTCAGCACACGCCATGTGCGGCGTGCGCCACTCCTACCTTCAATGAACATATTAAAAGAAATGATATGGTGTGATGTTTGCACAGTATGAGTGGCCACACCATAGTAACTCCCATTTCAAAAATATTTTCAAACTTTAAACTTCCATATCTTTTGATCTACAACTCCAATTTTCACAAATTTTATACCGTTGGAATTGTGTCGACGAACGGTACAAAATTAGTACCATTGTTGATATGTTTTAAAAAAAAAATTCAATTTTTTTACATACATGAATATTACGTGAAATTTCACTTGACATACATGAATATTAAATAAAATTTCATTGAACTCGTACTCCCACCGATCTGCCACCACCACTACTGGCAGCACCATATCCTGTCACGCTGTACATAGCCATCGCTGACCATGAACATCACCACCACCATCACTGTGAGTTCCATATTTGGCCATCGCTGATAAGCTCGAACTAGATCTGGTCATCTTCGATGAGTTTGAACCAGATTCGGCCATCTTTGACGAGCTCGAACTAGATCCGGCCATCTTTGATGTGCTCGAATCAAATCTAGCCATCTCCATTGAGCTCGCCAGATCTGTACATCTCCAGGTTAGTTGCAGATAGATTTTACACATATTAAGTGAATATTCATTTTTTAAGTAAAAATTTAAGTTTTTAAGTGAAGTTTCACTTATTTTATTAAATCAATGAAACTGGGAACTTAACTGGACAAATTTAGTGAAATTTCACTTGATATATGATTAAGTTAAGTGAAGTTTCAGCTAATATTTTAAAGTGAGGGAAGTGGTCGGATCTGCGACGAGGTTGTGGGGGTGGGGGTCGTCGTATGTCTGGTTAGCGAAAATCGAAAAATAGGTGGTAGGAATGTTGGTTGTCGGAGCTCAAGCGAGGAATGGGGTGGTCTTCGGAGGTTTGGCAAGGCAAGGATAGGTCATCGGAGGTGATGGGATGGTCGCCGGAGATGGCGGGAGTGGTGGCCGGACTTGGCAAGGGCGGTGGTAATGGTAGCTGAACACGTCCATGAATATTAAGTAAAATTTCACTTGACATACATGTCGACGAGGCATGTACAAATTTATTTATTTTTATCAAAACATATCAACAATAATACTAGTTTCGTAAGTCTCGTCAACACGATTTCAACGGTATAAAATTTGTAAACAATGGAGTTGTAGATCAAAAGTTATGGAGATTTAAAGTTTAAAAAACTTTTTTGAAATGGGAGCTGCTATAGCGTGGCCACTCACAAGTTACGAGCGCTACACCGTATCATTTTTTAAAATATGTTTGTTGAGGGGAGCGTTTGGCGTGTGGAGATGAGTAGTTCCGGATTTTTTAATCTTTTCCTTTTTTTTATTATCAAATATGTCTTTTAGTAAGGGAGTTTTAATTAAACTAAGATTCAAATTGTTCTTAATAAGAAGATATTTTGTGTTACTATCCTTATCTCTAAGAACTCCTTAATAATAATACAATCATTTATCAAGCCTATTTACAAAATATGTCATATTTTCTATAAAATTATATAGTTTTAAATAAATATATATGTATATATATAAGTCATTATATAAGCTCCTTATCAAACTTATTAATGAGCTTTTTCACAAGCTTGCTCACGAGCATTAATTGATTATATTCATGAGCTCAAATTAATTAGTGAGCCGAGCCTAGCTTTTATCAAACCGAACTTCAAACCCTTGTTAAGCGGCGCCTCAGCTCATTTACAGCCTTATACTTAATAGTATTTGTTTGTTATTTCAATTTATGACATGTAATAGAATTAAACTCATAGCTATAAGTATGTAAATTTCTCATCTACCAATAGATCAGGACAACCATAGTTTTTTAAAATTTATTATTTATGTATATAAATATGAGTCCATAAGATCAGGGCCAACCCTGAGATTCCTAAAATTTTCTAAGGCCTCATGCGAACTTTTAAAGGTGGGCCCCTTTATATTAAATTTCATAAGTGCAAACTTTATAAGAGTACGTAAATTTTCATTAAAATGAGACAATAAGCACATAATTACATTAGTGTTGTTTAGCTTAGTTCCAAAACATACAACACTTTAGTCCTAAAAATCATAATTGCTCCAGGGCTGGCCCTGAGATTCCTAAAATTTTCTAAGGCCTCATGCGAACTTTCAAAAGTGGGCCCCTCTATATTAAATTTCATAAGCGCAAACTTTATAAGATCGAGTACGTAATAATTTTCATTAAAATGAGACAATAAGCACATAATTACATTAGTGTTGTTCAACTTAGTTCCAAAACATACAACACTTTAGTCCCAAAAATCATAATTGCTCCCAACAATCATTCATTTCCGGATTCATATATTTTCAATGTTTTCATACCTAGATAAACAAAGAAAAAAAATGCTCACAACAATTGCTCACAATTCACATGCAAAGAAGAAATAAAAATGCTAAGTTGCTAACATAGGAAATTAAAATTGCTCACAGGCAAAAATAAAAAATAAAAAAAAATAAAAAAATGAAAAAATAAAAAAGGGTCACAAAATGCTTCATAGTTCATACCTGCTTGTCGTGCTCGGTGAATGGTGATTGGTGAATTTGGTGGCTGATTCAATACTATTGAAATCTGAAGAAATTAGGAAGAAGATTAGAAGAAAATACAAGGGGAAAAAAAAACACTAGGGTTCAATACTTCAATTATTCAATACTTACCAATTTAATTACCATGAATCCATGAGAGTATGAATGACTGATGCTTCAACCTTCAATCAATAGAAAGCAAGGGAAAAAAGAAAAAGAAGATTATGAAGAAAATATAAGATATGTGAAGAAATTATGCAGAGGAGGGGAAAAAAAAGCCAGGGTTCAATCAAATAGAAAGGTAGGGGAAAAAACAAAGAAGATTATGAAGAAAATATAAGATATCTGAAGAAATTATGCAGAAGATTATAAGAAAATATAAGGGGGAAAAAAAAGCTAGGGTTCAATCGAATAGAAACTAGAAAGAGAGGGGGAAAAAAAGATTATGAAAAAAAATTAAGAAATCTAAAGAAATTATGCAGAAGATTATAAGAAAATATAAGGAAAAAAAAACACGAGGGTTCAATGACTTCAATCGAGAAAGAGAGAGAAAGAGAGAGAGTCAGAGACGTTTGAGAAAAAGGGAGAGATTGAGAGGGGGGGGGGGGGGGGGGGGAAATAGGGCCTAAATTCATACCTGCCGGAATGGATTATGGAGAAAGAGAGAGACTGAGAGAGAGATGAAAACTGGCTGCTTGGAGAACTGAAAGTGAGTCTCGAGATAGAGAGAGTCAAAGAGAGAAAGAGAGAGAGAGAGAGAGAGGAAATAAAAACAAAAAAACAAAATTAAAAGGCCTTGCGTTGCTTCTTGGAGCTGGAGGTTAGAGAGGTAGGAAAACTAAAAAAGAAAAAGGCCCTACAATACAAAGTGGGCTTTTGGCCCAATACAAAAGTTAAAAAAAAAAAAGAAGAAAAAAGAAAAAAAAAAAAAAGGCCTACAAATGGACTGGGCTCAATACAGCCGCTTGACTGCATGCTGCCAGGGTCGGCCCTGCATAAGATCACTAAATCACTCTAGTAACTCTAGTTCTAGTTTTGGAAATAAAACAATGATACAATTATTAATTACTTTGATTAAAATAGATGTTAGTGGCTTGAAGGAGAGAGAGAGAGAGAGAGAGAGTAAAATATCGATATGATACATGCATGACTGAGGAGATAACAAAAATTATGCATTAATTATGCTGCATGATCTGCAAACACATTATTATTACACCTTTACATAAAGTAATATAGAACTCTCAAGACGATGATTCTGTTAATTATAGACCGTCCCTAGGACTCATCAAAAAGAGGTTTTAAAATTGCACTTTTTTTTTTGCTTCACTACTTTGTTTACTATGACAAAAGCATCAATGAGAAAAAAATATAACTAAACTTTAATTTGGAAGTGAAACATGTCATATATATACTCCTAAAAGAATTGGAATTATTTTTTAAAATAGTTTGATTTTAAAATCGAGTTGCCCAAAATTTTGAAGACCTCGGCAAGACCTGTTGCGAATCCTTCCCACTGATCGAACGTTGTTATGTTTTCATCTTTGTACCCTTTTCTCCTTTTCCTAGCTATATGGAAAAGAGAATTCCATGAGAAAGATTCATATGTATACGCATAAATGCGTGTATATATATATATATATATACACACACATATGAATAGATGTAACTATGTATGTATAGATGAAGATATGTGGTGGAGGGCGCTACCTGGTGAAGAATCTTTGTCCAACCAGCCCGGTAGTATCTCTTTTTCTACCTAACATTTCCTTTGTGGTAGAAAGATGGTAATGACCCACATGTCTATTTCTTGTACTTTTAATTATACTTTAAGAATTCCAATTTTCGTGTTCATTAAATTGTTTTGGCAATAAAGGTTTTTTTTTTTTGATGGCAATAAAGTTTTCTGTATTGGACATTGGCCTACATAGCTAGAAGATCTGATCATATAAAGCCTCTAGGTAAAATGCTCTAAATGTGGAGAGAATAGACTTTCTTAAGCCATGAGATGTATCCAACTCAACTTTTTAACCTAGTGGGAAATCGATGAAATGAGCAAGTTGCTCCATCGAATTCTAATGTGTGTTTGACCCACTCGTCCACTTTTTTTTTTCCATGTAAAGACAACTTTGAGATTCAAGAATTTTTAGTACGTACTCATGTATTATATAGAAAATACTTTTGCTCACCCCAAATTTGGTACACCAATGCTCACCCAAGCATCCCATTGGCCAATGCAGTGGGGCCCAGGATTAAACAACATTTTGTTTAATCCTGGGCCCCACTGCATTGGCCAATGGGATGCTTGGGTGAGCATTGGTGTACCAAATTTGGGGTGAGCAAAAATGCTCTCTATTATATATGAGTAATTATTTGGCGACAACTTTTATATAATCCTTCAAAAAGATGTGTCTATCTCTCTCTCTTGTGATGTCACTGAACCCCACAGTGACACATGAGAGAGATAGACACATCTGTTAAGAGGTTGTATGAAAGTTGTCACCAAAGAATTACTCATTATATATATGGTACTTACTCAATATTACCTACACGTCTTTTGAGTGAAGTGAACCATTTGCATATTGCAAATATCTTATTATTCCGTCCGTTCTATTTTATGTGATCCTTTTTTCAGTTTTGTATATCCCAAAACTATTGTCCCCTAAGGTCTCGTTTGACAAGTCGGATAAAACTGTCGGATAGGACATGATAAGGCAAGATCGGATAGGATAATAATCTTGTTGGACAAGTTGTTATGCTGTCTTTTGCTAGACACGCGTTGGATAAAACTGTCGGATAAACTACTATATCCTAATTCTGTGTTTGGCCATGCCTGAACATAAGTTTCGGATAATAACTAAATTGTTGCTTTTTAACAATTAAAAAAAAACATCTGAAAAAAGAAAAAGAAAAAATTAGATCTGAATTTTTTTATTTTTGTTTAAAAAGCAAATCATAAAGAAAAAAAGAAAAAAAAGCTGATATTTATATATAAAAAAAGCTAATTAAAAAAAAAAAGGCAAATCTGGGAAAAAATATTTGAAACTTTTTTTTTAAAAAAAAATAGATTTCAAAAAAACAAAAAACCAAATCTTAAAAAAAAAAAAAAAGAAATCTAGGAAAAAAAAAAATCCCAAAAGTTATCCTAAACTCCCTTATCCCACCTAATGCCACCCTCCCCATGGTATTGAGTTATCCCATACTCAATGGGATAAAAAGCCTCATTGGAATTAAATACTCCTATAGATTGTAGCACCAAACACATGATATGATAAAAGTTATCATATCCTGAGCTCTTATTCCGCCTGCCAAACAAGGCCTAAGGGTATTTAATACTACTTTTATTATACTTTTCATAACTACCCGTCTTGATTTTAAAAATACCCAATAAAAAGTACAAGAGAAAAAAAGTAAGTGAGAACACTTTTGGAATTTTGCGTCAAGCTTTTTAGGGATGCAATCATGCATGATGTTCCCTTAAAAAGTTTGACTTTTCAAAGAGAACACATAAAATGTAACGGATGAAGTAAATTTTTTTATATTTTTTGCTCAACAAGAAAACATTAATTTTTTATTCATCGTGAAAAACCCATGGCCATTAGTGAACACCAAAGCATTAATCCAACCCAAACCCTAAGGGAAAAAACAGAAGTCATAGAAATACCATCAAAGGCAAACTAAACCCAAATGAAAAGCAAAACTAAACCCAAATATCCGAAAGTGCTTTTTCTAGACAACCCATTTCTGATCCATCTTCATTCAAAATCATAAAGCACCTCCATCCATTATCGAAATCCGACACCATGCTAATATTAGCAGCCGAATCCGGAAAAAATCTTGCAAAAGCTTTGAAAGAGTAGTCCCATTTGTAGAAAGTCGTAGTGAGAACCTCTCCCAAATTAAAAAGGACCACATCACCCTTTAAGAATGAAATTACCACCACCATTAGACTCTAAGTCGCAACAAATGAATGAAGTTACAGCCCCCCCAAAATACAATTCACAGCTAAATTATTAACATCCAAAGTAGTGCGAGTCTAGGCAGAAATCTAGCATCTAACTGTTAGAAAAATTATATTAACCATAAACAGATTCTGGATTACAAACAGAAGCAGTACAAGAAATGATCTGATAAAACAAAAATTGGAACTGCTTATAGAAAACAAAATTACAGTAACTAAAAGAAAAACAGAAACTGGGAATTGATCAAACCGAGGCCTTTGATAGTTCACAGTTTCCTTAAAACAGATTTGCCGCCTCACCAGAAGTGCTTGAGGATATGTCCGGCGTCTGTCGCCCAGGATACAGCGGCAAATAGCAGATGACAAGCACTGTGTCGGACTGCTCCAGCGAACCAACTATGTCTGTAACTCTCTCTCTGGAAAAAAAAAACCAAGGACTAGAAGGAAGAAGGAGAAGAACAATGTCTCAAAACTGTGTTTAGACTTTGGGTGAGATACACTGTATATAGGGGGATATAATGGACAAATTTAATATGTGATTTATCACAGAGTCTTTTCATCTCTGTAACTCTTTCAGAAATCCCAAGGGTTTCTGCAATGAAAAACATGTGCAGAAATTCCAAGGGTCTCTCAATACAGAAATTGTAATACCAAAACTTGAGGGGTCCAAAAAGAAATATTGTGAGTGGATCGCACCCGACCCGCACCCACACCCGCGACCACGGCTCGGCTCGGCACGGCACGGCACGGCGGGCCGGCCGGCCGGTCGGTCGGACGGCGATGGCGGCGCACGCATGTGTGGAGTAAACCCAAAAGGCCTTAGGTCCTCCCCCTTCCACAAAACTGGGTAACCCTTGGGGCCAAAACCCAAAACATGAAGTAGCTTTAAAAATACACTAAAGACTACTTCTATTTTTCTTATGTGGGACAAGGCAATTTGTGAACCTTTTCCATTTCATCAACTCCTTGTAAGGGGCAACCTTTGAGCATTAGCACTGGAGCAGTCCGACATAGTGCTTGTCATCTGCTAGTTGCCGCTGTATCCTAAGAGACAGACGCCGGATATATCCTCGAGCGCTTCTGGTGAGGCAGCGAATCTATTTTAAGGAAACTGTGAACTATCACAGGCCTCGGTTTGATCAATTCCCAGTTTCTGTTTTTCTTTTAGTTACTGTAATTTTGTTTTCTATAAGTAGTTCGATTTTTTGTTTTATTAGATCATTTCCTGTACTGCTTCTGTTTGTAATCCAGAATCTGTTTATGTTTAATATAAATTTTCTAACAATCTTAAAATAGGTTTTATAAAACAAAACAGATTCGGATTTGGAAAAACAGGATTATTTTTAAAAAAACAATCTTACAAATAACTGCTACTGTAATTCTTGTTTTCTGCCCAAACGGTGCAGAATCAGAGAAAATAGCATTAGACAAAAAGTGTGCAGAATCGCGTTCTGCTTGGGACCGTACAAGCAAAATCTTTAAATTCATTCATTTTCCTTATAGTTCTTTGAAAACAAATTCTGCCACTGTTAAAATTAAAAGGAAAAAAAATATTAGATTTAATTTCTTTGCTCCTTTGATAATTTTTTCAGAAATGGCAACTGAGAACGTGAACACTACTGCGAACCTTGTTACAACCGAGGTGCTACTGGCTCCAACACCGTGGTGATTGGTTCGATACCTGTGAAGGTTCCCTTAATCCAAACGATTCTTGTGAACCACGGGGAGAATCCCGAAAAATTTAATAGTGTGGATTTCAGGAGGTGGCAGCAAAAGATGTTGTTCTACCTTACCACCTTGAACCTTGCGAGGTTCTTGAAGGGAAATGCTCTTGTTTCTAATGACAATGAACAAGACCGAGAGGTTATGCTCGCCATTGATGCGTGGAAGCACTCAGACTTTTTGTGCTGAAACTATGTGTTGAACAGCTTACACGATACACTATATATATAATGTGTATAGTGTTAAGACCAATGCTAAGGAACTGTGGGAGTCCTTAGACAGAAAGTACAAAACCAAGGATGCCGGGTCACAGAAATTTGTAGTGGGGAGATTCTTCGACTATAAGATGGTGGATTCAAAGACTGTGATCAGTCAAGTTTAAGAGTTGCAAGTGATCTTGCATGAAATCCATGCTGAAGGGATGACCTTAAGCGAAACCTTTCAAGTTGCTGCTATAATTGAAAAATTACCCCCTGCTTGGAAGGACTTCAAGAACTATTTGAAGCACAAGCGAAAGGAGATGAAGATTGAAGATCTCATCGTAAGGCTTCGAATTGAAGAAGACAACAAAGGGGCTGACAGAAAATTGGGAGATTTTGGGGCCAAGGCTAATATGGTTGAGCATGGTCAAAGTTCACGTGGGAAGAAGAAAATTCCTTCTGGCAAAGGATACTAAATGGGGCCAAAAGGTGGTATCGCTAAGAAGACTAAATTCCAGTTACAAGGAAAGTGCTACAACTGTGGCAAAACTGGACATCGTGCTTCTGATTGTAGACTGCCACCAAAGAAGGTCAAGAATAATCAAGCTAATATGACGGAGTTAGATTCTATCTCACGGGATGTCTTTGACATTAATATATCTATTGTGGTCTCTAAAGTGAACTTGGTAGATTCAAATCCAAGGGAATGGTGGATAGACACTGGTGCTACTCGCTACATATGCTCCGATAAAGCTATGTTCACTTCCTTCAAACCAATTACAAGTGGCGAGAAGATGTATGTGGGAAATTCTACTTCCTTGGATGTTGAAGGCCAAGGGAAAATAATTCTGAAGATGACTTCAGGAAAGGAGCTAACTCTCAACAATGTTCTTTATGTACCGGAGATTCGCAAGAATTTGGTATCCGGATCTCTCCTAAGCAAGCATGGCTTCCGAATGGTCTTTGAGTCAGACAAGGTAGTGCTGACCAAAGCAGGTATGTATGTGGGGAAGGGGTATATGTGTAATGGGATGTTCAAACTTAATGTAGCGACTGTATTTCCAAAAGTTAATAAAATGAGTACCTCTTTTGTTTACTTGATTGAGTCTTCCAATTTGTGGCATGGTAGACTAGGACATGTTAATTTTAATTCTTTGCGAAGATTAATTAAATTAGACCACATACCAAACTTTCATATTGACACAAGTCAGAAATGTGAAACTTGTGTTGAAGCAAAATTAACAAAGACTTCGTTTCAATTAGTTGAAAGAAGCACTGAACCATTAGGTCTAATACACACTGATGTTTGTGATTTAAAAATGGTTCAATCTAGAGGTAGCAATAAGTATTTTATTACTTTTGTTTATGATTGCACTAAATACTGTTATGTGTATTTGCTAAAAAGTAAGGATGAAGCCATGTATAAGTTCATTCTATACAAGACAGAGGTTGAAAATCAACTTGAAAAAAAGATTAAGGTGTTAAGAAGTGATAGAGGTGGTGAATATGTAGCATCGTATGGTGACTATTGTGCACAAAATGGAATTATTCACCAAACCACTGCACCTTATTCGCCTCCATCAAATGGAGTTGCTGAAAGGAAAAATCGTACCTTAAAAGAAATGATGAATGCTATGTTAATAAGTTATGGATTGCCACAGAACTTGTTGGGGGAGGAAATTCTCTCTGCAAATTACATTTTAAATAAGGTACCTCGAAAGAAAGTTGATCAAACCCCGTATGAACAATGGAATGGTCGAAAACTTTCCTACAAGTTCTTACGAATGTGGGGGTGTCTTGCAAAGGTTCTTGTACCTACTCCTAAGAAAGAAATGATAGGCCCAAAAAACTGTTGATTGTTTATTTATTGGCTATGCACATAATAGTAGTGCGTATCGATTTCTTGTACATAAATCTGAAAACCCAAATATACACAAGAACACGATCATGGAGTCTAGAAATGCATCGTTCTTTGAGAATATATTTCCTTGTAAAGAGGAATATTGTCCTAAAAAACACACATTTGAGACTGTTAGGAAAACTAGTAAAACTCAAGAAGAGAATGTTGATGTTGAGCCTAACCGTGGGAAACGAGCTAGAATCTCAAAATCTTTTGGTTCAGACTTTCTGACTTATGTTATAGAAAGTGAGCCTCAAAGCTATAATGAAGCTATTAGATCACCAGATGGTCCATTGTGGAAAGAAGCAATCAAGAGTGAAATTGATTCTATCCTACAAAACCATACTCGGGAACTGGTAGATCTTCCTCCTGGTTGTAAGTCGTTGGGCTACAAATGGGTTTTTAAAAGGAAAATGAAGACGGATGGTACTATTGATAAGTATAAGGCAAGGCTTGTCATTAAAGGATATTGGCAAAATGATGGTCTAGACTACTTTGACACGTATTCTCCTGTTACGAGAATAACATCCATTCGTATAATTATTGTGATCGCAGCTTTACGAGATCTCAAAATACATCAAACGGATGTTAGGACTGCCTTCCTTCATGGGGATTTGAATGAAGAAATCTACATGGAACAACCTAAAGGATTTTCTGATCCAGGGTAAGAAAATAAAGTATGTATATAACACCCGTATTTGTGTTATTGCTTTTGCATTTCATTGTCATGCATGATAATGTGATGTGGCGTGCCTTTTGGCATATGGTTGAGTGAGTTTTGACTCACGATTTGATTTGGGTGTCTATATTAGAGAACCCTTTGAAACTATAGTGATTGAGGATTTGTTGTTGCGACGTCTCTCCGAATGTGAAACGGCCACTGTGGAACATTTTAAATGTTTATCTGAAAATAAATGTTTACCTGGGTATTTCAATATCTGTATTATTTTCTGTTTTAGAATTTATTATCTGTTGTTAGTTTTAGTATCCTGGTGAGAACGAATTAACACGCTATTAATTTGGTAGGCTAATTAGCAACTTCGGAAACATCATGTAGAAATTCGCGTTTTAGCGACCAAACGAAACTTAGTCGAAAACTTTATAATTTTGAGGTTTCACTTATAAAGCTATGAATAAGCTGTATAGAAAGTTTCGGAGACAGATTAGGAGTTTTGAAAACACGTGGGGAGGTAAACGTAATTCCTGAGAGTTTTGTCTATATATAGATAGAGTTGGTTGAGATATTTTTACAAGTTTTAACCTAAATTCCAAAAAGGGGGCCAAAGGGAGATTTAGTTGCTTCAAGCTTTGCGATGCCAAACGACGACCTTCCGTAAGTCTGTTTTCTCCCATATTTCATATTCGAGCTCCTCGAGGTAAGAGCTTCGTTTTGATATATGTTAGGGCTTGTTTGGCCAAGTTTTCCGAAAAGTTCTTTTCTAGAATTTTTCATAAAAGTTGATAAATGAAATTTTGATCCATAGGAATTGTACTAGACAGACTTCTGCACGTTCTTTGTGCATGAGTTTTCTTCAGATTGAATTATAAGAGCGTAAATCGGAGGTGAGTGATCCAACTATGTTTTGGAATGATTTCTTGGCGTGTATTCATGTTATGTTTGAATAGCATGTATTTAATTCATAGATATATACTGTGTAGTTCATATTGGGCAATTGTATTGATAATTAGGCCCAATAGCACGATGAAATGTTTGATTTCCGCGAGCATGGCGATATGTATTTGAGCATGTTAAGTTGCTTATGTGGGTCAGAAGGAGCATGTGGTCACCGTGCCATTTTGTGGAGCCGATATAGGCATTAAGGTCGCACGATTGAAGAGAAGAATCGTGGGTCTTACTGTTAGGGATATATACTAAAAGCCATGCTTTATGTAGTTGATTTATTATTCATTTAATAAAATCAGTTAATCCATTTTTTATGAGAATCTGTGTGGGCAATGTTTGTATTATATTATTTATTTAATATTATGCATGTGCGTCTCTCATTCTAAATAGTAGGTGGTTTGGTGTGTAGAGTTCGGCTTACATACGGAAGATCAGGCCATCAGATATTATAGAATGTAAGATTTTGGTTTACAGTCTTAGATGGGATTGGACACACCATCGATAGGACTGTAGCATGGTGTTGTAGTAGGTTTGTCTTGACTGCGGAAAACGGTATAGTTTCAACTCACTATGCTGGTACACTTTGTGTATTAAACAGGACCGACTTGGGGCAATTATCTTTATACTGACTTATAAGATAATTAATACCTCATGGCTATTATGAGTGCTTATGCTCTAAATCCTAAGTTAATTTGTAGACACGTACATTTGATATTTACACTTTGATCCCCAAAAGGGTGAGATCCTTAAATGGGTCAATATCTCATTGGATTGGGTGACAATATTAATTGTGTGGCGGATATTAATTAATGATGGAATCCATGTCTCAATTTTGGGATTGATGATATCCCCTTGAGAAAGCTTATAAGTTTTGATTATGTCAAACCCTGCAGGTGAATTTTGTATCCGACATATCAGATAAGTTAAGCAGAGGATCTCAAGAAATTTTAAGAAATTAATTAAATATGATTGTCAGTAATTATATTTAATTAATGGATATCTGTAATCTTAACATGGGGAGATAATAAGCATTTAATAACATGGAACTCGAAATATATTTTTGAGATAAGGATAGGAGTGCAATTATAATTCTTTAGTGGTATGAATTATTATTTATGGAAATAGGAATCTGATTCAGTTCGAATTAGGATTTCCTAATTCCATAAGGAAGCCTATTCCTTATTGACTTCTTATGGTCCCTATCGTAGCCTATATATATGTTGCCTTGACTTTTCTCTCAGGTTACATGATTTCACATTCTAAGCTTCCCTTGACCTCCTAGTTTTCTTCTAGAAGAGTTTCCACCAAACCCTAGTCTCTGTGAGCATTCAAGAGACATAGGAGTGAAGATCGCTAGCGTCGGACAACACTCACTAAAAGAACTTCGGACTGCTCGATACTGATCGAAAGTTGCTGAATTTTTTACACGACGTTCCTGACGTTGAGACGGAGCTGCTGTAAAAATTTTAAGTAAATCAGAGATCGTTTAGTCCTCCTGACGAACACATCTTTGTCGGATCAATGTGATCGGGATTGAATCGTCACAGCAATCAAAGAGAGTGTTATAACTGGGATTAGAAAATAGAACGTAAAGAGGGAAGAGCAGAAAACATAAAGGATTTTGAAAGAGCCCACACTCAGTTCGATATTCTGGCAGCAAAGGAATACGGTAGAAGATCGTGAGCTATTATCGAGCCCGTGTTCTCGATTCGTCTACTACAGCAATCCGTTTTTGCAGTTCAAGGTAACCCTAGTTTTCGCCCTTGTAGGGTTATTGTAGCTCTCACCTAAATTTTTTGCAGTACCAACTTATACGCACTGTCAACGGATTCTGGGAACGCAGTTTCCTAACACTTACCCTTTCGCGTGGACTTATTGACGAGGAGTCGCGAATTGGGATTATGGACGGGCACGTGAGTCTCCGGCGACTAGTATGAAATGTAGAGATATGAATGTGAATATGTTTATCATTCATGTACATATGTTGATTTATTCACTAAGCATTAGCTTAAACAAATCGAATATGTGTGGTTATTCAAATAACCATTGCATGTATAAATGCTGGCGAGGAATCGCAGAAGTGAGCACATGGGTTGGGAGTTATTTTAGAAGGCAACTTGAACGTTAATCTTGTAGTTTTGGGACAATAGGAATGTTGTAATAAGAATTCTTATGATTTTTAGTTATGTTTAACTTGGTATGTTAGAACGAATCTAAAATGTTGCAATAGTTAGTAACATGTTGTAACTGTGCTTCGGTAATATCTTAATACAGTTAGCCTCCTTTTCAGCAACTCTCTGCATCGTTTCATGGAGGATCAGTCGACTGGGTCCCCGACACAGTCGACTGGATCATGGTTTTCAAAATTGATATTTTTGGTCAGGCTGGACTTCAGTCGACTGGATGTAGAAAGCAGTCGACTGGATGGTGTTTTAAAACCCAACTTTCTGCTGGACCAGGATCAGTCGACTGGATCCGAGGATCAGTCGACTGGACGGATGGTTTTCAAAATGACTTGTTTTATTCCGCTGCGTGTGTTCTTCAAACTAATTTTTGGGAACGCTAATGAATTGGTTTAGCCTCCGTGGCGTGCCACGGGCTCCGGTTCCGCTATTGTGGGATCGGGCTGTGACATTTAGTGGTATCAAAGCATAAGTTTAAAGCCTTGGGAATGAGTGGCGTTATATATGCTGAGCGACGTCGAGTGGAGTGTGTAATTGTGAAGATAATTGTTATCATTGTAGAAATGCTTCATGTGTTAGCATTTGTTGATCGTGATGAACTGTGCACATATATTTATATTGTGGCATAGCATGCATGGTCATTATGCATTGAACTCAACAGGGGAATATTTGAAACATTATGGCTGATCCGCCAAGAGAATTGTCACCGCATTCACGGATGGGCCAAATAGTGAATATGGTGGGAAATTTCATACAAACGGTAAGTGAAAGAGAACAGATGAACGTTCAGCCTCCACCAATGGAAATTCGTTATATCAATACACCACCGGCACCACAACCTCAACACACAATCGTGGAACAGTTTCATAAGCGGAAACCGACCTTGTATTATGGACAAGTTGACATAGACTTGGCCGATCATTGGATGATGGACATGGAGAGACATTTCCGTCAGGTAATATGTACCGATGAGGAGAAAATTTTATACGCATCCGATACGTTGATGGGCGAAGCATTGGATTGGTGGAACAACGTACTTGAACAAGGGAAGCCGACCACGTGGGAAGCATTTAATGAAGAATTCAACAAACGTTTCTTTACGCAATCTGCTTATACTCAAAAACGCCAAGAGTTTGCAAGTCTGGTTCAGGGAGACATGACTGTGAGTAAGTATGTATCCCGTTACAATGCCTTGTTACGATTTGGGAAAACTACCATTCCGACTGATAGGGATAAAGCTCGTAAGTTTGAGGAAGGACTTAGGGAGAATATCCGTGGCCGTGTGGATATGTTACAACACCCAACTGTTTCTCTCGTTGAGGAAGCTGCTCGTATTGCTGAGAAATATGTCGACAAATATCGACAGGGACAACAAGGGAAGAGAGCAAATGACAGTCGGGGTAAGAGTCAAGGGAATGCGAAGAAACTGTTTACGCAAGGTTCGGAATCGCATATGGGTGACCAAGGGGGAAGTACATTCACGGGAGATTCGAGACTGTTCTTCCCGACATATAACCTGCGACACAGAGGAACCTGCTATCAATTGACCACTTGCTACCTTTGCAAGAAATTGGGACACGTATCTAGGAATTATCCTTTGAATGCGAATGTGACTACACCGAACACTACCTTGAACACAAAGAGTTACAACCCAGAGATGAGGGGAAAATGTTTTGAATGTGGACAACCGGGACACATAGTGAAGAATTGCCCGAGTAAGAGAAAACCGGGAATGAGTACCGGGGCATCGAGTGTGCCAAGCGGATCAAGGGTAGAACCTCGAATGGATACAGGGAAAGGAGTCGCGCAACAACAAGGACGATACTTCCAGCTCAGGCCGGGGAATACGGATGATACCGTCGTATCAGGTATTCTTCCTATTTGTTCGTATCCTGCACATATACTTATGGATTCCGGTTCAACGCATTCATTCGTATCACGTGATTTTGTTAAGTATTTAACTGTTAAGTCAGAACCGCTAGGATATGACTTGTGTGTATCATTGCCCAGTAGTGAACCGCTAGTTACTTCTTCGATATTCAAGTCATGTGAGATCAAGATAGGTGATAAAGTCTTGAGCGTTGATTTGATTTCGTTGACGGTGAACTACTTTGATGCTATATTGGGTATGGATTGGTTGTCGGTTAATCAAGCCAGAATCGATTGTGAACAGAAACGGATTAGTTTCTATCCGTCAGGGCGAGAAGAGTTTACTTTTCAGGATAAGGGAGTGATCGTATCGCCGTACTTGATATCGGCGATTCAAGCAAGTAAGATGTTGAAGAAGGGTTGTTCGGGTTTCTTGTGTTCAATTGTCGACACGCGAGTTCTTGGACCACTAATAGAACACATTTTAGTAGTTCGAGAATTTCTAGATGTTTTTCCCGATGAGTTACCCGACATATTGATTGAAAGAGAACTTGAGTTCACCATAGAAGTAGTACCAGGGTCACAACCGATATCTAAAGCGCCGTATCGAATGGCACCGATAAAGTTGAAAGAATTGAAGGTTCAGTTACAAGAATTACTTGAGAAGGGTTTTATCCGACCGAGTGTTTTTCCGTGGGGAGCTCCAGTCTTGTTTGTGAAGAAGAAAGATGGAACAATGCGTATGTGCATCGACTACCGAGAGTTGAATAAGTTGACCGTCAAGAACAAGTATCCGTTGCCGCGAATAGATGACTTGTTTGATCAGTTACAAGGGGCCCAGGTATTTTCGAAGATCGACTTGAGATCCGGTTACCATCAGTTGAAAGTCAAAGAGGAAGATGTTGAGAAGACAGCTTTCAGGACTCGATACGGTCATTTCGAATTTTTGGTTATGCCATTTGGAGTGACTAATGCACCAGCTGCTTTCATGGACTTGATGAACCGTGTTTTCATGGATTATTTAGATGAGTTCATTATCGTGTTCATAGATGACATCCTAATCTACTCCAAAAGCGCTGAAGATCCCGAGCATCATTTGCGATTAGCTTTACAACGATTGCGTGAAAAAAGATTATTCGACAATTTGAAGAAGTGTGAGTTTTGGTTGACAGAGATTGCTTTTCTTGGACATATTGTATCAGCTAAAGGAATTTCTGTAGACCCTCAGAAGATAGAAGCAATTACCAACTGGGTGAGACCAACGAATGTGACAGACATCCGAAGTTTCCTAGGATTAGCTGGGTATTATCGGAGATTTGTAAAAGACTTTTCACGTATAGCAATGCCGATGACACAGTTAATGAGGAAAGATATTTCTTTTGTTTGGAGTCCAGAATGTGAAGAAAGTTTTCAAGAGTTGAAGAGCCGACTAGTGAAAACACCAATTTTAGCCGTTCCGCCAGGGACTGAAGGGTTTATTATCTACAGTGACGCTTCATATAGAGGTTTAGGTTGCGTTCTTATGCAAGGTGACAAAGTGATTGCATATGCGTCAAGACAACTTAAACCACAGGAGAAGAATTATCCAACGCATGATCTAGAATTGGCCGTCGTGATTTTTGCATTGAAGATTTGGCGTCATTACCTATACGGGGAGAAATATGAGATCTATACGGATCACAAGAGTTTGAAGTACATATTTACACAACGAGATTTGAACATGAGGCAAAGGAGATGGTTAGAGTTGATGAAGGACTATGACTTATCAATTCAGTGTCATTCGGGCAAGGCGAATGTCGTCGCCAATGCTCTTAGTCACAAAGTACCAACCAACACCGCATCAAATTTGACTTCTCAGAAAGAGCTGATACGAGATATGGAGAATTTGGAGCTTGAAGTGATATCGAGGATTGAAAGTGGCTTGATGTCGACGATGGTGGCACAACCACTCTTGATTCACGAGATCGTAGAGAAACAACTTCAAGATGTGGCTTTGAAGAAGATTTGTGATGAGATTCCGATGGGCAAACAACCGGGATTTACTTTTGAGAATGATGTTTTGAGATTGAGGGGTAGAATTTGTGTGCCTAACGAGAAGGAGTTAAAACGGAACATCCTAGAGGAAGCACACAATACGAAGTATACCGTTCATTCGGAAAGCACCAAAATGTATAGAGATTTGAGACATGTTTATTGGTGGCCAGGAATGAAGAAAGAAATAGCACGTTATGTTTCGCGTTGTACTAGTTGTCAACAAGTAAAGGCCGAATGCCAAGTACCCTCGGGATTGTTACAACCGTTATCGATAGCCGAGTGGAAATGGGAGCACGTAACAATGGATTTTGTTAGTGGGTTTCTGAGGTCGAAGAGATCGAACACTATTATCTGGGTGATCGTTGATCGTTTGACGAAGTCGTCGCATTTCCTACCAATTCGAACAACTAAGCCAATGACGTTAGCTAAGTTGTATATTCGCGAAATTGTGAGACTACATGGTATCGCAGTTTCTATCATTTCGGATAGGGATAGTAGTTTTACATCGAAGTTTTGGAGAGCCTTGCAAGAAGCAATGGGTACCAAATTGCACTTTAGTACCACTTTTCATCCTCAGACTGATGGCCAATCAGAGAGAGTAATCCAGACTTTGGAAGACATGCTTCGGTTATGTGTACTTGATTTCCAGGGTGATTGGGAAGACCACCTGCCGTTAATTGAGTTCGCATAAAACAACAGTTTTCAGTTGAGTATTGGAATGGCTCCCTATAAAGTTTTATATGGTCGTGTATGTCGTTCACCGATCAGTTGGACAGAGGTGGGAGAAAGAATGATTGAAGGGCCGAAAATTGTCCAAGAAACGAAGGATAAGATAAAGGAAATTAGACAACGGTTACTGACAGCCCAGAGTAGGTATAAGAGTTATGCCGACAAGCGCAGACGGCCGTTGGAATTCGTTGTAGGAGACTTGGTGTTTTTGAGGGTGTCACCTTCAAAGGGAATAACCAGATTTGGTAGATATGGGAAACTCAACCCGAGGTATGTAGGACCTTATGAGATTATTGGGAGAGTTGGACCCGTAGCTTATCGTTTGAAATTGTCGAGTGATTATGCTTAAGTGCATAACGTGTTTCACGTGTCATTATTACGTAAACACTTAGTGGAGGATAGAGATCAAGTTATGACTTCGATATCGAATGAGATTCAGAGTAATTTGAAATATGTTGCGTATCCGGTAGAGATCTTGGATCGGAAGGATCAAGTCTTACGGAACAAAGTAATATCAAAAGTGAAAGTGTTATGGCGTAGCCAAACTACGGAAGAGATAACGTGGGAAATAGAATATGAGATGCGTACTCAGTATCCGCACCTTTTTGAGACATGAGGTATAAGTTTGGGGACAAACTTCTTTTAAAGGGGAGAGTATTATAACACCCGTATTTGTGTTATTGCTTTTGCATTTCATTGTCATGCATGATAATGTGATGTGGCGTGCCTTTTGGCATATGGTTGAGTGAGTTTTGACTCACGAGTTGATTTGGGTGTCTGTATTAGAGAACCCCTTGAAACTGTAGTGATTAAGGATTTGTTGTTGCGACGTCTCTCCGAATGTGAGACGGTCACTGTGGAACATTTTAAATGTTTATCTGAAAATAAATGTTTACCTGGGTATTTCAATATCTGTATTATTTTTTGTTTTAGAATTTATATCTGTTGTTAGTTTTAGTATCCTGGTGAGAACGAATTAACACGCTATTAATTTGGTAGGCTAATTTGCAACTTCGGAAACGTCATGTAGAAATTCGCGTTTTAGCGACCAAACGAAACTTAGTCGAAAACTTTTATAATTTTGAGGTTTCACTTGTAAAGCTATGAATAAGCTGTATAGAAAGTTTCAGAGACTGATTAGGAGTTTTGAAAACTCGTGGGGAGGTAAACCTAATTCCCGAGAGTTTTGCCTATATATAGATAGATATGGTTGAGATATTTTTACAAGTCTTAACCTAAATTCCAAAAAGGGGGCCAAAGGGAGATTTAGTTGCTTCAAGCTTTGTGACGCCAAACGACGACCTTCCGTAAGTCTGTTTTCTCCCATATTTCATATTCGAGCTCCTCGAGGTAAGAGCTTCGTTTTGATATATGTTAGGGTTTGTTTGGCCAAGTTTTCCAAAAAAGTTATTTTCTAGAATTTTTCATAAAAGTTGATAAATAGAATTTTGATCCATAGGAATTGTACTAGACGGACTTCTGCACGTTCTTTGTGCACAGGTTTTCTTCAGATTGAATTATAAGAGCGTAAATCGAAGGTGAGTGATCCAACTATGTTTTGGAATGATTTCTTGGCGTGTATTTATGTTATGTTTGAATAACATGTATTTAATTCATAGATATATACTGTGTAGTTCATATTGGGCAATTGTATTGATAAGTAGGCCCAATAGCACGATGAAATGTTTGATTTTCGCGAGCATGGTGATATGTATTTGAGCATGTTAAGTTGCTTATGTGGGTCAGAAGGAGCACGTGGTCACCGTGCCATTTTGTGGAGCCGATATAGGCATTAAGGTCGCACGATTGAAGAGAAGAATCGTGGGTCTTACCCTTTCGCGTGGACTTATTGGCGAGGAGTCGCAGATTGGGATTATGGACGGGCACGTGAGTCTCCGGTGACTAGTATGAAATGTAGAGATGTGAATGCGAACATGTTTATCATTCATGTACATATGTTGATTTATTCACTAAGCATTAGCTTAAACAAATCGAATATGTGTGGTTATTCAAATAACCATTGCAGGTATAAATGCTGGCGAGGAATCGCAGAAGTGAGCACATGGGTTGGGAGTTATTTTAGAAGGCAACTTGAACGTTAATCTTGTAGTTTTGGGACAATAGGAATGTTGTAATAAGAATTCTTATGATTTTTAGTTATGTTTAACTTGGTATGTTAGAACGAATCTAAAATGTTGCAATAGTTAGTAACATGTTGTAACTGTGCTTCGGTAATATGTTAATACAGTTAGGATTGCTTTGGAGTACTTTTGGAAGTGTGTGTTTGATCCCCGTTTGAATTCAAAAGCTTTTAAACTTGAAAATGCTGCAGAATGTGCTGCTGCCAGGGGATCAGTCGACTGGTTTGTTGAACAGTCGACTGGAGCCTCCTTTTCAGCAACTCTCTGCATCGTTTCATGGAGGATCAGTCGACTGGGTCCCCGACACAGTCGACTGGATCATGGTTTTCAAAACTGATATTTTTGGCCAGGCTGGACTTCAGTCGACCGAACTTTACCAGTCGACTGAATCTTTGAAGCCCCAGTCAACTGGATGTAGAAAGCAGTCGACTGGATGGTGTTTTAAAACCCAACTTTCTGCTGGACCAGGATCAGTCGACTGGACGGATGGTTTTCAAAATGACTTGTTTTATTCCGCTGCGTGTGTTCTTCAAACTAATTTTTGGGAACGCTAATGAATTGGTTTAACCTCGGTGGCGTGCCACGGGCTCCGGTTCCGCTATTGTGGGACCGGGCTGTGACAATGTAAGCTTATCAAATCATTGTATGGCTTAAAGCAAGCTCCAAAACAATGGCATGAAAAATTTGACAAAGCTATATTCTCTACTCTCTAGTGGATTTAAAATCAATGAGTGTGATAAATGTGTTTATGTCAAAGACACAATTGAAGGCTATGTCATCTTATGTCTTTATGTTGATGACATGCTCATAGTGGGTAGTAATGATAAGATCATTAAATCTACTAAGAAAATGTTGAATTCTAAATTTGATATGAAAGATATGGGACTTGCTGATGTTACATTGGGCATCAAGATCTTTAGAAATACTAATGGACTTGTTCTGTCATAGTCACATTATGTAGACAAGATTCTAGAGAAGTTCAACAAGTCTGATACTAGTGTAGCCAGGACGCCTGTGGACTTAAGTCTACACCTATCTAAGAATACTAGTGAGAGTGTTTCTCAACTAGAATATTCTCGAGTGATAGGAAGTTTGATGTACCTAATTAGTTGTACAAGGCCTGACATTGCTTATTCTGTTAGTAGACTGAGTAGATACACTAGTAATCCTAGTGCTGAACACTAGAAAGGGATAGTAAGGGTACTGCGATACTTATGATATACGCGTGATCAGGGATTGCACTACATGAGATATCCAGCTGTATTGGAAGGATACAGTGATGCAAAGTTGATATCCGTTATGAAAGATTCAAAATCTACAAGTGGATATGTTTTCACACTTGGTGGTGCAGCTGTGTCATAGAAATCTTCAAAATAAACTTGTATTGCTAGATCTATAATGGAATCTGAATTCATTGCTCTAAACAAGGCAGCTGAAGAGGCTAAATGGTTTCGCCATTTTGTAGAAGATATTCTTATATGGTCAAAACCTGTGCCAACTATTTGCATACACTGCGATAGTCAATTTGCTATTGGAAGCGCACAAAGTAATATGTATAATAGTAAGTCTAGACATATTTGTCGGAGACACAATACCATTAAATAACTACTCTCAAGTGGGATTATCACAATTGACTGTGTAAAGTCAAAGGACAATATTGCGGATCCGCTAAACAAAGGGTTAAATCGAGAGTTAGTTAACAAGTTATCTAAAGGAATGGGACTAAAGCTTATGACATTACGAAGTACCGGAATGGAAACCTAACCTAGTTGACTGGAGATTCCAAGATCTAGGTTCAAAGGGACAACCTAATTTTATGTACTTTAGAGAATCACTAAGGAGAAATGCTCTCCAGCCCATTTCTACGATACAACAGTGATACCTGTATGGTTGAGGATAAGCTTAGCTTTTAATAACTATGTGCAATGGTATAACCAAGCAGAGTATAGCAGGATTAATAAGTCATCTATGTGAATGTGAAGTGGGGCCGCTTCTAAAAGAATTTGAGAAAGGCAAAATTCTTTGATAAACATTCACTGAACCATGCGAGTGTTCAAGGCCAAAATGAACACAAGTGTAAGAACTAAACTATGTTTGGAAAACTCATGTGTAAGGTCTGTCGGTTGTTTACACTAACGACAATCAGTTCAAGACTACACGTTCACTGATCAACCAGTAAATCTGATAGATTATCACAAGGGAATGTTCAAAGCCAACAACTACCTGTCCTGTTGCAGGAGTAATCCGTTGTGCTCTCTCTCTTGTCGAGTCGTCTCACATCGTTTCGATTAATTTCATTCATGTGGGGGATTATTGGATAAATATCTGTTTTGGCCATGTTTAAGGGCTAATAAAAGTGGGACCCACGTAGATTTTGAGTGTGGTCCTTGTGGATTTGTGTTCTCCTCCATGAGGAGATGAAGTTTGGATATTCACATGTCCAAAACTATTGATGGGTGAATAAGAAATTAATGCTTAAAGGTTACCCCTTACAAGGAGTTGATGAAATGAAAAAGGTTCACAAATTGCCTTGTCTCACATAGAAAAAATAGAAGTAGTCTTTAGTGTATTTATAAGGCTACTTCATGTTTTGGGTTTGGGCCCCAAGGGGTACCTAGTTTTGTTGAAGGGGGAGGACCTAAGGCTCTTTGGGTTTACTCCACACACGCGCGCGCCGCCGCCGCCGTCCGACTGGCCGGCCGTGCCGTGGTCGTGGGTACGGGTCGGGTGCGACCCACTCACAATATTTCTTTTTGGACCCCTCAAGTTTTGGTATTACAATTTCTGTATTGAGAGACCCTTGGAATTTCTGTACATGTTTTTCATTGCAGAAACCCTTGAGATTTCTGAAAGATTTACAGAGATGAAAAGACTCTGTGATAAATCACAAATTAAATTTGTCCATTATATCTCCTTATATACAGTGTATCTCACCCAGAGTCTAAACACAGTTTTGAGACATTGTTCTTCTCCTTCTTCCTTCCAGTCCTTGGTTTATATATTTTTTTTTTCTAGAGAGAGAGTTACAGACATAGTTGGTTCGTTGGAGCAGTCCGACACAGTGCTTGTCATCTGCTAGTTGTCGCTGTATCCTGGGAGACAGACGCCGGACATATCCTCGAGCACTTCTGGTGAGGCGGCGAATCTGTTTTAAGGAAATTGTGAACTATCACAGGACTCGATTTGATCAATTCCCAGTTTCTGTTTTTCTTTTAGTTACTGTAAATTTTTTTTTATAAGCAGTTCTAAATTTTGTTTTATCAGATCATTTACTTTACTGCTTCTGTTTATAATTCAGAATTTGTTTATGTTTAATATAATTTTTCTAACACTAACCTCTTAATTAGTATCATAATATCACCAAAGCCTCCATCAATCATATGGCGTCACCACCCTTTATTGCAAATTCAGACAATAGAGTGTACTCTCTATCCATTTTGACAATCAACGTCATTAACCAAGCAACTCAGAAATCAAAGCATATCCTATTATTTAGAGAAGTTATTTCATTTAATTTAACCGTCTTTTCATTGTGATTTTAATAATCTCCCATGTGAGTCCTATAGTAAATGAAGAGATCATAGTGGTCGGACGTCACATGGAATAATTCCTTCATTATTTATGAGTGTGGATTATATATGGTCCTATATAGGGTGACAATCGTGTCGTGTTGGGTCATAATCGTGTCGGGTCATAATCGTGTCATTTCTAAACGTGTCAAAAACCTAAATCCATACCTGTTTAATGCAATTCACGTGTCAACCATTTATCCCACCAACCCACGTAATGAACAAGCTGTTTTCTCGTAACCTTTTTTTTTCTTGTATAACATGACATATTTAATAGATTGACTTCATGTAATAAAAAACCAAACATAGAGGGGAAAAAATGAAGAGGCACAATTCTAAGAACACAAGTCTTCCCACCTAATGTACCAACTACCAACAAGTTAACGACAGTAAATGATCAATTGTTCCAAATCAAGTTAACGACAGTAAATGATCAATTGTTCCAAATTTAAATTAATTAAGTACCATATAACAATATCTAACTATTATAAAGGTAGGACTATAATACTCTTAACTCCACTTTTCCCTAAAAAATAAAAAAAATAATAAAATAAATAAATATTACTTGCTTTTTAAAAACATGTATTTAAAAAAAAATGTATATTTTTAAAAATACCCTCTATAATCGTGTTAAACGGGTTGACCCAATTAAAACATGACATAACCCGTTTATTAATCGTGTTAAACGGGTCGACCCGTTATGACCCATACCCGTATAAGCTAAACCCAAACCCGTTTAATTCGTGTCAGATTCGTGTCGTGTTGCCGTGTTGTGTCGAAAATTGCCACCCCTAGTTCTATATATACCCAAAAGATCCACAATTGTTGTCGATTACTGGATACCACGTTGGATTGTCACATGGTACACTCAAAATACCTTACAGATTCTCACCGAGAGGATATCCTAACTAGCTTGTTTGGTTTGCAATTCTATTTATGTGATGTTACTGAGTTCTGAAGTTAATCTGATGTGAATAACGTCTCTTTTCTTTTCTTTTTTTTTTCTCTAACAAACTATTAAAATTGAATAACAAAAGTGCTATCTTGCATGGGTATATAGCAAATCTTTTATTCTCACGGAACTAATTAATTAAAAATATCAATAGTTCCCATTATGTAAGAAAGATTAATAATTACATTGAATTTTCCTTTGGTGTTTTAAAATTTAAAATTCGTGTTGATTCCAAGGAAAAAGAGAAAATTCGTGGCTTCGGTGGCTGTGTCAAGCTTTAAATTAAACTGGATTTTAATGTGACCTTAATGAAGTGGAGCCAACTGCCAAGGAAAGGACTCTTGTGCATTATTTTGGCCACTTGCAGCAATTAAAAGAATCCTAAGGCATGAACACATGTATTTTTTTCTACGTATATATACATGTGTATATATATATGTATGTGTGTGTAATTATATATGGCTTTGTGTATACTGTCTTTTAGGAGATAGGGTATCCAAGTGGATGTTTATTATTCATTTAAGATATCAGCCACCAACCTTTAAGCATTTCATAAATGCTAACACGTTTATATAGCGAATGCTTGTTTAAGCAACAAATTAAAGCACTTGATGTTGATGTCATATATATTAATATGTTCTATCCTTTTGATTTTGTACTATCTATAGTTTATTATTTGTCTTGACATCATGAATTTTTTGTTTGAACACATTTGTATTGTTAACCTAGAAATGGCTTTGTTCAATTATTTGGAACCAAAAAACTTTGGCTAGCTCTCACGTTGTTGCTTTTTTAGCCTGTTTAAACACATGTATTATCCTAGGTTTCTTGTTGAGCTGGGTGTTTTTACAGTTTTACTTGGGGAAGTTTTTTGGGTGTTTATTTTCTTGGCGCCTCTTTAGGTCTGGGGTGGTTGTGGGAGTTTTCATGCATCAATAATGATAGGACCACACCCATTCACACTCAAAAAATATTTAAACCTTGAGGTGGACCAATGAGGAGAGATAGAGACTGCGGAGTCCACTGTCAGTCTCTTCTCATTGGTCCATCTCAGGGTGCGCACTGGCGGACCTACATACAAGTGAGGGGTGGCACATGCCCCCCCCTGAACTTTCGGAAATTACAGAATTACATATAATATTTTACAAATTTTACAAATAGGCCATTCTAAAATTCACACAGGCCCTCCTAAACTTTTAAAAATTCTAAATTTACATACAATATTTTATAGGTTTTAGACACAAGCCCCTCTGAACTTTTGAAAATTCTAGATTTACATGTAATATATTACAAGTTTTAGAAATAGACCCCCTAAAATTACATGATTTACCCCAAATTAGGGGTGTTAAACCAATTTTATACATAATTGTGTATAAGTAGACCTAAAAAAATTTGCCTCGGGGGCGCTGCCCCAGAACCCCCGTATAATTTAGGCTCCCCCCTGACAAAAATCCTGGGTCAGCCCCTATCAGGGTGTGGTTGGGTATGGATGAGTGTGACCCAATCATTACTCTTTCATGTATAATATTTTCACTATGGGTAATTCTATCAGCACAAACCGTATTTACTTTCTACACACATCTTCTAATACAATTTTCCATTACAAATCTATCATTGTATAAAATGACAAATAAAGATAATTAAATAAGAAATATTCCAAGAAAATTACTCTCTACACACATATAAACTCTTCATTTAAATAATCCAAATTCCATGGATCCGATGGAATTGAAAACTATTCCTGATGCTTGTGTTTACGTACATGTGTATATATATAAAATAATTTATATATCTGTGAAATTTCTTATGAATATGGATATACATATAAGTTTGCTACAAGAATTCTATATAGAGTTGATGTATCCTTTTCTCAATATAACTGGTATATTTCCTTTGTTAAAAGAAAAAGGACATAACGAAAAAAAAAAGTCAAACTGCAGCGTAGGTGTGTTGTGATTTATTTTTGCAAGGAACATATCTAGTATTATCAAGGGAAGCCACTGATTGATTTGCTTCATAGTTGCAGCAATGTTATTGATTAATCTACTCGTTTCTAACTTTTTTAAAGCATCCCCTCATCATGATTCACGTGCTTATGCTAAATCTTCGGATAGCCTTATGCAGTAGAAGTTTCGTGTGATTGAGAAAGAGGATGGCGGGTGTAAAAAATAATAAAAAATAATAGGAGTTTTTAGGGTTGAGGTTACTTTGGAGATGAGAGGGGGGTGCAGTGAGTCATTTGTTTTAATTTTAATTAGAGTGGTGGGTGTAGAGAGTAAGTAGGTATGGAGAGTAAACTAGATGAGTGTGGATAGAATTTCTCTTTCACTATTTTGATATTTATTGGGTGAAGTCCTATCTGTAGTTCTAGATACTCCCTCCGTCCCATAATAAGTGTCCATTTCCTTTTTGCACAATGTTTAAGAAATTTGTATTATATTAATTTATTTGGTTCATTAAAGAATCACTTTCCAATTTTACCCTTTGATGTGATGGGTGTTTGACTTTTTGCTTGTTTTGGGACTACAAATAAATGCTTCTTTGTCTTTATTATAAGGGTAGTTTTGGAAAGTAAGTAAAAGTTATATGCCAATTTAGGAAAGTGGACACTTATTGTGGGACATCCAAAAAAGGAAATGTGGACACTTATTATGGGACGGAGGGAGTATTTTTTTTTGTTTGTTTCAATTAATGTATTTTTGTCATTATAAAACTTAAATCCTAAACCCTAAGATCTGTTTAATATTGGTACAAGAGTAATGCTTGGTACACATAAAACATCCACATAAAGTTGTTCACAAAAACTTATTGTGTCTATCTCTTTCCTCACCGGACTCCACAATGTCAGTGCATGAACAGTGTCAGTGAACCCCATCAGGAGAGAGATAGGCACAATAAACTTTTGTGGGCATTCACTATTTCACACTTACAATACGCGAGTGATACACTCCTTTTCTGTAAAGCCAATCTATCACAAATTCTGGCTCTCAAACTATAGTCGGTTTTGGTCGGGGTCGGGGGAGATTTTGTTCTGAACCGAATTGGTCGAGGTGGCAGGGTTGGGCACCGAAACTGACCGGCGGGGAGTTCGGGGTGGTCAGTTTTGGTTTGGTTGGTTTTGGTCGGGTGGTCAGGGTGATGGTGGTGGATCTGGCTGGTGTGGTGGACTAGAGGCGGTAGTAGTGGTGGCGGTGGATCTAAGGTTGGTGGAGGTGGTGGTGAGGCGGTGGGGTGGATCTGAGGGTGGTGGTGGTGGTGGATCTGGCTGGTGGAGGTAGTGGTGAGTCAGTGGTGGTAGCGAGAGAGAGAGAGAGAGAGAGAGAGAGAGAGAGATGAGCTTACCTCTGGAAGTGGAGGCAACGGTAACGTCGTGTGTTGATCACCGGACTTGGAAGCGACGGTGGTGCTAACGGCGTGGTGGACAGTGGTGGTGACTGATGTGGGTGTGTTTGTGATAGAGAGAGAGGTTAGGGGGGGGGGGGGGGGGGGGAAGAGAGAGAGAGAGAGAGAGAGAGAGAGAGAGAGAAAGTGAGAGGGATAATGAGGGGGCCAGGGGTTGGGTAGGGTGTTTGTGGTAGGATGATTGGTCGGGTTCAGGTACGCAATTTGGTGCCCCGTGCGCCAAACCGAATACTTGGTTTCTCCTTAAGCTTGCACCGATCACCGACCGTGAACCCAAGGCACTGAATTTTTTGGTTGAGTTCGGTCTGGGTCAGTTTATCGGGTTAATTGAACATCCTTGTCTCAAACGGATTTTGAGATGCTCTGAGCTGATTTCAAGGCTACGGATCAATCTGGCGAAAAGCGTGATTGTGGGTGGCAAGGTAGAAGAGTCTCGAATAGAGGGATAGGCTTCTATAGTAAAATGCAAGTGGCGACATGGGCCTCGATGGTGGACTCGATATGGTGGAAGCTTTCATCCTAGAAATAAAAATTCCTCTCAAGCAGTGGTAGATTGACTCTTATTAAATCCGTGTTGCCGAGCATGCCTCTATATTCTTATCTATGCTTCTTGTGCCAAAATCGATTGCGTCCAAGATTAAACGGCTATAGAGGCAATTTTTATGGGATGGCTTAGAGGTTAAAAGAAAGATTAATTGGGTGGCTTGGTCCAAAGTGTGCAAAAACAAATCTAAAGGTGGCCTTGGAGTGGTTGGAATACTGGATAAGAACAGAGCTTTGGTCTCTAAATGGCTTTGGAAATTTGGTATGACGCCGATTTCAACTCTGTGGAAAGCTGTGTTATGCACCAAACATGGATTGAACCCCAATAGTAACCTGCCCAGACTACAAAGTAGTAGGGGACTTTCACCCTTCGCAAAAGCTTCGTATTCTTCAACTTGTGGGGCTGACGGACACACGAGACTCGTCCGAGAAGGTTTCAAGAGGTTGGCCGGCAATGGAAAAGCTATTGATTTCTAGAATGAGTTGTGGATGGAGAAAGGTCAACTGAAAATTTTAGTTCCACGAATCTTCACCTTGTAGACTCATGAATCTGGGCTAATTTTTGAGTTTGGAAAATGGGTGTCTAGCAGTTGGGTTTGGGATATTTCTCTAAGGTGTATCCCACTGAACTGGGAAATATGTCAATGGAACAATTGTTTGGCACTTCTCAGTAAAGTCGTTTTCAATAGGTCAAGAGATGATCGATTGTGTTGGAAATATAAAGCTAACGGAGTTTTTTCGGTTAAGTCCTTCTGTCAAGAGATGGAAACAGGACACTGAAACTGTGAATAGTCACGAACGCATATGGGGCTGTGGTGTTCCTCCCAAAGTAGAGTTTTTGGGTGGCAGATATTGCGAGGTAGAATTACAGTGAAACAAAAACTAGATCAACTGGGGTGTCTTCTGCAAAATGATTTGAGTTGCAGCTTTTGCAAAGCCCATATCGAAACGGTTGATCATCTCTTTTTCAACTGTCCTTTGACATAGGCGATGTGGGGTGAGTGTGCCAAACTTTGGGGAGTGAAAGTGTGCTGCCCTCTAACTTTGGTTGACTGGTGGAATTATTGGGGAGGTCTTGGTATCATCCAAAAGTCAAAGATGGTATGGAAAATGCTCTTTTTTGCTTTCATTTGGTCAATTTGGTTAACGAGGAATGTATTGTCTTCAAAGGTATTACACCCATCCCGGGGAAAATCATTTATTTAATTGCATAACTGAATTTCAAGGATTTTCACTATTAGTTAAAAATTGAGATGGAGTTAACGTGGGTCAACAGTGGTGTGTCAAGTGAGGACACGAGGATTTGGTAATTCATGTAGCATCAACATGAATAAATGACATTTATATGGCTTAAATGTTATTTGATATTTTTGGTATTTTGTGAATAGTAATTATACCTGTTTTGTATAATTTCTGGTAGTTGTGATATTGGTTTAGATCATTTTGAATATTGTGGTGAGAACGTGAGTGATACATTACATAAAAGATAGGTTATCTAGAGATTCCACAGAATTTAGTTTCGGACGTAAATTACGGACCCAAACGGAACATAGCCGAAAACTTTTGTAATTTATAGTTTTCATTCATGAAGTAATAAAATGGACGTGTGCGACGTTTCAGGAGATAATTAGAAGTTTTAAGAACTCGAGGAGAGATGAACGTAATCCCAAGAGTTTTCCAAAGAGTAATGCTAGGTACACCTAAACGGGATACCTAAACTATCCACCTGCTAATGTCATGGCATTTTGGAAAATAATTCAAACTTTTTTTGGTAACTGATGAATGATTTTGGAAATCCACATCAGCAGGTGGATAGTTTAGGTGTCTCGTTTAGGTGTACCTAGCATTACTTTTTTCGAAAATATCTTACAACCAAGAGAGAGAAAGGGAGATTCTTTGGCTTTGAGCTTCACGACGCTAAACGTCGAACTTTCGATCGTCAGTTTGGCACCAGATTTCATATTCGAACTCCTCGCGGTAAGAGCTTCATTTTGATGTCTCTTAGGTCACGTTTGGCAATTTATTTCCGAAAAGCTAATTTTAGAAAATTAGAAAAAATATGTAAATACTTGTAGGAATCACTTGAGATCGGAGATTCGACGATTAATTGGTCTCCTAGTACTTCCCTTGAAGTTATAGAGTTATAGCTTAAAGTATGAATTCCGAACCTATGTAATATAGACTGTCACGCCCCGACATAGCATAAATAAGGAAAGCGTTTAATTTCCTTTATGGACCCGTAGGTTGCGACAGTTTGAAGGATCGATTCCGTCCCAAACGTCAAACAACAAAACATAATAATCAGAGTAAAGCAATCAAGGCTTACAAAAATTTTCTATCTTATTACATCTTATAAACCGGGGTCAACTAAGGCACAGACCGCCTTGAAAATAAAATAATAACTTAGAGTCTGTTACAGTCATCCTTAAAACAAAACAGTTTAAAACTCAAACAAATAAACTTAAAGCATATAATAAACAGTTTCTTTATTCCAACAGCAGCCACCTTAATTGGCGTAGTCATATGTTTCCTCCTGGTTAAAAACTGAAAAGCCTGAACACGAATGTCCAGGACGCATCAACGTCGTCAGCTTCAAGAAGCTGGTGAGTATTAAAAACATGACTTTGAATGTAAAGCATACCCATTTACCTTTTTTCATTATTAAATTACGGAAAGAATATATTTTATAAAACAATAAGGAATATAATAAAAGTCTTTCATTCATAAATACAGATACTCGTGAAATGAGACAATGCACCACACTCATCTTGCCGACTCTTTTCTCTCGACAGCCACAACAACCCTCTATCCTACTCCTGGTATCTTTGAAACACTCAGATAGCCACACTTTAGCAACGGGGTGCCAGGGAGTGTCCAGTTTGCCTCACACTTTGGTCCGGGGTACCAGGGAGTGTCCAATGCCTCACACTTTGAATACCCTAACCGCCATGCAAATACCGGGGCAACCCCTCACACAGTATCCAGACTTGAGTTATCAGGGAGTGTCCGTAGGCCACACTTTAACACTATCATGGGTGCCAGGGAGTGTCCGAGTTCGGCTTCACACACTTTAACGCTTCCATGGGCGTCAAGGAGTGTCCTTATTTGCCACCGTCGCATTTCAAAGATACCCTCTTCCACAAACTCTACCACAACCACAACCACAACCACGACCACAAACTCATACTCAACCACAACCACAACCACAACCACAAACACAAACTCATACTCTTTCCACACTACCATTACTCTTTTCCACACAGACTGACACCCCTATGCATGTACCACTGACCCACATGAATGGTATGCACTTAAACAAAAATGCTGAATTAAGAAACAACACGCGTGCGGGGATTTAATGAGTCATACTACAATGTTTTAATCATTGAAACATAACCAAATAGAGTTCTGATTAACCAAGTTTCCCAAACAGAACCTCAACAGTATATAAATTTCATCCAAACAGTCCCTTAACAGAAAAACAGACAAAAACAGAAACTGCAATACCTCGCGCGCGCGGGCCGCTCGCGCGAAGGGTCGCTCGCGCGATAAGCCCATTTTTCCTTTGTTAATAAACTTTTCTGTCTGCCTGAGGAAAGCAAGGTCGCGCGCGCGGATCGCTCGCGCGAAGGGGTTCTCGCGCGACCCTCGCTCGCGCGACCAGCCAATTTTCAATTATATATATATATATAAACTCTTACGTCTGCCTGGGGAAGCCTACCTCGCGCGCGCGGGCCGCTCGCGCGAGGGGTCGCTCGCGCGGGCCGCTCGCGCGATTCTCGCGCGCGCGATCGTGGCGCGAGATGAAGCTGAGGCTTCGTCTTCTTCGCAGAAACTGCCCTGTTTCAGCTTAAGGGGTCCAAAATGACCCATTTTGGAATTCTAAAGTATATAGGACATATAATATATGATTCTCTTCGGTTTTTCACAAGGATTAAGAATCTAAAGTCAATTTAACACCATTTGATTCATAGCTCTCTAATTTTAGGAAAAACTAAAACATGTCAAAACTTAATTTCTAATATACTTTCTTATATGAACGAATTGGGTTCTAAAACTTCAAACATGGCATGTATGATGTATAATCTTCCATATTCATCTCTAAAAACGAAATATGATTGAGTTTGGAAAATGGTGATTTTTGAAGCTCAAGCTTCCATGGACGAATTTAGCAATGGTGCTTCAATTATACATACACATGCTCAGTAAATAAGTATAGAATTACATTGGGAGTGAGTTAATAATACTCACTGTGATTAATGGAGCAGAGAATTGTTGAGAAAGAAAATATGAAGAAATTCAAACCCAAGCTTTGGCTATGGGGATTAAGAGCTTTCTCTCTCTAAATAAAATCTGAACTATAACTCTCTGCACTCTCTCTTTTCTCTCTGGAATTCAGTAAGAAACTCAGTGTATCTGTGTGAGAGTGTGTAGTGTATGTATAAATAGAACCTCACCAATCTTGGGCTCCAAGAACAACCCTCTTCACTCAACAAAATAATTGTGATTGTTAATATAAAAAATACACAGCACATATGTATATACGTATACACAGATTCAAGGCTGCAATGTCTCCCAAATTGCTTGAAGGGTCATGTAGAGTACTAGGGGGCAACAAGCAAGTGTTTGGGAAAATTAGCTTATGGTCACAACAATACACACACACACAAGCATTGCCAAACAAGACCTAAGCCAATGATCACTTGCCATAAATGGCAATAAAGTAAATGTCCAAATCAGTCACTTCCAAAATCTGTGAAAGTTTAGCATGGCGCGGACAGTTTTGGACATAAACTGGTATTTTTCGGGGCGCGGTGGTCACCACAAAAATACAGGAATTTCATTTTAACGTAAGAATTGATTTTCTGGTTTTATAAAAATACTGATTGAGTCAATAGAAGTTACTTTCACCGTTTTGAAATACAGATTTTGAAATCCACACAGGTATTACTAACTTTTGTAAAATTGCAGTTTGGCCCCAAATAGAATTTAAATGTGAATTAGATAAGACATTAATATTCCAAACAAGTGACTGGAATTAAAATAAAAGCAGACCATGCTAATAGAATTTAAATATGCCAATGCAAATACACATAAATTAAATATGGGCATGACTTTTAAATTAAATGGAAATGCAGGTTATTACACCCTTCCTCCCTTAAACAGGATTTCGCCCCCGAAATCAAGACTGACTAGTCCTGAAATAACTCCGGGCACTTCTTCCTCATATCAGCTTCAACTTCCCACGAGGCTTCGTTCTCGTCATGGTGATTCCACTGAACCTTCACCAACGGGATATCTTTATTCCTCAACTTCTTGATACTCTGATCCAAAATCTTCACAGGTCTCTCTTTGTAAGAAACGTTATGACTTGTCTCAATGTCGTCATAACTAACCACATGTGAGGGGTCTCGTATGTATTTCCTCAACATACTCACGTGAAACACGTTGTGAACCCCGGACATCTTCGGTGGTAGCGCCAGTCGATAAGCTACTTTCCCGACACGTTCCAAAATCTCGAACGGTCCGATAAAACGCGGAGCTAATTTCCCCCTCTTGAGACCAAAACGTACTACTCCTCGGGTTGGTGATACCTTGAGAAGCACGTGATCCCCAACACTAAACTCCAAATCCTTTCGGCGTCGATCAGCATAACTCTTATATCGACTTTGAGCGGTTCTCATCCTCTCCTTGACCAAAGAAATCTTCTTGTTGGTTTCTCTAACCAAGTCTGGTCCCAACAATTCTGAGTCCCCAACCTCTGCCCAACACAATGGGGAACGACATGGTCGTCCGTACAATGCTTCGAACGGAGCCATACCGATACTCGTGTGATAGCTGTTGTTATAGGCAAATTCTACCAATGGCAAGTGCATCTCCCAAGATTCTTCAAAATCAATCACACAAGCCCTGAGCATATCTTCCATTATCTGATTAACACGCTCAGTTTGTCCATCTGTCTGAGGGTGAAAAGCAGTACTCATCTTGAGCGAAGTTCTCATAGCTTCTTGCAGACTTTCCCAAAATCCAGAGGTAAAACGCGCGTCACGGTCTGACACTATCGACACAGGTGCACCGTGAAGTCGCACAACTTGTTGTATGTACATCCGGCTCATCTTCTCTACCGGGTATGTCATACTATAAGCAATGAAATGAGCTGACTTCGTCAATCGATCTACGATTACCCAAATGGCGTCATGATTTTGCTGCGATCGAGGTAATCCTACTACAAAATCCATCGTAATGTGTTCCCACTTCCAACCAGGGATAGGTAACGGTTGCAACAATCCTGACGGTCTCTGATGTTCCGCTTTGACTTGCTGACACGTCAAACACTTGGATACAAATTCGGCCACGTCTTTCTTCATACCTTCCCACCAGAAATTTCTCTTCAGATCTTTGTACATCTTTGTTCCTCCCGGGTGAACTGTATATCTCGACTTATGTGCTTCTTCCAGGATATCCTTCCTTAACTCTTCATTACCTGGCACACATAATCTATTCCTGCACCGATATCCTCCATCGACTCCCACTTTCCATTCTGTCGGGTCTTTTTCTGACATCTTCACGAACCATGCCTGAAACTTCTCATCTTCTTTCTGAGCTCCAATAATGCGGTCGATAAGAACAGACTGCAGGATAAGACATCCGAACAATTGTCCTTCTCCTTCTTCAGCACTCTGTACATCGAATTCCGCCAACGTCTCCAAAGCTCGCCACTCTCTAACCATTAAGGAGGCGATCGTTTCACGAGTCTGTCGACTAAGGGCATCAGCAACCACATTACCTTTACCCGGGTGGTATTCTAACGTGAAGTCATAATCTTTAATCAGCTCCATCCATCTGCGTTGCCTCATGTTCAACTCTTTCTGTGTGAACAAGTACTTCAAACTCTTGTGATCGGAGAATAAATCAAACTTCTCACCGTAGAGATAGTGTCTCCAAATTTTGAGTGCGAAAACTACTGCCGCCAATTCCAAATCATGAATGGGATAGTTCAACTCATTCGGCTTCAGCTGTCTGGATCCATAGGCGATCACTCTGCCATCTTGCATAAGTACACACCCTAACCCTTGATATGATGCGTCACTAAAGATAGTGAACTTCTCATCAGGCTTGGGTATTGCTAGTACCGGTGCGGTAGTGAGTCTTTCTTTCAACTCTAGAAAGGCTCGCTCATGCTTCTCTGTCCATTCGAACTTCAAATTCTTCTTCGTCAACCCAGTTAAAGGTGCTGCTATCTTTGAGAATCCCTCAACGAATCTCCTGTAATAGCCTGCGAGTCCCAGAAAGCTCCGAACTTCTGTAGGGTTGCTCGGCCTAACCCAGTTTGATACAGCATCGGTCTTGGATGAATCCACAGAAATTCCTTGAGATGACACCTTGTGTCCCAAAAATTTCACTTCTTGCAACCAGAACTCACACTTACTGAACTTGGCATACAACTGATGGTCTTTGAGCGTCTGCATCGCAATCCGTAGATGTTGCTCGTGTTCTTCTCCTGACTTAGAATAGATCAAAATATCATCAATAAAGACGATGACAAACTGATCTAAATAAGGCTTGAACACTCTGTTCATCAAATCCATGAATACTGCCGGGGCATTCGTCATTCCAAACGGCATCACCAGAAATTCATAATGACCATATCGGGTTCTGAAAGCAGTCTTAGGTATGTCTTCCTTCCGTACCCTCAACTGATGATATTCCGACCTCAGGTCTATCTTGGAAAATGTCATAGCTCCTTGTAGTTGATCAAACAAATCGTCAATCCGAGGCAAGGGATACTTGTTCTTGATAGTTACTCGGTTCAATTCTCTGTAGTCGATACACAACCTGAGCGTCCCGTCCTTCTTCTTTACAAATAACACCGGTGCTCCCCAAGGCGATGTACTTGGGCGTACAAAACCTAGGTTCTCGAGCTCTTGAACTTGTTCCTTCAATTCCAACAGTTCTGTGGGGACCATTCTGTAGGGAACCTTGGTGATCGGTACGGTACCCGGTATAAGCTCGATACAGAACTCTATACTTCTCTCGGGCGGTAGACCAGAAACATCTTCAAACACTTCTTCGAAGTCCTTGACTACAGGTATAGATGACGCTGTCACCTCTGTACTGACGACTTCGATGTTGGCTAAGCATCTCGTGAGGAACATATCTCCCGAAGGGTTACATTGAAAATCAAAGGGTTGATTCTCATTGTCGGGGAATGTAATTCTCTTCCTCGCACAATCCAACTTCACTTGATTCTGAGAGAGCCAATCCATTCCTAGGATTATGTCGAACTCCTTCATCGATAGGACAATCAACCTAGCAGGGATTTCACGGTCTCCTAACCGTAAGGGACAATCCTTGCACACGTGTCCTAATCTGACTGCAGCTCCTAGTGGCGAGGTAGCCTTCAAAGCTTTCTCTAAGCGATGAGGTAAAATACCCAATCTTCGAATTGTATTAACAGATATGAACGAAAGAGCAGCACCCGTATCAAATAACACTTTAACATGGGAGTTAAACAGAGTTAATGTACCTTCCACTGCTTGCTGATCAGGTTGAGCTTCTCCATAATTTCCTTCTTCATACGCAGTTCCATCATATCCAGCGGCATCAGGGATAACAGCATTCAAGCGAGTCTGACCCTGTTGACCATAAGTCACCTGCTTAGGAGCAGTACAGAACCTGCTGATGTGACCTGGTTCACCACAGTTGAAGCAGACTATCCCTTGCTGAGTAGCACGCCTTGGTGCCTTGCAATCACGAGCCAAATGTCCAGGGTTGCCACAGTTGAAACACTTTCCACTACTACTTCCTTCTCCTACTCGAGGTTGAGTCGGATAGGTAATAGCCTGAGTCTTCTTGCTTCCGTCGAAATTCCTCTTCTGCCCTTGGGTACGGTTCATTGGTGGTCTATTCCCAAAATTACCCCTTTGAGGCGGTCGGAATTCAAATTGTTTTCGGCTCACTCGAGCATCCTCTTCCAGATCGGTAGCCAAACCAACAAGTCCTTCAAATGATTTATCCAGGTGGCCGAGAGTCAAGCGGCGAATCTGCGGTGTCAGCCCTTGATTATACTTGCGGATCTTCTTCTCTTCAGTATCAACCAGGTGTGGAGCAAACCGAGACAGTCTTTCGAACTGTGTGGTGTACTCTTGCATCGACTTGGTTCCTTGCGTCAGGTCCATGAATTCCTTCTCTCTTCTGTGCCTCTCCGTAGCCGGGAAATACTTCTCCAAAAATCTCCCCTTGAACGCAGTCCACGTCATTCCCGTTGCAGCTCCATTCCCGATAGTAGCTATGACCGAATCCCACCAATCTGCGGCAGCATCGGTCAGCTGAAACGTAGCCAATCTTCTCTTGTCTATCTCGTTGCATTGGACAGCTTCGAACATCCGGTCCATCTGTCTCAACCACTGTTCCGCTTTCCAGGGTTCCGCGGTACCCGCAAACTGTTCGGGTCTTAGAGCACGGAATCTTTCTAGCAACTTGTCTCCCGTTTGACGGTCTCTTCGGTTGTCGTTCGTATTACCGATTCTTTCTAGCCGTCTGATAAACGCTTCAAATATCCCTGTAGGATCAGCAGCTTCGGGTGCTCCCTCGATCAGGTTCCTGTTCCTCCTGACTCCTCCAGCCATTCTATGCATGATAGTGGTAGTAGAATGAGAAACATGCATGCAACAGTGCTATGAAGTAATTTAAATGACAGCAACATTCAAAAGAGTATATCTTATATATATAACTTCTGTCAAGTAGATACAAAAAGCATGTATGGTCAGATCAATGCCTACCCTATCTGCCTGGGTTAGGACGCATGCAAGAGTTAATGTTACAAAAATGGGGTCATTGCCCTACACTCTAATGCATGTAATTACATCTTGCAAAAAGAGATAGAGCTAATAGTCAAAATAGTCAATATGTACAAGGCGATATCTAAACAGTCAGTCATCGCCGTAGGTAGCCATCAACAGGTCAAGCGAGTCGGCCTGATGCAGTCGCTGAACATGGGAGGGGCCTGCCCCAAAGTTACAGCTGTGAGAGGTCATCAGTGAAGCAGGTCTAGGGACATCTGCCTCAGGCAAGGCTGGCTCAAGTGCAAGCGCCTCCTCAAGGTCGACCGCAAAGTCGTCCCATCCTAAGCCATCCTCCTCGGAAATAGAAGCAAGCACAATATCAACGTCACCGTCATCCTCAACAGCAGGGACGACCGGTGGAGGTACCTCCAGCTGTGCAAGGTGGGCCTGCACAACCTGAACCTCAAGGGAAAGATAGAAGGTATCGCTATTAACCAAGCGAACCATCTCAACGAGTACTAAGCGCTGGATCTCTATGAAGTAAAGAATCTCGAGGCGAGCACGAGATAGGTCGACCAGTCCTAATATATGAATCTGATGCCAGAGGTCTAGCTCGACGGTAGCAGCTGCACGCTGCCCAACAGCAGTGAAATAAAGGGTCGCCGAGGCCGGTACTATAGCTCCTACCGTAACCCAATGCCCTCCAAAAGGATCAGGTACAAACAGGGGCTGAGCTGGATCCATACCTGAAAAGGTACTACTTAAAGTCAGAACAGAATAATCTTAGGCGTTTGGGTTCTGAGTCTATCCTCCCTGTCGTATCATCGGGTGTGTAACACTTAATGGAATGTGGAATCGGGTCTATACTGGTAAACCCTAACCTGGCTAAACTATCTTGTGATAAATAATAACCTGGCTCTGATACCACTAAATCCTGTCACGCCCCGACGTAGCATAAATAAGGAAAGCGTTTAATTTTCTTTATGGACCCGTAGGTCGCGACAGTTTGAAGGATCGATTCCGTCCCAAACGTCAAACAACAAAACATAATAATCAGAGTAAAGCAATCAAGGCTTACAAAAATTTTCTATCTTATTACATCTTATAAACCGGGGTCAACTAAGGCACAGACCGCCTTGAAAATAAAATAATAACTTAGAGTCTGTTACAGTCATCCTTAAAACAAAACAGTTTAAAACTCAAACAAATAAACTTAAAGCATATAATAAACAGTTTCTTTATTCCAACAGCAGCCACCTTAATTGGCGTAGTCATATGTTTCCTCCTGGTTAAAACCTGAAAAGCCTGAACACGAATGTCCAGGACGCATCAACGTCGTCAGCTTCAAGAAGCTGGTGAGTATTAAAAACATGACTTTGAATGTAAAGCATACCCATTTACCTTTTTCCATTATTAAATTACGGAAAGAATTTATTTTATAAAACAACAAGGAATATAATAAAAGTCTTTCATTCATAAATACAGATACTCGTGAAATGAGACAATGCACCACACTCATCTTGCCGACTCTTTTCTCTCGACAGCCACAACAACCCTCTATCCTACTCCTGGTATCTTTGAAACACTCAGATAGCCACACTTTAGCAACGGGGCGCCAGGGAGTGTCCAGTTTGCCTCACACTTTGGTCCGGGGTACCAGGGAGTGTCCAATGCCTCACACTTTGAATACCCTAACCGCCATGCAAATACCGGGGCAACCCCTCACACAGTATCCAGACTTGAGTTATCAGGGAGTGTCCGTAGGCCACACTTTAACACTACCATGGGTGCCAGGGAGTGTCCGAGTTCAGCTTCACACACTTTAACGCTTCCATGGGCGTCAGGGAGTGTCCTTATTTGCCACCGTCGCATTTCAAAGATACCCTCTTCCACAAACTCTACCACAACCACAACCACAACCACGACCACAAACTCATACTCAACCACAACCACAACCACAACCACAACCACAAACACAAACTCATACTCTTTCCACACTACCATTACTCTTTTCCACACAGACTGACACCCCTATGCATGTACCACTGACCCACATGAATGGTATGCACTTAAACAAAAATGCTGAATTAAGAAACAACATGCGTGCGGGGATTTAATGAGTCATACTACAATGTTTTAATCATTGAAACATAACCAAATAGAGTTCTGATTAACCAAGTTTCCCAAACAGAACCTCAACAGTATATAAATTTCATCCAAACAGTCCCTTAACAGAAAAACAGACAAAAACAGAAACTGCAATACCTCGCGCGCGCGGGCCGCTCGCGCGAAGGGTCGCTCGCGCGATAAGCCCATTTTTCCTTTGTTAATAAACTTTTCTGTCTGCCTGAGGAAAGCAAGGTCGCGCGCGCGGATCGCTCGCGCGAAGGGGTTCTCGCGCGACCCTCGCTCGCGCGACCAGCCAATTTTCAATTATATATATATATATAAACTCTTACGTCTGCCTGGGGAAGCCTACCTCGCGCGCGCGGGCCGCTCGCGCGAGGGGTCGCTCGCGCGGGCCGCTCGCGCGATTCTCGCGCGCGCGATCGTGGCGCGAGATGAAGCTGAGGCTTCGTCTTCTTCGCAGAAACTGCCCTGTTTCAGCTTAAGGGGTCCAAAATGACCCATTTTGGAATTCTAAAGTATATAGGACATATAATATATGATTCTCTTCGGTTTTTCACAAGGATTAAGAATCTAAAGTCAATTTAACACCATTTGATTCATAGCTCTCTAATTTTAGGAAAAACTAAAACATGTCAAAACTTAATTTCTAATATACTTTCTTATATGAACGAATTGGGTTCTAAAACTTCAAACATGGCATGTATGATGTATAATCTTCCATATTCATCTCTAAAAATGAAATATGATTGAGTTTGGAAAATGGTGATTTTTGAAGCTCAAGCTTCCATGGACGAATTTAGCAATGGTGCTTCAATTATACATACACATGCTCAGTAAATAAGTATAGAATTACATTGGGAGTGAGTTAATAATACTCACTGTGATTAATGGAGCAGAGAATTGTTGAGAAAGAAAATATGAAGAAATTCAAACCCAAGCTTTGGCTATGGGGATTAAGAGCTTTCTCTCTCTAAATAAAATCTGAACTATAACTCTCTGCACTCTCTCTTTTCTCTCTGGAATTCAGTAAGAAACTCAGTGTATCTGTGTGAGAGTGTGTAGTGTATGTATAAATAGAACCTCACCAATCTTGGGCTCCAAGAACAACCCTCTTCACTCAACAAAATAATTGTGATTGTTAATATCAAAAATACACAGCACATATGTATATACGTATACACAGATTCAAGGCTGCAATGTCTCCCAAATTGCTTGAAGGGTCATGTAGAGTACTAGGGGGCAACAAGCAAGTGTTTGGGAAAATTAGCTTATGGTCACAACAATACACACACACACACAAGCATTGCCAAACAAGACCTAAGCCAATGATCACTTGCCATAAATGGCAATAAAGTAAATGTCCAAATCAGTCACTTCCAAAATCTGTGGAAGTTTAGCATGGCGCGGACAGTTTTGGACATAAACTGGTATTTTTCGGGGCGCGGTGGTCACCACAAAAATACAGGAATTTCATTTTAACGTAAGAATTGATTTTCTGGTTTTATAAAAATACTGATTGAGTCAATAGAAGTTACTTTCACCGTTTTGAAATACAGATTTTGAAATCCACACAGGTATTACTAACTTTTGTAAAATTGCAGTTTGGCCCCCAATAGAATTTAAATGTGAATTAGATAAGACATTAATATTCCAAACAAGTGACTGGAATTAAAATAAAAGCAGACCATGCTAATAGAATTTAAATATGCCAATGCAAATACACATAAATTAAATATGGGCATGACTTTTAAATTAAATGGAAATGCAGGTTATTACATAGACAATTTTGGATGTTTTGAATATTGTTTATGGAATTGTGATCCGCGCAAAACTTATGTGTTAATTTAGGCCCGTTAATTTTAGCGAGTACATATAGAAAAGCATGGTGATGTGATTATGTGAGTATGCTAATGTCACGACCCATCCTGCTAAGCGCGGAAATAGAACACGTGGCACGCCATCAAGGCTTATCCAGTTCCTTTAAAGTAAAATAGCAGCGAAAAACATAAGTAAAATCCATTAAAATTAGAGTTATAAAAAGTTTTTTCCAATTGGAAAAGTTCCAAAAGAATTCAGTTTTTTTGTTTGAAACAGAGGTCCAGTCGACTGGGTAGGGACTCACTCGACTGAAGACCTAATGTCACACCCGTTCCAGAATTTCATGGTTTTAGCATGCATGTTTGAGATTTTTTTATGAATTATCAATGTCATATGATAATTGAGGATGAGGTTGACTGTGAGTCAACGGTAAGGTGTCAGTAAGGACACGGGAATTTGGTAAGCGAGATTGCACTAGCATAAGTAAATGGCATTTATGTGAGCTAAATGTTATTTGACTTTTTTGATATTTTGTGAATAGTTAGTTATACCTGTGTAGTATAATTTCTGGTAATTTCAATATTGTTATATAGAGCTTTTTGAGAACTGTGGTGAGAACGTGAGTGTCACGTTATATAAAAGGTAGGTTGTATAGAGATTCCACGAAATTCAGTTTTCGGACGTAATTTTGGACCCAAACGAGACTTAGTCGAAAACTTTTGTAAATTTTAGTTTTCACTCGTGAAGGCATAAAATGGACGTATGTGATGTTTCATTAGTTAATTAGAAGTTTTGAGAACTCGCTGGGAGGTAAACGCGATTTCCAAGAAGTTTTCCTATAAATAGAGGAAGGTGAGTTTGCATTAGTTGCAAAACTCATATAAAATATCTTGAGAGATTAGAGAGAAGGAGATTTGATCCTACAGGCTTTGCGACGACGATCAAAGATCTTTAGTCTGTTAGATTTTCTCCAAATTCTAGATTTGAACTCGTGGAGGTAAGATCTTCATTTTGATACCACTTAGGCCATGTTTGGCAAATTTTTGTAAAAATCTAATTTCTAGGAATTTGGGAAAAACCCCTGTAAACTTGTAGGAATCACCTCAAATTTGAGATCCGACGTTTAATTGGCCCTCTAGTCGATCCTTCAAAGTTTGGAGGAAATCGCACGAGGTATGAAGTTCTAACTTATAAAATATAGAGAAATACATGTTTTAGATTTCGACGACGAAATTGTGATCTGGGCAAAATTCATGTGTTAATCCTACGCCCGTTAACAGCGTGATTAAATGTGAAAATCATGTCTAAATTTACGCGAGCATGTTGAGTTGTCTATGTGGGTCAAAGGGGGGACTTATACAAATTCATGCCGGAGTAAGCTTCTCGATGTTTGAGAATTTTAGTAGCGACGGCTACTGTGCATGGTTTAAGGCTTGGACTTGCTAGGGCACTTGGGGATGTAATGGTTGTAGGCTTGGACTAGCCATTGACATCGCTGTTTAAGGCTTGGACTTGCTGCTACCGGATGAAGGCATATTTTTCTCCCTAGAGACAATTGATGTGATTTATGAGATTAAAACATGTTTTGTCATATTTGCATATGTTAGAACTAATGCACTCAGCATATAGCTGAGCAGTGGACTCCATTGCAGGTAAGAAGAAAGATAAGAAGAAGCGGGAGGAGTGAGGCTGATGAGACGACGGGAACCACTCTTGTTTATTTTGTTCCTTTCCTAAACTTGATATAAGGATTTTAGATAGTTGTAAAATATTGTAATAGAATCGTGGGATAGTTTTGTAAGTATTGTAATCACTGGTAAAAATTTCGTAGTTATGTTTTGGAATCGTTGGTTTACTCATGTGTTTGTGTTGGTTTGGAATCGTAGGACCTAAGCTTGAATTCTACAGAATACTTATAAGTGTGCTGATGCTGATCAGTCGACTGGATCACTATTTTGAACTGAACACTGTCTTGTATGTTTGGAGATCAGTCGACTGGGTTGAGAAAATAGTCGACTGGGTGATGCCCCAGGGCAGGTGATTTTGCTCGAATAAAGTATATATCAACCGGACAACTTCAGTCGACTGATAAATTTAGGCACCAGTCGACTGGGTTCCCGACACAGTCGACTAGACCGGGCTGTTGATATTTTAAACTTACTGCTTTTGATGGTCAGTTGACTGGGTCCCCAATCAGTCGACTGGACCTCTGTTTTTATAATTGAATTCTTTTGGAAAGTGTTCCAACTGGCAAGACTTTTTGTAACTTTGATTCAATGGATTCTACTTGTGTTTTCCGCTGCTATTTACTTTATTGACCTGGATAAGCCTTGATGGCGTGCCACGTGTCCTGTTTTTGCACGTTAGTGGAATGGGTCGTGACACTTAAGCAGAAGGTTTTCAAAGAATCCACAGCCCGTCCAGTCGACTGTGACTGGGGTCTAGTCGACTGGGGCCTTCATTTCTTAGTTAACTGTGCCTTTAGCAGAATCAAAATCAGCATTTCTCGTCAGTTCTCCAGCCGACTCAAACATGGGCCAGTTGACTGGATTTGCCACATTTAAAAGCAGTAGCCAAAAACACACAGTGTCCAGTCGACTGACACATGGACCAGTCGACTAATCCCCTGGTAGTTCACAAGTTGTGCAGTTCAACAACCCAAGGCTTTTCAAACTAACACCAATACAAATACAATGATATAACAACGTTTAAAACATGATTACAGGTGTTTGGAAACAAAAGTTATAGTACTATGAACTACCCTAAAGTTCTATACCACATATTACACTTCCCAATTCCTTATACAAGTTTAGGAAAGAAACAAAAATATAAACAAGGTGATTTCCTCGGCGTTCGTTGACCTCACTCCTCACGCTTCTTCTTGCATTTTTTCTTATCACCTGTAATGGAGGAAGTCTCCACTGCTCAGCTATATGTTGAGTGTACAATTATAAATAAATGCATATGGGAAATTCATGCTTTAAACATCTAAATCACATAATTTAGTCTCTGGAGAGAGATATGCATTCACCCAGTATATCGCAAAGTCTTAAATCTTAAACTGTGGAGCCAATGGTTAGCCAAGAATCACTCAACCATTGCACCCAACTGTTCTGGTTGGCCACTTCCCACACCAAGCAAGTAGTCGCCACTACTATAAACTCTCAAACATCGAGAGGTGTGCACCTGCGTGAAATTATACCAAACTCCCCTTTGACCCACATAGACATTTAGCATACTCAGATAACAATATCACCATGCTTTTCAATACGTACTCACTAAAGCTAACGGGCCTACTTTAACACAGGAAATTTGCCCAGATCACAATTTTTACAAAAAATCTAAAACATCCAAAATTGTCTATATTACAAAGGTTCGAAATTTATACCTCAAGCTATAACTCTCAAACTTTAGGAGAAGTACCAAGAGACCAAATAAACGTCGGATCTCCGATCTCAAGTGATTCCTACAAGTATACAGGTGTTTGATCCAAATTCTTAAAATTAACTTTTCGGAAAAAAAATTCCAAACGAGGCCTAAGAGGTATCAAAATGAAGCTCTTACCTCGGGGAGTCCAAATAGGAAATCTGGTGAAAAACTGATAGACGAACTATCGCCATTTATCGTCGACAAGGTCGTGGCAATAAATCTCCCGTTACTCTCTCATCCTCTAGATATTTTGAAGTTGTGGATAATAATGAAAATCTCATCCACCACTATATATAAGTACGACTCTAGGGAATTACGTTTACCTCTCCATGAGTTCTCAAAACTTCTAATTAACTCCTGAAACATCGCACACATCCGTTTTATGACTTGACGAGTTAAAACTAAAATTTATAAAAGTTTTCGTGCAGGTTCTGTTTGGGTCCAAAAATCACGTTCTGAAACTAATTTCCTGGAATCTCTAGACTACATACTTTTTAAGCAACGTATCACTCACGTTCTCACCACAGTGTTCAAAATGATCTAAGGCTAGATCAAACTACCCGAAACTACATAGGTATAATTACTATTCATGAAAATACCAGATATTTCAAATAACATTTAGCTCACATAAATGCCATTTACTCATGCCAATGCAATTCGCTTACCCAATTCTCGTGTCCGTACAAACACCTTACCGTTGACTCACTGTCAACCTCATTCACCATTATCAAATAACATTGATAATTTTCAAAAGTTAAAAATACATGATAAAACTATGAAATTTTGGAACGGGTATGACATCTAAATGTTTATGTGGGTCAAAGGGGAGTTTAGTATAATTTCATGCCGGGGTACACCTCTCTGTGTTTGAGAGTTATTGTAGTGATGACTACTTGCTTGGCGTGGGAACCGGCCCAGCTAGAGCGGATGGATGCAATGGCTGAGTGATCTTGGGCTTGCCATTGGCATTGCAGTTTAAGATTTAAGACTTGCCGATATACCAGATGAATGCGTATCTTTCTCCCTAGAGACTAAATTATGTGATTTAGATGTTTAAAACATGAATTACCCATATGCATTTGTTTAGAGTTATACAATCAACATATAGCTGAGCAGTGGAGACTTACTCCATTGCAGGTGAGAAGAAGAAAGGCAAAAAGAAGCGAGACGAGTGAGGTCGACGAGACGCTGGGAGCGTCTATTGTATATATGTTTTTGTTTCTATCTCAATTGTTGTAATAAGGATTTTTAAGGGTTAGAACCATATTCTTGACTTCACAATCTTGGGGTGGATTCGTAGTATAATTATCTGTAATAGAACTCCTGTCATTTATGATTTGATACGTTGCAATATAGTGTGATTATATTGGTTTTGGGTTGAAGAATCATAGTTAGAAATGCTGCATAATGTACATGATTTTAGGGAATCAGTCGACTGAGTCCCTGACACAGTCGACTGGACCCCTATTTTAACGAAATATCTTTTCAGTTTTAAGGGCATCAATCGATTGGGGATTAAAAATAGTCGACTGGTTTCTGCATGAAAACACAACATTCTATTAGATTGACTTCTAGTCAACCGGATAGGATCAGTCGACTGAGAATTTGAGACCCCACTCGACTGAGTCCCCAACATAGTCGACTGAACTAGGCTATTGATCTTTTGAACTCTATGCATTTGACCTCACAGTCGACTGGGGGCCTGCCACAGTCGATTGGATCTCTACTCTTAAAAAAAATTTCTTTTGCAAGTGTTTCAATTGAGCCAAACTTTTTATAACTCTGATTTCATGGTTTTTACTTTAATGGAACTGGATAAGCCTTGATGGAATGCCACGTACATGTCCTATTTCCGCCCGTAGCGGGATGGGTCATGACAAAAGGGGAGGTGCTTAACTAATTGGAGACTTTGGAGATGGTTAAACTTAGACTGTGCTGGTAGTTTAAAGCAAAAGCTACAGAGGAAAATCTATCCATTAATGATATGTTGCACAACATTGACGTGGCGTGTATCCGTGGCAGTCCAATAGCAACCTGAGACGTCACTCTTGGTCAGCTCCTCCACTGGGTGCTTTTAAATTTAATGTTGACAGAGCGAACAAGGGGAAACCGGGCCTGGCTGGAAGCGACGGTGTCCTCAGGGACCATGAGGGCAGTGTCAAATGTGTTTTCCCAAGACTGGTAGGAAGGGCCGACTGAAATGTAGCATAATTTTTGGTCATCTTGGAGGCGGTCAGATTATGGTCCCTTGAATGGCGCATTTCTCATTCGCTAATTATTGAGAGTGACTCTATAATAGCAATTTCATGGGCAACGAACTCGAAATGTTGGAATTAGAAGTACATCTTTCTTTTTAATGAGTTTCAGAACCTCTTGGGTGACAACTTTTCTCATAACTCAATTTGCTTCAAACATGTAAATAGGGAGAGGAATTCTTTTGCAGACAACCTGGCAAAATTAGCGATTGATAGAGAGGCTCCGTTTCTGGCATGGATTTAATGGAATGTCGGGGTTGTCTGGTATGTTAGGGGGAAGTCTCTGTCACGGTGGGGGAGCTATCAACCTTGTTTGGGAGCTGTTCATTGCGACTGACCCATTATCTGTTTTCGTGTTTTCTTTTATTTTGGCTGTTCTCTTCTTTGGGAGTTGTTTTCTATTAATGGTCAATCTTCCAGATGCTGGGTTTTTGGTTTTTGCTTTGCCAGCATCTATAATCTTTACATGCTATGAATACAACTACTATTCAAAAAAAAAAAGCATACTCTTGGTCGCATGGTTAAAACTTAAGGTGGCCATGGTGTACGTCCGCCCAACATGACCTTGTCGACCACATGTACAGGGCATGGGCTTGGAAACTATGCCCTAAAGTGAGACTTTAGACCTCATTTGAGGTACAATGAAATTCTCAGGTCAAGGTTGGGCAATGTACAGAGCTAGCCCCACCTGACTCGGAGAGACAAAATAGCTTCTTCATATATAGTTATCAGAATCAGATTGAATTAGCGGGTCGATCGGTTTGAACCATTAACTGATAGATCATCCGATTTAGTTACTTAATTACACCGCTTATGCAAATTGAATCGGTAAAAACTTGTGCGGACTAATTAAATCAGGCTAATTTTGACTAAAACATCAAACACTCGCCGATTGAGCCAGTTAAGTTATGTTACTTATCTAAAAAAAACTAAGGAGACTACCTTGTGAACAATTATTGTGATTTGAGTTACTAGCTAGTAGCAATAAATCACTCCGCATTTTGCTAGCTTTTAAATTTTACATACACTAAAGTAATGTATTTTTTCTCTTAAAAATGCTAGAGACACAAACACTTTATACAAACACTTACAAACGCACTCTATCTCTCTCCTGAATGGCACTGTGGAGTCTACCAAAACCGAATTACTCTTTCTTATATATGTAAAACTAATACTCTATTAATTTTGATGTGAAATCATTTAGTGGTTGAACCAATTCACCTAATGGTAACCAATGAATGATAAACTAATCACATTATCAATTTTGTATCCGAACCAGTTATAATAACGATTACTAATATCTCCTCCAATCTTTCGATCATGATCAACTCAAGAGAAAATCACAAATTTTGAGAAAAATTAATGCATATAAAAAACATGAGGCATCTAGACACACACACCCAAAAAAAAAAAAACCATACCCAAATGTCTACAAACAAAAAAGTAACTACTTATATAGGAAAATGATAATTCTTCCTACAAAGACATAGTTTGTACCATCAAAATATTTTATTTGGCAAGGAAACATATTTACACATTAACCCATAGTACTTGTGTTAAAAGAGCAATCCGCCAAAAATGGTAATGGGTGGAAACATGTATAAAAAGTGACATGTTGCCCCTACTTCCATGCACAAAAAAGGAAAAGAAAAAACCAAATCTCCTTTTTAGAAAAAGCTAAAGATCATTTGCTTCTCTTAGCAATATTGTATGCAAAAAAACATCACCACACCACAAAGAAGTGGGTTTTCAATGAGATAATGACGGAGTAAAGAAACATTTTCCACTGTTTGGATTCTAAAGTAATGAATGTTATTATTGGAGGTTGCTCTTTTTCTTGGTGCAAGTACTTATATCATTCGGTTGATGATTGACACTTGTCCATCATTTTTAGTTGGAACCATGTAAGGTTGTAATATTATAGTCCATGCCCCTTGATTTTCGCTCTTATTATTGACCTCTAAATGCTCACATTTGGATGATTTTGACGTGTTATCGAATCTTATTGGCTCATTAAATCTTTTTCACGTGGGTACAAAACAGTTCACAAGCCTAGAAATATTTTAATTAGTGTTCACACAGATGAAATCTTCTAAAGTGACTGGTTGTTGATAGGTTGAACCTCTTAAGATCAAATTGATGTGTCTGCAATAGTAATTTTTATAAAAAAAAATAATAGGGATAGACACCAAACGACACACCAACTTTTAATACATGTACTCTGTGCTGTGTAAGTGATACATAAAAAAGTATGAAAAATTCAAACAGCACAGGGTACATGCATTTAAAGCACAGTGTGTCGTTTGGTGCGTCGTTTGGTATGTATTCCTATCATTGTTGAATTTTTATATAAGTAAAGGTATTGTGAGAAGATTCTCATATGAAAAAGTACCTTATGACCTCTCAGTAAAAAAAAAAAAAAAAGTACCTTATGACCTTTGAATAAAAAAGTAGTCATAATATATCTTGAGAGATCCTTAGGAATCCAAGAGCCATAAGGTGTTTTCTCATATAATGAGAAACTTCTTACAATAGTTTTACCCTTTCTATGTCTTTTTATCCAGGGACGAACCCAGGATTTTTGGCCAGGGGGGCCTAGCTTTTACGGGGGTTCGGGGGCAGCGCTCTGGAGGTAAATTTTTTTGGGTCTACCTATACATAATTATGTGTAAAATGGTAGAATCGTATAGTATTGGTTTAACACCCATAATTTAGGGTAAATCATGTAATTTTAGGGGCTTATGTCTAAAACATTTAAAATATTACATGTAAGTACAGAATTTTCAAAAGGATAAGGAGGCCTACGTGGCTATGTTTAAAACTTGTTAAATATTACATGTAAGTCTAGAATTTTCAAAAATACAAGGGGGGGTCTATGTCTAGAACTTGTTAAATATTCCATGTAAACATAGAATTTTCAGAAATTCAGGAGAGGTCTGTGTAAAATTTAAGAGGATCTATTTATAAAATTAATAAATTATCACAAATAATTTTATAATTTCCAAAAATTCAAGAAGAGTCTCTGTCACCCGTGAAATATGCCTAGGTCCGTCAGTGTTTTTATCTACCACCCTGCCTTAGCTCAGATGGCTAGATTTTTTAGAGTCAGAGGTTTCACTTTCGACTCACATCTCTTTTTTAGTGTAGACATTGATGGTTTGTAACTTTGTATGCATCGATCTACAGTTTACCCTACTGGCTTCGTAAGAAATAACGAGTACCTTTCATGAATTTTAATAAAATTATTTTATACTGTAATCACTTTGGAAGTTATGCTTCTATTTTAAGTTATAAGTTGATGAGAGGGAATATGAATTGTGATTGCTGGAATCTCACGTTTAATTTTTATACTCTTTCTGTTCCATATTAAAAGTTTTTGAAGTTATTTTTTGATGTTCTTTTTTTTTTTTTTTGATGTGACACTATAAATTTGAATTTCAAAAAGGGCAATATTAAAAAGTTGAAAATCTTACTAAAATTAATATTATCCCCTTAATAAGTTAGAATTCTCAAAAGAGACTCTAAGGCTTAGTTTGGCCCCCATTAATATTATCCCTCTGTCCCATATTTAGGCTTTGTAAAAATTAAGCCTTAGAGTACCAAATAATCTTCGCCTGCTATGTCATAGTTGGATGCCTCACAGCGGAGTCAAAAGCATTAGAAGCTGCTTAGAGCTTATGCTTATCGAGTTTTCAATCCTATTTGTGAAACGGATTGGGAGGTTGCAATGAAACTCATCAATGGATATAGCTCAAAAAGGGGTCTCATCTCCTTTAACTCTTTAATGCCTTAAGAGAGGACAAGTAGTTTTTGCTACATAGATGTAAAGGACATCTATCCTCATTAAATGGCAATAATTCTCTATATTCCTTCTAAAAAAATAAAAAATAAAAAATAAAAAATAAAAAATTCTCACTATACGGCACTGCCTCGATCTGTTTGGTTTATTTTTAGTGTGATTTCCATTTATGCATATATTTTTTTTTTACTAAGCATCAAATTTTATTAAACATTGGCACAAGGCCAAAAACAAGTACACCAAAGAACCAAAACCCCTGACACAGCTCACAAAGTCACAACCAATCTTGCAAAAGATTAAAGACCACCCTAAAAAATACTCAGAACCATTAAACCACAAAAATACAGCCCCTATTGAATCTAAAGAAAATTCTGCAGCATTCACCTACTAATCCAAACTAAAATCTAAAAAGCACAACCACCATAATATCTCAATATAGCAGCACCATGAAAACCACTTCTGCAGCCCAAAAAACAAATCCCAAAAATGGATTAGGAAAATGAACTACATATAAAATACCAACGCCTCAACCCAAGCAATCCATGAGTCAAAACCACCTAGAGCAGAGTTCCAAGATTGAAATAGGGTAATACTTGGACACACTCAAAGATAACTTTTGAGATACAACTCAAGAGAGAGTAGAGATTGAGACACACACAAAGACACAATTTTTGGAGCACAACCCAAGAGATGTGTCACAACTTTTGGGAGCACAACTCAAAAGTTGTGACACATTTTTTGGGTTGTGCCCTAAAAGTTGTGTCTTTGTATTTGTCCTAAGTATTACCCAAAAAAATGTGTCTATCTCTCTTCTATGATGTCACTGAAGAGATCCTAAAGCAAGAGCAACTCCATATGCACCAAATCTCTCCGGCCAAACAATGCCATGAATCTAAATCCAAACCATCTCCATATAAATGAAGCAACCACTGAAAACACTCACTTGAAAGATTGGAGGTACATAACACGAAATAAATTTAAAAAATGTTAAGAATAGAAATTCCACCGCATCAATAATCAACGAAAATCGCTGTTAAGATCAGCTTTTTAGAAAACAAACCCACTCCATAAATCACAATACAAATTAACACAAAGCAGTAGCAACCCCCCCGTTATAAAACCAAAGATCTCCAGCACATTCCATTTATGCATATGAATTAAGTATATCAATATAGATACTCATTCTGTCCCATTTTTGGAGTTTACTATTCTATTTGGAGATGTCCCAAAATTATAGTTCACTTTCTAAAATGAGTGGCTCTATCTACAGTACCCACCCAATTAATTTGTTCACTAAACTCACCTTTTAATTAAATTTTCACATTCCAAGTATACCCATGTACAAAATAACTACAAAGGAAAAATAAATAAAGAAGACTATAAAATAAATACTCTCTACACCCATCTCTACATATTATATATATACTAGTAATAACCCGTGTCCGTGGGCACGAAGCGAAAATAAAAAAATAAAAAAATAAAAAAAAAAAAAAAAAGAAAAAAAGAAATTCAATCAAGAATTGTCAGGCATGCATGATCGAAAAGCTGCTAAATTACATGTTTTTTTTTAGGATAACACCAACCTTGACCAACCTTTTTGAGGATATACCATTTCATATTTTCTTTCTGGCAACAGTGGTTGGACTTATTCCAGCTTCCTATAATACTGACTCTATGCCTGGCAATTGAAACAGTGGGTATCACTATTCCTGAGATTATGATAAATAGCTTACCGGTCTTTTAGGTTTATGAAACATCTAATGCCTGGTAAGGTCCTTGTTATACTTGAAACATCTTATTTTTCTGTAAGGTCCCAAAATTTCCTTTGCCAAATAGGGTTTCTCTAAAATATTGACAGTTCAAAAGTTTCATAAACACATGCATAAAACCCCACACTTCTACACACGAACCCACAGATGCGCGCGCGCGCGCGCACACAGAGAGAGAGAGAGAGAGAGAGAGAGAGAGAGAGACATTGTACATACCCACACAAAAAAAGCAATTATTGAGAAAAAGAGAGGGATACCTGGTGGTCGGAGATGGTGGCAGTTGTGGTGGTCGGAATGGTGAGAGAGGGCCGAAGATGGTTATAGTAGTGGTGGTCGTGAGAGAGAGAGAGAGAGAGAGAGAGAGAGAGAGAGAGACGTGAGAAAGAGAAAGAGAAAGACGTGAGTAAGAGCCCCAAAAAAAGAAGCAATTAATGGTTTTTTTTTCTTTAAAATGGCAACTGTCTATACTATAATATGGTAATATGATTCATTGATTATATGATTTTATTGTCATATAGGTCAATGACTATATTAATATAGGTTAATGATTATATGATTACTAATATGGTAATATGGTTTTTTGAAAAATACTCTGCGTAATTAGTATTTGCCAAAGATTAATGCAGCTTTTGCATAATTAGTATTTACCATAGCACTTGTTAAGAGTAAAGATTAATGCAGCTTTTGCTTATGGTTCGGGGGTTTCATACTTTCGGGGGGTGTGAATGTAAATCTCTTGCATATGTAGGAGTTAACACACGAATTAAGAGTATGGTCTGGGGGTTTCATACTTTTTTTTTTGGGGGGGGGGGGGGGGGGGGGGGGGGGGGGTGTAAATGTAAGAGTTAACACACGAAATAAGAGTAAAGAGTAATTCATCTTTTGCTTATGGTCCGGAGTGTATAAAATCAAATTAATTTCTTTGGTAAGAGAGAGAATTAGGGAGTATGAGAGAGAAAGATATATAAGGCAAGCAATATATACATGTTTGATATATGTAGTATTTTTGATCTAACGGTTTAAAATATCTCAACTTGTCTCAATAGCTAGGATTGAAAGTAGCTAATTTAAGAGGGACCCACACCACTCTAACTTATTATATAGATATATAAATATAACTCTTTGAACTCTTATTCTCTCTTGTATACACAATTATAGAGATATATATATACATATATATGTATGTATTGCTGTGTAAATACATTGCATACATGTATACATATATTTGTATATATACTCAGGAGCGGACCCATAGAGGGACCCAGGAGTCGGGGGGGAATTTAAAAATTTTGGGGATCTATATAAAATTTTATAGATTTGAAAATATTTTACATATAAAATTTTATAGATTTGAAAATATTTTACATAGTGCCCCCCCCCCCCCCAAATTTATGACTTTACATGTGAAAGTTCTTAACACATAGTGTCCACTTGACTTTTATTATGTTGAAATGGTAATGTGTTAGGAATCACATTTAGGGATAAAAATTTTTGGGAAGAATAACAGTACAGGATTAATAACAATATCCACTAGTGTGCCACTAAAAGTCCCTATTAATAGTGAAGGGGAAGAGTTATATCTCCTCATTCAACTTTGGAGAAACAATGCCTAAATCTAATTTGCCATAACTACTCGCTTGTAGCAACCTGTATTTTTGCGTCCCTATTAATAAATAAAAATGTCAATTTTATTTCATTAATGTGTATTATTTTCGTTGTGAAAATCTTTTCATAAATTATTGGTACTAGTATTATTAATTTGATAACTCAATGTCATTTTATTTTATTACTGCGTATTAACGTTAGTAGTATTATTATCTGAATAAATAAATAATATTTGTGTTAACATTTATTAATACAATGCCTTCAAAGTTTGTAACCCCTTAATAGTTTAATTGTATTGTTGCTTAAGACTGCGCCCCTAAGTTACCTTATGCCCTAAGTTACCCTATGATTTGAGATAAGGATCATTAATAAAATGTAATATCACATTGCTTAATTTTTTGTCCCTAATGATTTTATTTGGGACATTTTAATGAGCTAACTGACCAAACTAGACTGAATTAACTAATATAACTAATCAACTGACTGATTGACGTTCAATCATCAAAATCATATGTGGATGTAAATAATGAGCTGCATGCATATGTTTTAACCCACATGCCTTACTTACCTCTTTGATGTTTAAACGACAAGTTTTAGTTACGTATTGAAGTCTTCACATAGCTGTAAAACAAGAGATGTGCCTCAATTTTTTGAATCACAAGTCTTACTGATCCATATCTATGGATTGAGAACAATGATTTCAATCTCATGGCTATAAGAAAATTGTGAGGTGTATGCGTAGTTTAACCAAGCATCTCAACTACTTTGCCTATAAAACATAACGCAGGAGCTAAGCACATCACACACACATTTACTTTGCAAGCTCTCAGTAGTTCTCTCTCTCTCTCTCTCTCTCTCTCTCTCTCTCTCTCTAATCACACACACATTTATATATACATTATGGGAATTAAAAGAGGAGAGGGAAGTATATGGAAGGATTATTATCACAGTAGGAGCTCCATTGTCACTATAGCTCAAAACTTATATTGCGGATATTTACGGAATTCTTCGGTCTCTTACGCTGCGCAAACCAGTGACTGGTGAGTCTTTTGAACCCACTCTTAATGTACTGTAAGTCATTATGCACAATCCGTAGGGTTCGAAAATAAGTGAGTACGTATAGATATGTATATGTAGCCATGGAGGTCCAAAATTAGCGGTACCAAAAATGTTAACGAAAACTCATTCTGTAAATTGACAATGAAATATTAGGATCCCAATTAGTCCCCCTTGAAATGATTTGTTGATTGATTAGTTCCTTGATCCCAAGGTTGGGAGTCAATACTTGCTAGTGACATATAAGTTTGTGAATTATTATTACTTGTACATAAAAATAAATAATAAATCTATTAGTTTACTATGTATGAAATAAGTATTAAAAATACTTATTGATCCTATTAAATTCTACATTATTATTGTTAACATGTTAGAGGTCATTTTTTTTTATATAGTTTTGTAATTTAGCAAATTATAAAACTAGAACTTAATGTTGTTAAATAAATAAATTAATGGTTGTTTAACTAATATTTTAATCATTTCAAAATACCTTTGGTACTTCTAAATTTATGGAAAAATAGCAGAATTGTGTTTTAATGCCTTGTTTTTATTAAAAATAATGTCAAAGCATGTACCATTTACTTTTATATAATCATGTCATTAAGAAGGGCCTTATGGCTAAATTTATATGCTATTTTATCTTCTAAAATTTATAATAAAAATTCTATGACTCCGAAAATTATGCCGTCAGTTTCCAAAAATCAAATTAAATTAAATTGGTTCAATTGATAATAATCACATGTTTAAAACAACCACTGCCATGTTAAAGAGTATTGTAAATGGAATAATTCATACACGTGCATAGTCGAGTTGGCATGTTGGAAAGGGGTCGTTTGGGTCAACATTTACATCTTGTGAGAAATAAGTAAAAAAAGTGTCTTGAGTTGTGTTACCTTAATTATTCTAGGTCGATTTCGATACGGCAGATTAATTAGGAAGGATTGAGCCCAGGCCGACTCGGATACGGTAGGCCAGTCAGAGTCTTGTGTCACTGTGGATATCGCAGGTTTCTTACCCACAGTTTTTTCAAAATTAATTTCAAAAATAAATGAGTCGCCACTTAATTTTTGAAAGGAAAATTAAGAAACCATTTTTTAAAGCAAACTGATCTTTCAGAAACCAGAGATTAACTAGGTCCGGGGATTATGGAATGAGAGAGGAAGGAGCCCGTCGGACTAAAACACCCTCTCTCATCCTATCTTACGATAGGCCTCTACTCAACATCCTTTTAATCAAATTTATTAATCTAAGCATGCCCTCAACTAATACATATATACATATACATCACAAAAAGCATGTCCAAAAGGGTGTAAAATTGCTAATGACAAAATATCATTCATAAGCCACATATTCCAAGTAGCAAGCAATATGATATGCAATAGGGAACAAGAGGGCTTACCCGGGATCCAGCAGCGATATTAAATGTGCAATGCATACAAACAAAAGAAAATCCTAAAAAAGAGTCTCTAATCACATATACATATAAGGCAAGATCCTAATTCTAATGTGTCGCGCATGAGGTTGAAAAATTAATAAAATCAAGAAATTAAAATAAATTAAAGGGGGTCCTAGAGATCATACCTTAATAGCGCTACAAAACAAAATGTTAGTCCACATGATATACAAGATGTGAAGTTAGAAATAACAATCCTAAATTTCTAGCTTAAACCTATCAAGCATGAAATCCAATTTTATTCAATAGCTAGTTCTAATCATGAGCATTAAATGTACATGAATGAATGAATGTGAACAAGAATAAGACATGGATTTATTCACTAATTTGGGTCACTTAGCCTCTGGATTTAAGCTAAATTATCATTATTCAAAGTATGATTTGGGTCTCAAGACATTAGGAGGCCATTTGAGTTGAAATAAACAAGATTAAACAAAAACAGTAGCAGTTTTTTTTATGAATTACAGAGAGCAGATCATAACTTTAAAAAATGGAAAAGCATGGTTCCCGTGGTTTGATCTTGATGGATTTTGGACACAAGATGCCTCTGTGTGTCTAGTTTTTAACCCAAAAAATAAATCAAGGTTTCAACGGTTGGATCTCCGGGAATTGGACAAAAACCAGACATCACTCAGCATTTTACAACCTTCTGTCCAGAGTTCTTGCACGATTTTCTAAAAATAGCAAACAAAACAGAAATGCTTTTTTTCTTTTTAGGGTGACTTCCTAACACATTAATCTACTTAGAAAAAATTAGTTTGGGTCACAAACACTTTATTAAAGCATTGGTTTACTTATTTCAAAAGAGTGTTACTATGCTGAAACTCTGGACAAATTGTAATGTCCTTACAAAACTCACAACCAAACCACTTTAGACATGAAACCACCTTAAAACAAAAAATGCAGTGGTAGAATATTGTGTTGTTGACACTTTCTCGTTGATTTCATTTGATTTCGACGGTTAGATCTCGAACTAAAAATCTTTGATCAAAAACAGTTTGTGAACTCACTGTTTTCATTTGTCAAGTTCAACTCTTATTTGCTAATTCCAACTATTGAATCATGAAGTTGGACTTAAACTAAGCCATCTTCTCCTACCATTTGATGGTCATTGGAGACTAAAAGACCTTTATATTTATAGATTCCAAGTGAAGTATGAATGGACTTCATGAAATCTCAAGATAAAGAATCTAAACCATGGGGATGGGCTTAGACTCAAAATCACTTTCTCCTACCATTTGATGGTCATTGGAGATGAAGACATGACTATACTCATGAGTCTCAAAGGAATATAGAAAGGATTCCATGAAACATCAAGTTTAGAGGACTCAAGTCATGAGTATGAATTTGGATCCATCTATTTGCTTATAAAATGAAATGATGATCAAGTTTTGACTCCCATGTAAAGCATAAGCTTACATGTGATTCAAAGGATCATACTTAAGAGATATCAAGAGAGATATTATTGAAGATCTCCAAGAATCCCAAAAAAAAATAAACAAAGAAAAATAGAAGAAAGATCAAGGAATTAGAAACAAGGACTTCCAAGTTTACTTAACAAATTCTAAAACTTAATCAAGAAAAACTAAAAAGTGACTTGAAGATTAGAAGCTCAAAAGAAAGAAAACACAACTAAGATTAGAGGGTCACCTCCAAGCTATCCTCAAAGTTCTTTTCCTTTGAAAATATTCCAAGCTCTTCTCCCTAGTTCTCTAAACTCTCTCTTTTTGAATGGTGTTGTATGTTGTATGTTGTATCACTCTCTTCTATCTTTTTTTCACTCTCTTGCCTTCCTCTTTTTCTTGTTGTCCCTCAAGGAAGATCCTCCCTCTTTTTATAGACAAAAATTACCAAGTATTTTCAGTGAATTCAGAGTAAAAGACAGGTGTAATCATCCCATTTGGTGGTACAATACGTACTTTCTGAAATTAGACAGACTGCTGCCCAGGGCGGCATTCAAAAGTTATTCGCGGCAGTCCGTGGCTGCCGCCGCGGCACTCCGCGACTGCCGTCGTGGCATTCCGTGACTGTCGCGCGGCTCTCAGTGAGTGCCGCGACAAATTATTGATTGCCGTATTTTCGTCAACCTTACTTTATCAGATTTTTGTTTTTATCCGCATACACATACGTTTTGTACCACAAAATACGGACTTTAAAAGCAAATGGCAGTCAGAAAATATCGGCGGCACTCAGTGAGTGTCGGGCCAGCACTCACCGAATGTCGTTCGGCACTTAGGGAGTGCCGCTCGGTATTCACTGAATGCCGCGAAATTCTGCCGTGTGCCGTTTTTCTGCAGAACTTCCCTTTTTAGGTCTTTTCTTTCTTCCCTTTTTCTTAAAGAAACTTATTCTTGAAGATCTTTTCCGAAAATGGTGTTTTACACCTGAATTCTCCTAAATACCTGGTATTTTCTTCTTTCTGTGAAATTTTATCGCGTTTGGAGAACTTTCTGAAGAGCTTGGAATACTTCGAATCTTTTCTGTCCTTATCATCATCGGACGTGGAGGTGACGCTCTCCTAAATTCGACAGTCAGTCAAAATTGGGGTATTTACAGTCACCTTAATTATACCAGGCCGACTCGGATACGGTAGATTAATTAGGAAGGATTGAGCCCTAGTCGATTCGGATACGGCAGGCCAATCAGGTCGTGTCCAGGCCGACTCAGATACGGTAGACCGATCTAAAACAATGGCCTCGAGCCGGATGGTTCTGGCGAATTGAATAAGTCGAGAGGTTGTGGTCGAGATAAAAGAGTCAGTAAGATGAGATGGTTACATTGTTTATACAAGGTCTTATATAATTGATTTAATGGTTCATTAATTGTTTATATGCGACGACTGGAATAATTGACTAACAGTACTGTAAAATACTAAATGTAAAGACAGTTAATGTGCTTTTATATACATTGCTTGTATGTTCATTATGCTCACTCGGTTTTCATTAGCTGATGACTTTATTTTGTTCTGGACACCCAAAATGTCCAGGAGATGGCTATGCAGGTTTATATGATTATTCCAGCTAGAGAAGTCTGCAGAGCTGCTTTTATAATTTATTAAAGTTGTAATAAAGGATATGAATAATGTTTTAACTTGAATAAGGCGGCTTGTGCCTTAGGAAATACTTTTATTTGAGACAATGTAATATTAATTAAGTTTATAGTGTTGATTTATATTTTCTTCCTTGCTGCTTTATATACTCTGTTTTTTTTTCTGGTACATGTTAAGCTAAGTACAGGACAAGCGATCCCTCACATGTCATGACCTACGAGTCCAAAATGGAAATTAAAATTTTTTCTTATTTTGCTACGCTGAGGCGTGACATCGCTCGACTCTCTGTCTCACTTAAAAATAAAATATAAGTATAATTGACCCAAAAAAAATTTCTCGAGGGCACTGCCCTGAACTCCTGCATGGAACTCCCCCCCCCCCCCCCCCCCCCCCCCCCCCTCCCCGGCCAAACAGGTCCGCCACTGTATATAATTGCAAATATATACATACATTCATATATATATATATATGCATATAGAAGAATGCAATCTTATTAAACCAAATCAATTTCCCAAAACAAGTCACAGAAAATAAACACAAAAATCATAGAGGGAGTAGATGCAGAGAATCGAGTCTAAAATTGCAAATCTTTGCATTGTAAGTGTGTGACACCACTTTTATTACCAAATTGATCCCTTTTTGCAATGAAGAGAATTTTAGGGATTTTTGGGCCATTTGCTTTCAAAGGATGAAGTCGCTATTGGTGGTGAGCTTGGTTGTGAATGTCTAATTGGTATATACATACAACATATATATATACACACACATGATTTTGACGTTTTATGCTTCATACATCACACCATACAAGGAAAAAAAAATGCTAGTGAAAGGACTAGGGTTTCAATGTAATGAGAAGATGATGAGTGTATAGAGTAATAGGAAAGTGTGAGAGTTTTTAGGCTTAAGGTTATCTTGGAGATGAAGGGGTTGTGTAGAGAGTAATTTGTTTTAATTTATATTGATGTGGTAAGTGTAAAGAGTAAGTGGTTGTGCAAAGTAAAATAGGTGGGTGTAGATAGAATCACTTTTCCAAAATTGGTGTACAATTTTTACTTACTTTCCAAAACCACCATTCTTTGAAATCTATACCAAGACAAAAACCAAACAAATAGTTGTAATAATTAGGCAGAATTAATAACAGTAGATTCTTTTTGTCCTCTTAAAAAGTTAAATTTCTAAAATATTTATTACAAACTTAACATTATATTAGGCCCTATAAATATACCTTTAACTCATTTTCTGCATATAGTTATGTCACACGAGTACAGTTCTTCCTAGTTCCTAGTGAGTCATTTTATAATAAAAAATAATAGGGATACACACTAAATGATACACTAGTTTTAAATGCATGTACTTTATATATATTGTGTAAATGATGTATAAAAAAATATAAAAAATTCAAACAACATAAGGTATATGTATTTAAAGCACAATGTTTGTTTTATAATATATGGTAAGTTTCACAAAGTTGTTGGCCATGGAAGTTTAAACTGTTTTGCCATTGTATTTAATGTATGACAAGTATAACCTCTTCTTTTTTTTTTTCTTTGATAGCGACAAAGGTTAACCTCGGTTGGCTAAGGATGATTAAGTTTTGTCTCCAGCCTTCACGTGCCTGTCAGCCTATTTAATCTTGACACGTGCATTTGGCCATCCCATGCTTTTTGGAAAGTTTAATCACAATTTTTTTTTTTGATAACAGTTTAATCACAAATTAATTAGCAAGTTTATACCGAAATATTACATTCGGGGACGAACATACGTGGGGTCAAGCGGGACTTAAGTCCTTTTTTTTTTATTTTTAAAAATATCGTATATATCTTAAAATGTATATTCTTATATTTAAACCCCCTTTCTAAATTTGAAAACTTTCTATTTTATACTTAAACCCCCTTTCAAGTAGGGCCGGCCTTGGGCGTATACTTTCAAGCGGCCGCATTGGTCTCATTTTTAGGCCAATTTTTTTCTTCTTCTAATTTCTATAAAACTTATCATTTTTAGGCCTATTTTCTTCTAATTTATAGCTTCATATTTTCTATGAAACTTAGTATAGAGGCTTCATTTTTTAGGCTCCTTTGAAAGTTTGCTTGAGGCCTCGGACAATTTTTGTCATCTCAGGACCGGCCCTGCTCTCAAGAATAAAACATTCAACCTATTGGTCTCAATTTGTAGAAACAATATGTTATTTTATTATACATTTGGTATCAATCAACATTATGTTTTGTAATTTCTTCACCAGTCCAAAAAATACGTATAAATAGACCCAAAAATATTGCCTCGGGGACAGTCGTAAACTCGCTACCTCTTCACCCTACCAAGCCCCCAACTCCAATTTTCTATATCTCTTCCTGATTACATTATGTGGTTTTGTGTGTATGTACGTGTTTTTATTAAAAAAAAAAAACTTCTTGTAATGGTTCTCATGACGCATCAAATGCATGTGCTTCACCCATCAGTTCCCACATGAAAGTGAATATGTTAAAACATTTTAAATTTTTAACCCATGTATTAGTAAATAAACTATAGTTTACATGGTGCGAACTCTTTGTTTTTTTTTTAATAAGTACTAAGATGTTATTGTTTTGATTTTTTTTTTTTGTCATCCTTTTTTTTTCCCTTAAAAAGTTTGAAAACTTTGATTCAAAAATAGGTTATCATGATGGGGATGTGAAGTACGTTTAAAGCAAACTTGCCTCCTTTGCAATAACTACAAGCAAAGAAGCATTGTTGCAATATTAGTCAAACGTTATATATGTGAGTTTACACATTGTTATTGTTGTAACTATACACATTTTTTTCCAACACAACGCTTATATATAAATATACCTCATTTCATACGCGTACAGGGGTACATATTGTAAGCACGATGGCTAACTATTTCCAAGAATAACTAATTAAAAGATTAGCCCATTTTCATATATATATATTTTTGAAAGAACCTCAACAAGACAAGAAGAAATTAAATTAAAAAGGAGTTAAAAAGCACCAAGAAAAGGGGACATAAGGCCAAACCCTCGAAAATCAGCTATGCAATAGTAGCACAACACAAAAGAGAAAATTAGCTGTACAATCAGGCTGAAATTGAATCACCTAACATAGGCAAAATCTTATACGGGTAAAGTGTTAGAGAATTAACTTTGACTACATGTGACGAGAGACTAGAAATTATAGAAATAGATATGATTAATGCATTACATAATGTTAGCACAATGACCTGATGTGACGTAGACACAACTCCTTTTTAGGTAAAGAATAATGCGTTTAAGTACTCGCTAGCAAGGAACAATATTGATAAGTATAAGGAATTTCTTTTGTCCATCAAGTGAATTCATTAATTGATTAAAAGGTTAACAGCCCATATACACTAGTACAAAAAAAACATCCATGGTGGCCAAAATAACATTTTGAACCAAAGCATACACTCCCAGAATAGCGACTAGATGTGTAATATTGTTTTAAGGAGATCGTGGGAAAAATCGATTGGTAAGTACAAGAATAACTTTGTTTAAGGATATTAGGAAATTAAGTTAATGGAATCTATTAAGTATATGTATTCTTTGTGATGAGTATTTTTTATTTTTGCTAGAAGAGATTATATATGATTGTGAATCTCTTGTGTTTCTTGATAATCGATCAGAAGTAATAAAAATTGAGCCCTCAAACCATTCCATCCTATAGATTTTGCAATGCTATTTTTTGTAATTATATTTCTATTATTTTGATGTTATTTTGCTCTGCAAAAAGAGAGCAATTATTTTAGGGCCTGTTTGGTTGTCCCTTCAAATTGAATGATTCTATTCAAATTTTATATAGAAGGTAAAGGCAAAGTTCATCACCGTGAATGAATTCATTTACAAATATGAGAAATTTCATCATATTTCTTCTTATGAGGCAATTTGTTCATTTTTCTAGAATGCCAAAATTCATGATTGCAAGCCTCATTTTTGAGACGAGCATCCGTTTTCTAAATGAAACCATTCAAGCTCTTCATCTTTTTATATAAAATTGTGTACGGAATCATGAATGAAATTATTTCATTCAAGGACAACCAAACAGGCCCTTAGATATCGATATAGAATTCGTACGAAAGATTTCATGTCGGCTCACAACATTTTATAAACTGTGCATCATTCTAATCAAGAGAAAAATCGGTGAATATATGAAAGAATGCTATGTTAGGAAATTATATTTCCTAATAAGAGTGGGCAACATATTAATATCAATTATATTATAAGGGCTATTAATTAAATGGGCTTATATTATGTGGTCTAATTGTAGTAAGCCATGGACTTCTACTGGGTATGGGTTTAATGAGTGGATATCAAATACTGATCCTGTTAGGAATAATGAGAATCTAACATATCAGTATATAAAGACATCTAGGTTATGGTCCCCAATATGTCAAATCATTATACTACTTCCTCCTCCATCCCATCTAGAGAAGGAACCCATTAAAGAACTCAAGAGATTTGACTGAGGAAGACATAACTGGTCATCATCGTTCTTCTAAGGTTTGCTAATTGCTTCCATGGATACAGGTATGTATTCTACTATATTATATCCTTGATAATCTAACATGATATGATCTTAGGACTGTGGTTTTACTACTCTAGGGTTCTACAGTTTTATAGATTAAAGATCCTAACAAGTGGTATCAGAGCAGGTTATCATGTTGATTATTAAAAATTTATGCATTTTTTTTATTCGGCCAATTCATGCTTCGGTTATTAGTGTTACTGATTCATGATATAAATTTTTTTTTTGGATGGCACATGATTCGGTAATATTATGAAAATTATTAAAATAATATTATGGCACTTGATCATATTTTCAAAAGACAATGTCTTCAATCGAGTTGCTTAGTGCATTCGGGGGCACTATTTGTCTTGTCATTCATTCATGGCAGCCGAAACCTAACACCCATTCATATGCCTTGTCAAATAATCATACTTAAATATATTTGGTCATGTGATATTCATATTGATTGGACAGTTTTAAACGAATCACATATATGAATGAACATCATATTTTTGGCTGTGTATATTGGGTTAATATCAAATTAATTTTAATTCATAATATGATATTAGGTTTTCTACAGCACTTTAAAATTTTTGGATTCATACGCGACATGAATGATTTTTCATAGTATCATGAAATATTGGTTGTTCATAACATAAATTAAGGTATTTTTATTGTGCTTTAGAATATTGGTTAATTCATAACATGAATTAAGTTTTATGGCAGCTTAAGATTTTGGGGTCTATTTTAGGCTCCAATACATATGTCTGATATTTTAAATAAATAAATTGAAATAATATGTTGCCAAAGTAACCTCTGTTGTGTAAATTTATTTATTTTAAAATATTAAGATGGTATATCTGTTATTCATGCGATTAACAATCGGCCCAAAAGAAGATTCTTAATTGGCCGAATGATGGGTGTACATGTGGTGGTAAACATGTGACAATTATCAAGTTACTTATCCATGTGGGTAGTAAGTCGGCCCAAAGGAAGGTTACTGTCTGACAGGACTTATTGTCAGTATTTGATCACTACACGGGGAGTATCACTTACAGTTGATATTTCTGTCCAAAGACTAAATGTCAATGTTGTTCTAGGTATCCTGTGATGGGCCCACCATTAAGTAAATTATTTAATGTGTCATGCATGCATATATATAAAGTATTCATAATATGTTTATGTCATGACATGTTATTAATTATGAGCATATTATTTTATTTTATTTTGTTCTCTATTCAATTTCTGCTACAGCTACAAATGTTTCTGCTCAAATTAGTGCTATCCCAATGCTGAATGGGGGAAACTTTAAGGTTTGGAAAGAGAACATGGGAATCGTTCTTGGATGTATGGATTTGGACCTTGCGCTAAGGACCGAACGACCCACTTCGACTACGGAAAATCCGAATGAGGGTAAAATTGAGAAGTGGGATCGCTCGAATCGCATGAGTCTGATGATTATGAAACGTTCTATTCCGGAAGCGTTTCTGGGCTCGATCACTGAGAGCACAAATGCTAAGAAGTTCCTCTCTGAATTACAACAATATTTTGCTCAAAATGAAAAGTCGGAAACGAGTACCGTTTTGGCTACTCTGATTTCCATGAGGTATAAAGGAAAGGGGAACATAAGGGAGTACATTATGGAAATGTCTCATCTCAGTGAGAAACTCAAGGCACTAAAGTTAGAGCTGTCTGAGGACATGCTCGTGCACTTGGTTCTCATATCTCTTCCTGCACAATTCAGCCAATTTAAAGTGAGTCACAACACCCAAAATGACAAATGGACTCTTAATGAGCTCATATCTCACTGTGTGCAAGAAGAGGAAAGAATTCAGCGAGACAAGATAGAAAGTGCTCACTTAGCATCAACCTCTCAGAATAATAAAAGGAAGAGAGCTATGGATGTTGCAGATGTGACACCTCAGCAGAAGGAACTAAAGAAGCAAAATGAGGAATTCCTTTGCTATTTCTGCAAGAAGAGAGGCCACATGAAGAGAGACTGTCCCAAATATGCCGCTTGGCGTGCAAAGAAGGGTAAGCTTCTCGTTTTGGTTTGTTCTGAAGTTAATTTAGCTTCTGTACCTAAAGATACTTGGTGGGTAGATTCTGGTGCTACTAATCACATAAGTATGTCTATGCAGGGTTGCCTGTGGAGCCGGCTGCCAACTGATGCTGAAAGATTCATCTCTGAAGTTTTTGTCTAAGTTCCATTTGGTTACTAAAACGCGATTTCACATGATTTTACGAAATTACTAATTAGCCTACCAATTATGCAGCGTGTTAATTCGTCCTCACCGGAATGCTAAAATTAACAACAGAAATAAATTCTAAACAAGAAAATAATACAAACCCTCCATGGATTCACCTATATAAGCCGCGACTAAAGTTGCAAAAATAAGAGCTTGGATACCGTTTGTAAATAATCCAAGGAACATGACAGGTATAGGAACCATTGTTCGCTCCCCATGCTTTCGCACCCCAGCGTCGGTAGGGACCCAGAGAGCTGCCTTCGCTTTTGGCGTTCCTTCATAGATCTCCAGATTTCACCCCTACACACGAAATTCCACTCTCTTCTGTCTCACTCAAGTGAATTGGTTTCGAGAGCATTCCGCCAGTTTTTGGCGACTTTCACTTTCAACCCGATTCACCGCCTACGTGCCCTTTACGCCCAGTCATTCTGAAGAACAGTGAAATGCATAGGTAAATATTTATTTTCAGGTGAACATTTAAGGTATTCCACAATGACCGTCACAATCTCGGAGAGACGTCACAACATCAAAACATTCACTTTACACTGTCTCAGAGGGTTCTCTTATACAGACACCCAAATCGACTCGTGAGTCAAAACTCACTCACACATGTGCCAATATGCACACCACATCATATTATCATGCATGACAATGTAATGAAATGCAATAACAAAAGTACGAGTATTGTAATTCTCTCCCTCTTAAGAGAAGTTTGTCCCCAAACTTACGTCGTCTCCTAGCATGACTTCTCCCACATGCTTCTCAACACTTGTCTTTTTGTTCATAATTTCCATCTCTTGACTACGATGTCACAACTCATGAGGAAAATAAATCCTCAAGTTCATAAGGAAAATAACTCCTCTGAATCCTGTCTATATCCACTTAAAGTGTCAAATTAAACACATGCAACCAATCAACATTTCTCCCGAGTAAGAATATCAAGATTCAAGTAGAACACGCTCATTCTTTTCTGATAATGGATTACGCCACAATGTCCCATACTCAATCTACCATACTTTTTCTGAAACCATAAACTTCAATACGCAAACCGAGAATATGCGTCAGCTCTTCCCACTTTTCTTTTTCTCCGACCTACAGTCACTTACAATCGTCTTGGGCCGTTAGTAATTTATGTTGATCTCGTATCTCGAACGAAACTGTAATCAAGTACGAACATCTGTACTGTCATAGCCTGGTCCCACAATAGCAGAATCGGAGCCCGTGGCACGTCACCGAGGCTAAAACAATTCATTAACGTTCCCAAAATTTAGTTTTAGAATACACGCAGCGAAAAGAAAACAAAATATTTTGAAAATCAGTAGTCCAGTCGACTGCACCTTGTGCCCAGTCGACTGATACTTGTCCAGCAAAAAATTTGAATTTAGAACATAATCCAGTCAACTGTTTTCTATGCCCAGTCGACTGGGGCTTCAAATCTTCAGTCGACTGGTATGGTCCGGTCGACTGAAGTCCAGTCTGGATACAAAATATTTCATTTGCAAACACAACCCAGTCGACTGTGTCGGGGACCCAGTCGACTAGCTCTTAGTAAAAAGATGCAGTGAGTTGCTGAAAAAGAGGCTCCAATCGACTGTTTTCACAACCAGTAGACTGGTTTATAGCGGCAGGACATTCTGCAGAATTTTTTAAGTTAAACGCTTTCTGAATTCGTTCAGGGATTAAACACACATACCAAACTCACCCCAAAGTGATCCTAACTGTACTAAAACATAATTACATGTTATTGTCTATAACAACATCGTTAATCCGTTCTAAGATACTAAGTTAAACATAGTTAAAAAGTCATAACGATTTTATTACAGCAAGTCTATTACAAAACGACGAGATCAACATATCGGGTCGCCTTCTAAGTGGACTATCCAAACCCACGTGCTCACTTCTGCGATTCCTCGCCGACATTAACATCTGAAATGGTTATTTGAATAACCACATATATTCGATTTGTTTAAGTTAACGCTTAGTGAATAAGACAACAAGTGCACATGAATGATAAACATGCTCGCATTCACATCTCTACATTTCATACTAGTCTCTGGAGATCCCACATGTACGTTCCATACTTCCTAATCCACGACTCCTCGCCAATAAATCCACGCGAAAAGGTAAGACCCACGTGTCTTTTCTTCAAACGTGTGACCCTATGGGTATAACGGCTCCACAACGATGGCTTGATACACGCACTCCTTTGACCCAAATAACAACTCAACATGCTCAAATTACATATCACTGTACTTTCGATAATCAAAACATTTCACCGTGCTATTGGGCCTACTTATCAATATAATCGCCCAATATGAACTACACAATATATATCTATACTAACACATGCTTTTCATATTACAACATGATTACATGTCAAGAAATCATTCCAAGAACATAGTTGAATCACTCACCTCTGAATAACGCTCCTCTAATTCGATCCGAAGAAAACCCAAGTACAAAGAACGTGCAGAAGTTCTTCTAGTATAACTCATATGGATCAAAAGTCCAAATATCAACTTTGATGAAAAATTCTAGAAAATAACTTTTCAAAAAACTTAGCCAAACATGGCCTAATAGGTATCAAAATGACGGCCTTACCTCGAGGAGTTTGAATACGAAATTTGGTGAAAAACAAGCGGACGAACGGTCGTCATTTGGCATCGAGAAGCTCTAAGCAATCAAATCCCCCTTTTGGCCTCCTTATGAGTTTTAGGTTAAAACTTATAAAAATATCAAGATCATCTCTATCTATATATAGGCAACACTTCCGAAAATTGTGTTTACCTCCCCACGAGTTTTCAAAACTCTTAATCAGTCTCTGAAACTTTCTACACAACTAATTCATAGCTTTATTAGTGAAGCCTCAAAATTATAACAGTTTTCGACTAAGTTCCGTTAGGTTTCTAAAACGCAAGTTTCTACATGACTTTTACGAAATTGCTAATTAGCCTACCAAATTAATATCGTTTTAATTCGTCCTCACCAGGAAGCTAAAATTAACAATAGAAATATATTCTAAACAAGAAAATAATACAGACAGTGAAATACACAGGTAAACATTTATTTCCAGATAAACATTTAAGGTATTTCACAATGAACGCCTCATACTCGAAGAGACTTCACAACAACAAAACACTCATTCAACACCGTCTCAATGGGTTCTCTAACACAGATACCCAAATCGACTCGTGAGTCAGAACTCAATCAAACATGTGCCAAAATGCATAACACATCATATTATCATGCATGACAATGTAATGAAATGAAATAACACAAATGCGGGTGTTATAATACTCCCCCCCTTAAAAAAAAGTTTCTTCCCAAACTTGTACCTCATGTATTGAAAAGGTGCGGATACTGAGTACGCATCTCATCTTCTATTTCCCATGTCATCTCTTCCGTCATATGGCTATGCCATAACACTTTCACTTTTGATATCACCTTATTTCGCAAAATTTGATCCTTCCGATCCAATATCTCTACTGGATACGCAACATATGTCAAATCACTCTGAATCTCATTCGGTGTCGGATTCATTACTTGATCTCTCTCTTCCGCCAAATGATTTCATAGCAATGATACATGGAATATGTTGTGAATGTGGGCATACTCATTCGGCAAGTTCAATTGATAGCAAGTCCCTCTGTGTCGCAGGTTACATGTTGGACACAGCGATCTCGAGTCTCCCGTGAATGTACTCCTTCCTTGCTTACTCATATACGATCCCGAACTTTCTGTGAATTGTTTCTTCGCATTCCCTTGACTCTTACCCCTATTGTCATTTTCTCTCTTCCCTTGTTGCCCTTGTCGATATCGATCGACACTCTTCTTAGCTATGTGAGCGGCTTCCTCAACTAGAGAAACAGTCGAGTGTTGCAACATGTCTACACAGCTGCGCATATTCTCCCTAAGCCATTCCTCAAACTTACGAGCCTTATCCCCATCAGTCCGAAGAATAGTTTTCCCAAAGCGCAATAAGGCATTGTAACGGGATACGTACTCATTCACAGTCATGTCTCCCTGGACCAAACTTGCAAACTCTTGGTGTTTCTGAGTATAAGCAGATTGCGGAAAGAAACATCGGTTGAATTCTTATTTAAATGCCTCCCACGTGGTCGGCTTTCCTTGTTCAAGCACGTTGTTCCACCAATCTAATGCTTTGCCCATCAATGTATAGGATGCACACAGAATTTTTTCCTCGTCAGTACATATCACAGTACGAAAATGTCTTTCCATGTCCATCATCCAATGATCGGCTAAGTCTATGTCAACATGTCCATGGTACAAAGTCGGTTTTCGCTTATGAAATTGTTCTACGATGGTGTGTTGAGCTTTCGGTACTGGTGGCGTATTGATATAACGAATTTTAACCGGTGTAGCCTGAACATTCATCTGATCTCTTTCAGTTACGGCTTGAACAAAATTTCCTACCATATTCACTATTTAGTCCATTCTCAAATGTGGTGACAACTCTCTTGTCGGGTCAGCCATAACGTTTCAAGAACTCGTCCTGATAGGTTCAATGCATAAAGACAATGCATGCTATGCCACAATACATATATGTACGCACAGATCAACATCGCGATTTACAAATGCAACATATGAAGCATTTCTACTATGATAACAATATTATCACTACAAACATATACTCCACTCGACGTCACTCAGCACAATAACGTCACTCGTTCCCAAGGCTCTAATTTTAAGCTCTGATACCACTAAATGTCATAGCCCGATCCCACAATAGCATAATTGGAGCTCGTGGCACGCCACCGAGGCTAAACCCATTCATTAACATTCCCAAAATTTAGTTTAAGAACACACGCAACAGAAAAAAAACAAAATATTTTGAAAATCAGCAGTCCAGTCGACTACACCTGGTACCCAGTCGACTGATACTGGTCCAGCAGAAAATTTGAATTTAGAACATAATCCAGTCGACTGTTTTCTACGCCCAGTCGACTGGGGCTTCAAATCTTCAGTCGACTAGTACGGTCCGGTCGACTGAAGTCCAGTCTGAATACAAAATATCTGATTTGCAAACACAACCCAATCGACTGTGTCGGGGACCCAATCGACTGGCTCTTAGTAAAAGGATGCAGTGAGTTGATGAAAAAGAGGCTTTAGTCGACTGTTTTCACAACTAGTCGACTGGTTTATGGCAGCAGCACATTCTGCAGAATTTTCTAAGTTAAAAGCTTTCTGAATTCGTTAAACACACACACCAAACTCACCCTAAAGTGATCCTAACTGTGCTAAAACATTACTAAAACATAATTACAACATGTTATTGTTTATTACAACATCGTTAATTCGTTCTATAAGATACTAAGTTAAACATAGATAAAAGTCATAACGATTCTTATTACAACAAGTATATAATAAAAAGACGAGATCAACATATTGAGTCGCCTTCTAAGTGAACTCCCCAATCCACATGCTCACTTCTGCGATTCTTCGCTGGCACTAACACCTGAAATGGTTATTTGAATAACCACACATATTCGATTTGTTTAAGTTAACGCTTAGTGAATAAAATAAAAAATGCACATGAATGATAAACATGCTCGCATTCACATGTCTACATTTCATACTAATCTCCAAAGATCCCATGTGTACGTTCCATACTTCCTAATCCGCGACTCCTCGCAAATAAATCCACGCGAAAAGGTAAGACCCACATTTCTTCTCTTCAAACGTGCGATCTTATGCCTATAACGGCTCCACAACGATGGCTTGATACATGCACTCCTTTGACCCAAATAATAACTCAACATGCTCAAATCATAAATCACCGTGCTTTCGATAATCAAAACATTTCACCGTGCTATTGGGTCTACTTATAAATATGATCACCCAATATAAACTACACAATATTTATCTATACTAACACATGCTTTTCATATCACAACATGAATACATGTCAAGAAATCACTCGAAGAACATAGTTCAATCACTCAGCTCTGAATAACACTCCTATAATTTGATTAGAAAAAAACCCAAGTACAAAGAACGTGCAGAAGTCCTTCTAGTATAATTCCTATGGATTAAAAGTCCAAATATCAACTTTTATGAAAAAATTCTAGAAAATAGCTTTTCGAAAAACTTAGCCAAACATGGCCTAATTCAAAAAGACTGCCTTACCTCGAGGAGTTCGAATACAAAATTTGGTGAAAAACTAGAGGACGAACGGTCGTCGTTTGGCATTGAGAAGCTCTAAGCAATCAAATCTTCCTTTTGGCCTCCTTTTGAGTTTTAGGTTGAAACTTATAAAAATATCAAGATCATCTCTATCTATATATAGGCAACACTTTCGGAAATTGTGTTTACCTCCCAATGAGTTTTCAAAACTCTTCATCAGTCTTTGAAACTTTCTATAGAGCTAATTCATAGCTTTACAAGTGAAACCTCAAAATTATAACAGTTTTCGACTAAGTTCCGTTTGGACGTAAGTTTCTACATGACTTTTACGAAATTGTTAATTAGCCTACCAAATTAATAGCGTGTTAATTCGTCCTCACCAGGATGCTAAAATTAACAACAGAAATATTTTAAACCAGAAATAATACAGACAATGAAATACACAGGTAAACATTTATTTCTAGATAAACATTTAAGGTATTCCACAATGAACGTCTCATACTCGAAGAGACTTCACAACAACAAAATACTCATTCAACACCGTCTTAATGGGTTCTCTAACATAGATACCCAAATCGACTCGTGAACCAGAACTCACTCAAACATGTGACAAAATGCACAACACATCACATTATCATGCATGACAATGTAATGAAATGCAATAACACAAATGAGGGTGTTATACATACCTATTCCATTAATACGTCAATTCTGTAACCAATTGTTTGATACATCCGAAATTCAATCTCCTATCTTTTCTAACCATGAAACCTTTATGCAATACTTACACGCTCAAAATTCCTTCTATTTATCACAATATGTCAACACTTTCCTTCTAAGCTATTCTACCACGGTAACCCTCAATATCTACAAATATCATTTTGTCGTCTCTTTCCTTTCTGACTTCATCAACCAACTCATCAATATATATCCCCATGTATTCAATACCTCTTAAAGTGTCATTCTGGATTCCAACTACAAATCTTTTCTATAATGAAACCTCCACAACTATCACTCTATTTACTCGAGCAAAGTCAAAATGCCATAACATCTTATCCTCCAATTAGCATTCCACTTGAACAAACCATCGATTAACAAACAAAGAAACCATAAGAATTTTAATCTAAAACTTTCACTAAAATAAATACGTTTTCTCCTTTTTGTTTTAAAACATACTTCCCAAATTTTTTGTAACCTTTTCTTCTATATCACAATACTATTAGTCTAACAATGTCTATCGAAACAACCATAATCAGGAACAGAATTTGATCCACTTGTTACTCAACACTCTTCGCAATTCCCTCAACACATACTCTTCCTTGTAACGTATTCAAGATTACAATACGATCTCTGACATTCTGTCTTTGTTATCGGTGACCATTCGAATCCGTCCTAGTCATGTCCGACCTATTTATCTTTCTATCAAAGACCGTCACATCAATCTTAATACATCAGTTCACTTTCATCTCATAACTCATGAAAATCATCCTCAATTAATCTTGTCCCATCTTTCAAATTCATCAATCTAAAATAAATACTGATATAGCTATAATAGTCTTACAAGCCCCAGTCGTTCCCTCTATTGAAATCAACATCATACACCACTCTTGTTCTCCTCAATTCTTAATACGTATCTCATAACCAATTCGTTTGCATTTTTTTTTAAAGAAAAACAAAACTTTATTTTAAATAGCTTCAAATTCACTTCCAGTAGCGATTTTGATCATTACCAAAATATTTTAAAAGTTCAAAACTTGTGTCCTTTAGACAACAGTTCTGTAATTCCAGCTAACCATTTTATTCTCTATTTTCTCCTGAACCTACTCCTCACATAAACCAACCTCCATCCTTGTAATCCTAATAGTTACTTCCTAGTCACTTTCCCATCATTCCCCATACTTCATCGGTCATTCTCTAATATTAATACCAATATTCCATTGGTAACTTTCTAACAAGACATTTACCCTCGATCAAAACCATTGCAGTCTTCTCTCTGATTTAACAACTTTCCTTCACCTTCATTCTCGTTCTGCATCTTCCTTTCAATTGTTGCCTTCACAACATCATAACAAAATCAAGTTTTCATACACATTTTTTTTCTCTTTAAAACAAATTCTTTAACCATAGCCAAGATCGTAATTAAATTCACGTACCACTAGCGTCCATCATACTCATACCGTTCACTTACTCATCAAGTACCATCTTTCCAATTTATACATTCACGTCTTTATAAACCGCCTTTTTTTCATCCTCCTCTCCACAGAACTCGTTAAACACATTATCGATCAACATCTTCTACTTACTACTTCGCCCTTCACTTTCTGAAATGTGTTCTCAATTCAATATCCACTTAACACATCAATGCCTCAAGTGACAGTACAACAATTGTCCTACTACGCACCACTCATCTCACCTTTATCTAATCTCGTAAATTCTTAAACTTCTTGTCACGACCCATCTCGCTTACGTGCGGAAATAGGACACGTGGCATGCCACCAAGGCTTATCCAGTTCGTAAATAACTATACGCAGCGGAAAAGAACTTTAAAACAACCTTGAGTATATAAAACTTTTGGAAATGATACTTTCCGAGTTGTAAAATCCGTATAAATTTGAAAACGTTATTGTATCTCGAATCAGATGAATTTATATTAAAAGGGGTCCCAAATGTACCCTAAGAACTAATCCAAAACATTTAAATTAATTCCGGAAGGTATAGAAAAAGATTTCTGGCATGAGGCATTTCGACCGATTGAACGACCCCCTTCGACCGGTCAAATGACCATTTAGCAGAACTCTGCCCAAAGTTGCAGAATTTTGCTAAGGCATCAAATAACCATCACTTAAATACACCACTCCAAACATGAATACAATTCCAAACTTCACAAGCTATAGCATGCTATCAAAACCAAAGTTTAGACTTACTAATCCACGAACAAAAACAATAGCGGAACAAGCTAGGGTTTGTTTGGCGTGATTCACAAAACTCTATCCATTTTCCTTTAAACTTCAAAATTAACAGGTCAAGTACTCAAAACACAAATCCATGAGTTCGGATTCATTACAACATAACTAAAAGGAGTTTTAAAACTTATTACAACATCATGAACACCACACTACACCTTCCAAGTCAATTACATAGTTCTAGTTATTCGAAATGCTCATTATTACAAGACTTGGAAAAGAAAGAAAAAATATATACAAAAGGATCCCTGGCATTCTCATCGGCTTCACTATTCTCGCTTCTTTTTCCCTTTCTTCTTGTCACCTGCAGTGGAGTAAATCTTCACTGCTCAGCTATATGCTAAGTGCACAATTTCTAACATATGCATATACGACGAAACATGCTTCAATCTGATAATCACATAAATAGTCTCAAGGGAGAAAAATACGCCTTCATCCGGTAGCGGCAATTCCAAGCCTTAAACTACGATGTCAATGGCTAGTCCAAGCCTACAACCATTACATCCCCCAAGTGCCCTAGCAAGTCCAAGTCTTAAACCATGCACAATAGTCGTTGCTACTAAAATTCTCAAACACCAAGAAGCTTACTCTGGCATGAGTTTGTATAAGACCCCCCTTTGACCCACATAGATAACTCAACGTGCTTGCGTAAATTTAGACATGCTTTTCACATTTAATCGCGTGCATAATTAACAGGCCTAAGATTAGCACATAAATTTTGCCCGGATCATAATTTCGTCGTCAAAATATAAAATATGTACTTTACCTATATAACATAGGCTAGAAATTCATACCTCGAGCTATCGTCGTATAACTTTGAAGGAACGACTAGAAGTCCGACTAAATGCCGAATCTCTGATCCTACGCAAAACCTACGAGTTTACACGCATTTTCCCCAAATTTCTAGAGTTAAAATTTAATAAAAATTTATCCAAACATGGCCTAATAGATACCAAAACGTAGCCTTTACCTTGGGGAGTTCAAATATGAATTTTAGTGAATTTAGACGGACGAAAGGTCGCCGATCGTCGTCGCAAAACCCGTGGCAACAATCTCCCTTTTCTTTCTCCTCTCCAACGATATTATATGAGTTTTACAACTAATGTCAAATTCATCCCCTTTATTTATAGGCAAACTTTTCCAAAATCATGTTTACCTCCCCGCAAGTTTTCAAAACTTCTAATTAACTCCTGAAACGTCGCGCACGTCCATTTTATGCCTTTACGAGTGAAAACTACAAATTACAAAAGTTTTCGACTAAGTCTTGTTTGGGTCCAAAATTACGTTCGAAAATTAAATTCTGTGGAATCTCCACACAACCTATCTTTTATATAACGTGGCATTCACGTTCTTACCATAGTTCTCAAAATGATATTAACAATACCAAGATTAAAAGAATTTATACTATGCAGGTATAATTTACTATTCATAAAATACCAGATAAGTCGAATAACATTTAAATCTCATAAATGTCATTTACTTATGCTAATGAAATCTCGATTACCGAATTCCCGTGTCCTTACTGACACCTTACTGTTGACTCACAGTCAACCTCAATCCAATTATCAAATAACATTGATAATCCACAAAACTAAATATGCATGATAAACTATGAAATTTTGGAACATGTGTAACACTCTTGTCTCACATATTCATTCCTTTGCTCTTTTCATCCTGGTAAAGGTCAAACCCCAAATAAGTTTTACATACACTTCTCTCATTCTCATTCACTGCTACCCCACCAATATTAAATCTACGTTCACGTGAAACTCAAATCTACTTGGGAACATCAAAAGAGTCAGGTACGCACCGCACCCATCACAAGTCATGCCTGGATTGAGATGTTGGCTCTTGGTAATAGTTCCATCAATTCCACATTCAATATAAATCTTGAAATTCACACCAAAAACTCCATACTCAAACCTCAACCTTCTTTTTTCCACGTTCGTTTTGGCATCATCTTACTTCCAAGACAAATTGATGTCACATAACTTATCAAATCTTCGATCGTATTCTCATTGCGGCTATTCCCAAATGCATATCGACCACTCATAGAAAAATTGTCTCACAACTCAGAGATAATAGATTCAGTTGAGAGATTCCTCAACATCCCACAATACTGACCATAAGATAGGTTGAAAGATTCCACAATCGTCCACTATCCCAATACCGTATTCAACTCCCAATACTTATCGTAATATAGGTTGAGAGATTCCTCAACCATCTGATACCCCCTGTAAGATAGGTTGAGAGATTCTTCAACCATCCTATATTTCAATACCGTAAGGTAAGTTCAGAGATTCCTCAACTATACACCATACACAAAAATATCTATATTATATATACATATTTCCTAATGCTTGCTATCCCATCAGTTCTGCCGTAGTCCCCGATATGCTTATGTCACAATCTCATATACTTACGTCATAATCGTTAAACAATCCCGAAACGATAACTTCCAACAACCACTTGTACTACTTGTATACAGAAAGTACTTCTCTCAATATGTAAACCACCATTAAACTTATTCTACTGTTTACCATCCGAATTCCATCTCCACCTCATATTCTAAGAAAACTCATTCCCATCGGTATTGAAAACTTTTTATGATTTAAGATTTTGAAAATCAAATGGTTACCAAGATGATATCATCTATCACCTTCGGCAACTCTATAGTGTCCATGGTACACACAGTAATCTGACCATAATCTAATCTCATATTGTTTATGGAAGTGTTCTATAATCGCATGTTGAGGTCTTGGTATTGGTGGTGCATTGATAAAACAGACTTCAACCGGTGGAGCCTGAACATTCCTCTGATCTCGTTCACTTACAATTGGAACAAAATTTCCCACCATGTTCACTATCTGATGCATTCGCGAATGCGGTGACAGTTCTCTTATCGGATCAGTCATATGAATAATGCATAAAGACTATGCATGCTATGCCACAATATATATATATGCATATAGAACATCATTACCATCAATAAATGCAAACAAATGAAGCATTCCTACAATGATAACAATATTACCATCTCAATCATACACTCCACTCGACGTCACTCAGCATATATCATCACTCGTTCCCAAGGTTCTAAACCTAATGCTCTGATACCACTAAATGTCACAGCTTAGTCCCACAATAGCAGAATCAGAGCCCATAGCATGCCACCGAGGCAAAACTAATTCATTAATGTCCCCAAAAATTAGTTTTAAGAACACGCAGTGAAAAAGAAACAAATAATTTTTAAAAATTAGCAATCCAGTCGACTACACCTCATGCCTAGGCGACTGAGACAGGTCCAGCAGAAAGTTTGATTTTTCGAACATAATCCAGTCGACTGTTTTCTATGTCCAGTCGATTGGGACATCAAATCTTCAGTCGACTGGTTTGATCCAGTCGATTGAAGTCTAGCCTAAGAAAAATATCTGATTTGAAAATACGATTCAAGTCGACTGTGTCGGGGACCCAGTCGACTGTCTCTTTATAAAGGATGCAGTGAGTTGCTGGAAAAGAGGCTCCAGTTGACTGTTTTTACAACCAGTCGACTGGTTAATGGCAGCAGCACATTCTGCAGAATTTCCAAGTTTAAAAGATTTCTGCATTCGTTCAAAGATCACACACACACACACACATACACACACACACACACACTCCAAACTTATACTAAAGCGATCTTAACTGGGTTATAATATTATGAAAACATAGATTACAAGAGATTACTAACTATTACAACGTCACGAACGTTCTACGATTCCAAATTAAACATAGAGTAAATGTCATAAATCTCTATTACAACCTTTCTATTGCCAAAACTACAAACTAAACATGATGAGCCGTCTTCTACAAGAACTCCCAAACCCACGTGCTCACTTCTGCGATTCCTCGCCACCATTCACACCTACAATGGTTATTTAAATAACCACACATTATCGATTTGTTTAAGCTAATGCTTAGTGAATAAAACAACCATGTACATTAATGATAAACATGCTCGCATTCACATCTCTACATTTCATACTAGTCTCCGGAGTCTCATATGTACGTTCTATACTCCTAATCTGTGGCTCATCGCCAATAAGTCCACGCGAAAAGGTAAGACCCACGATTCTTTTCTTCAATCGTGCGACCTTAATGCCTATATCGGCTCCACAATATAGCTTGGTAACCACGTGCTCCTTTGACCCAAATAACAACTCAACATGCTCAATTCGATCATGCTATTGGGCCTACTTATCAATATAATTGCCCAATATGACCTACATAGTATATCTATACTAACGCATGCTTTTTCACACAAAACATGAACACATGTCAAGAAATCATTCCAAAAACATAATTGGAATACTCACCTCTGAATAACTCTTAATTCGATCCAAAGAAAACCCAAGTACAAAGATAATGCAGAAGTCATTGTCTACTACAATTCCTATCAATCAAAAATCCAATTATCAACTTTTTATGAAAATTCTAGAAAATAACTTTTTGAAAAACTTAGCCAAACAAGGCCTAATGGATATCAAAACGAAGCTCTTACCTCGAGGAGATCGAATATAAAATCTAGGAGAAAACAAACGGGTATAAGTCCGTCGATTGTTGTCGTGAAGCTCTAAGCAACTAAATCCCCAAATCCCTTCCTCTTGCAAGCAAAATAGGTTTTGACTACTAAAAAAATATCTCACCTCTTTCTATGTATAGGCAACACTTCCAAAAATTGTGTTTACCTAGCCCCGAGTTTTCAAAACTCTTAGTCAGTCTCTGAAATTTTCTACACAGCTAATTCATAGCTTAACGAGTGAAAACTAAAAATTATAAAAGTTTTCTTCTAAGTTTCGTTTGGTTTCTAAAACGCTATTTCACATGATTTTACGAAATTACTAATTAGTCTACCAATTATGCAGCGTGTTAATTCGTCCTCACCAGAATGCTAAAATTAACAACAGAAATAAATTCTAACCCAAAAAATAATACAGATAGTGAACTACATAGGTAAACATTTATTTCTAGATAAACATTTGAGGTATTCCACAATGACCGTCTCAATCTCGGAGAGACGTCACAACATCAAAACATTCACTTCACACTATCTTAGAGGGTTCTCTTACACAGACACCCAAATCGACTCGTGAGTCAAAACTCACTCACACATGTGCCAACATACATACCACATCACATTATCATGCATGATAATACAATGAAATGCATTAATACAAGTACAGATGTTATACGTAGCTCGATCGAGTCGACTGAAGGAGAAGTTAACGAGATCCACCAACAAACAAAGATCGCAAAAACTTTGATAAAACAGCGAGAAGAGCCCACCAAAATGCCAGATCTAAAGAAACAGCACCGGATCCACAAGAGAAAAGCACCAGATCTAAACTGCCAACGTTGAAATAGTAATGCGGAGAGCCTGAACAGACCGCAGACCAAGCAAAACAAGAAAATCAAGGGTGGAAGCAGAACCAAACAAAAGAAAAAACATAAAATAAACTCTCAAGAGAGGGACAAAATTCTCACAGAGGAAGGACAATTGAAACTATTATAAAGAGAGACAATATCCACATAAAGGGTGACAAACAAACACTAAAAGTGGGAGAGCCTCGAAGGAGGAGCGACCGAAGTTGGATTTAAAAAAAATAATATGGTAATTTAAATAACTCCAATTGCACGACGAGATCGATCAATGTCGAGATCTAGAGGAAAGCTTTCACGTCACTTTAGAAGGGACATGGTTGCTCTATGAGGGAGATGGGTAGCAACTGATACCTGTTCAAGTTCAACAACATCGAGGATAAGAATCATATACAAAGAATGGAGCCATGGACATTTGACAACAATGTTTTATGTTTGAGTGAGTTAGACGTTATGATGGCAGCAATAGGGTTTCGTTTGATCATATGTTAGTTTGGCTTCAAATACATGACATGTCGATTGGTAGCATGACGAAGGAGATTGGATTAAGGTTGGACAGTAAGGTTGGCAAAGTTTTGATGGTAGACACGAATGATATGGGTCTCGACTGGGGGAGTTTCTACGAGTTCGTGTTAGAATCAACATCAAGAAACCATTGTAGTAGCATGGGGTGATGCTAAAATATCAAGACCAGTCATTGTGGCTGCGATTTAAATATGAACGGCTACCGAATTTCTGCTTTAGGTGTGGCAGGGTTGGCCACTCGGAGAAGGAATGTACGCATGCATTCTGAGATTATCTACGGCATAACTGTATGCCTGCTCAATACGGTGTCTGGCTCAGGGCTTCAAACTCCATACATAAAGACTCAAGGCAGTTTAGAGAGGGTTATTCATCACCGGAACGTCTACCTACTATAGGAATGCATTGGAACGATTCTGAGATCAACACAAATATGGGTTCGGGAGGGAGTGGGTCTCTGCAAAATACTTTTGATTCGGTTTCCGATGGCTTGTCGACTTCTCAGAGTAAAATTTTGGCTGGACCTACTGTAATCTATGGTGAGGTTCAAAGCCCATTAAAATTATTAGGTGCAATCCAGAATGATGAGGAAAGAGAAGATGACCTTTCTTAGTTACCCGAGACTGCTTTAGGTGATAATCCGATGGTGGTGGACATTGCTCTAGTGGATATTGTTCGAGTGGATATGGCTTTGGCTAAACCAGCTAGGGCAAGATCCTCATGGAAACGTCGGGCTCACAGTGTAGCTAATGTGGAAACTTCACAGCTAAATCCGAGGTCTTCAAGAAAGAAGCCGAAACGGGCTTTATGTTTGCTAGACGAGGGTGACACCACGCAAGAGGAACTTAAGAAGGAAAAAGTTGACTCTCTATTTGTTGATTCTGTTTCTTTACCAGAGGCGGTAATTGGGCTCCAGCACCGCCTAGATCAATGAATGTTTTGTGTTGGACCTACCGAGAGCTTGGGAACCCTCGGGTAGTTCGTGCTCTTCACCAATTGGTGAAAGTGTAAGCTCCCAGAATGGTTTTCCTTTCGAAAACTCATTCGTATGGCTCTTGTGTTAAATTTGTTAGTAGGCTTATGGGTTTGAGGAATTGTATCTCTGTTAGTGGTGTTGGAAGTGGAGGTGGATTAGCGCACCTTTGGGATGACTCTTTGGTGGTTTATCTTCAAAGTATGTTAGTCCACCATATTGATGTTATGGTTGAGAAGGGTATTAATGATGAATGGTAGAGGTTTACAGGTTTCTACTGGCATCCTGATGCATCTAAGCGGTGTCTCACCTAGAACTTGCTTAAACAGGTCAAGTTATCGTTGGATCTTCCGTGGCTTATGGGGGGTAATTTTAATCAGGTTCTTTTTTCATGGAATAAAGAGAGGGGAATTGTCATTGACTCGAGATTGCAAAAAATGTTTCGTGAGGCCCTTGATGTGTGTGTGAGCTCCATGATCTTCACTTCAGGGGTAGTATGTTCATTTAGCAACGTGATTGGGGAATTGGGAATTTCATCCTGGAGGATCTCGACCGTTTTGTTGCTAATGATCGGTGGAGCACCCTGTTTCCGAGAGCTATGATATACCATCTAGTGGGACCTATTTCTGACCATGCCCCTATTGTCATTCGGTTACATGGTCTCTAGGCAAGACCAGCCAGACGCAATAAACGATTTAGATTTGAAGTCATGTGGGTGAGCCATGTAGTGTGAGGATGTGGTTTTTGGGGCGTGGAATGGTGGTTTGGAAGGGGAAGATATTTTGGGAAAGATTAAATCATGTGGAACCAACTTGGAATGTGGAACCTTGCTACCTTTGGGAATGTCCATAGACAGTTAAAACATAAGCACGAGTCTCTTGCCAAGTTAAGAGGGATTACAATTGCTCTTAAAGACTTGGCTGCCAAAAAAAATTTATCCTCTGAGATCAGTGTACTTTTGGAGAGGGAAGAGATTTTGTGGTAACAACGCTTGAGACAAGCTTGGTTGAAAGAAGGGGGTCAGAACACAGCGTATTTTCATAAAAAGGCCTCACAACGCCGGAAAATTAATTTTATAGAAGGCTTAATGGAGAAAATGATGTATGGGGAGTCACAGATGATCATATACAGGCGGCAACAAATGAGTATTTCCCTAATATTTTTTCCTCTTCACACCCTACGGACTTGGAAGATATGCTCTCATCAGTTGATCCCTGGGTTTTTGAGGAGGCTAATGCTCGTCTTCTTCGACCAGTTTACATGGAGGAAGTGAGGAAAGCTTTATTTTTTATGGGCCCAACGAAAGCTCCGAGTCTGGATGGCATGTGTGCTATATTTTATCAGCGTTTCTGGCACATTGTGGGTGATGATGTGTTTGCTTTGGTGAATAATTTCTTTGTTCAAGGGGTTCTACCAGATAATGTCAACCATACTCATATTATTCTTATTCCAAAGATTAAGGATCCTAAGCGAGTCAGCGACTTTAGGCCGATCTCCCTTTGTAATATGATTTACAAGGTCATCTCTAAGGTGGTGGCAAATAGTCAGAAAATTATTTTACCTGGGATTGTTACTCAAAACCAGAGTGCCTTTGTTCCAGGTAAACTAATTTCAAATAATGTCCTTATTACTTTTGAGTCTATACATTATTTGAAATCCAAGTTTGACGGGAAAATTTGCTAGATGGCTTTCAAGCTTGATATGAGTAAGGCCTACGACAGCCTTGAGTGGGATTTTGTTAAAGAAACACTTCTTAGACTGGGATTCTGCGAAAGGTGGGTGGATTTGGTCATGTATTTCATCCAATCGGTGTCTTATTCGATTTCACTAAATGGGGATCTCTCAAATAGCTTTAGGCCAACTCATGGAATTTGTCAAGATGACCCTCCTTCTCTGTACTTATTCATCTTATGTACAGATGTGCTCTCTTCTTTTTTAAGTTGTGAAAACTCTAGGGGAAATATTGGGAGGGTGAGAGTTGCGAGAAATAGCCCTTGTCTTACTTCTTTTTTTTTTTTTGCGGATAATAGTCTCTTTTTTTGTCTTGCAAAGGAGGAAGAATGTCAACATTTGATGAATATTCTTCGCAAGTATGAGGTAGCTTCGGGCCAAAAGGTGAATGTCAATAAGTTAGGTGTTTTTTTTAGTCCGAATACACCGGAGGCTGTGTCCACAAATATTTAAGCTATTTTGGGAGTTGACTCATTGACGACTCATGAGAAGTAGTTGGGTCTACCTTCCCTTATCGGTTGTTCCAAGAGGAAAATTTTTGGGAGTATCCGTGATCACGTGGCTTCTAAAATTAAAGGTTGGATGGAGAAATTACTGTCTAAAGAGGGAAGGGAAGTCTTAATTAAAGAGGTTGCTCAGGCGATTCCCACCTTTGCCATGTCATGTTTTTATACTTCTTTTGCCCATTTGTAATTAGATTTCAAGATAGCTAGCTCGCTTTTGGTGGGGTAGCTCGGGCGATAAATGAAAAATTCATTGGGATGCTTGGGAGAAATTGTGCTGAAGTAAAAAAGAGAGAGGTATGCGCTTTAGGGATCTGTTTGTCTTTAACCAAGCTTTGCTTGCAAAATAGTTATGGAGATTGTCACAGATGTCAAATTCATTATTCTTCCATGTTTTTAAATCCCATTATTTTCCAAATTCTGATTTGATGCATACAAAATTGGGTTCACATCCGTGTTTCACATGGAGGAGTATTTGGGGGGCTATGGACGTATTTAGAAGGGATGTAGGTGGCGGATTGGTGATGGGAGTCGAGTTAGTGTGGGTTTTGATCCATGGGTCCCCATTCCACATTCTTTCTTACATGTTTCTCCTTTGCAACACAATGTGAAGTATAGTAAAGTTTGTTATCTTATCGATGGGTCTTCAGGCACTTGGAATGTTTCTTCTGTTCAGGAGAATTTTTTGTTACATGAGGGTAATGTAATTCTCAGTCTACTTATACACAGGATGGCACAAGGAGACTCGCTTATTTGGCTATGGGATAGGCATGGCTTATTCACTGTTCGGTCGGCTTACCATGTGGGTATGCAGATGAAAAGGGTGTCACACCCCGATTTTTGGACAACCAAATATTCAATCCAGAGCCTGTATCCGGACTAATATTCAATTACCAAAAATCACCAGAGTGACACCCTCACACAAGCTAAATGATAATTTATTGAAAACAGTATTTAATACTCCTTAAATAAAGACATGTGATCTTGTGTTTTAAAAAAAAACTCTTTATTAATAAACATGTATTCCCAAACATCCATTTCATTATAAAAGAACTAAAGTTCCATTATAAATATTATATCACTTTTCAATTTAAAAAAAACATCATTTTCATAAATAAAATGTCCACATACAGAGTTCAGCGGAAATAAAAATAAATAAATATAAAATCTATACATCCATTGGTCAGAGTAACTACAACGTTCCCAATACCCAATATACAATACATGTTACAATAATCCAAATACGGCCCACAATGCCTAAAATAAATTAATAAATAAAAATACAACCAAATACAAACTACACTTCTACACAACTGCAACTCCAAGACATCAAAAGCTCCACAGGAAATGTCCAAATACTAAACCTGCACAAGTGCATTCAACTACGTTTCATATCGAAACGCCCCCGAATGCATAACACACTCGGGTCAGTCACATGACTGGTATGAGTTAAACAAAACAACAAGTCTTAGGGATCCAATTTGAACCCGTAGACAACAAATTACACTACAATACTCTTGGGTCAAGACAGGTAGTTCCACACACATATCTGGACAATAGAGTAGTTTCCATTTATGTGGTGGCAAGTAGTTTCTTGCCCAAAATCCAAAGTTACTACGAGTTTCATACTAACCCACTACTTATGGTGAGCCAAACCTGTAAAACGTTAGTGGGCCCACCATCCTGCAAATTGAATGATCATAGACCAAGCAAACAATTCCGTATACAAACCGTCCACATTCTAACTCAAACGTCGCATTCATTTTTCCACGCTTATCAGTCTTATGAAATAATCCATGTTCATTACTTATTAACTTTAAATTTATCTTTGCATTCCCTAGCTTCACCACTTGGCCACCCTCCATGGTACACCCACACATATATCCCATGTGTGCCCGGACATACTACCAACATCCACTCTGGTGCTAGTTTGGTTGGGGTATCAACCAAACCAGGTATACACACAGAAGGTCAGTCAATATGCCTAGACGTCTAACAAATAAGCCGAGCATAAGGCTTAGGCCAGCTTGATCACGAAGCCACTGGCAAAAGGGTACACTCAGCAAGTCGAGCTACCAAAAACAAAACATATCACACAACGGGGAGCGGTGAACACTAAGGAATTATGTTACAATTATTGTTTATCGTTCGTATTATCCCAATAATTGTGAATTTCACGTTTATCAAATAGTTCCGTCTTATCATCCAATCACATCTCTAACTTTTAGATGTATTCCAATTTTTTACAATAAAGGGTTTTATCAATTAACCCATAACAATCTTCCCTCAATAATTTCCAATCAATTACAAGATCCCCAGTATACTATTCAACATATCTAATTTACTCATTTTTATCAAAATGACCACAAAATAAGATCAGTTATTTCAGGTACAATAAACTCAACCCAACATTCAATATTTGTCTACATAAAGCACATAATAAGAAATCATATTCTCCAATTTGCACGTTGAACTATATTGAAAACTGCTACTGTAATCTTAAATTTCTGCCCAAACGGTGCAGAATCAGGAAAAACTTAAAACACGAAAAGTGTGCAGAATCACGTTTTACATAAGACGCGCGGACAGAATGTTCAAATTCAAAGCCACGATTTTCTAATAATTTTCTGAAGTTTCTGCGACTGTGTGAATTACACATAAAACGAATTTCACCTATATTTTCTAACAAACATGAATATTTCACCTATAGTTTTGATCAAACTAACGATTCATCTAACCCTTTCGAATACCCTAATGTCATAATCACAAAGTCACACGAAGGGAAAGAATGTATCTAAATTACTACAACAATAGCAACGTGTATCGATCCATTACAAAGATTTAACCCTAACCATTAAATTTAACATGCACTAATTTACTCCCATACACATACATATATATACATACGTGTGTATATATATATATACTCTGATACACAAAGTTTAACTCACCTAATTCGATCCAAAATTGACAACCACGAATACTCCGCGATTCCCCACGTGACCACGAACCCGAAATCCTTTTCCTTTATTTTTTTTTTTTTCTTTTCTTCTTCTCTTTTCTCTCTCTCTATGTGCGGCGGCTGAAGGTCCTCCTGTATTTCTTTTCTTTTTGGAGTTTTAATTATTCTAACCTAATATTATTATTATTATATACCTATAGGTGATACACAATCCTCTGTATTTATATAGCACACACACGCCACACCAAACACACTCACACGTGCACTGATAAAGCTTTCAAGTTTTTCATTAAGTTTCTTTAGGGTGTATGAGACTCACACAAATTTTATATACTAACCACATTAATATTTCAAATAAAATCATAAAAATGCTAAATAAAATACTATAAACTATTTTAAATAATTTGGGATATTACATTTATTCACATAGTCCAACTCCAACTAAGTCTCACAATTGCAAATTTCACTACATTTATCCAATTGGGAACATTTTAACTCATATAAAAAATTTAAACTTAAATAGAAATAATCATTTTATAAGTCCCACCCCTATAATATTTATTTAACCAAAAAAGATATTTACAGTGTAACACCCAAATTAAATAAGCTCACTAAGAAAATAATACAGTGTTTTTCAAACATTAATATTTTTAAACACATGTCTTACGTAGGTACACTCATATAACATTGCTAATTGAAATTTCAATAAAAATATTATTTAAACACTTACAAATTTTCGGGTTGTTACAAAGGGATAAGGCCGGGAGAGGTGAATCTTCGAGGCAATGTAATGACCTTCAGTGGCAACGGTTTTGGGATTTATTGATTCCTACAAAAATTAAATCCTTTGGTTGGTCCAATTTAAAAAATTTTATCCCATGTAATGAGAATCTTACACAGAGGGGTGTGGACATTTCCCCAAGATACATTCAATGTGGAGATTTGGAAACTATGACACACGCTCTGAGTGGATGCCGTTTCTCCATGGAAGTGTGGTCTCATCACTTTTTGCGAAGTCTTGCCAAGTTTGGAGATCGCTTGAGAATGGATGATTGGTTCTATCAAGTTCTTCAAGTGGAGCCGGTGGATCAGGCCTCTTTATTTTTTATCACTGCTTAGGCAATTTGGGGTGACAGAAAAAAGTGGTTTTTGAGGGTGAGTGCTCTTTGGTTTTCGATGTGGATGATTTTATTGAGCGTTATTGTGCCGAATTGTCACAACTGCATGAGAGTCGGGTTGGTAGGATTGGAAGGCCGAGGTTGGTTGCATGGGTTGCCCCTCCCCATGGTTGCTTAAAGTTTAATGTGGATGGTGCACGGTTTGAGGAGTTGAGAGGGTATGGTGCAGGGGGCATTGTTCGGGATCATAGCGGCCATATTATCTTTGGTTTTTCATTATTTGGACATGGTTCGTTGGACCCCGCTATGTGTGAGGCCATGGCGGTGCTCCGTGAGTGTGAGGCAGTCGAAGAAGCCGATGGCGGTGCTTTGTGAGTGTGAGGCAGTCGAAGAAGCCGGCCTTTCTTATGATATCATTGAAATGGATGCACTGAATGTTGTCAATCTTTTCCACGATCCTGACTCTTGTCTTTATCCTTTTGGTCACATTATTGAAGCAGCCAAGCAATTTCTCACTCGAATGCATGTTACAGATTTCTCTCATGTTCAACTGATGGCAACAAGGTGGCTCATGATCTTGCACGTTACGCAAAAGTTAATCGAGTGAATGTTTTTTTCCTTTGATGATTTACCTCATTATATTCAATCTTTGGCTTTATCTGTTCTTGTAACTTGAGTTATGCAATAAAATTCTCGCTCTTCCATAAAAAAAATAAAAAATAAAAAAGATAAGAGTCATAAGTAGAGGTGTCAAACGGGGCGGCCCGCCCCGCCCCGCCACCTTGACAAGTTGGACGAATTTTGGCGAGCCACGGGGCGGGTCGGCGAAATAGACGGTACGGGGCGAATTGACTCGGTATGGGATATAGGGTGACTCGCCCCAGCTCACTAATTCGTGGGCCAACAGGGCGAGGCGAGGCGAGGCGAGGCAGGGCGGCTAACTCACGGGTTGGTTGGCGAATTAGCCCACGAGTTAGCCCGCGGGTTGCTTGCAAAAACTTGTTTTTATTTTTAATAAAAATAATTTCTAAAAAATTGTTTAACAAAACACTTTATTTAAAAATAGTTTGTTGAAAAAAGTATTTGAAAATTTTTTTTAAAAAAAATATATTTATTTTCTACTTAAAAGTTTAATAAAATTATTTATTAATAAATAGTTTTTTTGAAAATAATTAAATAAAAATGTTTTATTCGCGGGTTGGTGAGGCGAGGCGAGGCGGGGCGGGGTGGGTCCGCGAGGCGAGGCGGGTTACGAGACGATGAGAGTTGGTGGTTTAGACGAGCTGGGTCACGGGGCGAGTTGTGAGTTGTAGAAATGGAAGTCTTCCCAGATCCATACCCAATAAATTGAGTCACGAACTGAGTTCGTCCATAAGACGAGACGAGTTGCAACTTACAAAATTGCGAATTGGAGCGGGGCGGGGCGAACCAATTCGCCCCGTTTGTCACCCGTAGTCATAAGACATATACCTGAATTAGTATTGCTGAAGTCAAAAAGTGAATAATTACAAGAGTGTCAACTTCGTAAACAGTAACCACAGAGAAAGAAAAAAAAAATTTGTTTAGTCATAATTTTAGAGATTAAAAATGATTTGTACATGCTCAAAAGGTTACAATTGTCCATTTAGTAACATCGGTGCCGAAATATATTCTTGATTTCATTTGGAATATAGATCGTGAGTTTCTTATTGACTTTTCTCTCAATATTTATTCTTTAACGCCAAGATCTTTCTGGTCAAGTGGCATCACTTTCTCTTTCTAAGTGAGAGGGGATGGGTTCAAATCTCCCGATGGGGGAGTGGGACGGGTTTTCTCTCTCTTTTATAGAATCGCCCCGTGTGCTCGTGTCAGATCTATCTCTTGGATTCTACTACTTACATTGTGTATGTGTGTGCATGCATCTGAGTGTGTGGGTGTGGCGTGAGTCATCCAGGTAAGCAAACAAAATATGTATATATATATTCTTTAACACTACTCATGTGTACGTATAATGATATAGATATATGACCAAGCATCACACACAAAAACATGTACTTTGGTGCTATAAATAAGATGTAGTAATATTAATTACCCACAATTTGGCCCTTTTATGTTGCATATTAATTTTTGGCACATGGGCGGATCTAGAAAATCAGTACAAGGGGCTTGATGTATTCTCGAAATTTTTTTTTTTTTGGACCTGTATACATATTTATACATTTTGTGTGTATATTTTGGATTTATTTATACATATTTTCTATATATTTTATAATTAACACAAAAACATAAGAGAGGGGGCATAGTATAATAATTTTATAATATTAGAGAGAGCTTTTATAATTTTCAGGAGAACTAAACTGTAAAAACTTTTTTATTAGTGCAAATATATATAATTTTAAAAAAATCTAGGGCTCCCCTTTTACCCTTATTAAATCCGCCCGTGTTCTGGAATAGCATGAATTTAATCCTTTTCATTTAGCAACTTAGACTTATTCTTTTACTTCTTTCCAATGGTCATGACAGCTTTTATAATCCAGTATCTCGACTAACTCAGCTAACAGAATATAATACACACAGTGACACACATAAATACAAGACATATATATATATAGTATGTGTATGTGTATGTGTATGTGTGGGTATCTGAGGTTGGTTGTGGCTATTTACAAGTTGGAAAGTACTTTTGCTCACTCAAAAATTGATTCACAAATGATCATTCAAGTATCTTATTAGCCGATACAGTGGGTCTCAGAATTAAACAAATTGGCCAATACAGTGGGACTTAGAATTAAACAAATTGTTTAATTCTGGGTCCCACTGTATTGGCCAAAAAAATTCTTGGGTGAGCATTGGTGAACCAATTTTTGGATGATACTCTCTTACAAGTTGTACCCATAAAACAATTTGAGATGATTTTTTTTTTTTGGATGTATGCATACATATATATATATATATATATGCGGACTTGCCGAGGGCACAAGCTTCAATTTCCTATATTTGGAAACCTTAAAATCAAAAACTAAAAGGGGAAAGCACTATGATCAGTTATTACTTTTTCAGTCCCCACATTTATTTATGCCACGTGGCCACGCACTTAATCGTTTCGCGTAATCGCCGATCGCATCTTATATGGGCCATTAACGTAACACCAACTTCATGTCTAATGACTCAATTGCCCTTTTATTTAGCTACAGTTGTGTTAGTATAATGTGTCCCTAAGTACTTAACATGAATATTTATTTTATTTTATTTTTTTATTTGGTGGTTTCGTGTCAGAAATTAAGTGTCAAAGTCTAGGAGAAAGGACAAGTTTCGAACCATGCATGGTATGATCACCATGAAAGGTCTTTACCAACTAGCTAGACTAAGAGGTTAAGATGTTGCTCACTTAACATGAATAGTTGAAAATCACAAAAGTACTTACCATATATAGCTTGTTTTTCATAACAAAAGTTGGGAATTTTATTATATATGTTTTTTTGTAACACGAATAAGGTGACCTTGATGCTTTCTGTGGGATAGATTAGAGATTTTTATAAAATAAAGTTTTTACCATAAATTATTTTAAAGGTTCGATTCAAGTTTTTTTTTTATATAAAAAGATTCAATTTGATGCTTTTAAATATATTTGATGTTTTAACAAACTGTAAAAAAAGGGACTCAAAATTTTGGGAAGTGAAGGAATAATTAAGCATTTATAAAATTGCTTAAAACAATCTTTGATTCCTTAACTTCATGGGTATTAATTGGGTAGTGATAAGTTTCAAAATGAGCTGATTATCTAAGTCCACCATACATCGATCTATAAGGTCTATAAGACCATCTCCAAAGGCAAAACATCAAATGATGTAGCAAATGAGTGATTTTGATGGTCTGAGACAAAGTTGATGTGTTGTTTTTGATGTTACAAAGTAAGTCACTACAACCCATACATCAAAGATTGTATATTTTAATAAATTTTATTTTTATATCTATTATTTATATTATGCTCATGTTAATGTACTTTTGTGGTTTAATAGCGTTTTTTATTACAAATGTATGACTTTTTTAATAAATAAAAATAAAATAAATTTTTTTATTGTATATTTTGTTTTTCCAATTAAATTGAAAACTTAATGGGTTTGATTGGTCCACTTTTATTGTCAACGAAATATAAAAACACCCTATAATTTTTATCCCATTTTACCTAAATGGCTAAACCCAGTACTTTCTCTCTCTCTTCAGCTCATCTTCAGGATTCTTCTCTCTCTCTTTGAATAAAATAAGTTGGAAAATTATTTGCCTCAGCTTTGCCTTCGCAGCATTGTTGCTGCAATTTTAGATTGCAGCAAATTTTGCTGCACCTGTTGATGCGTCCATTGGAGCAGAAATTTTTAAGATTGCAGCAAAGTTTGCCTCAAAAATGGTGTTTGATGTGAGGGTTGGAGATGGTCTAAGAGCATCTCCAAAGGAGAAGGCAAAATTTACACATCAAATGACTCATTTGATGCAAGAATTTACATTTGCCTCATGAATCACACACATGCTCTCCAAAGGATACACCAAATGTTGATTATTTTAATATATTTTTAGTTTTCCATCTTTTTATATTCAAACTTTCTAATCACTTTTAATCATCCAACCACCCTCTCTCTCTCCCCCACATTTTTTATTCTAAAAAAATAGATTTGATGCAATAGGCAAATGTAGCAAAGTTGCTGCAATTGACAAGGACAGCAAAGTTGCTGCTACTGTTTGATGCTCCCTTTGGAGCTCATTTTGCTGACATGGCACGACAAATAATTTTGGTGCAATAATTTGCTGCCATTGTTGAAGATGGTCTAAGGGGACTAAATTGAAAAGTGTGAAGAGAAGAGAAGGCATTTGCTAGCTTCATATTGACCAATTTAAAGAGTAAGATTCTAAACTTTAGGGGAGGGTATGGCTGACCCTAGCCCTGTAATAGCTTTGACGTGAGTCACGTGATGAGAGTTATACCTCATTATGTAGTATATTTTCATCATCTTCGAGTCCAAGAATAAAAAATAAAAATAAAAAATTAGGAAACAGTTATACAGATGAAAAAATTAGGCCTAAGTTGAGTTTACCAATGTACTAATGAACAAGGTCTCTATCTTATCAGGGCCGGCCCTGGGCATAGGCGACGTAGGCGGTCGCCTAGGGCTTCCAATTTTTGGTGTTTAATTAGGGCCCCAATTTGATCAAGGAAAATTATAAGGACTCAATTTTGAAAAAAAAAAATTTATGTGTAATATACTAGTCCAAAAGACCAACCCCGCAATTTAGAATAAATAATTACATATAAAATATTGGCCCAACTGTAATCCAACACATCCTAAATATTTGTCCCAACTCATTTTCATCTCATCTCTTAGTTTAGCCCACCCAAGTTGTTTTTACCATCATACCAAACTTTACAAATTCCAATCAACAATCAACCCTTATTACTATTAGGCTTTATATGGTTCATGGATTTAGGATTAGCTTGGCTCCCATTTTGGTGTTTCTCCTTTTTTAAAGCACAATTTCATGTTAATGTATTTGGTAATTAGTTTATGAGCTTTGCAAAAATTAAACTTAGGACTTTTTTGGGGAGCTTTTAAAAGCTCTAGAATGGAGCCTTTAAAAGCTCAAGGTTGCTTTTTGGTTTTATAATGTCTTTTTGAAGAGTAAAGTGTTGTATAAAATTATCAAACAACTTAGTAGTAAATTTCATAAGCTCCTTTTAAAAAGTCACGTGGGGGCCAAACTAAGCCTTAGTGAGGGAGAGAAAAAAAGAAAGGAAATCAAAAGAGAATTAATTATCTCATATTTTCCCTTGTGTTTCATCCATGATTAATAATATCGAAAACTAATAATATTTAAAATATGAGTAATGATGTGCTTATCAAATTTTGTATCATCAGTGGTTCTCAAACACGTGGTAGTAGGCCCACCTGATTTTGATTGGAGGATTTTGAACTTCTCCCACCATTATTGAAGGTGATCCTGCCGTCACATGTATTTGGAAATCATTTGAGACACAAAATTTAAGAAGCATAGCATTACACTTTCCTAGTTTCCTTATTAAATAACAAAAAGTGCTTTTCTTACCAACACCAAGTCTCACAACTTTTAAAACGATTGGAAAACATCACAAGAAAAAAAGAAAAAAAAAATGTAATATTGTTAATACAAAAAATCTTACCTAAACAAATAGGTAAATAATTCAAAAAAATAAAATAAAAATGGGATCACTGTCGTGAACTCCCGTATTGGTCCGTTACAAAGGGGCCTCACTTGAAGAGTTCGCCTAGGGCCCCCAAATGGTCAGGGCCGGCCCTGTATCTTATACTCCGTATAACTTATGAGAGACTTTATTCATGGATGGGATTAAATACACCACTTTTTTTTGCTAAATACAAAACCCTATATAGTGTTAAAAGATTTTAAAAAAAAAAAAACTTTTGTGAGTGTAAGTGGTGTATTTCGATAAAAAAAAATACATATATATATATATATATATTTTATGTGATATATCTTAACCCCATCCGCTATTCATTAGTCCAGTGCAGAACATGATTGGGTAGCTTAATTTTTAAATTTTTTTTTCAAAATATCCGTACAACCATACTTAAATGTTTCTATATATATACATATATATATATATATAAGGAGAGGATCTAAAGTGAACTGAGTTAAGTGAACTTATCCAGTGAATTGGATTTTAAGCCTAAAAAAACCCATGGGTCATCAGGGCACGCGGGTCAGCAGGGTAACCCGCAGATTCTTTTAATTAAGCTTAAAAGTCAGTTCACTGGGCAAGTTCACTCAACTCAGTTCATTTTAAATCCTCTCCCTATATATATATATATATATATATGCTAACCAAAAAATGTGTATGTTTATACATATGCGCAGGCCCTAATGCATAAATTAACTGACATATTCATCTTATTAATTACATAATGTTGCAAATGAATGGATTACATGTGTTGGGGGTGGTTTTTTCTCATACATGCTGATTGACTTTATTGACTATCTAAAAATATAATAAGTTGGTACTCCGTACAAGGGCATATATTTTAATAAATATTTTTATTTATCTAAAAAATGGTACATCAATACTCACTCAAAAATATCTTATTGGCAATGATGCACTGAGACCCATGATTAATTATTTTAATCAATACTCACTCAAATATATTTTAATCATGGGTCTCACTGTATTGCCAATAAAATATTTGAGTGAATATTAATGTACCATTTTTTGGGTGAACAAAAATGCTCTATTTTAGTCTCACTCTTCGCCTCATTAGCTGGTTCAAGGGCATATTTTATACTCCCTCCGTCCCATAATAAGTGTCCACATTTCCTTTTTTGGATGTCCCACAATAAGTGTCCACTTTCCTAAATTGGCATATAGCTTTTACTCACTTTCCAAAACTACCCTTATAATAAAGACAAAGAAGCATTTATTTGTGGTCCCAAAATAAGCAAAAAGTCAAACACCCATCACATCTAAGGGTAAAATTGGAAAGTGAACCAAATAAATTAATATAATACAACTTTCTTAAACATTGTGCAAAAAGGAAGTGGACACTTATTATGGGACGGAGGGAGTATATTCTAGAAAAAAGAAACGGGCAAAATTGTCTTTCCACAATGGTTCATTCAAAAAAGGTTAAATTCCCAAAACGGTAAGTACTATTCGTGACCCACGCGTCGATGATCCATACGATGGGTGGCAGTGTCATAAAACAACGACGAACTATTATAATCCTTTATGGTAAATTCTTGCGTGTTTTCGGACTACCATAACAATAAAAAATAAACATGTGTACAAAAAAATAAAAAATGAAAGTTTTTTTTTTTTTTAATAGTAATGTGATGCGTTGGAAATTTATGTGACTGATGGACTATCTTTAATAATAGTGGGATCAGTATTTCAACTTCATCTAATAAAATTAAGAGTATGTTTGATAATCTAATTAAGTGATAAAAATGAAAAGATTTAGTACTTAATCTTTTTCAGTGCGTTTGATAACATACCACTTAATTGGAAAAGCAGCCAAAAAATCACTGAAAACTTTAAGTGAATAATTTCTACTGAAAATAATCACTGAATGCATTCTATTTCAGTAGTTGAAGCACTGTTTTCAGTATTACAAATTCAATCATTTAAAATTCACCACTTAATTTTTAATTTTATCAAACGCACCCTAAGTGTCTTATTGCCTCATGTTTTAAAAGAATCACACGAGAGATACAAATTTGAACTATTCATAAATAATTCATGAATATTAAGTGAAAATTTTTCTTTTTGTGACTTATCAATAAACTAAGATTAAAAGCAGGTTTTAAACTATTAACACTTACTTTTAAGACTTTTTCATAGATTTCTAATATGGGTTTTGTTAACATGCACATGTTAAGGTTTTAAAAGTGAAAATAAACAAGGGAGATAAATATTGAACTCCACACTAAACACTGAAACCCACAAAGTACCACTTATTTATTTCTACTTTTAGAACATTAACATATGTCCTAAGGGCACATATTAACAAAAGGAAATTGTTATTGACACTCCATCACTCCATGGTACAACTCTTAAAGCTTGTTGTATCATGTATGTAATGCATGACACGTATGGTACCACATGTTTTAAGAGTGGTACTATGGAGTGTACTTGTTTAATGATGGAGTGGCAATAGCATCACTCTTAACAAAACCCTTCTAATATAGCAATTAAATAACTTTTTGACACATTTGACTCTCTTCTATTGGTCTAGATTACAACCTTCACATGAATTAAGTAGTAATACAGAAACACTGAATAATTCCTCCTCTGCAATCTGATTGGTTATTGAGCTGTGTACGGTATAAACCACTAGTGGTTTTTCTAAACCTGATCATCAACAGCGGTTTTATTGTTCTTCTTTGTGTGTGTGATATATATATATATATATATATATTTATGTACAAAGATTCTCTAAAGAGGACGCCCTCTCTTTATTAAAGAGAGGACCTCTGTTTTGACCGTTAGATGGTGTTTAAAAACTATAAAATGACAAAACTGTCCTTAATAAAAATACGATGCGACGGTTAAAATAGAAGTCCTCTGTATTTATGTATATGTATATATATATACACATACTTTCCTTATATAGCCGGTGATGTGAATTCTCGACAGTACCAAAACGACGATTGTGAAGACTCCTTTTGTCTCCATCACAAAGCTGAGCCACCAAAGTAAGTTTTTCCTCTCAGATTTTCTCCGATCTCTCTCTCTCACACACACACGCGCGCGCACAGTTTGATCTATTTTTTTACTCACTTTCGTTTCTCTCTCTCGGATTTTCTCAGGAAAATTCTCGATTTTCTCTCTCTCTCTCTCTAAAACATTTCTCACTTTCCTCGATTTTCCCTCACTTCAAATCTCTCTTCGAATTTTCTCTCTCGATGAAATATATCTCTCCATCCGTGCTTGATGAACTATTATTTTTTTGGCTCTAATTTCCTCTCTCTCTCTATATATATACATATACAAATATATTTGTATATATATATACATATACAAATTATATGTTTAGATCAGGGATTCAAATTAAGGATGGGGAGGGGGAAGATCGTGATAAGGAGAATCGATAACTCGACGAGTAGGCAAGTGACCTTCTCGAAGCGGAGGAACGGATTGCTGAAGAAGGCGAAGGAGTTAGCGATCCTGTGCGACGCCGAGGTTGGAGTCATGATCTTCTCCAGCACTGGCAAGCTCTATGATTTCTCCAGCACCAGGTTCCCTTAATTTACTTAATTACCATTTCTATCTCATCATTATATATATATATATATATTTGTGTGTGTGTGTGTAGAATTGAAATATAGTCAATGTTATTAATTGAGATTCTTAATTACATTGATCTGTAGATTGATCATTACTTCGTTCTAGATTGTGTTTATTTATTTCTATATTTTTTTGCTTTATCTGAAAATATGTGGTACTTTTTCGCTTAAATATTATCTTATGGTAAAATGTGATGTTTTGTTAGAATTTTTTGAATTTAATTACATGTTTTGTGTTCAGTTTATAATTAGTTAGTTAGTTAGTAATCTACTCTTCTGACTGATTAGTTATAAGTACTCACCACAATGTCATTTTTTTTTAATAAAAAAAATTTATTTATCATGACATGGTATAGGGAGAGGGATATTAGATGAGGATTAATAGAATTAGGAGCAAATTTAGTGTGTTTTAATGTTAGGGATTTTTGGAGTGTGTATATATATATATATATCATGAATGACAATAAGCTCAATAGTCACGTGACTCACGTGGTAAAGGTAAAAGAGAGAGCACTGAACTCAAACACATACTTAAATAGTTAAATGTATATATGTATGTACGTATAATGTATATTCCTGACACCAAATTGTGGCACTAGAAAATTGTTGATTTTAGAGAACACTTTTCATGAGTTTTAATTTCTTAATTTGAACCAGATTATGAGTCTTGAATATATATATATATATATATATAAATTCTTAGTTTGTAATATTAACTCCTTTCTTCATGCCACCTTCACTTCATTTGTCTCTTGAAGTCAGCTCCCTATAGGAATGACCATCTCTTGCTGCTACAACAGATCTTATTCAACTGTGTAAATACATATGTTATAAGTTATCAGTTATTCCAAAAGCTTAACTTATTAGATAATATACCTAATATACATGTATAGATAGATAGACATATATAGCTTTTACACCCTAGCTCCTACTACATGTACAACCCCGATTTACATACAGAGAGAGAGAGAGAGAGAGAGAGAGAGAGAGAGAGAGTTAAGATGGCGTGTTCAAGTACTGAGTGCAAGAGTGAGTTCCACGAATTAATGGAGCTTACAATGATAAGACTAGAACTATAGCTCTCATATTAAGTTACCATGCCAGTTACTTCAAAAGTTTAAGTTGGTAAAGAATGGATCTATCTAACTTTAACAATATATGTATGTATACTTCATATATATATATATATGACACTATAGTCCTAGAACCTTTTAACTCATGACTAGATCGACAAATCATCGAACTAGGAATTAAGACTTCTTAATTTAGAATATATTGAGCAGAAGTCATGCTTTGCTTCAACCTTGGAAGAGGGTAGGAACAAACATATGAAAAGATCCAGAAGTACTCATGCTATGCCCAATTTCATCCAAGTTATGGTGTAATATTCACAAAACTGAATTGGGTCCACACCAATAACTATTTGAATCCTCAAGCAAATTTTTTTTTTGCCCACGTACGTAGGACTTTCCTGCCAACTTGAAGGATGAAAAATGCAGACCAATATTGAATAAAACTGAAAGTCTAGCACTAAAAATTAAGTATTAAATTTAAGTTACTGAATTTCTAGTACAAAAAACAATGTTCGAGTATTCAACCGCATTCAGTGATGTTTTAGTGGAAATATTTTACTTACACTTGACAAACACTGTGGATAACCTGTTTGGGTTTCTTGTTTGATTCAGCTTTTGGTTGAATTTCCACAGAAGCTCGTTGAATTCGTTTGATGACTAATTGTCTCGAGGTTTTCAACATTTTTTTTATTTTCGAACAGCAAGTAATTTTGTATTAAGGGGATGCAAAGCATCAAAAACACAACCATAGTTTTCAACATATTTTGACTACTTTTTCAAAAAAAAAAAAAAAAACTTGACTCAAATCTTTATCCTCAATTAATTTTCTCTTCTTCTTGCGTACTTGGCGGGGGAATTCCTTTGTATTTTGGATGGGTTTTCAATCCAGCCTTAGACCTACAAGTATGTTTGCCTATGAGTCGAGTCGAGTTTTTGTATGTTTGAGCTTGACTGAGCAAAAAAAAAAAGAGTTTGACTTGTTTATTAAATCAGTCTAAAACTTAGGCTTGAGCTTGACTTATTTATTAAGCAAGTTTGAAATTCAGATTTGAGCTTGGCTTGTTAATTAAGCGAGTCTGAAATTCAAACTTGAGCTTGGCTTGTTAATTAAGCGACTTTGAAATTCAAATTTGAGCTTGGCTTGTTAATTAAGCAAATCTGAAATTCAGACTTGAGCTCGGTTTGTTTATTAAATGAATTGAGTCTGAGCCAAGCTCGTAAATGCTTGAGCAATTGCCAAGCTTGAAATTCAAGTTGAACTTGACTCGTATAGTCATACAAACTATAGTTGGTTTAATAACATTTTATCTCTCATTCAAAAAAAAAAAATAACATTTTATCTAGGCTTGACCTTGACTCGTGTACAAAGGAGTTAGAGCTCAAGTATGCGTATATACAAGTTTATATACAAACTCTTTATGGCACTTATTCACAAGTTTTTTTATGAGCCTAGTTACTAACAAGTCTTATACCCTCGTGTTCACAACTTCTATTGAGTCGAGCTCATGTGTTAGAGCTTGCCTCCTTTATTATCTTTTAGTATGGATATCATCAAAGCATCCTCATTGATGGGTCTGAATGGTCCATTTTGGGACTTCACATATATGTTTCACAACCTATTGGTCGGATTAGCCGAGATTGGCCTAATAATTTATTTTAATTGAATAATTCACTGTTTGGTTACACTCAACTATGTGAAACAAATAGTCCATTTTAACCAAATAGTCTCCCATATTAAGAACTAATTAATTAATTCCATGGAGATATGATATTATCAGTCCCCTTAATAACAAAAGAGTATAAATAATATTCCTCAATCCCGTCTACGAAAAAACGCAGCCTTAAAAGATGTTAAAGCTTCCCCCTTTGTTGCAAGGAAAGGAAGACATCCTACTACTTTGAATTAAAAAATTTTTAATTTTTGGGGGCTGAACAATAAACACGAGCAACTATAACCATGTAATATGGTGGATATATATGGTATCATTTTTATTATTAATAATACAAAAGTGGCTTCTTTTCCCCAAAGTAGAGAGCTTTTATCCTTCCCAATAATTTTGGACGAAAGTCCCCATTCATATTTAGAACTCAGATTTGGGGAAAAACAATAGATAATAAAATTCTTGACTATGGATAGAGTGTGTATGCCATCACGTCAACAAGTTGGTCGATGCAATTCTTTCTTAATTCAATCCATCTATTCATATTCATATACAATTGGAGGAATAAAAATATTTCCCCACTTATCCAATTTATAACTATCTATCTCTATTTAGAATGTCAAGCTTGAAATAGCCTTTCGAGAACTTTCTTACAGCTGGCTCCGCTTTTGGAGGCTCAAAACGTGGTTTATATAAATTGCAATATTTATGATAGTCAAGAAGCTGCAGCCCACAGCTGCTTTTTTAATCGCGTCGTCATAGAAAACTTTGCCAAACAGCCCTTTACACTAGGATTATACTATATTATTTAATTAGACTATTCATAAGCTTTTGTATGTATGGATTGGTACGCGCGTAGGTGAAAACCAGCACAATGATCAATGTGCCTTTAATTTTGGGAAGATAAGAAGGTTTCATTTGGTAATGAGTAATATTTGGGACACAACCTTCATACAACTTTCATACAACCTCTCCAAAAGATGTGTCTATCTCTCTCCTGTGATGTCACTGGACCCCACAGTGACACAGGAAAGAGATAGACACATCTTTTGGTGAGGTTGTATGAAAGTTGTATGAAAGTTGTGCCCCAAGTATTACCCTTTGGTAATACTCGAAGAACAAACCATTTTTTTTTTTTGGCTAAATTGAATGATACGAAAAGGGAATGATGATATAAGATGATGATGATGGCACGTGTTGCATAGAAAATTAACGTGCCAGAGAGATTAAATTTGTTTCAATATATTTTTTTTTATCTGTGTCTCAGATTTCTAACCGTCTCTGTGACATGGACGGGATTAGTAGCTTATAAGTTAGTAACACACGCACACACAAGGAGGGGCCATACCCCGGCCACTTTAAAGCAATTGGCTCCCTTGATCACCTCCAAAGAGACTTGAACCCACAACCTCCCAATTAGAGGTATGGGCTCTGGCCAACCCGGCTAAGCGGGCCGGTTGTTTCAATAGTTAACGTTGTTTAATTTGTTGATAATGAGATGTGAAAGAAATTATATTCTCGTATTATTAACCAATGCTTTAAAATAAAATAAAAAAGGAGAACCCCATAGTCCATGTAATACACTCATGTGTCTTAGCTTAGGGTGATTGGATTTAATAAAAGATAATTTTAATGAATCAACTACTCAATTTCGATTGCTTGTTGCAATCATATATTATTTTGAGAACCAATGTATGGCTCTTTTACGTAGGAGAGTCGAATATACGTAGGCTTATTCTACATGTGAAAATGCTATATATATATATATATATATATGTATATATATATATATATGAGTCTCAATCTCATGGTGCTCAAAATAACTATGGAGTGGAGTATATATATATAGCAGAGCTGGTGATACCGTGATAGTGGAGTATAGGTGATTTGATTGCTCATGTTTCTTGTTTTTACATGTCACTAATAATATAAGAACAAACCTTTCTTTCTTTTTCCTTTTTAGGTTCACTCCAAAATTTACACAGGATAATTATCGTGGCCGTTAATTTTGGCGGAACTCTTGTAAGTTCTATATGGGTTTCACGCGAATTCCATCAAAATTAACGGTCACAATTATTCTGTGTGAATTTCAATGTAAATTTTAAAATGAGAGTAGCACTTTTTTTCTTTCTAAACAAACATTTCCTTTTACGGACTTTCATGCAGCAGCGCTGCAACATGCTCTCTCCTATACAGTACTTGTATCTCTATCCTTTTGTAGCAGTTAAGCTCTTTAGTTAGAAAGGAAAAGTACGATGTTGTGGTACACCATGCAGAACCAATTGTCTACGCCTCTTAAATTCACTCTTTAATTATGATTATTATAATTATTATTATTATTATTATTAGTTTTTTTTTTTTTTTTTTTTGTGTTGTGGCGAAGACACTCTTTAATTACTTATTTTTTTCTTTTTTCTTTTTTTTTGCTAAAAGGAACAATAACACTCTTTAATTACTTGGTGATGAATGAAGTCTGTCTATGAGTGGTTCAAGAGTCGGAGACCTCGAAGGCTTAGTTTGGCCCCTTTTTGATGCTTCTCCTTCTTTAAAGCACAATTTCATGTTAATTCATTTGGTAACTAGTTTATGAGCTATGTAAAAATTAAACTTAGGACTTTTTTTAGAGGAGCTTTTAAAAGCTTTAGAATGGAGCTTTTAAAAGCTCAAAGTTGCTTTTTGGTTTCATGATGTCTTTTTGAAGAGTAATGTGCCATTTGTATAAAATTATCAAACAACTTAGTAATAAATTCCATAAACTCCTTTTAAAAAACCAGGTGGGGCGAAACTAAGCCCAAATTACTGAATTCTAGAGCTTATATTAATTTAAGGATTAATTACGACATTTTATCCATTTACGGTTTGACACCTTTTCAACTTACCCACTGTGTGGACACTTGACGGGTTTTGGAGTTAAAAGTAAGAATAGTAATATTTTTCTCAAAATAGCCCTTGTCACATAGGAATTTAGTGTTAAAATTAGACCCACATAAGAGAGTTTAAATGTCCAAATTAACCTTAACTAGGCAACTAATCCCAAAATTAGTCCCTGAAACAAATCAAGTGTTAAAATTATCCCCCAAAATGGGTTAATTGGCAGCATTATCTTCGCATAGGGGATTAACTCCAAAATTAACCTCACAAAAGAGGCTAAGTGTTACTTTCTCCGTCCCTTAAAAATAGTTCACTCTTAGGACCTCAACTTTTTAAGGGGACAAAACGAATCTACACATTTTCTACAATTGCCTTTAATCATTATAACAACTTTTTTAGTGTTGTCTTGGGTGTAGATTTCCATGAAGGATAGTTTTGGAAAGTAAGTAAAAATTGTATACCAATTTAAGCAACTGGACTATAACTTTGGGATATCCTAAAAAGGAAATGATGATTATTTTTAAGGAACGGAGGGAGTAATATTTTGGCCAAATTTAGAATTTTCATCAGTTCAACAGTTTCTTTAGTCCAAAATCATAGGGAGTAAAGTGTCCACTTTTGAAGCACATGGGGTAAAGTGAAAATGCGTCTTAACCACAATGGGGTAAAATGCATTTAACTCTTAACTTAATAGGAAAAATTGGTAAAATGGCATTAGGACAAACTATTTTAGAATAAAGGATAAATAAAATAAAATATTGGTGATAAGTCCTTCAAATGATCACAGACAAAAATACCCTCATACTCATCATCTAACCCTAACCACCATTACCATCACCCCTGCCACCTCCGACGACCACCGCCATTTCCGATTCTAACATCGTACCACCATCCCCGCCACTCCTAACCACCAGTGACACCTCCCACCATTCCACTGACAGTGACGACCACCATTATCACTACTGAAGATTGTCTTTTTGCTTAACAAATGTGAAATTTCACTTAAGATATCTTAAGTGAAATTTCCGGTGAGATAATATCCTAAGTGAAATTTCATTTAAGATCTTCGCATCCTACCAAGCCCTAGGGTTTACAAGGGCAGTCACCGAAAATTGAAAAAAAAAATGTGGAATGTGGTGGTGGTGGCTCACGATAGTTCTGGTTGAAGATTGTCTTTTTGCTTAACAAAGGTAAAAATTTCACTTAAGATAATATCGTAAGTGAAATTTCTTTTAAGATAATATCGTAAGTGAACTTTCATTTAAGATTGTATATTCTGCAACATACCTCATATATGGTGGCCATGTATGGTGGTCGCTGAAGTTTGTTATGGCGGCGACATCCAGATCAATATCTAGATCTCAATCACCGATCAAGAACTAGATCTCAATCATGAGGTTGCACATCGTTGGAGATGAAGAGATTGATAGTCGTTAGAGATGAAGAAGACGATGGAGGTGATGGTGGCGGTTGGTGACGGCAATGGTGGTGATAGTGGCTCACGATGGCGGTGGTGCGCGATGATGGTGGCGGCGGTTCGTGGTGGCACAAATGTTGTGACAGCCATGGCAGGGAGGAGAGAGAAGAGGGATAGTGGCAAGGAGTAGATAGAAAGTTGGTGAGAGAGAGGAGAGAGAGAAGAGAGATGGTGGTGGTGGTGGTCTCCTAGGGTTCTAGGGGCAATTTTGCCTTTTACAATAAAATTTAAAATTTTAAACAACTTTAGGAGGGAAAGTCAAAATTTAGGGGATTTTAGGAGGAAATTTTTTTTAGAGTGTCCTTGTGTGGTTTTTTATTTATAATTCGTCTTTTAGTCCAAATTAATAAAGTCTTAAGGACATTAGACCAAGTATCCCAACTTAATATTGGATCCAAAATCTCTCCTGAAACTCCCTTTATTGCATGTGTATTTAACAATGGAACAAAACAAATCACTAAGGAAAAATACTATTTATGTTTTCTTAAAAGATTGTAAGAACAGCAGGAGAAGAAATAAAAAGGCAAAAGAATGTGAAAGGAGCACTTCATTTATAAAAGAAAAGGGAGGGTACCAACTACATTTTACCTACACCCTATATTTACAATAAAACCAAATAAGATTTACTAAGAAAATATAAGTAAAATGGTACTAATTTATCATACAAATTGTCACAAAACTAATTAAAACTGCCAAAAGTCATCTTCAAAACTGCCCAAAAAAAATACTACTTGTTCTCTCCACTCACATAGTGAGTGGGCCCTACTAATTCATTGGTTATGCGAATGTGGAAGAATGCCCTAGAGAGATTTTCCTTGACCTTTCCTTTCTCATTTCCTTCGCAAAACCTACAATCCAAACAAAACATATAAACCATGAATCAATTAATGAGGTTTTGCACAAAAAGGAACATGTAGAAGGGGGAGGGGGGAAGACAACTTATGAACTTCGCCCCCTTCAATTTACATTTGATGTCGATTAAAATTGTTTGTTTGTATTTAAGAAAACTATACATTATTAAGAATGAAAAAGAACAAAATTGAAATAACAATTAAATAAGATTTTTTGCAAATTCAATTTCTGTGATGAATGTTAATTTATGATTAGGTCTAAATACATGTTTGGAATCACTTTTCAAATGTTGGTGCATGTCAAATTGTTGAACTAATTTAGGAAGCACTTTAGAACTGCAATAGACCATTTTTGCCTGAAGCAGGTACATAGGTGCATTTGCCCAAATGTGATTAGGGAATCAAATTATGAGTTTCGATTGATTTTTCTTAATTTCACCATCCCCTTGTAATTAGGCTTTTGCTTAAGCGCAAAAGCCACAGCGGGTCCTACGTTGTGCTATGTGATGGTAGTAATATATTTGTTCTTGAAAAAAATAGTATAAAATGGCATACAAATTTTTTTTTTTTTTTTGCTAATCAACGTTCATTCATAAAAACGAAAGGACAAACAAGATCTAGCCCATGTAGTGGCTATCCTTCAACAGAGAATGGAGGAGTGCCTCCAAATGAAGTAAGACCAAACATAACAAAGAAAAACACAAAAACAACAAAACCAAAAGGTACAAAAGTTGGAGATCCAGAGAAAGCCAAAGAAACCACTCCGCTAATTGCACAAGAAACCAACTGTCATGCCACAAAGACCGTCGTGTGAAGAGAACTAGAACCCCAGGGCTACTTCAACCTTGTAGATGGTAGAGACCACCCAAAGACAGAAGGTGACAAAGAGTCGAGCACAAAAAAGTGAAGAAGCTAGCTTCACCAAATGGAGCAATCAAATTTGCTTGAAAGCTTCCATGACAACAAAAGCTACACCATAAAAGGCAGTATTGTAGCAGAAGAGAGGCCAAAAGCCACCAACCATGTTGCAGTGGTGACCAAAACTGTTTCAAGACTGGTGTAGTCAATATCTAACTTCTTAAACCCAAGGAGAACACAGGAGGCACACGGCAAGAAAAATGAACAAAAGAAAAGCTAAGAACTGAAAAATGGGGGGAAAAAAGCCAAGAAAACCTTCACGAAGGCATATCAGATTTGAAACAGATCTGAGGTACGAACCTCAGACCTGAAATAGATCTAAGCTAAGAGAAGTTGGTAAGGGGTGAGAGTGAGGAAGGGGGCTGGTGGAGGTTGCTGGGAAGAGGGGCGGATGGTTGTGGATGTGGTTGCTAGGAAGAGGGGCAGAACTGGATGGCCTTATGCAATTGGATAGATGTTGATGGTGTAGAAGCAGATCACGGGTGGAAGGATAAAGTTCTAGAGAGATGGAAGAGCCTTTCTCTCCAGAAAAGCCGTACAAACATTTCACTACTAATGTACAAAATAGGACATTCCACTGTGCCCTCATGGTTTAGATCATTTTCACTTAATGGGAGATGGTTCAAAGTTGACATTAAACTGAAATCCTTCAAATATATTTCCCTAAATAGTCCAAAGAAATTGAAAATTCTATTCCAAACCAAAACATTATAATTATTGTATTACATCTCACATTTTCACTGTTTTGTTTCCTCCATTTTTTTCTTCCTCAAGCTAAGATTATTATCGATAGCACCAGCCCAGCAATCACATGGCAATCAATTATATGATTGTCATTTCAAGTTTAAGATTGTAGGAAGGCCTCAATAATCTGTCACATAGCTCCCTCAAGGGAGGTCGGCTCCAAAGGACTCATCTCCAGTAGCTTCACTCCCTAGGAGTCATGACACCCAACCTCCTAGGATACTTAGCACACACCACCAAGAAACAATTCAAATAATACCACCTTCATGAGACTCTCCCAACACACACACACTTAACACTTGGGTCGAACACCTTGGTCAAGAACAATACCTAAGAGTGATCACATCCTTTGGGATTCACGAGAGTTCATGGTTTAATGGCTGGAGCCATACCCAGACACCCTCACAGGCTTAACTAGGATTGGTCCCTGAGAGAGAGAGAGAGAGAGAGAGAGAGAGAGAGAGAGAGAGAGAGAGAGAGAGAAGTGACTTCTCACATGATCCTGACCCTTCTGCCTCACAACCAATTAGAGGATCTCAGGCCCGCGAGACTCGTCGGACCTTTCACCCCAGCAATGAACAACCAACTATATTGCCTCTACATTGCCTTGTTGCTTCAAGGCTTGTTGACTCCTCTGTAGCCAACATGTGGCTGTTGCCACATTCCCGTTGATACCTCTTTCATCTAATGCCATTACCATGATGCCTTAAGACCCATCGACAGTTGACCCTTTGTATGGTTAGAGCTCACCTACCCCAGACCTCCTCATCTAACCCATCTAATGCCCTCAACCACCTTGAATAAAAGGACCTCTCCAGAGGTGCCATCTCAGCACATCCAGTTGTACGCTACACCCTTCAAAACTCTGGTATAAATACTAATTCAATAAATACATGCTTACCCCCCTCCCCCTAGTTTTTACTCATCTTCACTCTTATCCACTACTACAGCACTTATCAATAACCAACTCTCACTGACCATTCTTAGCTTCTTTAAAGATCCTTAACTCCTCCAAACTCCCTTGACTTCTTCAATCTATCTCAGTATCCTCACGCATTACCTACCTTAGTCTCTCTGAAACCTTTGACATTTATGCATAAACCAACCTACATTAAGGACTTGTCATTTCTCTCATCTTGGGGCTACCTTGGTTCACACTCGAGCCACGTCCAATCTGGGGCCCTCACTTGTATTGTTTTGCTTACGCGTTATACATATCTAAATCTCTCATTCAGATCATAAGGAACTCACACATAGATTAAGTTTACCTCATTGGGTTTTCCATCTAAAAATACCACCGCAAAAGGGATTAACTCAAGAAAATCTAGAAATACAAATTCGAAGATCGAACGCTAACACTCATAGTGAATAAGTTATTTACATATCTAAAGTTGCGCTAGCCAAGGAAGAAGAACGACAAAAATTCACCGCCACTAGCTGATTGAACAAAATATCGTGGAGTACATAAAATATGACTCTTAAGGAGAACTAATTTGTCAATCCAAAGTTAAGGAAAATCCAAAAAAAATTACCATAATGGCAATTATGATCATAAGAATTAACACTTTACGAAGTCCAATTCAGATTCTAATTTAAAGAGAGATTGTCGAAACTAAAATTTCCTAAAATTGTAAAGTTTACATTAAAGTAGCTGAAAATTTCTTCAAACCACGTTTTCTGGGCCAAAAGATTGCATTTAACAGCATAGAGCTCAAAGCTACATTTGATTTGACAAATGGATAGCAAATAACGAACGTCTGAACATAAAGTTATATCCAATTACTAAACATTGGTGAAAATCTCATTTATCAATCATATGCTAAATAATACCCGTAGTTCTGAATCTCTCTATTCCTTCCTAAAGATTTGTGTTTTGCGATATGGTTTAGAGTCTGGTCCTTTATCTCCCTTAACCTGTCACCCTGTTTATCCATTTCTCACTTTGCTGCACTTTAACTTCTTGTTCATTCAGAATCTCCCACTCGAGGCGTATCTTCTCCTTTGGTATTGTGTGACTTATACACCATTGGTATGGTACTTAATAAATGTATTATACTCCGATAGCTTGTGGAATGCCAACTCAATTACCTATCTCAAGAAAATCTTCTCCTTTGAGAATAGTTATAGTTGCTCGGAGATATCTCATTCTGGCGAAATACTTTTCGCCAAGCCTCATGGAAATACTGTGTTGTTTTATTTTCATTTTAGGATCAATTCACAACCTCTGCTCAAAATGTAACAATAATTACCATAACATTTTCCAGTAGAATTCAATGTGGATATGAAAAATTGGCATAATTTGATGATGATCTCATATTTCATGATCTCCAGATCCAGCTCTGCCTTGCCAATCACATTAACTTAGCCCTAGTTCCAGCTCAATTACTATACAAGCCCACTTCCGATTGGCAAAATATTGAACTTTACCCTTTGAATTACTGTCAAATATTTCGAAATCTCTTGGCACAATTCCATGATGAATATGGTAAAGATACATCAGATCCAGACAGTCCAATGTATTGTGTACACTTATTGCAATATCCTCTCAGATCTCGAAATTACACCAGCAATGATGATAGTAACTACGATGATGACAAAAATCATAAAATAGATCCCTTTCTGATTACCCAGTTTGGCGTATATTGGCAGCACTATTCATGAATATTGATGCATAATAATGAATATTGTGTAATAGTAATGAATAGTGTGGAATAGTAAGGAATAGTATAATTAATAACTTCCTTGTCTTCAGGAATTGTGTCTTCTTCGTCTATAAAAGGAGACTACTATCTGTTTGTAATTTAGGAGTAAGTTGTGAGTTGTGGATTGTAATATATCAATGTAATAAATTTGTTGGTGTTTTCAGTGTTCATATTTGATCCTTTACCTCCTTTGTGTTGTACCCTCTATGTGACTACTTATTTGGTATCAGAGCCATGTTCGCTTAAACATATATGTGATTAACCTATATAGATCCATACCCATATTCTTTGCTTTGAAGCGTATACTCTATGGTTGCCTCTTCATGAGGATCCTCCATATCAGAAACTTCTTGACTTTGACTTTTCTCAATGAAATTTCACTTGAAACTCTAGTTCTGCTTCATAATAGGATTTTTCTAAGATAACGTACTTTGAGATAATGCAAGGTTACGAAAATCTCTGTTTATCTTCCTTAAAAAATTATATTTTATTGTTTGATCTAGTTTTTCATTTATCCTTATGGATGATTGAAGAATTTGGATGTGTTTGATGTATATGTTTGGTCACTTGTGTCACTGCTTCAAATACCCTACCATTCAATATGTCTCTTACTCGATCTTCGTCTACTTATTCCCGTAAATCTACCTCTAATTTTAACATCTCTATGAATGACTATCTACCTTAAGATCAGAAAGTTCCTCTTACTGATCTTTCATTCTTAAACCCATATTCTACCTTTGCTAAACCATCCACCTCACTAACAACTACTGTAAAAAAAAATATTCTCTACCCCTCGTCCTTCAATAAAAGAATATGTTCAGGCCTTCAAATTTGACCAATGTTTCATTTCAGCCACAGAAACTGAACAATTGTTTAGTCTAGACATTCCAGCTACTTTTATTCCTCAATGGAAACAACGTGGTTACCAAGGATGGATCTAAGAGGGGCAACCACCCTCCTAGATTTGGAAAGAAAAAAAATCTAATTATACTATTATTATTCGAAAATACACGTCATATGCCCCCCCCCCCCCCCCCCCCCCCCCCCCCAAACCAGATTTAAACTGATGTGTATATGTAATTTTTGAAAAAGTTTGGTGTGTGTTTATAAGTATAAATTCTGAATTTCGTTTACAAATCGCTTCATACCTTGTTGATTCAAGTAGTTTGTATTTTCTCTCCTTATATATTTATCTCATTATCAAAAATGGATAAATAAAAGCCCAAAAAAAAAAAAAAAAAAAATTACTCATCTTCATTTTGGGGTATTCCGACTTACACTAAATTTCCATGGGAAAAAAAGACTCCCAGTTGTCTAATAAATTGCTTTACTTGACACGTTATTTCTTAAGTACGAACATGCTTGTATTACAACAGTTCAGACAACATTAAACTCAGGAACAGTGGTTCTCACTTTGTACCCAACATACCACTACAAGACCTATACCTTCTTTCAGCCCTGAAGGTACAAAGTCCATATTGGTGATACCTCTTCTATCCATGATACTTATGTAGCCACCCTGCATTATCAGATGGCATACAGACTTCAAAGTCATGCCTTTGACATCTATCAAACTACAGCTTCAGATGAAGCACTTTTTGTAAGCATTGATTCTCTCCTTCAGGTCTCGTGTGTTCATATTCCCAGACAACTTCATCGAGAAAAACTCATCAAAATATTACCAACTTCTTGGATTACCAATTATGAACAATTTTGGCAACCTTTCAAGCCGATTCAATCTACAAATCCCACTTTCATTTCAAAACCTAATGGAACTGTAGAAATAGCATTTTCCAAACCAACCCAGGCAACTCCTGATGTTTTTCACACTCCCCTAAATATGATCCAACGTGACGACTTCTCCAACTGTGGTTTTGGAAAACCACCCGTCCAGTATTTCAAAGCAAATGGCAAACCAGTCTTTTACTCTAAAGAACCGATTACTGGTCATAAGTTCTTTCACAATATCTTTGACTATTGTGATTGTGATAACTGTTACCAAGATGCGCTCAATGATGATGATGATGATCCTCCTAAAAGAGAGAAAAGGTCCTCTCAACGTTCTCTCAAGGAACGTTATGATGCTGGTGACCCTATTGTTGGTTTATTAGGTGAACCATTTGAAAAATGTGATTACTATATGCTTTATTTGATCACAAAAAAAAAAACAACCAAAGTCAAAGTTCAAAGTCCTTTCACCTTGCAAACCACCTCCTTCACCACCATGGCTAAACCCACATCTTCTTCTCCAATTCCTTGCTACATGTTTGGATCCTCTTCTACAACATTTGAAGACGAATTTCCTCCATTATAATTTACTTCACTCACATATGATGGGCTTGATGTTTGCCATGATCACAAGATTACAACACCAAATGTGATTTCACCAAATAGGAATAAAAAAAAACTCATTTCCGGAGCTGAAGCTACCCTTAATTGGCAATCTGCAAATACCCTTGTTCAAAATCATTATCTTCAAAAGATTGTTCAAACACAAGTTACTTTAGATCAAAAAAGTCTCCTCAGTAGAAACAATTATCTAGGACCTGCAACAAAGAATCCAAGGGTTAAATCATGAGCTTCTTCACATGGCTCAATCAACAAATGTTTATTCTTCAGCTTTCACTCAAAAAGAAGATGAATTAAAACATATGGAGGTCCAACTCCATTCACTCCAAGTTCAAAGTGAAAAGGACCCATACTCGTATTTTTTTTATCCCCAACATACACTTCCTGGTTATCCATTCACCTCGTTACCTACCTTGTCACAATAGCCTTTACCATTTTCCCATTCATATGATCATGGTGGCGGAATGTTCAATACTGCTGCTTTTCTCCCTCATTACACTAAAACATCCAGAATGAAACGCAAATTTTCCCCTCCACCATCTACTTCACAACTCCCAATTCTTCCTTCCCAACCTAGCCTTTCCCAGACAGCTATTTTTTCATCCATTGTCCAACAACCTCTACCTACACCTCCAGCAACTTCTACCATGTTAGTGGAGACCTTTCCCCAACTTCAAATCCATTATCCACCATTCTTCGTACTTTAGGCGCCAATATCTATCTCTACACCTATGTCCCTACTTCTAGAGGACCCGTTAGCATCCTTCTCTGAACTATGAGGACTCTCTTACCGTTTCTGACCAAGAATTGTTAGACAACCCCATCATTGAAATGCGTAAAGAAATTCATACCGAAGTTTACATGATGCGCCTTGATTCACCCCAGGTAGAATAAATAAATGACCCTGACAATCCTCCAGAAGCACAAACTGCACGGGCAACTGCTTCCCCTTTCTCCAACCCTCCAAGCCAAGGTTTTTCCTTCGACAAAGATCCACCATCAAAATGGCTTGACCATATCTATGAAATGCATGTCTGGTGCATAGCTGAACTTTTGCAACCTGGTGCAACCACTGCTTCGGTTATTCTCAAGTATCTTTCAAAGTTCTATGGTCATCTACACCAATGGTATCTCAATCTTGGAGAATATCGCCGACTTCAGTTGGCCCAGACACCATCCATTGATCATTTCTGAATATAATTCATACTGAATTTCTTGGATTAATGGACATTCACAAGGACCAAACACGTGAAGATTATCTGCGTATGCGATGTTGTTCTTACAAGTGCCATGATTTAGAAAAACATTATGAGAAATTGACAAAGTTTTTTGTTTGTTAAGTTACCAACTACTCCAACAGTTAAGTTTTTAGGGAATGACCCAACAATATGTATCAAGCTTCAACACCCTCCCTCGCGTGCAACCCGACTTGCACGTGGAGAGCAACCAAACCAAACTCCATCATAGTGGAGACAAATAACAAAGTACAAATATGTACAACAAAGCAGGAATGGAGAGTCGAACCTTGGACCTTCCACAAACAAGGCTCTGATACCAAGTTGAGCTACCAACTACTCCAAAAGCTTAAGTTGTTAGAGAATGGACCGAACAATGTACATCAAGCTTCAACACCATCCCTCACGTGCAACCTCAACTTGCACGTGGAGAGCAAACAAACCAAACTCCATCATAGTGGAGACAAATAAAAAAGTGCAAATATGCACAACAAAGCGGGAATGGAGAGTCGAACCCAGGACCTTCCTACAAACAAGGCTCTGATACCACTTGTAAGGCACAACTCATTCAACTCCTTAAAACCCAGGTGTTGAGGGGGAACTACGGCCTTATAAACCGCACAGGCAACAACACATCTAAGCAATGTGGGATGACAACTTTTTTTTTATTATCTTGATGGCATCGATGATGTCAACCTTAAACAAGCTTTTCTCACTTCTCTCTCAGATCCTCTTAGAGCAGAAACCTCTTGTGTCCTGCAGAAAAAGAATAAACAATTGACCCAGACTTCTCTTGGATAAATTTATCAACATGTCCTTCTAGTTCTTGACAAACTCTACAATCAACAAAAGTTTTTCAAAACTCGACCATGGTAAACTACTTGGTAATGCTTGTGACCGACCACATTTGCTTCTTAAGTGCAAAGACAAGAATTGCACATGTCAAATCTCCCCCCGAAAATCCAAACATTTTCGAAAACATCGATCCAAGTCCAAATCTTTCTTGTTCATTCCCCGACGGAAAAAATGGAAGTACTTTCGGAAAAAGAAATCTCGAGGACACAAGAAATCATATCGTTGTTATATTTGCAGAAAGACAGGTCATTATGATAAACAATGGCCTAAAAAATACAACAAGAAGATGATCCAATCTTTATCCCAGATTGATACAGTCGAGCATTATGATGCTAACATTGATTCCTTGCTCTCCATGGATGACGAACCACAGGACAATACTTGTCTAGCCCTTGTTCTAGATGTTTACTCTTCTTCAGAAGATGAGAATTCCGACCGAACCAGAAGATTTGTTTAATGGTACTTCCCCATACATCAACTACCTCTCATGAGATACCATTTCTCTTATCCAACCCCTGGCCAAGATAACCATCTTCTTAGGAAAATGTGACAAACCTATCCCTGTTATAGCTCTTTGGTACTAGTGTTGCTGCCTCCATCATCAACCTTTCCATCTTTCCCCGATCACATTGGCAACCCTGCTTCAGACCATTCAAAGTCGCTAATGGAGAAAGTTTCATTATCAATCTCCTTCGCAAACCAATCACAATTCAACTTTTCCCTAGATACTCTGTCAAACACCGAGTTTATGGATCTAATCTTCAAGGAAAAGATCTTCTTCTGGGTTTTGATATACTCCAAACCTTTGGTCAAAGTCTCATGGGTTCCAAAAAGCCTCTGATACAAAAATTACTTTTTACCATTGACTGCTTAACTAAACCTCTTCACCCTTGAAGCCCTTGTTCCTATCCAACAAGAAATCATCAAAACTTCATGTGTTGAATCTCATTCTGAGTTCTCTCCAAATGCCCTAATCCTTAATGGACAAATCCTGATTTCTTCATATCTCTTCCTTTCAAGAAAAATGAAGATATCAATCCCACCAAGGCTAGTCATCAAGGAATGAACCTTGATCATTACCAACTTGTTGTACAAGTGGATACTCCATTGCAAACAGAAGGATTGATCGAACCGACCATTTCACAATGGGCATGTGAAGCTTTCTATATTAACAAACGAGCAGAACAAGTTCGAGGAAAACTCTGTCTGGTTATCAACTACCAGCCCCTCAATCACTTCATCCATGATGATAAGTTTCATTTGCCTTGTCGCAATGTTCTACTGGCACACCTGCCTCAAGCTCGTATCTTTTCGAAGTTCGATTTGAAATCCGGATTCTGGCAATTAGGAATCCAACCAGAAGAAAGACCCAAAATTGGTTTCTGTCTTCCTTACCATTATTTCTAATGGACTGTTATGCCCTTTAATCTTAAGACAGCCTCTTCTCTTTTTAGAAGGCAATGATCTGCATATTGAACCACTCTTATCCTCTACCTTAGTCTACATTGATGATATATTATTGTTCTCCCTTTATTCAAATTCTCATGTAGCTCTCATACACAAGTTCTACACTTTGGTCCAAAAATATGGAGTAATGCTCTGCCAGAGAAAAAAGAAAAAGATAATTGGTGCTTCTTCAATTGATTTTTTGGGATTAAACATTTCTCACGACCAGTACACGCTGCAACCTCATATTGCTAGCCAATTGGATCACTTTCCTGACTCTCATTGAAATGTAACAGTTACAAAAATTCCTTGGCATTGTCAATTATATGGCTGATTCCATTCCTCATACTGCCAAGCAGAGGCAAACTCGTTCGTCTCAACTACAAAAAAATGCTCATCCCTGGTCTCATTCATGTACCCAAGCAATCCAGCAGAGCAAACAACTTGCTACATCTTTACCTGTTTTTCAGATTCCCTCAACAGGTAAATAGTATTGCAAATAGATGCTTCTAATTTATTTTGGGGAGTAGATCTATTGGAACAAAATGACAATGGTAACAGAAAATTTTGTGGATACATAAGTGGTGCTTTTACACCTGTCGAGATACATTACCACTCCACTTATAAAGAAATTCGTGCTATCATGAAAGCCATTGAAAAATTCAAATTTCATCTCATTGGACACTATTTCCTCATTGAAACAGATTTGATGAGTTTTCCTCTGATGCTTGGGTAGAAAGTGAGAACCACTATACCTGAGTTTAATGTTCCATGAACTGTTGCAATATAAGCGCATGTTCATACTTGAAAAATCGCATGTCAAGTAAAACAATTCATGAGACAACTGGGAGTCCTGTTTCCCATGGCAATTTAGAGCAAGTCATATTGCCCCAAAATGAAGATGAGTGTAACCATGTTGTTTCCATTGAGGAATAAAAGTAGCTGGAATGTCTAGACTAAAAAGTTGTTCAGTCTCTGTGGCTGGAATGAAACATTGGTCAAATTTGGAGGCATGGACATATCTTTTTGTTGAAGAAGGACAAGGGGTAAAGAATAATTTTTTGACAATAGTTGTTAGTGAGCTGGATGGTTTAGCAAAGATATAATATGAGTTTAACAGTGGGAGATTAGTAAGAGGAACTTTCTGTTCTTAGGTAGATAGTCAAACTCGTAGAGATATTCAAGATTAGAAGTAGATTTATGAGAAGAACTAGAAGAAGTCGACAAAGAGCCATCTACTATGTGCATTGCATCACATCCATATCTTTTGGGGGGTAAATAGTAGAGAATATGCATAAATTAAGAAAAAAAAACATAGGGTATAGCATAACAGACCAACCTGTGTAATGAGGGAAAAACAAAAGAGCACCAGACGAAAAAAAAAAAAAAAAAAAAACAAACAACATTAATTGTCCTATGCTACACATTGACGCCGAAACAAAGGCACTATAACCCTACACAAACAATTGTTTATCCAGGCTCCAAAAATATTGAGTTCTCAGTTCATGTCTCAATCCTTTATGGCCTTAACCTGACTATGTTAGGTTATTCATGCACCAATAATTCTATGTGATAATCACTCCAATGCATAATTATGGGCCCAGTTAGGGGCAACTTATGGATCTCACTATCTCAAAATGATACATGCACGAAAGCTAAACCTCAATCAAGCCATTATTTGCATAAGAGAAATTCAAGATGCACTCAATTTTATTTTATTTTATTTTTTTTGGTCTACACCTGCATCCTGAGGAGCAATAAATGTAGCATCATTGTACATTGGGTGTAAAGGGAAAAGTGCGAGGGTGAATTTAGAACATCCTTTGTTTAGTCCTTGTTGTCTGTGTGTAAAAAGAAATACTTGCTGTCTTTTTCTTCACTTGTTACCTTTTTCTCCCAATCACAAATTCACCAAAAAAATTGTCTACCTTTCTCTTCCAATCACCAAACTCATACCATAATTCCCAATCACCATATTCATACCATAATTTCACCAAATTCATAACATAAAAATTGATGAGTACAAATACAATTTACCTCTCTCCCAATTACCAAATCATATCTAATTAATGATGATGTAAATTCATAACATAGCTAGTTGGCCTTCCTATTTACTCTTATTCCATCTTTTACTCAAGTTCTTTTCATATCATAGATAAAACATGCCACGCACACACACCACACATCCCCTAAAAGCAATTGACACTAAATTGACATACAAGGATATGAATATATATATACAGTCCGGATCTTAAGCAAACTTTAAAAAACGGGTTTGGGACAGACTCGCTTTGAGCGAGGAAAAAGGCACATTTAGCGACAAAAAAAATCGTCGCTTTTAGCAATGTTTTTTGTCGCTAAATGTGCTTTTTTCGTCAATAAAAGCAAATCTGTCCCAAAACCTTTTTTGGAGAGTCCGCACCTGATCCTCTCCGTATGTGTATATATATATATATATATGTAACAAAAATAAAAAATAAAAGTGTTACACTGAATATTTTGTATTAAATAAGTAATCCTTTTAACATTGGTTTGATGAAAAAAAGTGGTTGTAGCACAATAGTGGAGCGTTGACGTGAAAACTTAAGTTCATTCTACTACTTTCTCTTATGGTTCAAATGTCTTTGAATTTCTTTTTCATACCATTTGCTGATGTAATCATCTTCACACTAATGGTACCATTGTACTTGGTTTGATGAAAAAAAAGTGGTGGTAGCAAAATAGTGGAGCGTTGACGTGAAAACTTAAGTTCGTTCTACTACTTTCTCTTATGGTTCAAATGTCTTTGAAGTTCGTTTTCATACCATTTGTTGATGTAATCTTCTTCACACTAATGGTACCATTGTACTTGGACAATTTTTCATCTTATTGTTTCAGCTTGATTTGTGTGAGATTTGAAAAAGTTTGTTGAATACTTCAGGCTGTCGTTTTCTCAAATAGTTTTAGGCTTTATCTCCAAAGAGTATCATTTTCAAGTTGTGCTCCTCAAAATGGCAAAGGTTGTTTTTCGAACTCCGCCTGTTATGTTGACATTCATTACGACTTCTACTTTGGAGTACGATGTTAATGGAACTTTTGTAACCCCAAGGGTTGCTGGGATTTTACCATTTCGGTTATCTTTTTGTCTTGTTATATTTACATCCTAGTCAATTTTCAGAGTGTTATTTTTTACCTCATAACCACTATACATTAACAACCGAAATACTGATTAAACCATTAAAAAAAATTAATAATAATAATAATTATTATTATTATTATTATTATTATTATTATAATTTGAAGTTTTTAGCATCTAGAGGGTTGATAAACAACTCTAAGGTTAAAGATGTGGCGAAAAACTTATCTGTTTGCTCTAATAATGAAAACTCAAGAGTGCATTTGTTGAAACTTTTTTTAATTCCTTTTGCAACTTTTTCTAATTAACCAAATAAAACATATTCATCAAAAAAGTTTTGACAATGGTGGGAGACTGGGAGTCCATCGGCCGATCGCTCACTCCTTTACATTGTGTTTGTGTGAGCAATTTGCTAAGTATTCAAGATCAAAATGCATTTAAGAACACTTAGTTTTGAAATATGGTGTTTAGTAAACCAATGAGAAATTTTAAAATTTTCTAGTAATTACAAATATAATAAGGAATTTTGGAACCCCAAAATTTAAATCCTTAAATTGGTTACAGGGTGGTGGATAGAACTCCATCCATCTCAACTTCTAAAAAGAATTCTTAATCATATTTGTATCAACCTTTGTACCCCTCTGTTGTACTTATTTATATCTGAACTATATCAATTTTGATGCATCTAGATCGGAAAAAAAACTATGGAGAAAACCTTCTCCCTTGCTTTAATAACGAAAGGGTGGATTTGTAGCTGACTTTTCCAAAGCACTTTTGTGAAATACAAACAGCTTCCATTAAAGTGCGAAAACAAGATAAAAATATGAAAGTTAAACAAAAATAACAAAACAAAAGTTTTAACAAAAGAAGTTGTGAATGGTAGGGAGTCCATCTCATCGATTTCTCTCCTTCATGATTTTTTGTTTATATTGTTTGGCAAAAGCAAATGAGAAATATAAAAGCTTACGTTGATGATTACATCTCTTTACTCGCCAATTGTTCCACAAGTTTAAGTGGCACATCCCTCACGTGCGAGCACGTCTCGCATGTTGAGAAGTGGAGACTTGACCCAGTAAGCTCCCACAAACAAGGCTCTGATACCGTCTTAAGTCACCAATTGATGCATTAGCTTATACTGTTAGAGACTTTTCCGAACTCTGCCTGTAACTCACTAGAGGCCCGGGAAACAAAGAGAAGATGTGTACGAACGAGATATCCAGCAACAAGAAGAAGGAAAAGGATTGAATAGAGGAACTCCCGAACATTTGGCGATCTCAGATGTGTCGATATCAATGGTGACTCATTATTTCGATGAATCATTTCTTCGGACAGAAGAAGATTATGTAAACACTTACTCGAAATCGTCCAACACTAGTGTATCAATCTCAAACACACTATTCATGCAAGTGGTTTTCTCGATGAACTTCTTTCTACACAGGCAAAGGATCATAAACGCTTGACTTTTTAAGTGTGGTAAGAAATCAGAGTTGCTTTTCCAAGGGTATAAAAAGAATAGGTTTTGACTTTTAAAGGAATGGAAGAGTTAGAGAAAATGCAACTTTAGGGAACTTGTTGCTTGAGAGAGAGAGAGAGAGAGAGAGAGAGAGAGAGAGAGAGAGAGAGATTAGCTTTATGGCTTCTGAGATCAAATCTGCTTTCTGTCCAGACAAGGAAATTCTTTTTAAATTTCCTTCTATATCTACTTCATGATAAGATTCACCTTAGCCCTTCAATTTCTACTTCAATACGGTAGGTGGCAACTATATTAGTGGGTGGGAGTGTGCAACAATGGTAGTAATAATAGTGGTTGGGTGGGTGCGGGTATGGGTGTGGGTGTGGGTGTGGGTGTGGGTGTGTGTGTGGTGGTGGTGTGTGTGTGTGTGTGGGGGGGGGGGGGGGGGGGGGGGGGGGGATTGGGGTATAGTGGAAGAAAGAAGAAGGGGTAAAATAATATAACATGAGATTGTACACATTCTTGTAATGCCTTTTTTCTTTCCAAGTGAATGAGAGACTTAGTTACACATCGCACTTCATAGATACATGGTTTTACCTGGCTCATTGGATGAATGCCACGTGTCTATACTCGTAAGACTTTCCTTATAGGATCATCTTTCCAAAACTATAAGGGTCAACACATAGTGTAGCGTCATGCATGGATAAGGATTGACTTCCTTTGAGAAATGGGCCACCTTTTATTGTATGTCCATTTGAAGATGAATACTAAGTATTCAGCCACACAAATAGAATTTGTGGGCGAATGCTTGGTGGCATGGCCGACTTCGCTACAGTAAGGGTGCTCTAAGCCACGACATGACAAAGTCAATCAGGACTCTCAGGATTTTCTGGATTGGTTGACTTAACAAGGAAGTTCGCCAAGGAAGGTTGCGAAGATTGTCTTCTGTGGTAGACCTCCTGAGCCCTTCTAAGGTTGCGAAGATTGTCTTCCATGTTAAATTGGAGCATCCAATTCCAACCCAAAAGCAATTGGTAATGGGTGGAGTAGCCCATGATCTTATATATTGAGTAGCAAGGCGTTACATTCCGATGTGGAACGTGTTAGGATCTGAAAGGATGTACGGGAATTCAACTTTTTATTTGAACCAGTGTCGGGAACAATGTATTGGTTACTCTAGGCTAACAAGTACTGAATGACTTCCAATATAGGACCAGAGCTCTTGAAAGACCTTAGGGAAACCATTATAACCAATTTGCACCTTATCTTGATGAAAAGTTATAAGTACATAAGATGATATTCAGTCTTTCTAATGATCTTCACCTTATGAAAGGATTTATCCTTTGAAGAGTGGTTGATTCGAACCCAATTCAGCAAATAAGATAAAGTAAGACCAAACCTGAGTTATTGTGCTTCCATTCCATTTTCTTGCAATGTTAGATTCAGCTCTTTCTTGGTCCTCTGGAAGGGCAGCCGTCTGTAAAAATCACTGGGTATATGATCTTTTTGTTGCGTTCACATCCTAGTGTTATACTTCTTTGCTTTTATATTTGTTCCACGTAACTATCTTTCAATTTCTCACGGAAACAAAATGAATCCTAGTGTTATACTTCTTTGCTTTTATATTTGTTCCACGTAACTATGTTTCAATTTCTCACGGAAACAAAATGAAAAAGAGAGGAAAAACACTTATAATTGTTGCTATGGCTAAGTAGGTCAAAATACCAATTATTTGATAAGATTACAATATAATGAAATCAAACCATGAGGTTTATTAAAAGAGTATCTTTAACCAACTGTAGATTCCATTGGGTATAACATGCTTAAACCTTTTCCTACGACATGTGTTGAGAGTATAAACACTTAAGTTACACCCTCTCTAACAGCTTAAGCTTTTAGAGTGGATGGTTGCTAACATGGTATCAGAGCAGGTAAAGGTCCGGAGTGTTGAGAGATGTTTTATTATTTTTGGTCTTACTATTAGTTTATGCTATTAGCCTATTCCCTTCTCTAAGGGCACTCTTGTAATTATGTTATTTTATTATTGATGAATAAAATGCGAGAGAGCAACGTTAGTTCTCTCTAAGCTTTCTAAAAAACTCAACATGGTATCAGAGCCACCCTAAGTAGGGTTAGGGTTATCATAGAAGCAACCACCACCGACGGGTGGCAGCCCGTTGCCCGCCGGAACTTCTGTTAACCTCTTTTCTGAAGCTTAATACCTGATAGTGTTCATCGGAGAAAAGAATATTTTTCTCAAAAATGAAGTTTCAGATGTGCAATTTCTTCCTGATTTGGAGTTGTTTGCTGCCTGGATTTGGTTCATTTGGGTGCGATTAGGTCTCCTTTCCCCAACCCATGTGTTTCTACTAGCGATTGAAGGAAAACCAAAGTTTTGTTGGTACGGCTAGGGCTTTTTCTAGTTGTTTTTGGTTCGATCAGACCTTGATTGCATGTTTGTCTGTTTGTCAATTGTATGGTTGGGCCAGTGCCGTTAGTGTCCAAGCAGTACCTCATTTGTTCACTTAGGGCTTGTTTGGTTGTTTTGTGTGTGTGTGTGTGTGTGAGAGAGAGAGAGAGAGAGAGAAAAGAAGAAGAGAGAGAGAGGCTCAATGCCTTTTAGCTTTGGGCTTTAATGAAGTCTTGTTTCTTTAGTCTTCCAAACTTCGGTGTTCGTATTCACTCCCACCTTCAGTTTGAGGGGGAGAATATAAGGAGATAGGACCATGTAACGGGACACGAGGAGGAGGCCCGCTATATCACATGGGCGACGAGACCACTCAAATAGGGACCTGCTACACCGCATGGGTTGGTGTGTTTGAACACACAGCACCCCTTCAACTTGAGGGGGAGTGTTGAAGACAAGACAACTACCTCTATTTATGTGTCACACGATGGATTATTCCGTGGGCACATCTCACCTTTCTCTATGTGATTTTGGAGCTTTGGATGTTTGTATGACGAGACCACCTAAGAGGAGCCGCACGTGGACGAGAGACTACCTAAGAGGGGCCACTACAACAACCTACAAGGTGGAGTTTTAGAGAGGATAGTTTGGTATAAGATTGTCTTCCATATTCGTGTGCAAGTTGGACACTTCAACAAGTATCCGTGTGCCAACTTGAGGGGGAGTGTTGGAAGATATGAAAGATTGAGATATGGGAAGATAATATTGAGCTATGGGAAGATACTGATTTGAAGAGTTTGGGGAGATTTGATAATATTAGAAAAGATTTTATTATATTTTTATACCTTAATTAGGTGGTTGTAAATCCTATATAAAGGCTCTTCATATTGTGATTAATGATAAGTTTGATTATTTAGAAATTCCACAGGGAGTTCAACCCTCGCCATCACCCTAATTTCTAAAATTTCCACGTGTTTTGGCCACACATGAGGGGGCGTGTTGAGAATATAAATACTTAAGTTACACCCTCTCTAACAACTTAAGCTTTTAGAGTAGATGGTTGTTAACACCATGAAAACAAATGATATCTCAAAACATCTTAAGAGGATTTCGCTCTTGGATGCAATCTCTAAGGACTATGTACAACGACGGGGACGGCAATGGGCAACCTTTGGGATGGTTGGTCTATCTAACCCAAATATGATTTAATTTAAGGTCATCCCATCTCAAAATCTTACTCATGTTCCCTAGACCAATGGCTTACGATCATCTTCACTAGAGATTTCTATTGTATGTGCAGAACATGATGAGCTTCAATCGGAAATGGAAAAAACTATGGAACTCTGCACAGCTACAGTGAGGTTCTTGATGCTAATAAGTGGATTATCGTAAGGTTTTCAATAGCTCAAAGGGGTCAGCTAGCGAGATGCACACTGTTGTGTTCAATATGGTTATGAGGCTTTTAATCACACCGTGAAGAGGTGGTATAGCAGAGTCTAATGGTGTTTGAAGTATAACAAGATAAATAATAGGTGGCAGTCCTCTGTTGTCAAAATCGTACGATTCGCGATACGAATCTTATGATTCGATACGATTCATCATGAAAACGATACGTATCGATGCACGAATCGAACATGTAAAAGAATCTAAGGTGAATCTTACGATTCGCAAGTGAATCTTACGATTCACCTGACTGCTAGGCACAAAACTTAATTGCTCTATTTTTTTTTTGTTTTTTTGTTTTTCAATTTTTTCTTAAAAAATTGATTACCAACCTTCTTTTAAACCACTTAGGATATGTTTATACAAGCCTAGAACAAAAATGATATGTTTATACAAGCCTAGAAAAGAAAAGAATATGTTTATATGGTTTTTTTAATTTTGTTACCGAATCTTACGATTCACGATTTGCGAATCCCGATTCGATTCACATGTATCATTTCGATTCACGATACGAATTCCGATTTGACAACTATGGATGGCACCAATATTGAATCTTAATATGCTAATGATATGAAAGTTAGGGAAAAGTTGATGAGTCAGTTGTGATTCTTGTGCACCTTGATGTGCTTTCAAACAATTCTGGACTTGAATATTAATCTTAACAAGAGATTGGAGAGGAGGAAGGGTGGATAGATTGGCTGGAGTCTACAGATGTAAAGTGTTTTCATCTGCCTGTTTAAGGCTTTCCTTGGGATCCTCAGTTAGAACCAATAGGATACGCACTGCCATGATTGAGATATTTGGCAGGCCATAAGCAAAGTGAAAAGGTCAATCACTCTGAAGGGGACGGCCACTTTCTTTGATCAAAAGTATTGTATATAGAATGTCCATGTGTTTTACATCACTAATTTCAATCCCTACTTCGATGGTCATAAGGTTAGAAAAGCTCCAAATAGATTTCTTGTAGAGAGAGCTAAGGGATGAATTCAAGTATTCTCCCCGTACTACTAGTATAGAAGAGAGGTTAGGACATCCAATGGAGTGAGTATCTAGAAGAGCATTTGGAAGGGATGGGATGAAATCTCAAAGCATGTGAGGGTAGAGTTCAGGAGTGGGCAGCAAACTCTATACTGGATTTGGGGTTAGATTCATGAGCAGGCAGCAAATTCAATATCGGGCTGCCCACTGGTGCATGGACGATCCCTTCTATAGGCGATTTATTGGCTTGTACAGGATTATAGCGAATTGATAAGCTCTAGCGGTAGATATGTTAGGTTATAAAAGGGTAAGGTGGGTTGGGATATCCAATTCATTAACCTTTGCAGGAAAAGAAATGGAAGTGATAAGAGCTTTTGTGGGTTCTAAATGATCGAACCATAGTGGAGGTAAGGGATTCAGGTATGAGGCCAGCAAAGTTCCTTTAAAGCTACTTTATAGACTAAGCCTGCATGCTAAATACTTTCTGACAGCATGGATTTCTTCTTAGATCATAATCCATACATGTATTTCCAATTATGCTATCTATTCTTCAGTTCTAACTTCATAGATTACATGTTTTGGTCATGTAATTTGAATGCTTCAAATGTTACCATGCAACGGTATAAGTTATAGTGTATACTTGAGATCAGTTAAATGAAACATGGACTAATGAATTTTTATACGCTCTTACTTGTATGTTAACGCATGGAGGTGTATTACTCTAGAATCTGAATTGTAAACCGATGTTGAAGAATTTTCCAGACCAGTTTCTTCATGGATGTCGTCTTCTGCTTCCACATTATTTTCCCATTCCAAGGATAATATATGCTGATTGCTGAACCATAAAATTTTGTTTTATTTCACATAATTCCAACTTCTGTGATTTCACTGGACTTGCAGAAAACTTCATGTTTCCGCAATAACTATTCTAACGGATTAAGCAACAGACATTTGTACCGTGAAGTTAGATGTCAAACGAGGCATAATTCCAACTTCTGTCATTTCACTGGACTTACAGAAAACTTCATGTTTCCGCAAAAACTCTATTCTAACGGATTAAGCAACTGAAGCAAATTTGTACCGTGAAGTTAGATGTCAAACAAGGCTGCAACTGAACGACAAGAAGAATCAGTCTTTTCTTCAAAGTACATTTTCCTTGGAAGATGAGACTAAAGCCTATACGGAAGAAAACTAAAATAAGTACAATAAAACAGTTAAATCATTTAACAGCATCAATAGGCAAAATGAGAATAAAATGCAAACTAGGAGCATAAGAGACTAGAATGAGATGGCACAAGGTGCAGTTCACAAAATTAGAGGACCTCCGGGAGACAAAAGGAAGAATATGGTAACAACCATCAAAAGCAAAATGCATCAATCTCAATGTTAGAGAGTGATTTCTAGAAAATGCATTATCTTTGATGCCAACTAGAGGAAAACCTTATTATACTTTCCACCATTACTTCCATTTGTTAAAGTTGAAAACTTGAAATATAAATAAAGAAAAGAGAAAACAAAAGGTGATGCATTTTTAGGTTTGTGCGGCAAGTTGTAACACCTGCAGACCTCGATTCCACGGCAACTGTTGCCTGGTACTATTTCAACAGTGTTGATGATTTTGTGAGCACATCACCTTATTTTACATCATATTGTTAAAGAGATTAAAAATAATGTGCAATACGAAGCTATTCAACTGTTGCCTGGTACTATTTCAACAGTGTTGATGATTTTGTGAGCACATCACCTTATTTTACATCATATTGTTAAAGAGATTAAAAATAATTTGCAATACGAAGCTACTTGAATAATTGATTTTGTTTCAACATTCTATCTTTCTGAACTAGTGCGTGACATGTCATATCCACAAAAATTCAAAAGATAATGCAGAACATGTAACAAACTTGATACCATTTTTAACAGCATGAAGTCAATTATTGAGCGATACAACAAATCAAAAGAGGAAAATCACCAATTGGCAAATCCAGCTTCTGAAGTCAAGGTAATCTTTGGTAGCAGTCTTCCAATTTATTTTGTAAGGTTGCGTTCATACTATCACGTACTCGGATATGTTTTTCATCCATTGAATCTGCCATGACTTTGACACAAGCATAAGAAAAGAAGAAGATTTTCCTAATAGAAGTAGAGTTCAAATATTTCTAGTCTTCGGAGATTGTTGGATCTTTAACCAGTGGCTTCATGTATGAATATCCTAAGGTATGGATGGGTGATTGTTGCAATAAACAGAAGCTCATTTATTTTCATGCGATGTAATATTCATCATATCATACTCTTCTGGAAGGATAATATCTAGATAATTTCCAAACGATGAACATGGGCACATGACATGATGATAAATGTTGACCCAAGGACACCAAAAATATTACATGAAAAAATACTACATAGCTGTAATTGCATTTACCTTCAGTTCTTGTCTTCTTGTTTCTTTTGTTCAAATTTTATATTACCTAACATTGATGTCATGAACATTCCATGATTATAATCAGAACTACATAGAGAGCAGTAGAATCATGTGAAGAACACTAAAAATATTACATGAAAATATACTACATAGCTGCAATTGCATTTACCTTCAGTTCTTGTCTTCTTGTTTCTTTTGTTCAAATTTTGTATTACCTAACATAGATGTCATGAACATTCCATGATTATAGTCAGAACTATATAGAGAGCAGTATAATCATGTCAATCACAAGATCAATCAAGTAACTATTGAAGATAGAGCTACATTTACCAACAAAAAAAAAAAACTAAAAATTTGAATGCACTGTCACCAAAGAATCAGTGTATAATCAATTTTCTGATCCAACCATAATAGTTCACCTTATTTCAATCAAATCTTATAGTCACATCTATATATAACTTGTTCAACATTTACCAAGTTCACTTCTAGGACTTCATTTTGAATAATGTTTTCACGACCCCCTTTGGGTTCAAGATCTAGCTAGCGCTCAGAAGATAATCCAAATAGTTTCAAATTCCCAGTGTAGCTAATCCATGTCACCAGTTTAAATTTCCTAATGAAGCTAATCCTGCGGTTCAGAACAAGGAGAGTGCCCTATAAGTTCATAATCACAAATACCACAATGTACTTGATCATTACTAGGGAACTAAGCAGTTCTTACCTATTGATAAATTTGTGGCTGTAGTTGTCGGCTTTCAGTGCTTTATATGTTGGCGTTGACCAGTAAAGCCGCATTTGTGGAAGTTCTTGCTCCACGCAAGACTTAAAACTTCATTTAGTCCCTCCATCAAGCAGGCCATATTCACGCGGCGCACTTTTCATCAATTCAATGTCACCATTTGAGGTTACAAGTTATACCCATAAATACAAAGAGACCTCTGTATCTAGGTGCATGGAATAGGATAATCGCAGTGCATGTCTTAAGTCATTTCTCCATCAAGATAAAATCTTGCATTTCAGCAAGTATAACACAGCTTACGCTCTACACCATGAATATAGTTCATCATATAGGTCACTCAACTCAACTAAGCCTTTCTCCCAAATATTTGGGATCAACGACCATAGCCTCATCCACAACCTACACGTTATCAAGTCTTTTTTTCTCACCTCTACCCACATCAATTTTGCTCTCTCCCTACCCCTAGCATTACCTTCAATGTGTAAATTATCAATTGTCCTAACCGGTGCATTTATTAGTCTTCTTTTTACATGTCCAAACCATCTTCATCGAGTTTCTCATATTTGTCATATAGGTTAGTGCGTACGGCTCTGATAGCTGTTCAAATGCAAATGGCCTTCATGGGTATTTAGAAAATAGGTTCAGAACACCTTGGCATAACCAAAAAAAAAATCGGTAAATATAATGGATGTTTACGCAGCTTAAAGTTTGTTACCCAAGTATCACATTGCAGTGCAAAATAATTTTCTTGAATCTGATTATTGAGCTTGCAAAACATGAAACCTCATTAGTGCATCTCTAGTTACCACAAACAGTAATATAGGCACTTTATCAGATATCTAATAAATCATGTCATTACCTTTGATTGAATTATTTATAAACTATGGTTCTTGTTATGACAAGTAAATAACCAACTCATGGGACAATTGTCTGCAGAAGATGTTCTGTATTGATAATACAATCCAAAATGTTGGTATATGGAATTATTACCTTATCATATCCTTAATTATTGCTGATAGAAGGCATATGAGTATGTCCTAACTCTTGGCGTTGTACTTGACAGTTCTGGCAAAGGGAGGCAGCAATGCTGAGGCAAAACTTACAGAGCTTGCAAGAAAATCATCGGTAAAATCTTTACTCCTGCTAAAAAATGTAATGCAACTGAATTTCGTCGATTAAGATAGTATTCAAGCCAAGTAATGTAACTGGAACTGTCCCGAATATAGTAATTGTAATCCGAATTTTTCATAAACGACTATTCCCTTTAGATAAGGTATATCAAAAAGAAAATTACTTGTTCGAAATAGTCAAGAATTGGATTTCGGACACTCACACAAGCCCACATCTCATAGACGAGTTTTATGAACTCAAAAAAGAGTACTCTTTCATTGTAAGACTTGCCAAAAAACTTAACCCCACATAGGCAGTTAACCCCAAAATTAGCCCCATAAAGGGGTGGTGTTAAAAAATAGCCCCAGATAGCTAGGTAAAAGGCAGCATTATCGTCACATAGGGGTTTAATTCCAAAATTAACCTCACAAAGGTATTTAAGTGTTAATATTTTTGGCCAATTTTAGAATTTTCATAAGTATTGAGGGAAATCTTTACAGTTTCACTTTAGTTCGAAACCACAGGGGGGTAACTGTCCACTTTTGAAGTACAGGAGAATAAGTGAAAATGGGCCTAACCACAAGGGGTTAAAATGTAATTAACCCTTTGTTTTATTATTCTTGGGACTTTGGGCCAAAGTAATGAAGTCAAATCCCATGTGTCCTCGTGTCTACAATTGATAGATATGTCATACTAACACTTTGTCAGTATGCTAGTATGGCAGTCAATATATCATAATTCAAAAAAAAAAGACAAAAAAGACACATTATATGTCAACATAAACTCCCAGTCTCAAGACTCATGTCCCAAAAGCAGACAACCTACATTAAACATGTAGTCCCACCTCAAAATCATGTTAAGAATCTTCAATCTTACAACAAGGTATAGCTTAAGAAGAAAGTAATGGGATAATTTTATTCCACTAATATGTACAATATTTATACACCAAGAGAAGAAAAGAAAAAAAGGAAAGAAGAAAAGAAAAGGAAAGAATACATATAAGATCAAATCTTGTCAAATCCTAATTAACTAATTAACATAAATAACAAGATACGTAAATTACTATAAAGATAAATTCCTATAATTCCAACACTCCCCCTCAAGCTGGAGCGAATGGATTCATGAGACCAAGCTTGACCACAGAAGACTTCAAAAGAGACGGTCCAACGGATTTGGTAAAAACATCAGCTGTCTGATCTGAAGAGGGAACAAAGCACGGAGTAATAATACCAGCACGAACTTTCTCACGAATAAAATGAATGTCGACTTCCACATGTTTGGTACGTTCATGAAGAACAGAGTCAGAAGCGAGCATAATAGCAGACTTATTGTCACAAAACAGTGTAGAGGGCTCATTCACAGGGAACCCTAGTTCTTGTAAAAGAGATCTGAGCCATAAAAGTTCACAAGAACCTTGTGCCATAGCACGATATTCAGCTTCAGCTGATGATCTTGAGACAACTGCTTGTTTCTTGCTTTTCCAAGAGATAAGGTGTTTACCATAAAAGGTACAGAAACCTGAAGTTGAGCGTCTATCACTCTTGGAACCAGCATAGTCGGCATCCGTAAAGCATGAGACCCCAGATTGTTTTCCTGCAGTGAAGAAAAGACCCAAACCCGGGCAAGTTTTTAAATACCGAAGAATATGATGAACTGCGTCCATATGAGAAGTACGTGGGGCATGCATGAACTGACTCACAACGCTGACAGCAAATGTGAGATCAGGCCGTGTGTTGGTCAAATAAATAAGACGACCAACAAGACGCTGATAAGAAGATGGATCAGACAAAAGCTCTCCTGACTCAGAAGATAATTTGAGATTCGGATCCATAGGTGTGGAAGCAGGGCGACAGCCCATCATACCTGTATCACTGAGAAGATCCAAAATATACTTCCTTTGGGTCATCGAGATCCTATGGCGAGACCGGGCAATCTCAATACCAAGGAAATACCGAAGGAGACCCAAATCTTTAACATCAAAAAAAGTTCCAAGTTTCTTCTTTACCCCTGTGATTCCTGTAGTGTCATCACCAGTAATAATGATATCATCGACATAAACAGATAAGATGATACATCGACCGTCTGGACGACGTCTAATGAAGCAAGTGTGATCAGAGTGGCATCTGGTGAATCCAATAGACAGAACCACATCACTAAAACGACTGAACCATGCCCGAGGAGACTGTTTCAACCCATAAAGAGACTTACGTAATCGGCAAACTTTCCCAGAATACTCCCCCTCAGCCCGAAAACCCGGAGGGGGGTCCATATAAATAGTCTCCTGAAGATCCCCATTCAAAAAGGCATTTTTTACGTCAAGTTGATGAAGAGGCCAAGAGTAAGAGGCAGCCAAAGAAATAATAAGACGAACAGTAGTAAGCTTGGCCACGGGAGCAAAGGTGGCACTGAAATCTTTGCCTGGAATTTGAGTAAATCCTTTGGCAACCAGTCGAGCCTTATAACGATCAATAGTGCCATCAGGAAGATACTTAACAGTGAAAACCCATTTGCAGCCAACTGTCTTTTCCCCCGGAGGGAGAGAAACAAGCTCCCAAGTTTTGTTTCGTTGAAGAGCATCCATTTCTGCTTGCATAGCGGTTACCCAGTGTGAATTCTGGAGAGCCTCAGACATAGACCGGGGAATTGAAACGGAATCAACCTGACTAAGAAAAGCATGATAGGGACCTGAAAGAGCAGAGTAAGAGATATACTGGGAAAGAGGATGATTAGTAGAGCAAGAGTAACCATACCGATTTACCGGGCGAGGAACACGGATGGATCGTCTTAATGGTGGAGGAGAAGGAGGACCCGGATCCGGAGAAGTATCTGGTAGCGGAGCATGAGCCTGTGGACGTCGAGAGTAGCGGAATTCAGGAGAAGATGTTATTACTGGTGGAAGGGAAACCTCAGGAGAATGAGAGTCAAAAACAGGAATAGGACGGGGAAGTTCATCCGGCACAAGATGAGTTTCCTGAGGGACCGAGGCAAGGGAAGGATAAGGACCTGCAAAGAAAGGAACATCTTCCAAAAAAGTAACATCCATAGAATTATAAGAACGACGAGAAACAGGATTATAGCACCGATAACCTTTAGACATGGGGGAATACCCTAGAAAGACACAGCGAATAGCCTTATCATCTAGTTTAGTGCGAAGAGGACTACGGTCCTGAACAAAACACGTGCATCCAAACACACGGGGTAAAACATGAAAAAGAGTACAATCGGGCTGAAGAATATGCAGTGGAGCCTGTCCGTTTAAAACACGACTCGGGGTACGATTTATGAGATAAGTTGCTGTGAGAACAGCAAAGTGCCAGAAGTATTTAGGCACCTCCATACCACGAAGAAGGCATCGGACCACAGACATAATGTGACGGTTTTTGCGTTCCGCCACACCATTCTGTTCCGGGGTATATGTACAACTAAATTGGTGGAGAATTCCCTGTTTATTTAGTTCAGAACAAAAATCATTAGAGATATATTCACGACCATTATCAGATCGGAGTGTGCGAACAACGGTGTGATACTGGGTTTTGATCATTTGTAAAAACTGAATAAACAAAGGAAAAACCTCAGATTTTTTCTTAAGGAGATAAACCCATGTGCAACGTGAATAATCATCAATGAAGGTGACATAATATCGGTACCCGTTTAAAGCAGTAACAGGGGAAGGTCCCCACACATCCGAATGTATAATATCAAAAACACAAAGAGCACGAGACATGCGAGGAATATAAGTAGAACGAGTATGTTTAGAAAGTTCACACACCACACAATGAAATTTATGAGTCTTACAAGCTTTTATTAACTCTGGAAAAAGTAAACAAAGATATTGAAAATTAGCATGTCCTAGGCGAGCATGCCATAACTCTAAAATCTTATCAGAAAAAGAACTGGAAGATGAACTAGGTAGAACAGACGCTTGTAGACTAGAAGACACAGGTGGTGGTGGTGGTTCCCCGAAGAAATAAAGTCCATCACGCTCATGGCCCGTACCAAAAATCTTCTTCGAAGTCAGGTCCTGCAAGAGACAACGATCAGGTAAGAAAATAACAGCACAATTATAACTCTTGGCAAGACGACTAACAGACAAGAGATTGAGGGAGAAATGAGGGACATGAAGTACAGAGGACAATGTAATATCTGAAGATAAACAAACATCACCCTGACTATGGACACGAGTTGTTGAACCATCAGCGATACTCACAGTCTGGTTAACAGGTGTAAAGGGGGACGAAAAAAGTGATAACTCACCGGTCATGTGATCAGAGGCTCCTGAGTCCAGAACCCACCGTGAGCCTGACTTAACCTGTAAAGTTGTGGAAGTACCTGTAGCAAGAGCGGCAGTAGAAGAAGAGCCAGGATGAGCCTGCTGAAGGAGAGTGCCAAGTTGAGTCTGAATCTGACCAATCTGGGACTGAAGCAAATTCTGATTCTGATGAAGTTGACCAATATCTGGAGCAACAGGATCCGGGCCAGAATCAGCTATGGCAGCAACACGGGAAGATCCAGGATTGCGGCCACGACCATACTGTTTCTTCAACTCAGGATGAAGTTTAAAGCAACGGTCTTTGGTATGCCCAACAACATTACAATACTTACAAATAGGTGGTTGCCGACCACCATGGCGAGCTCCAGAATTAGCTGCAAAGGCCATCTGATCAGGAACAGCAGGAGGATCAGGAACAGGAGCAAGAGAAGCCTGAATCAAGCGTCGTCGACGCTCATCACCATCAATGGTAGCAAAGGCCTCATACAGCGAAGGCATAGGGATGTGTTCAAAATCTGAGTGTGAAGAAATTCAAACTCAGATTTCAAACCCATCAAGAACTGATAAGTGTGCAAACGATCAAGACGATGAATAATAACAGTAGCAGCTTCAGCAGCAATATCATCAAGGGGCTCATACTGAGCTAATTCCTCCAACGGGACTGAAGATAGCCGAAAAAATCAGAGACACTAAGCCGAAGTGAGTCCTAGGAGGCATGAGAGATCTCCCGATGAAGCTGATAAATACGGGACTCGTTCCGCTTATGAGCATACATCTTGGTCAAAGCATCCCAAAGACCATGGACAGAAGTGTGATACATAAACATCTGATAAATACGAGTTTCCATAGAGTTAAAGAACCAGCCCAAGATAGCACAATTATCCATAGTCCATTGATCGAATGTGGAATCAGTGATAGCAAGCTTAGGCACTTTGCCAAATAGCCAACTAGTCTTTCCTTTGGCACCAAGGAAAAGACAGAGAGAATGAGACCATGCGGCAAAATTGTGTCCATCCAATAGGACACTTGTAACACGTTGCGCAGGAATATGCTGAGATAAGGAGAGATCCGGACGAGATGGGAACACAGGAGCATTAGCTGGGTGGTGTTTGGGTGAGGTGGCGAGGGCTGGTGGTGCTGCTGCTGTGCGGCGCAGAGGTGTGGTGGTGGTTGGTGTGCGGCGGAAGTTGTAGGTGGGCTAGGGTTTCTCTTCTTTTGGCTCTGATACCAAGAAGAAAGTAATGGGATAATTTTATTCCACCAATATGTACAATATTTATACACCAAGAGAAGAAAAGAAAAAAAGGAAAGAAGAAAAGAAAAGGAAAGAATACAGATAAGATCAAATCTTGTCAAATCCTAATTAACTAATTAACATAAATAACAAGATACGTAAATTACTATAAAGATAAATTCCTATAATTCCAACAGCTTATTACATAATAAAGGATATGAACCTTTATTCACATGATTCAAAGTATTGACCTTGACCAATATATGTACTTCTGGCTTGTTTTTTAGTATTTGTAATTTAATTATCATGTAATCCTGCAGTAGACCTATTAGGAAATACGTTATTGAACGAATTAGGTTATTTTGAAAGTTGGTTGATGGTGTATTTACTTTATTAGTGCACCAGTTTTCTTATTCTTTTTCTTCTATGACATTTTTAAATCTTCGGATTATTTTTATCTTAATTCTAGTGTCATTGCACAACACCCAATATTGTGACGCGATGCCGCTAAGTCATCTCGAGAATACCAGGACAATATTCAAAATCTCGATTTTACACAATGTTTAGGGAAGTCAACAAGAAGATTGAAGTCATGTTATCAATGCCAAATAGCAAGAATCATTAAATGTAGTCGGGCCCAAGAAGTTGACCTTTCAAAGCTTTACTATGTTTATTTGAGTATTTCAAATTTAAGTGTATTGATTCTTACGACAAACTAACATCTAAGGATGCCTCGCCAAGTTTCTCGGCAATACTTAAAGTGGGCATCCAAAAACACGTTAGGCATACCTTATTTCCCTCTTATGATGTCCGCGGACAAAAAAGTGTGTAAAATTCTAATACCCACAAAAAGCATGTAAAGAGCCACTCATTCATGGTGGCTATATGCCACTAAGCCAAGTGTGACATGTTTGATTCCAATGTAGAGCAAGATCAAGCATGATGAATTAGAAAAGTGGTTACTATAAATCTACATTATTTGCACGATATTTATATCATAAGCATTAATGGCAGCAACCAAATTTCAGCTTATGGAAAGAAAAAAAAAAACCCTTGCAAATAGAAGGTATGAATAACGCACAAGAAGAATATTTTTGGCTGACCTTCTAACATATAAACATATATTATAAAGCCTCCCATGAAGCACGGACACTTTTAAGAAGGTAACGTGTCGCAACTGACACACAAACACGACACATAGCAGACACTTCTCGTAGCGTGCCAGCGTGCAATTTTTTTTTAAGACTTTTTTGTGCCGTGCCTTGTCCATGTCGGGCCTGCCCGCATCCGTGCTTCATCAGGTATATGCCAGCTGAATTGGGCTCTCTCTCAAAAACATGCCCCACACATGCATATCAAAAACTCCGGATGCCAAACTAAAGGCTTCAAGAAATTTATCCAAGTATGTACATCTGATAATCACAGGCAAATGATGGGTGAAGAGCTTTCTGGTTTGGGCGTCAAAGATTTACAGAATCTGGAAAACCAACTGGAAATGAGTCTTCGGGGAGTCCGTATGAAGAAGGTTAGACACTATCCTTCCACCCACAAAGCTCAACCTATGATCTTCCGTATTCTCCAACACATGGATGATCTTAAAACACATTTTTTCAATTTTGCAGGACCAAATTTTAGTTGATGAAATACAAGAACTAAACCGAAAGGTCAGCCTGAAAATCTAGCCACTAATTGTCCCTTTTTATCTTTGAGAAATTAGTTTCATTCCAACTGGCTTAATTTTATTGCCTTTGTTGCAGGGAAATCTCATTCACCAAGAAAATGTGGAACTGTATAAGAAGGTAAACATGTTGCGTGAAGAAAATATGGATTTACATAAAGAGGTATTTGTGTAGAAAGTTAAAAAAACAGCCTAAAATATGCTAAAAGCACAGATATATTTAGAATGTTTCACTATCACCCTTAGCAAAAACCTTTTGCAACTCAGGTCTATGGAACAAGAGATGCAAACGGAGCAAACACAGATGCCCTTCTCTCAAGCAGTTTAAGCATCGAAGACGACGCACATGCACAGGTGCATCTCCAGCTTTGCCAGCCACAGACACAGCCACAGCCACTAAACTATGACTCACCAGAAAGAGCTACAAAATTGGGGTAAATTTTCACCCAGACAACAAACATCTCAATTATGAAAAATATTCTTTTGCCATAATTTTGATTCCACCCTTGTTTTGTTGTAAACGCAGCAGATTGCAACTTTACTAGAGGAGAAGATGGATAAACTGTTTATAACCAACAAAAGGCAACATGTCACAAGATTATGCTTCTATTAGTAAGATAAGAAGTGGTCTAGAACCACAGACACTCTTCAGACAAACTTTGATTTGAAACTCACTGAAATCAACTCTAGCATGTGTGAAATGACCAAAGAAACCAAGTATGTGAAATTATGATGTCAGGTAATAAAGGAAAGGAAAATCCTACGATGCATCTTATTGGTTTAGGATGTATCATACATTCTAGTTGTTTTGGTGCTAAAATGTTGTACTTGGATGCTAAAATAGCGGTTTCCAAAAGCAAAGTGATTTTTTCACAAGTTTGGTGGTTTTCAAAGTTACATGGAATGTATGATACATCCTAAACCAGGGGTGTATCATAGAAGTTCCCTTAAGGAAAAGGTTGAGAGCATTTCACATGTCATTTGATTTGAGCAATTAGAAAATTGCAGTATACTTGAGATGGACAGTTGGCTATAAAACTGATGCACACAATCCGTTTTCACACAGATTGTCTGAAAATGTACCTAGTCATTTGGCGTGAACACAAAATTACCTACAGAATGCAAGAGATGCAAAAGAAATGCCTAAATAGGTACAAAATTTACAAATGAAACATCTCATACAAAATACTTGACAAAATTCATATGATTCATGAAAGCATAAACATGAATATTTGCACTATGAAAGAGCATGGTAGTAAAACAAAATTTTCAAGTAGCATTAACTTGCAGAACTCAAATAGCACGTGAGAATAGCAGAAAAGAAGTTGTTCTACTTTCACCAAGGAAAAACGGTAATACTACCTGTTTCGATAATGCAGTACCTACCTACGTTGTATTTCTTTTGGACTCAAAATTTCTACGACCAGTCAATTGAAAACCACAGAATATACATATAATCTCCACTTAAATTGAAAAGAGAATTCTCAGCTATCTGATTTAATGCCCTCCTTAGAAATCTAGATTCCTTCTCAAAAATTTAAAAAGAAAAAAAAAGTATTAGATTCAGATGATCCAAATCATCCATGTGGTAGTTACAAGTGTAAATTGGAAAATAATTTAATGGAGAGACAAGTGCATATAGTAACAAGTTTAAATAGAAGCCATTTGCAACATCCAACTTTGAATTGGCAAAGATAACCATATGCATTCATGGAAAAGCATCCTATCTAGTCCATGACACTCTTTTTTAAATATAACACAAGATGCAAAAAAAAACCAATTAAAAGAAGACTAGAAAGTTCTCAAGGAATTTCCTTCACAAATTGCAGGAGCCGCACAACTATCTACAAAGGGATGCAAGAGATGATACATGGCAATCATATTGCAATAATATGCAGAACGGTGATAAGAGTAGAGCAACAGAGGTGATAAGGGTAGAGCGAAAGAAGCTAGTTTTACACGCTAAATCAGTTTTCTTCGCATCTCTTCATGTCAAAGGAGATTTTTTCAGTTTTATTAGCTTGCTTATAATGTAAGATAATGACTTGCACTGTTGTGTTGACGTCTGAATTTATTTTCATTTGTTAGTTCTTGTTGCTTCAAATTTTCAAATTATGAGGCAAACTTTTGATAAGATATTGCCTTACATAGAAGAAAATAATGGAAGAAATAAGCGGAAAAACTTAGGTTCGTTAAATTCAGAACTCTAAAGAAAAAGTATAGTATGTTTTAGCTTGCATGAACACTTGGAAACCTGAAGTTTCAACAACAGTCAGTGGAAGACTTGGAAAAAACGAAGGGATATAAGAATCTCAATTGACCCTCAGCCAAAAGAAATAGGTTTGTCCCTGTTCACCCCTCCCACTACCTTGCAAGATTGGAACCACTACTGAGTAATGGCCTTTTAATGACCCGAAAACAATTGCAGTTGAATACTTGAATAGCGAAATCATCACACCTACATTAAGTTGTCATATATCTTTTAAGTTTATTGCAATACGATTGGCACAAGCTAATGGGAGAACCATGTCTACTAACTCCGCAAAACCTAAGCCTACTTACTATTTAGAGTCAAATCCTTGAAATCTATTCCTTCCTTCCACTCTATCTAAAATTATAACCCCACTTCAACAGCATGCCATCACATGCTTTTGACCCCTTCCTCAGATCACTAGCACTGTGATTATTATAACAGAAAGACCAACGGACCTAACTCACCCTCAAAAGACGCCTTATGAGGGGAGGATTACTCAGGCTTATAAGAAGCAAAGACGTGGGCTATGCCCGGGCGATGTGGGACAATCCAACACACCCCTTGGAGCACATCAATAGGAAAAGCCCAACAAGGGGAGGGAGCCGAACTCAACTCTGATACCAAATACAAAGACCAATAGGCCTAACTCACCCTCAAAAACCGCCTGTTGATTACCCAGGCTTATAAAAAACACAGACGGAGGCTATGCCCGGGCAATGTAGGATAATCCAACAATTATCTGTCCTCCTAAATAGTGTAATTACTGAACTTCGTTGCACATATACAAACCATTTTAATTACGGTTATCTTTCTTTGTCCGAAACAGGTGCTGCTACTGCCATCTAACAAATGCATTACCAATTCTACCCTTTCTAGTTTTAATATTCCTCTTGCTATCTGCATTTTGCTGAACTTGTTTGGTTAATATGTCATGTCTAAGCTACCTGACATTTATGTCTAATAAAGTATAACTCATCAAATAAAGCATTTACCAATTCTACCCTTCTAGTTTTAATTTTATTCCTCCTGATATATGCATTTTACGGAACTTGCTTGGTTAATATGCCATGTCTGAGCTACTTGACATTTGTGTCTAATAAAGCATAACTCATCTAATAAATGTTTTATAACATTTTTCTTTCAATTTTATAGGTACACAATGATTGAAATATTAGATTTCACTCTTCATAGATTTGTCATGGGCCAAACAATCTATACCAAGTTCTCAACACCCTCCCACATGTGTGGCCCCGTCTCACAAGAGGCAATATATTGAACTCCTTATAATGGAGACAAATAACAAAGAACAATATGCAAATTAGAACAGGGGATGAGGACGTGAAAGCAAGACTCTTATACCATGTTAAGTTAGTTTAACCTAATACAGTATTGCCCAATAATGTATATCAGACTCTCAAACAAGAATCCTGCTTATTGAAAATAATTGTCAAACCAAAGAAGTCAGATAGGTCATTTGTCAAGAATAATGGTAGCCTGGTAGGCGATACATTTCCTAAATGGTTTTATTCGTTCGCCAGACTTAAAATTCCAAAGAAAAGATTAATTTTTCCAATGGCGCGGCCTAAAATTTCAACGGACTAACTAAGCAAATCCATTAGATGTAAAAATGTAAAGTAACCAGTTCCTCTAAAAGCTCAAGTTGTTAGAGAGTGTACCCAACAATGTATATCACCCTTCAATACCCTCTCTCACGTGTGCTCCAGACGGCCCATAGGGACCTCCACATCCTTGTGCAAGGCGGCCATGAAGTTTCCAACAAGTCTCTCTAGTGAGTCTAAGTATTCACAGAACAATATGTCCTTATCAGAAGTACCCGATAAAGTAGACGAATCTCTACTGTAGGACTGTCGAGTCCCATCTCATTGTGAGCAAGGCGGATCGCTTAGTAGAAGCTGGAGGAAGCATGACCGCGTGACAACTCTCCTCATTTTACACATAGGCAAAGGCCTCCTGAACAGAGAGGAGACTATTCATCCCAAGGACTCGAGTCTCGACTGCGGACATGGTCATACTCTTGATTAATTCCCTGAAGAAAGTTGAAGACCCTCTCTGTATCTAGAAGTTTCCCACACATTTTATAGTCCCAAAGATGATCCAGGTGTTTTCAGGTAGTGGTGAGAAAACATTAGTACTGGATAACAGTCATGTGCATCATGTTTCCCTACTCAGAGCGATCAACAAATCGTCTCAACTCAAACTCTTGCGCCCTTTCCGGGAATAGGTAGAACCAACCGACTCCCAAATATCTCGAGCAGTCTCCATCCCCAAATATCCTTCACCGATCTAAGGAAGCATTGAATGGATTCCCAGGCCATGATTATGGAATTCTCAATCTCCTACTTCTTATAGTCAGCATGCTAGGTGCATGTTTCTCCCATCAACATATTCGATCATCCCTCCACATTTCAAGTAAAGAGTCACCGACTGCGGCCAAGGCAAGTAGTTTTGGCCATTGAACAAGGTTAGTGTGATTTTTCAGGTTTGCGTTATCCAGTGGAGCAACAATTGGGCTCTCTCTCTTAGGCGCTTTTGAACTTCATATGACGGACTAGTGATGTCTATCATTGTGCTAGAACGCAGAGGGAATACCTAAAACAATCACAAACAAATTAGAGAAGATAGGAACAACAATACCAACGGAGTCTGGGCACACACAAACTTAGATTTGAGCACCATATAGGGTGCTAACGAATTAGTCAAGGCTGCTCACGGGTCCATACAAGGGCCAAAGGAAAAAAAACAAAACGCACAACAGGAACTTCGATCAAAACGGCACACACCTAATGATACGGCAAACTTGGATTTGCCCTTGTAGGGGTCGACAAGGCTGGGTGAAGTGGTGATGAGTGTCTCAATCAGGCCAGAGGGGTTGTGGCTGTGCCACATAGTATGGGGTGGTGCATTGGAGGCAGCGACGCAAAGGGTGGAGGGCTTGTCTGGGGTGTGTAGCTACTGGAAGATGGGTTGGGCAGTGTCGGGCCATCAGCTGGTCTGGGTAGGATCGGCTGGGCTTGGGTTGTGTCGACTAGTGGAGTGCCAGTTGGCTTGGTGGTGGTTGGTTATGGTGGTGGTGTTTGTATGGTGGTAATCCTTTATTAGGATGGCTGTAATGCCATGTTGAAACAGTATTTTAGCAAAATTAGGTAACATAAGGTAACATGACACAGTTACCTCTATTTCATTCAATATAAAAATATATGGAATTACAACCATGCCCCTAGGCTAATTATAAAAGACATAAATAAAAACATCACTCAACAAGCTATTTAGGATATTTCTGATCCTAGCCGAAATCTCTATAAATACACCCAAATTTTATGCTTAAGGGCATTGCCTCAAAACCCTGTTTGGTTCCGAGCCAACGTTGTTCAAGTGCCCGTCTTTATATTTCGTACAGGGCCCCAAAATTGACTTGTCCCCATCCTTATGCAACTGGAGCAACGTGAAACTATCAACAGTTAAATGAGTTGTCAACTACCACAATCTTTCCCCTCCATCACGCACCTCCACAACACCCCCATCAAAAAACTTGGTACCTATTTGACTTGGGAGAGGACATAATTGGAGTAATGCTCAAATATAAAAGGCATCACAAAGATTGTACAGAGATGGCTTCTATAGGTACTGCCTACTAAGAAAAATCCATCATTCTTGAGCATATCTAGGCCGCAACATGCCCAAGAATAGAGGACCTAATGAGCTTAGAAGCCAAAAGAAAGGCCATGGGATTGATTCCATCTTCCAGGGACATTCAGAGGATGTATCAAGAAAACCAAGCAGTTAGATAGGCGCAGAAGTAATGGCCATCTACGCGACTGATATAGCATACGCGTCTAGGACTACGAGGATGAAAAAAAAAATAACCTTTTTGGCTTTATACCTCAAATTGACCGGGAAAGATGCCACATTCAGTAAGGCTCGATTGAAGGCGATCCGCCAATGTGGCCTTTATCAATAGTTTTTTCGTGTTTTGAAAACCAACCGAAGTGGTCGGTTTTTTCGGTTTTGGACGATTTTGGGCGGTCGGTTCGGTTCGGTTTTTTAGCTTAGATTTTTTTTTTTAAACCAGCCGTTTGGTCGGTTGGTTCGGTTTTTAAGTTTTGGCTTACCGCCCTAAGTGAAACGCCTCGCCTAGTTCTTTTGAAACATTGACTACAGGCCCTTAGCCGCCAAACAGCCCATTTCTTGCCATAAACAGTTGTTTGTCGAGCGCATTTAGGGTGACAACACCACTCCAATACTTTGAGCATTTGAGGAGCTTCACTTGCAACACATACCCAAGAAGCTGACTTCCTTTCAACGCAAGTAGCCACTCCAGCTCAAACAACACCACATTCAGCATTAACATGTACAAATGAATTTAAAAGGATATACACGGCCTAGGCAACAAATAAATAGTTGTTTGTCTACAGGCCCTTAGCCGCCAAACAGCCCATTTCTTGCCATAAACAGTTGTTTGTCGAGCGCATTTAGGGTGACAACACCACTCCAATACTTTGAGCATTTGAGGAGCTTCACTTGCAACACATACCCAAGAAGCTGACTTCCTTTCAACGCAAGTAGCCACTCCAGCTCAAACAACACCACATTCAGCATTAACATGTACGAATGAATTTAAAAGGATATACACGGCCTAGGCAACAAATAAATATTCTATCAAGATTCTCGCTCTGTCAAATTTATGTGACCATCTTCGTAAATCCAACTTATATTAAGGAAACAGCTATAAATGCATCCACATGCATTAAAAATGTTATATTTTCACAAATTTGTCCCTTACTTTTAATGTTTTCTTTCTAACTTGTTCCTTTATTCTTCTTTGATGTTTTCAATGAGAAGGACAATTATGGAAAGCGAATAAAATGTTTTCATTAACTGCACGATGTGATCAATAGTTTCGTGACAGCCCAAAAAAGGAATAATATTCATATAAAATGGGAAGGAGGGAGTAGATAATACTCAGCAAAAGGGAAAAATCAAAGATGGTGATACTACCAAGTCATCAACACAATAGAGTTCACACACAGAAAAGGCATAGCCGAATGCGACGATCGATTAAATGTTCTAAGTTCTAGATATACACCTCAATAAATTTACACATGCCTCCAGCCAGAGAAATGAGTGCATGCTATGATTACCACTTGCTACAAGTAAAAATTCTGGTAATCTACCACCCAAGAAAATCAATATCCGCAATAATTATGACAAAAAACAATCACTTTACTAATCAAATAATACTAGATTACTGTAATTTAAAAGCCATGGTAATAACATCTATAAATTGCAAGATGCATCATGTAACATTCAAAAAAAAAAAAAAAAGTAAGTGTAAATCAATATGATAAAGTTTCATAAATTAAAGATAGGCAGGCCATATCACACCTTAGGACCTAAGGCGCATTACGCATATGCAAGTGCAGCAAGGCATCAAATATCCGTGTTCTTCCTCCAACTTTGATCTACATTTATTTCAAAAGCAAAGAAAAAAAATGTTAAAAATCATCAACTTGCATCAATAATAACGACACATACAAAGACACAAGTTGTAGTATTTTATTAACACCACAAACTGGAATGTTCAGTAAAATATCAGTAATAACTCAGATTGTTCGGAAGAAAAAGTTAACACGCCATATTTGTTTCCTGAAAAAGGCCGATGATGAAGCCAACTTTATACCAAATTATTTTCTCACCCCTCAATTTTCTCGAGAAACAAACGCATATGCCGATTTGACGCTGAAATCCAGACATTTCACAGCGAGAAACGTTTAGCATAGCACATATGCATTGCGAAAAAACAGTGATGAACGAGATTTACGAAGATCGCATTCTCAAACGGAGATTACAAAACCGATCATTGCGGGACGAATCGCAGAGAAATTGAGATAGAGAAAGTGAGAAAGAAATGCTTCATAGAGGGAGACCTGAAGAATGATGCAGACGTATGTGTGTTTGTATATATATATACACACATATATATATATATATAGAGAGAGAGAGAGAGAGAGAGAGAGAGAGAGAGATGAAAATATCTGAGGAGATGAAACAAAATATCTGAGAGGGGAACATGTGTTTATATAGATTGGGGACTGGGGAGGACGGCCACACGGGATTAACACCTAACCGATGTCGATTTTTTTTTTTTTAATTATTATTATTTTTTTAAGGTTTTTTGGTGTGATTTATTTGGATTTGGGGATTCTAGGGTTTTCGATTCCCCAAAACCGGTTCTAAGTGGGAAACAGCTGCTGTTTCACCGTAGCAAACAGTTGATTAAATTACTGTAAACTACGGAGTAATAATTAAGTGAAAAAGATAAGTATGATTTTGGGGGAGTAGGTGGTGACTGGTGAGTCGACTTGAGTGAGTCATGACTTATCGGCTCTAAGGTTCTACTCCCTCCGTCCCATAATAAGTGTCCACATTTCCTTTTTTGGATGTCCCACAATAAGTGGCTACTTTTTTAAATTGACATATAGCTTTTACTTACTTTCCAAAACTACCCTTATAATAAAGACAAAGAAGCATTTATTTGTGGTCCCAAACAAGCAAAAAGTCAAACACCCATCACATCTAAGGGTAAAATTGGAAAGTGACTCTTTAATGAACCAAATAAATTAATATAATACAAATTTCTTAAACATTGTGCAAAAAGGAAGTGGACACTTATTATGGGACGGAGGGAGTAGAACTTATCGGCTTCAAGCTTAATATTCATGTAATTTTTCTTAATTAAAATTTTAATTATCATTAATACTAAAATAAAATGGTATAATAGCCTTATAATTAAATCGCTATATTCTATAGTAGATATAGAATTTATAAAAGAGCATCTCCATATTTACATAAAACCTATACTAATTTAAATTGAGTCAAAATCTTAAAATAAAGTCAGTTCAGCATTGCTCAAACTCATATCAAACTTCAAGCATGTGACTATTGTTACTTTATTTTGGATTTAAGTTTTAACTTCAATTTGTTATGAATTTGAGTAGACGATTGGATTAAGCTTTTGGGGCCTTTTACATCAAATGAAATTTAGTATGAAATTTGGGTTGCCATTGCATTAAGGGTTCCAATTCACCAAACGGCAAGGGCGGTGGGGCAAGAGAGGGCACTTGTCCCCCTCAATTTCAGAAATTTATGTTATTACCTTATGTATTTCATGTTTTATGCAGTTTTGCCCTTCTTTAATTTGTTAAATTTGTACCCTTATAAGCTTATAAATCTCATTTTGCTCCTCAAATTTTATAATTTTCACCCAAATAAACATCTTATTAACTCAATTATTCCTTAAGTGTTGAAGGCCCTATAGATGTTCTTTTAAAACAAACTATTAAGCATTCTTTATTTTTTAAGTAAAATTAGTTAGGAAAACAAAAAAGAAGTAAGTACTCCTATATGAACACAATTTTTTATTTTTATCTTTTGAAGAGTTGTGGAGAGATTAATTTGTCATTAGATAATCATGCTTTTGATCTTCAACCAACTAAATGTCAAACCCAAGAAACAACCATAAATTTGTTAAAACAATATTGATTTTACCAAGCAGTGCCTCCGTTGAGGTCAAATCCTACCTCTGCCCCTGCCAAACTATATCCTCGTGATAATAATATTTCTCACCTAAAATTCAAGAATGGTCAACGCAACGGTGATAACACGTCGCCTATAGATTAGCTCACTAAAATATATATAAATATGAAATAAGGATAGAAATGTATTTGAACATTTAAATTTTATTAGCTTGTGATGTGAACACCACACAACACAAAACACAACACATGCTTTAAACGCATGTACCTTATGGTGTGTGAATTTTTCATATAAAGCACACACTTTTTTGAAAAACATAAATACATATGTTTAAAGTATAATTGTGATTTATGTTGTGCACGTAACACTTTATGCCCATGACACCTAAGCTCAGCCACATCATTAGAGAGAAGTCTTTTTCGTTTCATTTCTTTAAAAGTTACTGTATTCAGAGACGTATATTTTTTTATTTTTTTTTATGGAACAGAGACGTGTTTTAAGATCTCTAATCTCTTGGTTTAGGGAAAACTAACTTAGCCACGTGCCTACTACAAGAACTGGCCACGCCACTTGCTATTTTAAGCTTCGTTCAATTATGGCCTTTACTCAACTAAATAATCCCAATCCAACACGTAATCTATACGCTTTTGTCCTTTAAAATTCAATTCAAAAACATGTCCAACCTTCGAGGCATCATGGTAAAGCAAAACTAGAATACTAGAACAGGTATAGAATATTAACTTTACTTAACCTTCCCAACCTGTGTCGTAGCCACGTTGCATAAAGATCATTACAAACGTTAAATATCTTCTACTTCGAAAACAACTAGAATGTCTTATGGATATTTGTACCAATCAGTAAGGGCATGTTTGGTTGTCTTTAAATGAAATAATTTTATTCATATTTTTGTAGATAATTTTATATAAAAAGATGAAAAGTATGAATGGTTTCATTTAGAAAACGGATGTTCGTCTAAAAAATGATGCTTGCAATCATAAATTTTGGCGTTCTAGAAAAATGAACAAATTGCCTCATAAGAAGAAATATGGTGAAATCTCTCATATTTGTAAATGGATTCATTCATGGTGATGAATTTTGCCTTTAACTTCTATACAAAATTTGAATGGAACCATTCAATTTGAAGGAACAACCAAACAAGCCATAATGCTGTGAGCAATAACAATTTTTACAAATAAATTTTATTAATATATAGTCTATCTCTTTTATGGGTGGTATTATAGAGTTCATTGAAATTAATCAGACCTCACAATGCCACACATGAGAGATATATGTGGGGGATAGGGTTTCATCGGTAATTTTGAGAGAGCTTAAAATTTTAGGAGATTTTAGAAGGAAAAGTTCATTGTGTGGTTATTTGTTTATGACTTGTCCTTTAATCCAAATTGACTAAGCCTTAAGAACCTTAGACCAAGCCTCCATTTTTTAAAATCTTTGATTATACATATGTAGTTTCTAGAATTTTGGATTTAATTAGTCAATGTATTGGCCACTCAAAAATATTAACTTTTAGAAAGAAAAAAAAAATTAACGATATGCTTATTATGAATTCCAAATTTGTTTTTCAAATGTTTTATCAATTGTATCAAATATGTACAGTGGCATGTGAACCATTAATCACTACCAAAGTATTTAATAAAACTGTTATATCATTTAGAAATCAACTTTGAGATTCAAATAGCATAAAAAAAAAAAAAAAAAACTTTAAAATTTAAATTTAAAAAATATAACATTACTCTTTTAAAAAGTGATTCATGCATACAGCATACAACATAATTCTTGTAAAGCATGAGTTAAATGATTACAATAAGCAAAAAATAATTCAATAAACCAACCTTCCCCCGCACTCAAACAGGACCGGAAAAAGTTGCATGGTAAATTTTGTAAGCTTTCTTATACCAAAAAATCATACCTAAAAATATCTATTAAAAAAAAAAAAGGTACTATAGTCTATAATCCCAAGCCAACATGTATTCTACGCTTTTGTCCTTTAAAATTCGATTAAAAAGCAAGTCCAATCTTCGAGAGGCATCCTGTAAATTAAATCTAGAAAACTAGAAAGGTGAGAATATTAACGTACCTTCCCAACCTGTCATAGGCTCGTATTAGATATTTGTCGTCCGAGAAAATATCTTCTTATAACTGGCACTGTATTGGACGAGAGTAATGATTGGGTTACTAATAATTTTTAGGAATAATTAAAATTTAATCTATTTTATGTAGAGTATTTAAAAGTTAGTTTATTATTTTTTGTAAATTAGAAATACATTAATTTTGGTGTAAATATCTAAAATACACATCCTTGTATCTTCTCTCTCTCCTCACATGGCCACCACCACCACCACCACCGGCCACCGCTGCCACCACCACTAGCCACCGCCGCCGCCACCACCACCACCACCACCACCACAAGCCACCAAAGGGCCACCGCCACCACCACTACCCCCATCCCAACCTCTCTCTCTCTCTCTCTCTCTCTCTCTCTCTCTACTCACAGCCACCACCAAACTCAAACCCAAACTCAAACCCCAACCTCTCTCTCTCTCTCTCTCTCTCTCTATATATATATATATATATACACACGAGTATATATACATATCTAACATATGACCACCACCACCCCCAGCTCTCTGTATCTCTTATCCTCTTCTCACCACCACCACCATCACGGGTCACCTCCTTCATCCACAACTACCACTGCAGCAAAAAAAAAAATTACAGGTTTATAGAGCAACTGTCCAAAAGGACGGAACAACTCACTAAACGTATCGGGAGCAACTCACCAAACGGAATGAGCAAATCACCAAACGTGTTGCTCCTTACGTTTAGTAAGTTGCTCCCGATACGTTTGGTGGGTTGCTCCTTTCGTTTGGCCAGTTGCTCTAACCTGCAATTTTTTTTTCTTTTCTGCAATGGCGATGGTGGATGAGGAAGATGGTTCGTGGTGGTGGTGGTGGTAAGAAGAGAGATGAGAGATACAGAGAGGTTGGGGTTTGGGTTTGGTAGTGGTGTTGGTGGTGGAGGTGGTTGTGAGAAGAGAGAGATGAGATCGAAGATAGAGAAGAGATAAAGAAGTTGTGGTGTGGTGATATTGGTGGTGGCCCGGTGGTGATGGCGACTGCCGGTGGTGGTGGTGGTGGCGACCGGTGGTGGTAAAGAGCAACACCTTTGGTGAGTTGCTCCTGATATGTTTGGTGAGTTGCTCCTTACGTTTGGTGGGTTGCTCCCGATACGTTTGGTTAGTTGCTCCTTCGGTTTGGACTGTTGCTCCAAAATCTTTAACTCTTTTTCTTCTTCTTTTTTCCTGCAATGGTGGTGGTGGATGAGGGAGGTGGCTTGTGGTGGTGGTGGTAAGAAGAGAGATAAGAGATAAAGAGAGGTAGGGATGGTGGTGGTCATATATTAAATATATATATATATATATATATCATCTTGTATATATATATATATATATATAAAGAGAGAGAGAGAGAAAACAGAGAGGTGGTGGTGGTGGCGGCGGCGGCCGGTGGCGGCGGCGGCGACGGCGGCTAGTGGAGGTGGTTGTCGATGGTGGTGGCCATGTGAGGAAAGAGAAAGACCAAAGAGGGGTATTTTAGGCATTTTAGACAAAAAGTTGATACATTTCTAATTTAATCACTTTATATAAACTTTCTTTTAGTTTCAATAAAGTAGTTGACTGACTTTTAAATACTATACATAAAGTAGACCGAATTTTAATTATCCCTAACTTTTACAAATAAAATTTATTAATAGTTTATGGGTTTTGTTAACATGTGCCCTTAGGGCATATGTTAAGGTTCTAAATATAGAAATAAACAAGGAATATGGTGTGGGTATCAGTGTCCGGTGTGGGGTTCAGTGTTTGTCTCCCTTGTTTATTTCCACTTTTGGAACCTTAACATATACCCAAAGGGCACATGTTAACAAAACCCATAGTTTTATTTCTCTCCTGTGTGATATTGTGGGTCTACTGAAATTAACTAGATCTCACAGTACCACCCAGGAGAGAAATAGGTTATTAATGAATTTTATTTGTAAAAGTTGTTAGTAACCCAATCATTACTCCTGTCCAATATAGTGCCAGTCGTCAGAAGATATTTTCTCGAACGACAATCAAAAAGTGTGGAATTCTATATTTTGAGATAGAAATGGATATAATAACTTGAAGAGTAATGCTTGGGACACATAAAACATCCACATAAAGTTGCTCACAAAACCTTATTGTACTTATCCCTCTCATCAGCAGATCCTACAATATCAGTCTCCACCAAAAGAGAGATAGACACGATGAATTTTTGTGAGCAAGTTGAGCAACTTCATGTGGATGTTTTTGTTGGAAAAACAGGTTTAAAATTAAATCTAAACTCGCAGCGGAAAACAAAGTTCAAAACTTTTATTGGTAGCCTTGGATCTACTACTTATTAACTCTATAGATGCGCATAACAAGATGGAGAAGATTCTATACCTTAGGTCTTGAACCCAATTCTGATTTTTGTCCTTCTCCTTGTGTGTGCAGCAGCAACCTCTAGGAAATCTTCACCCTTATGTCTCCTCGAATGCTCCCAGAGTGGCTAGGGTTGGTGGGAACCCTAATAGTGAGAATAGGGAAGGTTTGGGAACTCTAAACAGGTTCTGCAGCAACTGGTACGTTAAAAACGATGAACTTTTTTTTCTGGACGAAGCTGCCCTATTTATAGATTCCCAGAACCGACCTTACTTTCAATCGATCGAAGTGACTTCGATCGATCGAACTGTCGATCGATCGAACCTCGTTCGATCGATCGAACCTGTCTAGACTTCAATCGATCGAAACAACTTCGATCGATCGAACCAGTCTTGACAGCATTCTCATTTGCCTTTCCAAGCATTCTGGCGGAGCTAAGAGTGGGACCTCCTAGGTTCTTAATTACTGGCTCCGATTAATTATTATTCCATCTAGTCAGTACTCTTGACTAAGGAATCAATAATTAATCAATTATCATTAATGCCACTATAAAATGATAATTGCACTCCAGTGCATAAGAACATAATCACACATACATAAGTGATTACTAGACTTGTATAATATGATACGCATGTCCCTCTACCAGGCAGTATTCGTATCTATCATTGGGATGTATGTCTTAAGATACTGTCGACCCAATAGATAGTACATCTTATATTCCTCAAGTATCATTCACTACTCTTGGATTACTAAACATGTCAACAATAACATTTTGTTGACAAGGCTGGCCAGCTCTCAGTAATCACTCCTAGTGACATTCTCGAGGGAATACTTACTCTTCGTTTTATTGAAGAGGGTAGAATTCCATCTTGACAATATATGTTCCCAACGTTGCATACTTGATTTACCCAAGATACCCAGGTGTTGATCTTGCAAGACCTCACTGATTGGTAAGTCAAAGCAACCAAGCATACAACTTGCGTCCATAACTGTCTCAGGATTAAGGACATGTATCCCTATACAAGTTTTGAGTTCCTATTGACGGTGACAGCGTTTAGGTGTCAATAGGTTTAACTCAGGTCCGTCAATGCACCGAGTGCACTAGCATATTAACCAAGAGTCAAAGACTCTTATGAATGAGATTCATCATTCTACCCCGTAGACGTTAATCATGCTACAGTGTATACCTGATAAGTTATCCAGACTTATCATCCACTGTGACTTATTTGAAATAACAAGGATTTGTGATTCATATCTCACATGTGTAATCACATACACAAATGAACCACATACAATGTTGTTTAAGGATTCCAGTCTAATATTCATCTCATGAACTAACATGCATAAATACATTATGATTTTCCATTGTCCAACTAACTGGTTTGATGGCATATTCCCAACAGTTTTATGTGTTCCAAGCATTACTCTAATTTGAAAGAGTAATGTTATAACTCTCAAAAGTTTATTTTGAGTAGTTCTCAATAGAGTAATGTTATTGCTAGAGCAGTAATGGCTGATACTAGAACAAAAAATGTCGCTAAAAGTTTTAGTAACAAAAAAAAAGTGTCGCTAAAACTTTTGACGACACATTATACTCTGACATTAGCCATTACTGCTCTGACAATAGAGCTAATCTTTTCAATAAATGTGGTGGTGGGCTAACCTGATTTGATTTGAGATTGTTGAAAGGATTAATAATATTTTACACCTTATGTCAAATTGGTCCGTGTATTTTCAATTTAAACAATTTTGTCACTGCATTTTGTCAGTAGTTGTAATTAGGGGTGTTCATAATAGTCAAAAAATTGAAAATCGATCGAAATCAAACCGGCCAAATATCGATTTGTCAGTTTTGTAAATATGTGTACAAGCTTAAACCGACAGAAAACCGACTAACATCGCCTAAAATCAACCTACCAAAATCGAATGATCGATTTTAAAATCACCAAAAAAAAAAAAAAAAACTGAAGAGAAAAAAACCATTAAGACAACCCCTCGTTGCAATGCAGTACATCCATCCGGCCACCATTCGTTAAAAATCAAACAAAATGTGATATTTAGTGGGGGCTTATAAGAGCAACTCTAATGGGGGATCCAAATGGGAATCCAAAACCAAAAGATGCCAAAATGGATTCCTTCATCCCAAAAACTGCACTCCAATGGGGGATCCAAAAGAGAATTCATTATAGAAACTCATGGTTTGGGTCTCCAAATTTATAGCCTTTGGAGAGAGAAAGTGAGGGGATCCATATTTTGTGGGAAGATCCTAACAATATTTTTAGTGTATCTATGGTTAAGATATATCAAAATATATTAAACAATAACATGGTTGCTGATTTTGGGTACTATGGTTGGAGTGTATGAGATTTATTTGATATGTAAAACACTGTTCAAATAACCAAATAACATTTTAGATACCCAAATTTAATTACTACCCTTAGAGTTGCTTTAAGGACATTTTGTCAGTATTGGCTTCTTCCCTTCATTTGGCATTTTTGGCCCTTCTAGAATCAATAACACGTTTCTTAACCACATTCCTGAAGCAAAGCAGCATTACTCATTTTTTTTAAACCAAATTAAGCAAAGCATTACTTATTTTGAAATGGTGACAAGATAATCTGAAAGAGTAATGCTATACCTTTTAAATTTTGTTTCTCAAATAATTTTAAAATATGTGTCATAGTAGGATCACTTGTAATAAAAGTGGAACTACTTTAACATTCTCCGATCAAAATCAAAGAAACTCACTACAACAAATTTTTGAACCTAAAACCATACTGATTCAAATAGAATGTTTTGACACTTGTGTGCAATACTTTAACAGTTCTGTCAGTTCATATGATGTATGAAACTAATAACTTTTTTATTAATTGGTAACAAATTTACACTCAACTTCCTCTTAACCATCCATTTAAGTGATATGATGCTACCAAATCACATATTCGTATAATAGATTTCTCCAAGAAAAAATATCACTTATAATGTTCACTGTGAACACCTGTCACGCTCGAAATACTGTACATTTTTTTTTAAAGTATAACCATACGATATTGTATAAGGCTATAAGCAACTTTATGACTATCTATGAATTAAATATATATATATTTTTTGTTGATGTGACTATTTGTGATTCAATTGGTGGTGATTGGATTATGGACGGTGTGGCGAAGCCGAAATTTAAACAGTACCAAAATGTACGAAGGTGAACAAGTCGGCCTACCTATTACTATTAGATTTCATTTCATTAACAATTTGTTACGATGATGGCCCTCCAAGTCTTGAAAACGGCAGAGTTGACTGTTAAAGTTTGCCAAAGAGAAAAAGAGGTTTGATTGCTAAGTTCTACTAATTGCAAAATTAGCTAATAGGATTGTGAAACGTGTGCAATTGATGAGATATGAAGATCTATAAACCAAGAAGTAAAGTGGCCCAACGGCAAAAAAAAATCTTCACGATTAAGCTTGCGTTGGTGTGTGTGTGTCAACCTCGAACATATCCATAGTATAATTAATCGTGAAAGGAAAAAAAAAAAAAAAATTTACTCCATTCGTCCCATTTTTTGAATTCACATTTGGGGATTCAATTTATTAAGGGGACAAAAATAATTTATACCTACTTTTTACAATTGCCTCTAATCATTATAATAAGTTATAAATTTTTGTCTTGGTGTAGATTCCAAAAAATAATAATTTTGGAAAGCAATAACACTACACGCACTCACAAATGCACACCATCTTGCACAACTAGGCCCTTAGTTGCAATTTATCAAAAATTTGTGAGACCCACAGGTGAAAAAAAGCAATAAATAGACAAATGCAAAACCCATTACTTGTTTACTGAGAACACATTTTACCCCCAAAAATCAATTTTGTATTTACTGAGAACACATTTTCCCCCCAAAAATCAATTTTACAAATTTCCTTGGGTGAGTTCAGTTGACTTGCGACCTCCCCACCGGTGTTTCTCGACGTAGCCCTCCCCACCGGCGACTCTCTCTCTCTCTCTCTCTCTCTCTCTCTCTCTCTCTCGCAAAATGAATACACCAAAATCTGATCAACATTTTGTCCCCATTTCAGCAGAAGCCCGACTTTCTCACCAGTGATTATCGACTGATCCCTCCCCACTGGCGACTCTCTCTCTCTCTCTCTCTCTCTCTCTCTCTCTCTCTCAATGAATTGATTTTGAAGAATGTAAAGGAGAAAATCATGTCTGTTGGTCTAGTCCTTGTGTTTCGTCTGTGAAAGAGTAATGAGTCGGTGATGTTGTCGTGGCGTCGCTATGGCTATAAGGGCAACGGTGGCAAGAGTAGTCGTACCTCAGCGGTACTGACCTTGAGATGGTTAACTTACCATCTAGGCTCAGAGATGTCAAGTAAGTAGGCCATTTGGGGCTATGATGACAATTTAACCAAGGCCGAATGGAATAAGATGGGGTTACTCAACAATGAGGCCAGTTGGGCTAAGATGTCAAGTAAGTGGCCAGTTGGGTTAAAGATGACAAGTGATATCAAGTCAGTGGCCAGTTGGGCTAAAGTTGATAAGAGGGTAACACATAGGCCATGTTTGGCTGCGATATTCCAAGCCAACGACATTCGTGCCGGAGTGCATGCAAAGAGTCAAGTCTGTATAGTTTGGACATGTGGTCCAAAGTAAAGAAAAGATAGGATCGTTAATTCGAAGTAGTCAAGTCGTAAGAGATTGAACCTGTGGATCAAAGTGGATTCGTCAAGTCGAATTAGACCAATATTCCAACGTGATCAATAAGTTGATGTCAGTTGTACTTCCAAGAATGAATATTGTCATTGAGTGCTTCATAACGTATGATTCACGATGAGATTGAGATTAAGAGAGACTTAATGTAATGTTTTTTTTCAGTATAAAAAGGGAACGTTTACTTTTAAAACAGATTAACGAGTGTTTTTTTAGCCTGTTCAGTGTAGTAGATTTACTCACTCAGCTTGCAGTAAACCTGATGACTTTCATGTCCTGGACAATCAAATGTCCAAATCTTGCAGAGGTCGAATACCCGAAAGAGGAGTACACCGAGGAGGGCTATGGCTATGCGAGCTTGCTAGCGAGAGTGGAAGACTTTTAGTTACTTATCTTTTGTTATGTTGAGGCACTTAGATTCCAGACTTATTATTATGTTGTAGGGCTTATGTCCAATATATTATTCTCTTTTCTTTCCTCTTTTCTATGATGATGTAATAATGAAGTGTATGTCTCTGATGTTGATGTTTAATAAATAAGTATGCCTAGACCACCATGTTTATTCTGCTACTTGATAATCGTTGTATTGGTTCTTTATTACTATGGACAATCATGAGGTATTCAACTTGTCACGGACCTACAGACCTAAAAGAGAAAATGTTTAAATTTTTCCTATTTTAGCTACTCCGGGGGGTGACAGGGATTTTTGTTATCAGAGCTCTAGGTTTAGTCATGCTCGTTGATTGTTCTACACATATGAGCCTTAAGATACCTTGTAACTAGTACTGACTTAAGTTAGTTTCTTTTCAGATCGTGGAGCCAATGCATATGGAGGACGAGATGGGAGGATACATCATTTACGCTGACAGAGTTGAGGCAGCTAATCTCATGTTTTACCTACATTGTATTCGAATGAGAGCTCAGGAGTGATTGGAGAAGTACTTATGGCATTTTGATGCACGTAGATGGACTATTGCTCCCGGACAGTATTCATGTGGGGGATATGCATCGTGCCCATACTGTAGAACTTGTTTATATGAAGATGGGTCAAATGATATTTGACGATAAGGACTTTCACACTGTCAAGCTACAAGCTATCTTAGCAGATCCTACGTAGGCACCACTAGCACCATGGCCTCCAGTTCCAACACAAGCTCCAGTCGCAGAGCCAGAGCCTTGGAACTAGCCAGACGTGCCCGTTTCTCTACACAAGGAACCTATTGTATCGCCGACAGCTTCAGTTGAGGCAGATGCTCAGGAGGATATAGATCTAGAGGATGATGATGATGAGGATATCGAGGAGCCAAAGATGGAGCCTAAGGAGGGCGACGATAAACCTATGGAGGTCGAGGGGGATAGAGATGATGATGGAGACGAGTATGGAGAGGATGATGAGGGAGTAGAGGATGAGCATGATGATGATCCCGATGATGAGCCTGAGAATGAGGAGGATCATGAGGACAATCATGATGATGATCAGGAGGGAGAGCCAGAGGAGGACCCCGATGAGGACAAGGGTGATGGTGAGGATGGAGGGATTGATCTTATAGATGACAATGATGATGGTGAGGAGTTCGAGGTAGTTCCGGTACCTCAGGGTTTTGCTGTTGGACCCGTTCCACCACAGCATGTTGTTGATGGAGGTTCGTTACCTGCAAATGAGCAGGAGCTAGATGTTCAGTAGGAGGACAACCCAATCCCTGAGATGGTTGACGAGTTTGATTTGTGGCTAGACTGGGTACTACCGGAGGAAATTGATATTCTATCTGATGAGCCACCTCCACTCGAGTCAGATGATGAGGACTTTTTGGATCGGATACCGAGGATTTAGATCTCTTATTTCTGTGGATCAGGGCATGTGGCCCATTCTCTTTCGATGTACATGTTGTATATGTTTTTTATAGTAGTTGTATATGTAGATGTGATGTAAATACCCTAACCATACCAAATTGTAAGTATTTTTTACTGTGTATATATAAGCAGTATGCTTTTGTTGTTATTACTTTCGAGCATTTAGTGTATTGAGTGTGCTTATTACCTTGAGTGTCTCATTCCCTTAACTTGCACTCGTCGTGTTGTGTTTCGATGGCTAGAGAGTAACGATGAGATGGTTGTGTAGGTCTTAATGGCTAATGGGATGAGAAATGCTAGGAACCGGTGAAGAAGGGCCAGTATTCCTAAGAATATGGATCCTACTGGAGCTTTCGAAGCTTTTCTGCAACGCCTAGAATATATAGGCGGCGATCATCAAGGAAATCGCAACAATCGTGATAACAACCACCAAGTTGCACTACAACCGTTCACTAGAGATAAGATTGTCGAGCAATTTAGGGCTCTCCGCTAGATTTGTTTTGTTAGCCTAGAATTTATTTAAGGCATTAATTTTGTTTTGTTTTGATGATGACAAATCTAGTGATAATTGCATACTTTCATTGGTTCTATTTCAATCAATTATCATGTCATTTTCGTTATGTTAATCTCTTGATTCATGTACTTAAATGTCTAACTCTGTTTGAGATCATGAGATAGCATGTGGTGAAGTCCAAGAGTGAGGGAGCTCAACAAGGATCAAGCTTGAAGACTTGAAGAATTTTTCATCCTTTGTTGAAGACTAGGATTTACGTGTAAGCATTTTGATCAATCACTCATAGGGGCTCAAGTAACTTTAATTGGACTTTAGGATCCTTGCTCACACACTTTAAAATATGTTCAAGGACCTAAACATACTTAGACCACTCAATAAATTCATTTCACAAAAGTTTTCAAAGTGGCTAAGTCAAAAGAAAGTACCTTTGCGCAGATAGGTCAACTTCAAATGCAAACCTGATCTAATTGGTAAGGAATTAGATCTTGAGTTTTATATGGTTGGAAAGGTATTTGAATCTAGTTTCCGAATCTTCAAACGGATCGCGAATACGAGTTTTTTAGAGGGATTTATGGCCGTTTTAGTAAAGAGATGTCAGTCTGCCAAAATCTGCTTAAAATCAGTCGACTGATTTTTTAAGGGTCCAGTCGACTGGTTTATGAAATCAGTCGACTGGGTGAACTTTTCAGTCGACTGGACAGCCCTGAAATGGCCTATTCACTGCTCTAAACTTCCCAGTCGACTGAACCCTCGATCCAGTCGACTGGACTGTGCTGCATACACTAACGGCTAGTTTTCTAACCCTCCAAATGTTGCTTTAAACATACCCAATCACTTCCAACGGCTATAATCTTTAAAAAGCTATATATAGGGATGTTTTTAAGGATCATAAAGATGTAGAAACATCAACCAAATCATTCAAACATCTTGTTTAATCATCATTCCCATTTGAGCCCTAGTTTGAGTGAAAAATCAATTGCTCTAGATTTTAATTGTAATTGTTGAGAGAGTAAATTGTAGTGAGCTTTTTTTTGTATCATCTACTCACTAAGGAGTTATTGTGTGAGCTTTAAATTGTATTATCCACTCTAGAGAGAGAGAGAGAGCTCAATTTGTACCCAAACAATTTGTAAAGGTTGAGGGTTAGTAACCCTTGGTTGCAAAGAAGAGGTTTTCTTCTTTGGGAGAGATTGAAGGCTCTTGTAACGGTTTGGTGCACACCCGTAAGTGCTCCGGGATTAAAGGAATCCTCAAGAGGTGTTCTTGAGGGGTGGACGTAGGCCGCGGGATGCGATTGCCGAACCACTTGAAAAACTCGGTTTGCAAGTTTCTCCTCCCTTATCTCTTTACTTTATTATTTGTGATTGTGTTTAATTTGATATTAATTTTTAAAAGGTTAATTTCCGCTAAAACCTTATTCACCCCCCCTCTAAGGTTTCCACTTTTGGGCCAACAATTGGTATCAGAGCTTCGGCTCTTCTATTTTCAAAAAGTTTTTGAAAAATTTGAGTTAAGATCCAAATGGAAACCAACACTTCCCGCATTTATTATAGTGAGGGTCACTCGGCAAATAGACCACCGTGTTTCAATGGATCAAATTATGCTTATTGGAAAAATAGAATGAGAATCTATATGATTTCTCAAGATTTTGATTTATGGCAAATAGTGGTCAAAGGGCCTCATCTTCCTACAAAAATTTCAAATGGTATTTCTATTCCAAAAACGGAAGATGAATATAATGATGCCGATAAGAAACTCATAAAATTGAATGCTATGGCAATGAATTCATTATATTGCGGTTTAGACCCAAATGAATACAATAGAATTTCATCTTGCGAATCCGCAAAAGAAATTTGGGATAAACTTGAAGTGACTCATGAGGGAACAAGCCAAGTTAAAAAGTCAAAAATTAATTTGCTTGTTCAATCTTATGAAATGTTTAAAATGTTGCGTTTTGAGTCTATTGGTGATATGTCTACCCGGTTTACAACTATCATCAATAGCTTAAAAAATCTTGGTAAAGTTTATGCTAATGAAGAAATTGTTGAGAAAATTCTTAGGGCTTTACCAAAGCAATGGCAACCGAAGGTCACGGCTATCCGGGAAGCAAAAGATTTGACAAACTTGTCAATTGAACAACTCATGGGATCTCTCATTACCCATGAAATGGAGTTAGCCGTGCTTGTCGAAGAAGACAAGAAAAAGGAGATCAAAAGAGGAGATATGGCGTTGAAGTCCTCAAGCTCAAAGAAAAAGGGAAAAGATCATGAGAATGATGAGGATGAAGAAATGGCTATGATCACCCAAAAATTCGCAAAGTTTTTAACGAAAGAAAAATTTGGAAAGAAGCCTCCTAAAGATGAACAACGCAAGAAGAAGGCAATGAAGGCCACTCAAAGTAGCTCCGAGAGTGAATCATCGGGAGACGACTCAAATGAAGATGAGATCGTCAATCTTTACCTCATGGCAATAGATAATGGGGTAACCTCTACTTCTTGCTCTTTAAATGACTCCAATGATTTTCAAAATGTTGAGTCAAGTTCTATGGAAACAAAATTTCAAGAAGGATATTGCATTTCAACTCCTCCATCATTGAAAGATCATACGTATGATCATTGGAAGAGGAGAACAAAATTTTATTTTATATCACTTGACATAAATCTTTGGAACATTGTCAAAAATGGTTTTTCTCCAAAACCAAAGATTGAATGGAATAAAAGTGATCAAAATAACTTTCTATTGAATCTTAGAGCCATGAAAATTCTATATACTTCTTTAGATGATAATTCATATAATAGAATTCATTCATGCTCTAATGCTAATGAAATTTGGTTATGTCTACAAAATTTTCATTTTACTACTAACCAAAGTTGTGAAGAGGAAAAAGTGTGCCTTTTTGCAAATGAAGATGATAAGGATGAGAAAATGGCAAAAGAGGCCACTTGGGATGATGATGACTCATCCGATGATGACTCATGTGACCAAGTAGGTGCACAAGAGAATTTGGTAAACTCTAGCCCTACTTCTATTGTTGAATCTCCTAACTATAATGAGCTTCAATGTGCCTTTGAGGAGTTACATGAGGAATTGGAGAATTTGGGATCTAAATATATAACTCTTAAAAAGAATTTTTCCAAACTATCAAATGAGTTAAATATTTTGAAATCTCAAAATGAATCTTTGAAGATTGAAAATGAAAAACATGTTTTAAGAGCACAATCTTCAAATGAGCTTGAAAAAGAAAATTTGGAGTTGAAAAAGCAATTAGATGAGTTGAAATCTCAAAATGAAATTTTGAGAAATGAAAAGCTTGTTTCAACCAATCAACCTTCAAGTGAATCTATTGAAAAAGAAAATGTTGAATTGAGAAAGGAGGTGGATGATTTGACAAAAACTTTGGCAAAATTCACACAAGGTGAACAACATTTGAATATGCTTTTAGCAAAGCAAAAATGTGTTTTTGACAAAGCCGGTTTGGGATTTAATCCCACATATAAGGAAAAGAAGTACAAAAACTTCTTTGTAAAGTCCACACCTTCTATTTCAAATTCTCAAAATTCTCACAAGAATTTCTTTGTTAGGGAATCAATCTCAAATGAGACCCTCCCCCATCTAACTTGTCATTATTGCATGAAAAAGGGGCATGTTAATTATCAATGTTCATCACGAAAGAAAATTAACATGGTTTGGGTTGTGAAGGGATCCTCTCCTACCTTCTCGGCAAATGTTGCATCCAAGAGGTGCTTGGACAATGGTTAAATCTCTTACCTTAAGCCTAGTAGGAGTAGGGTAGGTTAAATTGTTTTGATATTTCTCTTGTTTTTGGTAGCATGCTAATCATGTTTGGTTTAGCACATTAATTTGTTTTGGTTGTGAAATCATGCTTACTTTTCAAATGACTTGTTGTTTTGATGTTCATAGCTATCCCATCCTCCTAAGGAGATAATGCATAATGTTGATCCTATAATTGGTATTCATTCGTATATGCATATGTTGAGGGGGAACATTGTGGATACCGGGCTTCGGACCACTTCTCTCGTTCGAGATTGTTTTGAAATTGATTTGAATCAAGGAAAGAAAACGAAAGGTCTGTTGAAAACAGATACAGAGTCGCCACTTGGTCTTTAAGGAACCAAGAAACCTAATTTTGACTCACCCAAATGGATAAAGGGCACCGGCCCTTCATAACCAAAGAACTTGGTTCGGGGTTTTGGTACGAGAGAGGAAGGAGCCTTTGTCGCGACTAAAACACCCTCAACTCGCCCCGTCTTTCGACGGGCCTCAATTAGCATCCAAATAATCATCTTATACTATGTTTGGTTCAGCAATTAATACTATTGTAGTATATTACATCACATAAGAAAACTTGAAATCGGAAGATCAAAAGATAAGATATCATTCATAAGATCTAAGCCAAATATCATGCAATGTAAAGTGAAAGATCACACAAATAAACCTAGGAAAGATCGTCTAATCATATATCAAATAATCAAGACTTCCTAATCTAAAGGGGGACATGAATTGTTATTGAAACAAATAAGCAAAGAAATCAAAATATGCTTAGCAAGGCTAGAATGATGCATGTTATTCTTTGACAAAAGAAGACCTCTCAATCCCCGGGACGGATGAGAAAGGATGAGTAGATCAAGGGGAAGCATGAACGAGTGATCGAGTTCATTCCTTATAATCTCCTTAGATTAAGAGTTACAAAAAAACCCCAAATCTTGCATGAATGCAATGAATGTATCTAAAGATGTGCAAAGGTTGTAGTGTGTTTTGTGTACATGGATTTCTAGAATGGCTTAGAAGTCTAAAATGGGCAAGAATGAATGAATGAAATCAACATGGGATATATACAAATGTAGTATGAACCACTTCCTAGGATATGAACTAATTTGGAATGCATATAAGCCTCAAATCAAAGAATGAAAGTTAAAGTGTACTTGCTGTGAATAGTGGACAGAACAGTAGCATGATCTTTTGGAATTTGAAAAGAGGGGTTAGGAATGTTTTCAATGCATGATTTTTTATGGAGATGTTCCTTATTGTGTCTAGAACACAACCCAAAAGGCCAATCTTGAATAGCTATCACAGATTGAGAGAAATTACATAAACAATAGAGGTCACTCAGAAACAGAGTTTGTACTGTCGTCTGAAATGTTAGAAAATCTTAGAAAATGAAAAAGAATGATCTAGAGGCCCATTTTATACAGAAAGTTTCCTAAGACATTTAATTTTAAAGGAAAAATAAGTTAGGACCACCCCTTTTGGAAAAGTTTTCTGGAAAAGAGGTCGTAAGTTGACCTAGCTGCTGTGACAGTAAAAACAGAATGTTTGGAAGGAATGTTGGGACCCAAATGGACCATTTCCAAGTACTTCCAAGTCAAACCAAAAATCATGGGTGTTCTCCAATGAGTTAGGAAGACTTTCCAAGTGGCCTTGTATTCATATGTTGAGTATTGTGTTCTAGAAAAATCTTTGAACTCAACTCACTCACTGTGACTCATTGTTTTGAAGATTTTGGAGAAAACAAAGTTTTGTTTCTTGAAACCAAATGAGAGGGATTGAGAGGGGTTTTGAAATAGGTGTTTTGAAAACATGTTTTCAACACTCAATAAGGATCATAGCCACTTAGAATACCTACATCAAACTCATCATTTAAGAACCTCCAAGATTGTTGGAGAGATTTATTTTATTTTTGGGCATAACTTCAATACATTCCAAGAATACCTTGGAAGTATTGAGGTTATGATCATCATCTATCAAACATGTTTTTGAGGTCAAGAGCTACTATCCATAAGGATTCACTCACCCCAAACTTCATGTCATCACTTAGATGATGATGAACTAGTAAGTAAATAAAGAAAAAAAAAAAGAAATGAGATAAGGAGAGATGAACATATATATAATCAAGCAAGTAGATGATAATCAATAGATGATATTCATGAAGCATGAGACTTGTAGATTGGTGTATCACTCATATGTAATGACACTAGACATGGAAGAAGCTTCCACACTCTTGAATGCTCACTAAAATGGTGGTTGGGAGTATTGAATGTTGAAGTAAATGGAAGTAATGAAGTAAAAACAAAGTTAGAACTCACTTTTGTTTTGAAAAATCAAAGAAGAAAGCTTCTTTTCTCTCCACTCTAACCTTATCTCTACACTTTCTCTCCCAAACTTTCTCTAAACTTGCATTTCACTCCCCCCAAAATGAGGAGTAATGGGGTGTTTATATAGGCCAACTTGGGGTGTTTTTGGGATTTAGAAAGTACTCCCATTGGTCCCAAACATCTGAAATCATGAAACCACGTCGTTTTGGATTTTAATTAATCAAAATGGGACCACAAAAGTATTTACAAAAACTTACTGTTCTGGAGGGGAGTGCCGCGGCGGCACTGCTCCTCCCTTCGTCTGGATAATGCTGTTTAGGCCCCCCGAAGTTCCGGTATTCGCGAAAAGGCCCTATTTCGTCCAAAATTCACAGAAAATGCGTACGAACTCCAAATTGAGGTTGTGATATACCGTTGGAAAGGTAATGGAGTCTACTTTACATAAAAAATAGTTCGGGGATAGGTCACTTTGAAAAGTTTTGCGGTATTCGCGATAAAAGCCGATTTGATCGCCTTTTCGCCTTTGGAAATTCATAATAAATTCGTTTTAAATTCAGAAATTATGTGCGATATACCGTTGGAAAGCTATTGACCTCTAGTATCCATGAAAAATATTTGAAAATTGTTTCGGTTCCCCGATTCCAAAGTCAAATCTTGGTCAAACCGGTCAAACCTGGGATTCCCGGGAAGTTCTGGGAACCTCTGGGAGCTCCCAGGAGCTGATGTTTTCGCTCGATTTTTCTTTTGGAACTTGTTTTAATACTTTTCTCATGATTTAGAATGGTTCTGGTGAATTCAGACAATTTCGGTCAAACTTGGTCAAACTTGGTCAAACTCTGGTCAAACCTGGTCAAACCTTGGTCAAACCGGTCAACGGGGACTTTCGGGGAACTTCCGGGACTTCCGGGGGTCTCTGGGAGCTGACGATTTCTTTCGATTTTATTTAAAAACTCATTTTATCACTTTTCTTACGACGTAGTATGTTTTCAGAACTTTGGGACCAAATCTGGGAATTTTCGGACTTTCAAGGGCATTTTGGTCATTCTGAGCATTCTGAGAGATAGAGCTGACTTCCGAGAGTCCTTTTGAGTCTTTTACGATCATTGTGATCCACCAAGCTATGGGTCTCCTAAATCTGATAGCCGACAAAATGGGGTGTCTACAGTTTGCCCCTCTTTGGCAGGAACTTGCGAGGCAACGCATGTCGAAAGCGAGTGCCAAAGTTTTGAAGAGACAGGACTTTTTGGAGGCTATAGATTTAGGACAAACAGCGTTGCAAAAGATGGAAGGATGATGCTGGTCGTGCTCCGCGTGAGCTGCCTACGTATCCCAAGGGGAATCAGACCAGGACGTAGTTCAGGACACAAAGGGATAAATCACATATGCACATACACAACAATCAGGCGGATGCTATGCTATATGAGGATGATATGCTGTGTGTGGATGTGATATGATCTCATACATGAGTCCTATCATGCCTAGTTTTCTGATCCTAGAATGAGCAGGTGCCAAGGGGTGTGCCACTCCGAGTGGGCTAGTGTTGTGCTAGTATTTGTGATTGTGACGTGGTGGGTGACTCAGATAAGGGCATTGAAGTCTAGAAGACTCCGGGTTTTAGGGGCAAACTTCTGGAAGTGCACTTTGCGAGCGAATATAATTGGATGTGGGGTCTCAGAGGACTATGATCGAAGACGTCTTTTGGCAGATAACCGACGGACACAGGGGCTCCGGAAATTAAGAGACTGACATAGAAGTCACGGGACGAATGTGAAATCCTGGGACGTCCTGTGATGAACATGGAGGCCCCAACGGTGTGATGAGAGCGATGGACCGACGATGTTTGCATTGAGATGACGAGTCGACAATGGACTACTGACGGTGTAATAAACCCGCTGAGGATTAATCTGAATCTGCTGGGGATGAAGCGATACTTTCTAGGATCTCTCTTCAACTGCTCCTTTTGATCGAATCTTTCGGGCCTGCCGGGGTCTCTGGGAGCTGGTATCTGTCTGCTTTTGTCCTCGGAGGATGATGCAGGGTTCACGGGGAATCTCTTTTGGTGCTCAATCCAAGAGAGCCTGTCAGGGCCTCTGGGAGCTGGTATCTGTCTGCTTTTGTCCTCGGAGGATGATGCAGGGTTCACGGGGAATCTCTTTTGGTGCTCAATCCAAGAGAGCCTGTCAGGGCCTCTGGGAGCTGGTATCTGTCTGCTTTTGTCCTCGGAGGATGATGCAGGGTTCACGGGGAATCTCTTTTGGTGCTCAATCCAAGAGAGCCTGTCAGGGCCTCTGGGAGCTGGTATCTGTCTGCTTTTGTCCTCGGAGGATGATGCAGGGTTCACGGGGAATCTCTTTTGGTGCTCAATCCAAGAGAGCCTGTCAGGGCCTCTGGGAGCTGGTATCTGTCTGCTTTTGTCCTCGGAGGATGATGCAGGGTTCACGGGGAATCTCTTTTGGTGCTCAATCCAAGAGAGCCTGTCAGGGCCTCTGGGAGCTGGTATCTGTCTGCTTTTGTCCTCGGAGGATGATGCAGGGTTCACGGGGAATCTCTTTTCTTTCTTCGGTGCAATAACTAAAAACCAGGATCAGTTACCAGAATTATCGGGAATTCGCGACGATTGTCCTGAAACGACCGATTCGGGTCTTCGGGAGCCGATTTTTCCCAATTTTTGCCTGCTGGAGGTAGTTCTGACAACTTTTAGTCTGCTTGGGGTAAAACCTCATAAATCTTGACTGGAATGGGCCATCGGGGCTGATCGGGGCTAAAAATGGGCTGAAAAAGGCCAAAACGGGCCAAAACGGGGCAAAACGGAGCAAAACGGAGCGACGCGGGGCCCACGGGGAGCAGTGCCGCGGCGGCACTGGGCCACTGCCGCGGCGGCAGTTGGCCAGTGCCGCGGCGGCACTGGGTGGCCGGACTTCATCTTCTTATATGTCGGGTTTTTGAGCTTTCCAAGCTCATTCTTGGCCATTTTGAGGTGTTTTTGAAGCCAAAATTCACCAAAACGCAGCTTGTGCGTGCTCAGGTGAGTAATCTTTCCCCGTAGTTGGATTTTTGATTGGTGTTTTGGTTTGCCCAAATTTTTCAAGAAGAAAGTTAAAATGTGACTTCCATTTTTCTTGTAGATCCATGGCTTCGAGCTCAAGGAGACCGTCTAAGAAGGCCAAAGGACGAATGAAGGCCGAGATGCACACCCCGGACGTGATTTTGCGAGACCCCCAACACCACCTTTTGGCCGCGGCTCTAGCGAGCTTGGTATGTGAAACTTTCGACATTTTAGGACCACTTTTATGTACTATGCTAGTTTTGTGAGCCGTAGTGTGCACTTAGAGACCGTTAGAAGCTCGACTTGTGCTCAAATGTTGATTTTGTGAATTTTTGCTCTCGGGTTATGAATAGTGATTTTGTGCATCTTTTGTCGCCTTTGTTGTGTGCAGGTGCCGGAAGTGGCCTTGAAAGGCCATGGTAGCCTTGCCCATGCTTTCTTATGGTATACCCAGCTTTCGCCCACCGTTAAGAGGATGGTTGATGATGCCGGGTTCGGAGGCTTCGTCCGCTTGGTTTCGAAAAGTAGCAACGATCTGGCTCACTTCTATGCACTGGCCGAGAGGTGGTGGGACACTACCAATACTTTCCACCTGCCGTTCGGAGAGATGACTATGACGCCTTTTGATTTCTCCATGATCACGGGCTTGAGGGTCGGCGGGAAGCGCCTGGTTCTGGACTATTTTTATGAGATTGACCCGGAGGCGGTGGAGATGTTGATTGGGGCTGTTCCCCCTAACTTGGAGAGGCATTGGTTCCCCTGCGGTTGGCTTTACCGGGCCTATGGTAGAGGTAATCACAATCTGAACAATTCCCAGCTTTTGAGGGTTTACCTTCTGTATGTCCTCGGGTGCTCCATCTTTGCGACAAGGAACGACCGGGTGAGCTTGAGGCTCCTTTCTTGCCTGGCGACCATTGATGAGATCCCCTCCTACAACTGGGGCGGTGCTTTCCTGGCCCATCTCTACAAGCATATAGGGGAGGTTTCTCGGGGCGATGTTAAATCTACTGGGGGATTCTGGCGAGCTTGGGAGGTATGCACTGCTTCTTCTTTTATTTTCCATCTCTTTGATTTTCATACCTGTTCTGATTTCTTCTTTGTCTGTGCAGCTTTGGAGTTTTGAATACTTGAAGATGTTGGCTCCCTCCCCAGCGGACGAGTCAGGCGAGGATGAGGATGGTATGGCTCCTGTGCCTCTATTCCCACGAGGCTTGAGATGACGGAGGGACGTTGTTGGGGTGAAGAGCGGGGCCCATCGGATTGTTTTGCTTCGGAACTTCTTAACTGGGTTGACAGCCTCTAGTGTTGATTGGACGCCTTGGGAGGGCGTTGCTTATGCCGCCACTGAGGAGATACAAGCGGTTAAATCTCTTACCTCTTGCCGCCTTCTGCTGGAGAGTACTGAGTGCAGGCAGTGGTTTCTTGGTGAGCGGGTGTCTCGGCAGGTGGTTGGTGGTTCCCAGTATCGCGTCCCTCATGATCCTCCTGTGATGGATGCTGGTGACCTTTCTGGAGATGCTCTGCTGGCGGCTTTAGCTGGCACCGATGTTTGGGACCATTTTCTTTCTGAGACCAGTTATGAGGCTTACCGTGGCCGTTTCCTGATGCCTAACTTCCCACTCCTGGAGGTGAGTTCTTTTTGTATTTTTTTGTTTATATTCATTGCCCACGTTTTTGATTTATCTTTTCCTAACTTATTCTGTGCCTTTAGCTTCGCGAGATGTATAGGAGACAGGCTTCTCAGGCTCCCGACCCTATCCCTCCTTGGGATTGGACTGTCAATGTTCTAGGTGCTGATGGCACTCCCCAAATGATGGAGGTGCCGCGAGTCACATGTGGGTACCCTACTCAGCCAGCGGGCGTCCTCAACGTTCCTTGGAGTTACGCTGAGGAGGGTCACGCCTTGGCGGCTAGCCTACGGTCCCTGGTCCTTACACGAGACCACCGGGTATGTCTCTATTTTTGCACTTTCTTAAGGTTACAAGGTTCTAACCCTGGATTTTTTATTTTGACAGATGGATGGTATGCGGCAATTTGCCGCCAATCAGATGGCGTCCTTGGTAAGTCTCTGACTCGACTCTGTTTTTGTACTTTTTTGTTGTTCCCTTACTGATTGCCCTCATTTTTATTTGTGTGTGCAGTATCGTGGAGGCGGGGCTGGCTCATCGAGGACTGGTCCAAGATGTAGAGGCGGTAGGAGGAGGCCGTCGCCGACGTACACTCCGGGTGGTCCGACGGAGGACGAAGAAGAGGAGGACTGAGGCTTCCCAAGCGAGAATTATTATTTTATTTTCTTTTCCTGTTTTCGATTGGGTTGTACTGAGGATATGATTATTAGGACAGTGTAGGACGATGTGTAGCACAATTTGTGACCTTTTGACAGAGTATTATGATGTTTTGCCTCCTAGGCCGGATATCTTCCGGTTTAGAGGCGCAGTTGTGTGCTTGTTGATATATGTGCATTGTGATTGCTGGATGTTACTGCGATGGGCAGTTTTGTGATAGTGAGTGCTTTTGCCTTGCAGGTGGGATAGTCCGTGAAACGGGGAGGTGCTGCCGAAATTTTGAATTTTGCTAGAGCCGCGACAGAAAATATGGCTTTGTATGATTCTGCTCATCTCACAGCTTGGCTGAACATTACGGATGGCGTGGAGCGGATCAACCTCTTCAGCTATGGCTTGACCGAGCTGTTTTCTCTTCGTCAGATGACCCTGAATACAGAGTTCTTGCGTGCTGCCATTGCTCACTGGGACCCAGTGAACCATGTCTTCAACTTCAACGGCCTGGAAATATGCCCCATGCTTGAGGAGTTCTGCGCTATTCTCGGCTATGACTCTGACTCCGACTTGATTCTCCCTTCTGTTGATACCCTCAGCCCTACGCGAGCCTTGGCTGAATACCTGAATTGCTCTGTCACTATTTCCCGCCGGCTGATTCAAGGTGAGGTTCTCAACATTGCTTCTATTATTGCCCGGTATGCCAGTCCTGGGAATCCCAGCATGTATGATGCTTCCCGTGGGGCCGCTTTGATATTGTGCATGACTTCGCACTTCCTGTTCTCGAGCACTTCCGTTGACTTGGTGCATGTGTGCCTCGGGCTGAAACTTAGCAGGAATCCCATGGCCATGGTTCTAGCTGAAACTCTGAACGGTTTGGATAATGCCTTCAATCAAGGGACTCCTCTTCTTTCTGGGGCGCCTTTGGTGTTACAGGCTTGGCTTTACGAGCGCCTTCAGCTGTGGACGGGCCGTATACCACCAGTTTACTTTCGTCAAGCCGTGCTTTATTCTCACTATACCTTTGCCGATTGGGTGGGCATGATGAGCACCTTATCTGAGGCTGACATTTGCTGGATCGTGAGGCGTTGGGGCCTCTATGCTATCACCACGAGTCTCAGGGGTCACCAGAGAGTGTGGTTGATGGGTCTGAGAGAGACTTCTTTATATCATCCTCGCCGTTTGGCCCGACAGTATGGACAGGTTCAGGAGGTTCCCCGGGGGTTTACTGAGAGGGTCTTTGCTTCCAGGATCAGAGCTACCACTATTGCTGCTTTTATTGATGGTTGGACTGACCGAGTAAAGGCCTACTTCTAAAGACCTTTGAAGAAATAAAAGACACTAAGACAAAACTAGTCCTGACTGATTTTGCTCATTCCTCCAAGTGTCTTTGAACATGTGGTTGCTTTTTGAAAGACTTTTATTTCTTTGATTATTCCTGCTTATGTAATATTCAAAGTTTGTTTATCGGTGAACCTTGGTTATTTTGGGAATCTCATTTTATGCATTTTAGCTTTCTGAAAACATGCTATAACTTGAGATTTCAATTTAGTTGTTGCTTTTGGTACTTGCTTGAGCATGTTGGGGTTGTTAGAGGCAAACGAGGCGGGTAGCCGAAGTTTGCCCCTAGTTTGGGATATATATATGGTTGTGAGGCAAACGAGGTAGATGACCGACGTTTGCCCCTAGTTTAGAAGAGGTTCAGGCAAACGAGGCGAGTGGCCGAAGTTTGCCCCTAGTGTGGAGGGTGGTTTTTGGGTTATGGTAAGGACCGCGACTTTATTTTCTCACGTGCTCATAATTTTTGCCTAGGCACCAAGGAGGTGACCTAGCGAGCTATTTTCTCTCTTTTGTTATTGCTCACTTTGGATTTAGCTCTAATTTTTGCCTAGGCGTCCTTTCGGATTTTCAACCTAGCGAGCCATCCTTCTTTTTTCTTTTTGAAAGTCTGCCTACGTACCCCCGAGCGGGGATCAGGTCCAACGTAGTTCGGGCCAAGGTTTTGAAAGGAAAGGTTATTTTTGTTGGTGGAGCGACCGAACCGATGTGGTTGCCTACGTATCCCCGAGCGGGAATCAGGTCGAGCGTAGTTCAAGGAAGGCTTGAAAGGAACGGTTATTTGATAGTCAAGCATAGTACTTTTTGAGGCGGTCCATGTTGATCGGTTCTTTGAATTCGACACCATCGAGGTCCATGAGATAAGTTGCTCCTCCGGAAAGAACAGTCTTGACGATATAAGGGCCGACCCATTTAGGTTTAAACTTCCCACGGGGATCAAAGATCGGAGCTCGCAACTCCTTAAGGACAAGGTCGCCCTTGACAATCTTCCTTGGACGAACTCTTTTGTTGAAAGCACGGGCTATCCTCTTCTGATAGATTCGGACATGGTCGACCGCCGCTAGACGCTTTTCATCTATGAGGGCCAATTCTTCATACCTTTCTCTCAACCAATCTGATTCAGAAATTTCACACTCTGCCATTACGCGTAGGGATGGTAATTCTATCTCCACCGGCAGTACCGCTTCCATCCCATACACTAGTGAGTAAGGAGTCGCTCCTGTGGATGTTCTTATCGATGTTCTGTATCCCCAAAGTGCAAATGGTAGCTTTTTATGCCAGTCTTTGTAGGTATCAGTTGATTTTTGCAGTATGGCCTTGACATTCTTGTTTGCAGCTTCGACTGCCCCATTGGTTTGCGGTCTGTATGGGGATGACTTATGATAAGTGATCTTGTATTCCTCGAACAGGTCCCTGACTTCTGCCTTGAAATGACTTCCGTTATCCGAAATAATCTCATGAGGAACTCCATAACGGCAGATGAGATTTCTCTTGATGAATTTGGCCACTTCCTTGGCCCCCAACTTGGTGTAAGATGCAGCTTCTACCCATTTTGTGAAGTAGTCTATGGCCACCAGAATATACCGATTTCCATTTGAGGCCTTCGGAACGATTTCTCCAATAATATCGATTCCCCAGGTGGAGAATGGCCAAGGCGAGGTCATGCTGTATAGAAGAGATGGCGGCACGTGCATCATGTTTGCATGAATCTGGCACTTGTGACACTGTCTCACGTATTCGCAACAATCTTTTTCCAATGTCGTCCAGTAGTATCCTTGTCTCACGATTTTCTTGGCCAGCATGTGGCCGTTCATGTGTGGGCCGCATACCCCTTCGTGTATTTCTTCCATCATTCTTCTGGAGCTCTTCCCAAACAAGCAAGTCAGGTTGTGACCGTTGTATCCTTTCTTCAGCAGTTTCCCGCTGCAAATGATGAATTGCGCTGCGAATCTTTGAATTGCCCTTTTGCCTCTCTCGGTGGATTCTTGGGGGTACATCCCCTTTTCTATGAAGTTCCAGATGTCCTGGTACCACGGTGTTTCATTCTCTTCTTCTTCGATTGTGGCGATCATGCTGAACGAAGGCTCGTACCTCTGCTCAATTACCAAGGGCATCATCCTGACTCCCACAGGAATTTTGATCATCGATGCTAGAGTGGCCAAGGAATCTGCCAGTTGGTTCTCTTCCCTGGGCAAGTAGAGGAATGTGATATTTTCGAACCGCCTTTTGAGTTGGTCGAGATGATCATGATAGGGCTTCAACCTTTCTTCTTTTATTTTCCATTCTCCTCTGGCTTGTGATATGATGAGGTTTGAATCCCCGAAGACATCCAACTTCTGAACTTTCATCTCTAAGGCTGCTTCCATTCCCAGAATGCATGCTTCATACTCAGCGGTGTTGTTGGTGGAGTTATAATTGAGCTTGACTGCCAACGGAGTGTGGTCCCCACTCGGCGATACTAGGATCATCCCTACTCCGTATCCCTTCATGTTGGCTGCTCCATCGAAGTACAACTTCCACTGTTCTTCTTTGACTTCCATGATGCTCTCGTCTGGAAACGGAAAGTCCCCACTTTCTTCGGAGTCAACGGCATGTTCTGCGAGATGCTCAGCTACGGTTCTCCCTTTTACCGACTTGCTCGTAACATACTTGATATCGAATTCGGATAATAGAAGTAACCAACGGGATATACGACCGGTCAGGGCGGGTTTTTCGAGAAGGTATTTTAGAGGATCCATGCGGGATATGAGCACAACCGGAAAGGCCAGCATGTAGTACCTTAGTCGGCGAGTGCACCAAACCAAGGCCCAACACGTTTTTTCGAGGGTAGAATAGTTGAGCTCATACCCAGTCATCCTCTTGCTGAGGTAATATATGGCTTTTTCGGAGTGGCTTTCTTCTCCTTCTTGGGCTAGCATGCAACCCATGGCATTTTCGGAGACAGACAGGTAAAGGAATAAGGGCTTATGAGGGGTGGGTGGTGAAAGGACAGGTGGATTTTGAAGGTAGGCTTTTATTTTGTCGAAAGCGGCTTGGCATTGGTCATCCCATTGGAACTTCTCCCCTTTTCTCAACAATCGGAACAGAGGATCGCATGTAGCTGTGAGCTTAGAAATGAAGCGGCTGATGAACTGGATTCTTCCGAGGAACCCCCTTACTTCTTTTTCATTCCGTGGTGACGTCATTTCGAGGATTGCCTTGATCTTAGAGGGGTCCACCTCTATTCCCCTTTGTGTGATGAGAAAACCCAGGAGTTTACCGGAGGTTACGCCGAAAGTGCATTTCTTTGGATTCAGCCTCATCTTGTATTTGCGCAACCTTTCGAAGAACTTTTCCAGCGCTACCAGGTGCCCTTCTCTATCCTTGGATTTTACAATCATGTCGTCTACATATACTTCTACCTCTTTGTGAATCATATCATGCAGCAGAGTGGTGGCAGCTCTTTGGTACGTTGCCCCCGCGTTCTTGAGCCCAAAGGGCATTACTCTATAACAGTAGGTTCCCCAAGGGGTGGTGAACGTCGTCTTTTCCCGATCTTCTGGCGCCATTAGAATCTGATTATACCCTAAGAAGCCATCCATGAAAGACAGTAGCTCATGTCCTACGGTGTTATCTACCAAAACGTCAATGTGGGGAAGCGGGAAGTCATCCTTGGGACTGGCCTTGTTCAAATCACGAAAGTCGACGCACACACGAACTTTTCCATCCTTCTTCGGGACTGGCACGATATTGGCAACCCATTCCGGGTATTCGGTGACAATGATGAACCCTGCCTTGAACTGCTTCTCCACCTCTTCTTTAACCTTGAGTGCCCATTCCGGTCTCATACGCCTCAGTTTCTGCTTGACAGGTTTAGAATTAGGGAGGAGAGGAATATGATGTTGGACGATGTCGGGATCGACCCCAGGCATGTCTTCGTAAGACCAAGCAAAAACATCTTTGAACTCTTTTAGCAAGAGGTTTAATTTTTCTTTTTCTTCTTTATTAAGGGTTGAGCCAATTTGCACAATCTGTGGATTATCTATTTCACCTAAGTTAACCGATAAAGTATCTTCGATTATTTCATAAGCAGGTGATTTTTCAATTAGTTGCTTTAGTTCGATTGGGAGATCCTCGGAGGGATCTGTGCATTCACAAGTGTCAGACACAGAGGAGTAAGCAGAATCGTCTTTCATTTCATTCATGACAGGTGAAGTGATTACATTGGATAGTGGTGGGCTTACAGCAGCCGACTCCAGTACAGACTCGATAACTGGTAGTACAGACTTTGGGGGGATAGGGGATTGGGAGACACAGACAGATGACTCTACAGCCTGGTTGCTCAGACCCTCCTCAGCAGGCTTGATCTGATCATCTTGGCTCTTGGCCCTCTTCTTCTCTTCCTCTTCAGCGGATTCTTCCCACATCTTCTTGATCGCCTCAGTGTCAAGGTATTTTAACCAGTCTTCCTCTAGGGTCTTTTCAACTTCTTCGGGGTAGAACGGGTCTTGACATGGGGGCCTCTCGCAGTCAGCGAAGATTTCAAGCCCAGGGTGCCTTCTCCCGGTGATTCGATGGATCCATGGTTCAGGGAACCCGAAGTAAGGGAAATCATCCCCTTCCTTGACGAATTGTCCATTTAAAGTCTTGCGGTATGGCGGGAGACTCTTCACCCTCTTCTTCCATGGCCTTTGTAGCTCGGCGTCCTCATTAGTGGGCTTGTACCCCAACCCGAAAGTGCCTTGTTGCCCTTTGATCTGCGGGAATTCCCGAATTCCTTGCTGGCGCCGACCCAACCCCATTCCGGGGAAGTAGTTCATCTTACGGACAATGTTGACGACTGCGGAGTGGACCTCAGGGAATCGGTCTTCGTCTTCGATCACATGAACTTCTTCCATGAAGAATCCTCCGATTTCTCCTTCTTCCAGCTCGGGTATTTGGACTTCAAAAATGGGAGCGTAATTCGGGAAAGCCTCACTACCCCAACTATTACCGAGGATGACCTTTACCTCCCTCTCATGAATGTACTTGATCATTTGATGCACAGTGGATGATACAGCTTTGTTGGCGTGAAGCCAGGGTCTCCCAATTAGCAGATTGAACGAGGCAGGTATGTCCATGACTTGAAAAATCTCGGTGCTCACCAAAGATCCTACCCGGATTTGGAGAGAAACAGTTCCCATCACATTTCTTCTAGTGTTGTCATAGGCTCTCACGGATTGCACAGATGGCGTAATGTCGAGGATACTGACCCCCAAAGCAGTGGCAGTTCTTAAGGCACAAACATTCAAAGCAGAACCTGTATCGACTAGACAAAACGGCACCTGTTGCTCCTTACATCCCACAGTAATGTATAACGCCTTGTTATGCGCGGATCCCTCTGGCGGCAGGTCCTCGTCGGAGAATGTAATGATGGGGTCGGGGGTAAGTGCACCCAAGAAAGCTACCATGTCCTCCGGCGCGGCGTCGATGGGGACTTCAATCCCAGCCAAGGCATTTAACACGGCTTGCCTGTGCTTATAGGATGTCACCATAATATCCCACATCGAGAGATGTGCTTGGGTTTTCTTTAGCTGCTTGATCAGCTCATTGTCTTCTTCGATGACCTCATCCATCTTGCCCTTCCCCTTGTCTTTAACTGGACCTTTTTCGATGGCTTCGGTGGCAGGCTGCGGAGGCTGATAATGGCGGCCTGACCTGGTTAGGTGATCAATCTCAGCAGGAGTAGGCCCTTCTACAGTCCCATCCTTTTTAAACCAATCACAATCCGTTCCCACAAATGGCTTTTCTGGCTCGTTCCAGATGGAAGCATCACTCTCGTCGTTAGGATCATACCATTTGAGGTCTACCGCCCCTAGGTCATGCTCTTCCAGGAAGAACAAGTCCTGCTCGTCGTCAAGCTGCTGCTGCCACTCGTCATTCTCTCCTTCGATCAGATGAATCCCCTCAGAATCCGGGATGTCAATGTAAAGCAAGGGTTGTCCTAGGGGGGTGATATAAGTAGCAGGGTTGAAGGGTACGGGACTGGACTCAATGAGGTTGACATTTTGGTGGTTTGGTAGAGGATTTTGGGTGATATGAGGCTGCTTTGGTGGCGGCTCGATGATATTCTGGTCGATGAGGTCTTGGATGTCGTGGCAGAGGCGCATGCAATCATCAGTGTTATGGCCGGGGGCTTGGTGGTAAGTACATCGCTTGGACATATCGCAGTTAGGCGGGAGCGGGGTATTTCGAGGCTGGAGTAATTGGAGATGGCCTTTTTTGAGGAGGCGATCTAGGGCCGAGGAGAGAGAGATTTCTAGCTTGGCAAAACTGCGAAGGGGCTTTTTCTGGAAAGGGCGGTTGGAGGAATTTGCCTGGTTGGAGGGTTGGTATGGCCTTGGAGGATATGCCATGGGTTGGCCGCTAAGGGCATTGACATCCGGGGGATTCCGGGAGTAGTTGGGCCTTCTTGGCTGACCCGGAGGGTCTTCCTTTTTGATCTTCCCCTCCCTGATAGCATCTTCGATTCGGGTTCCGACTTCAAACAACTCCTCAAAGGTGGAGATGGACTGGTAGAATAATTTCTCATGATAGAGCGGCTGCAGATTCCGGATGAGCATCCTTACCTGTTCTTTCTCGATTGGCCGGTGGGTCATTTGGGCTACCTTGTTCCTCCATCTGCTCAGAAATGCAGCGAAGGATTCATTGTTGCTTTGCCGGGTTGTTTCCAAATCCCTGATGGTGACGTCCAGCTCTTGATTGTAAGAGTAATGATCGACAAAGACTCGAACAATGTCCTCCCAGGCCCGGGTTTTGGAGGCTTCCAAGGTTAGGAACCACGATAGTGCAGATTTTGCCAGAGTTTGCGGGAATAGCATCGCAATGTGCTCGTGGGTGCAACCCATGGACTGGAAGATACTCATACATAGCTTCACGTGGCTTTTCGGGTTTCCCGTTCCATCAAAGCGATCGATGGCAGGCATTTTGAAATTCTCTGGCAGTTTCAGCTTGACAGGCTCGAAGAGGCCTTCCAGATCCAACATGTAATCGTCGATACCCTTGCTTTTTCTGAGTACGCTTTCCAGTTTATCGACCTTGTCCAATTTTTCTTGGAGCTTCTTCTCATACGTAAGCGGTGGGACCCCTTGAAACCAGTTTTCCTCCCCATTATTCTCATGTAGAGGAGGTTCAAACCCTGGTGGCGGAAACTCGGGCGGAGGTCGCGGCTGTTGCTGCTTCAGTTCTTCCATGAATTTTAGGACTTGGGCTAGACTGTCTGATTGTTGGCTTATAGTCGCTCCCAATTCAGTAACCTTGTTTTCCAACTCTTCCCTATTCATGCTGACGTAAGCTGTCGGACTGATTCTGATTAACCGATTATCCGCACTTCTGACCCACGAATAAGACCCCGACTGGTGACCTTGGGAATCTATACTGACCTGACAGATTTTGAAAGGGCTAGATTAGATCTTTGACAGTGGTGACTTTAGGCAGACAAAGATAGTGATGTGGACCGACTCGAAACAGTGCGTGCAAATTGATGGGGAATGGTGCATGCAAATGGGACAAACATGCGGATGTAAGCCCTAATCTATATGATGCTCCTATTTCTAACAGATAGCAGCTAAACAAATAAGGTCCTAGCCATACAGAGTGTGCTAACCTTACTTTCTAGTATGATCACCAAGGGATAACATGGATTTCCAAGATACTCCGGAAATTTTGGACAGAGTTTCTGTGGGAAACTGGTCAATATGGTCATATCTGGGATATTCGGACAGAGTTTCTGGGAGAAACTGGTCAATATGGTCATATCTGGGATATTCGGACAGAGTTTCTGGGATAAACTGGTCAATATGGTCATATCTGGGATATTCGGACAGAGTTTCTGGGAGAAACTGGTCAATATGGTCATATCTGGGATATTCGGACAGAGTTTCTGGGAGAAACTGGTTAATGTGATTATATCTGGGATATTTGGGCAGAGTTTCTGGGAGAAACTGGTAAGTACAGTCATAGTGATCATACTTTCTAGCAGGTTTTCATACTCCTATGTCTCAAGACCGTCAAACAAGGTTTGCGGTGTATATCTTTGCGAGCATGGAGCAGACATCCTTGTCATGATGCTTAGGCAGGTCAACTCAATGTGACCACATGTGAGTGATTGCCTTGGGAATCATAAGAAAGAGGTTCTGTTCTACGTCACACAAGCGTCTACATCGCTCAGGTAATCCCATCAGGGCATACAGCAGTTATATCATGTTGTCCTATCTGAAAAGATAAATGAACAGTCCTATGAAAGGTTCTACAGGAATCTATATGCAAAGGCTGGGTTTAGTCAAAGAGGGTCCGTTGACGAGAGTTCCAATATACCGTCAGGGAGACAGTACGGAGGTTTTTACTCTTTTTGATATACCTTGGAAGGTACAGTATCAACGGTGACTTGTGCCCTGGCACAGCAAGACCTGAACAATGTCAGCGCCGCGTTTCAGACACAGTCGGGGGGGGAAAAAAAATGCAAGAGTGCAATGTGGTGAACCAAACACAGTAAAAAGATGATTTTAAGGATGCTTCTTATGAGTCAAACCTCTGTATTATTTTGTTTTTAAAATAAAAGTCCCCAGCAGAGTCGCCAGATTGTGGATACCGGGCTTCGGACCACTTCTCTCGTTCGAGATTGTTTTGAAATTGATTTGAATCAAGGAAAGAAAACGAAAGGTCTGTTGAAAACAGATACAGAGTCGCCACTTGGTCTTTAAGGAACCAAGAAACCTAATTTTGACTCACCCAAATGGATAAAGGGCACCGGCCCTTCATAACCAAAGAACTTGGTTCGGGGTTTTGGTACGAGAGAGGAAGGAGCCTTTGTCGCGACTAAAACACCCTCAACTCGCCCCGTCTTTCGACGGGCCTCAATTAGCATCCAAATAATCATCTTATACTATGTTTGGTTCGGCAATTAATACTATTGTAGTATATTACATCACATAAGAAAACTTGAAATCGGAAGATCAAAAGATAAGATATCATTCATAAGATCTAAGCCAAATATCATGCAATGTAAAGTGAAAGATCACACAAATAAACCTAGGAAAGATCGTCTAATCATATATCAAATAATCAAGACTTCCTAATCTAAAGGGGGACATGAATTGTTATTGAAACAAATAAGCAAAGAAATCAAAATATGCTTAGCAAGGCTAGAATGATGCATGTTATTCTTTGACAAAAGAAGACCTCTCAATCCCGGGACGGATGAGAAAGGATGAGTAGATCAAGGGGAAGCATGAACGAGTGATCGAGTTCATTCCTTATAATCTCCTTAGATTAAGAGTTACAAAAAAACCCCAAATCTTGCATGAATGCAATGAATGTATCTAAAGATGTGCAAAGGTTGTAGTGTGTTTTGTGTACATGGATTTCTAGAATGGCTTAGAAGTCTAAAATGGGCAAGAATGAATGAATGAAATCAACATGGGATATATACAAATGTAGTATGAATCACTTCCTAGGATATGAACTAATTTGGAATGCATATAAGCCTCAAATCAAAGAATGAAAGTTAAAGTGTACTTGCTGTGAATAGTGGACAGAACAGTAGCATGATCTTTTGGAATTTGAAAAGAGGGGTTAGGAATGTTTTCAATGCATGATTTTTTATGGAGATGTTCCTTATTGTGTCTAGAACACAACCCAAAAGGCCAATCTTGAATAGCTATCACAGATTGAGAGAAATTACATAAACAATAGAGGTCACTCAGAAACAGAGTTTGTACTGTCGTCTGAAATGTTAGAAAATCTTAGAAAATGAAAAAGAATGATCTAGAGGCCCATTTTATACAGAAAGTTTCCTAAGACATTTAATTTTAAAGGAAAAATAAGTTAGGACCACCCCTTTTGGAAAAGTTTTCTGGAAAAGAGGTCGTAAGTTGACCTAGCTGCTGTGACAGTAAAAACAGAATGTTTGGAAGGAATGTTGGGACCCAAATGGACCATTTCCAAGTACTTCCAAGTCAAACCAAAAATCATGGGTGTTCTCCAATGAGTTAGGAAGACTTTCCAAGTGGCCTTGTATTCATATGTTGAGTATTGTGTTCTAGAAAAATCTTTGAACTCAACTCACTCACTGTTTTGACTCATTGTTTTGAAGATTTTGGAGAAAACAAAGTTTTGTTTCTTGAAACCAAATGAGAGGGATTGAGAGGGGTTTTGAAATAGGTGTTTTGAAAATATGTTTTCAACACTCAATAAGGATCATAGCCACTTAGAATACCTACATCAAACTCATCATTTAAGAACCTCCAAGATTGTTGGAGAGATTTATTTTATTTTTGGGCATAACTTCAATACATTCCAAGAATACCTTGGAAGTATTGAGGTTATGATCATCATCTATCAAACATGTTTTTGAGGTCAAGAGCTACTATCCATAAGGATTCACTCACCCCAAACTTCATGTCATCACTTAGATGATGATGAACTAGTAAGTAAATAAAGAAAAGAAAAAGAAATGAGATAAGGAGAGATGAACATATATATAATCAAGCAAGAAGATGATAATCAATAGATGATATTCATGAAGCATGAGACTTGTAGATTGGTGTATCACTCATATGTAATGACACTAGACATGGAAGAAGCTTCCACACTCTTGAATGCTCACTAAAATGGTGGTTGGGAGTATTGAATGTTGAAGTAAATGGAAGTAATGAAGTAAAAACAAAGTTAGAACTCACTTTTGTTTTGAAAAATCAAAGAAGAAAGCTTCTTTTCTCTCCACTCTAACCTTATCTCTACACTTTCTCTCCCAAACTTTCTCTAAACTTGCATTTCACTCCCCCCAAAATGAGGAGTAATGGGGTGTTTATATAGGCCAACTTGGGGTGTTTTTGGGATTTAGAAAGTACTCCCATTGGTCCCAAACATCTGAAATCATGAAACCACGTCGTTTTGGATTTTAATTAATCAAAATGGGACCACAAAAGTATTTACAAAAACTTACTATTCTGGAGGGGAGTGCCGCGGCGGCACTGCTCCTCCCTTCGTCTGGATAATGCTGTTTAGGCCCCCCGAAGTTCCGGTATTCGCGAAAAGGCCCTATTTTGTCCAAAATTCACAGAAAATGCGTACGAACTCCAAATTGAGGTTGTGATATACCGTTGGAAAGGTAATGGAGTCTACTTTACATAAAAAATAGTTCGGGGATAGGTCACTTTGAAAAGTTTTGCGGTATTCGCGATAAAAGCCGATTTGATCGCCTTTTCGCCTTTGGAAATTCATAATAAATTCGTTTTAAATCCAGAAATTATGTGCGATATACCGTTGGAAAGCTATTGACCTCTAGTATCCATGAAAAATATTTGAAAATTGTTTTGGTTCCCCGATTCCAAAGTCAAATCTTGGTCAAACCGGTCAAACCTGGGATTCCCGGGAAGTTCTGGGAACCTCTGGGAGCTCCCAGGAGCTGATGTTTTCGCTCGATTTTTCTTTTGGAACTTGTTTTAATACTTTTCTCATGATTTAGAATGGTTCTGGTGAATTCAGACAATTTCGGTCAAACTTGGTCAAACTTGGTCAAACCTGGTCAAACCTTGGTCAAACCGGTCAACGGGGACTTTCGGGGAACTTCCGGGACTTCCGGGGGTCTCTGGGAGCTGACGATTTCTTCCGGTTTTATTTAAAAACTCATTTTATCACTTTTCTTACGACGTAGTATGTTTTCAGAAATTTGGGACCAAATCTGGGAATTTTCGGACTTTCAAGGGCATTTTGGTCATTCTGAGCATTCTGAGAGATAGAGCTGACTTCCGAGAGTCCTTTTGAGTCTTTTACGATCATTGTGATCCACCAAGCTATGGGTCTCCTAAATCTGATAGCCGACAAAATGGGGTGTCTACAAACATATTACTATTTTAGTTGTCTTGATTTCTTGGTATCATAACATTATGCTCACTTAGTTACTTTAGGTATCATATTTTGGCAATTTAGTATCTTATTGCTTCCATGATTTGTTTACTTGAATTTTCCTTAGTATCATACAGTTGCATATCTTGAGGGGGAACTTTTAGTTCCAATCCCCAATCTTTTTGTTGTTGTCAAAAAGGGGGAAAATGAATAGAGATCTTTAAAAGCGGGAAAATGCTAGAGAGAATATGAAAATGATAAAACTTTTGAAAGGGAGAATGTTTTTAGAAAGTTATCATTCTTGGACTCATAATTTGGAATTCTTGTTACTTTGAATGATAACCTGAAAATGACACTTATTGTGCTTTAATTGCTATATCTCTATTGCATGTTTTGACATCACAAAAAAGGGGGAAATTGTTAGCCTATAATTTATTTAAGGCATTAATTTTGTTTTGTTTTGATGATGACAAATCTAGTGATAATTGCATACTTTCATTGGTTCTATTTCAATCAATTATCATGTCATTTTCGTTATGTTAATCTCTTGATTCATGTACTTAAATGTCTAACTCTGTTTGAGATCATGAGATAGCATGTGGTGAAGTCCAAGAGTGAGGGAGCTCAACAAGGATCAAGCTTGAAGACTTGAAGAATTTTTCATCCTTTGTTGAAGACTAGGATTTACGTGTAAGCATTTTGATCAATCACTCATAGGGGCTCAAGTAACTTTAATTGGACTTTAGGATCCTTGCTCACACACTTTAAAATATGTTCAAGGACCTAAACATACTTAGACCACTCAATAAATTCATTTCACAAAAGTTTTCAAAGTGGCTAAGTCAAAAGAAAGTACCTTTGCGCAGATAGGTCAACTTCAAATGCAAACCTGATCTAATTGGTAAGGAATTAGATCTTTAGTTTTATATGGTTGGAAAGGTATTTGAATCTAGTTTCCGAATCTTCAAACGGATCGCGAATACGAGTTTTGTAGAGGGATTTATGGCCGTTTTAGTAAAGAGGTGTCAGTCTGCCAAAATCTGCTTAAAATCAGTCGACTGATTTTTTAAGGGTCCAGTCGACTGGTTTATGAAATCAGTCGACTGGGTGAACTTTTCAGTCGACTGGACAGCCCTGAAATGGCCTATTCACTGCTCTAAACTTCCCAGTCGACTGAACCCTCGATCCAGTCGACTGGACTGTGCTGAATACACTAACGGCTAGTTTTCTAACCCTCCAAATGTTGCTTTAAACATACCCAATCACTTCCAACGGCTATAATCTTTAAAAAGCTATATATAGGGATGTTTTTAAGGATCATAAAGATGTAGAAACATCAACCAAATCATTCAAACATCTTGTTTAATCATCATTCCCATTTGAGCCCTAGTTTGAGTGAAAAATCATTTGCTCTAGATTTTAATTGTAATTGTTGAGAGAGTAAATTGTAGTGAGCTTTTATTTGTATCATCTACTCACTAAGGAGTTATTGTGTGAGCTTTAAATTGTATTATCCACTCTAGAGAGAGAGAGAGCTCAATTTGTACCCAAACAATTTGTAAAGGTTGAGGGTTAGTAACCCTTGGTTGCAAAGAAGAGGTTTTCTTCTTTGGGAGAGATTGAAGGCTCTTGTAACGGTTTGGTGCACACCCGTAAGTGCTCCGGGATTAAAGGAATCCTCAAGAGGTGTTCTTGAGGGGTGGACGTAGGCCGCGGGATGCGATTGCCGAACCACTTGAAAAACTCGGTTTGCAAGTTTCTCCTCCCTTATCTCTTTACTTTATTATTTGTGATTGTGTTTAATTTGATATTAATTTTTAAAAGGTTAATTTCCGCTAAAACCTTATTCACCCCCCCTCTAAGGTTTCCACTTTTGGGCCAACACGTTTGATGGAACCTGTGAAGCGTGACAAGCCAAGAAGGGGGTAAGAAACATGGATGGCATATTCGAGAGGATGAGATACGACGAGGAAGAGAAGCGGCGTCTAGCGACGTTCCAACTCATATGTGCTACTGATGACTGGTGGGAGACTGAGAAAGCCACGATGGGAGTTGAAGCTTCAGAAAGAATGCCATGGGCCGCATTCAGGGAGATGTTCTTGGATACTTTCCTGAGGAGGAGAAAGACCAGAGAGAGAGGGACTTCTTGGATTTGGTTTAGGGGGACATGTTAGTGTGAAAGTATACCACTCAATTCGAGAGGTTATCATAATTTGCTCAGCATCAAATAGGCACTCCCCAAAATAAGATTAAGAGGTACCACGATGATCGAAGTCACATTTGCGCCACATGACTTTGGCCCAACTAAACATGATGTTTGAGACATTGATGAGACTAGCTTCTAGATTAGAGAAGGACAGATGCCAGGCGCTGAAGCAAATGGTAGGCCGACCTCTAAAGAAAGGAAAGTTTGTGCCGCGACCACCAACTATATTTCAAGGAACGAAGAGAACCTAGAACGGAGATAGGAAAGCACAACTGACTTACCCTCCTAAATAGATAGTCTCATAACCTACTACTACCAGGGGTAAAATCAGAGAATGCTTCAACTGTAGGATCCCAGGACATCTCACTAAGGATTGTCGACGCCCAAAGAAGCCTAACCTGTCACAGCCCGGTTCTACAATAGCGGAACCGGAGCCCGTGGCACGCCACCGAGGCTAAACCAATTCATTAACGTTCCCAAAATTAGGTTTGAAGAACACACGCAGCGAAAAAAAACAAAACACATTTTCAAAACCAGAGGTTCAGTCGACTGCTCAGTCGACGGAGGAAGGCAGGGAATTTTAATAGTAATTCCAGTCGACTGAAACTGGAGGTCCAGTCGACTGATGCGGGGTCCAGTCGACTGCTGAGGGGTCCAGTCGACTGCTTTTGCTAAAAGAAGAAGCAGTAGCTAACAGGCTCAGGGGTTCAGTCGACTGCTCCCCTGGCAGCAGCCCAATCTGCAGAAAACAAGTTTAAAAAGCTTCCTAACTTCCACCCAATGATCAACCACTCAATCAAACTCAGTCCAAAGTAATCTTAACTGTATTAAAGCATTACCAAACATAATTACAACATGTTATAGTCTAATACAATGTTCTAGATCCATTCTATCATACCAAGTTAAACATGGGTTAAAACAACCAAAATTCTTATTACAACATTCCTATTGTCCCAAAACTACAAGGTTAACATTCAAGTTGCCTTCCAAAAGAACTCCCAACCCACGTACTCACTTCTCTGATTCCTCGCCAGCATTTATACCTGCAATGGTTATTTGAATAACCACACATATTTCGATTTGTTTAAGCTAAAGCTTAGTGAATAAAACAACATATGCACATGAATGATAAACATGTCCGCATTCACATCTCTACAATTCATACTAGTCGCCGGAGACTCACGTGCCCGTCCATACTCCCAATCCGCGACTCCTCGCCAACAACTCCACGCGAAAGGGTAAGACCCACGATTCTTTTCTTCAATCGTGCGACCTTAATGCCTATATCGGCTCCACAAAATGGCACGGTGACCATGTGCTCCTTCTGAACCAAATAAGCAACTTAGCATGCTCAAATACATATCACCATGCTCGCGGTAATCAAAACATTTCATCGTGCTATTGGGCCTACTTATCAATATAAATGCCCAATATGAACTACACAAGATATCTCTAAGAATTAATACATGCTATTCAAACATAACATGAATACATGTCAAGAAACCATTCCAACAACATAGTCGAATCACTCACCTCCGAATAACGCTCCTATAATTCAATCTGAAGAAAACCTATGCACAAGGAACGTGCAGAAGTCCGTCTAGTACAATTCCTATGGATCAGAATTCTATTTATCAACTTTTATGAAAAATTCTAGAAAATAACTTTTCGGAAAACTTAGCCAAACAGGCCCTAATAGGTATCAAAACGAAGCTCTTACCTCGAGGAGCTCGAATATGAAATCTGGGAGAAAACAAACTGACGGAAGGTCGTCGTTTGGCGTCGCAAATCTCTAAGCTCCTAAATCTCCCTCTAGCCCCCTTTTGGCCTCCTCTTGAACTTTAGGTTAACTTATGAAAAAAATCTAAGTTCATCTCTATCTATATATAGGCAACATTCTCGGGGAATTACGTTTACCTCCCCACGAGTTTTCATAACTCCTAATCAGTCTCTGAAACTTTCTACACAGCTAATTCATAGCTTTACGAGTGAAACTTCAAAATTATAAAAGTTTTCGACTAAGTTTCGTTTGGTCGCTAAAACGCGAATTTCTACATGACTTTTCCGAAGTTGCTAATTAGCCTACCAAATTAATATCGTGTTCATTCGTCCTCACCAGGATACTAAATCTAACAACAGAAATAAATTCTAAAACAGAAAATAATACAGATATTGCAATACTCAGGTAAACATTTAGTTTCAGATAAACATTTAAAATGTTCCACAGTGACCGTCTCATAATCGGAGAGACTTCACAAACAATAAATCCTCAATCACAATAGTTTCAAAGGGTTCTCTAATACAGACACCCAAATCAACTCGTGAGTCAAAACTCACTCAACCATGTGTCATAAGACACGCCACATCACATTACATTATCATGCATGACAATGTAATGCAAATGAAATAACACAAATGTGGGTGTTATATAACCGCCCTGACATGATCTACTAAAACTGTGGCAAGCAAGGGCACATCGCCAAGAACTGTCGATCACCCCAAGAGGATACTATAAAGCGACTGCTCAAGCTAAGCCTGGACAAACTAGGTTTAATGCTATTATTCCAGAGGAAGCCGACTATGAAGAGAAAGCTCAGTAGAATATGGAAGGCACACTTATGTTACTCGGTAGTCGGATTAAAGTATTATATGATACTAGAGCTACGAATTCATTTATTGTTGTTAGACTTGTTCAGAAGTTGGGATTAGAACCCCAAGCGCTTGAGGCTGCCCTTAACGCAGTTTCTCCCTTAGGAGCGACGGTTAAGTTGAGTAAGATGTGCAAGGGCTGCATTCTAACCTTAGAAAATAGAATCCTTCCAGCAAATTTGATTGTGTTATTGATGAAGGAATTTGATGTGATTATGGGAATCGACTGGCTTACGAAGTACCGTGCTAAGTTAGACTATACTAGCAAGTCGATTTCATTCTCCGTACCTAGAAGTGCGCCTTTCTATTTTCAGTGTAACCCCTCGTGCGACGCATTTCTAACTAGTTGCCTACCTGCTGTGGAAAGCTCTAGCACCGAGACTATGATAGATCAGATACCTGTGGTCTAAGATTTTCTAAAAATGTTATAAGATATCACTAGATTGCCACCCAATAAGGAGATTGACTTCTGTATAGAGTTGGTACTAGGGACGTTGCCAATATCTAAAACCCCTTATCGAATGGCCCCAACAGAAATGCAAGAATTGAACAAGCAAGTTTAAGAATTGGAAGATTTGGGACTCATTCGACTGAGCACATCGCCTTAGGGAGCGCCAGTGCTGTTTGTGAAGAAAAAGGATAGATCGCTTCGACTTTGTATTGACTATAAAGAGTTAAACAAGGTCACAATCAAGAAAAAGTATCCCTTTCCTCGGATAGAGGATCTGTTTGGTCAATTCTAGGGAGCAACGACCTTCGCCAAAGATAGACCTTCGATCGGGATACTACCGATTGCTTGTTCGACTAGAGTACATAGCGAAGACTGCCTTTAGAACTAGATATGGTCATTATGAGTTCCTGGAGATGTCATTTGGACTCATTAATTCTCCCGTAGTATTTATGGATTTGATGAACAATGTGTTTCAACCAAACTTGGGTCAGTTCGTGATTATGTTTATTAATGGCATATTGATTTACTCAAAGACAAAGGAGGAGCACGAGAGGCATGTTCGGATTACATTGCAAATGCTCATAGATCATTAGTTTTATGCTAAGTTTAGCAAATGCGAGTTTTGGATGGAGGAAGTAAAGTTCTTGGGTCATGTAGTTTCTTCAGAAAGAATTACAGTAGACTTCTTTAAGACTGACGTTGTCCTGAATTGGAACAGGGCGTCTAATGCCTCAGAAGTAAGGAGTTTTCTTGGATTGGCAGGCTACTAACAGAGATTTGTGGAAGGATTCTCGAAGATAGCAACAACATTAACTAGCTTGACTAAGAAGGATTCTAAGTATGAATGGCTAAGTAAGCATGAACGCGGCTATCAAGAGTTGAATGAAAGGTTAACTTCAGCGCCAGTGCTTACCATAGCAACTAATGGAGAACGATTTATAATATATAGTGATGCTTCTTATCAAGGACTCGGATGCGTGCTCATGCAAGAAGGTAAGGTAATCACCTATGGATCGCGATAACTGAAACTACATGAGGTGATTATCCAACGCATGACCTGGAATTAGCAGCTATTGTTTTCGTTCTCAAGATCTGGAAGCATTACTTGTTTGGAGAGAAGTTCGACTTATTCTTTGATCATAAGAGTCTTAAGTACTTATTCTCCCAAAAGGAGCAGAATATGAGGTATCGACGTTGGATGGAGTTGCTTAAAGTCTACAACTTCACTCTACAATACCACCCCCGGTAATGTGAATGTAATCGTTGATGCTTTAAGAAGGAAACCCAGTAACAAACTCGTTTATTTTATGATTAGATAGTGGCAGGCATTAGAAACCTTAGCAGAATTTGATATTCAGGCTACGGGTTCAGAAGAAGGAAAGCATTTTGGATGTCTTGTTATTGAACTAACCCTTGTTAGTCGAATCATTGAAGCTCAGGAGGAGAGCAAAGGATTACAACAATGGTTTGAGAAAGCAGCAGCTAAGGATCCAAAAGAGTGGAAAATCGAACAAGATGGAAGCCTCCGATGTCAAGATAGGCTTTGTGTGCCGAAGGACGATGGATTAAGAGAATAAGTGATGAACGAAGCACACATGTCAAGATTAACAGTTCACCCGGGTAGTACGAAGATGTACAAGGACCTAAAAAGGAGTTTTTGGTGAAAAGAAATGAAGAGAGATGTTACGGAGCATGTTTCGAAGTGTTTTACTTGTCAGTAAGTTAAAGCGGAACACCAGAAGCCATCAGGACTTTTGCAACTGCTGCCAGTACCAGAATAGAAGTAGGAGCACATCTCTATGGATTTCATCATGGGATTGCCGAGGTCACAACAAAACCATGATGCGATTTGGGTAGTCGTGGATTGACTCACAAAGATAGCACACTTCACTGCATACAACATGACGTATCCAGTCAAGAGGATGCACCGACTATACTTGCAGCAGATTGTTCGACTGCGCAGTGTGCCCGTTCGATTGTTTCAAATCGTAATTCACGTTTTACAACCGAATTCTAGGAAAGTTTGCAAGAAGCCATGGGGACTTCACTGAAGATGAGTTCTGCTTTCCATCCCCAGACTAATAGACAAACAGAAAGGACTAACCAAGTGTTGGAAGATATGCTGCGTACATGCGTGATCGACTTTAAAAGTACTTGGGAGACACATTTACCACTCATCGAGTTCACCTACAATAATAGTCATCATTTGAGCATTGGAAATGGCACCGTTCGAAGCATTATACGGAAGACCGTTGGGCCGAGATTGGAGAGGGCAGGCTTTTGGGACTGGATATGGTGCGAGAAACTAGAGAGAAGATCAAAATAATGAGAGAAAGGATGAAGGCAGCCCAGATCAGATAGAAGAGCTATGCGGACAAGTGCCGTAAGGACCTGGAATTCTACGTAGGAAATCATATTCTGATAAAAGTTTCCCCGATAAGAGGAGTGGTAAGGTTTGGACGAAAGAGAGAGAAGCTTTCACCTTGCTACATTGGACCTTTCGAGATTCTAGAGTGCGTAGGTAAGGTTGCCTACAGGTTAGCACTGTCGCCAAAGATGTTCAACGTTCATAATGTGATCCACGTCAGCATGCTAAGGAAGTAAGTGCACGGATCGGCCCACAAAATTGACTTCAAAGATATTGAAGTGGACAGACGAGTGTCGTATACCGAGAGACTAGTACGGATTTTGGGAAGGGAGATCAATAAACTGAGGAATAAGGAGATCCCGCTGGTAAAAGTTCAATGCAAGCATCACAATGTCACACCCGTTTCATAAATTGCATGCTTTTAAAATAAGACAGAGTAGTAACAAGTGAAAATATTAATATTTATTAATATTGAGTTGAGGTTGACTGTGAGTCAACAGTAAGGTGTCAGTGAGGACACGGGAACATGGCACTTCATGTTGCATTGGCATGGTTAAATGACATTTACATGATTTAAATGTTATTTGAAATATCTGGTATTTCGTGAATAGTGAATTATACCTGTGTAGTATAATTTCTGGAAATCTCGATATTGTTATATCAGTTTGAGCACTGTGGTGAGAACGTGAGTGACACATTAATAAAAAGGTAGGTTGTGTAGAGATTCCACATAATTTAGTTTTCGGACGTTATTTTGGACCAAACGAGACTTAGTCGGAAACTTCTGAAATTTATCATTTTCACTCGTAAGGCATAAAATGAACGTGTGCAAAGTTTCGAGAGCTAATGAGAAGTTTGAGGAACTCGTGGGGAGGTAAACGATATTCCCAGAAAGTTTTTCTATAAATAGTGGTGGATGAGATCCATTCTCATCCAAATCCTTCTAAAATATCTAGAGAGAGGATAGAGAAAGGGAGATTGGAGCCAACGGGCTTTGCGACGACAAACGACGACCGTTCGTCCGTCAGTTTTTCTCCAGATTTCGTATTTGAACTCGTGGAGGTAAGATCTACGTTTTGATACTACTTAGGCCATGTTTGGTCAATTTTTGTAAAAATCTTAATTCTAGACTTTTGGGAAAAACAAGTATAAACTTGTAGGAATTTTCTCAAATTCGAAATCCGATGATTAATTGACCTCCTAGTCGATCCTTCAAAGTTTGGGAGAAATAGCACGAGGTATGAAGTTCTAACTTGTGAAATATAGAGAAATACATGTTTTATATTTCGACGACGAAATTGAGATCCGGGCAAAATCCATGTGTTAATTGTAGGCCCGTTAATTATGCACGCGCTAAATTGTGAAAAGCATGTCTAAATTTACGCGAGCACGTTGAGTTGTCTATGTGGGTCAAAGCGGAGTCTTATTCAAATTCTTGCCAGAGTAAGCTTCTCGTTGTTTGAGAAATTTAGTAGTGACGGCTACTGTGCATGGTTGTAGGCTTGGACTTACCATGGCACTTGTGGGGATGTAATGGTTATAGGCTTGGACTTGCCATTGACATCGCGGTTTAAGGCTTGTACTTGCCGCTACCAGATGAATGCGTATTTTTCTCCCTAGAGACTATTGATATGATTTACGAGATTAAAGCATGTTTTGTCATATATTGCATATGTTAGACTTGTACGCTCAGCATTTAGCTGAGCAGTGGAGATGTACTCCATTGCACGTAAGAAGAAAGACAAGAAGAAGCGTGATGAGTGATGCCGTTAAAGAACGCCGCGGGAATCATTTGTTTATATTTTTGTTTCTAGTTCCTAAACTGGTACCAAGGAATTGGGTTATGTAATACGTTGTAATAGATCTTTGAATTAGTTCCGTAGTAGGGTAATCCTGTATTCGAACGTCTGTGGTTACGTTTTAAATGTTGTAATTCAGTTATGGTTGTGATTGTTGTTAGTGTGGAGAAGCATGAGTTGTTAATTTTCACAACAGGGCTGCCCAGTAGGGGAGCATTCGACTGGACCCTTTGTCAGTCAACAAGATCCCGTGTGATTAAGACACTGAAAGTGAATAGTAAGAGAAGCAGTCGACTGGACCCTTGATCAGTCGACTGAGTCACTGTTGATTTTGGCTACTGATTTTTATATATGGCAAAACCAGTCGACTGGACCCCTTTTGAAAATGTTGCATTTTGGTTCTGCATAACACAGTCGACTGGGGACCTTTGATCAGTTGACTGAACTACTGTAGATTTTAGCTACTGATCCAAATAGTAACCAGTGCAGTCGACTGGGTTCCCTGATTAGTCGACTGGACCTCTGTTGAGAATTTTGGGTTTTGGTTTCTGCTAGGCACAGTCAACTGGACCCTAGGCACAGTCGACTGAACCTCTGTTTTTAAAACTGTGTTCCTTTGGACAAGTTTCAAGTGAAAAAAACTTTTTATAACTCTGATCCTTATGGATTTTTCAACTCAGAGGGCAATGTTTCCTAACGTTTTAAATTACTCAGGGTTGTTTTAAAGTTTTTTCCGCTGCGTATTGTTATATGATGTTGGTTGAGCCTTGGTGGCGTGCCACATGTCCTATTTCCACGCGTAGTGGGATGGGTCGTGACACACAATGAGCGCGAAGCGAGAAAAGTACCCAAAGTTGTTTTGCTAGTCTTAGTTTAGATTTCGGGGAAGAAATATTTTGTTTGGTGGTAGGGAGATGTAATACCGACCCATTTATCTATATTATCTATATATGGACGTATTTTCGTATTTCTGTATCTGTATATGGAAGATACAATTGTTTATGAATGAGTTTTGAATGATAGTTAATATGTACGTTTATTCCTTAACCTTTGAACTCTTAAAACAATAGAAGAAAAGTAGCAGCAGGCACCCTGAGCGCTAGAGGTGCCAGAGCGCTCGAGAAGTGCGAGCACTCGAGTTAAAAACATGTAAAATGATGATTTTGCTCCTGGGGTCTCAAAACTCTATAAATACCAAGTCATTCTGCGCAATTTTACGTTCAAAAAAATAGAGATAACAGACAGAGAGTTTGAAAGAGAGTCCTTGAGCCTTATACACAAACACACATATATCTATACTTGCATGTCCTCTAATTCATCATCCATCACCTTCATTTCATGATTATACACACACATTTCACTATCATTAGGTTCTGAAGCTTAGTATTGAAGAATCAAAGGAATACTATCGGACAAGTTAACCAAGGCCGAATGGGATAATATGGGGTTACTCAACACTCAGATGTTAAGTGGCCAGTTGGGCTAAAGATGGCAAGAGATTTCAAGTAAGTGGCTAGTTGGGCTAAAGATGATAAGGGGGTATCCCATAGGCCATGTTGGGCTACGATATTCCAGACCAATGACATTCATACCAGAGTGCATGCAAAGAGTCAAGTCTGTATAGATTGGACATGTGGTCTAAAGTAAGGCAAAGATTGGAACGGTAATCCAAAGTAGTCAAGTCGCAAGAGATTGAACCTGTGGATCAAAGTGGATTCATCAAGTCAAATTGGACAAGTAGTCCAAAGTGATCAATTGGTTGATGTCAGTTGTACTTCCAAGAATGAATACTATCGTTGAGTGCTTCCTAACATATGAGTCACGATGAGATTGGTATTAAGCCAGACTTAATGTAATGTTTTTTTTAAAGTATAAAAAAGGGAATGTTTACTTCTAAAATGGATTAACAAGTGTTTTCTGAGCCTGTTTAGTGTAGTAGCTTTACTCACTCAGCTTGTAGTAAAGCTAACGACTTTCATGTCCTAAACAATCAAATGTCCAGATCTGGCAGAGGTCGAATACCCGAAAGAGGAGTATACCAAGGAGGGCTATGGCTACGCGAGCTAGCTGGCGAGAGTGGAAGACTCTTAGTTACTTATCTTTTGTTATGTTGAGGCACTAAGATGCCAGACTTATTATTATGTTGTAGGGCTTATGCCCAAGATATTATTCTCTTTTTTTTCCTCTTCTCTATGATGATGTAATAATGAAGTGTATGACTCTGATGTTGATGTTTAGTATATAAGTATGCCTAGACCACCATATTTATTCTGCTGCTTGATAATTATTGCATCGGTTCTTTATTGCTATGGACAATCATGAGGTATTCAACTTGTCGCGGACCTATGGACCCAAAAGAGAAAATGTTTAAAATTTTCCTATTTTGGCTACTCTGGGGTGTAACAAACAATATCTTCCTCAAAATAATCAATATTTACCTCCTCCGCCTCAATTTCAACAAACACAAAATACATATCCTAATACACAATAAAATTCTAATATTTATGTACCTCCACATAAGAAAGTATAAGAGGAACCTTTACAGTCTATGATGCAACAATTAATACAAATCATAGGAAAACTACAAACATCTATGGATAGAATTAATAACCCTAAAAGAGAATGTTTTTTTCTTACTCAGCCACAACCTAACCCAAGAGGACACAACCACAAGGTGATTCGTCAACTTCTAGTAATAGTCAACAAGAATAGGTAAAAGCTGTAACTATATTAAGAAGTAGTAAGATTGTTGGAAAAGAAATTTCACCTACTTTAGAAGAAATTAAGCCTGAAAATAAGGTTAATAGTTTTGATATGACAGAAATTGAGGAGGTAATAGATGAAGATAAAATTGCTAATGAAATTGACGTTGAAACCCTTAACAAACAACAAATTTCTCAAGAAAATGAAACATCAGATTTACCAGTGGAAAAGAAACAGTGGAATCCTAAATATTCTCCTCTAATTCCTCATCCACAAAGTTTGAGAAAACACCAAAATACTAAGAGTCATAAATATTTAGAATTATTTAAGTAAGTGCATATTAATATTTTTCTCTTAGATGCAATTAATCAAGTACCTGCTTATGCAAAATTTTTATAAGATTTAGGTACTGTTAAACATAAGCAAAATGTAAGAAAGAATGCTTATTCAGCTGACTTCGCTGAAGAAGTTAATTCCATCATGTAACATAATTTACCTACAAAATTTAAAGATCCAAGTACACCAACAATATCATGTATTATTGGAAATCACACTCCTTGACTTAGGAGCTAGTGTGAACTTGCTTCCTTACTCTGTTTATCAACAGTTAGGGTTAGGTGAGCTAAAGCCTACTCGTATGGTATTACAACTAACCGATAGATATACAAAATAACCGCGAGGAATGTTAAAAGATGTTTTTTGTCAAAGTTGACAAATTTGTTTTCCTGGTAGATTTCGTCATCCTTGATATAGAACCAATATTTCATCATTTTTGGGAGGCCCTTTTTGGCTACCATTGATGCCACCATTCGAATCTGTAGTGGTATGATGACTGTAGTATTTGAAAATATGACTTTGAATATTAAAGTTTTCTCTAATCCACAACATCAAGAAGAAGATGAGAATATTGAAGAAGTTCATGCTATTGAATTTCTATCACAAGAATATTTTAACTTGACTTGTTAGAATGATCCAGTAAAATCTGTTATTAATTACTCTATTCAAAAGCGAGACAGTAATAATCTACAGAAACATCTTATAAGTCAAGCGTGTCTTAATGAAGATTCAAAAGAAGAAATGATTCAAGAAGTAATGTGGACAACACATTTCGAACCTTTACCACCAAAGACTATATTAACACTTTCATCTAATCTACAAACTCTACTGTTAGAATTAAAAGAACTCCTTAAAGAGCTTAAATATGCTTTCCTCGGTAGTAATGATACATATCCTGTAATAATATCGTATCTCTTAGACTCCAGTCAAGAAAATAAACTCATTATTATGCTTCAGAAGCATAAAAGTGTCATTGGTTAGAGTATAGCATATTTAAAAGGAATAAACCCTTCAATATGCACTTACAATATATATCTTGAAGATAATGCTAAAACCGTACGACAAATGCAAAGAAGCCTTAATGCTATTATGTAGGAAGTAGTTAAGAAGGAAGTTCTCAAACTACTCGACATAGGCCTCATATATTCAATATCCGATAGTAAATGGGTAAGTCTAACACAAGTTGTGCCAAAAAAAAAAAAAAGCAGGAATTACAGTTGTTCCTAATTCTGAAGGGGAATTAATTCCCACTCGTGTCACTACTGGATGGTGTATGTGCATAGACTACATAAAACTTAATGTTGTAGCCCGCATGGACCACTTCCATCTACCTTTTTATGGATCAAATGTTAGAAAGAACAACAATTTTTTTTTGTTGTAAAATAAAAAGCCCTAATCTCAATGCTTTATTTGTGAGGAATTTGAGGTGTGTTCAATTAGTTTCTCTTGTAGATTGATTGTTTAAACCAATTTAAAATGTAGCTTCTCTTATTTTGTTTGATTAAACTGTTAGTAGCAAGTTTTCAACCACTCAAACAACCAATGCCCATGCTAACTGATTGGAAGCCTCTAGTATTAGTCCAATAGATTTTGGTATACTCTTTAATGGTTCGACGTATGCTTGTGTTGTACAATCCCTCTTGCATTAGTCAAATTTTAACAATGGGGCTAGAGTTGGGGATAACATGGACACATGACAGCCTCGTACTAGTCGGGACCGTATCCCTTTTGTCCTTGATGGTACCCCAGTAAATCCGTGAACATTCAACTCGGTAGGAATCATATCTTGCAACAAGTACAATAGTATATTGAAGACGTCACACATGTTGTCGACGACAACCCACACGCTTCTGATGGAAAAAAACTGAGAACAACAAACAAGGTCACATGTTCAAAATGCGCAGAATAAAACATTGCTGAAGAAGAGGATTATTCTGAGGAATTTTTCGAAGAAAAAACTCAGGATCATCCAACTTCTTGTGCTAATAGTTGTGAAGAAGCAGATTATTGGAAAGCTATTACAACTATGAATGGTCTTTCCATCAACGTTCTATACAAGAACATGATTTACCCCTATGGTAAGTCTTGTACAACAAGGAATACTCTCACAAACATTCCTATATAAAATAGGTAACTTCCACCATCAAATGAATCCTTATTTGACAAGGAAACCACCAAATAAGGAATCAAACCATAATTAGGAAATAATACCTCGTGCTAATGCTCTATAACTTTGAGGGATTGACTAGAGGTTCGAATAAATGTCAGATCTCAGTTTATACGCGGTCCTTATAAGTTCTTTAATCCATCTGATTCTTGACTTCTGACGCCACACCGACTCTTTAAATCTAGATAGCTCGTATAGATTTTTAATGAAACCTTTTTTCTCCAAAATTTCAGATTGTGATAAACTTTGCCACTCCTCTTTTCTGTCAAGATCCTCACTCTACTTTTCAACAGAAGTAATGCGTTGATCAATACTACCTAACACCTCTGTATTCCAACTCTTTCCATGAGCTAAGGATGTCCAGGTCCATCCTGTAACGGTTGGTCGTCGTATTAATCCCTGGTTTGCTGAGATTCTACTCCATTAAAGAGGTTTGATTGCCAGTTCCTTCCAATCGATTGGATCTGATGTCAATCGATTGGTATTGTGATGAAAGCTTTAGTGAAGTCGAAGGACATAGAAGGATACAAACCTCACAGTTTGTGTTCCGAAGAATGGAAAGAAGAAAGAAAGATAGAAATGGGGTAAGGAAAATTCTAAGGACATGTGAGCCTAATTTCCACTCTACCTAAGCTAGTAAAATTCCCCCTCGGGATATGTGAGCCCTAATTTCCACTCTACCCAAGCCAGTAAAATTCCACTCTACCCACGCTAGTAAAATCCCCCCCCCCCCCCCTCCAAGTGCGCATTCAGTTGCGGATATTTAGATTTCGATATTTATGAAAAAAATATCTTAAGTTTCCTATTTATAGCCACGACTCTCAGAAACTATGTTTACCTTCTTACGAGTTCTCAAAACTTTTAATTATCCTCTGAAACGTCGCACATGTAAAGAGAGTTAGATTATTTGGGTGGATTGATATACACAGTTTTGATAGCTTTCAATGTCAGCAATTTTGATTGCTTTTAATGCCATTGGGCAATGTTGTGTCTCTTGGCCTTCACATTGGCTGTTTAGACTATTACCTGAGATATATATATATATATATATCAATAGAGAGATGTCTGGACAATCTTCAAAGCCAATATCCAATCTCAAGCCCATATTTAAGTAATCCAAACTCACTTCTCAAATTAAATAATTTTGGCCCTACCTTAAGTCCAAATCTAAAAGCTGGCTCAAACTCCAAGTCACAGAACCTTGCCAAGAAGTCATCCATCCATACTCCTCTACGACATCAACCTTGAGTTCAACCCTTCTCAACCATTTCACGTCTTCAAGAATATAATTGAACTATACTAATCCATGAAACATAACAAAAATATAAACACCAAAAAAGTCAAGTAATAGCTTTGAACTATACTAATCGACAAAGACAACGATGATGGTATTACTATCAGTATAGTTTGCTAATAGTTTTAATTGCAGATAGTTTTAAATCAATAGAATGATTAATCGTCGAACTATACTAATCGACGAAGATGACGGTGATGGTATTGCTGTCTTGAAAAGAGTAAGAAAGATGAATATGAGTCTCTTGCAAATTTCTCCACCTCGAATAGACAAAGTCAAGTAAATCCATATACTTAGATTCATTAGAAACTTTCAACACATTTGTAAACTCTCCATACTTAAAGAGAAGCAAGACAGTAATATTCATTGTAGCCTACAAAAAAAAAGGAAAAAAAAAACAGCAACATTAGCAGACAAATAGTATGTTAAGTAAAATTTATCTTATTATCTCATATATCCTAAGTCAAAATTCTCTATATTTATATGACCTTAAATATCCAGATAACCGGCCATTGTAAATAATATTGTCAGTCAACATACTAGCAATATAAGCAGAGATTGAGTGTATTTAATTTAAGATATTATCATTAATTGATGAATACGCACACAATGAATAGCTTCAATTAAGATATACAAAATTAATTTAAGTTAAACATCAATACATACTTATTTTCAGCAACTTGATTGGTTCATTTACAATAAAAGCTCTATTTGGATTGCAATACATGAATTTCACTTGGCATATATGAATGTTAAGTGAAATTTCACTTAACATATATAATTTTACATATCCTAAGTCAAATTTCTTTGAACATATATGACCTTAAATATCTAGATCACCAGACATTGTGAATGATATTTTCAATCAACATACGAGCAATATAAACAGAGCTTGAGTGCATTTGTTTTAAGATATTATCAATTGATGAACACACCAAAAACGAATAGCTTCAATTAAGATATACTGAATTAATTCAGTTAAACACCAAAACCTAATTATTTTATGACATTAAATCAGTTAGATACCTGTTTGAAGGATTTAATTTTGCAGATTTGATGCTTCAATTTGTAGATAAGCAGAGTTGAGGATTGCTGGAATGGTGATATGGAGAGAGAGAGAGAGAGAGAGAGAGAGAGAGAGAGAGAGATCTGTGGATCGATCTGAGAGAAGAGAGATAGCAATTGTCGTCGATCAGAGAGAGAGTTCTTTTTTTTGTAAAACGATGAAGAGAAGGGTAGTTTGGTTAGATTGAAATAGGGAGATGGACTTGAAGAGTGACATTTTAATGATGTGGACTGTAGGTAAAAGATGAGCTTAGGTTTTTGTCCTTGTGGAGTTTATTGCTAATGGGCTGTCTTTTAATCCAAGTATGCCCAACCTTAAGGATCTTAGGCCAAGCCTCCCTTACTTCTAAAGGTAGCATTGTATTCCAAGAACAAAAAAAATTTAAAACAACATAGAAGCTTTTACTCTCTTCCAAGCTGTTAATTTTTGCACAGATTGAAATTTGTGGGTTGGAGGTAAAAGTTATTCCTCCTGTAACCCTTCTCTATCTTCTTAAATTCTACCACATAAAAGATTTGACCCTCTCCCCTCTTCTCCTCCTTCTTTCGTACCGAAGATATTGTTAGTTTGCTGACGTTAGCTAGCCGCTCAGTACTACAGTTTTCACAAATTTAAGAGTAAATATCATTGACCTCCCCTGAGGTTGGCCTAATATTAGAGACCTCCTATGGATTTTGAATAATATCATCGACTATCCTTATTTTTAAAACTTTGTATCATTAACCTCCCTTTTGTTTATGGCAGTGGATGGAATCTTATAATGTCTGCAAATTTTAAAGGTGAAATGACATTTGTTTCTTTGTTATTGACTAATTGATCAAAATAAGCACACAAACTTGTCTCAAATGACATGAATGCCCTCATATTAGGCATTTCAAGGTGTGGGCGCATTTGTAGGTGGCGTGTCCAATATGAGGGCATTTATGTCATTCGACACAAGCTTGTGAGCTTATTTTGGCCAATTAGTAAAAAATAAAGGCAAGAATGTCAGTTCACCTTTAAAATTTTGCTAACATCACAAAATTTCATCTACTGTCGTCAACAAAAGAGAGGACAGTGATACAAAATTTTAAAAATAAGAGAAGCCAATAATATTATTCAAAACTCAAGGGAAGTCTTAGGGTATGTTTGATAACCCAATTAAGTGCTGAAAATGAAAAGATTCAACACTTATTATTTTTCAGTGCGTTTGATAACGTACCACTTAATTGAAAAAGTAGCCAAAAATCACTGAAAACTTTAAGTGAAAAATTTCTACTGAAAATAATCACTGAATGCATTCTATTTCAGTAGTTGAAGCACAATTTTCAGTATTACAAATTCAGTCACTTAAAATTTGCAGTACTTAAAATCCAGCACTTAATTTTCAACACTTAATTTTCAGTTTTATCAAACGCATCATTAGTTAGGAACCAAGCTCGGTTATTCAAATCACGAAATTATTAAAACCATTGGGCTTCATAATTCTCAGTTTGGGCCCCCCCAAGCTCGGCCCATAATCCTCCCCTGCTTTCAAGTTTCAAAGTTTGAATACAAATGAATTGCACCCTTTCTCCGAACTCAGCAGAAAACATAACTTGGATAAGAAAACAAGGCGGCACGCATTCACTCTCCATCGCTCTCACAGTAAGCTTTCTCTCTCCTCTCCATCTGCTTTATCTCTCTAAGACTTACTGAAACTTGTTGCTTGGTAACTATCTACAACCACTCTTGTCTTGAAACAATTTGGTATATTTATATATATAGTCATGTGCAGTTTTTTCTGTTTCTGATTGAGCTCAAGTTAGTTAAAACATGGATTTAATAGTTCCCACAAAGCAAACCCATGAAGGGTTTAGCTCATTTCAATGGCTACACGTGAATAGCACAAAGAACCATGTTTTGGGGGCTAGGTTTAGAACTAAAGTCTATTCCAATTTAGGTTCATTGAAAGTGTTTGTAGGGCACAAACTTGTTCTATCTGCTGATAGTGGTGAATTGACGAGAAAAGAGGGATTACGAAAACAAAGGCGAAAAAGGGTATTTGCCCTTTCAAAGGCTGAACCATTTAGTTCTAATGGTAGGCTGTCAAATTTTGAGAAAACCCAAAAAGGGCAATTTGGTATTGGGGGTCCCTCTTCAAGTCTGGTGGACTCATCACACAACTTTGAGGAATTCGAGAGTAATAATCATCTCCGAAGGTTGGTTAGAAATGGGGAATTGGAGGAAGCGTTTAAATATCTTGAGACCATGGTTTGTCATGGTAATATTCCCGATATAATTGCGTGCACAAGTTTGATTCGGGGGTTTTGTCGAATGGGGAAGACTAAGAAAGCTACTAAAGTTATGGAAACTCTTGAAGAGTCCGGAGCTGTTCCTGATGTTATAACATACAATGTTTTGATTAGTGGGTATTGCAAGTCTGGGGAAATCGAGAATGCCCTGAAGGTCTTGGAGCGAATGAGTGTTTCTCCAGATGTTGTTACGTATAATACTATATTGCGCAGTTTATGTGATAGTGGGAAATTGAAGCAGGCCATGGAGGTGCTAGATTGGCAATTGAAAAAAGAGTGTTATCCTGATGTTATTACATATACTATTTTGCTCGAAGCAACTTGTAGAGAAAACGGGGTTGGGGAGGCGATGAAGCTTTTGGATGAGATGAGTAGTAAAGGTTGTAAACCTGATGTGGTTACTTATAATGTTCTTATCAATGGGATTTGCAAGGAAGGGAGGTTAGATGAGGCAATCAAATTCTTGAATAGCATGCCATCATATGGTTGCCAACCTAATGTAATTACCCATAATATTATTTTGCGAAGCTTGTGTAGTACTGGGAGGTGGATGGATGCGGAGAAACTGTTAACCGAGATGGTTCGAAAAGGGTGTTCTCCGAGCGTTGTTACCTTTAACATCTTGATTAATTTCTTGTGCCGAAAGGGATTATTGGGCCGAGCAATTGATATTCTCGAGAAGATGCCCAAACACGGGTGCACCCCAAACTCGTTGAGTTATAATCCATTGCTTCACGGGTTTTGCAAAGAAAAGAAGATGGACAGGGCCGTCGAGTACTTAGAAATAATGGCGTCTAGAGGGTGTTATCCCGATATTGTAACGTATAATACTCTTCTCACAGCTTTATGCAAAGATGGGAAAGTTGATGTTGCCGTTGAGATTCTTAATCAGCTAAGTAGCAAAGGTTGCTCTCCGGTTTTGATCACCTACAATACGGTGATTGATGGGCTTTCAAAGGTTGCGAAAATGGAAAGTGCGTTGAAGCTATTGGATGAGATGAGGGGAAAGGGTCTTCAACCGGATATAATTACGTATTCTTCACTTGTAGGAGGGCTTAGTAGAGAAGGGAAGGTTGATGAGGCCATAAAGTTTTTCCATGAGTTGGAAGGATTGGGAGTTAAAGCCAATGCGATTACATACAATTCTGTCATGTTGGGGCTCTGTAAGGCCCGCCAAACTGACCGTGCCATTGATTTCTTGGCTAATATGGTATCCAAAGGATGTAAACCCACGGAGACTACATATACCATTCTTGTTGAAGGCATAGCTTATGAGGGCTTGGCAAACGAGGCTTTGGAGCTATTGAACGAGTTGTGTTCTAGAGGAGTTGTAAAGAAAAGTTCTGCAGAACAAGTTGTAGTCAGGATGTAGCTTGGGATACGTGCCATCATCTCGGAGATGACATATTGCTGGCTGGTAACCTATTCCCGTTGATTTCATTTTCTGTAGTTCGTTGTGAATGTTTTGGCAAGAGTCTTAAATCATTTTGTTCCCGCTTGCATCTATCTTCTTTCCTTGTCATAGCAAGTGAAATCCAAAGCAATTTTGTGAGATTAAGTCTGGCTCTCACTTGGTTTTTTTGGTCGACTTTGTGACATTTTTCAACACACATATATATATATATATATATTCACATAGGTGAATTATCAAAGATGGGAAATAGATTTATATGATGTCTATTTTTAGCTGAACTATATAGAATTGTAATTTTTTTTCAGTATTATTGCAATCAGTCGTCACTCATGGCATGCCAATGAGATCAAGAATACTGATTTTGATTGTTAAAAATAACTATATCCCACCCAAAAATAAAAAGAAATATATCCTCTGTAACTTTTGTATTTACTTGGGTGACTTCTTAAAGACAGAAAATAGATTCTATGTACTTGGTTGTCTAATTGTTATCCGAAGCATGTATACTTGTTCACCTATGTACACTAGCTTGGAAGCAAAACAAAATTGCAAGCAAATATCAGGCATACGTACAATTACAACCATAGAACAGCTAAGATTCCCTTGGCAGGTCAAAATCAGGGCAAAAGGACGTATCAATCCCTAATCATTCACTCATACCCAATCTCCTTCCATTTTGTTCACGAAAAGCTGTCCAAATAAGTCTTGATATCTTCCATTCCTCCCGACCACATGCTTAAGTTTTAACCGAAAGAAGAATATCTATATATACGAATATATGTATGTATAGTGGGAGAGAGAGCCCACTTCATTTCTTGGTAAAGTACTCGAAACCATGGATGTAAATTCATCTTCCAGAGACAACACAGCTGAAGAAGGACCGCTTTCATGCTGGGGTCGTCTAAAGCTAAAGCTTCCATGGACAAGAAAAAGAAGAAGCGACAAAAGGCCAATAAGTAGTAATGTTGGTTTCAACATATCGAACATTCTGAAATCAAGAAGATCACGAAAACCAGTTGGTGGTTTCAGGTACGACCCTTTAAGCTATGCTCAGAACTTCGACCAGGGTTGTTGGGATGACGATAATGATGACGGCTACTATCGTGGGTTCTCGTCTAGATTTGCTGCCCCTTCATCAAAAACACTCGAAGCTGATCATAACATAAACTAAAAAGTAAGTTTACTCACCCTAAAGGGAAAAAAAAAAAAAAAATAATCGAACCGGTTGAGCTAGTTTCTTGGTTTTCTTGAACAATTTTAATTTTTCTACGGAGGACCGGTGAAAAATGCAAAGTATACTCGGTATGTTTTTTCCAATTTGAGTGGCTTATACATACCAGCATTGGTGAGATAGATCTCAGATTAATGGCCATTGTTGAATGGCTTAATTCTAGTTTTCCTGGATCAATGGATGTGTAACTTCATAGAATTACATGGAGAAGAATATGGTTTTTACACCTTGGACAGATTGCAAGGTTAAAGTTACTGTAGCAATTGCAATGAACTTCCAACCGAATCTCCTTTATCTCATGGTGTGCAAGTCATATGATACTTATTCTAGCTAACTCCTTAGAGTTAAGGCTCCATTTGCCTTGGGATGGATTTCGGGAAGGAAGAAAATGGAACATAAAGTAAAGTAATTTTTGCTTGTTTGGTTACGAAGAAAATGGCTAAGGAACATAGGGAATAAAATGTTAAAATAATATATATTTTTTTATATTTATTTTACATTTCAATTCCAAATTTGAGAATATTTAGTTTCTAAAATTATCTGAATGTAGCAGACGACGGTCGAAATTTTCTGACTTCCCTTCCCTACATAAAAGTTCCTTCACTACATAAAAGTTCCATATTGTATTTTTTTTATTCCCACATTCAATCTGTTAGAAAGATTTGGATAGTTTGGACAATCAATGGAAAATGAAATCTTTGTTATCATCTCTAAAGGGATATGTACGATATGCAAAAGCAAATCATGTTTCTGCCAGTTTGAAGAATTCCAATTTCTTAAAAAAAAAAATTCCTGTCAATTATTTACAAAGCACTAACCTGCGCCATTATGTGGTTTTGCAAATGCGAAATTATTACTTTGTGGTTCCTAACCTCAACATGGCACATGCCTCATTATTGCAAATAGAGTAATGATACACACTTTTGTATACACTTCAGTACACTGCACAATTGACAATCTTGGCCATTGATTCCAGTGGATCCTATGTAGATTCTACATGGGTCCCACACAGGAGCACATGGGGTCCACTGAAATCAATGGTCAAGATTGTGTGGTGTACAAAAGTGTGTGTATATATCATTATTGTTGCAGATATTTAAGGTTACACAAACTTATCTGAGGGCTGAGGCATGTGATTTGCTAGAATGCAAAACAAGAAACTTTCATTCCAACCCTAAATATGTGTCCAGATAAAATACAAATAAAACAGAAACGTTTTTGCTCTCCTGAGAATTGAGATCCAATTTTTTTTTCTTCTTTTTTCTTTTCCATCTCTAATTCTATGATCTTTTTTTCGTGTATGTATTAGAGTACTAATTTTCTTTTCCTTAACTTGAAAAAATTCCCCCATGACTCATAGGGTAATTCTAGTGATTGCTACAGACTTGAAATTTATTTTTTGAACAAGGCTTGCTCCTGTTTTGGTCATCTTTTCTACGTATAGCGAGTACTCAACGTTCTGACAAATACATGATTTTAAAATTTTACATGACCTTTGTGTTCGAGTATCACTAAACTTTCATAACTACTTTACTTTTCTCAAAGCAAAAAATTAAAAAATAGATCCCTATATTCTTTTTTCTCCTTTATACCTCAAGGGAAAATCAGTAACATGGGAAGTCACTGTAATTCCCCCCCCCCCCCCCCCCCCCCCCCCCCCCCCCCCCCCCCCCCCCCCCCAGTCACTGTCATGACAAATTAAGAAATCAGCTAATTTATGCACTACACTAGAACAAAGAGAAGGACAAGAAATATGTTTTCTCATACAAATCTTCAAATTTTCACCATCATCTGTGCTTTGGACAATGTAAATGACCCTTCCAAGAATAAGAGATTCATTTTTCTTTTTCCTCTAATCAATGACTTTGAAACCTGAAAATGCTAGGGCTAATTTGGTCCAGATTCAATCAATCAATACACAGGACACCCATCAACAGCTATACCTTTTGTAGTAGGACAAGTAGCAAGGCCACAATGCTCACCCTGAGTCCCCCACCAGTCTATGCTTATATCCTCCATACTCAATGAAAAGTACAAAAATACCCCCATGAATGCCAACCCAGCATCCATTGCTGCTGATAGAACATAGTTGTACCTCTGCCACCACTTCTTTCTGTACCTAAAAACAAAGAAATTGAAGATTGTCCCTACAAAGATCCAACTGTTGAAATTCAAAGTCGTTGCCGGTGGCATTGCGGCCGTTGCTCCGAGAAGGATGGGAAGGTTTATGAGTTTGATCCAACTCTGAGATGGGAATGCTTTGTGTAGAAGCCACACAAGAACTGGTCCTAATGCACCTCCAAGGAAGAACCAGTTTAAGGCACTGTAGTTTCCGAGGCTACCAAAGATCCGCTTGGGTCCCACCAGACCCCAGATGACTGATGCATCGTAGAAGACGCGGTCACCGGGGCATGTCCAGGGACTGTTTGGGGGAAGAAGTTCATCTTGGCATATGTTTGGGATGGTTGTTAGAAGCCACCATGCCACTGCTATGTTCACTGTTCCTGCTATGATAGTACCTATGCACTAATGTGGAAAAGCAAGGGAATAAGATATCTAGACATCATGTTAAAGAGGAGGAAAAAAAAATTGAACTTATAGTTATAGACTTTATGAGTATTTTGAGTGATAAATTCTCTGCAACAATGCAAACTGGGGCATATACCATATTGATACCAGTGGGTTAAAGCCATTTAGCCCGTCTTCCTGAGTGTATTTTGTTGGTTAAAGAATAATTGTTTCTATCTCATATTATTATTATTTTTTATTTTTGGTGCAAAGAGAATAATTGTTTCAACTGCAACTATTTGTTTCTTATAGTAAGTTGCTTAGACTTATCTGCCACAAGATACTGAGATTCTAATGCATGGAATTTGTGTTCTGCTTATACCATGTGCTATGTGCATAAAGGTGAATGCTAACCTACTACATTCATAAAAGGAGATTTTGGTCAAAAGGACTCTACATTATATCTTTTTGGTCTTAGGTTCAAAAGTCCTCTACCTATTTTTTTTTTTTTTAAAAAAGCAAAAAGTCCCTCGCATAAAAGAGTTATGTGAAATTTCACCTAACTTGTACGAATTTGGAAATTTTGAACTAGTTATGTCTGAAAAGAACGGGAACAAATCTATCCTACTAAACCCATGGAGTAGGATATCAAGACCCCTTAAAAAAAGTGGCATAAGATGGAATTAAGGTCTTGTGCAAAGAAATAATACCTGAACTATGAACATTGATCTTGGTGGAATCTTCATGTAATGGCCCAGCTTGAAATCATTGAGAAAGGAGACTGCTTGACTCATGCTTATATAGCCATAGGTTTTGAAGCAGACATTGGCTATGGGTCTTCCTGGCAAGATCACACCCATTATGTATTCAGTGATCACATTTAGTCCTGGTGTCTGGCATCAGACAGGAAGTATAACAGTAATGTTAGTGGAAAGGCGCAAAAGCCTCTCTATAAATACAAATCTACTATCTTTATGCTCCCTTTCGTGTACTAATTTAGAGAAGCAAAAGAATACCAGATGGAAAAGAAATTCCATGAAGTTTTCATCCATAATCTAAGTTAAAAAAAAAAAAAAAAAATCAAAACATAATTGTAACCCAAGAAAAATGAAATTATTTAACTCATAAGTTTTGAAGTTTTTAAATATTTTTTTTTCCACCATGTTTTACTTTTCGTCCTATATTTTTCGCTGTTTTCCTTATTAACCAAACAAAAAAAAAAAAGAAAAGAAAAAAAAGAAGAATTGTTTTTCTTAGTTTTCTATATTCCTTCATCTCACTAAATTCACACACCAAACAGAGCCTTAAGAATGATTACTTCCTATACTGCCGGAATATAAACCTGCAAATTAAGGGTGCCATTCAACTGGGTTACCTACCTGATTAGTTGTGGCAGTAATGATGCTAATTGGGAGGGTAAAGATCAAAGCAAGGGCAGCAGCAAAAAGGAGACCCCACCAGGGCATCTGAACCTGATCTTTCATGAAGATGCAAAGTACAAGAGAGAGAACCAGTGATGCCACTAGCATTATGTGAAACCACCAGTTAGGTATGTCCTTGTATCTCCTCATTAGTTTTGTATGAATGTCTGGCTTCCCTTTGTATGAAGCTTGGAATTGGTCATAAATCTCCCTATGTAGAAAAGAAAACAGATCACTTCGTTCACTACATGGCACAAGATTATGCTATAGGAACAAAAAGAAAAGAAGTAAAAGAGGGCAAAAGAACTTATAAAGTAGAATTGGCATTATAGTTACAATCTTACTTGTGGTATGTTTTTGTCATGAAGAAGAAGATAATTATATGGAAAAAGGGAAGGGGGAGGAGCGAGTAAAAAAATACTTGCTTTGGTCCCACAGATAGTCAACCATCCAAAAGTGGACAGATTGGGAGATGGAAGAGGGTTCCCTCTTTTTTCAAATTTTCTTTCCCTTCAAAAAAAAAAAAAAAAAAAAAAAAACCTTTTGTAATGCAAAGGAACAAAAGTGAAACATACAAACTGTCCCTTCTTTTAGTTCGTCTGTACATTCTTATTTAACCAAACAAAAGGAGAATTGGAATTTAAAACATATGAAAGTAACCAACCATAGAGAATTGGTACAGACAAATCTTTTGTCCAAAAATGCAACTTGGAAAAAATCTACAAAACCATTACTTTTATGAGGATTTGCACTTCCTGTCAAAATTGACACCTTATTTCATGTCTCCATTGCCTTTGTAAGCTAACTAGGGATGTGTTTATATGCTGGCTGGCATATGAAAACTAATATTCACCACTTGTCAAATCATGTGTATTCAAGAATCTAAATACAAACTTCATCCAGTTAAACAACTCAAATGCATCAACAGAATCAAACTTCATCCAGTTAAACAAATGAACTGCATTGACATAATCAAATATTAGAAGCTCCCATATATTACCTTCCATTGAACAAGGCCACGTGTGAGAGGGTAGCTATAACAGCAGCAAAACCAATTCCATAAGTCAAAGCAAAGAACACACTCAGGTACAGATGTCCCTCCCTCTCATATGCTGGCATGTTTATCTCAAACTTGTCATTGACAATGGCAGATACATTATATGTCTGGCCAAAGGCAGTGAATATATGTGAAGAAAATATTGGAAAATTTTTGGCATGGAATAGATTCAAACCCCAATAGGCAATTGGGATCAATATATAGATTACTGCCACATAACCCACAAAGACATTGACAATGGCAAAGAATGGGGTGATAAGAGGGCTTCCAAGGAATGAGGCTATAACTGACCAATCAAAGGTTAAGGACCCAATACCAAGCCCATGCATACCCGACCCGAGTTGGTGTGCTGTCACTGATTTGGGAAAAGCCCAACAGACCCATGAAATGGTGGACAAGGTAGGGAAGAGGTAACCTGGGAAGAGGTACCAAGAGAAGCTGCAAGTTAGTGCAATCAAGAAGAACTTTCCTCGGGACATGCGCTTATCGTCTTTCTCATGGAGTGCCCTGCAAGATGTAAATCAAAACAGTTTATTTACACACATATATATACATATACATTGGTGTGTGTGTGTGTGTGTGTTGTGTGGGAGAATTACAGAATGACCATTGTGTTTCATCTGAAATATTTGTATACCAATGAAACACAAACTATGGACAGACAGTTAGATTTGGCTATTAATTAATCATAAGAAGTGAGGAATCAATAACTCTAATTGAAACAATAAAAATGGAAAAAAAAAAAAAATTAAAGTTGAGAAGATGAAGCCAGCTTGTAATCCTGACAAGCAAAGAGAACAGAGAAATTCTTTACTGTGACGTATGAATTGTTGGTGTTTTTTTTTTTTTTTTTTTTTTTTTTTTTTTTTTAAGTTATTGTAATCCCTATGGAAACTGTAAGTTATCTTTATTTTTAACACATAAAACTTCTATGTATCAGATCATTTCTTTTTCCAAAGTAAGATTTTGACAAAAAAAATAGAACTTCACAAAATTTGGGACTTCCTAAAATATGAAGTCAATTGATTAAAAATGTCAATTATAGAAAAGAAACCGTCGAAAGAGTTTTGGCTCTTGTTCATACGAATAAAGATTTAAATTAACAACAAATGTCTCTAATATTCGTTCTAAAATATTAATAGCATGTTTGATTGTCACTTGAATAGAATTAATCCTAATTCGTGCATGATCTTGAATTAAAACCTACTATCATGAATGAATCCATTAAATGATCGAATAAGCATTCAATATGCTCAAACAGACTCTAAGACTTTGTTTGGTTCTTAGATTTAGTGAGGGGAAAAAAAAAAAGAGAACATCGAAGAAAACATTTTTCATTGTTTGATTAATCAGGAGAATGGTGAGGAAAATAGGATGGGAAAGTTGAGCAGTAAATTAACTGCTTTGAATGTTGCGAGTCATTTTTCATTCATTTATTCATGTATTTCAATGAAATCTTTGAAAATTTTAACTTTTAATGTTATTGTGATTACTATGAAGAAAAACACAATAAAAACACGAGGGAATTAGTTTTCCTTCTCTGAATCTGGAAACCAAACAGAGCTTAAACCATACTTGTTTAATGATCATATTTAGAAGAATTAAAAAAGGGTGATGTTATTTCCACTCCATCATTGAACTAAGGCACTCTACATGTGGTACCATGTATGTCATGCATTGCATACATGGTACCACATGCTCTAAGAATGGTACCATGGAGTGCCTTAGTTCAATGATGGAGTGGCAATAACAATTCCCTTAAAAAAAGGAATAGCACAAGTTAGTATTTCCGGATGAGCACTACTACACTCACACACTTTTTGACACCAGCTTTAAATACATGTACCTTGTGTTGTGTGAGTGGTGCATAGAAATGTGTGAAAAATTCAAATAGCACAAAGTACATGCATTAAAAGCATAGTGTGTCAAAAAATGTGTATACCTAGCATTATTGTTTCCGGATCCGTCAAAACTGATGGGCAAAATCCAGGTGTATCTTAACAAACTTTTATACAGTTAGAAGTCTTAATCTATATAAAATGGAAATCCCGTGGGCAACATACAATAATGCCCAGTCTCACCTCGAATTTACAACTGCGCCATTATATGGTATGCTTGCGAGAAAATACAAAATGTACACCCCTACCCTCAAATTCTTAAAATTACATTCTTCTCATCAACCCCCCACAAAAAAAATAAAAATAAATAATAATAATAATAATAATAATAATAATAATAATAATAATAAATTATTATTATAAAGTAATTGTTCATGTTGAAAGTGCACAGATCAAGAACCTTTATGGGTACATTTATAAGCCCAGTGAAAAAGCTTCACAGTTCTTTTTCGAATATTACTTGCAAATAAAATAACCAAAACACAAAAGTGTTTTTGAGAAAATATACCATGTCCATTAGTTGTTTATTTTTTATTCATTTAAAGATTTATGAAAAATGGTAAGTATACTAGTTTGGGACACCTACAACACTTTTACCTGCTGATGTGTCAGTATCAATTTTGAAATAAAATTTAATTTTAAGTTCTTTTGTTTTGTAATTAAAGAAAGAGCTTTAGTTATTCACATCAACATGCATGTGTCTTGTTTAAGTGTACCTAGTATTACTCAATACTTTGTTAGTGTCCCACTTTTATTTTAGTTTAATTTTTTGATTTGATGTAATGTTCTCGTGCGAAATAATAAGTGTCAGGTCCGAGGGAGGGTGACAGAAAGACACTTTTTTTTTTTTTTTTTTAATTATCAATGTTGCTATTTCCAGTGTCACACGTTTTGCTAAATATATACAAGCAATCTCCTCATTAAAAAAAAAAAGAAAAAAAAAAGAAAAAAAGAAAAAAGAAATACGTACTAGCAATATTCTTTCGGAAATTTATTTCCATCCATATCTGAATTAATTGTCACTCGATATTCCATAAAGGATGTAGTAGGTTGGCAGCTCAAACGACATCGTTTTTTCCAAGATTTTACCTGAAAAGAGAGACCTGAACCAGACTGCTAGGCCACCACATATGGGCCGGATCCACCACGTACTTCCTCAAAATCCCAGCCCATCCATATCCCAACACCTGCTCCACCGCCCTAAATCAGCATAAAACCACCATACACACACACACACACACACACACACACATATATATATATATATATGTATACCTGAGTTGTGATAACGAGAATCCAACTAGCCAGAAAAGAGATATTCCTATGGTAAAAGGCCTTGATTATATCCACAATACTAATGGCATAAGCGGTCCCACTCCCAAATCCGGCGCCCGCATTTGCGAAAATCGAGATCAAAACATGTTCCTTCATATTGAAGGGCCCCGGATTGAGTGAAAACTCTCTCGAACCGAATCCCGGCAAACTAAACGACGTCGTCGGGAGCACTCTCGCCATGAACCGGCCGATCGGTAGCGTGGCGACCTGAACCGAGATCATCGTGATGGTGAGTGGTTCGGTTCGGTAACCGAAGAAAGTGTTGAGGAACGAGAGGAGAGCGCAGGAGATTAGACCGAGAAACCACATTCGGAATGTCCAGACCGGTAGAGATGGATCGTCGTGGTTCGAGACGGTTAATCTGACCTCTTCGATTGGAGACTCTTCGGTTAGGTCGATTTCTTCTTCGTCTTCGGTTTTGTGTTTTGATGAGGTGTTTGTGGTTGCACTCTCTATTTCCATGGCGGTGGAGAGAGAGAGAGAGAGAGAGAGAGAGAGAGAGAGAGAGAGAGACTGTGAATACAGTAGGTTTGTTATTGGTGTTAGTATTAGTAGGGGGAGTGCACTTTTACGTGGATGTGGACTCAAATTCTGTTAGGTTTGAGTTTGACATATTTTGGGTGATCCACGTGTATTTTTTTATTACGTAAATGCCCTGGCGTTAATTAATCTACCTTATATTAGGGACGGATTAAGAAATTTATGAATTTGAGGATTTGCATGTATGAAGCAAATATTGAGTTATCACACGGATTTGTATTTATGAATTTGTGGATTTGCATGTACGTGAGATTTTGTAATCTCTCGCAAATTTTTAAATTTTGATGAGTTGGATATTTTTTTGATGAATAGGATAATGATATATAGATATACAGTCAGGCTCTAAAGAGGGCGTCCTCTGTTTATTAAAGAGAGGACCTCTGTTTTGAGTCTTTTGACTGTCAAATCGTATTTAAAAACTGTAAAATGACAACACTATCCTTATTGAAAACACGATTTGACGGTCAAAACAGAGACCCTCTCTTTAATAAACATAGGGCACCCTCTCCGGAGAATTTTCTATATATATATATATATATATATTGGAATGACATATTTCATTAATATAGTTAATAAAAGCGATAAATCTTCACTATTTGGGATAAGGAACCTTGAAAATATGGGACCACCTCATTAATTTGTGATATTACGTAGAATTATACAACTATTATAATCAATATATATATATATATATATATTTTTTTCATATGCTGGAGCCTAGTGAGTTATTGGGGGAATAGGTTTGGATTCACTCTCAAATTTACATTTGGGTCAAGAGTGATTCTTGACCGGTTTCACGTTTTGACTAAAGCTTGTCTAGAGATACTTTAGCACACATATGATATAAAAGCAGATTTGAGTTTTAGGTTATTTTATTCTTATTCTTATTCTTTTTGTTTTAAATCTTTGTAGAACTCTTGTTAGAGCTTTAATTTGCTTTTACTTCTACTTCTGTCTAACAGGACTGGTCCTCAAGACATGCCCAAAATAAGTATCAATTTTCTTAAATTGATATAAAATTTTTAGTTACTTTTCAAAATTAGTCTTATATTAAAGACAAAGTGGCATTAATTTATATGTGATCCCAAAACAAGCAAAAAGTCAAATACTCATCACATCCAAGAGAAAAATTGGAAAATGACTCTTTAATGAATAATATATATATATATATATATATATATAAAATACAACTTTCTTAAATAACGTGCTTTGAGCAAAATTTATAAAGATCCCTAGCCTCATTGTGAGTTTAAGGCCCAAAAAATTCACCACTGACTACTTTACCAGGTCTTTTCCATGAAGTATTGCCCTATATAGGCTAATCTCATTTCCAACTCAAAAATGTTACACACACAATCTATTTTACAACTTATTCTACAATCAGAATATTTTGACCATTGATTTTACTGGATTCGATGCAGGACCCATGTGGGATCCTCATGGTGTCCATCGAAATCAATGGACATGATGTACAATTGTAAAATAAATTATGAAATAGACTATGTGTGTAGCATTACACTTTTCAACTTGATCATCGGCCACCACTATATATATATATGGCAGTTGTTAATATTCATGGTTTCTATTTCTTTTTGGTGAGTGAGATTTGACTATCTTGCTTGATATATATTGCAACCTTGTATATCTACAATCTCTCTTACAAACTAGGCAAATGTACCCTCAAATTGTGCCATGTGAGATAGAGAGCTGGTGCGCACATTGCATACGTAGTGTTAACACTAGTGTGCCATGTGTGTGAGAAGGAGAGGGGGTTAATTTGGAATTGGAGAGCTGATGTCAATCAGCCTATATATCTAGTATTTTTACACACATATATATATATATATATATATGTACATGCAGAATGAGTCATCCATAAAAATGACAAAAGTAACCCAAATTTTGATAACAGTAAATTAATTATATGGACTTTTTTAGTTCTCTTTTTAAACAGATTTGTGTTTTTCTGGCCCGGGTGCTGATTTTTTTGGTGGAAGCTACTAGCTAGCGACATTTTTTTGCCACAACATTATGAATACGTACAGTATCTTCACTTTGACTTTGAATGCACAATAGCATGAAAAACAACAAAAATATACACGAATGTGAGCAAAATTTCGATTCCCAACGTATTTTAGCCACCTTTTGCATATTAAAAAAAACACAGTTAGGACGTTCCAGTTCAATTTCAGTGTTTAAATTTATTTATTATTACTATTATTTATTTATTTTTTAATACATGGGGAGGGGAAATATTCGAACATGGATGCACAAGAGAGTACTAAATATCAGCCCTTTACCACTTGAGCTATATTAATCCTTGTGCCAATGTCTAAATTTCTTAAATTCATGAATATATTTAAATTCAACTTGACTTTTATAGAACTCATAGTTATGTATCTTTGCGTTTAGCAACATGCTATTTTTTTTAAAGCGGGGAAGTTATATGAAATAGATTTTTTGGTCTTAGGTCCAAGCGCGCAGTACTATATTTTTGTTATTATTGTTGTTGTTTTTGTTGCTATAAAAGATCACCCAACATAAAGTTTCACATAATTAGTTATGTGATATATATTTGAAGTTTTCTTTATAAATTTCACATAACTAATTATGTGAAAAATAGGAACATGAGAATTTGATTAAGTTTGATCAAAATAAACTACAACTTATACTATAAATTCAAATAATTCAATATGAAGAATTTTTTTAACCAAATTTTTATACTCTAATATGGTATAAGAATGTGGTAATCACCTCTTAGGATTTCCTTTTTCTCTTTTCTGCTAGAGAAAGAAAGGATGAATATAAATGATGAAGCATAATACAACCTAGCATTGAAATTTGAATTCATTAATGAACATTATATATATGTAGTCAATACAGAAGGAGAAAAGTATTTATCGTTTTCAGATTCAAGTGATCAATATGAATTTTCAACAACTCACTCTCCTATTGTGTTTGTTAGTACATTGCGATCAAAGTATAAAAAGTGTAATTTTAAAATGTTTTATGAACTGAATTTTATGAAGGAAAACATTTAGTGTTGTTTGTTGCTTGTGATATCTTTTAGGCAGATGCGGAGCCAGAATTTTGATTTAGGAGTCTAGGCTATACGAGGGTTCGGGGCCCAGCGTCTCTGAGGCGAATTTTTTTGGGCCTTCTGATATATAATTGTGTGTAGAACTAGTCTATTTGGCTAGGCAACTGGCCTTTTTTTTGGGGGGGGGGGGGGGGGGGGAGATTAAACTGGGAAATAGGCGTGACTTAGTCTGTCCAGATGGATTTCTTGGATCTTGTTAAGAAAGAGAATCCGCTACATATATAAAAAATAAACTAAAAGGATGCTACTATTGTCAATGTAATAGTAGCTATTGCTAAATCAAACTGACTATTTGCCAAACTGAGACTTATAAACATAACTAGTTTGCTTTGACATATTAGCCACTATTACTTTAATAATAGTGACAACCAACTAAAAATGTGGTCCACACACACACACACACACATATATATATATATATATATATAGAGAGAGAGAGAGAGAGAGAGAGAGAGAGAGTCAGGTTTCAGTGCGCACTGGGTGAATGCATTGGGTTTTTAAGCCTAAAAAAACCGCGGACTGCCCCACTAACCCGTGCACCATCCCGCTGCCCCGCTATGCGGCATTTTTGTGTTCTCCACCCCTATCCAGTGCACTTGCCCAGTGCGTTCATCCAGTGCGCACTGAAGCCTGACTATATATATATATATATAATGGGTAACTTAGAATTTAGTCCTAATATAGACACATAACTATAAATATGTCCCTTTTTAAAATGAAACTAGAAATAGGTCCCTCACTTATTTTGAGGACCAAAATACCCCCATTTAGTTATTTTTAGAAATACACACACACACACTATTTACTCCTCATAATGAGGGTTGAAATTAAAAACAAATATAACTATATATATACATAAAGAAACAAAACAAATCACCATATTTACTCCTCATAATGAGGGTTTTGAAATTAAAAACAGATATAACTATATATATATACATAGAGAAACAAAAAAAAATCACCATACATAATGATAAGTCAAAAAAAAAAAAAGATTACGATAGTGACGAATTATTCTAAGTCACTTCTTCCAACAATTTTATTACCAGAATCTCAGATTATCAACTACATTTAATAACTTCGTATTTAGAACAGTTATGAATTTCTCAAAAAAAAAAAAAGTTCATCTTACTTTTTGTATAATTTCTCACTTTTTAATACCATGTTCCTTCATAAAAAGTGAGAAATTCTGCAATAATTGTTCATCAAAATTCTCACATTTATTCTACGAATCTTGAATTTCCACCACAATATCTGTTAATCCTCTCCTTCACATCTAAACAAAATATCATACGAATTTTGAATTTAAAGATTAAATGTTCATAAACCAAGAAACCTACTCTTTTTAACACAACCACCTTGATTTTAGGAATAAAACTCCCCACATCCAAAATTTCCTAAATTTTCGACTACCTTACCTATAACCACCGATTTTCAATCCCTAAAATACACGTAGTTGTTCTATTATATATATATATATATACACACATAATATTTACTTTCCATAACTATATATATGTAGAGAGAGTGAGAGAGAGAGAGAGAGAAATTTCTCACAAACTCTTGATAATTTCGCACTACGTATTCAAAACTTCATACTTAAAAAGTGAAAAAATTATTACTGAGATTTCGCTAAATAGTGTGAAATTTCTCACTCTATTAACTAAGTATGAAAATAGTGAGAATTTCATATTTTAATGTGTATAACGATTGAAAATTTTTTACTTATACTAGAAGGGTAGAATAAACCACTTTTTAAAACAAAAATAAGCATACACAGAGAGGATTTGATGAGAAATTTATCAACAATTAACAATTTTCGAGAGGAATTAAAAAAAAATATCGCACCTTTTAAACGGATATGACGAGTAATTTCTCACAAAATAAAAATAAATTTCTCACATTTTCAATACAAATTTTCACTTTTAGGTGAGAAATTCTCACTTTTCTGTGAAAAATTCTGACTTTTCTCTCTATACCAGAACTCCAGACTGTGCTTCTCTCGAATTTCTGATCTATGATTCTCTTTCTTTCATCGATCTGTGTCGAGAACTCCGGCCTCCAAGCTTCTTGTTCTCATCCACAACACAAATTGTTACCAGTCTTGTAGAACCTCCAAAGATGGCTCGCTACTCTCTGATTCATCAACTTCGACGACAGCATCGGCGCCAATTGGAAGGTAAGGTTCATCGGCAGTGACTGTCAGAAAGTGCATGAGGAGCTTCTTCAATGGTTTGTAACAGAGAAATTTCTCCTCCAATCGCGTACGGCTTCTTCAATATGCATCAAAAACTCTTTCCCAAACTTCATCTCAACGATGATGATGAATATAATCCTTTGTGTGGTTGTATTTTAGAGAGAGAGAAAAAGAATTGGAGAGAGAGAGAGAGAGAGATAAGAACTATGGAGTTTCAAACTTCTCTCTCTTTCTCTCTCTCTCTCTCTCTCTCTCTCTCTCTCTCTCTATCTATATATATATATATATATTTATAGATAGTTGTTTGAGGTTTGAATTTAAAACCCCTAAATTCAAGCCTTTATAACAAATATATGTATATAGAAATATGTGTAATGAAGGGTATATTGGTCCGTAAAATCTCTATCAAATTGGGAAAATGACTAAATTCTGATTACCTTCCAAATTCTGGGACTAATTACTATACATGCAATCTGGATATGATCAATTCCTATTAATGACCCAAAATAGGGACCAAATCTTATATTTCTAATATATAATTTACTAATTCCAGTATGTCCGAATGGGACTGGCTTTTTGGTTTGGTAAAAGAACTTGTGAGACTGACTTGTGCGTTGGTCCTTTTGGTCTAATGTTTGAGAGGGCCTAAATACTACAGATTTTTCAAGGTCGAAGTGTCACTATGCAAAGTCTAGGGGCGGCCTGGCCCACTGATGTTGTCAAAATCAAGTTCTTGTTTAACCCTATTAAAAATGTAGTACAATGAAAATAGGATGTCGAGTCCACAGGGATTAGAACGCAACAATGCTTGTTGGACGCTTAATAACCAATTATAATGCGAGGAGCATTTAACAAACTAAAAAATAAAAAGGAGTCTTTTCGACTATGAGTTTGATTCAATTTGTGTTAAAATTATCCTATAATGATTATTTAGAAAATGGGAAGTAACTTTGAACAAAGTTAAGTTTAATTAAAAATTGGGAGTTTTGCAAATAAAGAAATCGAGGTTGGGGAGCATTCCCCCACCTTGGACCAACCAACACATAGACTTCGTACTTGTAGTAGTTTCTAGAGTAGAAAATTCCATTGCGGTAAACTATCAAACATGTGGTAGTCAACCTACATGCTTGATAGATGTTCCAATGCAATACATGAGTATAGGTTTGAAATCTAGAGATTTAACAACTTTCAATGCTTGACATTGTAAGTGGAGTCTCAAGAAGTCAAACCTTGCACCCATGAACTCTAGATATGCTACAAAATATGATAATCCTTCATTACAACACACATGGGTTCAATGGTGGGTTTATGATCCCCAACCTACATGATTTAGCTACTCATAACTATAATGCAATTAATATTAAAAAGAGGGGAAGAGAAATTATACCAACAAGAGAAATCCACAATAAATGCCATGAAAATTCCAAGTAAATCTTCAATATAAAGTTGCAAGATTTCAATACTTTCAACTATCTCTCTCTCTCTCTAACTCTAAATGGGAGTAGATGGTGGTAGATGAAGAGTAATGGGGGAAAGAGAGATGAGGGGATTAGAGGGATAGAAAGTTTACAACCTCCAAATGTAAGTAAATTAAAAGCTAACCCTAACAAAAATCTATCACTAACTATTTATACTAAATGCACATAATGGCAATCTTGTAATTAAAAGAAGAACTCTATCAGAAGCTGCAAATCGATCCAAGGCTAAAAAGCGGATCGATCTGATTCTTCAAATATGGAGCAGAATCTTTCATGAAACTCGCGGATCGATCCGAGGTAATATGCCGGATCGATCCGCATTGAATTTTCTGGCCAGTGAATTCTTGTGGAACGTGCGGATCGATCCTCACGATACTCCTGGATCGATCCGCCTGGGCTGGATTCTGAATTTTTATTTCTTTTGAAGTATCATCTCACATTTTGGTCCAATTCTTCAACCATGCTTCAGACATCTAAGAGAAAGAGATCCTTATTAGTAAAAAGTGGACAACAACAAGAACTACAAAAGTACAATTTATCCATTAAATCTACTGGTTCAAGTGATAATTCGTGTTCAATAAGAGTAAAATCATGAAGATAAGAATGCAATATTGGACACGAATCACCCACCCTGGGCTCTATGTACATCCGCCACTGCATTAGGTGATGCCATTGAAGGGTATTAGTCTATGTAAAGAAATCTATTAGTACAATATCTAAAAGGAAAATTATTTCCCTTCTTCTCAAGCCGTCACTTGATATATTATTTGATTTTCTTTTTTCCATGTGGCATTTTCTCTTTTTTTTTTTCTTTTTTTTTTCTCTCTCACTTTATATATATATATATATATATTTCATTCATTTCTCAATTACATCTAATATAATTTTTTTTATTCATTTCTTTCTCAATTATATGTATCTATATTAAATTGAGTCAAGACCCTATGCGGCATTTTTGTGTTCTCCACCCCTATCCTTCATGAGAGTTGATTAATTTTAGGTAAATAATTAACTAATTAAGAGTTGCCTCTTTCTCTAAAGAAACAGAGAGGGGGGGGGGGGGGGGGGGAGGGGAGAGAGAGATCTTTCTCTCAGTTTTTAGTCCCTTTTTCGTAATAGGTACAATCTTATCTATTTATATGTTCATATGTATGCATATATATATATGTGTGTGTGTGTGTGTATATATATATATATATAAATCTGTTTATCAGAGTCTCTATCTACATTTCTCTTGATTTAGACATATTGATAGAAAGTGGAAGGGGAGTACTCCTACAATATTTAGGAGTAAATTGTAACGGGTATACCACATCATAAAAAAATAACGTACTAATACATTTGGGATTTGTGCTTATGTGGATAAGATTTTTCCTAAAAATAGGGGGTGCAGATGGATAAATAATGAGTTTTGATTGGATTGTGATACCACGTCATCAAAATAATCATTGCAACGAATATTTTCTCAATATTTTGGTATATTTGCCTCAATTTGTATTAATGCAATTTTTTTGAACTTTGATTATCTTATGCGAGGAAGCTACAATTTTATTTAACTTTTTACTATGAAGTTGATTCTTGCACAATCTGTTTTTTCTCTTCAAAGTGTTGAATTTTTTTGGGGGCAACAAGTGGAGCCTTTGGCCACAACTTTGCCAAAAGGGGAAGAAAAAAAAAATCCATTAGATGAATTTAAACAATCCATATACCACTCTTGATATACAAGAGTTGATGTAGAAATATTGCAAATACAAACTCGTGCATATATAGCACGTATATGCACGAGTTATTGACTACTTGATGATTTTGTAATCTATACTCTCATATGTGGAGTACAAATACGCCAATAATATTTTAAAAGAGTAGTGCTACTATACTTTTTGACACCCAATTAACTTTAAATGTATGTAAGTGTGCTATGTAAGTGATACACAAAAAAGTGTAAAAAAAATTCAAGCAGCACAAGGTACATGTGTTTAAAGCATAGTGTGTCAAAAAGTGAGTGCGCCAAACATTTTCCATTTTAAAATATGATGAAATAGGATGAAAAAGTATTCGAGAAAGCCAAGTGTTATCCTAGCTAAGACTAATATCAAGGCCCCAAAGCACCTCTCTAGCTAGCCTATACAATTGGAGAATAACACAGGATGAGAGATTTTACTTTGCTTCATCAGTCATTTGTAGGCCGATGACATGTGATGAGCGCATCCGAATTTTGGTAATATGACTTCTATATGCCAAAAAAAATGTGTTAGTCATATAAATTGTATAATTATAAAATTAATTATATTAGCTCATCTTTTCCAATAAGAGGGGTTTTTTATTTTTTAATTTATTAATCTATATGTTTAAGGTTTCGCATATTTGCATTTCAATATTGTTGACGCATTCGAAGAACTAGAGGCCAATTAGATCCTATCCATGACTAATGTAATATGTATATCCCTAATTAGCATCAAACCAAACAATACCAACGATTTGTAGGTAAAAAATCCAATTCTAAACAATTTTGCTTCTCTCTGATTTGTGTTATAGTGAAAATTAAATGAAGTCAAGATTAGGCTTATAACTTGTAAGTTGGAAGTGTGCTTTACTCTTTCAAAAAAAAAAAAAAAAAAGTTGAATAACCAACCACGAAAAGCATATGAAAAGAGTTAGGTACATATCGTATTGATACGAAGTGATTGGTTCACGTGTAATTTAATATAAATACACAACACAAGCGAGATCGAAACAATACCCAAGAAAATGTACAAAAGTAGAATTCTAAAGCTAAATATAATCAACAAGTTGAGGTATGACATTGTGTAAACAAACTAATTTTACAATTGTAATTGTCTAGACAATAATCAATTGTTCGATAACAATTCACACTATCTCCTCCAAGCATTTCAACATTGATAGATAGAGATTCTACTTAGAATCTCAACCTTCAACAACTTCCATCTTCAAAAATCAAAACAATTAAGCTTTCATTCACATGCATACATGAAAACAATCAATACATAATCTAAAATGTGGGACAACCATAGACCGATATACCCTTCGTGGTGGGACAGGTGGCGAGATCACAGTGCTCAGGATCAGTATTCCCCCACCAAGCCACACTCCTTCCCTCCATACCCAAAGTGAAATAAAGCATAACAGCCATGAAAGCCACCCCAGCATCAAGAGCAGCTGAGAGAATATAATTATACCTCTGCCACCACTTTTTTCTATATCTAAATATAAAAAAGTTGAATATAGTTCCCACCAAAATCCAAGAATTGTAGTTCAAAGCTGTGGCTGGTGGCATATAAGCAGTGGCACCTAGTAGTACCGGGAGGTTAATTAGGGGGATCCAAGTTTGCTTAGGGAATGCCTTGTGTGCGAACCACACTATGACTGGTCCTAGAACTCCTCCTAGGAAGAACCAGTTCAGAGCTGAGTAGTTCCCGCGGTGGCCGAAAATTCGCCTGGGACCCACCAAGCCCCAGATCACGGACGCGTCGAAGAAGACTCGGTCGTTGGGGCATGTCCATGGACTATTTGATGGGAGGGCATCCTTGTGGCATATGTTCTCAATGGTTTGTAAAAGCCACCATGCCACACCTAGGTTGATTGTTCCTGCTATGATGGTCCCAAGGAACTGGGATGCAAAAATGCAATGGTACATCAGATTTGAAACAGAAATTAAGGGTCTGTTTGGGCATACTTGAATTCAATTATTATTTGCGCTTTTAAAGTCTATTTTAACTGAAAGATGATGATCATGAACGGTTTCAGTTGGGAAAACTATGCTCATTTAGAAAATTATGCATAAGAAGTAATAATAAGAAGTCTTCTATTTACCTAAATGGATTGATTCGATAAATAGAATAATTCATGATAATGGATTTTCTTATATGGTTCTTTATAAATTATGAATACATTTTATTTTATTTGTAAAATAAAATGTGAGTTTATACGATAGCTTTATGGCTGACTAAACTAAACAATAATTCTTTACAACTTTTGATGATAATGATTGTAGAAATATATATATAGTTCCAAAAATTGATAAATTAGTTTGTGCTATTAGAGAGAAATGGGAATTAAAGTACCTGAACTAAGAACATTGATCTTGGAGGGATCTTCATGTAATGGCCTAACTTGAAATCACTGAGAAAAGAGATGGCCTGAGTCATGCTCATATACCCATAGGTCTTAAAGCACACATTGGCTATTGGTTTTCCAGGCAACATTACTCCCATTATGTACTCTGTGATGATATTTAGCCCTGGTGTCTGTTTAGGAAGCATCATCACATGCACATTAAAATCTGGAAATTAAAGAATTGATTTCTTTTGAAATAATGGTTTGCAATAATATTAATTATTACACAAACAAGAGAAATAACAACCCTTTTGTAAATCATACACGTGCGTACTTCTCAATCTTTACAACAAATAATTCTCACTCTATCACCGTTCATCCACCATTTTTTTTTTGTTCATTTTTCTCTCCCTTTCTATAGCAAAAATATCTTAACACCAACAAATTAATTTACAATGAAAAAAAGTCACTTGGTTCCTAACAAAGCATATATATATATATAATAATAATAATAATAATAATAACCGGTGAGAGTGCATTCTCAGAATGTCATTCTAAACACACCCTAACTTAATTAATAGAGGAGAAAGGGATAAAAAGTTGGTAATATATGAAAATATTTGAAGTACGTACTTGGTTTGTGGTGGCGGTAATGATGCTGATAGGGAGGGTAAAAATGAAGGCAATGAAAGCCGCCAATATAAGTCCCCAAAAAGGCATTTGAACATCCTTCTTAAGGACAATGCAAAGTACAAGAGAGATAGCAAGTGTCACTGCGAGAAGCAAGTAAAACCACCATTGAGGTATGTCCTTGTACTCCCTCATCAATCTAGTGTGAACATCCACTTTTCCCTTGGAAGAAGCTTTGTATCGATCGTAAATTTCCCTGTAAACATTAAACTGGTTCATCACAACGGTGGATAGATAGATACAGTTCTTATATCAATAGAGAACCTTTTCTTCTGTATAAATCGATAACATTAATTACATTTCAAATTCTCAAGTTAGAAACCATTTGTAGAGAAAATGACTATAGTGCCATTGTCTCTCTTTCTCCCTCTAAGCATTCTATTGGAGATCATTGTCAAGTATCATTTCATGTTTTTAAAACTAGGGGTGTTAGAAACTATAGGAACTCAAGAAACGAGAAAGGAAAGTGACTAGCGACAGTTAAAAATATTTTTCGCCTTTTCTTCCTTTATTTCCTGTATTCATCGCAGTTTTCCTTGTTAAGAGCATCTCCAGCGGTGAATATTCTATAGGTTGCTACTTTATCTAAAAACTAGTTTAGCTATCCGCTATTTAACCTTCAATTCCAACAGTGCTCTTTATTTTATCTAGGCATCTTACTTTTTTTTATATTTTCTATGGTTGAGATTTGTGCCAACTGAATAATGGAAGAAGATGCAAAGGTTGAGATTTAGAGAGAATATAGAGAGTCATTCCTGACTATATACATTTGGCTAGTCAAAAGGATAAAAGCTAAATTGGCTAGTCATGCGGCTAGCCTGCTGGAACACATAAAACTAGTTTAGTTATCCACGATTTACCCTTCAATTCCAGCAGTGCTCTTTATTTTATCTAGGCATCTTACTTTTATTTTTATATATATATTTTCTAGGGTTGAGATTTGTGCCAACTGAAAAATGGAAGAAGATGCAAAGGTTGAGATTTGGAGAGAAAATAGAGAGAGTCATTCCTGACTATATAAATTTGGCTAGTCAAAACGATAAAACACATAAAACTCTCTTTTACTTGCTATTTTGTCCGAAATGTTAAAATAGCTAGTCCACTGAAGATGCTCTAACCAAACAACAATTAAGTAGAGTTCTCTTAATTTTTCCTCCCTATATCCATAACACAAATATAAGCTAAATATGCAACAAGGTGAGCAATTCAATGAACTCAAAGATAGTCCTAACAAAATTATCCATGCACATATTCACAACAAACACCCCTAATCTTAACAATCAAAATAAGAACTTATAAATGTTACCTTCCATAGAACAGGGCAACATGAGTAAGTGTAGAAGCAATAGTGGCAAATCCAAACCCATAAGTAAGAGCAAAGAAAGTGCTCAAATTGATCCTCCCTTGCTTGTCATACTGTCCATAGTCTATCTCAAACTGCTCATTCACAATGGCTTTTATGTCGTACTCTTGGCCTTGCGCTGTGAACAAGTCTGGTGAGAATATAGGAAAATTTTTTGCATTGTACACATTTAGCCCCCAATATGATATAGGGATTACCACATAGACAATCGCGGCATAGCCCACAAACACATTGGCAATGGCAAAGAATGGGGAAATGAGTGGGCTGTAGAGGAACGAGGCCACGGCAGACCAGTCCAGTGTGAAGGCTCCGAGGCCCAGCCCACTCTGTCCGGACCCGAGCTGGTGGGCCGTGACTGACTTAGGGTAGGCCCAGCAGACCCATGAGATGCTCTGAAGGGCTTGGAAAAGATAACCTGGGAATAAGTACCATGAGAAGCTGCAGACCATTGCAGCTACAAAGAATTTTGATCTTGACATGAGGCGCTTTTTGTTTCCATTCTCTGTTTCTTTCCCATCTTCATCTTCTTTTTCATGTAGTGCCCTGTAAATGCATTTCAAAGTTTTGAAGTTCAATGTTGAGTGTTTTAAGGCCTTGTTCGAATCACTTCTCAAGCGCACATTTGGATTCTAACATGCTTCTGAGTCCTAAACGGGCCCTACTAGCTCGAAAATACAATGATGCACATAATATGGGTGTGAGTGTAAGTGTAGCCCGAGTTTTAAGCTTTAACAAAGGACAACACTTCAGTGCTATTCGATAACATGTTTGGTTCATATATGTCACTGTTGCTTATGTGGACCAATCATATTCCGGGACTGCATCGTATATACAGACAAAAAAGTCCGAGGCGCTGTCAAATCTTCACAAGGGAAAGGGAACAAGGGAAGATGATATGATAGTTGCCAATAGTTGGCATTGTTAGTAGTATGCCTTAAAAGCCAATTAGATTGGAGTAGTGTTTTAGGAATATTACCTTGTAATAACAGTTTAATATTAATAAAGGGCAAGTTTATTATTTATCATTATTGTTGTTTAACTTTGAAATGATAGGTCCATAGAATTAAAGTTGAGAAGGTATGTACTTAAAGAGTTAAGGAACAAGACCATATACTTCTCAGTTGCATTATTCTAAAAATGTTCTTAGTCGTAGGATTATTAAATTGGGTATTTATTAATCCGGTTAGACTAAAACATGTCATGGTTATTTTATTTAATGAAATATGGCTAGTCTTAAGTCATCAGTGTGGAGACACTAGAACAGACATGTGGGTGCTTGTTATAGAACAAGTTCACTGAACACGATCAACTATTAAGAACATCCAAATGGATTTTTACTTATGTATCAATGGATTGTTCTTAGTGACAGTGGTACAAGTAATCCTCAGACTTGAGACATTACTGTTGTCTTGTGTATAAGTTGTTATGCTTTAACGTGCACGATGTTTATGTTATAATTAAAGGCATATTCATGTATTGTTGGGTATAACAAGTTATACATGGAGACATGTGAATGTGCAACAAGGAATCTATCACTCTCAAGTGCGAGAGTGAATGTCCTATGTGATCTTCTATGATATATCTCAAGTAAAGCTCCCTGGCCAGGGCAGGGTGAAAATTAGAAAGAGTTTTCTAATTTCACCATATGTAGAGAAATATCAACTAGTTCGAGAACATTTAATTAAATCTGGGTTTGATAATATGTCCATTACCCAAGAGATTTAATTAGGACATTGCTTGATAGAGGGATTGAATTGTACGGTAACTGTTAATGGAAAGGTTCACTATTTTTCAGACTGTCTGGGGTGTGTCATGATATACTGCTAGGTGTCACTCATGACTAGGGGAAGCCCAGAAATAATAAATATTAATATTCATTATTTCTACAATGGGAGAATTAGAAGATGTTCTAATTTAAATTCATTAGAAAGTGTTCTAATTGTAATACTTTAAAGTGTTAGTACCTACTACCAGATTCGTATGAACCTAAGGGGTCACACATAAAAGGGCAATGTGCAATTGAAAGAGGTTATGAAGGTGTACTTGATATTAAGTTGTTAATATGAAAGTAGTATAATAATACTATTAATTTATATTTTATTTAAGTAAGTCTTCCAATCAAATATAGTTTCCTAATTAGATTAGGAAAGGGACTTATAGCATTATTATATATATGAGATATGAGAAACTAAGTGGGTTGCTAGTACACCTAAGTTTCTCCTAAAAACTCTCAACCCCATTACATCCGTACAGTCAAAAGAGTTTTTTGATCTATTCACCTTTTGTCTTCTTCACTTTATTGGAGGAAGTAAAAGTTTTCTTCTAGTGTGCATTGTTCGTGTGGATACTTTTAGAGATCGGACGCTTGGACGATTTGGTGAACTGCTTGTGGGATGAACCAGATTCAATATTTTGTAAAGCACGCTTCAAGGGTAATTATTCGATTAACCCCCTATGGATGTTGTATGTATTTTGTATATATCACAGACTTGATCATGGATTTTAGGAAACCATTAAATTTTTGTTTTCCGCTGCGCGAGCCTTTAAGGGTTGCACATGGTTTTCTTTCAGTCATTTCCAAGAAAATAACCCTCAATTCAGCTGCTACCCATTTCTTCATAGGGTTGTACACTTGTACATTGGAGAGACAAGACCAATTGATTATGAGTCCTTTGGCTGTGACAAATATGTAATTTACTAAACCTATATGTACAATTATAAGATGATTTGTCAAGTAGTTCCAAACTTATATACAAAATTGCAAGGTGATTGAGATTTTTCAATTACTTTGAATGACTTGTGGAATCCGTAGAATGCTTAAATCATAGTAGTCACGACACACATATGACTGTCCCATGAGATGATTTGTCCTAAATGACATTAATTTCTACAAAATTTGTTTTAACTTTAATTAATGTGTGAAGAATTTTCTGATAAGTACTTTTAATGTGTGGAAATGTCAAAGTATGCAATGTGTAAGTGGACTTTTGAGGTCTTGAAGTCATTTTCTCAAGTCCAAATCAGCTATAAATGAGCCTCCAATAAGCTGCCCAAGAAGAAACCTCTAATCTTTCTATTAATATAAACAGCCATTCAAAGCTGTTTTTGAGGTCGGGGTGACAATTTCTTAAACGACAGGATAACACAACTTTAATCTAACACGAAATAATCGGGTTTACCATATACTGGTTTGGATCACAAAAGAGTCGGCCCTTTTAACACAATTAATAAATACGTTGGGTTTGGGTTTTAGTCGTGGCAACTCAAAAAATCCGGATTAAGCCATTTAACTTTTCCAGCAAAACTTAATTGGTTTAGATTTTGAACAATTTGTCATTTTATAGAATGGTTTGAAATATTCTGTATTCAAGGCGATACATCATGCGTGTTGGCATATGTTTGATAGGAGTACTCGTGTTATTGGATGGTGTATCTTCGTATTATCTCTATGTTGAGTTTTCTTTAGATGGACCCTTAAATTTATTAAGCGGATTAAACAGAACGCTATGTACTACGAGTAACTTGTGTGCTACACTGGTTGAGTATGAACTTAAAGTTTTAATACCCTTAAAAATGAAACAATTATAATACGACACGCTTACTATCTCCCACATTCAAGGGTGTGCAAAAATACCAATCTACTGCCTAGTTTGAAGTGGAGTGTAGAAGTGGAACAGTTGAAGACAAGCTCCCACATTTATTTCCCCTACTTTTCTCCTAATTTTGTTTTGGTAATTCTAGTTCGCTATAGAGAGAGCCATAATTTTTTTTTTTTTAATTTTTTTTTTAATGTAATGGTGATACCACATTATCTTTATCTTTACAACACATGAATAAAGATGGGTACAATACTTTTATGCAAGCTTATTTTCTATAAAATTAGGATAGATGGATCAGTAGGGTGTACACGAGCTGAGCCGCTCAATAAGGGTTCGTGGCTCGCCTCGTATAATAAACGAACCAAGCTCGAGCTTGAATACAAAACTCGTTTAATAAACGAGCCAAGCTTGAGCACACATGGGCTCGGCTCGATATGACTCGCAAAAAGTTCGATTAAGGCTCGTATAGTAGGCTAGTAAAAAATCTCTTTAATAGTTTTAAGAGGGATTGTTTATATATATATATGATAATTATAAAAATATAACATATGTATAATGCAAAGTATTTACAATTGAAATAATTATATATATATGTGTGTGTGAGTGTGTGAGATAATTATAAAATTTTAAAATATGTATAATGTAAAGTGTTTAAAATTGAAAGAATATTGACATATTATAATGTACATAGTCCTAAATTCACGTGTCAAGTAATTGTTTTAGGTAAAAAAAAAATATATATATATATATATACCAACTGTCAAGTATTGAACTTGGTCTGTGAGTTTTGGTTGAAAACTTAAACTTGCTACTAGGGGTTTACACGGGTTGAGCTGCTCAACAAGGGCTCGTGGCTCGGCTCGATAATAAATGAGTCAAGCTCAAACTTGAGCAGAATGCCAACTCTTAAAGGGATGTAAAAACTCGGCTTGAGTACAACCCTAAATGCAAGTAAAAATTTTGAAATTTTATTGGTATGTAACATCACGAGTTATCAAAATAATGGTCGTATTCAAAAGTTTTTTTTTCCATAATTTGATATAGAAAAGATGTACCGGAACAAAGAGATCTGAACAAGAGTACTGGGCCACCACATATGTGCTGGCTCCACCACGTATTTCCTTAAGAGGCCTGCCCAACCGTATCCCAAAACCTAGTCATAACAAGGATGCATGTTAGCATAACCATAAGATAAAAAGATTAATGCTACACCTACAATCTTTTTTATAATTATATATATATTTATTTATTTTTTTTCAATAGATTCTATGTAGGTCACACATGAATCTTATAAGGATCCACTAAAATCAAATGTCAAAATGTGCTAGTGCTAGTTGTGAAAAGAATTATGAATGTAAAATTTTTGTAAGATAAAAACGAATTAAGCTGACTTGTCAAAATATAAGCCATGGAGTCCCCACTGCCCAGAGTAAATGGCCAAAAATTAGGATTAGGATTCCCATCCAACTAGTTATATACATACATATACTGGAGCATGTAAAAAAATAAAAAAATATATAACAAAACGACGATCCAACAAAATCTTTTGTTGGGGGACCTCGGTGGTGGCTTAGCCTTGTTGTAGTCCTGTATAAATCTTTTGGAAAATACATTTTACTCTATGTGGTTACACTCATTTTTTCATAACCCCCTGTGATTCATTTTGTAACACTTAACCCCCCTGTACTACGGACTAAAGTGAGACTGTTAACTTTTCTAACGGAAAAAAAAGGAAATGACGTTAATACCCCCAAGCCCCTATACATACTCTTTAGGGAAAAATACCTTTTACCCCCCTACGGTTACACCCATGTTCTCATAACCCCTTTGTGGTTCATTTTTGTAACACTTAACCCCCTGTACTAATGACTGAAGTGGGACTGCCGTTACAAAAGTTAACAGTCTCACTTTAGTCCGTAGTACAGGGGGGTTAAATGTTACAAAATGAACCACAGGAGGATTATGAGAAAATGAGTGTAATCACAGGGGGTAAAAGGTATTTTCCCCTTAATATTAACACCTCTATCTATTAACAATACTTAAAAGCCAAGAGAAAAAGCCTTCATCTAGGTTATCCACTTGGCTATACTCTCCTTCCTCCTTTTAGTCTCTCTCATCCACGTGACACTTCTATAATTAATCCTATGTGGCAAAGCCTCACAACTCTCCCACGACTCAAAGTTTCACAGCCTTGCCTTTGGACATTCAGTTCTTTGAAAGCTCAATCACTTCTTTTGTGTGGATCTCCATTAATTAATATGCTTCATAAAGTGTTGCATTTAATTGATTTCAAATCATTGGAAATTCAAACGCCCTCAAGTTCTTTTCTATCGGTTTTATATGACCATTGGCTTGTCATAATTGTGATTCTCCGTTTAATATTGATGCACTGAACAATGCAAGAGTGTTGGTGTAATGCACTGAACAGTTCAAGAGTCTTTTGAAAGTTCGTATTTTCATACTCTATGGCTTAGTAGTACTTGTAAGGCTCAGCCCATTTCAACTCCTTAAAACTCAGGTGTTAAGAGGAGAGGAACTAAAGCCTTATAAACCGCATAGAGGGGCCATAAATGGGCGACGTGGGCATGGCCGGCCCAAAGGGGGGGCAAAAGGGGCAACCGCCCCGAGCCACCAAAGTTCTAAAAATTTTAAGGGCCTACATGAAATTTTCATAATTACATTTTTATCTTGAGATATCTTAGTATTTTACATTTGTGCCTCCCCATGGCCCAATTTAGTGCCGTCAACTACATATATATTGATATAGATGTATATAAAACTCAAAAGTAAAGGGCCTCTCTTTTAATTATTCGTCCCGGGCCTCCAAATACTCGGGACCGACCCTGGACGTGGGACATTTCAACACACCCCCTGAACCACAAGAGCTGGACACTCGGCATACCTTGAACTACAACAGCCGGACACTCGGCACGCCGGAAGACAAGCCCAACCAAGCTCTGATACCACTTGTAAGGCCAAGCCCATTCAACTCCTTAAAACCCAGGTGTTAAGGGAGGAAAGCTAAAGCCTTATAAACCACATAGAGGGGCCATAAATGGACGATTTGGGACATTTCAACAGTAGTATATATATATATATATATACCTCCATTCCCTAAGCCTCAAAACCAGTTTGATACATTTCTAGCTAGCTATCTGTTAATAAGCAATTCTTACAAAATCTTTAGTTCAAGGCAAATGATGAATACTTTTATCCTTACTCTCAGAATTGGGTAAATATGAAATCGAAATAAATGGTGCTTATGTTAAAGATTATTGTGGATCAGCTATGGTTGAGCTTGCAATTGTCTAGTTGGGATCTTTTCTAGGGAGCCCTTTTACTCTTGTGGGGTTCGACATCAAATCCACCCCCCAACAACTTATTGGAATCACTCTCCGCCCGAATATTGATACTGTGTGAAAACTTATTGCTTTATCCATTATGTTGGATCACATGGATATATTCTTATGTCTCTTAGAGCTTTTTTGTCTTATCAAAATATCTGTTTTGTGGGATTTGATTTCAGTACTTAAGTCTCTGTGTTAAAGGTACAAATTGGAGTGGGTGATTTGGCTAAAATTTATTCTCTTCTATGGATAAATTTATTTTCAATAATTTTGTGAAATTTCACAAAATTCTATTTTTTTTGTCAAAATTTCTTCAAATTGAAAAAAAAAATGTTCAAAACATATCAACAATGGTACTAGTTTTGTAGCTCTCGTCGACACGATTACAGCGGTATAAAATTTGTAAAAAATAGAGTTGTAGATCAAAAGTTATGGAGGGTTAAAGTTTTTAAATATTTTTTGAATTGAGAAATGCTATTGTACAGCCACTCACACCGTGTGAGTGGCTGGAATGTTTGGGGCAATGTTTGGCCACTTGCTTGTAAGAGGGACTTTTGACAAATTAAAAAAAAAAAAAAAAAAAAAAAAAAAAAAAAAAAAAAACGGCTCATTTAAACTTTTGTTTGCTTTAATTAAAGATTTGGTCATAATTTATCCTAAAAAAACTCTTTTAGGGTAATACTTGGGACACAACCTTCATACAACTTTCATACAACCTCTCCAAAAGATGTGTCTATCTCTTTCCTATGTCACTGTGGGGTCCAGTGACATCACAGGAGAGAGATAGACACATCTTTTAAGGAGGTTGTATGAAAGTTGTGTCCCAAATATTACTCTTCTAGCAATGACCCACCTTTCCGGTAACTTTGTTCTACGATTCTTTTATTTTTGCATTAATTTGATGAGTAATGCTACACACACAACCAAATGCACAACCAATTGCACAACATTTTTAAGCAGTGTTGTGCAATTGGTTGTGCATTTGGTTGTGTGTGTAGCATTATTGTAATTTGATTACATATTCATATCTATACATCCTAATAAACGGCAAATGATGAAGTGGCATTTTAGTAGATACGAAATACAAATCCTGTGGTGATTTCACTTTGTTTGTTACAATTCTTTTATCAACCACAACCAGTTTTAATTTTAATTTTATTCATAGTAGTTGTGCTTATGTTGATTTTCAATCCTTTTGTTCATAAGTTTAACCAAACTGTGTGGTTCTTGGTCAATCTACCCTTTGGATGCTCTCTCTTTTTTTTTTTTTTTGCTAGTGTCTCAGAAGCAAATCATCTCTGTGACATGAGTGGAGTTAGCAGGTTAATAACACACGCACACACAAGGGGGGACCATAACCCACTTTAAAGAAATTGTCTCCCTTATTTTTTCTCCCCAAGGAGATTCGAACCCACAACCTCCCCACTGGGGAGGAAGGGCCCTGGCCAACTCGACTAGCCGAGCTGGTTGGATGCTCTCATTATTGCTATTTACTTTCTGTCTTTTCAACTCATGGGGTTGGTTTTATTTTAATTTATTTTGAGTAATATTTTGGCACAACCAAAGTCACAACCTTCATTTTGTGGCTATCTCTCTCTTGATGGGTCCTACAGTGTTAGTGACCCCACAGTGCCCACTAGCAGAGAGATAGACACAAAATGAAGGTTGTGCAAAAAAAGTTGTGACTTTGGTTGTGCCCCAAGTATTACTCATTTATTTTTCCAAACGGCGTCGGTTAACACTTGTATTTGGTACCAGTTATCGACTAATTTGTTTAAAAGTTCGAGGATCCACTATTGCGTTTGTTTATTTGTATTCCATTAAAACTTTTGACTGATCATCCAAACCTTTTGACCATAAAATGACTTTTTAACTATAGAAGACTTATATGGACTTTATGACTATGTGTTTCTAATTATATACATGTAGGTTTTTTTTATTTTTTTTTATTATGTTTCGCACACACATCTTAGTCTCAACTCAACATTAAAGTCTCATATTGGTCTACAATAAAGTCCAACAAAGACCACTCTTTCCGACTGAAAAATAATTAGAAACAAGCAACTAGAATCTCTATAGAGATTCAAAACATCTCTCTTCCCACTGAGAAGAGATAGACTATGTCAATTGGGCTACAACCCGCTCGACATATACATGTATCTTTGACTCTTAGCTAATTATTTAATTTGATACACACACACGCACATATATATATATATATATATAGATGAAGGCTCTAAAACGGGTCAGTTCAAAATTTCGTCGCTGAAAGTTACATTTTCGTCGCTAAAAACAGGTTTGTCGACGGACTGGTTCGTTTCAGAGCCTTGATATATATATATATATATATATATATCAGTCAGGCTCTGGAGTAGGCACATTCTCTTTAATAAAGAAAGGGTCTCTGTTTTGGCTATCGGATCGTGTTTTCATTAAGGGCAGTTTTGTCACTTCACAGAAAACACAATCCGACAGCAAAACAGAGAATCTCTCTTTAATAAAGATACGGCGCCCTCTTCAAAGAATTTTTGTATATTTATATATATATATATATATCTATTAGGCTAACTATGCTCTACGGGACAGAGTGTTGTGCAATTAAGAAACAACACATTAGCAAAGTGAGTGTAGCGGAGATGAGGATGCTAAGATGGATGTTTGGTAAGACTAGGAAAGATAGAATTAGAAATGAGTACATCCGAGAGACTGTAGGAGTGACACATATGGAGGATAAGTTGAGGGAGAACAGACTTAGATGGTTCGGCTATGTACAACGAAGACCTGTAGATGCACCTGTGCGAAAGAGTGATAAGAACGTAGTGCCTGGAATGTTTAGAGGGAGAGGCAAACCTAGACTAACTTGGAAATATGTAGTGTAACAAGATATGAATATATATAATTTAAATGAGCATATAGCTCTTGATCGTGCAGAATAGAGAAAAAAGGATTCATACAATCGACCCCAATTGATTGGGACACAAGAGTTGATTTGGTTTTGGTTTGGTGTATATATATATATATATATTATAACTCTTAATTAAGTACATGCAAATTTATTTAGGATTTTTAAAATTTTAAAAAATAATACAGAGTACATCTTTTTAGAGAATTAATATGAACAAATGTAGAGATCTCATGAAAGAATAAAAGAAGAGAAAAGAAACAAATGAAATGACACAAATTTTTAGAGCATTAATATTAGTATGAAAAGTGAAAGAGATTTCTACAAAGAATAAAAGAAGAGGAACAAAAAGGAGGGGGAAAAAAAAGTGAAAAAAAGGGTTTGAGAAAAAGCCTTTCCTATATTGAAAAGATTTATGGAAATTGAAGTTTTTTATCTATGAAGTATGGATATGGACACTCCGACACGACACTGAGATCCCAAAATTCCAAAATATTGTACGACGGCATTACAAGAAAAGTGTTAATGAAAAGTCGTGTATGTACATCGGACACGATACGACATGCGACATACGATACATTACTTTTTTAAAAGTCTTGGTGCGTCTTCATTTTCACAAATATTTTTATTTTCATTTCTTTTGAATTGTCCTGACGGGCAATTTAACTTAATTCTTATACTTATTAGTCTTTAATATATTTTATTTCAAATATTATTACAATCATTTTAAAAAGAAAAAGAAGAGTCAAACTTACCTGAGTAGTAATAATAAGGATCCAACCTGCCAAGAATGAAATCTTCCTTCCATAAAATGCTTTGATAATATTTACAATACCAACCGCATAAGCTGGTCCGTTCCCAAACGCACTTCCCGCGTTTGCAAATATCGAAATCAGCACATGTTCCTTCATGTTAAACGGGCCCGGGTTGAGGGAAAACTCTCTTGACCCGAACCCGGGGATCTGGAACTTGGTCATTGGAAGTGCGGCGGCCATGAACCGTCCGATTGGGAGCGTTGCCACCTGGACGGTGATCTGGGTTATGATGAGTGGCTCTCTTCTGTAGGAAAAGAACTGATTCAGGAACGAGAGGAGCCCACATGAGAGAAGACCCAGGACCCACATTCGAAAGGTCCATACCGGTAGGGTCGGGTCGTCAGTTGTGGGTACTGTTAGACGTACTTCTTCAATGGGGGAATATTCTTCATCTTCTTCTATTTCCTTGCTATTGCTCACCGTTTCCAAACCCATTTGAGAAGAGAGAGAGAGAGAGAGAGAGAGAGAGGTGGGACTGTACTGTTACACAGCAAGCTGGATATTATAAGAGTAGGGGGGAGAAAGAATGATGATTGATAATTAACTTTTTCTTCTTGTAGTGTACGTAGCTTAATTTTGTCACTTGTATAAATGTGCAATTACCAACATGTCCTTTGCGAAAATTGGGGCTCCTATTCCATTTTAATAATGATGTTGATAATGTAGGGGTAAAAAATGAGAATGAAATGTGGCATATGTTATATTTAGTGGAGACCTGAGTGAGCAAAACTTAATGAACATGCATCTCTAATTTATTCTTGTATCCTAATTATGGTTCTCAATATATGGGGAAGTGGCTCCATTTGAAATAATCCCACCTTTATTAAATATAACGAAGCATATTTGGAGTTTGGCACAGGTTTGAATCTTACCTCTCACAGTCTCACTTGCATTTCTAACATACTTGATATTTGTGTTATGAGGTCAGTGCACGTGTCTAGAGTTTGACCTTTGTCCTACTACGATAAAACAGTGTCAATAAATCCATTCAAAAATGATAATGAAATCCAGCCGTAGAACACATGTGGAGAGATTGTACTTGTATCCAAAAAAAAAAAACTTCTTTAGCCTACACACAAAAGCCGAAACCCAAACGGACCTTAAGTTAGTGTTAGGAAGAAGGAAATAACTTTATTTTATTTTTTTAATTATTCAACATCTAAGAGAGAATCAAGTATAGGAGATAATTAAGTTCACATGTCATTTCAGATTTCTTTACCAAAGATTTATGAATAATGCAATCATTTCCAAATTTTTTTTTCCCAAAAAGTGTTTTTTAGCATATGTGTACTTCAATATCAATCAATTAAAATTAACTAAATCTATTATCACATGTGTTGAGAAATACTTTAGGGAAAAAATAAAAATTAGAAAGTATAGCATTACTCAAGATTTAATTTACAGTAGAAATTATTAAATTAGAAATCACAAAGTACATGCATTTAAAGCATAATTGTGTTTATGTATAATTAGTGTTGTGTGTCTAGCATTATTCTTTTTAAATTAACAAGATGAACCACGAAGGGATCATTTTTCTTTTTCGCCACACCAACGTAGAAGAATGTGGAAAACATTAAGTTCATTAACAAACAAATTAGTTATCAAAGGGGGGTGTGAAATGGGAAATGTTTGAGCTGTGAGCTGTCGCCAACAATTGCGTAGAGGAAACGTTAGGCGAGAAAAGTTAAGAGAGAATAGTGAAAGGCTACCTATAAGAGCATCTGCAGTGGGTGGATGTATACCACAAACTTAAGGACACTTTGCAATGTACACTTGCAGTGGTGTAGGCTAAACATTAAACTTAGGGGATGAAACTTAGTGAAACTTAAGTTTGTTGTTCGCTTAAGTTTCACTATTGTACAAGGCATACGGTAAAGGGTGTGCCGTGAGAGCCCAAACGGCACACACAAAGCCGTGTGTCATCCCACACGGCACACACTGTGTCGTCCAATTCCCAAACGGCACAGTGTTAGCCGTTTGGGGCTTTTTGCCTTTTTTTTTTTTTTTGTGTATAAATGTCACTATTCATATAAAACGATACCGTTTTGTCGCAAACGGCTTTAAGAGTGCCGCTTGAGAAGCACACCAGTGCAAGTGCACACAGCTTGTACAACAAACTTAAGCTAAGTTTTGTTTAAATTTGTTGTACCAACTGTAGATGCTCTAATGTTAGAGTAATTTTTTTTTTATTGTCAGAGCAGTTTATCATTTTTTTAATGGATTTTTGATATTATTAATGAATTTTTTCCATTATAAATAAAAAAGTGTTAGAATTTACTCTGATAATAAAAAAAATTATTCTGACATTATGATTCCCCATAGTGAAATACTCGTAGAATATTTGGGGTCATGCAATTATACTAGCAATTTTCCATTGGAAAATCCGTGGAATTTTGTTTCTTTTAGGTAGCTGGCTTAGAATACACCCTCATTACTTCGTTATTTAATGTTATGGTGTGTTCAAATAATTTCAGTTGACTCTACAGTATCATTCAGGGAAGAAATAAAGTGTGTTTGTAAAAAGTGTTTATCACCCTAACATTATTGATATATATATGAGTAATGCTAGGTACACCTAAATGGGATATGGATTTCCAAAATCATATATCAGTTACCAAAAAAAGTTCAAATTATTTTCCAAAATGCCATGACACATCAGCAGGTGGATAGTTTAGATATCCCGTTTAGGTATACCTAGCATTACTATATATATATATATATATATATATATATTCCCAGTTTTTAATTGATTTTCTACATTCTCTAGCAATCACTTTTTGGGTTTAATTTTTTGGTCCATTTTCGTTGTCAGCATTTAAGAAAAAAATAATAATTAAAATGGAAATGATTACCAATCACATTTTTTGTTGTCATTTTTGGAGAAAATAAAAATTAAAAATTGCAACAACACCAAACAAGTTCTAAAATATATAGGACTGTGATCAAGAAGTCACGAATTTCTCCAAACTCCGATCAAGAAGTCATGAATTCCTCCAAGCTCTGATCAAGAACTCGACAAAAACAATAGGACTATGAGTTATTGTTCATGGCTTTTTTTAAAAAATTATCTTCGTTATCTTCAGCTTTTACTTACAATGCCACACTATTTGGTTTTTAATTTATTAAAAAACAAGCTTTCTTACAGCTTTGTAACAAGGTTCTATTGTAAAAAATAGCATATAATTAACCCATTAATGCACATTTGAATCTTGATACTTACCAGGATATATATATATATATATATATATGATTTGTACAAATGCAGTGTCATACATATGTACACACACATATCTATACACTTGCTACAAAGTACAAATTTAGGTCTTTTAGTTTCTTTGGTCAATTTAGGAAAAGGGATTTTTGTAATTTTGTTTAATGCTTTGACTAAAATTTTACAGATTACTACTAGTTTGACCAAATTTGTACAAAATTCTTTGTCCCTTCGTCAGTCCACCCTTGCTCAATTACTTTTGCCAATCTTTTATTTTGTCTTCTTCATTGTAGAACTGTTAAATTGGTAGATCTTCTTGTCAGATTTCGGTTATTCTAAATCATGATTGGAGTAGAGAGTTTAAAAGTGATTAGTTAAAATAAATTTTTTTAACTACTTTAACTAAAAGGTGGAGAAAATTGAGAGAACATGGTCGAAGATGCTCCGATGAATTTAAAAGGGACAACAGTTCGATCATTTTCATCTCGTTCTAAGATACAATTAGTTCACTTGTGTGTCACACGTGTGAGTAACACATTTGTACAAGTAAACTAATTACATTTCAAAAAAGTTAGAAAAGTATCTAATAAAAATTAGCAAAGTCTTTTCCCACTTTAATTGCCTTTTTAGGATATGGACCCGTTTGGTGCATCTTAAATAGACGAATTATAGTTTCTAGCTTTTTATAAGCACCTCAAATCGAACTTCAAATAAGTTGACTTACAGAGCTTGAATAAGTTGAGAAAAACTAAAAGTTCTGAATCTATAAATCACATTAACACTTAATTTAAGCTTTTTCTACATTGGGTATACATTCAAGAAGATGAGATTACAGCACCCACTAAAAAACCACCACATCACTATTTTTTATGATGTACATGAAAACCATGAGATGTGCGTAAGAGAGAGAAACTATTCAGTGTGAAGTGATTACTTTCTTCGTAAGGGTGCTGGTGTGGTATGACCCTAATTGATCAAGCCATATATTTGTCCCCTATTTCTAATGGGATAATGATAAGTAGTTAGTGAAATTTTAAGGAGTGCAGTTTTGCTCACCTCAAAATTGTCCACCCTTTGCTCAACCTCTTCTCTCATTGGCTAATGTAATGGGGCCTAATAATTTACACAATTAATTAATTCTTATTTAATGTTGGACCCCATTGCATTAACCAAAGGAAGAAGAGGGTGAGCAAAGAGTGAGCAAAAATGTATTCAATTTTAAATTTATTGAATTGTCATAATTCTCATAGAAGGAGGGAATATATGTACAGTATGTATTAAAAGATTACAACACCTCGGATGGTGTGTAACGGTCACACTGAATAATTTCTCAGGATGTGGCAATCAAACATTTTGCAGGAATGACGAATTTGGACCTTATGTGACAACTAATCAATGGGTGCCGTAAATCCTAGTCTTTACGGATCATCCATTTAGAATTTAAACTCTTCTAAATTATAAATGATACTTTGTAACTGATAACCTATAAGAGCAGCTCCAATGCATCTCTCATTTGGCCTGCCAAAGTCAAAATATGGCAGATCCTCTAAAATTGCATGCTCCAATGCATAGCTATTTGGCCTATCAAATTATAACATTGTCAAATATTCTCTCAAATATGAGAGAAGATTTGACATTGACAAATCTTTGTCACATCAGATTTTTGTTGGTAATTGGGCCCAACAACCATTTTTCACCCATTATCAATGTCAGTGTACAAAACACATTATCCAATGTACTAGATTAATAGCTTTTGTGCCAAAAAATGACACTTTAGATGACTTTTTACATTGGAGCATAATTGTCAAATTATAAATTTTTAATACTATAACATTGCTAAAATATAAGTTTAAAAGATACAAAATAACTTTGTGCATTGAAAGATGAGTAATATTTGGGACACAACTTTCATACAACCTCCCCAAAAGATGTGTCTATTTCTCTCCTGTGATGTCACTGGACCCCATAGTGACACAGGAAAGAAATAGACACATCTTTTAGGAAGGTTGTATGAAAATTGTATGAAGGTTGTGTCCCAAGTATTACCCTTGAAAAATTCTCTAACACTAAACGCCAGTTAAGCCACCTATGCGAGAGGTATTATAGTCAGCACAAAGGGGCCAAAGCAGTCACTTTCTAACAATCTTGAAACAAGGGGATATCCAAGGAATAGCTGTAACGGTGGGTATCAAAAATTGATTTTACTACGTACTACTAGTTTACATTTTCAAGACAGAATTTGTGTGGTCCTCTCAAGGTGTTGCTCGGTGCGACGGAGAACTCCAAATGACTCAAAGAGAGGGGTCTCTGTTTTTGCCGTCGGATCGTGTTTAAAACTATAAAATGACAAAACTGTCATTAATTAAAACACGATCCGACGGTCAAAACAGAAACTCTCTTTTTAATTAAGAAAGGGCGCCCTCTTTAAAGAATCTTTGATATATATATATATATTTTGAAAAAGAAAAAAAAAATTGTGTAGTCCATTTTAGCCCACATAAGTGTCATTGGGTGCGGCCCAAAATCCGGACTCCACTCAGATTGCAGTATGAAATAAATGGGGCTTTGGAGATGAGTAATGCTACATACACACATTTTTTTGACACACAACTTTAAATGTATGTACCCTGTGTTGTATAAGTGGTGCATAAAAAAATATGAAAAATTCAAACAACATAAGGTACATGTGTTTAAAACATAGTGTATCAAAAAATGTGTGTACTAAACATTTCCCTTTGGAGAACTTGTATGGTTCAAAATATCTGAAACGACGACGGCTTGGATTCGGATCTCCCAAAATACTGGATTCCATAGACCCCACTAGTACACTTCTTTGATCGCGTGCCGTCCACAGAGTCTGTTCATTCCTTTGGGATGTGGTCACACTTCAAATCATTTGGAGTATGACATTATTATTATTATGAATATTTGGCCGGCAAGAGAGCAATACTTTTTTTTTATTATTATTATTAAAATAATACTCCCTCTGTCTTATTTGTGTCCATTTTGAAGAATCTAACTATTTAAGGTGATAAAAAAAATCTATAACTACTTTTCACAATTACTCATAATTATTGCACTTTTTTTTTTTTGCTTTGTTTTGGTATTGAGTGTAAAGAATAGTAGTTTGGGAAACTAAGTAAATTTACATACTAATTTAGGAAATTGGACAACAATTTTGGGACATCTTAAAAAAAAAAGATGGACACATAAAATGGAACTGAGGGAGTAACTATCATGCTGGTTAGATAGAATTTTTTATTTGGAGACTAAAATTAGAGGGGCATGCATACGGTGAAGAAATTATACGGAGATTCTTGATTTTTTTTTTTTTGGTCTATTTATACACATTTACAGGTAATATGGATTTTATATCAAAATTTTCTAATCATAGAGATTGATATCTTATTATAATTCGTTAAACTTGACCGATGGTATAACAATTTAGGTTGGGCTCAATTGAAAAGTAATTAGGAAAGGTAATGTGACAAATATACAAAGAGGGCTAAATTACATATAGATTCCGTGTTTGACTTAAAAGTGACCCGATGTATGGTTCTTTATCAAACCAATTGACCTAGATTTGCAAAAGAACCAATAAAGTGCGACTTGATTTGAACATAAACTTGTTTTCATAATTTTCCACATGGCGTCTAAAATTATATGCTCGCTAGCTCTTTCAACTTTTATCCAGTTTTTAGAGTAACGAATATCAAACTATTTTGAAAATAACTATTTTAAATTGTAATTCTAGTCTGTATGGATTAGTATATCAGATCAATAAAAAAAATATTTTAAATACTTGAGTATATAGAATATTTTCATATGTAAATTACAAATATGTATATAGAACCTGCTATGCATGTAATTAAAACGCAAAAAGGAACCTTTTTTTTTTTTGACTAATGGCAAACCCTCCGGGGCGCACACACACAAAAGAAGGGGAGCAAAGATCACGCCCTAAATAACTCTCACGGAGTCGAACCCTCTCCCTCCCATCAGACCACATAGTTCGGCATGCAAAAAAGGACTCTCAACGTGCGGAGCAACGTTCTATAAGATATTCTATTGAGATCCCAAAGAGACAAAGTCCCATGCAATAGGTTTTTCCCTCTCTTTTTGTCAATAATCTAGAAAACCATGAAGCTAAGAGTCTAAGACATGACAAACATGAAAATTCTCGTATGATATCGATGTTTTCTTCATTTTCCTACTCAAGTCAACCCCGTCTACACACACATTCACGCACAAAACCATGGAATTTGTCATATGATACAATGTTATTTTCATTGAGGCAAATTAATTTTGCCCCAATTCCGGGTACACCCCCAACGGTTAGAGTCAAGTTAAGAGGTCACTATGGTGTAATTGACCAGGTCAATAAATTAAGAAATAATGAGAGATGCATGAGCGAAACTTAATAATGTTACACATATTCTGAAAAGTACATTAAAATACACAACTTTACTTTAAAAGGTTGGACCTTGTGCTGAAAAACTTGCACACTTTTAATGTACTTTTCAGAGTATGTGTAGCATTACTCGCAAAACTTACAATGAAATCACTTTTGAAATATGATTGAAATTTAAGTAGGAGTAATTGTTTAATTAAAGGGAGACTTGATCTAAGGTCCCTAAGGTTGGTCCTTCTTGATTTAAAGAACAGCTCATGTCACACCCCAACCCGTCCCCGCGGGCCAGGACACCTGTAACAAAGGATTACCAATAACAAAACACCCCTCAATAACAGTAAAACAAGAGTTAAACACAGTAAAAGATATTCGTTAGCTTAAACCAGCACAAGGGTAAAATTTTCAGTCAGAAAATGTGCCCAATTTTTTTTTTATCAAAAGATAGCTCTGCGAGTTTCGATTCCAACGCAAAAAACTGCGCCCAAATCCGAATTTTCTAGAAAGAGTTATGTCTGTTTCCGTAAAAGTCGTTAGGCTGAAAATATTCCTGCGAATTGTAAAAGTCGTTAGGCTGAAAATATTCCTGCGAATTCCTTGTTTCTTAACTACCAACTAACCAATAAAACAAAATTAAAGTTTTAAAATCGTCGAATAATACTTGGAGTGAGTTTCCCTTATTACAGCATCATTCCTCATGTTAAACAAGAATGTAAAATACCAAAATATCACCAAAACACTTAGAAATACCTTCAAACCTTCAATCCATAATTCATATTACAAGGATTTAATATCAAACCAAAATATAAATTTATCTCCAAATATCCAAACACTAGAAAAAAGTTAATCATCTAAACTCATTTACATATGAACATATTAAACATAAACTATTAATCTCGAGTTATCCCAGAATCCCCACAGTTCAACGCTTCTCACTGTGATGCTCGTCCGAACCTGCGTGGTCATTAGTCACAAAAATTGACTAAGCTTTCGCTTAATGAGTATGTGATACTAATCATGCAATTGGAGTATTTAATGATTCATAACACCAATTAAACATTCACAACAATATATGGTCACATGCGTATCAAGTAATCAATCACCATCGTTCTGGACCCCTGATTTCGGGCCATACTCACTTTGTCGTCGCTTTAAAAGCGATATCACACACTCTCAAGTGACCAAAGTCAATTTGCTGTGGTCGTCACCACCGTCCCCTTTTATCTGAAGATTTCATCCCCTTTTCTCTGAGGAATGACGTCCCTTAAATATGGACTAAATAATGGTGATTATCAATTGACACCCTTTGACCCAAATAAGCACATAAGCAACTCAACATGTCAATATGACAATTTCATCAATTTAGACATGTTAAAGCTAACTAATCACATGTTTTTCTACTTAATCAAAATTAAGTATTTTTAAGCATTTAATAGCAATAAATCATATTAAACATCCAATTTTGAGATTAGGACACTCACCTCACGAATAGGTCCAAAATAAGCCTAGAAATTCCAAATTCCTTCACAAAACTAGTTCTAGTTACTCCCAATGATATTCCTACATATATAGATCGCATATATGTATCACCCCTTAAAATGGGTCACAGAAAAACATTATCAAAATTGAAAAAGAAAGACAGAGAAATAACCCTCTCACCTCCACGAGTCTGAATATGACTTCAGTTCGTGAAATAGAGGTCGAACGGCGAAGAAACGGCAACGTGAATCTTTTTTTTTCTTTTCCCTCTCAGACTCTCTATTACCCTTTTTTTTTCTTTGTTTTGATTTCCCCTAACTAACTGACTAACATAAACTCATATATTAGAGGATATTTTATAATTTTATTATATTTTCATTTACACCCCCCAAAAGTTTCTAAAGTCCTAGTATGAAACCACCTAAACTTTATATTAACTACTAAATATCTAAGTGGGTATATGTTTATGTCATGTATGGGTCCTGATTCGTGTCTAATATTGCATGCTTAACTTTATGATTTTACCCTTATTGGACACAAATTATTTCTTAAACCGGAGACTTAATGAATAAATTGTGCTTTTGATTGTTCTTGTTGTTACTCTCTTTGAGCTAATAAAGATCTCTTTCTTGTAGGTTATGCAAGCTTGGGTGCAGTAGAACCAAACCCTATGGCACTCTTGAAGTAAAAAGGCCAAGAAAATGATTTCAGGAAAGGCGGATCGATCCGCGTGTTTAATAGGATGCTGCCATCAGATTTCGAAGACGCGGATCGATCCGCTATTATGAAGGGATCGATCAGCGATTTTGCCGTGACATTCTGCGGGAAACTTCTCAAAATAAATCGATCCGTCATAACAAGGGGATCGATCCGCCAACGGCTTAAATGAAAAGCGGATCGATCCGGCTTTATGAAGGGATCGATCCGCGAAGCCTGAAGTTGTTCCCTTTTTATTATGAGTTTGTCATCACTTGCATATAGGATATATAGTTAGAGATGGTTTTTATTTAGGGTTAGCTTTTAATTTACTTACATTTTGGAGGTTATAAACTCTCTCTCCCTCTAATCTCCTCATCTCTCTCTCCCCCATTACTCCTCATCTACCACCATCTACTCCCATTTAGAGTTAGAGAGAGAGATAGTTGAAAGTATTGAATGCTTACAACTTTATATTGAAGATTTACTTGGAATTTTTATGGCATTTATTGTGAATTTCTCTTGTTGGTATAATATCTCTTCCCCTCTCTTTAATATTAATTTCATTATAGTTATGAGTAGCTAAATCATATAGGTTGGGGATCATAAACCCACCATTGAACACATGTGTGTTGTAATGAAGGATTATCATATTTTGTAGCATATCTAGAGTTCATGGGTGCAAGGTTTGACTTCTTGAGACCCAACTTACAATGTCAAGCATTGAAAGTTGTTAAATCTCTAGATTTCAAACTTATATTTATGTATTGCATTGGAACATCTATCAAGCATGTAGGTTGACTACCACATATTTGATAGTTTGTCGCAATGGAATGTTCTACTCTAGAAACTACTACAAGTACGAAATCTATGTGTTGGTTGGTCCAAGGTGGGAGAATGCTCCCCAACCTCGGATTCCCTATTTGCAAAACCCCCAATTTTTAATTAAACTTAGCTTTGTTCAAAGTTACTTCCCATTTTCTGAATAATCATTATAGGATAATTTTAACACAAATTGAATCAAACTCACAGTCGAAAAGACTCATTTTTATTTCTTAGTTTATTAAATGCTCCTCGCATTATAATTGGTTATTAAGCGCCCAACAAGCATTGTTGCATTCCAATCCCTGTGGACTCGACACCCTACTTCCATTGTACAATATTTTTAATAGGGTTAAACAAGAACTTGATCTTGACAACATCAGGTCCCAAAAGTGGTCCCAAATATTTTATGAAGTTGCTAATTAGCCTACTAATTATGAACTATATTCCAATTCGCCCTTACACGGGTACCCAAATTGGTACCATAAAAGATCATAACTAGCAATAAAATATTAAAAGCAATTAAACAAATATTCATTTAATCACATATACGCAACTAAATGCAATTTACCTAATCTTGACCTCCCGTGGGTCCCATTTCACATTTGTCCAACTATGCCCTTATCAAAGCACTTATGACATTAGGGTAACTGGAACTTACCCAAATATCACATGCAATTAATTATATTAATTAATGCATGAAAAATAAATATTACTTCCATTTTCTGGGTACGGATAGTACATCTCTCCTTCCCTTTTAGGAAGTTTGTTCCCAAACTTTTCTTACCTCAAGAGTCGAATAGGTGATGATATTTCTCTCGGATCTCGTCCTTACATTCCCAAGTTGCCTCCTCTATTGAATGATTACGCCATAACACCATAACTAGAGGAATGACTTTAATTCTGAGCACCTGATCCTTCCTATCTAGGATTCGAACTGGATGTTCAATATAACTCAAATCTTCTCGAACCATCAACGGTTCAAGAGTGATACGGTGTCACACCCGTCCCGAAAAATCTTTTATTTCAAATGCATAAATGTTTTAAATGGAATTATTAATGTGGTTTAATGATTGTGGATGAGGTTGACCGTGAGTCAACGAAAGGTGTCAAGCGAGGACACGGGAACATGAAAACCATGTTGCATTGGCATGTGTAAATGACATTTATGTGATTTAAATGTTATTTGGCGTATATGATATTTTATGAATAGTAAATTATGCCTGTGTAGTATAATTTCTGGTAATTTTGATATTGTTAGATATCATTTTGAGAACTGTGGTGAGAACGTGAGTGTCACGTTATATAAAAGGTAGGTTGTATAGATATTCCACAGAATTTAGTTTTCGAACGTAATTTTGGACCCAAACGAGACTTAGTCAGAAACTTTTGTAAATTATAGTTTTCATCCGTAAAGTTATCAAATGGACGTGTGCGACGTTTCATGAATTAATTAGAAGTTTGAGAAACTCGCAGGGAAGTAAATGTGATTTTTGGAAAGTTTGTCTATAAATGGCAAGGGTAATAATTTTATTTTTCATAAACTTTACAAAATATCGTTAGAGAAGAAAGAGAAAAGGGAGATTGTTGCTACGGGCTTTGCGACGATGATCGGCGACCTTTCGTCCGTCTGTTTTCAACCAAATTTCATATTTGAACTCCCCAAGGTAAGGGCTACGTTTTGATACCTATTAGGCCATGTTTAGCTAACTTTTTATAAATTTCAAAATCTAGTAATTTGGGAAAAATGCGTGTAAACTTGTAGGTTTTCCGTAGGATAGGAGATTTGGCGTTTAATCGGGCTTCTAGTCGTTCCCTTAAAGTTATACGACGATAGCTCGAGGTAAGAATTTCTAGCCTATGTTATATAGGAAAATTTTATGTTTTTAATTTCGACGACGAAATTGAGATCCGGGCAAAATTCATGTGTTAATAGTAGGCCAGTTAATTATGCATGTGATTAAAGTAAAAAAGCATGTCTACTTTTACGTGAGCACATTAAATTGTCTATGTGGGTCAAAAGGGGGAACATATACTAGTGGAGCTCCCGACGGACGTGAAACAGACATATCAAAATCTAGTAGTTCTAAGGGTTTATCTAAATATTTAGCAAATGGATGTGAAACAAAAGAGTGGATTGACCCCAAATCCAACAATACTCTAGTAGGTTGTGAGCAAATAAGAAGTATACCTGAAACCACAGTATCAGCAGCAGTTATCTCCCCAAGCTTAAGCTGAAAATACCTTCCTTATCGTTGCTCCCTCCTTTGAGATTGTTGCTGAAGTGGCCTCTGACTTGGTGCACTTCCCACAGATGAACTTGAACTTTCCGGTCCTCTCTTTGGGCAATTACGTTCTCGATGCCCCAGGTCACCACACAAATAACACCGTACTCTACTGTCATCTACACCTTGTCTCGGAGTAATACTTTGTCTTGGCACATTCTGTCTTGATATATTGGGACAATCTCTGACCACGTGTCTTGACCGTCGATAGTTGTTGCAAATGATAGGAGACAAGTTGCACATTTCCCAATGATACTTACCACAGATCTGACACCTGGGTTTGTTGCCCCCACTTCCCGACGAACTCCCCAAACTCTGTCTCTTGGAACTGCCCTATCCCTGGAATTGACTACCTCCCGGCCTCTTGAATTGTTGACTTTGCCCTGGTGACAACACACCTCGCTCAGCAATTAGGACCACATCTAATACTTCTGAATACTTCGGTAGCCGGAGTATATCCACTTTTCCCCTAATCTCATCACAGAGTCCTTCCTGGAATCGTCTTGCCCGAATGAACTCATCTGGAATCAAATCCATTGTAAATCTGGCCAAACTTGTAAACTGGGCTGCGTATTCCCTAACGCTCATATTACCCTGACTGAGATGAGAAAACTCTCAGGCCTTCTGATCACTGAAAGATCGGGGAATATATTGTTTCGAGAACTCCTCGATAAACCAATTCCAGGTAGTTGGTGCTTCTTGCCTTAGTACTGACGTCCACCAATTTTGTGCTTCTTCTTTCAGAGTATCTGAGGCAAACAAGACCTTCTATTCCTCTGTACATGGCAAAGCACGAAAAAATCTCTTCATGTTGGTCAACCAATGGTCAGCCTTCATCGAATCGGGTTCTTCTTTGAATTGCCCTGGCTTTTGCTTGTAGAACATGGCAATAGTTGTTGGTCTTGTTCTTTGTTCTGGATTTGATGAGCTCGGTCCTTCCTCAGTAACTCGGGTTTCAGCCACTCTTACCAACTTTTCCATAACTACTTCCATTCTATCCATAAGGGCCGAAGATGGGTTCTCACCTCCCGACATCTCTACCTAGCACCCACAACCAAGTATATGCATACACATCACATTTAAATAAATTACTGTGCATGCTAAATAACATTTTAAAGCATGCTAAATAAACGTGTATGCATGAACATATGACTACGTGTCATTGTGTGCACACTCACGCATCGTCACTCGTATCCAAGGCTCTAGCCTATTGCTCTGATACAAAAAATTATCACATCCCAACCCACCCCGGCGGGCTAGGACATGTGTAACAAAGGATTACTAATAACAAAACACCCCTTAATAGTAGTAAAACAAGAGTTAAACATAGTAAAAGGTATTCGTTAGCTTAAACCTGCACAAGGGTAAAATTTTCTTTTAAAAAATGTACCCAAATTTTATATCAAAAGATAACTCTGCGAGTCTCGATTCCAACGCAAAAAACGGCGTACGAATCCAAATTTTCAAGAAAGAGTTATGTTTGTTTCCGTAAAAGTCGTCAGGCTAAAAATATACCTGCGAATTCCTTGTTTCTTAGCTACCAACCAACCAATAAAACAAAATTAAAGTTTTAAAATCGTCGAATGATACTTGGACAAAGTTCCCCTATTACAACACCACTCTCCCTATTAAACAAGAATTTAAAATACCAAAATATCACCAAAACACTTGGATATACCTTCAAACCTTCAATCCACAATTCATATTACAAGGATTTAATATGAAACCAAAATATAAATTTATCTCCAAAAATCCAAACACTAGAAATAAAGCTACTCATCTAAACTCATTTACATATGAACATATTAAACATAAACCATTAATCTCGAGCTATCCCAGAATCCCCTCAGTTCAACGCTTCTCACTGTGATGCTCGTCCGAACCTGCGTGGTCATTAGCCACAATATCAACTAAGCTTTCGCTTAATGAGTACATTGTACTCATCATGTAATTAGAGTATTTAATGATTCATAACACCAATTAAACATTCACAACAATATATGGTTGCAGGCGTGTCAAGTAATCAATCACCATCGTTCTGGACCCCTGATTTTGGGCCATACTCACTTTGTCGTCGCTTTAAAAGCGATATCACACACTCTCAAGTGACCGAAGTCAATTCGCTGTGGTCGTCACCACCGTCCCCTTTTCTCTGAGGATTTCATCCCCCTTTTCTCAGAGGAATGACGTCTCTTAAATATGGGTTAAATAATGGTGATTATCAATTGACACCCTTTGACCTAAATAAGCACATAAGCAACTCAACATGTTAATATGGTAATTTCATCAATTTAGATATGTTAAAGCTAACTAATCACATGCTTTTCTACTTAATCAAAATTAAGTATTTTTAAGCATTTAATAGCAATAAATCATATTAAACATCCAATTTTGGGATTAAAACACTCACCTCACGAATAGGTCCAAAATAAGCCTAGAAATCCCAAATTCCTTCGCAAAACTAGCTCTAGTTACTCCTAATGATATTCCTACATATATAGATCACATATATGTATCACCCCTTAAAATGAGTCGCAGAAAAACGTTATTAAAATTGAAAAAGAAAGACATAGAAATAACCATCTCACCTCCACGAGTCCGAATATGGCTTCGGTTCGCGAAATAGAGGTCGAACGGCGAAGAAACGGCGACGTGAATCTTTTTTTCTTTTCTTTCTCCTCTTCTTCCCTCGCACACTCTCTGTTACCCTTTTTTTTTCTTTGTTTTGATTTCCCCTAACTAACCGACTAACATATACTCATGTATTAGAGGATATTTTATAATTTTATCATATTTTCATTTACACCCCCCCCCCCAAAGTTTCTAAAGTCCTATTATAAAATCCCCTAAACTTTATATTAACCACTAAATATCTAAGTGGGTATATGTCTATGTCACGTATGGATTCCAAAAGTGGTCCCAAATATTTTATGAAGTTGTTAATTAGCCTTCTAATTATGAACTATATTTCAATTCGCCCATACACGAGTACCCAAATTGGTACCATAAAAGATCAAAACTAGCAATAAAATATTAAAAACAATTAAACAAATATTCATTTAATCACATATATGCAAGTAAATGCAATTTACCTAATCTGAAACTCCCGTGGGTCCCATTTCATATTTGTCCAACTGTGCCCTTATCAAAGCACTTATCACTTCGGGGTAACTGGAACATACCCAAATATCACATGCAATTAATTATATTAATTAATGCATGACAAATAAATATTACTTCCATTTTCTGGGTACGGGTATTACATCCCATTAACAAGGGAGATTTACCAAAAAGGACATCACTGCACCATTTATTAAGTTAAAGTACAAATTAGAGAGTAACTTAAGAAAAATGACAAAAAGTTTACAGCATACGCTCACACGGTATAAGTGTGCGCACCATAAAATCTCCCACAAACAACCCACGCTCCCTTCAGCGCCTCACGCGCAGGGCTGTCCTCAGCCACTCACATCGTGTGAGTGGCCGTGTCATATGATACCCCATTTTGAAAATGTATTTTAAATTTTAAACCTCTAAAATTTTGATCTGCAACTCCGTTTTTCTCAAATTTTATACCGTTGGAATCGTGTTGATGAGAGCTACAAACTAGTACCATTGTTGATATCTTTTGAGCAAAAAAAAAAAAGACGACATTTTGCATGCATTGTTCAGTTGTTCTTGAAAAACTTGAATTTTTACTTAATATTTGTTTACGCGTTTAGTGACATTTCACTTACTTTTCATGTATGTCAGGTGAAATTTCACTAGAAGTAACTATCTAGAGTTAAAGTCCAATTTGATTATTAATTTGTTAAAAAAAGTCTGTCAAATACCAAGTTAAGTGAAATTTAACTTATTGTTCATGTACGAGTTAAGTGAAATTTCACTAAATATTCATGTATGCATGGTGAATTTTTTTTTAAAACAATGCATATTTTGTTAAAATAAACAAACTTCACAATCAATTATAAAACACAATTTTTCAACCAAAACAAATGCAGGAATTATTGTTAAAATTCGTCTTTTTTTTTCCCCTCAAAACATATAAATTTGGCATACATAAATATTAAGTGAAAATTCACTAAACCCGTACATGTCTTCTTCTTGAAAAACTTGAAGTTAAACTTAACATTGGTGTACTCGTTCAATGAGATTTCACTTAGTTTTCTTGTATGCCAAGTGAAACTTCATTAACTATCCTAACAGTATCTAGAAGTAGCTCTCTAGAGTTTAAGGTTCAATTTGATACTTAGTTTGTTAAAAAGTTTCTCAAATGTCGATTTAAGTGAAATTTTACTTAATGTTCATGCACGAGTTTAGTGAAATTTCACTTAATATTCAAGTATGCCAAGTGAATTTTCACTCTCTTTTTTTCACATTAAAACAAGAGTTAATTAGTATAATGTCCTATTTAGTCTAACTTTGTTATAATAGGTTCAACTCTAACAATATTTTGGTGATAGGTCCACATTTTTATTTAGTGACCAAACTACCCCTAAAGCCCATCAATGGGTCATTCCTTTTCAAACTCTTTATCTAATTTGGAAACACCCAAAATCAAGGGGTTTCAAATTTTAAACACCAAATTTATATATATGTATATATATAAGATTTCCACCTCTCTCTCTCTCTCTCTCTCTCTCTCTCTCTCTAGGATGAATCGGAGACTCCATTCAATGAGAAAAAAGCTTGCGATGGTCTTCTCCGGCGAGGTGGTGATTATTTTGAGTGTTGCAGTTGGGATCGCGCTTGTTGTCTGTAATAACCTGCATTTTCATGCATTATCATATTTAAAATTTTCATTATCATTGGCATTATTATATTCAAAATTTAATATATATTGTCTGTTTATATGTTAATTTCGATTCTTATGTGAAAAGTTTAATTCTTGAATAATTGAAATTACTTTTGGGGTCAAAATGCAATTTTCATAAAACTTGCAATACCTGTGTTAAAATTCAAAACTGTATTTCAAAACGGTGGAATTATTTCTTTTAAACTCAAACTGTATTTTTATGAAATCAGAAAACTATTTCTAACGTTAAAATGAATTCTCTGTATTTTTGTGATAAACACCGTATCACGAAAATACCAGTGTAAGTTTAAAACTGTCCGCGCAGTGTTAAACTTCCACAGAATTTTGGAAGTAAATGATTGAACAAATATATTTATACCCAAATTATTATGCTGATGCTTTTCCTTAGGTCTTGTTTGGCAAATGTTGTTGTATGTGTATTGTCCTTATGCCATAAGCTAGATTACCCAAACACACATTGACCCACCTCATCTCCACCTACCTCTTACTTTCATCAGTGGAGAATAAAGGACAGTGCATACACATCATTTCTGCACACTCATTGTATTTAATGGAGGATAGTGGTTCATGAGTGGGGAGTTAGGCCAATGTTTTCTTAGTGGGTATTTGATTATATATACACCCAACCACACTACACACTCTGCACTTCCATCATAGCACAATTCAGAAATTCACAGAGAGTTTAGAGAGTGCAGAGAATTCTTCAGTTGGGTAGAGAGAGAGAAGAGTTCAATCCTCCATAGTCAAAGCTTGGAATTCGGGAATTTCGTAATTATATTTCTTTCTCAACAATTTCTTCAAATCTATATCACAGTGAGTATTACTAACTCACTCCAAATGTAACTCATTCCTTATTTACTGATTTAGGTAGTTAATTTTAACAGTAGCAGAATTTTGTTTTCAGATTTTTGTTAGGAAAACGAATGAAATTTAAGGTTCTGCCCGCATAGTCCCAAGTAAAACTCGATTCTGCACACTTTTCGTCTAATGCAATTTTCTCAGATTTTGCACCGTTTGGGCAGAAAATGAGGATTACAGTAGCAGAAAAAGTATATTAGAAATTCAATCTAATATTTTCTCTTTTAATTTTAACAGTAGCAGAATTTTGTTTTCAGATTTTTGTTAGGAAAACGAATGAAATTTAAGGTTCTGCCCGCGTTTTCCCAAGCAAAACTCGATTCTGCACACTTTTCGTCTAATGCAATTTTCTCAGATTCTGCACCGTTTGGACAGAAAACGAGGATTTCAGTAGCAGTTTTTAGAATGCTATTAGTTATGTTTAAAATGATTAAGGCAATGAATTACGAATTTTCAATCCCCGTACGCGTATTGTTTCTTTAATTCTGTGAATTCCTTTATGTTTAAAGTTTGATGACATTCATGTGGAGTCAGTTGTACATGCATGGTGAGTGTTGGTAGTGTGTAAAAGAGTAATGATAGTGTGGAAAAGAGTAATGATTGTGTGGAAAGAGTATGAGTTTGAGTTGTGGTTGTGGTTGTGGTTGTGGTTGTAATTGTGGCTGTGGTTATGGTTGTGGTTGTGGATGTGATTGTGGTTGGAGTTGAAAAAGAGGATGAGGGTGTCTTTGAAATGCGAAGGTGGCAAAAATGGACACTCCCTGACGCCCATGGAAGCGTTAAAGTGTGTGAAGCCGAACTTGGACACTCACTGGCACCCATGGAAGTGCTAAAGTGTGGCCTATAGACACTCCCTGAATGACTCGAGTCTGGATACCTGTGTGGGGGTTGCCCCGGTATTTGCATGGCGGTTAGGGTATTCAAAGTGTGAGGCATTGGACACTCCCTGGTACCCCGGACCAAAGTGTGAGGCAAACTGGACACTCCCTGGCACCCCGTTGCTAAAGTGTGGCTATCTTAGTATTTCAAAGATACCAGGAGTAGGATAGAGGGTTGTTGGGTTTTTGTCGAGAGAAAAGAGTCGGTTAGATGAGATGGTGCATTGTTCTCATACACGGTCACATATGTGTGAATTTATCTTTTAATTATTGTTGTGGTTGTTTTCTAACAAGCTCTTTATCATAAATATAAACTTGTGGTATTTAAATGGAAATGGGAAAAAGGTAAATGGGCATGTTTTTACATTCAAAGCTATGTTTTTAATACTCACCAGCTTCTTGAAGCTGACGGCGTTGATGCGTCCTGGACATTCGTGTCCAGGCTTTGCAGGTAATAACCAAGAAGAACCTTATGATTATGCAAATTAAGATCTGTTGCTGAGAAGAGATGTTACTTTTATATGCTTTATGATTATGTGTTGATTTGGTTTTGAGGATGACTGTAATAGACTGTAAGTTATTGTTTTATTTTCAAGGCGGTCTGTGCCTTAGTAAACCCTGTACTATAGGATGTAATAAGTTAGAGATTTAATTTTTATAAGCCCAGGTTGCCCTACTCTGATTAATGGTTTTATGTTGTTCGACGTTTTGGGACGGAATCGATCCTTCAAACTGTCGCGACCTACGGGTCCATAAAGGAAATTAAACGCTTTCCATATTTATGCTACGTCGGGGCGTGACAGGATTTGGTGGTATCAGAGCCATAGGTTTTCTAGATTGACCAGGCTCAGTTATTCACGCCATAGATTAGTGACATAGGTTACCCTAAAGTTTTACTAAGCTATACAACCAAGTTCTAGTGTTAGTTTAGTTCGGATTACCCTTAGTTCAGAAACTAAAATTCTAAGTTGGTTTTATCATAGAAATGATTACCCGTTTGTCTTGTCACATCGACAAAAATAATAGCAATTTCTATATACCTTCAGACATATCCATTTTAGGATTAGTCGAGATAACCATAACTTATGATACCCCTACAGAAAGATAGTAGCCGAGTTTCTAAGGAGTTAAAGCATACCATAGCCCTCATTAATAGCTTAGGCACTGACAAATTTCCTGAGTCAAATCTCGGAATAGTCAGTATGGCCCACAACCAGAGTCTAGAGGATAAGAATACAACCTCTTTACTATTAGACAGCTCTAGTTCGAATACGTGTTATATGTACTTAATATATATTTTATTGTATGCTTATGTGATAATACGAGTATGTGATATAGTGATATATACTATTTTGAAAATTTTTGTCATAGTACTGTTGCATGCATGTTTCTCATTCTACTACCCCTATCATGCATAGAATGGCTGGAAGACCAAGGAGGAACAGAAATCTGATCGAAGGAGCGCCCGAGGCTGCCGACCCCACGGGAATATTTGAAGCTTTTATCAGACGTCTCGAGAGGGTTAGTAATGCGAATGAAAACCAACGAGACCGCCAGACGGGAGATAAGCTGCTGGAGAGATTCCGTGCGCTCAGACCCGAGCAATTTGCGGGTACCACGGATCCCTGGAAGGCAGAACAATGGTTAAGACAGATGGACCGCATGTTTGAAGCTGTCCAATGCAACGAGATGGACAAAAGGAGATTGGCTACTTTTCAACTAACCGACGCCGCTGCAGATTGGTGGGACTCGGTCATAGCCACTATCGGAAACACCGCTGCTATGGGGATGACATGGACGGCGTTCAAAGGGAGATTCCTGGAGAAGTACTTTCCGGCTACGGAGAGGCACAGAAGAGAGAAGGAATTTATGGATCTGACGCAAGGAACCAAGACGGTGCAAGAGTATACCACACAGTTCGAGAGGCTGTCACGGTTTGCCCCGCACATGGTTGATACTGAGGAGAAGAAGATCCGGAAGTATAACCAAGGGTTGGCACCGCAGATTCGTCGCCTGACTCTCGGCCATCTAGACAAGACGTTTGAAGGACTAGTCGGCCTGGCTACCGATCTGGAAGAAGATGCTCGAGTATATCGCAAACAATTTGAATTCCGACCGCCTCAGAGGGGTAATTTTGGGAATAGACCACCAATGAATCGTACCCAAGGGCAGAAGAGGAACTTTGACGGAAGCAAGAAGGCACAAGCTATTACCTATCCGACTCAACCCCGAGTAGGAGAAGGAAGTAGTGGCGTAAAGTGCTTCAACTGTGGCAACCCTGGACATGTGGCTCGGGACTGCAAGGCACCAAGGCGTGCTGCTCAGCCAGGAATAGTCTGCTTCAACTGTGGTGAACCAGGTCACATCAGCAGGTTCTGCACTGCTCCTAAGCAAGCGACTTATGGGCAACAGGGTCAGACCCGCTTGAATGCTGTTATTCCTGATGCCGCTGGATATGATGGAGCTGTATATGAAGAAGGAGATCATGGAGAAGCTCAACCTGATCAGCAAGTAGTGGAAGGTACATTGACTCTATTTAACTCCCATGTTAGAGTATTATTTGATACGGGTGCTGCTCTCTCATTCATATCTGTTAATACAATTCGGAGATTGGGTATCTTACCTCATCGCTTAGAGAAAGCTTTGAAGGCTACATCACCAATAGGAGCTGCGGTCAGTTTAGGACATGTGTGCAAGGATTGTCCCTTAAGATTAGGAGACCGAGAAATCCCTGCAAGGTTGATCGTCCTATCGATGAAGGAGTTTGACATAATCCTAGGAATGGATTGGCTGTCTCAGAATCAAGTGAAGTTGGATTGTGCGAGGAAGAGAATTACATTCTCCGACAATGAGAATCAACCCTTTGATTTTCAATGTAACCCTTCGGGAGATATGTTCCTCACAAGATGTTTAGCCAACATTGAAGTCGTCAGTACAGAGGTGACAGCATCATCTATACCTGTAGTCAAGGACTTCGAAGAAGTATTTCAAGACATTTCTGGATTACCGCCCGAGAGAAGTATAGAGTTCTGTATTGAGCTTATACCGGGTACCGTACCAATTACTAAGGTTCCCTACAGAATGGCCCCCACAGAACTATTGGAATTGAAGGGACAAGTTCAAGAGCTCGAGAACCTAGGTGTTGTACGTCCTAGTACATCGCCTTGGGGAGCACCGGTATTATTTGTGAAGAAGAAGGACGGGACGCTCAGGCTGTGTATCGACTACAGAGAATTGAATCGAGTGACAATCAAGAACAAGTATCCTTTGCCTCGGATCGACGATTTATTTGATCAACTACAAGGAGCTACGATATTTTCCAAGATAGACCTAAGGTCGGGGTATCATCAGTTGAGGGTACGGAAGGAAGACATACCTAAGACTGCTTTCAGAACCCGATATGGTCATTATGAATTTCTGGTGATGCCGTTTGGATTGACGAACGCCCCGGCAGTGTTTATGGATCTGATGAACAGAGTATTCAAGCCTTATTTAGATCAGTTTGTCATCGTCTTTATTGATGATATTTTGATCTATTCTAAGTCAGGAGAAGAACACGAGCAACATCTACGGATTGCGATGCAGACGCTTAAGGACCACCACTTGTATGCCAAGTTCAGTAAGTGTGAGTTCTGGTTGCAAGAAGTGAAATTTTTGGGACACAAGGTGTCATCTCAAGGAATTTCTGTGGATTCGTCCAAGACCGATGCTGTATCCAACTGGGTTAGGCCAAGCAACCCTACAGAAGTTCGGAGTTTTCTTGGACTCGCAGGCTATTACAGGAGATTTGTTGAGGGATTCTCCAAGATAGCTGCACCATTGACTGGGTTGACGAAGAAGAATTTGAAATTCGAATGGACAGAGAAGCATGAGCGAGCCTTTCTAGAGTTGAAAGAGAGACTCACTACCGCACCAGTACTAGCAATACCCAAGCCTGGTGAGAAGTTCACTATCTTTAGTGACGCATCATATCAAGGACTAGGGTGTGTACTTATGCAAGATGACAGAGTTATAGCCTATGGATCCAGGCAGCTGAAGCCGAATGAGTTGAACTATCCTATTCATGATTTGGAGTTGGCAGCAGTGGTTTTTGCACTCAAGATTTGGAGACATTATCTCTACGGTGAGAAGTTTGATTTGTTCTCCGATCACAAGAGTCTGAAGTATTTGTTCACACAGAAAGAGTTGAACATGAGGCAGCGCAGATGGATGGAGTTGATCAAAGATTACGACTTCACATTGGAATACCACCCTGGTAAAGCTAATGTGGTCGCTGATGCTTTGAGTCGGCAGACTCGTGAGACGATCGCCTCCTTAATGGTTAGAGAATGGCGAGCATTGGAGACGTTGGCAGAGTTTGATATACAGAGTGCTGAAAGAGGAGAAGGACAACTTTTCGGATGTCTTATCCTACAGCCTGTTCTCATTGACCGCATTATTGGAGCTCAGAAAGAAGATGAAAAATTTCAATCATGGTTCAAGAAGGTGTCAGAAAAGGACTCGACAGAATGGAAAGTGGGAGTCGATGGAGGGTATCGGTGCAGGAATAGATTATGTGTGCCAGAGGTTGGGGAGCTTAGGAAGGATATCCTGGAAGAAGCACATAAATCAAGGTATACAGTTCACCCGGGAGGAACTAAGATGTATAAAGATTTGAAGAGAAATTTCTGGTGGGAAGGCATGAAGAAGGATGTGGCCGAGTTTGTATCCAAGTGTTTGACGTGTCAGCAAGTCAAGGCCGAACATCAGAGACCGTCAGGATTGTTGCAACCGCTACCTATTCCTGGTTGGAAGTGGGAGCACATTACGATGGATTTTGTAGTAGGATTGCCCCGGTCGCAACAGAATCATGACGCTATTTGGGTAATTGTGGATCAATTGACGAAGTCAGCTCATTTTATTGCTTACAGTATGACATACCCGGTGGAAAAGATGAGCCGGATGTACATACAACAAGTTGTGCGACTTCACGGTGCACCTGTATCGATTGTGTCAGACCGTGATGCACGTTTTACTTCTGGATTTTGGGAAAGTCTGCAAGAAGCTATGGGAACTTCGCTTAAGATGAGTACTGCTTTTCACCCTCAGACAGATGGACAAACTGAGCGTGTGAATCAGATCATGGAGGATATGCTTAGGGCTTGTGTGATCGATTTTGAAGAATCTTGGGAGACACACTTGTCTTTGGTTGAATTTGCCTATAACAATAGTTATCATGCGAGTATCGGTATGGCTCCGTTCGAAGCACTGTACGGACGACCATGTCGTTCTCCATTGTGTTGGGCAGAGGTTGGGGACACAGATTTGTTGGGACCAGATTTGGTTAGAGAAACCAACGAGAAGATTTCCTTGGTCAAAGAAAGGATGAGAACCGCTCAGAGCCGGTATAAAAGTTATGCTGATCGACGCCGAAAAGATTTGGAATTCAGTGTTGGAGATCACGTACTTCTTAAGGTTTCACCAACACGAGGAGTAGTACGCTTTGGTCTCAAGAGGGGGAAGTTAGCTCCGCGTTTTATTGGACCGTTTGAGATTTTGGAACGTATCGGGAAAGTGGCCTATCAACTGGCGCTACCACCAAAGATGTCTGGGGTTCACAACGTGTTTCACGTGAGTATGTTGAGAAAGTACATACGAGATCCCTCGCACGTGGTTAGTTATGACGACATTGAGACGAGTCATAACGTTTCTTACAAGGAGAGACCTGTGAAGATTCTGGATCAGAGTATCAAGAAGTTAAGGAATAAGGATATCCCGTTGGTAAAGGTTCAGTGGAATCACCATGACGAGAATGAAGCCTCGTGGGAAGTTGAAGCTGATATGAGGAAGAAGTACCCGGAGTTGTTTCAGGACTAATTAGTCTTGATTTCGGGGACGAAATCCTGTTTAAGGGGGGAAGGGTGTAATAACCTGCATTTTCATGCATTATCATATTTAAAATTTTCATTATCATTGGCATTATTATATTCAAAATTTAATATATATTGTCTGTTTATATGTTAATTTCGATTCTTATGTGAAAAGTTTAATTCTTGAATAATTGAAATTACTTTTGGGGTCAAAATGCAATTTTCATAAAACTTGCAATACCTGTGTTAAAATTCAAAACTGTATTTCAAAACGGTGGAATTATTTCTTTTAAACTCAAACTGTATTTTTATGAAATCAGAAAACTATTTCTAACGTTAAAATGAATTCTCTGTATTTTTGTGATAAACACCGTATCACGAAAATACCAGTGTAAGTTTAAAACTGTCCGCGCAGTGTTAAACTTCCACAGAATTTTGGAAGTAAATGATTGAACAAATATATTTATACCCAAATTATTATGCTGATGCTTTTCCTTAGGTCTTGTTTGGCAAATGTTGTTGTATGTGTATTGTCCTTATGCCATAAGCTAGATTACCCAAACACACATTGACCCACCTCATCTCCACCTACCTCTTACTTTCATCAGTGGAGAATAAAGGACAGTGCATACACATCATTTCTGCACACTCATTGTATTTAATGGAGGATAGTGGTTCATGAGTGGGGAGTTAGGCCAATGTTTTCTTAGTGGGTATTTGATTATATATACACCCAACCACACTACACACTCTGCACTTCCATCATAGCACAATTCAGAAATTCACAGAGAGTTTAGAGAGTGCAGAGAATTCTTCAGTTGGGTAGAGAGAGAGAAGAGTTCAATCCTCCATAGTCAAAGCTTGGAATTCGGGAATTTCGTAATTATATTTCTTTCTCAACAATTTCTTCAAATCTATATCACAGTGAGTATTACTAACTCACTCCAAATGTAACTCATTCCTTATTTACTGATTTAGGTAGTTAATTTTAACAGTAGCAGAATTTTGTTTTCAGATTTTTGTTAGGAAAACGAATGAAATTTAAGGTTCTGCCCGCGTAGTCCCAAGTAAAACTCGATTCTGCACACTTTTCGTCTAATGCAATTTTCTCAGATTTTGCACCGTTTGGGCAGAAAATGAGGATTACAGTAGCAGAAAAAGTATATTAGAAATTCAATCTAATATTTTCTCTTTTAATTTTAACAGTAGCAGAATTTTGTTTTCAGATTTTTGTTAGGAAAACGAATGAAATTTAAGGTTCTGCCCGCGTTATCCCAAGCAAAACTCGATTCTGCACACTTTTCGTCTAATGCAATTTTCTCAGATTCTGCACCGTTTGGACAGAAAACGAGGATTTCAGTAGCAGTTTTTAGAATGCTATTAGTTATGTTTAAAATGATTAAGGCAATGAATTACGAATTTTCAATCCCCGTACGCGTATTGTTTCTTTAATTCTGTGAATTCCTTTATGTTTAAAGTTTGATGACATTCATGTGGAGTCAGTTGTACATGCATGGTGAGTGTTGGTAGTGTGTAAAAGAGTAATGATAGTGTGGAAAAGAGTAATGATTGTGTGGAAAGAGTATGAGTTTGAGTTGTGGTTGTGGTTGTGGTTGTGGTTGTAATTGTGGCTGTGGTTATGGTTGTGGTTGTGGATGTGATTGTGGTTGGAGTTGAAAAAGAGGATGAGGGTGTCTTTGAAATGCGAAGGTGGCAAAAATGGACACTCCCTGACGCCCATGGAAGCGTTAAAGTGTGTGAAGCCGAACTTGGACACTCACTGGCACCCATGGAAGTGCTAAAGTGTGGCCTATAGACACTCCCTGAATGACTCGAGTCTGGATACCTGTGTGGGGGTTGCCCCGGTATTTGCATGGCGGTTAGGGTATTCAAAGTGTGAGGCATTGGACACTCCCTGGTACCCCGGACCAAAGTGTGAGGCAAACTGGACACTCCCTGGCACCCCGTTGCTAAAGTGTGGCTATCTTAGTATTTCAAAGATACCAGGAGTAGGATAGAGGGTTGTTGGGTTTTTGTCGAGAGAAAAGAGTCGGTTAGATGAGATGGTGCATTGTTCTCATACACGGTCACATATGTGTGAATTTATCTTTTAATTATTGTTGTGGTTGTTTTCTAACAAGCTCTTTATCATAAATATAAACTTGTGGTATTTAAATGGAAATGGGAAAAAGGTAAATGGGCATGTTTTTACATTCAAAGCTATGTTTTTAATACTCACCAGCTTCTTGAAGCTGACGGCGTTGATGCGTCCTGGACATTCGTGTCCAGGCTTTGCAGGTAATAACCAAGAAGAACCTTATGATTATGCAAATTAAGATCTGTTGCTGAGAAGAGATGTTACTTTTATATGCTTTATGATTATGTGTTGATTTGGTTTTGAGGATGACTGTAATAGACTGTAAGTTATTGTTTTATTTTCAAGGCGGTCTGTGCCTTAGTAAACCCTGTACTATAGGATGTAATAAGTTAGAGATTTAATTTTTATAAGCCCAGGTTGCCCTACTCTGATTAATGGTTTTATGTTGTTCGACGTTTTGGGACGGAATCGATCCTTCAAACTGTCGCGACCTACGGGTCCATAAAGGAAATTAAACGCTTTCCATATTTATGCTACGTCGGGGCGTGACATTGTCACGCTCGGATTTGCGGGAGAGGTCGTTGTCTTCGTGATGTGGATGAACCCGAGACTCCATTCAACGAGAAAAAGCTTGCGATGGTCTTCTCCAGCAAGGTGGTGATTGTTTTTGGGTGTTGCATTTGGGATCGAGCTTGTTGTCACACGCGGGTTTGCGGGAGAAGTCGTTGTCTTCGTGATGTTGCTTTGCTTTTCAATTTTGCCTTTTCATTGGTGTTTGCTGACTTTTTGTTTTTTTGTCTTCTATTTTAGTTGTATTGGAGCAGTATTTAATTTGGGGTGTTTCAGTGGGTGCTTTTTTGAGTCTTTGGAGGGGGTGCTTAGTTGAGTCCATTTAATTGTGTTTTGGAAGTTGTTTGGATCTGGGCGTGGCTTTGGAGGCTAGTTGTTTGAATCTGGGTGTGACTTTGTTTAATTATTCTAGTGTGAAATTGAACGCTCATGTTCATTCTAGTGTGAAATTTAACACTCATGTTCTTGATTCCTATATTGTCGTGCGAAATTGTATACTGCTAGTATGTACTATAATTTATTATTTGAATGATGACTGCTTACCAAATTAAAAAGAGTCAACTGCTAATTGAATCTCCATTCCAACGTAATGCTAATTAGTTTGTTCCAAAAACAACTCCACAATTCAAAGGTTGTAGTGTGAATATTAACACTCATGTTCTTGGTTCAAAGGCTATGTGATTTATGGCACAAACACAAAAACGGAAAGCACTATAATTATGGGATATTAATACAAAATGAGATATTGGCAAGTCAAAATGCTATCATTACTACCAGAATTAATGTGTATATATGGCAAGTCAAAATCCGGTTTAATGAAAGCAGTGAAATTTTGCAGTGTAAAATTTCCCTAATAAACCAGTTGCAGTGTAAAATTTCACACTAATAAACCAGTTACAGTATAAAAATGATCTGTTTGCAGTGTAAAATTCAATACCCGCAGAAAGACTCGTTTATGATGTGATATCTAGATTGAATATGTAATACACTGAATTAGAAATGATGAAATTCGTTTGTAACCGTTGTGTAAAGTAATATCCTAAAATGTTAGGATAAAATTTCTATATATATTGTAACCAATATCAATTGGGATTTGATAAGATTTGGTCAGATTTGGTAACTGATTCAATCATTAAATCTGAATTAATATATGTATATATGTATATATATATATATAGGTTAGGGGTAGAAAAGACATCTAATAATTCTATAATAGGAAAATTTGGACTAATCTCTAACAACATTTACAATTATAGGGTCTATCATTGGGAAGTACCAAATGGTGGGTCTATTACAACAAACGTTGGTAGAATGGGATTTTCCACTAAATTTTTCTTAAAACAATGCATATTTCGTTTAAAAAAATTAAATTTTACAAACAATTAAAAATCATAGTTTTTCAACCCAAACAAACTGCAAAATTCTTGTGAAATTTCCCTAAATCTGTCCTTAAGAACAAAGTGAACACCTTTTTTTTTCCCTCACAACATATCAACTTGGCATACGTGATTGTAAAGTGAAAATTCAATAACCCATACACGAATATTATGTGAATTTTATTTGGTATGTCTGAAACATGGCATGTAAAAATAAGACTTTTTTTCTTTTGTTCAAAAGATATCAACAATGGTACTAGTTTTGTAGCTCTCGTCGACACGGTTCCAACAATATAAAATTTGTAAAAAAACTGAGTTGTAGATCAAATGTTATGGAGGTTTAAAGTTTAAAAAAACATTTTTTAAAATGGATATCATATGGTACAACCACTCACACGGTGTGAGTGGCTGAATCCAGCAGCGTGCGCGTGAGGGCTTGAAGCCCACATGGGATCTTCTATGGTGCTTGCACTTATACCGTGTGAGCACTGGCTAGATTCATTTTGTCCTTTTTAGAAAATGGTCAAACCAATTTGAGTTTTAAACTTTTGAGAGTTACTTATAGGGTTTTCCAATAATTTTCTATTAACAATAAACCTCACAAGGACAAAAATCCAAGTTCATTTTTTCACTCCAGTTCACACCACTAATAATTCATTACCCAAGTCCTATTAGAGACAAAAATGCCCCTATCATCATCACGTTACTCACTGTCTCTCACTTAATCTACAATCTTTCCTCTCTCTAAAAAATCTCTCTCTCTCTCACCACCATTACCACCAGTCCACCTCCACCTCCGGCGACCATCTCCCGCGACCACCGCCACCATCACCACCATCGCAACCACTGATCTCTACCGCCACCACCATCACTGATCTCTACCACTACCATCGACCACCGCCATCGTCCTTTGCCATAGCCACCAAACATGCCACTGCTATGGCCACCACCAGCACCGTCATCATTGATGATGCCAAAATTTGGTTAAAGTAAATTAAAGCAATGCAAGAGGAGAGAGGGTGAGAGAGAAAGAGACTGGTTTTTTGTATATGGTTCGGCTCTGTTAATGAAGGAACCTACGTCCACGTGTGTGTCTGAGCACGTTCATTATACTGTAAAAAGCCGGGGACCTGTGGTGAACCAACAATCTTTTGGAGCTATCGTAGGTCGGCCGGGCGTGTTGGTGACCGCTATAGAGGTGCTGTAGATACTGAAAATTTGGTCCCTTTAATGGGGGGTAAGAGGTCTCTTTTATAGATGTAAGAGACCTACTCGTACAAGGAAAAGGAAACATAATCCAATTGATATAGATTGACATTAATTGTAGGGGTTTCCTAATTGGATTAGGAAATAGTTTGCACTTTTCATTAGTCTTCTAGCTTGAGTAGGAAACTGCCCAGAATGCTCGGGATCATGCTTGTGGGCCCGGATGAGCTGTTCCCGCGGCGGGATGTGCCTGTGCGGTCTTCCCAACCTGTTGGCCGGGTCATGGATGAACCGCTCGAGAGGCATCAGGTGGACCAAACCGCTCGGGATGATGCTTTTCAGCAGTTGCATAATAGAACCGCTCGGGCATGGGCTGATTTTGGGTGTATCAGTTGCCCCCCATTTCTAAGGTTGGCTAGATTCTATATCGGGGCAAGTTTGGAAATCTTCTTGATACCAGTCTGAGTGCTCGGGGAAGCTGCCTCGGGGCTTCTGAGCCTGGTGAGTCCTCAGGAACTGGTTGAGAGTTGAGACTCAGACTAGCTCGGAACCTTTAAGTGCTCGGGACCGGGAGTTGAGACCCGGCCTAATTCGGAGTCTTTTTGCTTGAGTTAGCTTCCAGGATGGTTATCTTCTGTCCGTGAACCTTCGTCAAGGTTGTGAGTAAAAGAATTTTACCATGTTGAAAAAGCCGACCAAAAGCGTATTGCTTTAGGGTCCTTTTATGTTAACTCCCCAGGATGGTTGTCTTCCGCCCAGCCAGCCTTCGTCAAGACTATTGGGAGAAGAGCTTGACCGTGTTGGTGGAGCCGACCTAGAGCATATCGCTGTAGGGTCCTTTTTGCTCCTCTATCGTGGGCCAACCTAAGAGATTTTAGTCACCTCTATCGTCGATTTGGACCTAAGTGGAGCTATTGCCTCTGAGTACTGTAGGTGCTCGAGTTATCCAAGATTTTGACTTGGTTATCCGCGAGGCCAGTAGATACCCGGTATGATTGCATGTTTAGTTCATTGCGCCGTCTTGCCCCGCAAGCTTTCGCTAAGACGAGGGTTTTACAGAGGCTATGATTGTAGGTAACCGACCTGGAACATGGTGGTTGCAGGGTCTTTTGAAGCTTGCCATCATCAACCACCTAGGGGGTTTGCCCCCATCGTCGGTTGGACCTAAGTAAAGCTTGTGCCTAGGGGTTAGGATCGAGGTCTTTGGATGCCTCGGGGTTAGGCCAGAGGTATTTGTATGCCTTGGGGTTAGGCCCGAGGTCTTTGTATGAGTTCTCTGACAATCGGTGGAGCCTCATGTGGTGATCAGGCAAGTACCATTATAGTCGGACTCATCTAGAATGATGGAGACAAGGGGTCGGATCAGGATCGTCGGGCTCCTGATTTTCTTTGTGCTGGAGGCAAAGTCGGAACTGCTTGATCCTAACCGATGTGAACTGGAGGTCAGGTCAGAATTGTCGAACCCTGCCTGCTGTGAGCTGGAGGTCTGGTCGGGGCTGCTTGACTCGGACTGCTGTGAACTTGAGGTCGGGTCGGGGCTGTTGGACCCGGACCATTGTAAATTGAGAGAATGGCCAGAGCTGTTGAGCTTCTTTGCGTTGCTCTTCCTGGGCTATTCTCGCTTCCACTTACTACTGGAAGGCTTGTCGTCCATTTGCCTGTTGGTCTTTAGAAATTCTTCAGTGTCGATGTATCTTCCAACCCTCTCAGAGAGCTCAACCAAAGTTTTAGGTCGGTTTCTGTGGAACGACGCGGCGCACTTGGTGTGTTGAACTCCTGAGCAGAAGGCTATGATGGCGACTGTCTCGTTTAGATTGCAGATTTGAAGCTTCTGTTGGTTGAACCGGTCGGTGACCTCCTTGAGGGACTCATTATTCCGTTGTCTGACCGTCAGTAGCCGCATATCAGGCTTTGGCCGTTCATGCATACCGGAGAACTGGTTGATGAACTGCTTGCTGAGTTGCCTAAAACTACGTACCAATCGGGGTTTCAAAGAGTATAACCATTGGGCGGCCGGGCGGTTCAAAGTGCTGGGAAAGGCCAGGCAGTACAGCTCGTTGGCTTGGGTGGCCAGGACCATCTGAGTTATTGTATGAATCCAGGCGAGGCTGCTTGAATTTGCGTGGGATGGAGAGTCTCGTGATATGGATGGAGAACGGTGACTCTGTCTCAGTACTAGCTTGATTCTGAGCACGGTTTTGACCAAGCTTTTTGGGCACTCCGTCAATCTGTTTCTGCAAGTCCTGGATACAGGCTACCACTCCTTCCCGACCGGTATCGGGGGGGGGGGTTGATCTGGTTGGTGGAAGAGGCTTCTTCTTCATGGCAGTGTGCTATCCTCTGGGATCGGGCTTGGCTATGACTTCGGTTCATCGCGTGCCTAGGGACAACTCGGCTCTTGACCGAGTGACCCTGGACTGATTCCTGGGCCGTATGCTCCTGCCTTTCCTCTCGGGCAGCATGCCCACTGTTGATGTCTCTGGCATCCTCAACACGGGATGGGTTGGCTCGGGCACGTTGTCTGGTCAAGATCGGTTCCCGACCGTACGCAACGTTCCCGGGTCATTTCCGGCCATTGGAGGACTGCTTTGCTGGGCTAATAGGGCTTTGATCTGTTGCTGGATTTGACGTTGGCCCTCCAAGAGTTGTGTGAGGGTCGCAGTGATCTGCTCAGATGTCATGACTGCCGCAGCCGGGGCCGGGGCCGGGGCCGGCGGAACATCCCAATTGGCCTGCTGTGCAGTCTTCTCACTCTTCTTCGGAGGCATGGCTATCAGCCAAGAGATTTGTTGATGAAGAACTTGTCGTTCCCACAGACGGCGCCAAGCTGATGATGCCAAAATTTGGTTAAAGTAAATTAAAGCAATGCAAGGGGAGAGAGAGTGAGAGAGAAAGAGACTGGTTTTTTGTATGTGGTTCAGCCCTGTTAATGAAGGAACCTACGTCCACGTGTGTGTCTGAGCACGTTCACTATACTATAAAAAGCCAGGGACCTGTGGTGAACCAACAATCTTTTGGAGCTACCGTAGGTCGGCCGGGCGTGTTGGTGACCGCTATAGATGTGCTGTAGAGACTGAAAAGTCGGTCCCTTCAATAGGGGGTAAGAGGTCTCTTTTATAGATGTAAGAGACCTACTCGTACAAGGAAATGAAACATAATCCAATTGATGTAGATTGGCATTAATTATAGGGGTTTCCTAATTGGATTAGGAAATAGTTTGCACTTTCCATTAGTCTTCTAGCTTGAGTAGGAAACTGCCCGGAATGCTCGGGATCATGCATGTGGGCCCGGATGAGCTGTTCCCGCGGTGGGATGTGCCTGTGCGGTCTTCCCGACCTGTTGGCCGGGTCATGAATGAACCGCTCGGGAGGCATCAGGTGGACCAAATCGCTCGGGATGATGCTTGTCAGCAGTTGCAGAATAGAACCGCTCGGGCATGGGCTGATTTTGGGTATATCAATCATCATCACCACCAAGCACCGCCATTATCACCGTTCCCGACGTTGATCTAGATCTAGATCTCCTTTACCAGTCAAGATCTAGATTTAGATCTAGATCGAGATTCGAATGTCGCTGCCACGACCAATGAACTCCGGTGACCACCATGCAAGCCAACAATTTCCAACTACGAGGTAGGTTAATTGCAAATTTTGCATATCTTAAGTGAAATTTCACTTAAAATTTTTATCGTGGATTTTTCAAAATTTTAAGTGAAATTTCAGCTGTTTTGTTAAATTTAAAGGTAGTCTTTACTGAAATTGCAAACTTAACAAAACAATTGTAAGTTCCATTAATATAAGTAAAATTTCACTTACGATGGTGATTTGTGAAAGTTTTGAGTTTATGTAGCTAAATGTGCTTGTTGTTATGCCTCAGTGGTTTGTTGTTATTGATTATGATCACTTAAATGCTACCTCTATTGTGGCTGCATTGATTGCATTGGTGTGTGAGTTGCATATTTTATAAATCAATCTTAAGTCAAATTTCACTTAAAATAAATTTCAAGTCAAATTTCACTTAAGATTGATTTTAGTGAAATTTCACTTAAGAACAAACAATCCAAAAAAGCAAAAGTAGTTTCTGCAATAAAAGGTGGATGCGGTATTGGTGGTGGTCGTCAGAGGTGGCAAGGATAGTGGTGTCGTGAACATTGGTTGCCAAAGATGGCAAGAGTGAACAACACTGTTCATCGTGAACAATGGGTTCTGGAGGTGGTCGTCGGAGGTGATTGGCGGAGGTGGCAGGGGTGGTGGTTAGAGGTGGTGTGGAGTAGTGGTAATGGTGGCTAGGGTTTGGTTAGGATTAGAGGTTGAAGATGAGGGTATTTTGGTCTATGGACATTGGAAAGACTTATCCCCAATGTGTATTTTAAGTTGTCCTTAATTCCAATAAAATTCATCTTAATGAACTTTTCACCAATTTTTCCTTAATTAAATTTGGCTAATCCTTAATTGGTACTTTTTTCAGGATTAGGCTTCCCATGGTCCATAACTCCACAATATTAATGATCCCACTGGATCATGTTTGTTGCAAGGTGAGTAGAGAGGCCTACAAGCCCATAATAGAGTAAGCCCATGTGTAGTATCTTTGAAAATAATAATAATAATAATAATAATAATAATAATAATAATAATAATAAAATGAAATAAAATAATATCAATAAAAATGGTAGCAGTGTAAATAAATAATATAACATGCACATTATAAAGGGAAAGGAAAGGATATTAGAAAATATTTTCTACTATCAGTAGTTACATAAAACTCATTAATTTCTTACTAATAGACTAAAATGTCCCGACTGTTTCACACAGTAATAACTTTTAAATTTTCTTAGAATGTCTCCAACCACAAGTGAGTGGGCCCTAGTCCTATTTTAGACCCATAATTAGAAGAAATAAAAGTTGTAAGGGGTAATTGTTAAATTATGTTTACATATAATATATATATATATATATATAACAGATAAATGTCAGCAATAATAGAAGCTTCTACTTGTGCAGTCCAGGCTGGATGTGGCTAAGAATGGAAAGGGTTAGATTAGATCAAGTACAAGTAGGTAGGTAGGGTAGGGAATAATTAACAAGACATATTCTCCACCGTTCAACCACATCACATTCCCTAGTTAGTTGCATACTTGGACTGTATATATATATATATAACTATTCACAGCATGGTATAGCTGTATAGGCACAAGTAGAGAGAAATAGGGAGGAGGAGAAAAAGGGGAAGAAAATCAGGGACAAAGAAAGGAAACAAGAGTGTCTTGCCAAAACAAAGGAAAGGGTAAGGATTTTAAAACCCCAAATCAGTAGTATTAGTATTTTTGGTTTTATATATATATAGCTTGTGGTAATTTTTTTAAATCTGGGTCAGAAAATTTGTGTAGAATAGTGAGATTTAAGTATTAGAAACATATTCTTGGGATTCTTGGGATCGTTTTGGAAGAAACGGTATCAAAAATGGATTAAAAACGAGTAAGAAGTGATCAAATTTCAATAATAGCGTTTTCCGGCGACCGTCACCGGAGAAGACGCTGGAATAAATTAATGATATGTATTTAGTGTTCAAAGATTAGTATTTATTTTGGTAGCATAGTAATTGAAAGATGAGTTGGCTGAATGGTTAGCTTAGACGGTTTCCAGACAAGAATCCTAGGTGCGAAACTCGTTGAACGTTTTGTTAATTTCTTTCTTCTCACACCAACAGTTTTCATAACATTATTTTGGGTATTTTAGAACAAAGAAATTAGTTGACCGAGTGGGTTGGGCTTTACTTCAAACTCTCTAGATGGTGGGTTCAACCCCTTGCACTAGCCAAAATTTATTTATTTTTTTCCTTCTTTCCTTTCCTTTGATGTTTGAGGAAAAAAAAAAAAAGGATATGTATTCTGTAGGTCTTGAACCCTGATCAACACCCTTGAAAAATTTTCCAACAAACCATTCAATCTCTTAAACCCTTCTCGTTCACATCTAAGGAGATATACATGATCACACTATCAGATTTGTAGAGCTCAACCTAAATTTGATCAGTTTCATTTTATTTCGATATACCTTCTCATATCCAAAATTTACATTTAAAGACCGGGGCTTAAAATAGAAACTCCAGTGAAATTAAAAAGGGGTTCAACTAATAGTACATAATTGTCTTTCAAAATTTTACTCTAATTAAAATTATTCTGTGAACTGAATTTTACATCTTAAGGTATTCAGATTATTTTAATGTTTTTCTTTTGGGAATAATACTTTATTAATTCTTGGATTCAGTTAAGGCCGAGGCCTTTTTGAAAATATAAGGCTGGAATAGTCTGTTTGGAGGAGGCAGGGACTGAGATAGTTCCACAGTTAGTGCACTAATATACTACCTATTTCGAGCTGGGCTGGTAGGTGGTATACACCTTTCGAGCTGGGCTGGGGTGCTGTAGCCTAGATGAGATATACATTATGTGATGAGTTGATATATTCCTTTTAAAAGATTTCTCACATGTAATTTTACAGGCAACTGGTACGTACGATATTAAATGTGTTATCTTATTCAATTTTTTTTCTGGAAATCAAGTAATGCTAATTATATATGTATCATTATAAAGGCTTTCTTTCGAAAATAAAATTATATCCTTACTGGGCCCACAGCTCATTATTTTTATAAATAAAAATTACAGGGACAGGGACAGAAGGTGAGAACTGAGGAAAAGGACTGCTTAAGGATCAAGATCGTTCATTTTATTTTACTTTCTTTCCGTTTGGAATAAATGCAATGTAATAAGAGATTTCTCTTTAAGAAGTTGTAGTATGAAATATAAGTATTTTACTTTCAGGAGGTGGTGATTTAAAATATTAATACCGTCATAGCCTTATTAATTTCACTTTATACCATAACCATATTGGTATCAGTAATTAAATTTGGGGCGTGACACCATGGGTCAGTGACAAATACTGCATATTGCATATTCATGTTTCAATATAATAGATATAGTGCTCATTTAATCCCCCAATTCCCTAATTTTACATGCATATTTGAATTAACATAATTTAATAGTGATGTCACTCAAATACATGTAATTATGTGTTTTTACATATTTTATATGTTTAGGTAAAAGTGAAGTGAAATAAAGAGAAGTAAAAAAGTAGCAACCACACCATAGTATATCCCATATGCTCAAAAAGTTACAACGTCCTAACTATTACTCAACTAAAGAAAAAAAAAAGTCAAAGAAAAGAAAAAAGGTCACAAAGCTTTTAAAGCTTTGATGATAGATAGGCATGTGACATATATTTTAACATGGGAAACTCTTCTTTTTTTTCAGTCCAATTTCTCTCTCTCTCTCTCTCTCTCTCTTGCAAGATTGTCAATCGAAGTGTCAGGAGGACTGAAGAAAATTGAGACGAGCGAAGTGCCAATCTCATGCTAAAGTGACAAAGTGAATGATGAAATTGCATAAAAATTTCGTCTATACAAAGAGGAGGAAGCCAAACACAGCAAAAAGAACCAACAGATAAATCTTCACACACACTGTTAGGGAGAGAATAGTTTAGGGAGGTTATCATATGAGTACTTCATATTGTCCCTAGAAGTAGGAAACTTTAGTTTTTCTTTGCCTTTTCTAGTTCTAGTAATTGTAAAAATTTATTTTTATGTAATTGATGATTTCATGTTCCAAAAATATGTAGCAAAACTTTGTGTACTGTATTTCTCAAATTAAAATGTTTGTTTTCTTGTACAACCTTTGTCACTTTGTAGTAATAAAATATTCCTAGTAAAATTTAGATTTAATATTTTTTTAGTCTAATAGTATTTGTAGTTGTCCCCTAAAATAGTTTTAAATTCTAAATTTTCAGTTTTTATAGCAATATTTTCATTCACTAGAAGACAAATTTTGCAAGTAAATGCCAAATTTCTTAGCCACGTAGTTATTATAATCACCTATCAAAGTCCCAAGCACACCATACCCATATCTCACTCCCAAAGTAGATTAGGATTTGGTTTGATCTTGCTTATGTTATTGAAACTGTGACCCCACAAGAATCTAAAGTTAAAGGTTTAGTATTTTATTATTGATTCAGTATTTCCATTTATTTATGTTTTATTAGCCTAGTTGTACTAAACATTGTTATTTTGCAGATTCCACAAATTCGACCACAACTCATGTTAAGTGAGAAAAAAAATATTAATATTATATTTCACCCTTACCGTAGTTTTATAACTTAAATTTTAATTGGCTAGTCAGTGTGTACACCTATTTAATCTTTCTTTAAAATGTTATTTGGAAGACATTTTTAATTCCAAAATGGTAGGCTAAAACTTTAATTGGGGATATGCAATAAAAACTTAGAAACCACAGCTTCTGTGCACTAATCTTAAATGAGCAAATTTATCTAGATGGGTTGTTTTTTTCTATTTATGGCCAAAAATATCTATGTATCTATAGTTTATGACCATTTAACATGGTTATATACTATGGCTATATTGGGCTCAAGAGATTACATATTTGAAATAAGAATATAATTATGTGGATTGTCAAACTATGCCTTTTGTCATAAAATACACCTAGCATACTCAAACAATTCATATGACAAAGTTTACATTTCAAATATGTGTTTATATATATTTCTATCCACTAATGGACATACAATTGTATAGTGGCAGAGTGGTGGGGACTAGGCGCCAAATAACCCACGTCCGCGGCGGGTCACGGTTCGAACCTGTCTACTGTCCAATTGGCTTTTTATTTTTCTTTAAACCAATCGACGTCATTTCATATCAAACTTGACACACTTGATATGACCTCGACTAGTGAAAGTTTATTTTCAAATAAAGAATGACCTTGCGGTCTTAAATGCAAAATCATTTTCAAATGCACAAAATTGTGGGATCTAGTGTTGGTTTTGCATATTTCCAATTCCTTTAAATCATTTCTTTCTAGTTAATTAACATTTTCTGTTTTTAATAACTTTGCTTAAATATTTGTATTATTTCATCTTTTGCTATAAAAATATCCATAAAGTCATTAAATGTAAATTTAGCTTTTATTTCTTTTTCTTCATTTTCTTACTAGTATCTTCTTTAATTTATTTTGCACTGTTAAAATCTTTACCATAAACTGTATTAAAAAAATAGCTTTTAATTAGTTTTATTGCAAAAAACATAAAAACTAGTAGTTAGTAAAACCCCACAAAATTTCATCATCTTTTATTTTCTTTTTAGTAACAAAATAGTTACTGCCTATCTTTGTTTTCCGTTCCATGTGAATTCGACATAGACTTCCAAAACTTTATTATTTATACGATCACCTACACTTGAGTGTTGATAAGAAAACACGTCAATAAGATGTCGTCAGTCAGTCCATCTTCTTAGATTACTAGAATGTCACACCCGTTCCAGAAATTTATGGTTTTGAAAATGCATCATTTGAGATTTTGAAATTATTAATGTTATTATTAATTTGAGTTGAGGTTGACTGTGAGTCAACGGTAAGGTGTCAGTGAGGACACGAGAACATGGCAGTTCATATTGCATGTGCATGACTAAATGACATTTATATGATTTAAATGTTATTTGACTTTATCTGGTATTTCTATGAATAGTAATTATACATGTGTAGTATAATTCTGGTAAATTTGGATATGATAGTATCATTTTGAGAACTGTGGTGAGAACGTGAGTGATACGTTAACTAAAAAGGTAGGTTGTGTAGAGATTCCACAGAATATAGTTTCGGACGTTATTTTGGACCCAAACGAAACTTAGTCGAAAACTTCTGGAGTTTATAATATTCACTCGTAAAGTTATAAAATGGACGTGTGCGAAGTTTCATGGACTAATTAGAAGTTTGAGAAACTTGCGGGGAGGTAAACGTAATTTCCGAGAAGTTTTTCTATATATAGAAGTGGATGAGATTTCATTCTCATCCAAACTTCTAAAAATATCTAGAGAGAGGAGAGAGAAAAGGGGATTGGTTTCTCCGGACTTTGCGACGCCGATCGACGACCATTCGTCCGTAAGATTTTCTCCAGATTTCATATTCGAACTCGTGGAGGTAAGACCTACGTTTTGATACTACTTAGGTCGTGTTTGGCAAATTTTTGTATAAATATTAATTCTAGACTTTTGGGGAAAATCAGGTAAAACTCGTAGGAATCGCATATAATTTGAAATCCGACGATTAATTAGGCCCCTAGACGATCCTTCAAAGTTTGAAGAGAATCGCACGAGGTATGAATTCTAGATCTATGAAATATATGGATTTTCATGTTTTGGACATCACTTTTGATATTCTTGGATCCGGGCAAAATTCATGTATTAGTTAGGCCCGTTAATTATGCACGTGAAATTATGATAAAAGCACGTATAACTGTTTATGTGAGCATGTTATGTGTCTACTTGGGTCAAAGGGGAGTTTGGTAAGCTCCTCGAACCTTGAGGATTGTGATTGTGATGGAATTGGAATTTTGGTGGTGTCTGGATTGGAGGTGGGCCCAACCAGGACACGGTACCTGGTATGGAGGAAGGCCCAACCAGTGTACAAGATGCGTGGGAGAGGTGGGCCTCCTACGGCATCGACCGGATGAATGCGTACCACTCACCCCAGAGACTATTTCTATGTGTTTTAGATGCTTAAATCATGAATTGTCATATAAGCATACATTTAGAATTGTACGCTCAGCATATAGCTGAGCAGTGGAGATGTACTCCATTGCAGGTAAGAAGAAAGACAAGAAGAATCGTGAGAAGTGAGGCCGATGAACGCCGGGGAAATCACACTTGTATATGCTTTGTTTTAAATCCTAAACTGTGTAAGGATTGGGAAGTGTAATACGTTGTAATAGATCTTTAGATTTGTTCTGTAACATGGTAATTCTGTATTTGAACGTCTGTAGTTATGTTTTGAATGTTAATAATCAGTTGTGGTTGTATTGGTGTTGTGTGGAGAAAGCATGAGTTATTAGTATTTTCAATACAGGGCTGCCAGCAGGGGAGCAGTCGACTGACCAGTCGACTGGATCTAGGACCAGTCGACTGGATCTCGTGTGTTGGAGACACTGAAAGTGAATAGTAAAGGAAGCAGTCGACTGGACCCTTTGTCAGTCGACTGAACCACTGTAGATTTTGGCTACTGCTTCTAGAAATGGAAAAGCAGTCGACTGAGTCCCCAATTCAGTCGACTGGACCCCTATGTTATATGCTGCATTTTGAGTTCTGCTTGACCCAGTCGACTGGGCAGTCGACTGGATCTCTGTTGAGGATTTAGGGTTTTAGTTTCTGCCAGGCACAGTCGACTGGACCCTAGTACAGTCGACTGGGCAGTCGACTGAACCTCTGTATTTTGAAATGGATTCTTGTGAACACTTTTGATTGAACAAAACTTTTTATAACTCTGATTTCAATGGATTTTATAAACTCAGAGAGTAATGTTCCCTAAGTTTTAAATACCCCGGGTTGTTTTTAGGAATCTTTCCGCTGCGTATAATTATATTGATGTTTGGATGAGCCTTGGTGGCGTGCCACGTATCCCATTTCCACGCGTAGTGGGATGGGTCGTGACATAGAATTCCCCACTTAGGCAAGTCATAGTGTGAACATGTTGGCCTGTTTGAGTGTTACCTTGAAGAAATCATTTCAATCCCCTTTTACATGAGTGCAGTTGTGAAAGTAGCAGAGGGAGGAAGCAATGTAGTTACTAGCAATTATTTATTTATTTATTTTTTAAAAACTATGTATATAAGATACTTAAATACCTATGTGAAATTGTTTTGAATAAAAAAATTTATATAGGTTTAACTGAATTGTTGGTGATAATATTTATTTATTTATTTTTGGTATCCTTACCTATTCCTTTTATATTATATATATACTTAAAAGAGTAAAGATTTAGGCATAAAAACTCCATAAACAAATTACACTAACGTCAGTGAGAGACTGTAATGTGACAGAGTTGATATATTTTTGTTCCTTGTGTGACAGAAAAAGTGCTTCCCAAATTTTTTAGGAAACAAAATTGAGTAATGTTTTGCTTCTCAATTTTTATCCCAAAAGTGCTTCCCAAATGATATGACAATAAAAAAGCACTTTTGGTATAAAAATTTAGAAAATATACCATTACTAAACAAAATCTCATAGGTTTAATTGCAGTGTAACCAGTAAAGTAGTTTCAAGATAAGCCCCACCCCAGCCTAAAGAAAGCCCAGCCCAATGATTGCTAGCACCGGGCATGCCACCAAGCCCAGGACTAACTCGGCCCATCTGAACCCTCTACAACTTTCCCATTGTTTCGTAGTTCGTACCACCTACCATTACTCGGCTTATGTCGAACAAAATGCTCGACGTGTAGGAACCACCAAATGTAACCAATAACTTTTCAGTCACATAAAAAATACATAGAGGAGGATACAAAATACAAAATGATGTAACATAATGGGATCCACCACTTAGCTCACCAAACTAACCCACCCTTTTAACCCCACTCTAACCCAATCCCACTCTAACCCAACCCCTCTATCTCTTGTCCAAAAAAACTTACGATAGTTCTCTCTCTGTATCAAAAAAGGGGTCTATCAGTCCCTGTAATACCCTGTATTATGGTATTTTAATAAGACCCGGTATTTCATTTCTATACTCGTATAAACTTTCTCTTCCTTTTTGATGAATTTTGATACCAATCGATTGACATATTCCCAATCGATTGACACTTTTTGATACCAATCGATTGATAAGTTATCCCAATCGATTGACATTCTACCGACTAAAAGTGATGACGTGTCAAACTTTCCAATCGATTGACATAAATCTCAATCGATTGACATTGTTTCCAATCGATTGACTACAAATATCTGTTACCAATCGATTGACTGGTGTCTCAATCGATTGATATAACCTGAGAAATGTTTTCTTCTTTCCTTCAGCTTTAAACGCGTGGCACTCTTAACCCCTATATATATGTTCCATATTTATGGCCTTGGGTCATTTTGGCAGTCATTAAGAGGGAGAGAGATACATACCTCTTGAGTTATACATACATATATCTATATCTATACATATATACACACCCTCACACCCACTCACTCCTTCGACAGCTGGGAGAAGAAGAAGAAAGAAGAAGAAAGAAGAAAGAAGAAAGGAGGAGACAGAGAGGGAAGACAGAGACAGAGAAGAGGAGAAAGAGAGAGAGGTTGAAGTTTTCAAACTTAAACACACCCAAACGCACCCTAAGTGAGTTTCTAACTCACTTGGTCCCTTTATGTGATGTTTATGCAAGTTATTATGATGTTTAGATGAGTTTAATGCATGTAGTGTACGTTTATATATGCTGTTTTTACGATCTGCTGGAGAAGACGTAGTTCCAATCGATTGACATGTTTCTCAATCGATTGACATCAGTTGCATCCCAATCGATTGAATAGGATTTCAATCGATTGACATTGTTCCAATCGATTGACATGTTTCTCAATCGATTGACATAATTTTTGTTCCAATCGATTGAACATCTGTTCCAATCGATTGACATGATCAGTACATGGTTTCCTTTGCCTATTTATTATATAAGAGGTTTGGTTGTTCGATTTCCAATTCGGAATTTCCATTATACGATTATGGGGTAGACAGGAGAAATGTGACACCAAAGATTTATGGATAATGAATAAAAAGTAATATGAAGACGTGGGTTGGCGTGTTGTTTCTGATATGAGTTCGATGTCCGTTTTCTTTTAATCCGAGTAGTCAGGCCACATTGGGAATTGTCATGTGTCGATGTTAGAATGGAACGTAAGTAGGTTTGGTAAGTTTCGGGAATGGTACGTGGATGGATGATTGGTCACGATATGCTCTTAAAAGCGGTGAACCGGACCATGGTTCTTAAAAGCGGTGAGCTGGACCAAGAAGTCTTAAGATAGACTGGATGATCTGTGATATGCTCTTAAAAGCGGTGAACCGGACCATGGTTCTTAAAAGCGGTGAGCTGGGATCACTAGTAGATGACGTTAAGTCGTGGCAATAGATTGATATGCCTTGTTCGAAACGTTATATCCCTGAAATGCGGTGAACAGGACCATTGTTCTTAAAAGCTGGGGACAGACTGACGTGAAGTCCATGACATGCGGTGAGCAGGACCATTGCTCTTAAAAGCGATGGACAGAATAAGGGTGTATCCCTAGAGTTAAACGATTGAGTCTGTTCATGAAGATCAGAATATGTTGAGTTCGGTATTTGAGTAACAAGACGATAAGGGTCGGTTTACGAGAATGAATAGAGGAACAAAAAAATGTTATTTTTATAATAAGATGTTAACTCGTGTTTTCATAAGCTTGTGTTTACTTCAGATAACTGGTACCTCGTTAGTTTATGCTCACTCAGCTCTCAGTAAGCTGACGGCCTTTTTATTGCCTGGACATTCCCCGTCCAGAATATCCTGCCCCTTGTTTTACAGGTGATGACCAGTACACTGATGAGTGTTATCCAGAGGAAGGCCCCACCGATGATGGTTACGCCAGGAAAGATTATCCTTATGCCAGTTGAAGACTGAAGATGTTATAATTAGATTTAATTTCAGTTGTTCTGTTAAACTTTTGTTAACGGGTACTTGGGCATTTGTTGTCTTCAGACCTGTTGTGATCCTGTGGACCATACTCTGATAGTTTGTAATAGTTAGCACTCTGTGCTATTTTCAGTTAATTACTGTTGCTTTTCTTTTGGACTAGTACTGCGTGGTGTGGATTATTAGTGACTTTCACCTGTCATTCCTTATGGACCCATAAAGGAAATTTATTTTTCTCTATTTATGCTGCTCCGGGGCGTGACAGGATTTTTGGTATCAGAGCCTGCGTTTGGTACTCTAGGTTGTGATACTTTTGTTCACTAAGTATTTCCACACCATCTGGTCCTAGTATGATAGAATTTCTTTGAGATGAGATATGAGTATAAGATAAGTTCGTCTTCCTGACGATAGATAGTTTCCTTTGCAGGATAGCATGGATCCGGAGTTTCACCAGTTTGTGACTGATGCTTATGGAGGACATATTATCCATGGAGATACCGTGGAACCAGCTGACCCAGATTTTTATCATGAGCGTGTGTGCCAGATAGCTAGTCGACATTTAGAGGAGGACATGTGGAGAGCACTTTATGTGACTAGGAGTACTCATCCGACCCAGATGCGCATGGATGCTTACCACTTAGCGAGAGTTGGCAGAGACATTTGCCAGGAGATGTTACGACTAGTTTTGAGTAAACCAGAGATGGATGAGATTGAGTTGAGAGCCATTGTAGCCGGTCCACCAGAGCCTGTGACTGCACCATCAGCAGCTCCAGCAGCCCCACCATCACCAGTACCCGTCCGAGGAGCCAGAGTTTGAGCCGGAGGATCCCGTACCAGACCCAGAGGCTATTGAGGCAGACATAGTAGTAGATGAGGAGGATGACCCCGAGGAGATAGTTGTACCAGAGGTACCAGTTGTGCTTCAGATACCAGCCGGACCGATTATGCATATGGCAGTAGGATGGATAGCTCAGATGATAGCACAGCCAGCAAATTTTGTTATGGGAGAGGTGGCTATAGCAGGAGCTCTTGACATAGCTGACGGTTTTGCTGCAGTAGCTGTTGATGTCGCTAACCAGGCGATAGTAGACGTGATGGAGGACGATGATGCAGAGATGATAGAGGATTGGGATATAGGAGTAGTAGTCGGAGATCTTGTCGCACCAGTTGAGGATGATCCACTCGAGGAGATAGATATTGACCCAGAGGACGAGGCACCACCAGCAGGATCAGATGCTGACGACTGTTGAGTTAGGATCTGCAGGATATAGATTTTGTTAGTGTATATTAGGACATGTTGTCCACTAGATTTTTGGGAGCTTGAGAGATAGCTATTGACCATAGCTTTGTATAGTATTAGCTGACTTTAGTTGTTGTAACTCTTGTCCCATATGGTACACAGTTTGACTAATGTGTACTATACGGTACATCTTTTGATATATATATATACGAGCCGTACTTTTGATATTGATTGTTGGTTGTTTGAGGTGTGAGTAGTAGAACTGTTAGTTCTTGATTGTTTCTTGTTCTATCTTGAGTTCGTTTCTACGAGAAGACTTTCAGCTGATCAATATGTCGTTTGTAGGCGATACTCGTTATCATCATGGTAGGACCCTTGAGAAATCACCAAGCACGTAATGGAGCACCTATACCGGAAGGGATGGATCCAACGGGAATTTTCGAAGCATTTATGCAGAGGATGGAGCATGTGGGGGATACATATAATCACTCCACCCACCAGAGACCTTTTGTACCCCCGCCACCAAGACAGACTGGAGATAAGCTGTTAGCAAATTTTCGTGGGTTACGTCCCGAAAAGTTTGATGGACTAACAGAACCATGGAAAGCAGAGCAATGGATAAGAGAGATGGAGTTAATATTTGGAGCATTGGAATGCAACGAACAAGAGAAACGTCGCCTTGCTACGTTTCAGCTCACCTATGCCGCCGCAGATTGGTGGGAAGCTGAACAAGCCACTATTGGGATTGATGCCGCTAGAGCTATGTCGTGGGAGACATTCAAAGGCAGATTTTTGGATAAGTATTTTCCAGAAGATGAGAGAGATCAACAGGAAAGGAACTTTCTCAATTTGATCCAAGGAGGATGGAATGTACGGGAATACACAACACAGTTCGAGCGTCTATCCAGATTTGCTCAGCACATGATAGACACGCCGCAGAAGAAGGTGAAGAGATTTCACCAAGGACTGAACCCCCACCTTAGACATATGATGGTTGGTCATCTGAACCAGTCGTATGAGGAAATTGTTAGATTTGCTACAGGATTAGAAAAGGATGCTAATCCAGTACAGCAATCACAAACAAATCAACCTCAGTCGTCACGAGGGTTTCAACAGAGAAATTTTCCTAATCGACCACCAAGAAATACCCAAGGATGGAGACCTCAGGAAAACTTTCAAGGAAACAAGAGAATCTGGGAAGGAACCAGGAAACCTCAGCAGGGTTATAATCGACCCCAGCAGAATCAACAGCGAGAACTACAGCCGCAGGCATTACTAACAGCCCCACCCAGCAATAGTGGAGGATGTTTTAACTGTGGAAAGCCCGGACATATTGCAAGGAACTGCACCGTCTTCAGACCTAATCGCAGACCAGATATCGTCTGTCGCAACTGCAATAAACCAGGACACTTGAGCAAGGATTGTCGTGCGCCACGAGGAGGATACTACGGGGCACCAGTGCAAGGAATTCAAGGACCTCCTGATCAGACGAGGATGAATGCTATTATTCCAGGAGAAGCAGGCTTTAATGCTGATGAGCAGCAACATTTGGAAGGTACACTTGTACTCTTTCATAGTCCAGTTAAAGCTTTATTTGATACTGGAGCCGCACGTTCTTTTATTGCTGTTAAGATTGTGCGTCAGTTGGGTTTAGAACCCCAGACACTTGAGTCAACACTAAATGCTGTGTCACCGTTGGGAGTGACAGTTAAGTTGAGTAAGGTGTGTAGAGATTGCCCTTTGACTTTGGGAGATAGGAATCTTACAGCAGACTTAGTCGTTTTGTCGATGTCAGAATTCGATGTTATCCTAGGGATGGATTGGTTAACTAAATATGGTGCCAATTTGGTTGCCCTACTAGGACGATTGTATTTCCAATACAAGGAAAGCCGACGATCAGATTTCAGTGTCAACCGACAAGCGACATGTTCCTTACGAGTAATTTGGCTACGATCATTAGTACAAGTACGGAGCTTAAGATGGATCAAATTCCTATTGCACGAGACTTTCAGGATGTATTTCAGGATATTAAAGGACTTCCACCGAAAAGAGAAATAGACTTCTGTGTGGAATTAGTACCTGGTACATTGCCTATTTCTAAGACTCCATATAGGATGGCACCAACCGAGATGTTGGAATTGAAGAAGCAAGTTCAAGAACTCGAGGATCTAGGATTTGTTCGACCGAGTACGTCGCCTTGGGGAGCACCAGTTCTGTTTGTAAAGAAGAAGGACGGAACATTTCGACTCTGTATAGACTACAGGGAGTTGAACAAGGTTACGATTAAGAATAGATATCCGTTACCTCGGATAGATGATCTATTCGACCAGTTACAAGGATCTAGGATCTTTTCCAAGATCGATCTGCGTTCAGGATACCACCAATTGTTAGTTCGACCAGAGGATGTATCGAAGACTGCATTCAGGACAAGATATGGGCATTACGAGTTTCTAGTTATGCCTTTTGGATTGACAAATGCGCCAGCAGTATTTATGGACTTGATGAATAGAGTATTCAAACTATATCTGGATAAATTCATTATTGTGTTCATTGATGATATACTGATCTACTCAAAGACAGAAGAGGATCACAAGGAGCATTTACAAGTTGCCTTGCAAACACTTCGAGATAGCAAGTTGTATGCAAAGTTCAGCAAGTGTGAGTTTTGGCTACAGGAAGTCAAATTCTTGGGACACGTTATATCTCAAGAAGGTATTTCGGTAGACTCATCTAAGATTGATGCAGTCTTAAGCTGGAACAGACCGACGAATGCGACCGAAGTCAGAAGTTTCCTCGGTTTAGCAGGATATTACAGAAGATTCGTAGAAGGGTTCTCCAAGTTAGCAGGACCATTGACAAATTTAACAAGGAAGGAGACGAAGTACGAATGGACAGACAAGCATGAGGGTGCATTTCAGGAGTTAAAAGAAAGATTGACTTCTGCACCAGTACTCGCATTACCTAAGAGTGGAGAAAAGTATGTGATCTACAGTGATGCATCGTACCAAGGACTTGGATGTGTGCTTATGCAAGATGGAAATGTTATCGCATATGGATCGAGACAACTGAAGGTACATGAGAAAAATTATCCTACGCATGATCTGGAATTAGCAGCAATAGTGTTTGCATTAAAAATTTGGAGACACTATCTCTACGGAGAAAAGTTTGATCTGTTTTCCGATCATAAGAGCTTGAAGTATTTGTTCTCTCAAAAGGAGTTGAATATGAGACAGCGGAGATGGATGGAGTTACTCAAAGACTATGACTTTTCTTTGCAATACCATCCCGGCAAAGCAAACGTAGTAGCAGACGCTTTGAGCCGTAAACCTCGATTAGTGATCGCTGCATTACTAATTAGAGAATGGAGAGCATTAGAAGTTTTAGCTGAATTTGATCTTCAGCCAGTGGAGCCAATGAAAGGACAACATTTTGGATGTCTTATGGTACAACCAACTTTGATCAGCCGTATCATAGAAGCTCAACAGACAACAGATGATTTGAAGTTATGGTTCGCCAAGATGTCAGCCAAGGAACCAGAAGTCTGGAGTATTAGTACAGACGGAGCTTTACGATGTAAAGGTAGACTCTGTGTACCTAATGAAGAAAATCTCCGGAAGGAAATATTGGATGAAGCTCATAAGTCACGGATGACTATTCACCCCGGAAGTACGAAGATGTACAAAGACTTGAAGAGAAATTTTTGGTGGGAAGGAATGAAGAGAGATGTGGCAGAGTATGTAGCTCAGTGTCTTACTTGTAAACAAGTAAAGGCAGATCATCAGAGACCACCTGGACTTCTACAACCGTTACCTATTCCTCAATGGAAATGGGAACACATAACCATGGATTTCGTGGTAGGATTGCCGAAGTCACAGCAGAATCACGATGCCATATGGGTAATCGTGGATCGACTTACTAAGACGACACATTTTATTGCCTATAGCATGACGTACTCAGTAGAACGTTTGAGCCGAATGTATCTACAACATGTTGTACGATTACATGGGGTGCCTGTATCTATTGTGTCAGACAGAGATTCGCGCTTTACTGCAGAATTTTGGAAGAGTCTCCAGACAGCGATGGGAACGACATTAAACTTGAGTTCAGCTTTTCATCCACAGACAGATGGACAGACGGAACGAGTTAATCAAGTGATGGAAGATATGTTACGAGCATGTGTCATTGATTTTGAGAGTTCTTGGGAGATGCACTTACCTCTGATTGAGTTCGCCTATAATAATAGTTATCATTCGAGCATAGATATGGCGCCGTTTGAAGCTTTGTACGGAAGACCTTGCCGATCGCCGTTATGTTGGACCGAAGTCGGAGATAGTCAACTTCTTGGGCCAGAGATGGTACGGGAAACCAGTAAGAAGATTCAAGTCGTACGTGAGAAGATGAAGACAGCCCAGACCAGATACAAAAGTTATGCTGACAAGCGACGCAAAGACTTGGAGTTTGCCATTGGAGATCACGTGTTACTCAAGGTTTCACCTGTTCGAGGAATCGTTAGATTTGGTCAGAAAAGGGGCAAGTTATCGCCACGTTTCATCGGACCATTCGAGATTCTGGAGCGTGTTGGAAAAGTTGCTTATCGCCTTGCGTTGCCACCAAAGATGTCAGGAGTGCACAACGTTTTTCACATCAGTATGCTGAGGAAGTGTGTTCACAACCCAGCGCACGAGATCAACTTTGAAGATATCGAAGTCAACAGCGACGTTACGTTCAATGAAGGACCTGTTCGTATTATGGATCGAGGAATCAAGAAACTCAGGAACAAGGAGATCCCGTTAGTCAAGATTCAGTGGAAGCATCATGATGAAGGAGAAGCTTCGTGGGAACTAGAGTCAGAGATGCGCGAGAAGTTTTCGTTTTTGTTTTAGACCTTGTTGCTTTTAGATTTCGAGGACGAAATCTTTTGTTGAGTGGTGGATGATGTAATACCCTGTATTATGGTATTTTAATAAGACCCGGTATTTCATTTCTATACTCGTATAAACTTTCTCTTCCTTTTTGATGAATTTTGATACCAATCGATTGACATATTCCCAATCGATTGACACTTTTTGATACCAATCGATTGATAAGTTATCCCAATCGATTGACATTCTACCGACTAAAAGTGATGACGTGTCAAACTTTCCAATCGATTGACATAAATCTCAATCGATTGACATTGTTTCCAATCGATTGACTACAAATATCTGTTACCAATCGATTGACTGGTGTCTCAATCGATTGATATAACCTGAGAAATGTTTTCTTCTTTCCTTCAGCTTTAAACGCGTGGCACTCTTAACCCCTATATATATGTTCCATATTTATGGCCTTGGGTCATTTTGGCAGTCATTAAGAGGGAGAGAGATACATACCTCTTGAGTTATACATACATATATCTATATCTATACATATATACACACCCTCACACCCACTCACTCCTTCGACAGTTGGGAGAAGAAGAAGAAAGAAGAAGAAAGAAGAAGAAAGAAGAAAGGAGGAGACAGAGAGGGAAGACAGAGACAGAGAAGAGGAGAAAGAGAGAGAGGTTGAAGTTTTCAAACTTAAACACACCCAAACGCACCCTAAGTGAGTTTCTAACTCACTTGGTCCCTTTATGTGATGTTTATGCAAGTTATTATGATGTTTAGATGAGTTTAATGCATGTAGTGTACGTTTATATATGCTGTTTTTACGATCTACTGGAGAAGACGTAGTTCCAATCGATTGACATGTTTCTCAATCGATTGACATCAGTTGCATCCCAATCGATTGAATAGGATTTCAATCGATTGACATTGTTCCAATCGATTGAAATGTTTCTCAATCGATTGACATAATTTTTGTTCCAATCGATTGAACATCTGTTCCAATCGATTGACATGATCAGTACATGGTTTCCTTTGCCTATTTATTATATAAGAGGTTTGGTTGTTCGATTTCCAATTCGGAATTTCCATTATACGATTATGGGGTAGACAGGAGAAATGTGACACCAAAGATTTATGGATAATGAATAAAAAGTAATATGAAGACGTGGGTTGGCGTGTTGTTTCTGATATGAGTTCGATGTCCGTTTTCTTTTAATCCGAGTAGTCAGGCCACATTGGGAATTGTCATGTGTCGATGTTAGAATGGAACGTAAGTAGGTTTGGTAAGTTCCGAGAATGGTACGTGGATGGATGATTGGTCACGATATGCTCTTAAAAGCGGTGAACCGGACCATGGTTCTTAAAAGCGGTGAGCTGGACCAAGAAGTCTTAAGATAGACTGGATGATCTGTGATATGCTCTTAAAAGCGGTGAACCGGACCATGGTTCTTAAAAGCGGTGAGCTGGGATCACTAGTAGATGACGTTAAGTCGTGGCAATAGATTGATATGCCTTGTTCGAAACGTTATATCCCTGAAATGCGGTGAACAGGACCATTGTTCTTAAAAGCTGGGGACAGACTGACGTGAAGTCCATGACATGCGGTGAGCAGGACCATTGCTCTTAAAAGCGATGGACAGAATAAGGGTGTATCCCTAGAGTTAAACGATTGAGTCTGTTCATGAAGATCAGAATATGTTGAGTTCGGTATTTGAGTAACAAGACGATAAGGGTCGGTTTACGAGAATGAATAGAGGAACAAGAAAATGTTATTTTTATAATAAGATGTTAACTCGTGTTTTCATAAGCTTGTGTTTACTTCAGATAACTGGTACCTCGTTAGTTTATGCTCACTCAGCTCTCAGTAAGCTGACGGCCTTTTTATTGCCTGGACATTTCCCGTCCAGAATATCCTGCCCCTTGTTTTACAGGTGATGACCAGTACACTGATGAGTGTTATCCAGAGGAAGGCCCCACCGATGATGGTTACGCCAGGAAAGATTATCCTTATGCCAGTTGAAGACTGAAGATGTTATAATTAGATTTAATTTCAGTTGTTCTGTTAAACTTTTGTTAACGGGTACTTGGGCATTTGTTGTCTTCAGACCTGTTGTGATCCTGTGGACCATACTCTGATAGTTTGTAATAGTTAGCACTCTGTGCTATTTTCAGTTAATTACTGTTGCTTTTCTTTTGGACTAGTACTGCGTGGTGTGGATTATTAGTGACTTTCACCTGTCATTCCTTATGGACCCATAAAGGAAATTTATTTTTCTCTATTTATGCTGCTCCGGGGCGTGACAGTCCCTCTCTCTCACCTTCGGCAAGATCCTCCACCACCACCGGTTGCCGACGAAGCCCTCACCACCACCGGCGAAAAGCAGCCACCATCAGTCGCAAGTCTCACTCTCTTTCAGATTGTCTCTCTCTTACTCTCTTTCAGATTGTCTCTCTCTTACTCTCTTTCAGATTGTGGCTCTCTCTCTCTCTCTATCTCTCTCTCTCTCTCATTCTCTCATATTGTGATTGCACTCAAAATTGGTAGCACTAGGGCTTAGTATCTGAAAATCTACCCATTGTGGTGTTACAGTTGGTGAACTAGGGCTTAGATTTCTGAAATCTGAAATTTAGGGCTTATATTTCTGAAATCTGAATATCATTTTCCCCTTGTTAATGAAAAAAAACATCATGTTTTACAAATTTTGTGTTGTACTCTTTTGCATTGCATTGTAAATTTGAAAATAGTTAATCTCTTTTCCATGCAGTCTAATAATCTTGTAAATTTGTCTTCTAATAATGTTGTAAATTTGTATTCTAATAACCTTTTAAATTTGTCTTCTGATAATCTTGTAAATTTTCCTACAACTGTAGGAATGGAAGATGAAACCCTTAATACTTGCTCAAGTGCGGAAATAAATGATATAGAATATGATAATGAAGTGGAGAATATAGACAATGTGGTTGAGGATAATGTAGAAGAGAAAATTGAGGAACCTAAGGTAGATATGACTTTTGGTAGTCTGAAGAGTTGATTGGGTACTATAGTTCAAAGGGAAAAAAAAGGGAGGAAGGTCTTAGAGCATCTCCAATGAGAGAGGCAAATGGAGAGCCATCCCTTCCAACCACCATTTTACCTAGTGAAATTGAAAAATAGATGGTCCAATGGAGGAGCCAAATGGCTAGGCAAAATGGAGAGTGAGAAATTTAAGAGCCAAAATGGAGAGTGAGAACTTAAGAGCCAAAATGGAGAGCCATTCCTTTGAACCACTATTTTTAATTTTTTTATTCATGTATATGAGTGTTTCTTATTTGAATAAAAATAGAAAATGCAAATTAAAATAAATGGCTAGTGGATTTGGCTAGTGTGGTTGGAGAAGATTAGTTTAGTGGACAAACCATTGCACTATTTGATGAGCCAAATTTCACTTTTACCTAGCACTTTTGGCTAGCCCCATTGGAGTTGCTCTAATATTTTACTTTTGTTAATATATATATATATATATATATATTTGGTACTAGTACTAATTGAATTTTACAATATCTTACAATTCTTTGAATACGTGTTCTGACCAAGTTGCGGATATTAAGACACAAGGGAATACTGTTATCAAACATAATGTCACTATTGGAGGTACTTTTAAAATTATAATTGTTCAATTGGGCTTATTCAATTCTTGTGCTCACATTTATTATTTTTATTTTGTGTGTAATCAGGAATGGGTTGTATAATCAGAGGGACTGAGGAACAACCATACATTAATCATGAATGAATATTGATGTTGCAATGTGATCTTGATGCTGCAATGTTATGGTTTATGAATATTGTATTATAATGTTAGGACGTGAGATGTATTGCAATGTAATGGATTATTGTTACCTGATATGGTACCATTGTTGGACATGATATTGATCTTGTCAAAATCAAGATATAAAAGCATGCTTACTTATGCTTTACTTTCAAAAGATTTGCAATGTGGAAGTAAAGGTCGAACCCACAGAGATTGAATACTACGCACTTTAATTTTTAGAACCTAAATTTAGTTAATTAAGAAAAACGGATTTTGGATTTAATTTGAATTAAACTAACAACAATAAAAGCAAATCTAAATTATGAAAGCAATTAAATATTTGTTTTTATAATATGTTTAAGGAACGTAGGATTGCAAATTCACCACTAGCTTCATAATAAGGGTATTTACGAATTACTTTAGCTTATTAAGTTGGATGATAATGGAGAATTGTAGCTACAAGCCCAATTCCTCTGTCAAGAAAATAACTATGTTTCAAGCACCAGCATAATCCATCTTCGGTTAGCACAAATTATCTCACACTAAACTAGGGTTGTGGTATAATCCGTCTAATCTAGGCATGGACTATTCAGATACTTGATAGCACAATTCAATTTAAGCATCATTACATGTAAATAATCTAAACAAGCACAGCAAGCATAGATCATTGAGCACACTACCATCAAAATAGATCTAAGACAAGAGTAAACTTTGAAAGTAACGATTTAATCAATAAAAGCACGATTTATTTATAAAAATCCTCGGAACATGTAACTGTCATCCATACATAATAAAACTAAAATAAAAACATAAAATACACCCTATTACTTGGCTAGGGTTTCATTGAAACCCTAGATCTTGAGTTTAGTTAGCCATAGAATTGATGAACGGCAAGAGGTTGATGGAGGAGGCCATGGGAATCCTTGGTCTTATTCTTCTTCTCCTTGCTTTCCGCTCTTCAATGTCTGAAGTTTTTGTTGTATATGGATGTATCTAATGTTGTATAATGATGTGTAACCACAAAATTGATTTAGAATAGGATTTATATAGAGTTTGGAAGGATTTAGGAAGCTTTCCTAAGCCAAATCGTACTAAAACTGCTATATTTACGTTTCTGGACGTCATATGCACAAACCACCTTCGCTGGGCACTTTAATTTAACAAAATACGCGTTTTTGGTTTTTTCACAGGTCGCTCGCGTGAGGTACTTTTTGCTGCACTGCACGACTTTCGTAGAATTGCGATAACTTTTTGCTCGGAACTCGGATTGACTCGCTGTTTACGGCCACACGTCCGTAACTTAAAGATCTACATTTTATATCTCTGGAGAAATTTCTCAAATCCAAAGTATTCCTTGCCAAAAATGCGATTTACCAAGGCTGCTACTGCATTCAACTTTCACCGGAATCGCCGTTTGAGCCCAGAATGACTTCCAAAGCCACTAATCATTGGATTTTTATGCATTTTCAAGTTAAAGATCCAAATCCTACAGAATTTAGAATACTTATTAAAAAACAACTAATAACTACATAAAATGGGCTAACAAAGTGTATTTTTAGGACTATAAACGGCAACTATTTGTCGCCGATCAGATATATTGTTTATATTCGATGAACAATATTGCCTTTTGGTACATTGTTGGAATGTCATTAATGGGCATTTTATCATGGAGATGCAGTTATCATCTATGTTTCTTTTTGTTTGATGTAGATTCACTTTCTTATGAACATGCCACTCACAAGGGATACTCTCCTATATTTTTCGACTAGAAGTTAACGGGAGATGTTTATTGGAAATTTGAATTACCAAAAGAGGTCCAAGCTGCCATTAAACCAGTTGCTTATATAATTTTCTGCATTTTTTACTTCCTACACAAAACCCTTTTTAGTTCCTGTGTTTTGTGCAAGTTCTTCTTCCACATCATTATTTGTATTTGTTTGAGTGATGATTGTAGTTTACCTTTTGGTACTTGAAATTTGAATAAGATTACTGAGGAATTACTAAGTTCAACCACTTCAGCTATTACACTTTAGCAGTCCCACCCCATCCGTTAGGTTTCCATCTAAATAATTAACAGAACTAGTCATATGATCGTTTCTTTGACAAACTTTAGTGTTTTCTTTACCAATTTTGCCATTTTGCACAAATTTGGAGTTATCCTTATATTTTGCTTACCTCTGGAAGCAAACCACACCCACCCTAGACCACCATGGCCACCATTGACTCCCTCCGTTGCTATAATTGCCACTACCCCTTCATTAAATTCGCAACCACCACAACGCAACCACACTCCATCAACCACCAACCCACTCATTCTACTTTCTCTCTATCTCTCCACCAAACTCTACCCACTACCCTTGCCTCTGTCATCACCACAGCTAGTGCTAGAAAGTTAAAAGAGAGATTTTTCTGTTTTGTTTCCGAATGCTTTATGTTGATTAATCTCTTAGTTCCCATGTATGTTCATATTTATATCTAAACTTCTATACATACCAAATCACTTGTGATAGCTCAGCTCAATGATTGTTTAAAATCTTCTCTTACATTTCATATACTATACCTTTCCAGTTCAGTAATTGACAACTTTCCAATAAGATGTGCCACAAGAGACAATGATTACTTAAGGAAAGTTGCAACATAGGGTTTTGCAGAGAGGGGTTCGGTGATGAGTTGAGGTTGGTGGTGGTGGATTGTGGTTATGGTTGCACTAATTGGGTTTCGTAGAGAGGGATTCGGGGAAAAGGGTGTGGTTGTGGTGATGGCGGTGCTAATGGATCGGCCGTGACATACAACTGTCAAAAGAGGGATTCAAGAATGGGGTTTGTGGTTGTGTTGGCGTAGTGGAGGGCGGCAACACAGGGTTTTGCAGAGTAGGATTTGGGTATTGGATTGTGATGGTAGCGGCGACAATGAAGGGTGACAGAGAATTTTCAGAGAGACCAAAAAGGTTGAGTGGGTTTGCAGACGGGTAGAGAAGAGAGGTGATAAAACCATTGCACCCTTCTGCTTATTCCAACCGCGTAATATGATTGTGTATCTTTACCATTCATCTTTAAAGATTTGTCTTAGGTTTGCCTGCTGCAATACGCCTTGTTACTGACCGCATAGTTACAAATTCCTCTACAGCAGCAGAAGGGTGTATACCCACGTGTTATAGAAATTAAAACCATTTTAGTAACATGGAAATCATGAAGAAAGAAGCCCAAGGACAACCCCCCCCCCCCCCCTCCCCCCCCACCCCCCAAAAAAAAAAAAAAAAAAAACCATTAAATTGACTAAAAAGCATTGGGTAAGACTATTACTTAATGAAACATTCTCTTGAGAACAATGTATTTCAAGCTCTAAAAAACATGGAGTGGGGCAAATGAGTTTCTCTACAAATTACAATAACCAAATCTCATTATATTTACTTCAAGCCTGCAAATGGGTTACTCAACCTAAACTTCCAATTCTTCATCAAAATGCTCAATTTATCAAAATAAAGAAGGCTACAAACAATAAGACATAAATTACATAATACAAACAGAGCTTATTAGAACAGATACAATCCAACGGCCAAGTAAAATGAAATGTATATATAATTATATATACAGTAAGTTCCCAATATGCACAAATTTATGAAAAAACACAATAGGTTGATTTTTAGATTTCTAAGCCCTTAATTTCAGAATGTAGAAATCTAAGTCATAGTTCACCAACTATAACACCATAGTGGGTTGAGAGCGGAGTGTGAGAGTTTTGTATCACTATAGAGAGAACTAACGTTGCTTCTTTTTTTTTTTTTTTTTTTTTTTTTTTTTTTTTTTAATATGAGAGAGAGAGAGGGGTTCGGTTAGAGTGGGGTTAAAAGGGTTGGTTGTTATTTATATTTATATTTGTTTATTTATTTTATGAGAGAGTGGGGTTGGGTTACAGTGAGGTTAAAAGGGTGGGTTAGTTTGGTGAGTTAAATGGTGGATCCCACTATGCCAAATTATTTTTTATCCTCTTCCATGCATCTTTTATGTGCCGAAAGAGTTGTTGAAATGCAACACTATGTCTCAATTGTGTACTGTGTAGGCTTTGAGCGATCCTATTTTTATTTTTAATTTTAATTTTAATTTAATTTAATTTTTTTAAAATTTTTTTGTGTGTGTGTCTGTATTAGCAATAGCGATCTTACTATTTTGACTAATCAAATCTATACTATTATATAAAGGGAAAAGCAGGGGTATCCAAATTCTTTTTCCTATAACACATATTTACATTTTAACCAATAAAAATAACATTCCAAAATACATACACAGGTATCCTAATTAGTCATTATCAAAACTCAAAACAAAACTTAAATTGTCTCGGGTCTTCCCTAAATGTAACTGCCTCATTCAGTTTCAAAATTCCCATTTTCTCTCTACAACTAGCCATTTTAGCAACTAAAATTCAGAGTAATGCATCACCTTGGTTCATATACATTTTTGGCCAATTCCATGCGGTTTGGTCATAAAACCATTTGGTTTTTGCAACCCATTTATAGAGATGTAGAGGAAACCCACCAACAGGTTTCGGTTTCCTGGTGTTGAATCCATCCACGATCCCACGTCAAGATGAATTGAAAGCCTCGGGTTTGGGATTTGAAGGTAGAGAGAATATTTGTTGGTTTGGGTTTGAAGTCATGGATTTGGGATTTGAACACATCTAAACACACTATGAAGTATACATGGTACGTATATACACATACAGAAGTTTATTTTCTTAATATTTGGACATTTGCCAAATTAGGTTTCCTTCTGACCAAAAAAAAAAAAAAAAAACCTTTTTATACGTATTTTTTTATGAATACTAATTTGATTATATGAAAATAACTATTGGAAAAATAATTGTTAATAGATTTGTGCAAAAATTTTCTTTACTGTGTCTGTGTTCCTTTTTTTAATAGGATGAATGTAATGTGTGTTACCAATTTATGTGTAATTTCTTAATTTAATAATGTCAACATTATAATTTGTAAACTTTATAAATTTGATATGTTTGGAAGAATACAACAAATACAATGTGTTCTATTTAACTCTAAAAAGAATTTGGTTTAAACAATCCCCATCTCACCAACCCACTCACTGCTCTCAAACATACCCCCAGCCCCAACAAACATCCCAGACTTAGAAACTAGAGAGAGAGAGACAGAGAGAGAGAGAGAGGCGAGATTCGAAATTCTGGCAATGGCAATGGCACTTCGCAGGCTCTGCTCCACCGCCAATAAGCCTCTTCGTCCCCTCGCTAATAGCGGCTCTATCCATCACATGGTCTGTATGTCTCTGTCCATATATCTATACAATCGAATACATTTACGTGTATATATATATATGATATATATCATGCTTACAGCTCCATAAAATGTTTTAGTGTTAATTTGATATCCTTTTCAGTCTTTGCCAAATCAAGCGGTTGAAGAGAAGGATAAATCTCGTATTACTGTAATCTCTCTCTCTCTCTCTCTCTCTCTATATATATATATATATATGTATGTACACCTTATCGTGCTTTATTTTCATTCAAAGTATTAAATCTATGATTTCTTTGCGAAATGCGTTTGTTTTTTGTTTTTCAGATGAGGTATAGTTTAATTGATGGACTAATTAGATCTTGTTTTTGTTTGTGTAATTCGTATTTATGCTCTTATGATTTTACATTAACAGTGGATAAAGCAATTGAATGCTCCACTTGAAGAGATCGATCCAGAAATTGCTGACATCATTGAGCTTGAAAAAGCTAGGCAATGGAAGGTGCATACTAATCATGCCCTCGTCATGTTTATTAAAATTACCTGCTGAACTAGTTTTCCTTAGTTTTGTGAAGTTAGAAATAGATGTGCATTGCTTGTGGTTGTAAATAAACTGGTTCTAAACACTGTGATAATGTTTGTTAGTGTGTGCTTAATTAATATTTGTATACTTTCATTTTGGGTATTTCTATTGTTTTAAATTTTAATATAAGGAATTTAGTCAAAAGTCCTATAAAAATAGACTTTCTTTCTGGGTCTTAGGCTCTTCTCGTTCTTTTTATTTTAGTAAAAAGGTCCTTAGAATTTTTTTTTTACATAACTAGTTAATAGAAATTTTATAACATCAGGATTTGATTTAATTAAGTTTCGCTAGTCAGAGACTTTTGACCAAATTAAAAACTAATTGTTCTTTAAACTTAAATAATCCGGTATGAGGACTTTTTGCCAAATATCTATTTAAGGTATTCAATTGCTTTCTACATGAAGTCTAGATAATAATTAGGAAGTCAAATCTTTTGTGCAGGGTCTCGAACTCATACCTTCAGAGAATTTCACATCTTTGTCGGTGATGCAAGCAGTTGGGTCTGTCATGACCAACAAATACAGTGAAGGGTATCCTGGTGCCAGATACTATGGAGGAAATGAGTAAGAAGAGCCATTATTTCTCTCTATTCTTTTTTCGTTTGAGATTCTTTTAATCTTTTCTAATAGTTATTCATGCCATGTCAATGATGATATATGTTTACAGTATAACATATGTCTACCGTTTACTTAAAAGAGGGCAAACCCGGAGCATGAGGCTCTTGCCACTGAGCAGTGTTACATACACACACTTTTTGACACACAACTTTAAATGCATGTACCCTGTGTTGTGTAAGTGGTGCATAGAAAAGTGTGAAGAATTCAAACAGCACAAGGTACATGTGTTTAAAGCATAGCGTGTCAAAAAGTGTGTTAAAAAGTGTGTGTACCAAACATTTCCCCTTGCCACTATGGGTCCGGGAGGTTAGATGCACACAACCTTAGCCCGCATGTGGAGAGGCTGTTTTCAGAAGCAACCTCACCGTTGTGCCGAGCCTTGCCCTCTATGTATACCTTTTGCTTCTAAAATAGTTAATATGACTGATAAATAATATTGGGTTCATATACATTTAGGTACATCGACATGGCAGAATCCTTATGTCAAAAGCGTGCGTTAGAAGCATTTCAGTTGGATCCTGCAAAATGGGGAGGTAAATGCATGATGCAGAGGATATATGTTTTCCGGATGAAAAAATCCGCCCGTTGTATATATCCTTAAGGCTCCATTTGGTTTGTGGATTTAGAGAAGGGAAAGGAAAACAAGTATTAAAACTATTACTCTTTGTGTTTTCTTCTATACTTAAATAACATCAGAAAGTATTTCTTAGAAAACGATAAGGGAAGTTTGTCACAAAATTTAATTATTTTTAATCCATTTCTCACCCTATTTTCTTTTGGGTATAGCTATTGTGAGATGCTTCTCATATGAGAAAGCACCGTATGACCCTTGGATGAGAAAGTAGCCATAAATACATCTCGAGATCCTCAGGAATCCAATGGCTGCTTTCTCTTCCAATGGTCATAAGGTACTTTCTCATATGAGAAGCTTCTCACAATAGCTTTACCCTTTCATTTTCATTCATATTTCCCTCATTGTTCCTTTTTCACCAAACAAAGAGAAGTGTTATCCTCTTTCTTTCTTTTTTTGTTCCCTTTTTCCTTCCTCTCACTAACTCCATGCACCAAGCAAAGCATTGTGATATGTTTTTCTCTCATTTGACGATTGTGATATGGGTTGTTTTCCAAAATGGTTGAACGTAGTGCGCTTTATCAAATTGGAGATACTATTGAGTCATAGCCTTGTGTGGATGAAATTGACAAATCTTCATAGCGATGCCATGGTCTAAGTGCCTTGGAGGAGAGCCTTTGCCAAAAAGAGTGGGTACCTTATAGTGATGAAATAGAAAATCATAATTACACATCAAAACAAATAAAGAAATTGACAAATATTACTTATGATGCCATGATCTAAGTGCCACGTAATTCTGATGGAAGGGTGCTCTTGCCAAAAAGATAAGTAACGGGATCAATATTGGGTCAATGGCGTTTTATAGGGACCTTGAGCAAAAAGACACATCATGAGCAAAAAGACACATCATGAGCCACCTAAATCACATTTTTCCTTCAGTGTAATCAAATTAAGCTATTAGTTTACCAGTTAAGCAAACAGATGGTAATTAGCTTTCTGCTGCCTTTAACAGAGGAGCAAGTGCATCCATGGAATTGTATCTGCTAATAAGGACACATTCAAGCTTAAGATTTCTTGATCTTAAATGGTTTCTCTCGTTTACTGGTTTAAAAAATTACTGGCATATCCAATTACTGCTATGCCATAGTTTAGACGCTTAGATTATGATGTTGGTGAAAGACCTTTTGGGTGCCTTTTGTGCTAATATGCTACCGAGTAAACAAAACATCAATTCAGCATGTAGTCTTACATGTCTGTATGTCTATTTTTTGAATCTTGACTTTTGGTAGTGGAAGGAAGTGAGTGGGTCCTGGTATCATATATTTGAAGTTGTTAAATTGCTTGGTCTTCCCACCAGTTTTAGTTAATTTGTTGTGTTTCAATTGAATTTGTCTAATTCTTTTTGTATTATAGAAAGACTTTTATTTTCTTGTTTCAATGGAATCTTTCAAGCTCTTTTCGTAGCATACAAAGGGACTTGTGTTTGAAGATAGTTCTTTTAAAGGCAGCACTTAACATTAATTTTTGCAGTCAACGTGCAGTCGCTATCTGGATCTCCTGCTAACTTTCAAGTATACACTGCATTGTTGAAACCTCATGAGAGAATCATGGCACTTGATCTTCCTCATGGTGGCCATCTATCACATGGTTATCAGGTGCTTACTACCCTCATCTTAAGATTTGTCAGTAAGATTTAGTGGTACACCTTGTTCCTGGGGGCTGGTATATGCAAACTTCATCCACTGCTCTTTATGGCTTATGTTTTATTTCACTTATCTATTGTTTGAAAAGGAGAAATGTCAGAAAAATCTACTTTCACAATTCCTTATCCTTTAGAAAAATAGCATAGTTTTTCATTATATGAATAGTTCTTGGCATATACTCTTCTCTCAGTGTAGTCGGTGGATAAGTTTTCAGATGGTTCTCAACTAACCCTATTTAATTAGCATCCACCGTTGTTCCATCGAACCTGTGTTGCTGTGGATGTTCATAAAGCATACACTTTTAACGTATATGAGTATCATGAATACTATGAGAGAGAGAGAGAGAGAGAGAGAGCACATCATTAACCTTTTTTGTTGCCTTCTCATGAGAGAGAGAGAGAGGGAGAGGGAGAGGGAGAGGGAGAGGGAGAGAGAGAGAGAGAGAGAGAGAGAGAGAGAGAGAGAGAGAGAGAGAGAGAGAGAGAGAGAGAGAGAGAGAAAGAGCACATCATTAACGTTTTTCGTTGCCTTCTCATGTTTTGGAATCGAATGATAGATGTGTCATTGCCTTCTCATGTTTTGGAGAGAGAGAGAGAGCGAGAGAGAGAGAGAGAGAGAGAGAGAGAGAGAGAGAGAGAGAGAGAGAGAGAGCACATCATTAACCTTTTTCGTTGCCTTCTCATGTTTTGGAATCGAATGATAGATCTGTCGTTGCCTTCTCATGTTTTGGAATCGAATGATAGATGTGTAGCAACCAGAACATGGTAAGTCATCTAATAAATAAAGCTTTTGCATAATCTATCAGTTGTATATTTTTAAATAAAGCTTTTGTGGCTCATTTCGGGCTGGGGCACCCAGTCATGATCCCTACCAAGCCAAGCTCAAACAGACTGGTACTCAGCTGAGCTCAACTCGTTTGTGGCATAAATTCTTGAACCTGGATATTTAAATCGCGTTATCAAAATGGAAATCTTTTCTTGTTCTCAAGGTATTCATAGTAGGTGGTTGGATTACAATAACGTTTGAAATTAAATTTGCTTTTGTGGTTTGAAGTGCTGCTGATTTTAAATGGAACTCTTTTTCTTGTTCTCATTGTTTTATTTTTGAGCAAGAATAATAAAATGTATTATGGTACAATTATCATCATCATTCTTTTGCCATCCGCAGACTGACACCAAGAAGATATCTGCCGTCTCTATCTTTTTTGAGACAATGCCATACAGATTAGATGAGAGCACTGGTTATATTGACTATGATCAGGTACCTTGTAGTCCTATTAAAGGATGTTCTTTTCCAAGTGAGACAATTTTCTCTCTTCAATTTCACTATTTTTAAATAGTTAATTGCTTGTTCGGACAAAGTTGAATAAGGGAGAGAGGAGTGTACTTCAGTTGTTCTAGTACTATAGCATACTTGAAAGCTGGTGAGCTGCTCACCGGTTAATTTGTAGTGTGCTTTGCGCTATGATAAGGTTCTCTGTTCCAGTTATCTTCTCTTTTGCACACTTTCATTACCCCTTGTTAAAGTTCATGCGTTGGTAGTGTGGTGGTCTTCACACAATTTTTGCTTTGTGTTTGGTACGGAGCCATATTAGATGCTTGGGTACATAACTTGAAAGTTATTTTACATGCCAGTAGGTCCTTTGATCCAATTTCTATTTTCTTTTGAAATTTCCTCCTAACGGTAAGTCACTATGTCTCTCTTAATTACTTAACGAAAAAAGAAAACAAACTCCCTCAATTGGAACATAAACGCTGTGAATCTGTGAATTATGAATGTACTGTGTTTGTGGACATATGTACTATTGATCACCCAGAATTCATTATTTCCGAAAATTACCGGCATTCTGGTTATTTAGATCCCTGATCCTTGCATGAATTCCTTCTCCAATTCAACCATCTTATTCTAATGACTGTGGATTAGTATAGAACTGAAAGCTTCTCCATATGTTTTTTAGCTTACCCTCCATCTCTCAAGGTGGTAAGTGGGATTAACTGGTTTAGTTGTACACGTTTCTTCAGATTGTCCATTATCTGTAACCATTTCCTTGTACCATTGCAGTTGGAGAAAAGTGCAACGCTCTTTAGGCCAAAACTAATAGTTGCTGGTGCAAGTGCTTATGCACGCCTTTATGATTATGCACGTATCCGCAAGGTAAACTGTCTTGGTTTGACTAAACTTTTGCAATCCCGCAATCAGCCTCATATATGTGTGTGTTTGTCTGTATCTGATCTTAAAGATTGACTTGTCATGAGATCTATGATGGGTTTGATAGGTTTGTGACAAGCAGAAAGCTGTAATGTTGGCAGACATGGCACACATCAGTGGGTTGGTTGCTGCTGGTGTTATCCCATCTCCTTTTGAATATGCAGATGTTGTGACAACCACAACGCACAAGTCACTTCGTGGGCCACGTGGGGCAATGATCTTCTTCCGGAAGGGAGTAAAAGAGATCAACAAACAAGGACAAAAAGTGAGTTGTTAGAAGCAAACAAGTAAAAGAACAAATTGATTTTGTCTGATTCATACATTATTTGTCTTAGGGTAATATTTGGGCACAAACACTTTACACAAACACTTACAAACACACTCTATCTCTCTCCTGGGTGGCACTGTGGGGTCCACTAAAATTTTCCGGACCCCACAGTGCCACCCAGGAGAGAGATAGAGTGTGTTTGTAAGTGTTTGTGCCCCTAGCATTGTTGTTTATCTTATTACCCTATTCCATGTGCCTTTTGATTTTGGGTCATGACTGGAATAACTTATCCAATTTTAAATTCCACCCCTCAGGTGATGTATGATTATGAAAACAAGATCAATCAAGCTGTCTTTCCTGGACTTCAAGGCGGTCCCCACAATCATACTATTTCTGGCTTAGCAGTTGCACTCAAACAGGTTTCCTGCTGAGACCTTTTCATGTCATTCTATGCAGTTAAATACTGTATTTGATATTGGTATCTTGTTGCATGCAAATCCTATTGTTTGATGGGATCTCATTATATCAGAGAGAATGTTTAATTAGTTCTCCAACTATTATGTTGTTGTAGGTCAAAACTCCAGAATACAAGGCTTATCAAGAGCAAGTTCTTAGTAATTGCTCGAGATTTGCTCAGGTATTATTAACAGGCTCCTTTCTTACTTCTGGGCTGTTGTAATTTGGCTTGTAGACCAGAATTGTTGTTAGCAACTGTAGACTTGCAGTTAATATTTGATGTTACATTGTGTTGACTGAGTTTGTTTTGGTGGTTTATACTTCTTATGTTCCACTATCTTTTCAGAGTTTGATGGATAAGGGCTATGACATTGTGTCTGGAGGAACTGATAATCACTTAGTCTTGGTTAATTTAAGAAACAAGGTAACTAGATTGTTCTTTCTTCTATCTTGTTAACTGCTTTAGGATACGGAAGTTGATAGCAACAGGGTTGGTTTCAACCAGAAAAAACTAGTTGTCCATGATTTCTTCATTTCAGTCAATTGTTCTGACAACTAAGTTATCTTTGTTAATTTTAAGAACTTGAATTAAAATGATGGAGAAGTGGGCTTATAGCTGAGAATATTACCTATGACATTGTTATGTTGCCATATGAACCCTCTTAACGGGAATTCTCAGCTGAGAGATTTGTGCCATTGCAGCAAGTGTGGAGTTAACAAAAATAAGGGGGTCAAAATGTTACATAGCATTCAAGAGAATGATATGTCCTTCATCATAAGTTCAAATAAATGTCCTTTTCATCTGGACTGTGGGTTTGAGCGCATCAAGTGAATCGATATGTTGTAATGAAAACTTCTCTCCACAGGGTATTGATGGCTCTAGAGTTGAAAAGGTTCTGGAATCAGTTCACATCGCAGCCAATAAAAACACTGTTCCCGGAGATGTGTCTGCCATGGTGCCTGGTGGCATTCGTATGGGTAGGCCTTCTTCTCAATCATATTACACTTGCTAACAAGAAGTTTTACTTGATTTTGCTGAAATCCTTATCTGGTGGGTTCAGGAACCCCAGCTCTCACATCTAGGGGATTTATTGAGGAGGATTTTGTTAAAGTAGCTGAATTTTTTGCTGCTGCTGTGGAGGTGGCCTTGAAGATCAAGGCTGGTGCCAAAGGTGCTTTGATTACGTTGACATCTCTAAAAAATCCATCAATATCTTAATGTTCTGTGGATAATCATTTAGTGTAGCCACCACACATGAATACCCAGTGCATGCGTTTTGGATCATAGTTGTTAGAATTGGTTGATTCAAGAGTCCATTCACGCTAGTCGATTCGAGTTTTATACAATTTATGTGTGTATATATTAATTATTTTGTAAGAAAGGTGAATCTTTGATTCACGATTTATAATTTGCAAAATTATTCACGGTTTGACAAAAATGTCGGGGATTTCCTTAAAACCAGGAACCAAGTTGAAGGACTTTGTGGCAACTATGAAGTCTGATTCCCAAATTCAATCTGAGATTGCGAAGCTCCGCCAGGAGGTTGAGGAATATGCAAAACAGTTTCCTACAGTCGGTTTTGAGAAAGAAACAATGAAGTACAAGGAATGAGGAGGCTCTTTGCCGATTCTGGTAAGTCAGTGTAGCGTGGACTGTTTGAATAGAATATTTCAGTTTGTCGTCTTTTCTACGTGTAGGTGAAGCATGGAAATCACATCTGGTTATGGGTTTTAAATGCTTTGATGAAGGGTCTTTATATCCATTCTTATGGTTTGAAATATCAAAATGTTTTGCAAAATCAAAACATCTATCATGACTGTCAGCAATTCTAATGCAGTTATGTGGTTAGTTGCTGCTCACCATGGAGTACATGTATATGTTTTGGGCTCTGCTTGGTTTGTGGATTTAGTGAGGGAAAAGAAAAAGGAAGAAGAGCTAAAAGGACAACTATTTCCTTGAGGTTTTCTTGTGTTTTCTCTCATGCTTAAACTACATTAAAAATTTTAATTTTTGAATTAGTTACAAAATCAGGGAAAATTGACTCCCCAAATTTAAAAAAATTTGTCTTCTCTATTTTCTTTTCCTTCCTATTTTCCGCGCAATTTCCTTACTAACCAAACAGAGGAAAGTGTTTTCCTTGGTGTTGTCTTTTCTTTTCCCTTATGGAATCCATGAACCTAAGAAGCACGGATACGGACACGGATAGGACACGCCACGGGCACGTCGTTAAGACAAAATCCTGAACAATTGCAAGCTGTAGGAAAAGTGTTCGTGAAGTGTCGTGTCCGTGCGTTGGACACGATATGACACGCGACACGTTACCTTCTTAGAAGTGTCGATGCTTCCTAGCCATGAACCAAACAGAGCCTTAGTTACTATGATTTGTTTAGGATAGATCCACGATTTCAGACGAGTACTATTGCTTTTTTCTTCTTCTAATACAATTGTTTTTTTTTTTCCTCTTCTTCTACATGTTATTTTAGTTAAAATACCACGTTGCCTTTTCTCAGAAGTGTACTCTCCAACCAATGTTTTAATGATTGCAGGAATACAATTAATTTATAGATATCATTACTAAGGAAACTTACTTGATTGGAAATTCCCCATTTTACCGTAGGCATATCCGTTTATGGAAGTTCTTTCACACAGTAGTAGTCTAGTAGACGCCGATGAACTATTTTTTACATGTTTCTGCATTAATTTTTGTTGTTCAACAGGCTTGTAATGCAATGCTCATTCATGTCGGTAGAGGCAAAGGGAGCTTGGAGGCTTTAAACATGCTTATCATCAGAGGGTTTAGCTCTTTAGATTTCATCCGAACAGCATGCCGAAGAAAGTTGGGGTCTAAATTTTTATGATAGTGTAAAAATGTTTACTTGCAATTGATTGATTATCTGCAATGGGGCTTTTCATTTGAAGGTAATGAACATCCTCTTTAGGTTTGTATTTTGAAACATGAAAGCACATAATAAAGCTTGAATGAGCAAATCTTATTCAGGAGCTCTCACCTGCCATCCGCGCGCGTGCACACACACAAGCGCGCGCGCATGCACACATGAAGCCGATAGTTTGCTTTGTTTGGTTCATCGATTTAGTGGGGGGAAAAGGGGGAAAAAATTACGAAGGAAAATATTTTCATTCTTTTGGTTACCAAGGAAAATAGTGATAAAGATTGGAAGGAAAAGAAGACATCGTGGGAAATAAATTAAAATTTTTGAATTTTTTAGTCACTTTCCTGATTTTTTCCTTAGGTTACCATAATATTTTGAAAATCTTGCGCTTTAATATTGTTTAAGCATTGAAGAAAATGCAAGGGAAAGCAGAAAGAGAATTAGTTTTCCATTACCTTTTCTTTTCTTTCAATGAATCTGCAAAACAAACAAGACCTAAAGAAATTAGAACGAACAACTATTTGCTTCCTGGGATTCAAAGAAGCTGCTGCTTGAGGTGCTGGATTGTTGGGGAATTTGGTAACTATGGGCTGTTGACTCTCACCGTGGTCGGCCCATCCTTTTACGCCTTAATTTGGGCTTGAAGACCCAGCAGCCCAATATAGAATACTCGGCAGCCCATGTTTTATTATTAAGGAAAAAGTTAAGATTTGGGGAATAATTCAGCACCAAGACAGTTTGCAATTTCAAAGGATATATGGCAAATGTTATGACTTATTTACACAATTTTCTACAACATGAATTTGAATTTTCGATTGATTTACAGATAACAATATTAGAAATTTAATGCAATTATTCCAATTATTAAAATATATAGGAATGTAAATGCAAAAGATTATTCAGATATATCAAATGAGTTCCAAGTTCACCATGAAAAAGATGTTAATATAAATTCGAGAATTTAAAAATAAATTAGGAGGTTTTTATTTTCTCTGACCCATATTAAGGAACTGTTTTAATAAATTCAAACTACTTAACTTCCATTACTACCTTCGTTTTAGTTTAATATTGCAACACAGAAGCAAAAATTGAGAATGTTTTAAGGGTGGATTTGGAAACCATTCAAAGATGAGTCTTAATTTGGGAGTCCTGGACCAAGGGTAGAGCTAGAACTTTTTATAATGAAGGCTAGGATTGGAGAGGTGTGCGTGCATATAGTGGTGAAACTATACGGGGGTTTGAGTGCAGCGAGACGATTTTATGAGTCTATTTATACATATTTATGGATAATGGTTTTATCACAATTTTTCGATCATAAGAATTGATATCTTATTATAATTTGTTAAGTTTAGCCGATAGTAGAACAATTGGGGTTGGGCTATATTGTAAAGTTATAAGATAGCAATATATATATATATATATATATATTGAAAAGTGATAAGGAAAGGCATTGGGATAAATATACTAAGTTATGTTTGAGACAAAATATTATGAGTAATGTTAGGCACACTTTGAAATTTACACTCAATTTGACACCCAACTTTAAATGCATGTATCATGTGTTATATAAGTGGTACATAGAAAAGTGTAAAAAAATTCACAGAACACAAGGTACATATATTTAAAGCATAAGATGTCAAATTCAATGTGGATTTCAAAGTGTGTCTAGCATTACTCAAATATTATACATATTTTTTTTTCTTCAAAATTTAGGGGGATGATTACATATATTACATATAAAATTTTCTTTTGGCCATTTAAAATTTTTCTTCCCTAAAAAAATGAGGGTGGGCCCCCGTCGTTTGGGCATTTTAAAATGAGATGAAAGACTCTTAAATAGGAGTGAGGAGGGATTATTACTCAAATAAACCTATAAAATCTTAAATTTAATTTTCAAATACTTTAACAATTATACCTAAGTGTAATTTTTGTGGTACCTCTGACCACTATAATTATTAAAGACTATAACATGGTGCAATCATTAAAGAATATCAAATAAACATTTGAGTAACTAGTTTGAGGGAGAATGTGCATTCACGATTCACGAATGATCTTGCCACTTCAGCATATACAATGAGTTCACCTGACGTGGCAAAATCATTTGCAACTAGACTCTTTTCTTACTCTAAGTGGGCCCAGCTGACTAGACAATTTGGAAAGAAAAAGAAGAAGAAGAAGAAAAATGGGAAAACAAAAAAGAAAAGAAAAATGATAAGCTTCACATCACTTCCCTCCACAATTTTACCCCCCAAAGAGATAAGCGTAGCAAAAGATAATGTATTCCAAACATGGCCTCTGATTCCTCAAAAAAAAAAAAAAAACATGGCCTCTGAAGCCAACTGCCCAAAACTAACAATGGAGTATATTGGTCAACATACCCATATGTAGATATATACATATCAGCTTCATTCATGGCGTCTCTGCCTTCAGTTATAGCTGGCGGCACTCTCAAGCTCGAACCAGATTTCAGAAAACACACCTCCAATTCAATTGCCATCGAAAAGGTATACTCTCTCTCACTCATGCTTTGTTGTCTCAACCGATTGAACCCACAATTCAATTATAGTAATCTTAATTTGTCTGTATATATATATATATATATATATTTTTTTTTTGGGGTAACAGAGAAACTACAATTCTACCCAATTGGATAAAGCTATGGACCCAACAAACTTGGAATTTCGAGAAGCACTTTCAGTAATTAAAGAAGGGTCGAAGCTCGATTCCACTATATATGTGCCTCTTTTGCAAGAGTGTATAGACAAGAATTCAGTTTCAGAAGCTCAGTCAGTTCATGCCCACATTATAAAAACAGGAACCCATGAAGATGTATTTCTCATGACCTCTCTAGTCAATGTTTATGGAAAGTGTGGTTCTATGAACAATGCCCGAAAGGTTTTCGACAAATTGCCAAAGAGAAATGTTGTTACGTGGACGTCTCTAATGACGGGTTATGTTCAGAATTCGAATCCTGAGCTTGCACTCAAAGTTTTCCTTGAAATGTTAGAAGTTGGGGCTTATCCTACAAATTACACTCTAGGAATAGTTCTAAATGCTTGTTCTTCACTTTACACTGTGAAATTGGGGAAGCAAATTCATGCCTACATTATAAAATACGAAATCGAATACGATACAAGTATTGGGAATGCACTGTGTTGCTTATACTCAAAATGTGGCAGCTTGAATTGTGCAGTTAAATCATTTGGGAGGATTAGAGAGAAGAATGTGATTTCTTGGACAACGGCTATATCTGCTTGTGGAGATAACGGTGATTCTGCTATGGGTTTGAGTTTGTTCGGTGATATGATTCTTGATGGGGTTGAGCCGAATGAGTTCACTTTGACCAGTGTATTGAGTTTGTGTTGTATAATGCAGGCTCTGGGTGTAGGATCACAGGTTCATTCCTTAAGCATCAAACTCGGGTATCAATCAAACCTACCCGTTACAAATTCTATAATGTATTTGTATCTCAAATGTGGATGGATTGGTGAGGCAAAGAAGTTGTTTGATGGAATGAATACGGTGAGCTTAGTTACGTGGAATGCCATGATTGCGGGCCATGCACAAATGATGGATCTTGCAGAGAATAGTCTTTCATCACACCATTGCGGATTTGAAGGGCTTAACATTTTTCTGAGATTGAATCGATCAGGTTTGAGACCCGATTTGTTCACCTTCTCGAGTATATTAACCATATGTAGTAGTTTGGTGGCTTTGGAACAAGGGGAACAAGTTCATGCTCAGACCATTAAAATCGGGTTTTTGTCCGACGTGATTGTGGGAACCGCCCTAGTGAACATGTATAATAAGTGTGGAAGCATCGACAGAGCGGGTAAAGCTTTTATAGAGATGTCTACTCGAACTTTGATTTCTTGGACTTCTATGATCACGGGTTTTGCCCAACATGGCAGGTCTCAACAGGCATTGCAGCTTTTTGAGGATATGAGATTCACGGGAGTTAGACCGAACAAAGTTACTTTTGTGGGCGTTCTTTCAGCTTGTAGCCATGCTGGAATGGTCGATGAAGCATTGAGTTATTTCAAGATAATGAAAAATGAGTATAAAATCAAACCAGTGATGGACCACTACGCATGCTTGATTGATATGTTTGTGAGGTTAGGCCGGTTAGATGAAGCATTTGATTTTGTCAAGAAGATGGATTTTGAACCCAATGAGTTTATATGGTCAATCTTGGTTGCAGGGTGTAGAAGTCATGGAAAATCAGAGTTGGGTTTTTATGCAGCTGAAAAGTTACTCGAACTGAATCCAAGAGATTTGGAGACTTACGTATTGTTGTTAAATATGTACCTATCGGCAGAGAGATGGAAGGATGTTTCAAGGGTGAGGAAAATGATGAGAGACGAGAAACTCGGGAAATTAAAGGATTGGAGCTGGATTAGCATTAAAGACAAGGTTTATTCATTTAAACCCGTCGAAAGGTCTCGTTCTCCATGCAAAGAGGTCGAAAACATCTTGGAGGATTTGCTTGAGAAAGCAAAGACTCTGGGATATGAGTCTCAATTTGTTATTGAAGTAACAGATGAGGAGGAAAAGGAAAACACAGCTTACTCTATGGTTCATCATAGTGAAAAATTGGCTGTGGCATATGGGTTATTAAACACTTCAAATGCTGTGTCGTTACGGGTTAATAAGAGTATTAGTATGTGTAGGGATTGCCACAGTTTTGTTAAATTCATCTCATTAATGACTGATAGGAAAATCATCATTCGAGATAGTAAGCGCCTGCACAGATTTGCCAATGGGCGTTGTTCTTGTGGAGATTTTGGCAGTCTTCTTTGATAATCTTCTGAATCTAATAGATGAGTATATCTTTCCTTGATTTATCTAACCTTCTCAAGCTTTTGTTGTCATGAGGGTTCTTGTATGTATAGTTTTTCTATCTAGATATGTCTATCTCCTGTGGTTAATCAAGCATGGCTCATAGCAATTGTAGCTTTGGTTTTCTGGAGAGATTATCTCATGTGGCTTAAATTATGATTTGAGTAGTCTGTGGGTCCTACAGTAATGAAGAGGTCACAGTGGTCGTCACACTATGTGACGGTCCCATGTGTTGTTTTACAATATTGATATTTCTCCAGAAAACCAAAAGATAGAACTGAGGGTTAATCAAGCATGGCCCATATTTATTGTAGCTTTTGTTTTTTGGTGTGGTGACAAATGACAGAATTGAGGGTTCTTTCTTTGGCTGAACTAAGTATTTGCTGGTGTATATTATCAAGTGACTGAGACTATAGAGTTCAAGTTGAATCCAGTGGTTGCTTTTGGCAAGGTTTTCCTTATTGGGATGGAATTAATTTAGAATACCCTTCTAAGACATTTTTTTTTGTCCATTTCATATCTTCCCCTAAATATTGATGGATTAAGAGTTGAGTTTACTTCTCTTTATGAAGACCTTAAAAATTGGGTGTTCTTAATTTCTCTCTTCTTAACAGAGCCTGGAGATTCATGATTGTGTACACAAGGACCACAGGCTTGTACCATGTGTGCAATAGGGTGTTAATTTTCAAATTATTCCTCTTTTTAGATTTTGTACTTTAGTCCTCAATAACCAACTCACCCTTTTCCATGATCTAATGCCTAGTAGTGAACAATAAAGGGAAGATGAGGATACTTCCACCATGTGAGAGGTTAGTTCCCAAACCACTTCAAACATGTGAAAGGATAAGTCAGTGCTCCAAAACACACACACACACACACACACACAAGAAGAAAACACTGTCATTTTGACATGTCTTGAAAGTAAGAAGTTAAAGAAAAGTATAAAAAAGATTAGAAACAATGAGGCCACGTCAACCCTGATAGGGAACATGGGAATAAAATTGGTGCCTGCCCATACAAAGCTTTATTCAAGTGTAAGTAGCAAGTCTGTCTACCATTAGTATATGAGTATATTACACCTCTTGACTTCAAAATGGCATTGCAGTGCCAATAGCTATAAACATTAGATTAAAATTAGAGTTTTACAAACACTAACCATAAAAAGGTGCAAAAGCTATTGCACCTGCCCTGCTCAGAAGAACACACTGAGAGAGAGAGAGAGAGAGAGAGAGAGAGAGAGAGAGAGAGAGAGAGAGAGAGAGAGAGAGACTCTTTACATAAATAGGCCACCATTGTATAACACAGCGTGTGAATTATGATCTTACACGATTAAAAACTCAACGCCTTCTACTCTTGTTATTGGCAATCCTTGATTTGCACGATTCATTGGGTGGCTTCCAGATGATATCCTCGAGATTGCTACAAAAGCTTTTGTAAAACTGCTTCAAAGAAAGTAGAAGTTTCAATTACCAGAAATTAGAATCCACATTGTTAATTAGCCAATTTTATTTCTTTTCTTTTTGAACTATGTGAAAGAGTGGCTATTGTTTATAGTAACCATGACAATAGTAAAAAATAATATAAATATAGAAAACTAACTTGATCAGTAAAGCAGAAGCAAAATTTAACAATCTGGGCAACTGACCTTGAGGTATTCTTCAGTATCTCCAGCTGCATTCTGAATGTCCACCATATAAAATGTGGGAGCAACTTGAAAAACCTATATAGAACAACGATATAACTTAATTCACTCACTGGTCGCTAATGCTTTGTTTGGTTTGCAGATGTAAAGGAAAAGAAAACAGGAAGGGAAAAAAAATTAATAAAATTTTTAGTGTTTACCCTAGTGTTTTTCTTCATGTTTAAATAACATTAGGAATTCGAAATTTTGGAAATATAATTAGAATCAAGAAAGGAGGAACTGAACCAGGTCACAAAAATCAGAACTTTAAAACTACATTCCCCCTATTTTCTTTTCCTTCCTATTTTCCTCATTGTTATCCTTATTAGTACTAATTAGCCAAACAGTTGGTGTTTTCTTTTCCTTTGCCTCACAAAATCCATGAAACATACAGAGCCCAAGTGATCATCGAGAGCCAGGGCTGAGAACTTACTTCCAAAATTACAGAGAAGTGTGAAGTCTTATTCGCTGAAAGACCTTCCACCCTCATCTGTGAAAAAACAGAGTAGTTACAGTTTGAACAACATAAGCATCCCTTGCATGAGCTCCTTGATATAGCTTATGAAGCTAGTTGATAGGCACATGTACAGATAGCGATGCAATAAGTAACTGATATGAATTAATAGCATCATTTGAATGGTTGACCTTGTAATTACGAATATGTGTCTTGAAACCCATTGATTGTGCAACAACTTCCATGCTGGATAGAACAACCTTTGCTGGCTTCTGTGAAACGAAGCGAGTTTGATGCTTCACCAAATCCTGGTTGGAGTAACGCAAGAAATACATATGTGAGTGGAAGTCTGGATAAACTACGAAGTGAACAATATACAATTTTTTTTGGTAACTTGCAAATACTGTATGTTGAATCCAAGACCACCATCACCACCAATGTGCATAAATATGAGATGAATCAATGAGATGCTCAAGCATCTCTTGCTAATGGATGGAAATAGAGGTAACAGATTCACAGACCATACCTGCCCACGGTCAAACATTGCTGAAAGGTTTAAGCCTTGAGAAAGAATAATTAGGTCAAACGCATTCAGAGTAAGGGGCCCAAGATCTTCATTCCCGTTTGGCTCAGTAGCTAGTTCTTCCTACAAGACAAAATTGGACAGGATCTCAAGTAAAGAAAAAATCCCCCCAAAAAAAAAGAGAGAAAAAAAGAAAAGAAAGAACGGCTAGATAAGAAGTACCTGGTGAGGAAGCTCGTGTTTCTAATGAAAACCCTCTCGTAATAATATATTGAAAATCAAAAGACCGAAAAACTCTTTTATGAATAGTAGCATATGGTTCTAAAGAGGAGTAACTCTCATTTTGTGGGCTTATTTACGGCATGCGTAATTTTTTTTTTTAATGTGTATATGTATTAATGCTGCCAGTGTTTGATGTCATACAGAACAAACTCATCAAAAGCCTTACCAACTCCGCCACCAATCTTATCAATGCATAACGTAATAACACTTCCAGTACGGCATATGGAACCAAATGCTGGTGAAGTACAGAACAATTGAAAGTCTTACTAACCTCATGATCATCAAAAACAGCATTCACATCGTCCAGGTTAATATCTTCATTTTCAACAAGCCTGACTGGAACATAGCCCCTTTTAAACCACTCATCGTTTCTGATCTCTTCAATCCGAATGCGCTGCACATACACATACAGATATTAACCAGAATTCAATTATGAAAATAACAAGTTCTAGCTAGTTGTCTAGACTACCTATGGAGTAATAGAAGTACCAGCATATATAAATGGGAGATTTCTAAAGTGTGATGCTGGTGAATCAACACTTACAGACAGCAAATAATAATTTTCAAACTCATGGTATTGACTTCCCAGAACAGTGAGGAAGTTCAAAACTTCAAACAAGAATCACATCTTCAATAATAACTTCAGCTGTGCAAATACACATCCTTGCAGCTTACAGGTGACATAAATAGTGTGCTTCACAAGTATGATAATGAAGCATCAACATATACCACCATCAAGCCATCCAAAAGTGAGTGTGCCTTTACTATAGTGCAATGGTGCATCTAATACCCTCAAAAGGCAATTTCGTATTAATGCCCATTTACCCCTCAACTTGGCTGATTGGGTTATTGGAAGCTCCAAGTGAGGATTAGCTCTATTCAACCTTGTATTACAGCAACTACATTAATTCTGCTCTACAAAGGCTGGCTGTAGGATATATTGGTCCATTCAAGATAACTGGCAGTACATTAACTCTACGAGTCATGAAGTAATTCAACTTTGTGAAAGGAGATCTTTTGAGAGACTTGCCAGATTCCAATGTATACAACTTTGTTTCATTCTTGTTTTTAATTTTTTTTCGTGAACAAAGTTGGACATTGATTAGCATGAACTTAAATGTCGAGTGAGAATATTTTGCATTAAGTCTTTTATCAATCAGTTTTTCTTCCAAACAAATAATATATCAATCAGAGAGAGCCACACCTGTCCTGTCCTTCTTACACATCATAATCAATATTAATGCAGCCAAGAAAGGTATAAGAGGCATACAATAATTAAAATCTCGTCACATAGTACATTACTTACAGTTTCAGGATTTGGATCCAAGATCCGTTGGATCAAAGTTTTTGCTCCTACTGGAAACCAAGATGGACATGAAAACTCTGCTTTATCAATCTGCAGAAAGCAGTTGTGCTTTGTTGTGATAATTCAAGATTGTGTTTTTTTCATGACACTGAGATTAGAAGCATACTTCCAAGACAGAAAAATGCTTCAGCAGAAGTTTCACCCACATATATGCAATGGTAACTGCAAATTATCAACAAAACGAGAATTATAAGAATTTGGATATGATGATATTCCGTGCCTTACTGTACAGTGTAGTGAGATCAAGCTCATCAAATGGGAGATATCCTGCCATTAAAACATAAAGGATCACTCCGCAGGACCAAACATCAGCCACAGCACCATGATAACCCTTGTGGCTAAGTACCTACAGCAGAAAATGATAAAAGAAATACTTAAATACAAATTATACAATAGACAAGTAGTAGTTTATTAAATTCGTTCTTACTAAATCATAAAAAACCCACAAGCTACTCTAAAAATTACCTCTGGTGCAACATAATTGGGAGTTCCACAGGTTGTTCGGAGGAGGCTGACTCCCTATGAATAACCATCAAGTGGCAAACATATAACAGCATTTCTGTAACTAGACTTCGTTTGAATAAGAGATTTTTTCTTCAATAGATATTTAAAAAGGAAGCAAATTGCTGTTTCTGATTTAAGCTAGCTTTTCAGCTTTGAAACGGATTCGATTTCTGAAAAGCTGCCAAATGGGCTCAAATCTCTCAATAATCCCAAATAAGCTAATCCAAACGGGCTCCTCATAGTGTTAAAACTGATGATACAACAAATGACAGAGAATCTTACTTGTTCAGGCAATGCACTAAGTCCAAAATCTGAAATTTTAAGATTTCCCTGGGAATCCAGTAAAAGATTTTCAGGCTGTACGTGAAAGAAACCATTGGTAAGAGTTTCACGAAATAGTAATAGCACAAAGGTTTTTTTTTTCTGAGCCAAAGAACACACCTTCAAATCTCTATGGTAGACTCCCTTAATGTGACAAAAATCCACCCCATCAATAAGTTGTTGGAAGTATCTTCGAGCTTCGGCTTCACTAAGTCTTCCATGGTGAACCTGCATTGAAATGCTTAATGACACTGCTTTATTGAGTGTGAAAAGAATGATGAAAGTACAAAAAGCCATTCTGCCTTATGCTTCTGAATATTAAGTTAAAAGACTCACTATTTTATCAAACAATTCGCCACCCGTAATAAATTCCAAGATTATGTATATCTTGGTCCGACTTGCTATAACCTAATAAAAAGATATGTTAGTAGGAACAAGAAGTCACTGAAGAGAGAAGCTACCAAGAGTCAGAGAGTTTAAAGGACCATTAAAGAATTAGTTTTTTTTGTTCTACAACAGCAGATCGTTTATATGCTAAATTTTAAGCCCATACCTCGTGTAGACGAACAACATATGGATGTCTAACAAGCTTCATTATGGAGATTTCCCTCTTAATCTATAGAAATGAAAGAAACCAGTCACTGAGAGTTTGCATCGCTAAAAACAGGAATATGGAAAATCATACACATGCACCGTCGCCTAATTAATCTATACCTGCAAGAGCGTGTACCCACACAAAACCCACAAAAATGTACTAATCAGTTAGCTAACACGAGAAGACGGTGTTCAAGCTCTAGCGGTTAACTAGGTCTGCAACAAAGTCTTCAGTAAACCTTACCAGTTGAGCAACGAAAGAAATTACAAATTTACTAACTACTCCGTATAAGATAAAATTCGAAGATCCTGTGCTATCCAGGTTTAACTTCCTGACACTTGACTATCAGTTTGAAATTACCAACCATCCACTCATTTTCATTCCTACACAAATTCAACAAGCTAGCTCATTATCAGATTGATTTCAGCAAAAAAATGTCAATAGCACACACAAATGCATTTTGCTAAACAACCTGAGAAGATAACTCACAAATTCAGATTGAAGTGCAGGTACAAGGAATCTGAGAGACCACATACACATACACATATACAGAATTCACAGATATGCATATATCAAGTGTTTAAACATATAAATACATGTGTGTGTATATATATATATGTATAGAGAGAGAGAGAGTATAGGTTTTATCATGAATTTGAAGAACTAATAAGGTTTATTAAAGCAATGATAAAAGGGTTTTAGGCCAATTTCGGCGTTTGAGGTCAGGAGATCAAAATTATCGTACTTTTGAGCTAATGGGAAGGTCTAAACTACTTTTGATCGAGAGAATAAAGGGAAGAGCCGATGATAATTCATTGAAAAATTCGATCCAATTGGGTCGTCCATCGCGAGAGAGAGAGAGAGAGAGAGAGAGAGAGAGAGAGAGAGAGAGAGAGAGAGAGGGAACCTGGTCGACCATCTTGTGCTTGATGATGGTGGTGCGATCGAGGACTTTCATGGCCACACTCTCACCAGTCTCTGTGTTCTGCGCGAACTTCACCTTTGCAAAATTACCTTCCCCGATCGTCCGCCCAACCTCGTACTTCCCAACCTTCCTCACCACCATCTCTCTCTCCAAAATTATTACTCCAGCAGCAGCATTCGTGTTCCTATTCTCTCCTCTCTCTCTCTCTCTCTCTCTAGAAAACCAAATATGAAAAATTTTCAACAAAGAAATGGAGAGTATGAGGAAGAAGCTTTTGGATATCAACCCCCTGCTTCCACATCGAGCAGACAACTTTTGAAAGAAGCTTTGTTTGGTGGGGTAAGGAATGGAGTGGTTTATGGAAACCAAAAAAAAAAATTGAGCTTAAAAATGTTTTTTTTTTTTATATTATGGTTTGAGAGCGCTAAAAAGGTTTTTGTAAAATTGTCAGATTAGTTGACAAATGAACGGATTTTGTATTCATCAATTACCCATTTATGTTTATTTACATTTTACCCCTATGTTTATGCCCATTTTCACTTGAATAATGTTATAGTCACAAAAGAGTCGCAAAGAGGTTTAGTGTTCGAGTCATGGGGGGCGTGGCCACTGGAGTATTCACCCGGCGCCTCCAGGCCTCGGGGGATTAGTTGAGGTGCGCGCAAACTGGCCCGGACACCCCCGATTACCAAAAAAAAAAAAAAAAGAAGAGTGGCAAAGAGATGCTTATTGTGACTCTTTTGTGACACTAGCATTAATCTTTTCACTTTAACCCTTTGTGCTTCAAAAGTAGACATTTATGATTCGTTTGTTTTGCAAGATTAAGGAGGGGATAGTGGGGGATTGGATTAATAGTCTCATTTAATTGAATAGTCTAATGTTTGGCAAGACAGCTTTATTTGTGACTAATTGTCCATTTTAAAGAATAATCTCCCATATGGGGGACTAAGTTATACCATGGGGGAGGTTGTATTATTAGTCCCGGAACTATAAATTAAACGGGACTAATTATCCAATCCCTCTCCGCCATCCAAACATGGCCTTAACTTCCTGTGGTTTCGAACTAAAGTGAATCTGTTAGAATTTCCTTTAAAAAGGATGAAAATTCTAAAATTAGTCAAAAAAATAATTAACAGGTAAACCCCCTTTGTGAGGTTAATCTTGAGATTACCTACCTATGTGTGATTAATTTTTAATACTTAAACTCTCTTATATGTGACTAATTTTAACACTAAATCCCCATGTGAGGATATTTTGAAAGAAATCTTAATAGTTTCATTTTAGTCCAAATTTGCAGGAAAATAAGTGTTCACTTTACCTAATCAGAAGAGATAAATGCTATTAACCCAAATTAAATTATATTGTCATTAGGACTAGAAATTAGGACAGCGAGGACAGGCGGTAGTTTTCGTAACGGCAGTTATAGAAAATTAACCGCTGACTCTACAATGCAACACTGAAATTTGGCGTTGATACTTGATAGTCCAAAGAGCTCAGCAGCTCAAGTCCCAAATATTTATCCAAGCAAAAAAAAAAAAAAAAAAGGTCCCAAATATTTTATTTATTTATCTTTTCACAACATGTACTACACCTGTAAATCCATTTTCGGAAGAGTCAGTCTTGGGGTACCAAAAAAATGCATCGAATGATCGGTATCCTCTATTTTGGTAAAATCCACGCCCTGTATGTGTGGAGTCCATCGAAATAGAGGACACCGATCATTCGATGCACAATTTTTGTACATTTTTTCAGTGCCTGTAGCATTATTATTTTCAGAAACAAATTTGAATCCAAATTTGTGATAGCAGTATTCTAATCCAAGTAAGTGTGTGCATGTGAGGAGAAAAGAAAAAATATGAGTAATGTTATGATTTGTAAATTTGAAATTTGATTTTGAAACACTTTGCTTTTATACCGGAGTAAGGGTGTGATTGATAACCCAATTAAGTGATAAAAATAAAAAGTTTTAGTACTATTTTTTTTCCAGTGCATTTAATAATATACTACATAATTGAAAAAGAACAAAAAAAATCCATTAAAACTTTAAATGAAAATTTTCGACTGAAAATAATCACTAAATGCAGTCAATTTCAATACTTGAAACACTGTTTTTAGCATTGTAGATCCAATCACTTAAAATTTTCAGTACTTAAAATCTAACACATAATTTTTAGTACTTAATTTTCAGTTTTATCAAACGCACCCTAATTCTAAATTAAAATCTATTGATTCCCAATACTTTAAGGCTCTGTTTGGTTCATGGATTTCGTGAGGGAATAGAAAATGTTTGTATTTTTCTTCATGCTTAAATAACATTAAGAATTAAAATTTTGTAAAATATAGTAGTGAGAGATGGAAAACAGAATTGAAATGATTTACAATATCTAAGTGTTTTAAATATTTCTCAACTTATTCTCTTTTCTTTCCTGTTTTGCTCATCATTTTTCTAGTTAACCAAAGGAAAATATTTTCCTCCATGTTTTTATCTTGTTTTACTTATTTCCTTAACTAAATCCAAGAACCAAGCAAAAACTAATAATAGTCGTACATACATCATGCTATGACAGTAGTTGGTAATACGACATACAATTGCATGTGGTAAATAACTGGTAAAACATTTGGGAATCAAATTTAGGGTTTGAATTTTGAGTAATGCTACGCTTACCAAGTTTTTATCCCATATGTAGTTTCCAACACATATAGCACTCGCAGGAAAATCAAATGGCCGCACTGCTACTGTGTTAGAAACACATTTGGGATGCAAAGTTAAGAAGTATAACATTACTCTACATGCAGTGACATCACCATACGAGGTATTTCTAAGTGCTAACCACTACCACAACATGTGGTGCAATAGTTATAGGATCAAAATTCGTGAATTAATTGTAAAAAGGAAAAAAGAAAAAAAAAGTGAGTGAACCATAAAAAATTTGTGATTGGACAAAAGCTACACTAGACAACTTTTGACCAAAAGTAATTTTTTGTGATTGAGTTGCATAAGCTTTTTTCAGACTGAGTGCTATGAAAGAGATGAGTATGAATATTCTCTCACACAATCTGTCTCTTCTTGTTAAACAAGAACTAGTCATACTCTAGAAAGCGTCGACACTTCTAAGGCTTAGTTTGACCCCACGTGGCTTTTTAAAAGTAGCTTATGAAATTTATTATTAAGTTGTTTGATAATTTTGTACAAGTGACATATTACTCTTCCCAAAAATAAAAAAACATCATTAGGGGTGTCATTTGGAATGAAAATTCCAATTCCGATCCAAAAAATTCCAATTTTGGCACCAAAAATTAAATTCCGAAAAAAATCGAAACGGAATCGGAATTGTTTTGAGAATTCTGAAAATATGTTTTTCGAAATTTTTCCAAAAAATTCGAATATTTTCGAAATTTGGAAGAATGTGGACTTGTTTGTCCCACATCGAATAAGAAGAGAAAGGAGAGAGTGGGAGACTCTCTATAAAAGTATGACTTACCCTTTCAATAGTATTTGTACTAAAAAAAATTCCAAAAATTATGAAAATTTCCGATTCCAATTCTGAAAATTCCGAAAAAAATTCCAAAAATTTCCGATTCCGAAAATTTTTGAAATTTCCGAAATTCCGAAATCGGAAAGGAAAGTGAAATTCTGAAAAAATCGGAACAGTAATTGGAACACCTATTTAATTTCCAAAAATTTAGAATTTTTTTTTTTTTTTTTTCCGAAAAAAGGTAATCCGATCCCTTCCGCCGAAACACACCCCTAAACATCATAAAACTAAAAAGTAATATTGAGCTTTTAAAAGCTTATTCTAGAGAAGCTTTTAAAAGCTCCCCTAAAAAAAGTCCTAAATTCAATTTTTGCAAAGCTTATAAACTAGTTACCAAATGAATTAACATACAATTCTGTTTTAAAAAAGGAGAAGCACCAAAATGAGGGCTAAACTAAGCCTAAAAATGTAACATATAACATGTTGTACGACATATAGACACGACAATTCACAAACACTTTTCTTGAACTGCAAGAGGTGCAATTATTTTAGAATTTTGTACGTCATGTCATTTCCATGTAATGTTGGGGAGTCCGTATCGTGTCCGTGGTCATACTAGATCACGCAATCCATCCTTCCCTCAGTTCAAAGACTTTCATGCATGAAACATTGTCATGCATATTATCATTTCCACTTAATCTCCGCATCTTCAGGTGAGTATGTGGGGCATGAAAAGATTGACATGTATACATATAATGTGTATATGTATCTATATATATATACTATACACTATTTGCACTTGATTAAATTGGACTACAGAAGTAAATGGAGAAGCAGCAAGAGTTAGAGTGGGCAGAAGCTCAGAAGATTGTAATAAGTGAAGACCTTGTGAGTGCAGCCAAACAGCAGCTACAATTCCTAGAAGCTGTTGATAGTTACCGCTCTCTCTACAATGGCCCTGCTTTAGACTACGCCATTTATAGGTATGCTCTCCAAATGTTTGAGTAATTTCCTCACCTACATATATCATTGTAGATTCTATGTCATCGAATATATGTATATATAAACATATCCCGTGAATATGTTTTTTTAGTAAAAAAAAAACATGCAGGTCAGCGATGCAGCACAGAGATTTTTTTACGCTGAAAAACATATTCACTGGATATGTTCCCCTGTTCATTTAAGAGTCTCACCGTATATATACATATATATATATATATAAGTCTAACAATTTTGTTGTTAAAAGTCAACACACCTTTAGCTACGAAAAAAGTTGACTTTTAACGTTGAAATTACATCGCTAAAAGTTGTTAGACTCTTCATGTATATATATATATGTCTGACACATAAATTTACAGTTGGGGGGTCGAATAGACATAGATATAGTGGCGGATTTATACAAAGACAAAAAAAATTTGGGTCTATTTACATATATTTTTGGATAAATTGTTTTGTATATCACATTTTCTTTCGATAATAAGGATTGATTGGTGGTTGTAATTTCTAATGCTTGATTTTGGAGCTAGTCGTTTAAAAATTACAAATACATATCAAAAGTTTTTCAAAATTTGTAGGGGCAAGAGTTAAATATTGGATCTTGCTAGAGACACCGAAATGGTGCACCGACCAAACTATGCTGCCCATTTCGATGGGCCCCATGCGTGCAGGACATGTGTTCCACCGAAATGGACGGCACCGATCGGTCGGTGCACCATTTCGGTGCCTCAATCTTACCGTTAAATATTCAAAATCACATATAGGTATCAAGTGAGTCCCCCCAAACCTCCATGTAGGTCCGCCATGTATATCTATGTAGTTGTGTGAATGCAAATATATATATGTGTGTGTGTGTGTATATTCCTTCGTTCTTCTCAACATTTACGGAGTTCTTTTGGGTATTTCTTAGTAACTTGGGAATTAAGAAATTCTTGATCATTGGGTATTTCTAGCACAAGAGATCATTGGGTAAATTCTTGATATGCGCAATCATTTAGAAACTGGTTTTGGGTATTTCTTAGTAACTTAAGAACTAAAAAGTTCATGTGCTAAGATTTAAACTACCAAGTTAACTATGAAGGCAGGGCATGCATTAGTAACAATGAAATATTTCTGCATTTTAGTAGCATCCATTTCATTAGAATTTCATATCTAATCCAGTACTACATGTGTTGAATTCTGATCCATATATGTTTGTGTGTGTGCAAAATTTTCAGGTACAAAAACTGTTGGCTTCCCTTGCTAGCCAAACATGCTGAGTCACAGTTTTCAGAAGGCCCTTTGGTTGTGCCCCTTGATTGTGAATGGATCTGGCATTGCCACAGGCTCAATCCGGTAGGTTTTTCCATGAACTTGCCGCACTTGCGCATATTTATACATACGCGCGCGCGCGCGCACACACACACACACATATTATTAACGATGTAGGACTACTAGGCTAATTTTGTCAGTTCCCAGGTTCGTTACATGACAGATTGCAAAGAACTTTATGGGAGAGTACTTGACAATGAGAATATTGTATCATCTGTTAATGGGACTTCCAAAGAGCTAACCGAAGAAATCTGGAAAAAGATGTATCCGAATGAACCATATGAGCTCAATCTGGGTGGCTGCATTGAAACTTTTGCTGAGAACAAAGTGGGAGGAGCTTCAAAGAGCACCAAGTATGATCTTGTTTCAGCTGTCAAAAGGCAAAGTCCTTTCCATTACCAGGTAATGAGAAAACTATCAAAACTAATCTTACAAAAAACATGCAAAAAAAATAAAAAATAAAAAATAATATAAATAAAAGCTTGAACAAGAATGATAATAAAATTACTTTAGTACCCTCATTTTAATGCCCGTGTAAGAATGGTACAATGCTATACTAACAGATAATATGTATGAACGGGAAAAATCTTTCAACTACTCCAGCTAACTTGCCCAATTATGTATGAAATGTATGATAGGTAGCCAGGCCGAGTATGAACGATGATCTCTTTCTTGAAGGAGCCGTTGCCAGATACAAAGGTTTTTTGCATTTGATCAAGAGAAACAAGGAGAGGAACATTAATCGCTTCTGCGTTCCCACTTACGATATTGACCTCATATGGCACTCTCACCAATTGCATCCTTTTTCCTACTGTAAAGATTTGAAGGGCATAATCGGAAAGGTATTAGAGCACAACGACATGGATTCCGATAGAACTGAAGGTGAGAAGCTGGATGTGGGTTTTCATGAAACCACCAAACAGTGGGAAGAGACATTTGGTTTGAGGTATTGGAGGGCAGGGGCTATGTATAGAGGCAGTCCTCCATTTCCCCTTAGTATCAATGTGGGCCCACCAAACGCTGTCGGCATGAAAGATTTTCCTCATACTGAGCATCAGGAAATGAATATGATTCAGCTGCCTAAGAAAATGATTGTTGAGGTAGCTTCGAATGCCCTTTCTCCTTCCACTTTTGATTTGTTTTATTCACATACCTATATATGTTAGGGCCTGTTTGGGAATGCATTTAATAAATTTAGTCTCATTCTCGTTTTCTATCTGGTTTAAGTGAAAACCAGAATCGTGCTGGTTTGACAAAGAACTTATTTTAATGCGTGTTTGTATTGGACACGGATTTCAGCTTTGCCCTTATATTCACGTATTCTGTTTCTGATTCTTAATTATAATTCAGGTAATGATAGAGATTTCTGGGATTAAAAACTTACCAGATGGGCATACCAGAAACCTCTTTATCTTCATCAGTAAGAAGCAGCCTGATCTGCTCTTCAAAACCAGAAGAAAATTAACCGTTTCCTCAGAGCCAGTGGAGAAACAGGTTGCAACATTCCAATGCGAACCTACTGGAGATTTTCTTCTCGAACTTATCTCCAATTCACCTTCCAAAATCTTGGGGACTACTTTGATCTCCTTAAAGAACCTCCAAAATCCAGTTTCCAAACGGTCCTTAGAAAATTGGTTTCAATTGTCGCCTTGTGCTGAACTTGTTGGTACCGAGCCAGTTAGTCTAAGGATTGCTCTATCTTCTACTCCTCCAGTTCCGGCACCGTATGTGATGCACATGGTATCGTCAAGAAATGCCTCTTTCTTTCCACTGCCTGAAAAACAAGCTCAGAGTTGGACTTGTATTGTAGATGCGAGTGGCGATGAGATTATCAGCTTACGAATGAGGTACATGAAAATCATAGTTACAATTATTGATAACATGGAGTACTAAACCAATTTCTTGCAGGTATCTCAGTGGAAACTCAACAAGATAAGTAAAGGGGATGTTTAAAAACTATTAAGATTGATGTTATAATGATTTGCATGTAATTCACCATTTCTTAAGGCTCTGGTTGGTTTGCGGATTTAGAGACGGAAAAGGAAAAGGAAAGAAATGAAAGAAACACATTTCCTTAGGCTTTGTTTGGTTCATGGATTTCATGAGCGAAAAGAAATGGGAAAGGAAAACAAGAAGGAAAACTATTTCCCTCCTGTTTTCCCTTGTGTTTTCTTCCATGCTTAAATAACATTAAAAAAATTAAAATTTCTAAGTTGTAATCGTAATATACGAGTACATGAAGGGAAATGACTCACAACATTTAAAATGTTTAATTTATTTGTCAACTTATTCTATTTTCTTTCTTATTTTCCTCCTAGTTTTCCTTGGTAACCAGACAAAGGAAAATGTTTTCCTCTATCGCTCCGTTTGTTTCAATGTAAAATGTTTTCCGGAAAATATTTTCACCTTATCTGAATAATCCGGATAAGGTGAACGCGTTTTCTGGAAAACATTTTACATCGAAACAAACCGAGCGATACGTTTTCCTTTGTTTTCCCTAAGTAAATCCAAGAACCAAACAAAGCCTTAGTGTTTTTCTAGCCTTTTGCTCCATTCTCAAATAACCTCATCAATTGTAACTCGGAATATAGTAGTACCTGAAGAAAAGGGAAAGGAAAGTGACTCACCAAATTTAAAAAAAATAAAAGAATAAAAAAAAATAATTTTAGAGTTCACCGTATTTTCTTTTTTCTTCCTATTTATCTGCCATTTTTTCATATTAACCAAACAAAGAAAAATTTTGTCCTCAGTGTCCTCTTTTCCTTTTCCTCACTGAATCCATGAAATTTCTAAGTCCCGTGAATTCAAATGAACCCTATGAGCACGATCATCCGAATATCTTTTAGACTGTCATAGCTAATTCTGATAAATAGTTTTAAGTTATGTATGTTGATTATCAAAGATTTTTCTATAAATACCCTTTTAATCACATTTTGGATTTCTGTGGATAGAGAGACTCATGCTAAAAAATGTTTGTCTGTACACTCAGGAACACTAAAATATCACAGGAAAGAAACAATTATATTTCCAAGAGAGAAGTGATTGGCATGACAGAATCTGGTGAGAAACACGTACTTGCAGAATCCATCGGACAAGGATGGAGTTTGATGGGTTCCCAATGGTTGTTTCAGCTTCAGAAGATAGTCAGTGAGGAAGACCCCATCTTCGAGCTTAAAGGAAATCGGAAGGTTAGCTTTCTAAGCTATTTTTTGGCTTGATTTTGCTACACTTAGGCTGCGTTTGTTTCATGGATTTAACGAGGGGAAATAAAATAATACACTAAGGAAAATGCTTTTATATGCCTGGTTACAAGGGAGAGAAGTGAGAAAAATAGGAAGGAAATGAAAAAATAATAATAAAAATGAAAATTGAAGTATAAAAAATCTAATAGAGAATTAAGAGGGAAAGAAAGTTGTGGTTTTGGAGCTTGAAGCTGCAAATTGACAAGACTAATACCTTGCTTACAATATTGTTGTTGACAGACACATTGTTTTCTGATATTTTGTATATTTCTCACTAAATTTTACTACTCCCCTCTAGGTGATCATTTTCCATGGAAGAAAACTGGGGTACGAAATAAAGACCTCTGAAAGGCAGAAAAACGAAAGGGACTTCATGACAATCGTTGAATTTTCCGCAGAAAGTCCTTATGGAAAAGCAGTAGGCTTGATCAACTTGAAATCTAGTTTTCTCATGGTAAATTCCGTACGTTGTTTCTTTATTGTCTTATTCATTATCTTAAAGTTGAAGCTCTACGAGTGATTATGAATCGGATTTTGTGATGAAGTACAGGTTGAGGAACAACAGCTTGTATTGCCCGGAATCACCCTGGCTTTTATACTTTCTGATATCTTGAAGAAAGACGGCTTATGCTGTTTCAGTACCAAAAGAGAGAAATTAAAAGAAACAGATGTGGGTAGTAATTGTAGTGGGAAAGATGAAAGGAACAATCCAAATGCTGCCTTGGAAAGCGATTTTTCTTATGGGTGGAACGTAGGCGGTGCTTGCGGTGGCTGTGGTGGTTGCGGTGGCGGTGGCAGCTGTGGCAGCAGTTGTGGTGGTGGATGTGGTGGAGGAGGGTGTAGGAGTGATGGTGTTTCTCACAATTAGCAAATTGAGTCCCCTACTTTGAGGATACTCTATTACAAGCATGGGACAAATAAGGCACTTGCCAAATATATATATATATATATATATATATATTGTGCTATTTGAAACTCTGAATTTTTAATAAGCTAAATAAGTTGCCTTAGGTGCAACCACTTAAACAAAGTGGAAATTCCAAAAAAAAGAAATAAAAAATTGTTGGGATCAATTTTAGAAGGGAATATTTGGGAGGAGAATTCTCTACTTTTTGTTCTTGCCTAGTTGATGCATCTAATTACAAATGGTTGCAATCTAACTCGGGAGTTGATATGCAAATTGGTAAAAAAATAATAATGATAAAAATAAATAAATAAATTGGTTGGGCTGGGCAGGGCTTGAGGTATAAAGGCCCAAGCCCAACCTACGGGACTGGGTTTTTTCTTTTCCTTAAAAAAAAAAGAAGGTTTTTTGGCAATTGATAAGATCTTTTGTTTTTTAAAGCATTAACAGAAATAGCTCACGAGTAGTGCAATACACACACACACACACTTTTTGACACCCAGCTTTAATGCATGTACCATGTGCTATGTAAGTGGTACACAGAAAAGTGTAAAAAATTCAAACAGCACAAGATACATATGTTTAAAATATAATGTATCAAAAAGTGTATGTCAAACATTTCTCATAGCTCACAACTAAAAACCAAAATTAGGTGGGATTCGGGCTGGGCTGGACTTATGGAAGCCAGACTTGGATTCCACCCGTAGGTGAATGGGCTCAGGCTGGCCTATGAAAGACTTGGGCCAGGCTTCGGAGATAAAAACCGGACTGGACTTAATTTTACATGCCCACACAGATAAGATCAAAGAGTCCAATGAGCCCAATACCTTTTTGGGCATGAGCATACATTTTTCAATGTTACTAGTGGTCATTCTGCTTCCACTTCCCCATATTGTGGACCTCTCCTTTTGCATGGGTTACATATTTTTGAACTACCAGAACTGCCTTGTAGTCCCAATCACTTGGTTAAACCAGCTTAGCCTTTTCATTTTTAAGTGTTGTTTTTTTTTTTTTGGTCCAAATTTATTTAAAAAAAATTACCGACTATTAAAGCGTTTCTCCATTTTAATCAATTATAGACTTTTCTGATGTGATCGATCAGTCGAGGTATAAAATATGTCTTTTGTGTATTTTCAAGTCTTGCATTAACTTTCTAAACAAACCTAGATTAGTTCATTTGTGATGAGATCAAGTTACCTCTGTCATGGATTAATTTAACAAGTGAAATTGCTTAATATTATGCCAAAAGAACCTGTTTAGGATGGCTGCTGGAATATGATCTTTTTTCTTGCAGGAATTTTTTTAAAAGTTGCTAAGCATTTGGGTATTGAAAGTTTATTATAAAATGACAATTTATTGGAATTTTTGTTTAAAGGTACACTTTAGCTTTGTCAACAAAAATAAAATAAAATAAAATAATAATAATAAAATTCAATTTGTTGCTTTCAAATTATTCTCTCTCTCTCTCTCTCTCTCTCTCTCTCAACTTTAACATTAGTTTGATTTTTGAGAAACTTGTAACAAGTAAATTAGTTGCCAAACGAAATCAATTTTTTCACCATAGACGATTCGGCCGATTGGCGGGCCGGTGCCTAACCTTGAACCCGACTTATCCTAGCTACCAGTGAACACATCTAATCGTGAAGCACAAATAGAATTCCACCCAGTTGACTCAAAAGAAGTTAACATTTTCCTAATATATATATATATATATATTTTTTTTTTTTAATAATATTCATATTTTTCAGTCCGAAATACCAATTTAGTTTGTGGATCTCCTTGGAGTCTGGTCCCAAAAATCAAAGATCTCTCTCACTTTGATGTGATTGATCACATGCCAAGAGTGGAAAGTAAATGAGAAAGAAATTTGTAGTTGCTGCCAAAACTAAAACTTGGTCGTCAAGTACATATATATGGCTTGGCATATGTCCATGGGCACTTAGGTGCATGAACTAGGACTATTTGCACAATGATACAAATAATACAAAGACAAACTCATTATTCAAAATTATTATTAGTCATTTAAATTTATTTTGAGGAAATTCAGAAAAGTCTTTTCCAAGCGAAAAGAAAAAAAAAAAAAAAAATACATGGATGTTAAAATTATAAAACAAGTGGCGATCGACAATTAGATAATTGATCAAACTTCAAAAAATTTTCACAACTTGCATTTGCAATATATTCAAAAAGAACTAAAAATTTGTAAGATATGTCCATATATCTCTAGACAAGGAGATCGAGGATGTGTGGTCGATGAATGTATGAGAGTAAATACAAAACTTTGAAAAAGAAAGGTTTGAAAAAATTCTTAAACATTGCTGATCACAGATACAAGCTTTATCTACACAGAGTTGCATATTACAACATGGTAAATTAATGAGGAATAAATAACCCATGGTATTTTTAATTAGTAAAAAAAAAAAAAAAAAAAAGTCTACTAAAGGTAGAATCGGTGTATTGACCTAATTTTAACTTAAAATCATTGAAGTACAGGTTTAGAAAATTTTCTTTTACAAGTATGAAATCCTATGCCCATTACTTCATTGATTTGGCACCAAAAATGTAACATCCGATTGAAAAGCAAGTTATATAAATCTTGCACGTCTTTTGATACAAATGTGGGTCGGGGATTGCCTCGTTTTCATGACATGAAAAGACCCATGAGTGATATATATCGATATACACACATATGCAAATTTCCAATACGTATTTTCAAAGAGACAAGAGGTTTTTTTTTTTTTTATTATTATTTTTTTTTTAGCAAGAGAGGAGTTTCTACAACTCACTAAAATCAGGATATCAAAAGAAACTTATAATGATAAGAATTAAAATAGTTTAATTATGGCTGGGAAAGGAAATGATCCTTTTTTATTTTCTTCTGTCTTTATTTTAAAGAATTGACATGAATTTCTTTTTTTTTAGTACTTCCAGGTTATAGAATAGCAAACGTATGTCTCTTGTTTTTACATACATGTAATATTTTACACATACTTATACCCACATAAAAGGGCAGTTCTAATACTAAGATTCTCAAGTTATAAAACAAAGAAAGCTAATGCATCCATGCATGCACGAAAATGTAATATTTTGGTAGGGTTAAACGTAACTAGCTCATGCAGCAAATCACTGGGATTATATATGACAAAATTGATAACGTATTTGAAAATTAAATTTGAAATTTTAATTTAAAAATTATAGCATTATTAATAGAATATATGTGTATATATGCATATATATATATATATATATATAGAGAGAGAGAGAGAGAGAGAGAGAGAGTACGTAGTAGTATAATTTTCATAATTTTTCGAGTAAAAGTGCATCCCAATCACTTCTTAGTATTCCTTTCTTATCATTCACAAGCTTATGCAATAGGCCAAAACCGAAGATTTACTATTGTCGAATAGAAATTAAGAAAGGCATGCATGCAGTAGGGTCCCCTCTTCTTTCATGCATGCATGCATCTTTCTGCATGTATGTCTGCATATATGTATGTACATCACATACGTATATTACTCTTCCGTCCCAATAAAGGAATTGCTAAATTTTGCTAAGTACTTATTTCTTGCTGGTTTTTGGGCTAAGGTTAAACATCAAGGGTCTGCTGCTGTTAGTCAGTGACTGCTTTTGGCTTGATAATTTAGTTCGTTTTTGACTTTTTAATTGGACTTTCGTTTTAGGAGGGTAAGGTCTAATGCCCCCCACTAATTAGGTGTACTGTTTTTTGATATCAATATAATCTTCCTCGTGCCGTCGAGGTTCAAAAAAAAAATAAAAATAAAGGAATTGCTAATCCCAACTCGAAATTGAATTAATATAATCCATGGTACTACGTACTTATATAACATGCATTATCATGTATTCAATGTATTTCATGGAGGCATTGATTTCCCTAAAATAAACTTTCTCAAATGCTGTCACCATATTAATTCAAGGGATCCTTGTTAGAATTTCGATTCAAATGTTCGACAAAACATTTTGATTGTTGTAAAGATTTTCAACTTCTTTATTATTCTCCTTGTTCTAAATTTAAAAATTACAACATCACATCAAATAAAAATGAAGTGCAGTTGATTGTTGTAAAACTACTACAATTTAGGATTCTAAAAATTATATGGTTGTTAAATGGATTTTCTAATAGTGGGTTAAGGATTCAAACATAATTATTAAAAAACAAACGAATCTCTCCGTAATTTTTTTTCAAATAATTATTTTCATATGCTTAATTAACTCTTTTCTTTTTAAATTAGTTTCACTTGTAAAATAAAGCAGGGCTAAATACACTTACACCCCCTGTGGTTTAGCCGATTTTGCACTTATCCCCCTGTGGTTTAAATTTTGTCACTAATACCCCCTGTAGTTTGGACTAAAGTACAATAGTTAAAATTTGCTAACGGAGCAAGCTAAAATGACCAAATTACCCCCAAGTCTTCATAACAATGTTAAGAACAATATATATATATATATATATATTTTTAACTTCAAATCGTTTAGGGAGAAACATATGATTTTGAATAGGGTGAGAAAAAATCTTTGACATTTTTTAGGATTTTCTTGGTATAAGTCATGTGCTTAAAGAAAATGATTTATGACTTATTTTTCTTTTAATATGATTTTAAGGGCAAAAGAGTCATTTTACCCTTCAAATTTGGCTTCCCAAGTGTAAAATCGTTAATTTGGATGGAAAAAGTCATAGTTGCCATTTAGTCCGAACCATAAGGGGTGTTAGTGCCAAAATTTAGAGCCAAACTACAGGGGGGGTGTAAGTGTATTTAACCCAATAAAGAATTCTTAGAATATCTCAAATGGATATCTATAAGAGCTTAAATACTTTGTTCTAATTGAGTATATGTGAATTTTTTTGGGTACGAATTTAGAGACCAAAGAAATTTTTTGAACTTAAAAGGGGTAAATTGAGAAGGAGAAAAAAAAAAGCATAAATGTATATACTAGAAAAGTTGAGAGGAATACAATGCATATAACATAAAATACATAAGGAATAAAAGTAATTTTAAAAATTTGAGTAAGGGTAACTACTGAACCTCATATGGCTCTGATCCTACTATTTAAAATGGGTAATACTTGAGACACACCTATTCACACAATTCAAAAAATGTGTCTATTAATCTCCTGTGTCACTGTGGATATACTAACATCATAGGAGAGATATAAACATATTTTTTGAATTACTAGTGATACAACACGTGCGTTGCACGTGGTTGGTACACATTTATAAATATCTTTAACCTTGAGAATAGTTTGTTATGAGAACTTCACGACCTA